>OV050031.1:49556204-50984409 GCA_920105625.2 Clusia tigrina | reverse complement strand
ATCAGTGTTTCATTTTTTACTCAAGGGTAGCACGGTTTTACCGATATTTCAAATTGACAATAGTATTTTATTGTCACAAAATTTCGAGATTTATGACGCACCAGTAAAAAGTTACAGTATTTCAATGTTGCAAACTTTGATAGTTATATTACGCACTGTATATAGTGAATTTTGAAGTTGCATCAGTGTTTCATTTTTACTCAAGGGTAGCACTGTTATACCGATATTTCAAATTGACAAGAGTACTTTATTGTCACAAAATTTCAAGTTCTTATCACGCACCAGTAAAAAGTTACAACATCTCAATGTTGCAAACTTTGATAGTTATATTACGCACAGTATAAAAGTTACTGAAATTTGTAGTTGCATCAGTGTTTCATTTTTTACTCAAGGGTAGCACGGTTTTACCGATATTTAAAATTGACAATAGTATTTTATTGTCACAAAATTTCGAGATTTATGACGCACCAGTAAAAAGTTACAGCATTTCAATGTTGCAAACTTTGATAGTTATATTACGCACAGTATATAAGTTAGTGAATTTTGAAGTTGCGCCAGTGTTTCATTTTTTACTCAAATGTAGCACTGTTATACCGATATTTTAAATTGACAATAGTACTTTATTGTCAAAAAATTTCAAGGTCTTATGACGCACCAGTAAAAAGTTACAGCATTTCAATATTGCAAACTTTGATAGTTATATTACGCACAGTGTAAAAGTTTGTGAAATTTTAAGTTGCATCAGTGTTTCATTCTTTACTCAAGGGAAGCACTTTTATACCGATATTTCAAATTGACAAGAGTACTTTATTGTCACAAAATTTCAAGGTATTATGACGCTCCAGTAAAAAGTTACAGCATTTCAATATTGCAAACTTTGATAGTTATGTTACGCACAGTATAAAAGTTAGTGAATTTTGAAGTTTCATCAGTGTTTCATTTTTACTCAAGGGTAGCACTGTTATACCGATATCTCGAATTGACAATAGTACATTATTGTCACAAAATTTTAAGGTCTTCCAACGCACCAGTAAAAAGTTACAGCATTTCAATATGGCAAACTTTGATAGTTATATTAAGCACAGTATAAACGTTAGTGAATTTTGAAGTTTCATCAGTGTTTCATTTTTACTCAAGGGTAGCACTTTTATACCGATATCTCAAATTGACAATAGTACAATATTGTCACAAAATTTCAAGGTTTTATGACGCTCCAGTAAAAAGTTACAGCATTTCAATGTTGCAAACTTTGATAGTTATATTACTCACAGTATAAAAGTTAGTGAATTTTGTAGTTGCATCAGTGTTTGATTTTTACTCAAGGATAGCACTGTTTTACCGATATTTCAAATTCACAATAGTATTTCATTGTCACAAAATTTCGAGATTTTATGACGCACCAGTAAAAAGTTACAGCTTTTCAATGTTTCAAACTTTGATAGTTATATTACGCCCAGTATAAAAGTTAGTGAATTTTGAAGTTTCATCATTGTTTCATTTTTACTCAAGGGTAGCACTGTTATACCGATATCTCAAATTGACAATAGTACATTACTGCCACAAAATTTCAAGTTCTTATGACACTCCAGTAAAAAGTTACAGCATTTGAATGTTGCAAACTTTGATAGATATATTACGCACAGTATAAAAGTTAGTGAATTTTTAAGTTGCATCAGTGTTTCATTTTTTACTCAAAGGTAGCACGGTTATACCGATATTTATTGTCAAAAAATTTCAAGGTCTTATGACGCACCAGAAAAAAGTTATAGCATTTCAATGTTGCAAACTTTGATAATTATATTACGCACAGTATAAAAGTTTGTGAATTTTTAAGTTGCATCAGTGTTTCATTTTTTACTCAAGGGTAGCACTGTTATACCGATATTTCAAATTGACAAGAGTACTTTATTGTCACAAAATTTCAAGTTCTTATCACGCACCAGTAAAAAGTTACAACATTTCAATGTTGCAAACTTTGATATTTATATTACGCACAGTATAAAAGTAACTGAAATTTGTAGTTGCATCAGTGTTTCATTTTTTAGTCAAGGGTAGCACGGTTTTACCGATATTTCAAATTGACAATAGTATTTTATTGTCACAAAATTTCGAGATTTATGACGCACCAGTAAAAAGTTACAGCATTTCAATGTTGCAAACTTTGATAGTTATATTACGCACAGTATATAAGCTAGTGAATTTTGAAGTTGCATCAGTGTTTCATTTTTTACTCAAAGGTAGCACTGTTATACCGATATTTTAAATTGACAATAGAACATTATTACCACAAAATTTCAAGGTCTTATGACGCCCCAGTAAAAAGTTACAGCATTTCAATGTTGCATACTTTGATAATTATATTATGCACAGTATAAAATTTAGTAAATTTTGAAGTTGCTTCAGTGTTTCATTTTTTGCTCAAGGGTAGCACTGTTAGACCGATATCTCAAATTGACAATAGTACATTATTGTCACAAAATTTCAAGGTCTTATGGCGCACCAGTAAGAAAATACAGCATTTCAATGTTGCAAACTTTGATAGTTATATTACGCACAGTATAAAATTTAGTGAATTTTGAAGTTGCATCAGTGTTTCATTTTTTACTCAAAGGTAGCACTGTTATACAGATATTTTAAATTGGCAATAGTACTTTATTGTCAAAAAATTTCAAGGTCTTACATGTAAAAAGTTACAGCATTTCAATATTGCAAATTTTGATAGTTATATTACGCACAGTGTAAAAGTTTGTGAACTTTTAAGTTGCATCAGTGTTTCATTCTTTACTCAAGGGAAGCACTGTTATACCGAAATTTCAAATTGACAAGAGTACTTTATTGTCACAAAATTTCAAGTTCTTATGACGCACCAGTAAAAAGTTACAGCATTTCAATGTTGCAAACTTTGATAATTATATTACGCACAGTATAAAAGTTAGTGAATTTTTAAGTTGCTCCAGTGTTTCATTTTTTACTCAAAATTAGCACTATTATACCGATATTTCAAATTGATTATAGTTCTTTATTGTCACAAAATTTCAAGGTCTTATGACGCACCAGTAAAATGTTATAGCATTTCAATGTTCCAAACTTTGATAGTTATATTACGCACAGTATAAAATTTAGTGAATTTTGAAGTTGCATCAGTGTTTCATTTTTTACTCAAAGGTAGCACTGTTATACCGATCTTTTAAATTGACAATAGTACTTTATTGTCACAAAATTTCAAGGTACTATGAAGCTCCAGAAAAAAGTTACAGCATTTCAATATTGCAAACTTTGATCGTTTTGTTACGCACAGTATAAAAGTTAGTGAACTTTGAAGTTGTATCATTGTTTCATTTTTTACTCAAGGGAAGCACTGTTATACCGATATCTCAAATTGACAATAGTACTTTATTGTCACAAAACTTCAAGTTTTTATGAAGCACCAGTAAAAAGTTATAGCTTTTCAATAATGCAAACTTTGATAGTTATATTACGCACAGTATAAAAGTTAGTGAATTTTGAAGTTTCAGCAGTGTTTCATTTTTACGCAAGGGTAGCACTGTTATACCGACATCTCAAATTGACAATAGTACATTATTATCACAAAATTTCAAGGTCTTATGACGCTCCAGTAAAAAGTTACAGCATTTCAATGTTGCAAACTTTGATAGTTATATTATTCACTGTATAAAAGTTAGTGAATTTTGTAGTTGCATCAGTGTTTCAGTTTTACTCAAGGGTAGCACTGTTATACCGATATTTCAAATTGACAAGAGTACTTTATTGTCACAAAATTTCAAGGTATTATGACGCTCCAGTAAAATGTTACAGCATTTCAATATTGTAAACTTTGATAGTTATGTTACGCACAGTATAAAAGTTACTGAATTTTGTAGTTGCATGAGTGTTTCATTTTTTACTCAAGGGTAGCACTGTTTTACCGATATTTCAAATTGACAATAGAATTTTATTGTCACAAAATTTCGAGGTTTTATGACGCACCAGTAAAAAGTTACAGGATTTCAATGTTGCTAACTTTGATAGTTATATAACGCACAGTATAAAACTTAGTGAATTTTGAAGTTTCATCAGTGTTTCATTTTTTACTCAAAGGTAGCACTGTTATACCGATATTTCAAATTGGCAAGAGTATCTTATTGTCACAAAATTTCAAGTTCTTATGACGCACCAGGAAAAAGTTACAGCATTTCAATGTTGCAAACTTTGATAGTTATATTACACACAGTATAAAAGTTAGTGAATTTTGTAGTTGCATCAGTGTTTGATTTTTACTCAAGGGTAGCCCTGTTTTACCGATATTTCAAATTGACAAGAGTACTTTATTGTCACAAAATTTCAAGTTCTTATGACGCACCAGGAAAAAGTTACAGCATTTCAATGTTGCAAACTTTGATAGTTATATTACGCACAGTATAAAAGTTAGTGAATTTTGAAGTTTCAGCAGTGTTTCATTTTTACGCAAGGGTAGCACTGTTATACCGATATCTCAAATTGACAATAGTACATTATTATCACAAAATTTCAAGGTCTTATGACGCTCCAGTAAAAAGTTACAGCATTTCAATGTTGCAAACTTTGATAGTTATATTATTCACTGTATAAAAGTTAGTGAATTTTGTAGTTGCATCAGTGTTTCATTTTTACTCAAGGGTAGCACTGTTATACCGATATTTCAAATTGACAAGAGTACTTTATTGTCACAAAATTTCAAGGTCTTATGATGCTCCAGTAAAAAGTTACAGCATTTCAACGTTGCAAACTTTGATAGTTATATTACTCACAGTATAAAAGTTAGTGAATTTTGTAGTTGCATCAGTGTTTGAAAGTTACTCAAGGGTACCACGGTTTTACCGACATTTCAAATAGACAATAGAATTTTATTGTCACAAAATTTCGAGGTTTTATGACGCACCAGTAAAAAGTTACAGGATTTCAATGTTGCTAACTTTGATAGTTATATAACGCACAGTATAAAACTTAGTGAATTTTGAAGTTTCATCAGTGTTTCATTTTTTACTCAAAGGTAGCACTGTTATACCGATATTTCAAATTGGCAAGAGTATCTTATTGTCACAAAATTTCAAGTTCTTATGACGCACCAGTAAAAAGTTACAGCATTTCAATGTTGCAAACTTTGATAGTTATATAACGCACAGTATAAAACTTAGTGAATTTTTAAGTTGCTTCAGTGTTTCATTTTTAATTCAAAGGTAGCACTGTTATACCGATATTTTAAATTGACAATAGTACTTTATTGTCAAAAAATTTCAAGGTCTTATGACGCACATATAAAAAGTTACAGCATTTCAATGTTGCAAACTTTGATAGTTATATTACGCACAGTATAAAAGTTTGTGAATTTTTAAGTTGTATCAGTGTTTCATTCTTTACTCAAGGGAAGCACTTTTATACCGATATTTCAAATTCACAAGAGTACTTTATTGTCACAAAATTTCAAGTTCTTATGACGCACCAGGAAAAAGTTACAGCATTTCAATGTTGCAAACTTTGATAGTTATATTACACACAGTATAAAAGTTAGTGAATTTTGTAGTTGCATCAGTGTTTGATTTTTACTCAAGGGTAGCCCTGTTTTACCGATATTTCAAATAGACAATAGAATTTTATTGTCACAAAATTTCGAGGTTTTATGACGCACCAGTAAAAAGTTACAGCATTTCAATGTTGCAAACTTTGATAATTATATTACGCACAGTATAAAAGTTTGTGAATTTTTAAGTTGCATCAGTGTTTCATTCTTTAATCAAGGGAAGCACTGTTATACCGATATTTCAAATTGACAAGAGTACTTTATTGTCACAAAATTTCAAGTTCTTATGACGCACCAGTAAAAAGTTACAGCATTTCAATGTTGCAAACTTTGATAATTATATTACGCACAGTATAAAAGTTAGTGAATTTTTAAGTTGCTCCAGTGTTTCATTTTTTACTCAAAATTAGCACTATTATACAGATATTTCAAATTGATAATAGTACTTTATTGTCACAAAATTTCAAAGTCTTATGACGCACCAGTAAAAAGTTACAGCATTTCAATGATGCAAACTTTGATAGTTATATTATGCAAAATATAAAATTTAGTGAATTTTGAAGTTGCATCAGTGTTTCATATTTTACTCAAAGGTAGCACTGTTATACCGATATTTCAAATTGACAAGAGTACTTTATTGTCACAAAATTTCAATTTGTTATGAAGCACCAGTAAAAAGTTACAGCATTTCAATGTTGCAAACTTTTTTAGTTATATTACGCACAGTATAAAAGTTAGTGAACTTTGAAGTTACATCAATGTTTTATTTTTTACTCAAGACTAGCACTGTTATGCCGATATTTGAAATTAACAATAGTACTTTATTGTCATAAAATTTCAAGGTTTTACGACGCTCCATTAAAAAGGTTCCCGAATTTCAATGTTGCAAACTTTGATAGTTATATTACGCACTGTATAAAAGTTAGTGAATTTTCAAGTTTCATCAGTGTTTCATTTTTACGCAAGGGTAGCACTGTTATGCCGATATTTCAAATTGACAAGAGTACTTTATTGTCACAAAATTTCAAGGTATTATGATGCTCCAGTAAAAAGTTACAGCATTTCAATATTGTAAACTTTGATAGTTATGTTACGCACAGTATAAAAGTTAGTGAACTTGGAAGTTATATCATTGTTTCATTTTTTACTCAAGGGAAGCACTGTTATACCGATATCTCAAATTGACAATAGTACTTTATTGTCACAAAATTTCAAGTTTTTATGAAGCACCAGTAAAAAGTTATAGCTTTTCAATAATGCAAACTTTGATAGTTATATTACGCACAGTATAAAAGTTAGTGAATTTTGAAGTTTCAGCAGTGTTTCATTTTTACGCAAGGGTAGCACTGTTATACCGATATCTCAAATTGACAATAGTACATTATTATCACAAAATTTCAAGGTCTTATGACGCTCCAGTAAAAAGTTACAGCATTTCAATGTTGCAAACTTTGATAGTTATATTATTCACTGTATAAAAGTTAGTGAATTTTGTAGTTGCATCAGTGTTTCATTTTTACTCAAGGGTAGCACTGTTATACCGATATTTCAAATTGACAAGAGTACTTTATTGTCACAAAATTTCAAGGTATTATGACGCTCCAGTAAAATGTTACAGCATTTCAATATTGTAAACTTTGATAGTTATGTTACGCACAGTATAAAAGTTACTGAATTTTGTAGTTGCATGAGTGTTTCATTTTTTACTCAAGGGTAGCACTGTTTTACCGATATTTCAAATTGACAATAGAATTTTATTGTCACAAAATTTCGAGGTTTTATGACGCACCAGTAAAAAGTTACAGGATTTCAATGTTGCTAACTTTGATAGTTATATAACGCACAGTATAAAACTTAGTGAATTTTGAAGTTTCATCAGTGTTTCATTTTTTACTCAAAGGTAGCACTGTTATACCGATATTTCAAATTGGCAAGAGTATCTTATTGTCACAAAATTTCAAGTTCTTATGACGCACCAGGAAAAAGTTACAGCATTTCAATGTTGCAAACTTTGATAGTTATATTACACACAGTATAAAAGTTAGTGAATTTTGTAGTTGCACCAGTGTTTGATTTTTACTCAAGGGTAGCCCTGTTTTACCGATATTTCAAATTGACAAGAGTACTTTATTGTCACAAAATTTCAAGTTCTTATGACGCACCAGGAAAAAGTTACAGCATTTCAATGTTGCAAACTTTGATAGTTATATTACGCACAGTATAAAAGTTAGTGAATTTTGAAGTTTCAGCAGTGTTTCATTTTTACGCAAGGGTAGCACTGTTATACCGATATCTCAAATTGACAATAGTACATTATTATCACAAAATTTCAAGGTCTTATGACGCTCCAGTAAAAAGTTACAGCATTTCAATGTTGCAAACTTTGATAGTTATATTATTCACTGTATAAAAGTTAGTGAATTTTGTAGTTGCATCAGTGTTTCATTTTTACTCAAGGGTAGCACTGTTATACCGATATTTCAAATTGACAAGAGTACTTTATTGTCACAAAATTTCAAGGTCTTATGATGCTCCAGTAAAAAGTTACAGCATTTCAACGTTGCAAACTTTGATAGTTATATTACTCACAGTATAAAAGTTAGTGAATTTTGTAGTTGCATCAGTGTTTGATTTTTACTCAAGGGTACCACGGTTTTACCGACATTTCAAATAGACAATAGAATTTTATTGTCACAAAATTTCGAGGTTTTATGACGCACCAGTAAAAAGTTACAGGATTTCAATGTTGCTAACTTTGATAGTTATATAACGCACAGTATAAAACTTAGTGAATTTTGAAGTTTCATCAGTGTTTCATTTTTTACTCAAAGGTAGCACTGTTATACCGATATTTCAAATTGGCAAGAGTATCTTATTGTCACAAAATTTCAAGTTCTTATGACGCACCAGTAAAAAGTTACAGCATTTCAATGTTGCAAACTTTGATAGTTATATAACGCACAGTATAAAACTTAGTGAATTTTTAAGTTGCTTCAGTGTTTCATTTTTAATTCAAAGGTAGCACTGTTATACCGATATTTTAAATTGACAATAGTACTTTATTGTTAAAAAATTTCAAGGTCTTATGACGCACATATAAAAAGTTACAGCATTTCAATGTTGCAAACTTTGATAGTTATATTACGCACAGTATAAAAGTTTGTGAATTTTTAAGTTGTATCAGTGTTTCATTCTTTACTCAAGGGAAGCACTTTTATACCGATATTTCAAATTCACAAGAGTACTTTATTGTCACAAAATTTCAAGTTCTTATGACGCACCAGGAAAAAGTTACAGCATTTCAATGTTGCAAACTTTGATAGTTATATTACACACAGTATAAAAGTTAGTGAATTTTGTAGTTGCATCAGTGTTTGATTTTTACTCAAGGGTAGCCCTGTTTTACCGATATTTCAAATAGACAATAGAATTTTATTGTCACAAAATTTCGAGGTTTTATGACGCACCAGTAAAAAGTTACAGCATTTCAATGTTGCAAACTTTGATAGTTATATTACGCACAGTATAAAAGTTTGTGAATTTTTAAGTTGCATCAGTGTTTCATTCTTTAATCAAGGGAAGCACTGTTATACCGATATTTCAAATTGACAAGAGTACTTTACTGTCACAAAATTTCAAGTTTTTATGACGCACCAGTAAAGAGTTACAGCATTTCAGTATTGCAAACTTTGATAGTTATATTGCGCACAGTATAAAAGTTAGTGAATTTTGAAGTTTCATCAGTGTTTCATTTTTACTCAAGGGTAGCACTGTTATACCGATATTTCAAATTGACAAGAGTACTTTATTGTCACAAAATTTCAAGTTCTTATGACGCACCAGTAAAAAGTTACAGCATTTCAATGTTGCAAACTTTGATATGTATGACGCACCAATAAAAAATGACAGCATTTCAATGTTGCAAACTTTGATAGTTATATTTCGCACAGTATAAAAGTTATTGAATTTTGTAGTTGCATCATTGCAGTGTTTCATTTTTTACTCAAGTGTAGCACGGTTTTACCGATATTTCAAATTGACAATAGAATTTTATTGTCACAAAATTTCGAGGTTTCATGACGCACCAGTAAAAAGTTACAGCATTTCAATGTTGCAAACTTTGATAGTTATATTATTCACTGTATAAAAGTTAGTGAATTTTGTAGTTGCATCAGTGTTTCATTTTTACTCAAGGGTAGCACTGTTATGCCGATATTTTAAATTGACAATAGTACTTTATTGTCACAAAATTTCAAGGTACTATGACGCTCCAGAAAAAAGTTACAGCATTTCAATATTGCAAACTTTGATCGTTTTGTTACGCACAGTATAAAAGTTAGTGATCTTTGAAGTTGTATCATTGTTTCATTTTTTACTCAAGGGAAGCACTGTTATACCGATATCTCAAATTGACAATAGTACTTTATTGTCACAAAATTTCAAGTTTTTATGAAGCACCAGTAAAAAGTTACAGCTTTTCAATAATGCAAACTTTGATAGTTATATTACGCACAGTATAAAAGTTAGTGAATTTTGAAGTTTCAGCAGTGTTTCATTTTTACGCAAGGGTAGCACTGTTATACCGATATCTCAAATTGACAATAGTACATTATTATCACAAAATTTCAAGGTCTTATGACGCTCCAGTAAAAAGTTACAGCATTTCAATGTTGCAAACTTTGATAGTTATATTATTCACTGTATAAAAGTTAGTGAATTTTGTAGTTGCATCAGTGTTTCATTTTTACTCAAGGGTAGCACTGTTATACTGATATTTCAAATTGATAAGAGTGCTTTATTGTCACAAAATTTCAAGGTATTATTATGCTCCAGTAAAATGTTACAGCATTTCAATATTGTAAACTTTGATAGTTATGTTACGCACAGTATAAAAGTTACTGAATTTTGTAGTTGCATGAGTGTTTCATTTTTTACTCAAGGGTAGCACTGTTTTACCGATATTTCAAATTGACAATAGAATTTTATTGTCACAAAATTTCGAGGTTTTATGACGCACCAGTAAAAAGTTACAGCATTTCAATGTTGCAAACTTTGATAATTATATTACGCACAGTATAAAAGTTAGTGAATTTTGTAGTTGCTTCAGTGTTTGATTTTTACTCAAGGGTACCACGGTTTTACCGACATTTCAAATAAACAATAGAATTTTATTGTCACAAAATTTCGAGGTTTTATGACGCACTAGTAAAAAGTTACAGGATTTCAATGTTGCTAACTTTGATAGTTATATAACGCACAGTATAAAACTTAGTGAATTTTGAAGTTGCATCAGTGTTTCATTTTTTACTCAAAGGTAGCACTGTTATACCGATATTTCAAATTGGCAAGAGTATCTTATTGTCACAAAATTTCAAGTTCTTATGACGCACCAGTAAAAAGTTACAGCATTTCAATGTTGCAAACTTTGATAGTTATATAACGCACAGTATAAAACTTAGTGAATTTTTAAGTTGCTTCAGTGTTTCATTTTTTATTCAAAGGTAGCACTGTTATACCGATATTTTAAATTGACAATAGTACTTTATTGTCAAAAAATTTCAAGGTCTTATGACGCACATATAAAAAGTTACAGCATTTCAATGTTGCAAACTTTGATAGTTATATTACGCACAGTATAAAAGTTTGTGAATTTTTAAGTTGTATCAGTGTTTCATTCTTTACTCAAGGGAAGCACTTTTATACCGATATTTCAAATTCACAAGAGTACTTTATTGTCACAAAATTTCAAGCTCTTATGACGCACCAGTAAAAAGTTACAGCATTTCAATGTTGCAAACTTTGATAGTTATATTACACACAGTATAAAAGTTAGTGAATTTTGTAGTTGCATCAGTGTTTGATTTTTACTCAAGGGTAGCCCTGTTTTACCGATATTTCAAATAGACAATAGAATTTTATTGTCACAAAATTTCGAGGTTTTATGACGCACCAGTAAAAAGTTACAGCATTTCAATGTTGCAAACTTTGATAGTTATATTACGCACAGTATAAAAGTTTGTGAATTTTTAAGTTGCATCAGTGTTTCATTCTTTAATCAAGGGAAGCACTGTTATACCGATATTTCAAATTGACAAGAGTACTTTACTGTCACAAAATTTCAAGTTTTTATGACGCACCAGTAAAGAGTTACAGCATTTCAGTATTGCAAAGTTTGATAGTTATATTGCGCACAGTATAAAAGTTAGTGAATTTTGAAGTTTCATCAGTGTTTCATTTTTACTCAAGGGTAGCACTGTTATACCGATATTTCAAATTGACAAGAGTACTTTATTGTCACAAAATTTCAAGTTCTTATGACGCACCAGTAAAAAGTTACAGCATTTCAATGTTGCAAACTTTGATATGTATGACGCACCAATAAAAAATGACAGCATTTCAATGTTGCAAACTTTGATAGTTATATTTCGCACAGTATAAAAGTTATTGAATTTTGTAGTTGCATCATTGCAGTGTTTCATTTTTTACTCAAGTGTAGCACGGTTTTACCGATATTTCAAATTGACAATAGAATTTTATTGTCACAAAATTTCGAGGTTTCATGACGCACCAGTAAAAAGTTACAGCATTTCAATGTTGCAAACTTTGATAGTTATATTACGCACAGTATAAAAGTTAGTGAATTTTGAAGTTTCATCAGTGTTTCATTTTTACGCAAGGGTAGCACTGTTATACCGATATCTCAAATTGACAATAGTACATTATTATCACAAAATTTCAAGGTCTTATGACGCTCCAGTAAAAAGTTACAGCATTTCAATGTTGCAAACTTTGAAAGTTATATTATTCACAGTATAAAAGTTAGTGAATTTTCAAGTTTCATCAGTGTTTCATTTTTACGCAAGGGTAGCACTGTTATGCCGATATTTCAAATTGACAAGAGTACTTTATTGTCACAAAATTTCAAGGTATTATGACGCTCCAGTAAAAAGTTACAGCATTTCAATATTGTAAACTTTGATAGTTATGTTACGCACAGTATAAAAGTTAGTGAACTTGGAAGTTGTATCATTGTTTCATTTTTTACTCAAGGGAAGCACTGTTATACCGATATCTCAAATTGACAACAGTACTTTATTGTAATAAAACTTTAAGGTTTTATGACGCTCCAGTAAAAAGTTACAGCATTTCAATATTGCAAACTTTGATAGTTATATTACGCACAGTATAAAAGTTAGTGAATTTTTAAGTTGCTTCATTGTTTCATTTTTTACTCAAAATTAGCACTATTATACCGATATTTCAAATTGATTATAGTTCTTTATTGTCACAAAATTTCAAGGTCTTATGACGCACCAGTAAAATGTTATGGCATTTCAATGTTCCAAACTTTGATAGTTATATTACGCACAGTATAAAATTTAGTGAATTTTGAAGTTGCATCAGTGTTTCATTTTTTACTCAAAGGTAGCACTGTTATACCGATCTTTTAAATTGACAATAGTACTTTATGGTCACAAAATTTTAAGGTATTATGACGCTCCAGTAAAAAGTTACAGCATTTCAATATTGCAAACTTTGATAGTTATATTACGCACAGTATAAAAGTTAGTGAGTTTTGAAGTTGCATCAGTGTTTCATTTTTTACTCAAAAGTTGCACTGTTATACCGATATTTTAAATTGACAATAGTACTTTATTGTCACAAAATTTCAAGGTACTATGACGCTCCAGAAAAAAGTTACAGCATTTCAATATTGCAAACTTTGATCGTTTTGTTACGCACAGTATAAAAGTTAGTGAACTTTGAAGTTGTATCATTGTTTCATTTTTTACTCAAGGGAAGCACTGTTATACCGATATCTCAAATTGACAATAGTACTTTATTGTCACAAAATTTCAAGTTTTTATGAAGGACCAGTAAAAAGTTACAGCTTTTCAATAATGCAAACTTTGATAGTTATATTACGCACAGTATAAAAGTTAGTGAATTTTGAAGTTTCAGCAGTGTTTCATTTTTACGCAAGGGTAGCACTGTTATACCGATATCTCAAATTGACAATAGTACATTATTATCACAAAATTTCAAGGTCTTATGACGCTCCAGTAAAAAGTTACAGCATTTCAATGTTGCAAACTTTGATAGTTATATTATTCACTGTATAAAAGTTAGTGAATTTTGAAGATACATCAGTGTTTCATTTCTTACTCAAGGGTAGCACTGTTATACCGATATTTCAAATTGACAAGAGTACTTTATTGTCACAAAATTTCAAGGTATTATGACGCTGCAGTAAAATGTTACAGCATTTCAATATTGTAAACTTTGATAGTTATGTTACGCACAGTATAAAAGTTACTGAACTTTGTAGTTGCATGAGTGTTTCATTTTTTACTCAAGGGTAGCACTGTTTTACCGATATTTCAAACTGACAATAGTATTTTATTGTCACAAAATTTCGAGATTTATGACGCACCAGTAAAAAGTTACAGCATTTCAATGTTGCAAACTTTGATAGTTATATTACGCACACTATATAAGTTAGTGAATTTTGGAGTTGCATCAGTGTTTCATTTTTACTCAAGGGTAGCACTGTTATACCGATATTTCAAATTGACAAGAGTACTTTATTGTCACAAAATTTCAAGGTATTATGACGCTCCAGTAAAATGTTACAGCATTTCAATATTGTAAACTTTGATAGTTATGTTACGCACAGTATAAAAGTTACTGAACTTTGTAGTTGCATGAGTGTTTCATTTTTTACTCAAGGGCAGCACTGTTTTACCGATATTTCAAATTGACAATAGAATTTTATTGTCACAAAATTTCGAGGTTTTATGACGCACCAGTAAAAAGTTACAGCATTTCAATATTGCAAACTTTGATAATTATATTACGCACAGTATAAAAGTCAGTGAATTTTGAAGTTTCATCAGTTTTTCATTTTTACGCAAGGGTAGCACTGTTATACCGATATCTCAAATTGATAATAGTACATTATTATCACAAAATTTCAAGGTCTTATGATGCTCCAGTAAAAAGTTACAGCATTTCAACGTTGCAAACTTTGATAGTTATATTACTCACAGTATAAAAGTTAGTGAATTTTGTAGTTGCATCAGTGTTTGATTTTTACTCAAGTGTACCACGGTTTTACCGACATTTCAAATAGACAATAGAATTTTATTGTCACAAAATTTCGAGGTTTTATGACGCACCAGTAAAAAGTTACAGGATTTCAATGTTGCTAACTTTGATAGTTATATAACGCACAGTATAAAACTTAGTGAATTTTGAAGTTGCATCAGTGTTTCATTTTTTACTCAAAGGTAGCACTGTTATACCGATATTTCAAATTGGCAAGAGTATCTTATTGTCACAAAATTTCAAGTTCTTATGACGCACCAGTAAAAAGTTACAGCATTTCAATGTTGCAAACTTTGATAGTTATATAACGCACAGTATAAAACTTAGTGAATTTTTAAGTTGCTTCAGTGTTTCATTTTTTATTCAAAGGTAGCACTGTTATACCGATATTTTAAATTGACAATAGTACTTTATTGTCAAAAAATTTCAAGGTCTTATGACGCAAATATAAAAAGTTACAGCATTTCAATGTTGCAAACTTTGATAGTTATATTACGCACAGTATAAAAGTTTGTGAATTTTTAAGTTGTATCAGTGTTTCATTCTTTACTCAAGGGAAGCACTTTTATACCGATATTTCAAATTCACAAGAGTACTTTATTGTCACAAAATTTCAAGTTCTTATGACGCACCAGTAAAAAGTTACAGCATTTCAATGTTGCAAACTTTGATAGTTATATTACACACAGTATAAAAGTTAGTGAATTTTGTAGTTGCATCAGTGTTTGATTTTTACTCAAGGGTAGCCCTGTTTTACCGATATTTCAAATAGACAATAGAATTTTATTGTCACAAAATTTCGAGGTTTTATGACACACCAGTAAAAAGTTACAGCATTTCAATGTTGCAAACTTTGATAGTTATATTACGCACAGTATAGAAGTTTGTGAACTTTGAAGTTATATCATTGTTTCATTTTTTACTCAAGGGAAGCACTGTTATACCGATATCTCAAATTGACAACAGTACTTTATTGTAACAAAATTTCAAGGTTTTATGACGCTCCAGTAAAAAGTTACAGCATTTCAATATTGCAAACTGTCATAGTTATATTACGCACAGTATAAAAGTTAGTGAACTTTGAAGTTGTATCATTGTTTCATTTTATACTCAAGGGAAGCACTGTTATACCGATATCTCAAATTGAGAATAGTACTTTATTGTCACAAAATTTCAAGTTTTTATGAAGCACCAGTAAAAAGTTACAGCATTTCAATGTTGCAAACTTTGATAGGTATGACGCACCAATAAAAAATGACAGCATTTCAATGTTGCAAACTTTGATAGTTATATTTCGCACAGTATAAAAGTTATTGAATTTTGTAGTTGCATCAATGTTTCATTTTTTACTCAAGTGTAGCACGGTTTTACCGATATTTCAAATTGACAATAGAATTTTATTGTCACAAAATTTCGAGGTTTTATGACGCACCAGTAAAAAGTTACAGCATTTCAATGTTGCAAGCTCTGATAATTATATTACGCAAACTATAAAAGTTAGTGAATTTTGAAGTTTCATCAGTGTTTCATTTTTACTCAAGGGTAGCACTGTTAAACCGATATCTCGAATTGACAATAGTACATTATTGTCACAAAATTTTAAGGTCTTACAACGCACCAGTAAAAAGTTACAGCATGTCAATATTGCAAACTTTGATAGTTATATTGCGCACAGTATAAAAGTTAGTGAATTTTGAAGTTTCATCAGTGTTTAATTTTTACTCAAGGGTAGCACTGTTATACCGATATCTCAAATTGACAATAGTACAATATTGTCAAAAAATTTCAAGGTTTTATGACGCTCCAGTAAAAAGTTATAGCAATTCTATTTGTCAAACTTTGATAGTTATATTACTCACAGTATAAAAGTTAGTGAATTTTGTAGTTGCATCAGTGTTTGATTTTTACTCAAGGATAGCACTGTTTTACCGATATTTCAAATTCACAATAGTATTTCATTGTCACAAAATTTCGAGGTTTTATGACGCACCAGTAAAAAGTTACAGCTTTTCAATGTTTCAAACTTTGATAGTTATATTACGCCCAGTATAAAAGTTAGTGAATTTTGAAGTTTCATCATTGTTTAATTTTTACTCAAGGGTAGCACTGTTATACCGATATCTCAAATTGACAATAGTACATTACTGTCACAAAATTTCAAGTTCTTATGACACTCCAGTAAAAAGTTACAGCATTTGAATGTTGCAAACTTTGATAGTTATATTACGCACAGTATAAAAGTTAGTGAATTTTTAAGTTGCATCAGTGTTTCATTTTTTACTCAAAGGTAGCACGGTTATACCGATATTTATTGTCAAAAAATTTCAAGGTCTTATGACGCACCAGAAAAAAGTTATAGCATTTCAATGTTGCAAACTTTGATAATTATATTACGCACAGTATAAAAGTTTGTGAATTTTTAAGTTGCATCAGTGTTTCATTCTTTACTCAAGGGTAGCACTGTTATACCGATATTTCAAATTGACAAGAGTACTTTATTGTCACAAAATTTCAAGTTCTTATCACGCACCAGTAAAAAGTTACAGCATTTCAATGTTGCAAACTTTGATAATTATATTACGCACAGTATAAAAGTTACTGAAATTTGTAGTTGCATCAGTGTTTCATTTTATACTCAAGGGTAACACGGTTTTACCGATATTTCAAATTGACAATAGTATTTTATTGTCACAAAATTTCGAGATTTATGACGCACCAGTAAAAAGTTACAGCATTTCAATGTTGCTAACTTTGATAGTTATATTACGCATTGTATAAAAAATTTAGTGAATTTTTAAGTTGCATCAGTGTTTCATTTTTCACTCAAAGGTAGCACTGTTATACCGATATTTTAAATTGACAATAGTACTTTATAAGTTACAGCATTTCAATATTGCAAATTTTGATAGTTATATTACGCACAGTATAAAAGTTAGTGAATTTTGAAGTTTCATCAGTGTTTCATTCTTTACTCAAGGGAAGCACTGTTATACCGATATTTCAAATTGACAAGAGTACTTTATTGTCACAAAATTTCAAGTTCTTATGACGCACCAGTAAAAAGTTACAGCATTTCAATGTTGCAAACTTTGATAATTATATTACGCACAGTATAAAAGTTAGTGAATTTTTAAGTTGCTTCAGTGTTTCATTTTTTACTCAAAATTAGCACTATTATACCGATATTTCAAATTGATAATAGTACTTTATTGTCACAAAATTTCAAAGTCTTATGACGCACCAGTAAAACGTTACAGCATTTCAATGTTGCAAACTTTGATAGTTATATTATGCAAAATATAAAATTTTGTGAATTTTGAAGTTGCATCAGTGTTTCATATTTTACTCAAAGGTAGCACTGTTATACCGATATTTCAAATTGACAAGAGTACTTTATTGTCACAAAATTTCAATTTGTTATGAAGCACCAGTAAAAAGTTACAGCATTTCAATGTTGCAAACTTTTTTAGTTATATTACGCACAGTATAAAAGTTAGTGAATTTTTAAGTTGCATCGGTGTTTCTTTTTTTACTCACGGGTAGCACTGTTATGCCGATATTTGAAATTGACAATAGTACTTTATTGTCATAAAATTTCAAGGTTTTACAACGCTCCATTAAAAAGGTTCCCGCATTTCAATGTTGCAAACTTTGATAGTTATATTACGCACTGAATAAAAGTTTGTGAATTTTGAAGTTTCATCAGTGTTTCATTTTTACTCAAGGGTAGCACTGTTATACCGATATTTCAAATTGACAAGAGTACTTTATTGTCACAAAACTTCAAGTTCTTATGACGTACAAGTAAAAAGTTACAGCATTTCAATGTTGCAAACTTTGATAGTTATATTCCGCACAGTATAAAAGTTAGTGAATTTTTAAGTTGCTTCATTGTTTCCTTTTTTACTCAAAATTAGCACTATTATACCGACATTTCAAATTTATTATAGTTCTTTATTGTCACAAAATTTCAAGGTCTTATGACGCACCAGTAAAAAGTTATGGCATTTCAATGTTCTAAACTTTGATAGTTATATTACGCACAGTATAAAATTTAGTGAATTTTGAAGTTGCATCAGTGTTTCATTTTTTACTCAAAGGTAGCAATGTTATACCGATCTTTTAAATTGCCAATAGTACTTTATAGTCACAAAATTTTAAGGTATTATGACGCTCCAGTAAAAATTTACAGCATTTCAATATTGCAAACTTTGATAGTTATATTACGCACAGTATATAAGTTGGTGAATTTTGAAGTTGCATCAGTGTTTCATTTTTTACTCAAAAGTAGCACTGTGATACAAATATTTTAAACTGACAATAGTTCTTTATTGTCACAAAATTTCAAGGTATTATGACGCTCCAGTAAAATGTTACAGCATTTCAATATTGTAAACTTTGATAGTTATGTTACGCACAGTATAAAAGTTAGTGAACTTTGAAGTTGTATCATTGTTTCATTTTTTAATTCAAGGGTAGCCCTATTTTACCGATATTTCAAATTGACAATAGTATTTTATTGTCACAAAATTTCGAGATTTATGACGCACCAGTAAAAACTGACAGCATTTCAATGTTGCAAACTTTGATAGTTATATAACGCACAGTATAAAAGTTTGTGAATTTTTAAGTTGCATCAGTGTTTCATTCTTTAATCAAGGGAAGCACTGTTATACCGATATCTCAAATTGACAACAGTACTTTATTGTAATAAAACTTCAAGGTTTTACGACGCACCAGTAAAAAGTTACAACTATTCAATGTTGCAAACTTTAATAGTTATATTACGCACAGTATAAAAGTTAGTGAATTTTGAAGTTGCATCAGTGTTTCAATTTTTACTCAAGGGTAGCACTGTAATTCCGATATCTCAAATTGAAAAATAGTACTTTATTGTCACAAAATTTCAAGGTCGTATGACGCACCAATAAAAAATGACAGCATTTCAATGTTGCAAACTTTGATAGTTATATTACGCACAGTATAAAAGTTACTGAATTTTGTAGTTGCATGAGTGTTTCATTTTTTACTCAAGGGTAGCACTGTTTTACCGATATTTCAAATTGACAATAGAATTTTATTGTGACAAAATTTCGAAGTTTTATGACGCACCAGTAAAAAGTTACAGCATTTCAATGTTGCAAACTTTGATAATTATATTACGCACAGTATAAAAGTTAGTGAATTTTGAAGTTTCATCAGTTTTTCATTTTTACGCAAGGGTAGCACTGTTATACCGGTATCTCAAATTGACAATAGTACATTATTATCACAAAATTTCAAGGTCTTATGACGCTCCAGTAAAAAGTTACAGCATTCCAACGTTGCAAACTTTGATAGTTATATTACTCACAGTATAAAAGTTAGTGAATTTTGTAGTTGCATCAGTGTTTGATTTTTACTCAAGGGCAGCACGGTTTTACCGACATTTCAAATAGACAATAGAATTTTATTGTCACAAAATTTCGAGGTTTTATGACGCACCAGTAAAAATTTACAGGATTTCAATGTTGCAAACTTTGATATTTATATAACGCACAGTATAAAACTTAGTGAATTTTGAAGTTGCATCAGTGTTTCATTTTTTACTCAAAGGTAGCACTGTTATACCGATATTTCAATTTGCAAGAGTATCTTATTCTCACAAAATTTCAAGTTCTTATGACGCACCAGTAAAAAGTTACAGCATTTCAATGTTGCAAACTTTGATAGTTATATTACGCACAGTATAAAAGTTTGTGAATTTTTAAGTTGCATCAGTGTTTCATTCTTTACTCAAGGGAAGCACTTTTATACCGATATGTCAAATTCACAAGAGTACTTTATTGTCACAAAATTTCAAGTTCTTATGACGCACCAGTAAAAAGTTACAGCATTTCAATGTTGCAAACTTTGATAGTTATATTACGCACAGTATAAAAGTTAGTGAATCTTGTAGTTGCATCAGTGTTTGATTTTTACTCAAGGGTAGCCCTGTTTTACCGATATTTCAAATAGACAATAGAATTTTATTGTCACAAAATTTCGAAGTTTTATGACGCACCAGTAAAAAGTTACAGCATTTCAATGTTGCAAACTTTGATAGTTATATTACGCACAGTATAAAAGTTTGTGAATTTTTAAATTGCATCAGTGTTTCATTCTTTAATCAAGGGAAGCACTGTTATACCGACATTTCAAATTGACAAGAGTACTTTACTGTCACAAAATTTCAAGTTTTTATGACGCACCAGTAAAGAGTTACAGCATTTCAGTATTGCAAACTTTGATAGTTATATTGCGCACAGTATAAAAGTTAGTGAATTTTGAAGTTTCATCAGTGTTTCATTTTTACTCAAGGGTAGCACTGTTATACCGATATTTCAAATTGACAAGAGTACTTTATTGTCCAAAATTTCAAGGTATTATGACGCTCCAGTAAAAAGTTACAGCATTTCAATATTGTAAACTTTGATAGTTATGTTACGCACAGTATAAAAGTTAGTGAACTTTGAAGTTGTATCATTGTTTCATTTTTTACTCAAAGGAAGCACTGTTATACCGATATCTCAAATTGACAATAGTACTTTATTGTCACAAAATTTCAAGTTTTTATGAAGCACCAGTAAAAAGTTACAGCATTTCAATGTTGCAAACTTTGATAGGTATGACGCACCAATAAAGAATGACAGCATTTCAATGTTGCAAACTTTGATAGTTATATTTCGCACAGTATAAAAGTTATTGAATTTTGTAGTTGCATCAGTGTTTCATTTTTTACTCAAGTGTAGCACGGTTTTACCAATATTTCAAATTGACAATAGAATTTTATTGTCACAAAATTTCGAGGTTTTATGACGCACCACTAAAAAGTTACAGCATTTCAATGTTGCAAACTTTGATAGTTATATTACGCACAGTATAAAAGTTAGTGAATTTTGAAGTTTCATCAGTGTTTCATTTTTACGCAAGGGTAGCACTGTTATACCGATATCTCAAATTGACAATAGTATATTATTATCACAAAATTTCAAGGTCTTATGACGCTCCAGTAAAAAGTTACAGCATTTCAAAGTTGCAAACTTTGAAAGTTATATTATTCAGAGTATAAAAGTTAGTGAATTTTGTAGTTGCATCAGTGTTTGATTTTTACTCAAGGGTAGCCCTGTTTTACCGATATTTCAAATAGACAATAGAATTTTATTGTCACAAAATTTCGAGGTTTTATGACGCACCAGTAAAAAGTTACAGCATTTCAATGTTGCAAACTTTGATAGTTATATTACGCACAGTATAAAAGTTTGTGAATTTTTAAGTTGCATCAGTGTTTCATTCTTTAATCAAGGGAAGCACTGTTATACCGATATTTCAAATTGACAAGAGTACTTTACTGTCACAATATTTCAAGTTCTTATGACGCACCAGTAAAAAGTTACAGCATTTCAATGTTGCAAACTTTGAGAGTGATATTACGCACAGTATAAAAGTTAGTGAATTTTGAAGTTTCATCAGTGTTTCATTTTTACTCAAGGGTAGCACTGTTATACCGATATTTCAAATTGACAAGAGTACTTTATTGTCACAAAATTTCAAGTTCTTATGACGCACCAGTAAAAAGTTACAGCATTTCAATGTTGCAAACTTTGATAGTTATATAACGCACAGTATAAAACTTAGTGAATTTTTAAGTTGCATCAGTGTTTTATTTTTTACTCAAAGGTAGCACTGTTAAACCGATATTTTAAATTGACAATAGTACTTTATTGTCAAAAAATTTCAAGGTCTTATGACGCACATGTAAAAAGTTATAGCATTTCAATGTTGGAAACTTTGATAGTTATATTACGCACAGTATAAAAGTTTGAGAAATTTTAAGTTGCATCAGTGTTTCATTCTTTACTCAAGGGAAGCACTGTTATACCGACATTTCAAATTGACAAGAGTACTTTATTGTCACAAAATTTCAAGTTCTTATGACGCTCCAGTAAAAAGTTACAGCATTTCAATATTGCAAACTTTGATAGTTATATTACGCACAGTATAAAAGTTAGTGAGTTTTGAAGTTGCATCAGTGTTTCATTTTTTACTCAAAAGTTGCACTGTTTTCCGATATTTTAAATTGACAATAGTACTTTATTGTCACAAAATTTCAAGGTACTATGACGCTCCAGAAAAAAGTTACAGCATTTCAATATAGCAAACTTTGATCGTTTTGTTACGCACAGTATAAAAGTTAGTGAACTTTGAAGTTGTATCATTGTTTCCTTTTTTACTCAAGGGAAGCACTGTTATACCGATATCTCAAATTGACAATAGTACTTTATTGTCACAAAATTTCAAGTTTTTATGAAGCACCAGTAAAAAGTTACAGCTTTTCAATAATGCAAACTTTGATAGTTATATTACGCACAGTATAAAAGTTAGTGAATTTTGAAGTTTCAGCAGTGTTTCATTTTTACGCAAGGGTAGCACTGTTATACCGATATCTCAAATTGACAATAGTACATTATTATCACAAAATTTCAAGGTCTTATGACGCTCCAGTAAAAAGTTACAGCATTTCAATGTTGCAAACTTTGATAGTTATATTATTCACTGTATAAAAGTTAGTGAATTTTGTAGTTGCATCAGTGTTTCATTTTTACTCAAAGGTTAGCACTGTTATACCGATATTTCAAATTGACAAGAGTACTTTATTGTCACAAAATTTCAAGGTATTATGACGCTCCAGTAAAATGTTACAGCATTTCAATATTGTAAACTTTGATAGTTATGTTACGCACAGTATAAAAGTTACTGAACTTTGTAGTTGCATGAGTGTTTCATTTTTTACTCAAGGGTAGCACTGTTTTACCGATATTTCAAATTGACAATAGAATTTTATTGTCACAAAATTTCGAGGTTTTATGACGCACCAGTAAAAAGTTACAGCATTTCAATATTGCAAACTTTGATAATTATAATACGCACAGTATAAAACTTAGTGAATTTTGAAGTTGCATCAGTGTTTCATTTTTTACTCAAAGGTAGCACTGTTATACCGATATTTCAAATTGGCAAGAGTATCTTATTGTCACAAAATTTCAAGTTCTTATGACGCACCAGTAAAAAGTTACAGCATTTCAATGTTGCAAACTTTGATAGTTATATAACGCACAGTATAAAACGTAGTGAATTTTTAAGTTGCTTCAGTGTTTCATTTTTTATTCAAAGGTAGCACTGTTATACCGATATTTTAAATTGACAATAGTACTTTATTGTCAAAAAATTTCAAGGTCTTATGACGCACCAGTAAAAAGTTACAGCATTTCAATGTTGCAAACTTTGATAGTTATATTACGCACAGTATAAAAGTTAGTGAATTTTTAAGTTGCTTCAGTGTTTCATTTTTACTCAAGGGTAGCCCTGTTTTACCGATATTTCAAATAGACAATAGAATTTTATTGTCACAAAATTTCGAGGTTTTATGACGCACCAGTAAAAAGTTACAGCATTTCAATGTTGCAAACTTTGATAGTTATATTACGCACAGTATAAAAGTTTGTGAATTTTTAAGTTGCATCAGTGTTTCATTCTTTAATCAAGGGAAGCACTGTTATACCGATATTTCAAATTGACAAGAGTACTTTACTGTCACAAAATTTCAAGTTTTTATGACGCACCAGTAAAGAGTTACAGCATTTCAGTATTGCAAACTTTGATAGTTATATAACGCACAGTATAAAACTTAGTGAATTTTTAAGTTGCATCAGTGTTTTATTTTTTACTCAAAGGTAGCACTGTTAAACCGATATTTTAAATTGACAATAGTACTTTATTGTCAAAAAATTTCAAGGTCTTATGACGCACATGTAAAAAGTTATAGCATTTCAATGTTGGAAACTTTGATAGTTATATTACGCACAGTATAAAAGTTTGAGAAATTTTAAGTTGCATCAGTGTTTCATTCTTTACTCAAGGGAAGCACTGTTATACCGACATTTCAAATTGACAAGAGTAGTTTATTGTCACAAAATTTCAAGTTCTTATGACACACCAGTAAAATGTTACAGCATTTCAATGTTGCAAACTTTGATAGTTATATTACGCACAGTATAAAAGTTAGTGAATTTTTAAGCTCCGTCAGTGTTTCATTTTTTACTCAAAGGTAGCACTGTTATACCGATATCTCAAATTGACAATAGTACTTTATTGTCAAAAAATTTCAAGTTCTTATGACGCTCCAGTAAAAAGTTACAGCATTTCAATGTTGCAAACTTTGATAGTTATATTACGCACAGTATAAAAGTTAGTGAGTTTTGAAGTTGCATCAGTGTTTCATTTTTTACTCAAAAGTTGCACTGTTATACCGATATTTTAAATTGACAATAGTACTTTATTGTCACAAAATTTCAAGGTACTATGACGCTCCAGAAAAAAGTTACAGCATTTCAATATAGCAAACTTTGATCGTTTTGTTACGCACAGTATAAAAGTTAGTGAACTTTGAAGTTGTATCATTGTTTCCTTTTTTACTCAAGGGAAGCACTGTTATACCGATATCTCAAATTGACAATAGTACTTTATTGTCACAAAATTTCAAGTTTTTATGAAGCACCAGTAAAAAGTTACAGCTTTTCAATAATGCAAACTTTGATAGTTATATTACGCACAGTATAAAAGTTAGTGAATTTTGAAGTTTCAGCAGTGTTTCATTTTTACGCAAGGGTAGCACTGTTATACCGATATCTCAAATTGACAATAGTACATTATTATCACAAAATTTCAAGGTCTTATGACGCTCCAGTAAAAAGTTACAGCATTTCAATGTTGCAAACTTTGATAGTTATATTATTCACTGTATAAAAGTTAGTGAATTTTGTAGTTGCATCAGTGTTTCATTTTTACTCAAAGGTTAGCACTGTTATACCGATATTTCAAATTGACAAGAGTACTTTATTGTCACAAAATTTCAAGGTATTATGACGCTCCAGTAAAATGTTACAGCATTTCAATATTGTAAACTTTGATAGTTATGTTACGCACAGTATAAAAATTACTGAACTTTGTAGTTGCATGAGTGTTTCATTTTTTACTCAAGGGTAGCACTGTTTTACCGATATTTCAAATTGACAATAGAATTTTATTGTCACAAAATTTCGAGGTTTTATGACGCACCAGTAAAAAGTTACAGCATTTCAATATTGTAAACTTTGATAGTTATGTTACGCACAGTATAAAAATTACTGAACTTTGTAGTTGCATGAGTGTTTCATTTTTTACTCAAGGGTAGCACTGTTTTACCGATATTTCAAATTGACAATAGAATTTTATTGTCACAAAATTTCGAGGTTTTATGACGCACCAGTAAAAAGTTACAGCATTTCAATATTGCAAACTTTGATAATTATAATACGCACAGTATAAAACTTAGTGAATTTTGAAGTTGCATCAGTGTTTCATTTTTTACTCAAAGGTAGCACTGTTATACCGATATTTCAAATTGGCAAGAGTATCTTATTGTCACAAAATTTCAAGTTCTTATGACGCACCAGTAAAAAGTTACAGCATTTCAATGTTGCAAACTTTGATAGTTATATAACGCACAGTATAAAACGTAGTGAATTTTTAAGTTGCTTCAGTGTTTCATTTTTTATTCAAAGGTAGCACTGTTATACCGATATTTTAAATTGACAATAGTACTTTATTGTCAAAAAATTTCAAGGTCTTATGACGCACCAGTAAAAAGTTACAGCATTTCAATGTTGCAAACTTTGATAGTTATATTATTCACTGTATAAAAGTTAGTGAATTTTGTAGTTGCATCAGTGTTTCATTTTTACTCAAAGGTTAGCACTGTTATACCGATATTTCAAATTGACAAGAGTACTTTATTGTCACAAAATTTCAAGGTATTATGACGCTCCAGTAAAATGTTACAGCATTTCAATATTGTAAACTTTGATAGTTATGTTACGCACAGTATAAAAGTTACTGAACTTTGTAGTTGCATGAGTGTTTCATTTTTTACTCAAGGGTAGCACTGTTTTACCGATATTTCAAATTGACAATAGAATTTTATTGTCACAAAATTTCGAGGTTTTATGACTCACCAGTAAAAAGTTACAGCATTTCAATATTGCAAACTTTGATAATTATAATACGCACAGTATAAAACTTAGTGAATTTTGAAGTTGCATCAGTGTTTCATTTTTTACTCAAAGGTAGCACTGTTATACCGATATTTCAAATTGGCAAGAGTATCTTATTGTCACAAAATTTCAAGTTCTTATGACGCACCAGTAAAAAGTTACAGCATTTCAATGTTGCAAACTTTGATAGTTATATAACGCACAGTATAAAACGTAGTGAATTTTTAAGTTGCTTCAGTGTTTCATTTTTTATTCAAAGGTAGCACTGTTATACCGATATCTCAAATTGACAATAGTACTTTATTGTCAAAAAATTTCAAGGTCTTATGACGCACCAGTAAAAAGTTCCATCATTTCAATGTTGCAAACTTTGATATTTACATTACGCACAGTATAAAAGTTAGTGAATTTTTAAGTTGCTTCAGTGTTTCATTTTTACTCAAGGGTAGCCCTGTTTTACCGATATTTCAAATAGACAATAGAATTTTATTGTCACAAAATTTCGAGGTTTTATGACGCACCAGTAAAAAGTTACAGCATTTCAATGTTGCAAACTTTGATAGTTATATTACGCACAGTATAAAAGTTTGTGAATTTTTAAGTTGCATCAGTGTTTCATTCTTTAATCAAGGGAAGCACTGTTATACCGATATTTCAAATTGACAAGAGTACTTTACTGTCACAAAATTTCAAGTTTTTATGACGCACCAGTAAAGAGTTACAGCATTTCAGTATTGCAAACTTTGATAGTTATATAACGCACAGTATAAAACTTAGTGAATTTTTAAGTTGCATCAGTGTTTTATTTTTTACTCAAAGGTAGCACTGTTAAACCGATATTTTAAATTGACAATAGTACTTTATTGTCAAAAAATTTCAAGGTCTTATGACGCACATGTAAAAAGTTATAGCATTTCAATGTTGGAAACTTTGATAGTTATATTACGCACAGTATAAAAGTTTGAGAAATTTTAAGTTGCATCAGTGTTTCATTCTTTACTCAAGGGAAGCACTGTTATACCGACATTTCAAATTGACAAGAGTAGTTTATTGTCACAAAATTTCAAGTTCTTATGACACACCAGTAAAATGTTACAGCATTTCAATGTTGCAAACTTTGATAGTTATATTACGCACAGTATAAAAGTTAGTGAATTTTTAAGCTCCGTCAGTGTTTCATTTTTTACTCAAAGGTAGCACTGTTATACCGATATCTCAAATTGATAATAGTACTTTATTGTCAAAAAATTTCAAGTTCTTATGACGCTCCAGTAAAAAGTTACAGCATTTCAATATTGCAAACTTTGATAGTTATATTACGCACAGTATAAAAGTTACTGAACTTTGAAGTTGCATCAGTGTTTCATTTTTTACTCAAAAGTTGCACTGTTATACAGATATTTTAAATTGACAATAGTACTTTATTGTCACAAAATTTCAAGGTACTATGACGCTCCAGAAAAAAGTTACAGCATTTCAATATAGCAAACTTTGATCGTTTTGTTACGCACAGTATAAAAGTTAGTGAACTTTGAAGTTGTATCATTGTTTCCTTTTTTACTCAAGGGAAGCACTGTTATACCGATATCTCAAATTGACAATAGTACTTTATTGTCACAAAATTTCAAGTTTTTATGAAGCACCAGTAAAAAGTTACAGCTTTTCAATAATGCAAACTTTGATAGTTATATTACGCACAGTATAAAAGTTAGTGAATTTTGAAGTTTCAGCAGTGTTTCATTTTTACGCAAGGGTAGCACTGTTATACCGATATCTCAAATTGACAATAGTACATTATTATCACAAAATTTCAAGGTCTTATGACGCTCCAGTAAAAAGTTACAGCATTTCAATGTTGCAAACTTTGATAGTTATATTATTCACTGTATAAAAGTTAGTGAATTTTGTAGTTGCATCAGTGTTTCATTTTTACTCAAAGGTTAGCACTGTTATACCGATATTTCAAATTGACAAGAGTACTTTATTGTCACAAAATTTCAAGGTATTATGACGCTCCAGTAAAATGTTACAGCATTTCAATATTGTAAACTTTGATAGTTATGTTACGCACAGTATAAAAATTACTGAACTTTGTAGTTGCATGAGTGTTTCATTTTTTACTCAAGGGTAGCACTGTTTTACCGATATTTCAAATTGACAATAGAATTTTATTGTCACAAAATTTCGAGGTTTTATGACGCACCAGTAAAAAGTTACAGCATTTCAATATTGTAAACTTTGATAGTTATGTTACGCACAGTATAAAAATTACTGAACTTTGTAGTTGCATGAGTGTTTCATTTTTTACTCAAGGGTAGCACTGTTTTACCGATATTTCAAATTGACAATAGAATTTTATTGTCACAAAATTTCGAGGTTTTATGACGCACCAGTAAAAAGTTACAGCATTTCAATATTGCAAACTTTGATAATTATAATACGCACAGTATAAAACTTAGTGAATTTTGAAGTTGCATCAGTGTTTCATTTTTTACTCAAAGGTAGCACTGTTATACCGATATTTCAAATTGGCAAGAGTATCTTATTGTCACAAAATTTCAAGTTCTTATGACGCACCAGTAAAAAGTTACAGCATTTCAATGTTGCAAACTTTGATAGTTATATAACGCACAGTATAAAACGTAGTGAATTTTTAAGTTGCTTCAGTGTTTCATTTTTTATTCAAAGGTAGCACTGTTATACCGATATTTTAAATTGACAATAGTACTTTATTGTCAAAAAATTTCAAGGTCTTATGACGCACCAGTAAAAAGTTACAGCATTTCAATGTTGCAAACTTTGATAGTTATATTACGCACAGTATAAAAGTTAGTGAATTTTTAAGTTGCTTCAGTGTTTCATTTTTACTCAAGGGTAGCCCTGTTTTACCGATATTTCAAATAGACAATAGAATTTTATTGTCACAAAATTTCGAGGTTTTATGACGCACCAGTAAAAAGTTACAGCATTTCAATGTTGCAAACTTTGATAGTTATATTACGCACAGTATAAAAGTTTGTGAATTTTTAAGTTGCATCAGTGTTTCATTCTTTAATCAAGGGAAGCACTGTTATACCGATATTTCAAATTGACAAGAGTACTTTACTGTCACAAAATTTCAAGTTTTTATGACGCACCAGTAAAGAGTTACAGCATTTCAGTATTGCAAACTTTGATAGTTATACTGCGCACAGTATAAAAGTTAGTGAATTTTGAAGTTTCATCAGTGTTTAATTTTTACTCAAGGGTAGCACTGTTATACCCATATTTCAAATTGACAAGAGTACTTTATTGTCACAAAATTTCAACGTATTATGACGCTCCAGTAAAAAGTTACAGCATTTCAATATTGTAAACTTTGATAGTTATGTTACGCACAGTATAAAAGTTAGTGAACTTGGAAGTTGTATCATTGTTTCATTTTTTACTCAAGGGAAGCACTGTTATACCGATATCTCAAATTGACAACAGTACTTTATTGTAATAAAACTTCAAGGTTTTATGACGCTCCAGTAAAAAGTTACAGCATTTCAATTTTGCAAACTTTCATAGTTATATTACGCACAGTATAGAAGTTTGTGAACTTTGAAGTTGTATCATTGTTTCATTTTTTACTCAAAATTAGCACTATTATACCGATATTTCAGATTGATTATAGTTCTTTATTGTCACAAAATTTCAAGGTCTTATGACGCACCAGTAAAATGTTATAGCATTTCAATGTTCCAAACTTTGATAGTTATATTACGCACAGTATAAAATTTAGTGAATTTTGAAGTTGCATCAGTGTTTCATTTTTTACTCAAAGGTAGCACTGTTATACCGATCTTTTAAATTGACAATAGTACTTTATGGTCACAAAATTTTAAGGTATTATGACGCTCCAGTAAAAAGTTACAGCATTTCAATATTGCAAACTTTGATAGTTATATTACGCACAGTATAAAAGTTAGTGAGTTTTGAAGTTGCATCAGTGTTTCATTTTTTACTCAAAAGTTGCACTGTTATACCGATATTTTAAATTGACAATAGTACTTTATTGTCACAAAATTTCAAGGTACTATGACGCTCCAGAAAAAAGTTACAGCATTTCAATATTGCAAACTTTGATCGTTTTGTTACGCACAGTATAAAAGTTAGTGAACTTTGAAGTTGTATCATTGTTTCATTTTTTACTCAAGGGAAGCACTGTTATACCGATATCTCAAATTGACAATAGTACTTTATTGTCACAAAATTTCAAGTTTTTATGAAGCACCAGTAAAAAGTTACAGCATTTCAATGTTGCAAACTTTGATAGGTATGACGCACCAATAAAAAATGACAGCATTTCAATGTTGCAAACTTTGATAGTTATATTTCGCACAGTATAAAAGTTAGTGAATTTTGAAGTTTCAGCAGTGTTTCATTTTTACGCAAGGGTAGCACTGTTATACCGATATCTCAAATTGACAATAGTACATTATTATCACAAAATTTCAAGGTCTTATGACGCTCCAGTAAAAAGTTACAGCATTTCAATGTTGCAAACTTTGATAGTTATATTATTCACTGTATAAAAGTTAGTGAATTTTGAAGTTACATCAGTGTTTCATTTCTTACTCAAGGGTAGCACTGTTATACCGATATTTCAAATTGACAAGAGTACTTTATTGTCACAAAATTTCAAGGTATTATGACGCTGCAGTAAAATGTTACAGCATTTCAATATTGTAAACTTTGATAGTTATGTTACGCACAGTATAAAAGTTACTGAACTTTGTAGTTGCATGAGTGTTTCATTTTTTACTCAAGGGTAGCACTGTTTTACCGATATTTCAAACTGACAATAGTATTTTATTGTCACAAAATTTCGAGATTTATGACGCACCAGTAAAAAGTTACAGCATTTCAATGTTGCAAACTTTGATAGTTATATTACGCACACTATATAAGTTAGTGAATTTTGGAGTTGCATCAGTGTTTCATTTTTACTCAAGGGTAGCACTGTTATACCGATATTTCAAATTGACAAGAGTACTTTATTGTCACAAAATTTCAAGGTATTATGACGCTCCAGTAAAATGTTACAGCATTTCAATATTGTAAACTTTGATAGTTATGTTACGCACAGTATAAAAGTTACTGAACTTTGTAGTTGCATGAGTGTTTCATTTTTTACTCAAGGGCAGCACTGTTTTACCGATATTTCAAATTGACAATAGAATTTTATTGTCACAAAATTTCGAGGTTTTATGACGCACCAGTAAAAAGTTACAGCATTTCAATATTGCAAACTTTGATAATTATATTACGCACAGTATAAAAGTCAGTGAATTTTGAAGTTTCATCAGTTTTTCATTTTTACGCAAGGGTAGCACTGTTATACCGATATCTCAAATTGATAATAGTACATTATTATCACAAAATTTCAAGGTCTTATGATGCTCCAGTAAAAAGTTACAGCATTTCAACGTTGCAAACTTTGATAGTTATATTACTCACAGTATAAAAGTTAGTGAATTTTGTAGTTGCATCAGTGTTTGATTTTTACTCAAGTGTACCACGGTTTTACCGACATTTCAAATAGACAGTAGAATTTTATTGTCACAAAATTTCGAGGTTTTATGACGCACCAGTAAAAAGTTACAGGATTTCAATGTTGCTAACTTTGATAGTTATATAACGCACAGTATAAAACTTAGTGAATTTTGAAGTTGCATCAGTGTTTCATTTTTTACTCAAAGGTAGCACTGTTATACCGATATTTCAAATTGGCAAGAGTATCTTATTGTCACAAAATTTCAAGTTCTTATGACGCACCAGTAAAAAGTTACAGCATTTCAATGTTGCAAACTTTGATAGTTATATAACGCACAGTATAAAACTTAGTGAATTTTTAAGTTGCTTCAGTGTTTCATTTTTTATTCAAAGGTAGCACTGTTATACCGATATTTTAAATTGACAATAGTACTTTATTGTCAAAAAATTTCAAGGTCTTATGACGCAAATATAAAAAGTTACAGCATTTCAATGTTGCAAACTTTGATAGTTATATTACGCACAGTATAAAAGTTTGTGAATTTTTAAGTTGTATCAGTGTTTCATTCTTTACTCAAGGGAAGCACTTTTATACCGATATTTCAAATTCACAAGAGTACTTTATTGTCACAAAATTTCAAGTTCTTATGACGCACCAGTAAAAAGTTACAGCATTTCAATGTTGCAAACTTTGATAGTTATATTACACACAGTATAAAAGTTAGTGAATTTTGTAGTTGCATCAGTGTTTGATTTTTACTCAAGGGTAGCCCTGTTTTACCGATATTTCAAATAGACAATAGAATTTTATTGTCACAAAATTTCGAGGTTTTATGACACACCAGTAAAAAGTTACAGCATTTCAATGTTGCAAACTTTGATAGTTATATTACGCACAGTATAGAAGTTTGTGAACTTTGAAGTTATATCATTGTTTCATTTTTTACTCAAGGGAAGCACTGTTATACCGATATCTCAAATTGACAACAGTACTTTATTGTAATAAAACTTCAAGGTTTTATGACGCTCCAGTAAAAAGTTACAGCATTTCAATATTGCAAACTGTCATAGTTATATTACGCACAGTATAAAAGTTAGTGAACTTTGAAGTTGTATCATTGTTTCATTTTATACTCAAGGGAAGCACTGTTATACCGATATCTCAAATTGAGAATAGTACTTTATTGTCACAAAATTTCAAGTTTTTATGAAGCACCAGTAAAAAGTTACAGCATTTCAATGTTGCAAACTTTGATAGGTATGACGCACCAATAAAAAATGACAGCATTTCAATGTTGCAAACTTTGATAGTTATATTTCGCACAGTATAAAAGTTATTGAATTTTGTAGTTGCATCAGTGTTTCATTTTTTACTCAAGTGTAGCACGGTTTTACCGATATTTCAAATTGACAATAGAATTTTATTGTCACAAAATTTCGAGGTTTTATGACGCACCAGTAAAAAGTTACAGCATTTCAATGTTGCAAGCTCTGATAATTATATTACGCAAACTATAAAAGTTAGTGAATTTTGAAGTTTCATCAGTGTTTCATTTTTACTCAAGGGTAGCACTGTTAAACCGATATCTCGAATTGACAATAGTACATTATTGTCACAAAATTTCAAGGTCTTACAGTGCTTCAGCAAAAAGTAACAGCATGTCAATATTGCAAACTTTGATAAGTATATTGCGCACAGTATAAAAGTTAGTGAATTTTGAAGTTTCATCAGTGTTTAATTTTTAGCTCAAGGGAAGCTCTGTTATACCGATATCTCAAATTGACAATAGTACAATATTGTCAAAAAATTTCAAGGTTTTATGACGCTCCAGTAAAAAGTTATAGCAATTCTATTTGTCAAACTTTGATAGTTATATTACTCACAGTATAAAAGTTAGTGAATTTTGTAGTTGCATCAGTGTTTGATTTTTACTCAAGGATAGCACTGTTTTACCGATATTTCAAATTCACAATAGTATTTCATTGTCACAAAATTTCGAGGTTTTATGACGCACCAGTAAAAAGTTACAGCTTTTCAATGTTTCAAACTTTGATAGTTATATTACGCCCAGTATAAAAGTTAGTGAATTTTGAAGTTTCATCATTGTTTAATTTTTACTCAAGGGTAGCACTGTTATACCGATATCTCAAATTGACAATAGTACATTACTGTCACAAAATTTCAAGTTCTTATGACACTCCAGTAAAAAGTTACAGCATTTGAATGTTGCAAACTTTGATAGTTATATTACGCACAGTATAAAAGTTAGTGAATTTTTAAGTTGCATCAGTGTTTCATTTTTTACTCAAAGGTAGCACGGTTATACCGATATTTATTGTCAAAAAATTTCAAGGTCTTATGACGCACCAGAAAAAAGTTATAGCATTTCAATGTTGCAAACTTTGATAATTATATTACGCACAGTATAAAAATTTGTGAATTTTTAAGTTGCATCAGTGTTTCATTCTTTACTCAAGGGTAGCACTGTTATACCGATATTTCAAATTGACAAGAGTACTTTATTGTCACAAAATTTCAAGTTCTTATCACGCACCAGTAAAAAGTTACAGCATTTCAATGTTGCAAACTTTGATAATTATATTACGCACAGTATAAAAGTTACTGAAATTTGTAGTTGCATCAGTGTTTCATTTTATACTCAAGGGTAACACGGTTTTACCGATATTTCAAATTGACAATAGTATTTTATTGTCACAAAATTTCGAGATTTATGACGCACCAGTAAAAAGTTACAGCATTTCAATGTTGCTAACTTTGAGAGTTATATTACGCATTGTGTAAAAAATTTAGTGAATTTTTAAGTTGCATCAGTGTTTCATTTTTCACTCAAAGGTAGCACTGTTATACCGATATTTTAAATTGACAATAGTACTTTATAAGTTACAGCATTTCAATATTGCAAATTTTGATAGTTATATTACGCACAGTATAAAAGTTAGTGAATTTTGAAGTTTCATCAGTGTTTCATTCTTTACTCAAGGGAAGCACTGTTATACCGATATTTCAAATTGACAAGAGTACTTTATTGTCACAAAATTTCAAGTTCTTATGACGCACCAGTAAAAAGTTACAGCATTTCAATGTTGCAAACTTTGATAATTATATTACGCACAGTATAAAAGTTAGTGAATTTTTAAGTTGCTTCAGTGTTTCATTTTTTACTCAAAATTAGCACTATTATACCGATATTTCAAATTGATAATAGTACTTTATTGTCACAAAATTTCAAAGTCTTATGACGCACCAGTAAAACGTTACAGCATTTCAATGTTGCAAACTTTGATAGTTATATTATGCAAAATATAAAATTTTGTGAATTTTGAAGTTGCATCAGTGTTTCATATTTTACTCAAAGGTAGCACTGTTATACCGATATTTCAAATTGACAAGAGTACTTTATTGTCACAAAATTTCAATTTGTTATGAAGCACCAGTAAAAAGTTACAGCATTTCAATGTTGCAAACTTTTTTAGTTATATTACGCACAGTATAAAAGTTAGTGAATTTTTAAGTTGCATCGGTGTTTCTTTTTTTACTCACGGGTAGCACTGTTATGCCGATATTTGAAATTGACAATAGTACTTTATTGTCATAAAATTTCAAGGTTTTACAACGCTCCATTAAAAAGGTTCCCGCATTTCAATGTTGCAAACTTTGATAGTTATATTACGCACTGAATAAAAGTTTGTGAATTTTGAAGTTTCATCAGTGTTTCATTTTTACTCAAGGGTAGCACTGTTATACCGATATTTCAAATTGACAAGAGTACTTTATTGTCACAAAACTTCAAGTTCTTATGACGCACAAGTAAAAAGTTACAGCATTTCAATGTTGCAAACTTTGATAGTTATATTCCGCACAGTATAAAAGTTAGTGAATTTTTAAGTTGCTTCATTGTTTCCTTTTTTACTCAAAATTAGCACTATTATACCGACATTTCAAATTTATTATAGTTCTTTATTGTCACAAAATTTCAAGGTCTTATGACGCACCAGTAAAAAGTTATGGCATTTCAATGTTCTAAACTTTGATAGTTATATTACGCACAGTATAAAATTTAGTGAATTTTGAAGTTGCATCAGTGTTTCATTTTTTACTCAAAGGTAGCAATGTTATACCGATCTTTTAAATTGCCAATAGTACTTTATAGTCACAAAATTTTAAGGTATTATGACGCTCCAGTAAAAATTTACAGCATTTCAATATTGCAAACTTTGATAGTTATATTACGCACAGTATATAAGTTGGTGAATTTTGAAGTTGCATCAGTGTTTCATTTTTTACTCAAAAGTAGCACTGTGATACAAATATTTTAAACTGACAATAGTTCTTTATTGTCACAAAATTTCAAGGTATTATGACGCTCCAGTAAAATGTTACAGCATTTCAATATTGTAAACTTTGATAGTTATGTTACGCACAGTATAAAAGTTAGTGAACTTTGAAGTTGTATCATTGTTTCATTTTTTAATTCAAGGGTAGCCCTATTTTACCGATATTTCAAATTGACAATAGTATTTTATTGTCACAAAATTTCGAGATTTATGACGCACCAGTAAAAACTGACAGCATTTCAATGTTGCAAACTTTGATAGTTATATAACGCACAGTATAAAAGTTTGTGAATTTTTAAGTTGCATCAGTGTTTCATTCTTTAATCAAGGGAAGCACTGTTATACCGATATCTCAAATTGACAACAGTACTTTATTGTAATAAAACTTCAAGGTTTTACGACGCACCAGTAAAAAGTTACAACTATTCAATGTTGCAAACTTTAATAGTTATATTACGCACAGTATAAAAGTTAGTGAATTTTGAAGTTGCATCAGTGTTTCAATTTTTACTCAAGGGTAGCACTGTAATTCCGATATCTCAAATTGAAAAATAGTACTTTATTGTCACAAAATTTCAAGGTCGTATGACGCACCAATAAAAAATGACAGCATTTCAATGTTGCAAACTTTGATAGTTATATTACGCACAGTATAAAAGTTACTGAATTTTGTAGTTGCATGAGTGTTTCATTTTTTACTCAAGGGTAGCACTGTTTTACCGATATTTCAAATTGACAATAGAATTTTATTGTCACAAAATTTCGAAGTTTTATGACGCACCAGTAAAAAGTTACAGCATTTCAATGTTGCAAACTTTGATAATTATATTACGCACAGTATAAAAGTTAGTGAATTTTGAAGTTTCATCAGTTTTTCATTTTTACGCAAGGGTAGCACTGTTATACCGGTATCTCAAATTGACAATAGTACATTATTATCACAAAATTTCAAGGTCTTATGACGCTCCAGTAAAAAGTTACAGCATTCCAACGTTGCAAACTTTGATAGTTATATTACTCACAGTATAAAAGTTAGTGAATTTTGTAGTTGCATCAGTGTTTGATTTTTACTCAAGGGCAGCACGGTTTTACCGACATTTCAAATAGACAATAGAATTTTATTGTCACAAAATTTCGAGGTTTTATGACGCACCAGTAAAAATTTACAGGATTTCAATGTTGCAAACTTTGATATTTATATAACGCACAGTATAAAACTTAGTGAATTTTGAAGTTGCATCAGTGTTTCATTTTTTACTCAAAGGTAGCACTGTTATACCGATATTTCAATTTGCAAGAGTATCTTATTCTCACAAAATTTCAAGTTCTTATGACGCACCAGTAAAAAGTTACAGCATTTCAATGTTGCAAACTTTGATAGTTATATTACGCACAGTATAAAAGTTTGTGAATTTTTAAGTTGCATCAGTGTTTCATTCTTTACTCAAGGGAAGCACTTTTATACCGATATGTCAAATTCACAAGAGTACTTTATTGTCACAAAATTTCAAGTTCTTATGACGCACCAGTAAAAAGTTACAGCATTTCAATGTTGCAAACTTTGATAGTTATATTACGCACAGTATAAAAGTTAGTGAATCTTGTAGTTGCATCAGTGTTTGATTTTTACTCAAGGGTAGCCCTGTTTTACCGATATTTCAAATAGACAATAGAATTTTATTGTCACAAAATTTCGAAGTTTTATGACGCACCAGTAAAAAGTTACAGCATTTCAATGTTGCAAACTTTGATAGTTATATTACGCACAGTATAAAAGTTTGTGAATTTTTAAATTGCATCAGTGTTTCATTCTTTAATCAAGGGAAGCACTGTTATACCGACATTTCAAATTGACAAGAGTACTTTACTGTCACAAAATTTCAAGTTTTTATGACGCACCAGTAAAGAGTTACAGCATTTCAGTATTGCAAACTTTGATAGTTATATTGCGCACAGTATAAAAGTTAGTGAATTTTGAAGTTTCATCAGTGTTTCATTTTTACTCAAGGGTAGCACTGTTATACCGATATTTCAAATTGACAAGAGTACTTTATTGTCCAAAATTTCAAGGTATTATGACGCTCCAGTAAAAAGTTACAGCATTTCAATATTGTAAACTTTGATAGTTATGTTACGCACAGTATAAAAGTTAGTGAACTTTGAAGTTGTATCATTGTTTCATTTTTTACTCAAAGGTAGCACTGTTATACCGATATCTCAAATTGACAATAGTACTTTATTGTCACAAAATTTCAAGGTCTTATGAAGCACCAGTAAAAAGTTACAGCATTTCAATGTTGCAAACTTTGATAGGTATGACGCACCAATAAAGAATGACAGCATTTCAATGTTGCAAACTTTGATAGTTATATTTCGCACAGTATAAAAGTTATTGAATTTTGTAGTTGCATCAGTGTTTCATTTTTTACTCAAGTGTAGCACGGTTTTACCAATATTTCAAATTGACAATAGAATTTTATTGTCACAAAATTTCGAGGTTTTATGACGCACCACTAAAAAGTTACAGCATTTCAATGTTGCAAACTTTGATAGTTATATTACGCACAGTATAAAAGTTAGTGAATTTTGAAGTTTCATCAGTGTTTCATTTTTACGCAAGGGTAGCACTGTTATACCGATATCTCAAATTGACAATAGTATATTATTATCACAAAATTTCAAGGTCTTATGACGCTCCAGTAAAAAGTTACAGCATTTCAAAGTTGCAAACTTTGAAAGTTATATTATTCAGAGTATAAAAGTTAGTGAATTTTGTAGTTGCATCAGTGTTTGATTTTTACTCAAGGGTAGCCCTGTTTTACCGATATTTCAAATAGACAATAGAATTTTATTGTCACAAAATTTCGAGGTTTTATGACGCACCAGTAAAAAGTTACAGCATTTCAATGTTGCAAACTTTGATAGTTATATTACGCACAGTATAAAAGTTTGTGAATTTTTAAGTTGCATCAGTGTTTCATTCTTTAATCAAGGGAAGCACTGTTATACCGATATTTCAAATTGACAAGAGTACTTTACTGTCACAATATTTCAAGTTCTTATGACGCACCAGTAAAAAGTTACAGCATTTCAATGTTGCAAACTTTGAGAGTGATATTACGCACAGTATAAAAGTTAGTGAATTTTGAAGTTTCATCAGTGTTTCATTTTTACTCAAGGGTAGCACTGTTATACCGATATTTCAAATTGACAAGAGTACTTTATTGTCACAAAATTTCAAGTTCTTATGACGCACCAGTAAAAAGTTACAGCATTTCAATGTTGCAAACTTTGATAGTTATATAACGCACAGTATAAAACTTAGTGAATTTTTAAGTTGCATCAGTGTTTTATTTTTTACTCAAAGGTAGCACTGTTAAACCGATATTTTAAATTGACAATAGTACTTTATTGTCAAAAAATTTCAAGGTCTTATGACGCACATGTAAAAAGTTATAGCATTTCAATGTTGGAAACTTTGATAGTTATATTACGCACAGTATAAAAGTTTGAGAAATTTTAAGTTGCATCAGTGTTTCATTCTTTACTCAAGGGAAGCACTGTTATACCGACATTTCAAATTGACAAGAGTACTTTATTGTCACAAAATTTCAAGTTCTTATGACGCTCCAGTAAAAAGTTACAGCATTTCAATATTGCAAACTTTGATAGTTATATTACGCACAGTATAAAAGTTAGTGAGCTTTGAAGTTGCATCAGTGTTTCATTTTTTACTCAAAAGTTGCACTGTTATACAGATATTTTAAATTGACAATAGTACTTTATTGTCACAAAATTTCAAGGTACTATGACGCTCCAGAAAAAAGTTACAGCATTTCAATATAGCAAACTTTGATCGTTTTGTTACGCACAGTATAAAAGTTAGTGAACTTTGAAGTTGTATCATTGTTTCCTTTTTTACTCAAGGGAAGCACTGTTATACCGATATCTCAAATTGACAATAGTACTTTATTGTCACAAAATTTCAAGTTTTTATGAAGCACCAGTAAAAAGTTACAGCTTTTCAATAATGCAAACTTTGATAGTTATATTACGCACAGTATAAAAGTTAGTGAATTTTGAAGTTTCAGCAGTGTTTCATTTTTACGCAAGGGTAGCACTGTTATACCGATATCTCAAATTGACAATAGTACATTATTATCACAAAATTTCAAGGTCTTATGACGCTCCAGTAAAAAGTTACAGCATTTCAATGTTGCAAACTTTGATAGTTATATTATTCACTGTATAAAAGTTAGTGAATTTTGTAGTTGCATCAGTGTTTCATTTTTACTCAAAGGTTAGCACTGTTATACCGATATTTCAAATTGACAAGAGTACTTTATTGTCACAAAATTTCAAGGTATTATGACGCTCCAGTAAAATGTTACAGCATTTCAATATTGTAAACTTTGATAGTTATGTTACGCACAGTATAAAAGTTACTGAACTTTGTAGTTGCATGAGTGTTTCATTTTTTACTCAAGGGTAGCACTGTTTTACCGATATTTCAAATTGACAATAGAATTTTATTGTCACAAAATTTCGAGGTTTTATGACGCACCAGTAAAAAGTTACAGCATTTCAATATTGCAAACTTTGATAATTATAATACGCACAGTATAAAACTTAGTGAATTTTGAAGTTGCATCAGTGTTTCATTTTTTACTCAAAGGTAGCACTGTTATACCGATATTTCAAATTGGCAAGAGTATCTTATTGTCACAAAATTTCAAGTTCTTATGACGCACCAGTAAAAAGTTACAGCATTTCAATGTTGCAAACTTTGATAGTTATATAACGCACAGTATAAAACGTAGTGAATTTTTAAGTTGCTTCAGTGTTTCATTTTTTATTCAAAGGTAGCACTGTTATACCGATATTTTAAATTGACAATAGTACTTTATTGTCAAAAAATTTCAAGGTCTTATGACGCACCAGTAAAAAGTTACAGCATTTCAATGTTGCAAACTTTGATAGTTATATTACGCACAGTATAAAAGTTAGTGAATTTTTAAGTTGCTTCAGTGTTTCATTTTTACTCAAGGGTAGCCCTGTTTTACCGATATTTCAAATAGACAATAGAATTTTATTGTCACAAAATTTCGAGGTTTTATGACGCACCAGTAAAAAGTTACAGCATTTCAATGTTGCAAACTTTGATAGTTATATTACGCACAGTATAAAAGTTTGTGAATTTTTAAGTTGCATCAGTGTTTCATTCTTTAATCAAGGGAAGCACTGTTATACCGATATTTCAAATTGACAAGAGTACTTTACTGTCACAAAATTTCAAGTTTTTATGACGCACCAGTAAGGAGTTACAGCTTTTCAGTATTGCAAACTTTGATAGTTATATAACGCACAGTATAAAAGTTACTGAATTTTGAAGTTGCATCAGTGTTTCATTTTTCACACAAAGGTAGCACTGTTAAACCGATATTTTAAATTGACAATAGTACTTTATTGTCAAAAAATTTCAAGGTCTTATGACGCACATGTAAAAAGTTATAGCATTTCAATGTTGGAAACTTTGATAGTTATATTACGCACAGTATAAAAGTTTGAGAAATTTTAAGTTGCATCAGTGTTTCATTCTTTACTCAAGGGAAGCACTGTTATACCGACATTTCAAATTGACAAGAGTAGTTTATTGTCACAAAATTTCAAGTTCTTATGACACACCAGTAAAATGTTACAGCATTTCAATGTTGCAAACTTTGATAGTTATATTACGCACAGTATAAAAGTTAGTGAATTTTTAAGCTCCGTCAGTGTTTCATTTTTTACTCAAGGGAAACTCTGTTATACCGATATTTCAAATTGACAATTGTACTTTATTGTCACAAAATTTCAAGTTCTTATGACGCTCCAGTAAAAAGTTACAGCATTTCAATATTGCAAACTTTGATAGTTATATTACGCACAGTATAAAAGTTAGTGAGTTTTGAAGTTGCATCAGTGTTTCATTTTTTACTCAAAAGTTGCACTGTTATACCGATATTTTAAATTGACAATAGTACTTTATTGTCACAAAATTTCAAGGTACTATGACGCTCCAGAAAAAAGTTACAGCATTTCAATATAGCAAACTTTGATCGTTTTGTTACGCACAGTATAAAAGTTAGTGAACTTTGAAGTTGTATCATTGTTTCCTTTTTTACTCAAGGGAAGCACTGTTATACCGATATCTCAAATTGACAATAGTACTTTATTGTCACAAAATTTCAAGTTTTTATGAAGCACCAGTAAAAAGTTACAGCTTTTCAATAATGCAAACTTTGATAGTTATATTACGCACAGTATAAAAGTTAGTGAATTTTGAAGTTTCAGCAGTGTTTCATTTTTACGCAAGGGTAGCACTGTTATACCGATATCTCAAATTGACAATAGTACATTATTATCACAAAATTTCAAGGTCTTATGACGCTCCAGTAAAAAGTTACAGCATTTCAATGTTGCAAACTTTGATAGTTATATTATTCACTGTATAAAAGTTAGTGAATTTTGTAGTTGCATCAGTGTTTCATTTTTACTCAAAGGTTAGCACTGTTATACCGATATTTCAAATTGACAAGAGTACTTTATTGTCACAAAATTTCAAGGTATTATGACGCTCCAGTAAAATGTTACAGCATTTCAATATTGTAAACTTTGATAGTTATGTTACGCACAGTATAAAAGTTACTGAACTTTGTAGTTGCATGAGTGTTTCATTTTTTACTCAAGGGTAGCACTGTTTTACCGATATTTCAAATTGACAATAGAATTTTATTGTCACAAAATTTCGAGGTTTTATGACGCACCAGTAAAAAGTTACAGCATTTCAATATTGCAAACTTTGATAATTATAATACGCACAGTATAAAACTTAGTGAATTTTGAAGTTGCATCAGTGTTTCATTTTTTACTCAAAGGTAGCACTGTTATACCGATATTTCAAATTGGCAAGAGTATCTTATTGTCACAAAATTTCAAGTTCTTATGACGCACCAGTAAAAAGTTACAGCATTTCAATGTTGCAAACTTTGATAGTTATATAACGCACAGTATAAAACGTAGTGAATTTTTAAGTTGCTTCAGTGTTTCATTTTTTACTCAAAGGTAGCACTGTTACATCGATATCTTAAATTGACAATAGTACTTTATTGTCAAAAAATTTCAAGGTCTTATGACGCACCAGTAAAAAGTTACAGCATTTCAATGTTGCAAACTTTGATAGTTATATTACGCACAGTATAAAAGTTAGTGAATTTTTAAGTTGCTTCAGTGTTTCATTTTTACTCAAGGGTAGCCCTGTTTTACCGATATTTCAAATAGACAATAGAATTTTATTGTCACAAAATTTCGAGGTTTTATGACGCACCAGTAAAAAGTTACAGCATTTCAATGTTGCAAACTTTGATAGTTATATTACGCACAGTATAAAAGTTTGTGAATTTTTAAGTTGCATCAGTGTTTCATTCTTTAATCAAGGGAAGCACTGTTATACCGATATTTCAAATTGACAAGAGTACTTTACTGTCACAAAATTTCAAGTTTTTATGACGCACCAGTAAAGAGTTACAGCATTTCAGTATTGCAAACTTTGATAGTTATACTGCGCACAGGATAAAAGTTAGTGAATTTTGAAGTTTCATCAGTGTTTAATTTTTACTCAAGGGTAGCACTGTTATACCCATATTTCAAATTGACAAGAGTACTTTATTGTCACAAAATTTCAACGTATTATGACTCTCCAGTAAAAAGTTACAGCATTTCAATATTGTAAACTTTGATAGTTATGTTACGCACAGTATAAAAGTTAGTGAACTTGGAAGTTGTATCATTGTTTCATTTTTTACTCAAGGGAAGCACTGTTATACCGATATCTCAAATTGACAACAGTACTTTATTGTAATAAAACTTCAAGGTTTTATGACGCTCCAGTAAAAAGTTACAGCATTTCAATTTTGCAAACTTTCATAGTTATATTACGCACAGTATAGAAGTTTGTGAACTTTGAAGTTGTATCATTGTTTCATTTTTTACTCAAAATTAGCACTATTATACCGATATTTCAGATTGATTATAGTTCTTTATTGTCACAAAATTTCAAGGTCTTATGACGCACCAGTAAAATGTTATAGCATTTCAATGTTCCAAACTTTGATAGTTATATTACGCACAGTATAAAATTTAGTGAATTTTGAAGTTGCATCAGTGTTTCATTTTTTACTCAAAGGTAGCACTGTTATACCGATCTTTTAAATTGACAATAGTACTTTATGGTCACAAAATTTTAAGGTATTATGACGCTCCAGTAAAAAGTTACAGCATTTCAATATTGCAAACTTTGATAGTTATATTACGCACAGTATAAAAGTTAGTGAGTTTTGAAGTTGCATCAGTGTTTCATTTTTTACTCAAAAGTTGCACTGTTATACCGATATTTTAAATTGACAATAGTACTTTATTGTCACAAAATTTCAAGGTACTATGACGCTCCAGAAAAAAGTTACAGCATTTCAATATTGCAAACTTTGATCGTTTTGTTACGCACAGTATAAAAGTTAGTGAACTTTGAAGTTGTATCATTGTTTCATTTTTTACTCAAGGGAAGCACTGTTATACCGATATCTCAAATTGACAATAGTACTTTATTGTCACAAAATTTCAAGTTTTTATGAAGCACCAGTAAAAAGTTACAGCATTTCAATGTTGCAAACTTTGATAGGTATGACGCACCAATAAAAAATGACAGCATTTCAATGTTGCAAACTTTGATAGTTATATTTCGCACAGTATAAAAGTTATTGAATTTTGTAGTTGCATCAGTGTTTCATTTTTTACTCAAGTGTAGCACGGTTTTACCGATATTCCAAATTGACAATAGAATTTTATTGTCACAAAATTTCGAGGTTTTATGACGCACCAGTAAAAAGTTACAGCATTTCAATGTTGCAAACTTTGAGAGTGATATTACGCACAGTATAAAAGTTAGTGAATTTTGAAGTTTCATCAGTGTTTCATTTTTACTCAAGGGTAGCACTGTTATACCGATATTTCAAATTGACAAGAGTACTTTATTGTCACAAAATTTCAAGTTCTTATGACGCACCAGTAAAAAGTTACAGCATTTCAATGTTGCAAACTTTGATAGTTATATAACGCACAGTATAAAACTTAGTGAATTTTTAAGTTGCATCAGTGTTTTATTTTTTACTCAAAGGTAGCACTGTTAAACCGATATTTTAAATTGACAATAGTACTTTATTGTCAAAAAATTTCAAGGTCTTATGACGCACATGTAAAAAGTTATAGCATTTCAATGTTGGAAACTTTGATAGTTATATTACGCACAGTATAAAAGTTTGAGAAATTTTAAGTTGCATCAGTGTTTCATTCTTTACTCAAGGGAAGCACTGTTATACCGACATTTCAAATTGACAAGAGTAGTTTATTGTCACAAAATTTCAAGTTCTTATGACACACCAGTAAAATGTTACAGCATTTCAATGTTGCAAACTTTGATAGTTATATTACGCACAGTATAAAAGTTAGTGAATTTTTAAGCTCCATCAATGTTTCATTTTTTACTCAAAGGTAGCACTGTTATACCGATATCTCAAATTGACAATAGTACTTTATTGTCACAAAATTTCAAGTTCTTATGACGCTCCAGTAAAAAGTTACAGCATTTCAATATTGCAAACTTTGATAGTTATATTACGCACAGTATAAAAGTTAGTGAGTTTTGAAGTTGCATCAGTGTTTCATTTTTTACTCAAAAGTTGCACTGTTATACCGATATTTTAAATTGACAATAGTACTTTATTGTCACAAAATTTCAAGGTACTATGACGCTCCAGAAAAAAGTTACAGCATTTCAATATAGCAAACTTTGATCGTTTTGTTACGCACAGTATAAAAGTTAGTGAACTTTGAAGTTGTATCATTGTTTCCTTTTTTACTCAAGGGAAGCACTGTTATACCGATATCTCAAATTGACAAGAGTACTTTATTGTCACAAAATTTCAAGTTTTTATGAAGCACCAGTAAAAAGTTACAGCTTTTCAATAATGCAAACTTTGATAGTTATATTACGCACAGTATAAAAGTTAGTGAATTTTGAAGTTTCAGCAGTGTTTCATTTTTACGCAAGGGTAGCACTGTTATACCGATATCTCAAATTGACAATAGTACATTATTATCACAAAATTTCAAGGTCTTATGACGCTCCAGTAAAAAGTTACAGCATTTCAATGTTGCAAACTTTGATAGTTATATTATTCACTGTATAAAAGTTAGTGAATTTTGTAGTTGCATCAGTGTTTCATTTTTACTCAAAGGTTAGCACTGTTATACCGATATTTCAAATTGACAAGAGTACTTTATTGTCACAAAATTTCAAGGTATTATGACGCTCCAGTAAAATGTTACAGCATTTCAATATTGTAAACTTTGATAGTTATGTTACGCACAGTATAAAAGTTACTGAACTTTGTAGTTGCATGAGTGTTTCATTTTTTACTCAAGGGTAGCACTGTTTTACCGATATTTCAAATTGACAATAGAATTTTATTGTCACAAAATTTCGAGGTTTTATGACGCACCAGTAAAAAGTTACAGCATTTCAATATTGCAAACTTTGATAATTATAATACGCACAGTATAAAACTTAGTGAATTTTGAAGTTGCATCAGTGTTTCATTTTTTACTCAAAGGTAGCACTGTTATACCGATATTTCAAATTGGCAAGAGTATCTTATTGTCACAAAATTTCAAGTTCTTATGACGCACCAGTAAAAAGTTACAGCATTTCAATGTTGCAAACTTTGATAGTTATATAACGCACAGTATAAAATTAGTGAGTTTTGAAGTTGCTTCAGTGTTTCATTTATTACTCACAGGTAGCACTGTTACATCGATATCTCAAATTGACAATAGTACTTTATTGTCAAAAAATTTCAAGGTCTTATGACGCACCAGTAAAAAGTTCCAACATTTCAATGTTACAAACTTTGATAGTTACATTACGCACAGTATAAAAGTTAGTGAATTTTTAAGTTGCTTCAGTGTTTCATTTTTACTCAAGGGTAGCCCTGTTTTACCGATATTTCAAATAGACAATAGAATTTTATTGTCACAAAATTTCGAGGTTTTATGACGCACCAGTAAAAAGTTACAGCATTTCAATGTTGCAAACTTTGATAGTTATATTACGCACAGTATAAAAGTTTGTGAATTTTTAAGTTGCATCAGTGTTTCATTCTTTAATCAAGGGAAGCACTGTTATACCGATATTTCAAATTGACAAGAGTACTTTACTGTCACAAAATTTCAAGTTTTTATGACGCACCAGTAAAGAGTTACAGCATTTCAGTATTGCAAACTTTGATAGTTATACTGCGCACAGTATAAAAGTTAGTGAATTTTGAAGTTTCATCAGTGTTTAATTTTTACTCAAGGGTAGCACTGTTATACCCATATTTCAAATTGACAAGAGTACTTTATTGTCACAAAATTTCAACGTATTATGACGCTCCAGTAAAAAGTTACAGCATTTCAATATTGTAAACTTTGATAGTTATGTTACGCACAGTATAAAAGTTAGTGAACATGGAAGTTGTATCATTGTTTCATTTTTTACTCAAGGGAAGCACTGTTATACCGATATCTCAAATTGACAACAGTACTTTATTGTAATAAAACTTCAAGGTTTTATGACGCTCCAGTAAAAAGTTACAGCATTTCAATTTTGCAAACTTTCATAGTTATATTACGCACAGTATAGAAGTTTGTGAACTTTGAAGTTGTATCATTGTTTCATTTTTTACTCAAAATTAGCACTATTATACCGATATTTCAGATTGATTATAGTTCTTTATTGTCACAAAATTTCAAGGTCTTATGACGCACCAGTAAAATGTTATAGCATTTCAATGTTCCAAACTTTGATAGTTATATTACGCACAGTATAAAATTTAGTGAATTTTGAAGTTGCATCAGTGTTTCATTTTTTACTCAAAGGTAGCACTGTTATACCGATCTTTTAAATTGACAATAGTACTTTATGGTCACAAAATTTTAAGGTATTATGACGCTCCAGTAAAAAGTTACAGCATTTCAATATTGCAAACTTTGATAGTTATATTACGCACAGTATAAAAGTTAGTGAGTTTTGAAGTTGCATCAGTGTTTCATTTTTTACTCAAAAGTTGCACTGTTATACCGATATTTTAAATTGACAATAGTACTTTATTGTCACAAAATTTCAAGGTACTATGACGCTCCAGAAAAAAGTTACAGCATTTCAATATTGCAAACTTTGATCGTTTTGTTACGCACAGTATAAAAGTTAGTGAACTTTGAAGTTGTATCATTGTTTCATTTTTTACTCAAGGGAAGCACTGTTATACCGATATCTCAAATTGACAATAGTACTTTATTGTCACAAAATTTCAAGTTTTTATGAAGCACCAGTAAAAAGTTACAGCATTTCAATGTTGCAAACTTTGATAGGTATGACGCATCAATAAAAAATAACAGCATTTCAATGTTGCAAACTTTGATAGTTATATTTCGCACAGTATAAAAGTTATTGAATTTTGTAGTTGCATCAGTGTTTCATTTTTTACTCAAGTGTAGCACGGTTTTACCGATATTTCAAATTGACAATAGAATTTTATTGTCACAAAATTTCGAGGTTTTATGACGCACCAGTAAAAAGTTACAGCATTTCAATGTTGCAAACTTTGATAGTTATATTACGCACAGTATAAAATTTAGTGAATTTTTAAGTTGCATCAGTGTTTCATTTTTTACTCAAAGGTAGCACTGTTATACCGATATTTTAAATTGACAATAGTACTTTATTGTCAAAAAATTTCAAGGGCTTATGACGCACATGTAAAAAGTTACAGCATTTCAATATTGCAAATTTTGATAGTTATATTACGCACAGTGTAAAAGTTTGTGAATTTTTAGGTTGCATCAGTGTTTCATTCTTTACACAAGGGAAGCACTGTTATACCGATATTTCAAATTGACAAGAGTACTTTATTGTCACAAAATTTCCAAGTTCTTATGACGCACCAGTAAAAATTTACAGCATATCAATGTTGCAAACTTTGATAGTTTTGTTACGCACAGTATAAAAGTTAGTGAATTTTTAAGTTGCTTCAGTGTTTCATTTTTTACTCAAAATTAGCAATATTATACCGATATTTCAAATTGATAATAGTACTTTATTGTCACAAAATTTCAAAGTCTTATGACGCACCAGTAAAACGTTACAGCATTTCAATGTTGCAAACTTTGATAGTTATATTATGCAAAATATAAAATTTTGTGAATTTTGAAGTTGCATCAGTGTTTCATATTTTACTCAAAGGTAGCACTGTTATACCGATATTTCAAATTGACAAGAGTACTTTATTGTCACAAAATTTCAATTTGTTATGAAGCACCAGTAAAAAGTTACAGCATTTCAATGTTGCAAACTTTTTTAGTTATATTACGCACAGTATAAAAGTTAGTGAATTTTTAAGTTGCATCGGTGTTTCTTTTTTTACTCACGGGTAGCACTGTTATGCCGATATTTGAAATTGACAATAGTACTTTATTGTCATAAAATTTCAAGGTTTTACAACGCTCCATTAAAAAGGTTCCCGCATTTCAATGTTGCAAACTTTGATAGTTATATTACGCACTGTATAAAAGTTTGTGAACTTTTAAGTTGCATCAGTGTTTCATTCTTTACTCAAGGGTAGCTCTGTTATACCGATATTTCAAATTGACAAGAGTACTTTATTGTCACAAAATTTCCAAGTTCTTATGACGCACCAGTAAAAATTTACAGCATATCAATGTTGCAAACTTTGATAGTTTTGTTACGCACAGTATAAAAGTTAGTGAATTTTGAAGTTTCATCAGTGTTTCATTTTTACTCAAGGGTAGCACTGTTATACCGATATTTCAAATTGACAATAGTTCTTTATTGTCACAAAATTTCCAAGTTCTTATGACGCTCCAGTAAAGAGTTACAGCATTTCAATATTGCAAACTTTGATAGTTATATTACGCACAGTATATAAGTTGGTGAATTTTGAAGCTGCATCGGTGTTTCATTTTTTACTCAAAAGTAGCACTGTTATACCGATATTTTAAACTGACAATAGTTCTTTATTGTCACAAAATTTCAAGGTACTATGACGCTCCAGAAAAAAGTTACAGCATTTCAATATAGCAAACTTTGATCGTTTTGTTACGCACAGTATAAAAGTTAGTGAACTTTGAAGTTGTATCATTGTTTCCTTTTTTACTCAAGGGAAGCACTGTTATACCGATATCTCAAATTGACAATAGTACTTTATTGTCACAAAATTTCAAGTTTTTATGAAGCACCAGTAAAAAGTTACAGCTTTTCAATAATGCAAACTTTGATAGTTATATTACGCACAGTATAAAAGTTAGTGAATTTTGAAGTTTCAGCAGTGTTTCATTTTTACGCAAGGGTAGCACTGTTATACCGATATCTCAAATTGACAATAGTACATTATTATCACAAAATTTCAAGGTCTTATGACGCTCCAGTAAAAAGTTACAGCATTTCAATGTTGCAAACTTTGATAGTTATATTATTCACTGTATAAAAGTTAGTGAATTTTGTAGTTGCATCAGTGTTTCATTTTTACTCAAAGGTTAGCACTGTTATACCGATATTTCAAATTGACAAGAGTACTTTATTGTCACAAAATTTCAAGGTATTATGACGCTCCAGTAAAATGTTACAGCATTTCAATATTGTAAACTTTGATAGTTATGTTACGCACAGTATAAAAGTTACTGAACTTTGTAGTTGCATGAGTGTTTCATTTTTTACTCAAGGGTAGCACTGTTTTACCGATATTTCAAATTGACAATAGAATTTTGTTGTCACAAAATTTCGAGGTCTTATGACGCACCAGTAAAAAGTTCCAGCATTTCAATGTTACAAACTTTGATAATTATAATACGCACAGTATAAAACTTAGTGAAATTTGAAGTGGAATCAGTGTTTCAGTTTTTACTCAAAGGTAGCACTGTTATACCGATATTTCAAATTGGCAAGAGTATCTTATTGTCACAAAATTTCAAGTTCTTATGACGCACCAGTAAAAAGTTACAGCATTTCAATGTTGCAAACTTTGATAGTTATATAACGCACAGTATAAAATTAGTGAGTTTTGAAGTTGCTTCAGTGTTTCATTTATTACTCACAGGTAGCACTGTTATACCGATATCTCAAATTGACAATAGTACTTTATTGTCAAAAAATTTCAAGGTCTTATGACGCACCAGTAAAAAGTTCCATCATTTCAATGTTACAAACTTTGATAGTTACATTACGCACAGTATAAAAGTTAGTGAATTTTTAAGTTGCTTCAGTGTTTCATTTTTACTCAAGGGTAGCCCTGTTTTACCGATATTTCAAATAGACAATAGAATTTTATTGTCACAAAATTTCGAGGTTTTATGACGCACCAGTAAAAAGTTACAGCATTTCAATGTTGCAAACTTTGATAGTTATATTACGCACAGTATAAAAGTTTGTGAATTTTTAAGTTGCATCAGTGTTTCATTCTTTAATCAAGGGAAGCACTGTTATACCGATATTTCAAATTGACAAGAGTACTTTACTGTCACAAAATTTCAAGTTTTTATGACGCACCAGTAAAGAGTTACAGCATTTCAGTATTGCAAACTTTGATAGTTATACTGCGCACAGTATAAAAGTTAGTGAATTTTGAAGTTTCATCAGTGTTTAATTTTTACTCAAGGGTAGCACTGTTATACCCATATTTCAAATTGACAAGAGTACTTTATTGTCACAAAATTTCAACGTATTATGACGCTCCAGTAAAAAGTTACAGCATTTCAATATTGTAAACTTTGATAGTTATGTTACGCACAGTATAAAAGTTAGTGAACTTGGAAGTTGTATCATTGTTTCATTTTTTACTCAAGGGAAGCACTGTTATACCGATATCTCAAATTGACAACAGTACTTTATTGTAATAAAACTTCAAGGTTTTATGACGCTCCAGTAAAAAGTTACAGCATTTCAATTTTGCAAACTTTCATAGTTATATTACGCACAGTATAGAAGTTTGTGAACTTTGAAGTTGTATCATTGTTTCATTTTTTACTCAAAATTAGCACTATTATACCGATATTTCAGATTGATTATAGTTCTTTATTGTCACAAAATTTCAAGGTCTTATGACGCACCAGTAAAATGTTATAGCATTTCAATGTTCCAAACTTTGATAGTTATATTACGCACAGTATAAAATTTAGTGAATTTTGAAGTTGCATCAGTGTTTCATTTTTTACTCAAAGGTAGCACTGTTATACCGATCTTTTAAATTGACAATAGTACTTTATGGTCACAAAATTTTAAGGTATTATGACGCTCCAGTAAAAAGTTACAGCATTTCAATATTGCAAACTTTGATAGTTATATTACGCACAGTATAAAAGTTAGTGAGTTTTGAAGTTGCATCAGTGTTTCATTTTTTACTCAAAAGTTGCACTGTTATACCGATATTTTAAATTGACAATAGTACTTTATTGTCACAAAATTTCAAGGTACTATGACGCTCCAGAAAAAAGTTACAGCATTTCAATATTGCAAACTTTGATCGTTTTGTTACGCACAGTATAAAAGTTAGTGAACTTTGAAGTTGTATCATTGTTTCATTTTTTACTCAAGGGAAGCACTGTTATACCGATATCTCAAATTGACAATAGTACTTTATTGTCACAAAATTTCAAGTTTTTATGAAGCACCAGTAAAAAGTTACAGCATTTCAATGTTGCAAACTTTGATAGGTATGACGCACCAATAAAAAATGACAGCATTTCAATGTTGCAAACTTTGATAGTTATATTTCGCACAGTATAAAAGTTATTGAATTTTGTAGTTGCATCAGTGTTTCATTTTTTACTCAAGTGTAGCACGGTTTTACCGATATTTCAAATTGACAATAGAATTTTATTGTCACAAAATTTCGAGGTTTTATGACGCACCAGTAAAAAGTTACAGCATTTCAATGTTGCAAACTTTGATAGTTATATTACGCACAGTATAAAATTTAGTGAATTTTTAAGTTGCATCAGTGTTTCATTTTTTACTCAAAGGTAGCACTGTTATACCGATATTTTAAATTGACAATAGTACTTTATTGTCAAAAAATTTCAAGGGCTTATGACGCACATGTAAAAAGTTACAGCATTTCAATATTGCAAATTTTGATAGTTATATTACGCACAGTGTAAAAGTTTGTGAATTTTTAGGTTGCATCAGTGTTTCATTCTTTACTCAAGGGAAGCACTGTTATACCGATATTTCAAATTGACAAGAGTACTTTATTGTCACAAAATTTCAAGTTCTTATGACGCACCAGTAAAAAGTTACAGCATTTCAATGTTGCAAACTTTGATAATTATATTACGCACAGTATAAAAGTTAGTGAATTTTTAAGTTGCTTCAGTGTTTCATTTTTTACTCAAAATTAGCAATATTATACCGATATTTCAAATTGATAATAGTACTTTATTGTCACAAAATTTCAAAGTCTTATGACGCACCAGTAAAACGTTACAGCATTTCAATGTTGCAAACTTTGATAGTTATATTATGCAAAATATAAAATTTTGTGAATTTTGAAGTTGCATCAGTGTTTCATATTTTACTCAAAGGTAGCACTGTTATACCGATATTTCAAATTGACAAGAGTACTTTATTGTCACAAAATTTCAATTTGTTATGAAGCACCAGTAAAAAGTTACAGCATTTCAATGTTGCAAACTTTTTTAGTTATATTACGCACAGTATAAAAGTTAGTGAATTTTTAAGTTGCATCGGTGTTTCTTTTTTTACTCACGGGTAGCACTGTTATGCCGATATTTGAAATTGACAATAGTACTTTATTGTCATAAAATTTCAAGGTTTTACAACGCTCCATTAAAAAGGTTCCCGCATTTCAATGTTGCAAACTTTGATAGTTATATTACGCACTGTATAAAAGTTTGTGAACTTTTAAGTTGCATCAGTGTTTCATTCTTTACTCAAGGGTAGCTCTGTTATACCGATATTTCAAATTGACAAGAGTACTTTATTGTCACAAAATTTCCAAGTTCTTATGACGCACCAGTAAAAATTTACAGCATATCAATGTTGCAAACTTTGATAGTTTTGTTACGCACAGTATAAAAGTTAGTGAATTTTGAAGTTTCATCAGTGTTTCATTTTTACTCAAGGGTAGCACTGTTATACCGATATTTCAAATTGACAATAGTTCTTTATTGTCACAAAATTTCCAAGTTCTTATGACGCTCCAGTAAAAAGTTACAGCATTTCAATATTGCAAACTTTGATAGTTATATTACGCACAGTATATAAGTTGGTGAATTTTGAAGCTGCATCGGTGTTTCATTTTTTACTCAAAAGTAGCACTGTTATACCGATATTTTAAACTGACAATAGTTCTTTATTGTCACAAAATTTCAAGGTATTATGACGCTCCAGTAAAATGTTACAGCATTTCAATATTGTAAACTTTGATAGTTATGTTACGCACAGTATAAAAGTTAGTGAACTTTGAAGTTGTATCATTGTTTCATTTTTTACTCAAGGGTAGCCCTATTTTACCGATATTTCAAATAGACAATAGAATTTTATTGTCACAAATTTTCGAGGTTTTATGACGCACCAGTAAAAAGTTACAGCATTTCAATGTTGCAAACTTTGATAGTTATATAAAGCACAGTATAAAAGTTTGTGAATTTTTAAGTTGCATCAGTGTTTCATTCTTTAATCAAGGGAAGCACTGTTATACCGATATCTCAAATTGACAACAGTACTTTATTGTAATAAAACTTCAAGGTTTTACGACGCACCAGTAAAAAGTTACAACTTTTCAATGTTGCAAACTTTAATAGTTATATTACGCACAGTATAAAAGTTAGTGAATTTTGAAGTTGCATCAGTGTTTCAATTTTTACTCAAGGGTAGCACTGTTATTCCGATATCTCAAATTGAAAAATAGTACTTTATTGTCACAAAATTTCAAGATCGTATGACGCACCAATAAAAAATGACAGCATTTCAATGTTGCAAACTTTGATAATTATATTACGCACAGTATAAAAGTTACTGAATTTTGTAGTTGCATGAGTGTTTCATTTTTTACTCAAGGGTAGCACTGTTTTACCGATATTTCAAATTGACAATAGAATTTTATTGTCACAAAATTTCGAAGTTTTATGACGCACCAGTAAAAAGTTACAGCATTTCAATGTTGCAAACTTTGATAATTATATTACGCACAGTATAAAAGTTAGTGAATTTTGAAGTTTCATCAGTTTTTCATTTTTACGCAAGGGTAGCACTGTTATACCGGTATCTCAAATTGACAATAGTACATTATTATCACAAAATTTCAAGGTCTTATGACGCTCCAGTAAAAAGTTACAGCATTTCAACGTTGCAAACTTTGATAGTTATATTACTCACAGTATAAAAGTTAGTGAATTTTGTAGTTGCATCAGTGTTTGATTTTTACTCAAGGGTAGCACGGTTTTACCGACATTTCAAATATACAATAGAATTTTATTGTCACAAAATTTCGAGGTTTTATGACGCACCAGTAAAAAGTTACAGGATTTCAATGTTGCAAACTTTGATAGTTATATAACGCACAGTATAAAACTTAGTGAATTTTGAAGTTGCATCAGTGTTTCATTTTTTACTCAAAGGTAGCACTGTTATAGCGATATTTCAAATTGACAAGAGTATCTTATTCTCACAAAATTTCAAGTTCTTATGACGCACCAGTAAAAAGTTACAGCATTTCAATGTTGCAAACTTTGATAGTTATATTACGCACAGTATAAAAGTTTGTGAATTTTTAAGTTGCATCAGTGTTTCATTCTTTACTCAAGGGAAGCACTTTTATACCGATATTTCAAATTGACAAGAGTACTTTATTGTCACAAAATTTCAAGTTCTTATGACGCACCAGTAAAAAGTTACAGCATTTCAATGTTGCAAACTTTGATAATTATATTACGCACAGTATAAAAGTTAGTGAATTTTTAAGTTGCTTCAGTGTTTCATTTTTTACTCAAAATTAGCAATATTATACCGATATTTCAAATTGATAATAGTACTTTATTGTCACAAAATTTCAAAGTCTTATGACGCACCAGTAAAACGTTACAGCATTTCAATGTTGCAAACTTTGATAGTTATATTATGCAAAATATAAAATTTTGTGAATTTTGAAGTTGCATCAGTGTTTCATATTTTACTCAAAGGTAGCACTGTTATACCGATATTTCAAATTGACAAGAGTACTTTATTGTCACAAAATTTCAATTTGTTATGAAGCACCAGTAAAAAGTTACAGCATTTCAATGTTGCAAACTTTTTTAGTTATATTACGCACAGTATAAAAGTTAGTGAATTTTTAAGTTGCATCGGTGTTTCTTTTTTTACTCACGGGTAGCACTGTTATGCCGATATTTGAAATTGACAATAGTACTTTATTGTCATAAAATTTCAAGGTTTTACAACGCTCCATTAAAAAGGTTCCCGCATTTCAATGTTGCAAACTTTGATAGTTATATTACGCACTGTATAAAAGTTTGTGAACTTTTAAGTTGCATCAGTGTTTCATTCTTTACTCAAGGGTAGCTCTGTTATACCGATATTTCAAATTGACAAGAGTACTTTATTGTCACAAAATTTCCAAGTTCTTATGACGCACCAGTAAAAATTTACAGCATATCAATGTTGCAAACTTTGATAGTTTTGTTACGCACAGTATAAAAGTTAGTGAATTTTGAAGTTTCATCAGTGTTTCATTTTTACTCAAGGGTAGCACTGTTATACCGATATTTCAAATTGACAATAGTTCTTTATTGTCACAAAATTTCCAAGTTCTTATGACGCTCCAGTAAAAAGTTACAGCATTTCAATATTGCAAACTTTGATAGTTATATTACGCACAGTATATAAGTTGGTGAATTTTGAAGCTGCATCGGTGTTTCATTTTTTACTCAAAAGTAGCACTGTTATACCGATATTTTAAACTGACAATAGTTCTTTATTGTCACAAAATTTCAAGGTATTATGACGCTCCAGTAAAATGTTACAGCATTTCAATATTGTAAACTTTGATAGTTATGTTACGCACAGTATAAAAGTTAGTGAACTTTGAAGTTGTATCATTGTTTCATTTTTTACTCAAGGGTAGCCCTATTTTACCGATATTTCAAATAGACAATAGAATTTTATTGTCACAAATTTTCGAGGTTTTATGACGCACCAGTAAAAAGTTACAGCATTTCAATGTTGCAAACTTTGATAGTTATATAAAGCACAGTATAAAAGTTTGTGAATTTTTAAGTTGCATCAGTGTTTCATTCTTTAATCAAGGGAAGCACTGTTATACCGATATCTCAAATTGACAACAGTACTTTATTGTAATAAAACTTCAAGGTTTTACGACGCACCAGTAAAAAGTTACAACTTTTCAATGTTGCAAACTTTAATAGTTATATTACGCACAGTATAAAAGTTAGTGAATTTTGAAGTTGCATCAGTGTTTCAATTTTTACTCAAGGGTAGCACTGTTATTCCGATATCTCAAATTGAAAAATAGTACTTTATTGTCACAAAATTTCAAGATCGTATGACGCACCAATAAAAAATGACAGCATTTCAATGTTGCAAACTTTGATAATTATATTACGCACAGTATAAAAGTTACTGAATTTTGTAGTTGCATGAGTGTTTCATTTTTTACTCAAGGGTAGCACTGTTTTACCGATATTTCAAATTGACAATAGAATTTTATTGTCACAAAATTTCGAAGTTTTATGACGCACCAGTAAAAAGTTACAGCATTTCAATGTTGCAAACTTTGATAATTATATTACGCACAGTATAAAAGTTAGTGAATTTTGAAGTTTCATCAGTTTTTCATTTTTACGCAAGGGTAGCACTGTTATACCGGTATCTCAAATTGACAATAGTACATTATTATCACAAAATTTCAAGGTCTTATGACGCTCCAGTAAAAAGTTACAGCATTTCAACGTTGCAAACTTTGATAGTTATATTACTCACAGTATAAAAGTTAGTGAATTTTGTAGTTGCATCAGTGTTTGATTTTTACTCAAGGGTAGCACGGTTTTACCGACATTTCAAATATAAAATAGAATTTTATTGTCACAAAATTTCGAGGTTTTATGACGCACCAGTAAAAAGTTATAGGATTTCAATGTTGCAAACTTTGATAGTTATATAACGCACAGTATAAAACTTAGTGAATTTTGAAGTTGCATCAGTGTTTCATTCTTTAATCAAGGGAAGCACTGTTATACCGATATTTCAAATTGACAAGAGTACTTTACTGTCACAAAATTTCAAGTTCTTATGACGCACCAGTAAAAAGTTACAGCATTTCAATGTTGCAAACTTTGATAGTTATATTGCGCACAGTATAAAAGTTAGTGAATTTTGAAGTTTCATCAGTGTTTCATTCTTTACTCAAGGGAAGCACTTTTATACCGATATTTCAAATTCACAAGAGTACTTTATTGTCACAAAATTTCAAGTTCTTATGACGCACCAGTAAAAAGTTACAGCATTTCAATGTTGCAAACTTTGATAGTTATATTACGCACAGTATAAAAGTTAGTGAATCTTGTAGTTGCATCAGTGTTTGATTTTTACTCAAGGGTAGCCCTGTTTTACCGATATTTCAAACAGACAATAGAATTTTATTGTCACAAAATTTCGAGGTTTTATGACGCACCAGTAAAAAGTTACAGCATTTCAATGTTGCAAACTTTGATAGTTATATTACGCACAGTATAAAAGTTTGTGAATTTTTAAGTTGCATCAGTGTTTCATTCTTTAATCAAGGGAAGCACTGTTATACCGATATTTCAAATTGACAAGAGTACTTTATTGTCACAAAATTTCGAGGTTTTATGAAGCACCAGTAAAAAGTTACAGCATTTCAATGTTGCAAACTTTGATAGTTATATTACGCACAGTATAAAAGTTAGTGAATTTTTAAGTTGCATCAGAGTTTCATTTTTTACTCAAGGGAAGCACTGTTATACCGATATCTCAAATTGACAATAGTACTTTATTGTCACAAAATTTCAAGTTTTTATGAAGCACCAGTAAAAAGTTACAGCATTTCAATGTTGCAAACTTTGATAGGTATGACGCACCAATAAAAAATGACAGCATTTCAATGTTGCAAACTTTGATAGTTATATTTCGCACAGTATAAAAGTTATTGAATTTTGTAGTTGCATCAGTGTTTCATTTTTTACTCAAGTGTAGCACGGTTTTACCGATATTTCAAATTGACAATAGAATTTTATTGTCACAAAATTTCGAGGTTTTATGACGCACCAGTAAAAAGTTACAGCATTTCAATGTTGCAAACTTTGATAGTTATATTACGCACAGTATAAAAGTTAGTGAATTTTGAAGTTTCATCAGTGTTTAATTTTTACTCAAGGGTAGCACTGTTATACCCATATTTCAAATTGACAAGAGTACTTTATTGTCACAAAATTTCAACGTATTATGACGCTCCAGTAAAAAGTTACAGCATTTCAATATTGTAAACTTTGATAGTTATGTTACGCACAGTATAAAAGTTAGTGAACTTGGAAGTTGTATCATTGTTTCATTTTTTACTCAAGGGAAGCACTGTTATACCGATATCTCAAATTGACAACAGTACTTTATTGTAATAAAACTTCAAGGTTTTATGACGCTCCAGTAAAAAGTTACAGCATTTCAATATTGCAAACTTTCATAGTTATATTACGCACAGTATAGAAGTTTGTGAACTTTGAAGTTGTATCATTGTTTCATTTTTTACTCAAAATTAGCACTATTATACCGATATTTCAGATTGATTATAGTTCTTTATTGTCACAAAATTTCAAGGTCTTATGACGCACCAGTAAAATGTTATAGCATTTCAATGTTCCAAACTTTGATAGTTATATTACGCACAGTATAAAATTTAGTGAATTTTGAAGTTGCATCAGTGTTTCATTTTTTACTCAAAGGTAGCACTGTTATACCGATCTTTTAAATTGACAATAGTACTTTATGGTCACAAAATTTTAAGGTATTATGACGCTCCAGTAAAAAGTTACAGCATTTCAATATTGCAAACTTTGATAGTTATATTACGCACAGTATAAAAGTTAGTGAGTTTTGAAGTTGCATCAGTGTTTCATTTTTTACTCAAAAGTTGCACTGTTATACCGATATTTTAAATTGACAATAGTACTTTATTGTCACAAAATTTCAAGGTACTATGACGCTCCAGAAAAAAGTTACAGCATTTCAATATTGCAAACTTTGATCGTTTTGTTACGCACAGTATAAAAGTTAGTGAACTTTGAAGTTGTATCATTGTTTCATTTTTTACTCAAGGGAAGCACTGTTATACCGATATCTCAAATTGACAATAGTACTTTATTGTCACAAAATTTCAAGTTTTTATGAAGCACCAGTAAAAAGTTACAGCATTTCAATGTTGCAAACTTTGATAGGTATGACGCACCAATAAAAAATGACAGCATTTCAATGTTGCAAACTTTGATAGTTATATTTCGCACAGTATAAAAGTTATTGAATTTTGTAGTTGCATCAGTGTTTCATTTTTTACTCAAAGGTAGCACTGTTATACCGATATTTCAAATTCACAAGAGTACTTTATTGTCACAAAATTTCAAGTTCTTATGACGCACCAGTAAAAAGTTACAGCATTTCAATGTTGCAAACTTTGATAGTTATATTACGCACAGTATAAAAGTTAGTGAATCTTGTAGTTGCATCAGTGTTTGATTTTTACTCAAGGGTAGCCCTGTTTTACCGATATTTCAAATAGACAATAGAATTTTATTGTCACAAAATTTCGAGGTTTTATGACGCACCAGTAAAAAGTTACAGCATTTCAATGTTGCAAACTTTGATAGTTATATTACGCACAGTATAAAAGTTTGTGAATTTTTAAGTTGCATCAGTGTTTCATTCTTTAATCAAGGGAAGCACTGTTATACCGATATTTCAAATTGACAAGAGTACTTTATTGTCACAAAATTTCGAGGTTTTATGAAGCACCAGTAAAAAGTTACAGCATTTCAATGTTGCAAACTTTGATAGTTATATTACGCACAGTATAAAAGTTAGTGAATTTTTAAGTTGCATCAGTGTTTCATTTTTTACTCAAGGGAAGCACTGTTATACCGATATCTCAAATTGACAATAGTACTTTATTGTCACAAAATTTCAAGTTTTTATGAAGCACCAGTAAAAAGTTACAGCATTTCAATGTTGCAAACTTTGATAGGTATGACGCACCAATAAAAAATGACAGCATTTCAATGTTGCAAACTTTGATAGTTATATTTCGCACAGTATAAAAGTTATTGAATTTTGTAGTTGCATCAGTGTTTCATTTTTTACTCAAGTGTAGCACGGTTTTACCGATATTTCAAATTGACAATAGAATTTTATTGTCACAAAATTTCGAGGTTTTATGACGCACCAGTAAAAAGTTACAGCATTTCAATGTTGCAAACTTTGATAGTTATATTACGCACAGTATAAAAGTTAGTGAATTTTGAAGTTTCTTCAGTGTTTCATTTGTACGCAAGGGTAGCACTGTTATACCGATATCTCAAATTGACAATAGTACATTATTATCACAAAATTTCAAGGTCTTATGACGCTCCAGTAAAAAGTTACAGCATTTCAATGTTGCAAACTTTGAAAGTTATATTATTCACAGTATAAAAGTTAGTGAATTTTGTAGTTGCATCAGTGTTTGATTTTTACTCAAGGGTAGCCCTGTTTTACCGATATTTCAAATAGACAATAGAATTTTATTGTCACAAAATTTCGAGGTTTTATGACGCACCAGTAAAAAGTTACAGCATTTCAATGTTGCAAGCTCTGATAATTATATTACGCAAACTATAAAAGTTAGTGAATTTTGAAGTTTCATCAGTGTTTCATTTTTACTCAAGGGTACCACTGTTATACCGATATCTCGAATTAACAATAGTACATTATTGTCACAAAATTTTAAGGTCTTACAACGCACCAGTAAAAAGTTACAGCATTTCAATATTGCAAACTTTGATAGTTATATTACGCACAGTATAAAAGTTAGTTAATTTTGAAGTTTCATCAGTGTTTCATTTTTACTCAAGGGTAGCACTGTTATACCGATATCTCAAATTGACAATAGTACAATATTGTAAAAAAATTTCAAGGTTTTATGACGCTCCAGTAAAAAGTTACAGCATTTCAATGTTGCAAACTTTGATAGTTATATTACTCACAGTATAAAAGTTAGTGAATTTTGTAGTTGCATCAGTGTTTGATTTTTACTCAAGGATAGCACTGTTTTACCGATATTTCTAATTCACAATAGTATTTCATTGTCACAAAATTTCGAGGTTTTATGACGCACCAGTAAAAAGTTACAGCTTTTCAATGTTTCAAACTTTGATAGTTATATTACGCCCAGTATAAAAGTTAGTGAATTTTGAAGTTTCATCATTGTTTAATTTTTACTCAAGGGTAGCACTGTTATACCGATATCTCAAATTGACAATAGTACATTACTGTCACAAAATTTCGAGTTCTTATGACACTCCAGTAAAAAGTTACAGCATTTGAATGTTGCAAACTTTGATAGTTATATTACGCACAGTATAAAAGTTAGTGAATTTTTAAGTTGCATCAGTGTTTCATTTTTTACTCAAAGGTAGCATGGTTATACCGATATTTATTGTCAAAAAATTTCAAGGTCTTATGACGCACCAGAAAAAAGTTATAGCATTCAATGTTGCAAACTTTGATAATTATATTACGCACAGTATAAAAGTTTGTGAATTTTTAAGTTGCATCAGTGTTTCATTCTTTACTCAAGGGTAGCACTGTTATACCGATATTTCAAATTGACAAGAGTACTTTATTGTCACAAAATTTCAAGTTCTTATCACGCACCAGTAAAAAGTTACAACATTTCAATGTTGCAAACTTTGGTAGTTATATTACGCACAGTATAAAAGTTACTGAAATTTGTAGTTGCATCAGTGTTTCACTTTTTACTCAAGGGTAACACGGTTTTACCGATATTTCAAATTGACAATAGTATTTTATTGTCACAAAATTTCGAGATTTATGACGCACCAGTAAAAAGTTACAGCATTTCAATGTTGCAAACTTTGATAGTTATATTACGCACAGTATAAAATTTAGTGAATTTTTAAGTTGCATCAGTGTTTCATTTTTTACTCAAAGGTAGCACTGTTATACCGATATTTTAAATTGACAATAGTACTTTATTGTCAAAAAATTTCAAGGGCTTATGACGCACATATAAAAAGTTACAGCATTTCAATATTGCAAATTTTGATAGTTATATTACGCACAGTGTAAAAGTTTGTGAATTTTTAGGTTGCATCAGTGTTTCATTCTTTACTCAAGGGAAGCACTGTTATACCGATATTTCAAATTGACAAGAGTACTTTATTGTCACAAAATTTCAAGTTCTTATGACGCACCAGTAAAAAGTTACAGCATTTCAATGTTGCAAACTTTGATAATTATATTACTCACAGTATAAAAGTTAGTGTATTTTTAAGTTGCTTCAGTGTTTCATTTTTACTCAAGGGTAGCACTGTTATACCGATATTTCAAATTGACAAGAGTACTTTATTGTCACAAAACTTCAAGTTCTTATGACGCACAAGTAAAAAGTTACAGCATTTCAATGTTGCAAACTTTGATAGTTATATTCCGCACAGTATAAAAGTTAGTGAATTTTTAAGTTGCTTCATTGTTTCATTTTTTACTCAAAACTAGCACTATTATACCGACATTTGAAATTTATTATAGTTCTTTATTGTCACAAAATTTCAAGGTTTTATGACGCACCAGTAAAAAGTTATGGCATTTCAATGTTCTAAACTTTGATAGTTATATTACGCACAGTATAAAATTTTGTGAATTTTGAAGTTGCATCAGTGTTTCATTTTTTACTCAAAGGTAGCAATGTTATACCGATCTTTTAAATTGCCAATAGTACTTTATAGTCACAAAATTTTAAGGTATTATGACGCTCCAGTAAAAAGTTACAGCATTTCAATATTGCAAACTTTGATAGTTATATTACGCACAGTATATAAGTTGGTGAATTTTTAAGTTGCATCGGTGTTTCATTTTTTACTCAAAAGTAGCACTGTTATACCGATATTTTAAACTGACAATAGTTCTTTATTGTCACAAAATTTCAAGGTATTATGACGCTCCAGTAAAATGTTACAGCATTTCAATATTGTAAACTTTGATAGTTATGTTACGCACAGTATAAAAGTTAGTGAACTTTGAAGTTGTATCATTGTTTCATTTTTTACTCAAGGGTAGCCCTATTTTACCGATATTTCAAATAGACAATAGAATTTTATTGTCACAAATTTTCGAGGTTTTATGACGCACCAGTAAAAAGTTACAGCATTTCAATGTTGCAAACTTTGATAGTTATATAAAGCACAGTATAAAAGTTTGTGAATTTTTAAGTTGCATCAGTGTTTCATTCTTTAATCAAGGGAAGCACTGTTATACCGATATTTCAAATTGACAAGAGTACTTTACTGTCACAAAATTTCAAGTTTTTATGACGCACCAGTAAAGAGTTACAGCATTTCAGTATTGCAAACTTTGATAGTTATATTGCGCACAGTATAAAAGTTAGTGAATTTTGAAGTTTCATCAGTGTTTCATTCTTTACTCAAGGGAAGCACTTTTATACCGATATTTCAAATTCACAAGAGTACTTTATTGTCACAAAATTTCAAGTTCTTATGACGCACCAGTAAAAAGTTACAGCATTTCAATGTTGCAAACTTTGATAGTTATATTACGCACAGTATAAAAGTTAGTGAATCTTGTAGTTGCATCAGTGTTTGATTTTTACTCAAGGGTAGCCCTGTTTTACCGATATTTCAAATAGACAATAGAATTTTATTGTCACAAAATTTCGAGGTTTTATGACGCACCAGTAAAAAGTTACAGCATTTCTATGTTGCAAACTTTGATAGTTATATTACGCACAGTATAAAAGTTTGTGAATTTTTAAGTTGCATCAGTGTTTCATTCTTTAATCAAGGGAAGCACTGTTATACCGATATTTCAAATTGACAAGAGTACTTTACTGTCACAAAATTTCAAGTTTTTATGACGCACCAGTAAAGAGTTACAGCATTTCAGTATTGCAAACTTTGATAGTTATATTGCGCACAGTATAAAAGTTAGTGAATTTTGAAGTTTCATCAGTGTTTCATTTTTACTCAAGGGTAGCACCGTTATACCGATATTTCAAATTGACAAGAGAACTTTATTGTCCAAAATTTCAAGGTATTATGACGCTCCAGTAAAAAGTTACAGCATTTCAATATTGTAAACTTTGATAGTTATGTTACGCACAGTATAAAAGTTAGTGAACTTTGAAGTTGTATCATTGTTTCATTTTTTACTCAAGGGAAGCACTGTTATACCGATATCTCAAATTGACAATAGTACTTTATTGTCACAAAATTTCAAGTTTTTATGAAGCACCAGTAAAAAGTTACAGCATTTCAATGTTGCAAACTTTGATAGGTATGACGCACCAATAAAAAATGACAGCATTTCAATGTTGCAAACTTTGATAGTTATATTTCGCACAGTATAAAAGTTATTGAATTTTGTAGTTGCATCAGTGTTTCATTTTTTACTCAAGTGTAGCACGGTTTTACCAATATTTCAAATTGACAATAGAATTTTATTGTCACAAAATTTCGAGGTTTTATGACGCACCACTAAAAAGTTACAGCATTTCAGTATTGCAAACTTTGATAGTTATATTGCGCACAGTATAAAAGTTAGTGAATTTTGAAGTTTCATCAGTGTTTCATTCTTTACTCAAGGGAAGCACTGTTATACCGATATTTCAAATTGACAAGAGTACTTTACTGTCACAATATTTCAAGTTCTTATGACGCACCAGTAAAAAGTTACAGCATTTCAATGTTGCAAACTTTGATAGTTATATTACGCACAGTATAAAAGCTAGTGAATTTTGAAGTTTCATCAGTGTTTCATTTTTACTCAAGGGTAGCACTGTTATACCGATATTTCAAATTGACAAGAGTAATTTATTGTCACAAAATTTCAAGTTCTTATGACGCACCAGTAAAAAGTTACAGCATTTCAATGTTGCAAACTTTGATAGTTATATAACGCACAGTATAAAACTTAGTGAATTTTTAAGTTGCATCAGTGTTTCATTTTTTACTCAAAGGTAGCACTGTTAAACCGATATTTTAAATTGACAATAGTACTTTATTGTCAAAAAATTTCAAGGTCTTATGACGCACATGTAAAAAGTTATAGCATTTCAATGTTGGAAACTTTGATAGTTATATTACGCACAGTATAAAAGTTTGAGAAATTTTAAGTTGCATCAGTGTTTCATTCTTTACTCAAGGGAAGCACTGTTATACCGACATTTCAAATTAACAAGAGTAGTTTATTGTCACAAAATTTCAAGTTCTTATGACACACCAGTAAAATGTTACAGCATTTCACTGTTGCAAACTTTGATAGTTATATTACGCACAGTATAAAAGTTAGTGAATTTTTAAGCTCCGTCAGTGTTTCATTTTTTACTCAAAGGTAGCACTGTTATACCGATATGTCAAATTGACAAGAGTACTTTATTGTCACAAAATTTCAAGGTCTTATGACGCTCCAGTAAAAAGTTACATCATTTCAATGTTGCAAACTTTGAAAGTTATATTATTCACAGTATAAAAGTTAGTGAATTTTGTAGTTGCATCAGTGTTTGATTTTTACTCAAGGGTAGCCCTGTTTTACCGATATTTCAAATAGACAATATAATTTTATTGTCACAAAATTTCGAGGTTTTATGACGCACCAGTAAAAAGTTACAGCATTTCAATGTTGCAAACTTTGATAGTTATATTACGCACAGTATAAAAGTTTGTGAATTTTTAAGTTGCATCAGTGTTTCATTCTTTAATCAAGGGAAGCACTGCTATACCGATATTTCAAATTGACAAGAGTACTTTACTGTCACAAAATTTTATGTTTTTATGACAAACCAGTAAAGAGTTACAGCATTTCAGTATTGCAAACTTTGATAGTTATATTGCGCACAGTATAAAAGTTAGTGAATTTTGAAGTTTCATCAGTGTTTCATTATAGTACTTTATGGTCACAAAATTTTAAGGTATTATGACGCTCCAGTAAAAAGTTACAGCATTTCAATGTTGCAAACTTTGATAGTTATATTTCGCACAGTATAAAAGTTATTGAATTTTGTAGTTGCATCAGTGTTTCATTTTTTACTCAAGTGTAGCACGGTTTTACCAATATTTCAAATTGACAATAGAATTTTATTGTCACAAAATTTCGAGGTTTTATGACGCACCACTAAAAAGTTACAGCATTTCAATGTTGCAAACTTTGATAGTTCTATTACGCACAGTATAAAAGTTAGTGAATTTTGAAGTTTCATCAGTGTTTCATTTTTACGCAAGGGTAGCACTGTTATACCGATATCTCAAATTGACAATAGTACATTATTATCACAAAATTTCAAGGTCTTATGACGCTCCAGTAAAAAGTTACAGCATTTCAATGTTGCAAACTTTGAAAGTTATATTATTCACAGTATAAAAGTTAGTGAATTTTGTAGTTGCATCAGTGTTTGATTTTTACTCAAGGGTAGCCCTGTTTTACCGATATTTCAAATAGACAATAGAATTTTATTGTCACAAAATTTCGAGGTTTTATGACGCACCAGTAAAAAGTTACAGCATTTCAGTATTGCAAACTTTGATAGTTATATTGCGCACAGTATAAAAGTTAGTGAATTTTGAAGTTTCATCAGTGTTTCATTCTTTACTCAAGGGAAGCACTGTTATACCGATATTTCAAATTGACAAGAGTACTTTACTGTCACAATATTTCAAGTTCTTATGACGCACCAGTAAAAAGTTACAGCATTTCAATGTTGCAAACTTTGATAGTTATATTACGCACAGTATAAAAGTTAGTGAATTTTGAAGTTTCATCAGTGTTTCATTTTTACTCAAGGGTAGCACTGTTATACCGATGTTTCAAATTGACAAGAGTAATTTATTGTCACAAAATTTCAAGTTCTTATGACGCACCAGTAAAAAGTTACAGCATTTCAATGTTGCAAACTTTGATAGTTATATAACGCACAGTATAAAACTTAGTGAATTTTTAAGTTGCATCAGTGTTTCATTTTTTACTCAAAGGTAGCACTGTTAAACCGATATTTTAAATTGACAATAGTACTTTATTGTCAAAAAATTTCAAGGTCTTATGACGCACATGTAAAAAGTTATAGCATTTCAATGTTGGAAACTTTGATAGTTATATTACGCACAGTATAAAAGTTTGAGAAATTTTAAGTTGCATCAGTGTTTCATTCTTTACTCAAGGGAAGCACTGTTATACCGACTTTTCAAATTAACAAGAGTAGTTTATTGTCACAAAATTTCAAGTTCTTATGACACACCAGTAAAATGTTACAGCATTTCAATGTTGCAAACTTTGATAGTTATATTACGCACAGTATAAAAGTTAGTGAATTTTTAAGCTCCGTCAGTGTTTCATTTTTTACTCAAAGGTAGCACTGTTATACCGATATTTCAAATTGACAAGAGTACTTTATTGTCACAAAATTTCAAGTTCTTATGACGCACCAGTATAAAGTTACAGCATTTCAATGTTGCAAACTTTGATAGTTATATTACGCACAGTATAAAAGTTAGTGAATTTTGTAGTTGCATCAGTGTTTGATTTTTACTCAAGGGAAGCCCTGTTTTACCGATATTTCAAATAGACAATATAAAATTATTGTCACAAAATTTCGAGGTTTTATGACGCACCAGTAAAAAGTTACAGCATTTCAATGTTGCAAACTTTGATAGTTATATTACGCACAGTATAAAAGTTTGTGAATTTTTAAGTTGCATCAGTGTTTCATTCTTTAATCAAGGGAAGCACTGCTATACCGATATTTCAAATTGACAAGAGTACTTTACTGTCACAAAATTTCATGTTTTTATGACGCACCAGTAAAGAGTTACAGCATTTCAGTATTGCAAACTTTGATAGTTATATTGCGCACAGAATAAAAGTTAGTGAATTTTGAAGTTTCATCAGTGTTTCATTTTTACTCAAGGGCAGCACTGTTATACCAATATTTCAAATTGATAAGAGTACTTTATTGTCACAAAATTTCAAGGTATTATGACTCTCCAGTAAAAAGTTACAGCATTTCAATATTGTAAACTTTGATAGTTATGTTACGCACAGTATAAAAGTTAGTGAACTTTGAAGTTGTATCATTGTTTCATTTTTTACTCAAGGGAAGCACTGTTATACCGATATCTCAAATTGACAACAGTACTTTATTGTAATAAAACTTCAAGTTTTATGACGCTCCAGTAAAAAGTTACAGCATTTCAATATTGCAAACTTTGATAGTTATATTACGCACAGTATAAAAGTTAGTGAATTTTTAAGTTGCTTCATTGTTTCATTTTTTACTCAAAATTAGCACTATTATACCGATATTTCAAATTGATTATAGTTCTTTATTGTCACAAAATTTCAAGGTCTTATGACGCACCAGTAAAATGTTATAGCATTTCAATGTTCCAAACTTTGATAGTTATATTACGCACAGTATAAAATTTAGTGAATTTTGAAGTTGCATCAGTGTTTCATTTTTTACTCAAAGGTAGCACTGTTATACCGATCTTTTAAATTGACAATAGTACTTTATGGTCACAAAATTTTAAGGTATTATGACGCTCCAGTAAAAAGTTACAGCATTTCAATATGGCAAACTTTGATAGTTATATTACGCACAGTATAAAATTTAGTGAATTTTGAAGTTGCATAAATGTTTCATTTTTTACTCAAAAGTAGCACTGTTATACCGATATTTCAAATTGATAATAGAACTTTAATGTCACAAAATTTCAAGGTATTATGGCGGTCCAGTAAAAAGTTACAATATTTCAATCTTGCAAACTTTGATAGTTTTGTTACGCACAGTATAAAAGTTAGTGAACTTTGAAGTTGTATCATTGTTTCATTTTTTACTCAAGGGAAGCACTGTTATACCGATATCTCAAATTGACAATAGTACTTTATTGTCACAAAATTTCAAGTTTTTATGAAGCACCAGTAAAAAGTTACAGCATTTCAATGTTGCAAACTTTGATATGTATGACGCACCAATAAAAAATGACAGCATTTCAATGTTGCAAACTTTGATAGTTATATTTCGCACAGTATAAAAGTTATTGAATTTTGTAGTTGCATCATTGCAGTGTTTCATTTTTTACTCAAGTGTAGCACGGTTTTACCGATATTTCAAATTGACAATAGAATTTTATTGTCACAAAATTTCGAGGTTTCATGACGCACCAGTAAAAAGTTACAGCATTTCAATGTTGCAAACTTTGATAATTATATTACGCACAGTATAAAAGTTAGAGAATTTTTAAGTTGCTTCAGTGTTTCATTTTTACTCAAGGGTAGCACTGTTATACCGATATTTCAAATTGACAAGAGTACTTTATTGTCACAAAACTTCAAGTTCTTATGACGCACAAGTAAAAAGTTACAGCATTTCAATGTTGCAAACTTTGATAGTTATATTCCGCACAGTATAAAAGTTAGTGAACTTTTAAGTTGCTTCATTGTTTCATTTTTTACTCAAAACTAGCACTATTATACCGACATTTCAAATTTATTATAGTTCTTTATTGTCACAAAATTTCAAGGTTTTATGACGCACCAGTAAAAAGTTATGGCATTTCAATGTTCTAAACTTTGATAGTTATATTACGCACAGTATAAAATTTAGTGAATTTTGAAGTTTCATCAGTGTTTCATTTTTACTCAAGGGTAGCACTGTTATACCGATGTTTCAAATTGACAAGAGTAATTTATTGTCACAAAATTTCAAGTTCTTATGACGCACCAGTAAAAAGTTACAGCATTTCAATGTTGCAAACTTTGATAGTTATATAACGCACAGTATAAAACTTAGTGAATTTTTAAGTTGCATCAGTGTTTCATTTTTTACTCAAAGGTAGCACTGTTAAACCGATATTTTAAATTGACAATAGTACTTTATTGTCAAAAAATTTCAAGGTCTTATGACGCACATGTAAAAAGTTATAGCATTTCAATGTTGGAAACTTTGATAGTTATATTACGCACAGTATAAAAGTTTGAGAAATTTTAAGTTGCATCAGTGTTTCATTCTTTACTCAAGGGAAGCACTGTTATACCGACTTTTCAAATTACCAAGAGTAGTTTATTGTTTCAAAATTTCAAGTTCTTATGACACACCAGTAAAATGTTACAGCATTTCAATGTTGCAAACTTTGATAGTTATATTACGCACAGTATAAAAGTTAGTGAATTTTTAAGCTCCGTCAGTGTTTCATTTTTTACTCAAAGGTAGCACTGTTATACCGATATTTCAAATTGACAAGAGTACTTTATTGTCACAAAATTTCAAGTTCTTATGACGCACCAGTAAAAAGTTACAGCATTTCAATGTTGCAAACTTTGATAGTTATATTACGCACAGTATAAAAGTTAGTGAATTTTGTAGTTGCATCAGTGTTTGATTTTTACTCAAGGGAAGCCCTGTTTTACCGATATTTCAAATAGACAATATAAAATTATTGTCACAAAATTTCGAGGTTTTATGACGCACCAGTAAAAAGTTACAGCATTTCAATGTTGCAAACTTTGATAGTTATATTACGCACAGTATAAAAGTTTGTGAATTTTTAAGATGCATCAGTGTTTCATTCTTTAATCAAGGGAAGCACTGCTATACCGATATTTCAAATTGACAAGAGTACTTTACTGTCACAAAATTTCATGTTTTTATGACGCACCAGTAAAGAGTTACAGCATTTCAGTATTGCAAACTTTGATAGTTATATTGCGCACAGAATAAAAGTTAGTGAATTTTGAAGTTTCATCAGTGTTTCATTTTTACTCAAGGGCAGCACTGTTATACCAATATTTCAAATTGATAAGAGTACTTTATTGTCACAAAATTTCAAGGTATTATGACGCTCCAGTAAAAAGTTACAGCATTTCAATATTGTAAACTTTGATAGTTATGTTACGCACAGTATAAAAGTTAGTGAACTTTGAAGTTGTATCATTGTTTCATTTTTTACTCAAGGGAAGCACTGTTATACCGATATCTCAAATTGACAACAGTACTTTATTGTAATAAAACTTCAAGTTTTATGACGCTCCAGTAAAAAGTTACAGCATTTCAATATTGCAAACTTTGATAGTTATATTACGCACAGTATAAAAGTTAGTGAATTTTTAAGTTGCTTCATTGTTTCATTTTTTACTCAAAATTAGCACTATTATACCGATATTTCAAATTGATTATAGTTCTTTATTGTCACAAAATTTCAAGGTCTTATGACGCACCAGTAAAATGTTATAGCATTTCAATGTTCCAAACTTTGATAGTTATATTACGCACAGTATAAAATTTAGTGAATTTTGAAGTTGCATCAGTGTTTCATTTTTTACTCAAAGGTAGCACTGTTATACCGATCTTTTAAATTGACAATAGTACTTTATGGTCACAAAATTTTAAGGTATTATGACGCTCCAGTAAAAAGTTACAGCATTTCAATATGGCAAACTTTGATAGTTATATTACGCACAGTATAAAATTTAGTGAATTTTGAAGTTGCATAAATGTTTCATTTTTTACTCAAAAGTAGCACTGTTATACCGATATTTTAAATTGATAATAGTACTTTATTGTCACAAAATTTCAAGGTACTATGACGCTCCAGTAAAAAGTTACAATATTTCAATATTGCAAACTTTGATAGTTTTGTTACGCACAGTATAAAAGTTAGTGAACTTTGAAGTTGTATCATTGTTTCATTTTTTACTCAAGGGAAGCACTGTTATACCGATATCTCAAATTGACAATAGTACTTTATTGTCACAAAATTTCAAGTTTTTATGAAGCACCAGTAAAAAGTTACAGCATTTCAATGTTGCAAACTTTGATATGTATGACGCACCAATAAAAAATGACAGCATTTCAATGTTGCAAACTTTGATAGTTATATTTCGCACAGTATAAAAGTTATTGAATTTTGTAGTTGCATCATTGCAGTGTTTCATTTTTTACTCAAGTGTAGCACGGTTTTACCGATATTTCAAATTGACAATAGAATTTTATTGTCACAAAATTTCGAGGTTTCATGACGCACCAGTAAAAAGTTACAGCATTTCAATGTTGCAAACTTTGATAATTATATTACGCACAGTATAAAAGTTAGTGAATGTTTAAGTTGCTTCAGTGTTTCATTTTTACTCATGGGTAGCACTGTTATACCGATATTTCAAATTGACAAGAGTACTTTATTGTCACAAAACTTCAAGTTCTTATGACGCACAAGTAAAAAGTTACAGCATTTCAATGTTGCAAACTTTGATAGTTATATTCCGCACAGTATAAAAGTTAGTGAACTTTTAAGTTGCTTCATTGTTTCATTTTTTACTCAAAACTAGCACTATTATACCGACATTTCAAATTTATTATAGTTCTTTATTGTCACAAAATTTCAAGGTTTTATGACGCACCAGTAAAAAGTTATGGCATTTCAATGTTCTAAACTTTGATAGTTATATTACGCACAGTATAAAATTTAGTGAATTTTGAAGTTGCATCAGTGTTTCATTTTTTACTCAAAGGTAGCAATGTTATACCGATCTTTTAAATTGCCAATAGTACTTTATAGTCACAAAATTTTAAGGTATTATGACGCTCCAGTAAAAAGTTACAGCATTTCAATATTGCAAACTTTGATAGTTATATTACGCACAGTATATAAGTTGGTGAATTTTTAAGTTGCATCGGTGTTTCATTTTTTACTCAAAAGTAGCACTGTTATACCGATATTTTAAACTGACAATAGTTCTTTATTGTCACAAAATTTCAAGGTATTATGACGCTCCAGTAAAAAGTTAAAGCATTTCAATGTTGCAAACTTTGAAAGTTATAATACGCACAGTATAAAAGTTTGTGAATTTTGAAGTTTCATCAGTGTTTAATTTTTACTCAAGGGTAGCACTGTTATACCGATATCTCAAATTGACAATAGAATTTTATTGTCACAAATTTTCGAGGTTTTATGACGCACCAGTAAAAAGTTACAGCATTTCAATGTTGCAAACTTTGATAGTTATATAAAGCACAGTATAAAAGTTTGTGAATTTTTAAGTTGCATCAGTGTTTCATTCTTTAATCAAGGGAAGCACTGTTATACCGATATCTCAAATTGACAACAGTACTTTATTGTAATAAAACTTCAAGGTTTTACGACGCACCAGTAAAAAGTTACAACTTTTCAATGTTGCAAACTTTAATAGTTATATTACGCACAGTATAAAAGTTAGTGAATTTTGAAGTTGCATCAGTGTTTCAATTTTTACTCAAGGGTAGCACTGTTATTCCGATATCTCAAATTGAAAAATAGTACTTTATTGTCACAAAATTTCAAGGTCGTATGACGCACCAATAAAAAATTACAGCATTTCAATGTTGCAAACTTTGATAGTTATATTACGCACAGTATAAAAGTTACTGAATTTTGTAGTTGCATGAGTGTTTCATTTTTTACTCAAGGGTAGCACTGTTTTACCGATATTTCAAATTGACAATAGAATTTTATTGTCACAAAATTTCGAAGTTTTATGACGCACCAGTAAAAAGTTACAGCATTTCAATGTTGCAAACTTTGATAATTATATTACGCACAGTATAAAAGTTAGTGAATTTTGAAGTTTCATCAGTTTTTCATTTTTACGCAAGGGAAGCACTTTTATACCGATATTTCAAATTCACAAGAGTACTTTATTGTCACAAAATTTCAAGTTCTTATGACGCACCAGTAAAAAGTTACTGCATTTCAATGTTGCAAACTTTGATAGTTATATTACGCACAGTATAAAAGTTAGTGAATCTTGTAGTTGCATCAGTGTTTGATTTTTACTCAAGGGTAGCCCTGTTTTACCGATATTTCAAATAGACAATAGAATTTTATTGTCACAAAATTTCGAGGTTTTATGACGCACCAGTAAAAAGTTACAGCATTTCAATGTTGCAAACTTTGATAGTTATATCACGCACAGTATAAAAGTTTGTGAATTTTTAAGTTGCATCAGTGTTTCATTCTTTAATCAAGGGAAGCACTGTTATACCGATATTTCAAATTGACAAGAGTACTTTACTGTCACAAAATTTCAAGTTTTTATGACGCACCAGTAAAGAGTTACAGCATTTCAGTATTGCAAACTTTGATAGTTATATTGCGCACAGTATAAAAGTTAGTGAATTTTGAAGTTTCATCAGTGTTTCATTCTTTACTCAAGGGAAGCACTTTTATACCGATATTTCAAATTCACAAGAGTACTTTATTGTCACAAAATTTCAAGTTCTTATGACGCACCAGTAAAAAGTTACAGCATTTCAATGTTGCAAACTTTGATAGTTATATTACGCACAGTATAAAAGTTAGTGAATCTTGTAGTTGCATCAGTGTTTGATTTTTACTCAAGGGTAGCCCTGTTTTACCGATATTTCAAATAGACAATAGAATTTTATTGTCACAAAATTTCGAGGTTTTATGACGCACCAGTAAAAAGTTACAGCATTTCTATGTTGCAAACTTTGATAGTTATATTACGCACAGTATAAAAGTTTGTGAATTTTTAAGTTGCATCAGTGTTTCATTCTTTAATCAAGGGAAGCACTGTTATACCCATATTTCAAATTGACAAGAGTACTTTACTGTCACAAAATTTCAAGTTTTTATGACGCACCAGTAAAGAGTTACAGCATTTCAGTATTGCAAACTTTGATAGTTATATTGCGCACAGTATAAAAGTTAGTGAATTTTGAAGTTTCATCAGTGTTTCATTTTTACTCAAGGGTAGCACCGTTATACCGATATTTCAAATTGACAAGAGAACTTTATTGTCCAAAATTTCAAGGTATTATGACGCTCCAGTAAAAAGTTACAGCATTTCAATATTGTAAACTTTGATAGTTATGTTACGCACAGTATAAAAGTTAGTGAACTTTGAAGTTGTATCATTGTTTCATTTTTTACTCAAGGGAAGCACTGTTATACCGATATCTCAAATTGACAATAGTACTTTATTGTCACAAAATTTCAAGTTTTTATGACGCACCAGTAAAAAGTTACAGCATTTCAATGTTGCAAACTTTGATAATTATATTACGCACAGTATAAAAGTTAGTGAATTTTGAAGTTTCATCAGTTTTTCATTTTTACGCAAGGGTAGCACTGTTATACCGGTATCTCAAATTGACAATAGTACATTATTATCACAAAATTTCAAGGTCTTATGACGCTCCAGTAAAAAGTTACAGCATTTCAACGTTGCAAACTTTGATAGTTATATTACTCACAGTATAAAAGTTAGTGAATTTTGTAGTTGCATCAGTGTTTGATTTTTACTCAAGGGTAGCACGGTTTTACCGACATTTCAAATAGACAATAGAATTTTATTGTCACAAAATTTCGAGGTTTTATGACGCACCAGTAAAAAGTTACAGGATTTCAATGTTGCAAACTTTGATAGTTATATTACGCACAGTATAAAACTTAGTGAATTTTGAAGTTGCATCAGTGTTTCATTTTTTACTCAAAGGTAGCACTGTTATACCGATATTTCAAATTGACAAGAGTATCTTATTCTCACAAAATTTCAAGTTCTTATGACGCACCAGTAAAAAGTTACAGCATTTCAATGTTGCAAACTTTGATAGTTATATTACGCACGGTATAAAAGTTTGTGAATTTTTAAGTTGCATCAGTGTTTCATTCTTTACTCAAGGGAAGCACTTTTATACCGATATTTCAAATTCACAAGAGTACTTTATTGTCACAAAATTTCAAGTTCTTATGACGCACCAGTAAAAAGTTACTGCATTTCAATGTTGCAAACTTTGATAGTTATATTACGCACAGTATAAAAGTTAGTGAATCTTGTAGTTGCATCAGTGTTTGATTTTTACTCAAGGGTAGCCCTGTTTTACCGATATTTCAAATAGACAATAGAATTTTATTGTCACAAAATTTCGAGGTTTTATGACGCACCAGTAAAAAGTTACAGCATTTCAATGTTGCAAACTTTGATAGTTATATTACGCACAGTATAAAAGTTTGTGAATTTTTAAGTTGCATCAGTGTTTCATTCTTTAATCAAGGGAAGCACTGTTATACCGATATTTCAAATTGACAAGAGTACTTTACTGTCACAAAATTTCAAGTTTTTATGACGCACCAGTAAAGAGTTACAGCATTTCAGTATTGCAAACTTTGATAGTTATATTGCGCACAGTATAAAAGTTAGTGAATTTTGAAGTTTCATCAGTGTTTCATTCTTTACTCAAGGGAAGCACTTTTATACCGATATTTCAAATTCACAAGAGTACTTTATTGTCACAAAATTTCAAGTTCTTATGACGCACCAGTAAAAAGTTACTGCATTTCAATGTTGCAAACTTTGATAGTTATATTACGCACAGTATAAAAGTTAGTGAATCTTGTAGTTGCATCAGTGTTTGATTTTTACTCAAGGGTAGCCCTGTTTTACCGATATTTCAAATAGACAATAGAATTTTATTGTCACAAAATTTCGAGGTTTTATGACGCACCAGTAAAAAGTTACAGCATTTCTATGTTGCAAACTTTGATAGTTATATTACGCACAGTATAAAAGTTTGTGAATTTTTAAGTTGCATCAGTGTTTCATTCTTTAATCAAGGGAAGCACTGTTATACCCATATTTCAAATTGACAAGAGTACTTTACTGCCACAAAATTTCAAGTTTTTATGACGCACCAGTAAAGAGTTACAGCATTTCAGTATTGCAAACTTTGATAGTTATATTGCGCACAGTATAAAAGTTAGTGAATTTTGAAGTTTCATCAGTGTTTCATTTTTACTCAAGGGTAGCACCGTTATACCGATATTTCAAATTGACAAGAGAACTTTATTGTCCAAAATTTCAAGGTATTATGACGCTCCAGTAAAAAGTTACAGCATTTCAATGTTGCAAACTTTGATAATTATATTACGCACAGTATAAAAGTTAGTGAATTTTGAAGTTTCATCAGTTTTTCATTTTTACGCAAGGGTAGCACTGTTATACCGGTATCTCAAATTGACAATAGTACATTATTATCACAAAATTTCAAGGTCTTATGACGCTCCAGTAAAAAGTTACAGCATTTCAACGTTGCAAACTTTGATAGTTATATTACTCACAGTATAAAAGTTAGTGAATTTTGTAGTTGCATCAGTGTTTGATTTTTACTCAAGGGTAGCACGGTTTTACCGACATTTCAAATAGACAATAGAATTTTATTGTCACAAAATTTCGAGGTTTTATGACGCACCAGTAAAAAGTTACAGGATTTCAATGTTGCAAACTTTGATAGTTATATAACGCACAGTATAAAAATAACTGAATTTTGAAGTTGCATCAGTGTTTCATTTTTTACTCAAAGGTAGCACTGTTATACCGATATTTCAAATTGACAAGAGTATCTTATTCTCACAAAATTTCAAGTTCTTATGACGCACCAGTAAAAAGTTACAGCATTTCAATGTTGCAAACTTTGATAGTTATATTACGCACGGTATAAAAGTTTGTGAATTTTTAAGTTGCATCAGTGTTTCATTCTTTACTCAAGGGAAGCACTTTTATACCGATATTTCAAATTCACAAGAGTACTTTATTGTCACAAAATTTCAAGTTCTTATGACGCACCAGTAAAAAGTTACTGCATTTCAATGTTGCAAACTTTGATAGTTATATTACGCACAGTATAAAAGTTAGTGAATCTTGTAGTTGCATCAGTGTTTGATTTTTACTCAAGGGTAGCCCTGTTTTACCGATATTTCAAATAGACAATAGAATTTTATTGTCACAAAATTTCGAGGTTTTATGACGCACCAGTAAAAAGTTACAGCATTTCAATGTTGCAAACTTTGATAGTTATATTACGCACAGTATAAAAGTTTGTGAATTTTTAAGTTGCATCAGTGTTTCATTCTTTAATCAAGGGAAGCACTGTTATACCGATATTTCAAATTGACAAGAGTACTTTACTGTCACAAAATTTCAAGTTTTTATGACGCACCAGTAAAGAGTTACAGCATTTCAGTATTGCAAACTTTGATAGTTATATTGCGCACAGTATAAAAGTTAGTGAATTTTGAAGTTTCATCAGTGTTTCATTCTTTACTCAAGGGAAGCACTTTTATACCGATATTTCAAATTCACAAGAGTACTTTATTGTCACAAAATTTCAAGTTCTTATGACGCACCAGTAAAAAGTTACAGCATTTCAATGTTGCAAACTTTGATAGTTATATTACGCACAGTATAAAAGTTAGTGAATCTTGTAGTTGCATCAGTGTTTGATTTTTACTCAAGGGTAGCCCTGTTTTACCGATATTTCAAATAGACAATAGAATTTTATTGTCACAAAATTTCGAGGTTTTATGACGCACCAGTAAAAAGTTACAGCATTTCTATGTTGCAAACTTTGATAGTTATATTACGCACAGTATAAAAGTTTGTGAATTTTTAAGTTGCATCAGTGTTTCATTCTTTAATCAAGGGAAGCACTGTTATACCGATATTTCAAATTGACAAGAGTACTTTACTGTCACAAAATTTCAAGTTTTTATGACGCACCAGTAAAGAGTTACAGCATTTCAGTATTGCAAACTTTGATAGTTATATTGCGCACAGTATAAAAGTTAGTGAATTTTGAAGTTTCATCAGTGTTTCATTTTTACTCAAGGGTAGCACCGTTATACCGATATTTCAAATTGACAAGAGAACTTTATTGTCCAAAATTTCAAGGTATTATGACGCTCCAGTAAAAAGTTACAGCATTTCAATATTGTAAACTTTGATAGTTATGTTACGCACAGTATAAAAGTTAGTGAACTTTGAAGTTTCATCAATGTTTCATTTTTTACTCAAGGGAAGCACTGTTATACCGATATCTCAAATTGACAATAGTACTTTATTGTCACAAAATTTGAAGGTTTTAAGATGCTCCAGTAAAAAGTTACAGCATTTCAATGTTGCAAACTTTGATAGGTATGACGCACCAATAAAAAATGACAGCATTTCAATGTTGCAAACTTTGATAGTTATATTTCGCACAGTATAAAAGTTATTGAATTTTGTAGTTGCATCAGTGTTTCATTTTTTACTCAAGTGTAGCACGGTTTTACCAATATTTCAAATTGACAATAGAATTTTATTGTCACAAAATTTCGAGGTTTTATGACGCACCACTAAAAAGTTACAGCATTTCAGTATTGCAAACTTTGATAGTTATATTGCGCACAGTATAAAAGTTAGTGAATTTTGAAGTTTCATCAGTGTTTCATTCTTTACTCAAGGGAAGCACTGTTATACCGATATTTCAAATTGACAAGAGTACTTTACTGTCACAATATTTCAAGTTCTTATGACGCACCAGTAAAAAGTTACAGCATTTCAATGTTGCAAACTTTGATAGTTATATTACGCACAGTATAAAAGCTAGTGAATTTTGAAGTTTCATCAGTGTTTCATTTTTACTCAAGGGTAGCACTGTTATACCGATATTTCAAATTGACAAGAGTAATTTATTGTCACAAAATTTCAAGTTCTTATGACGCACCAGTAAAAAGTTACAGCATTTCAATGTTGCAAACTTTGATAGTTATATAACGCACAGTATAAAACTTAGTGAATTTTTAAGTTGCATCAGTGTTTCATTTTTTACTCAAAGGTAGCACTGTTAAACCGATATTTTAAATTGACAATAGTACTTTATTGTCAAAAAATTTCAAGGTCTTATGACGCACATGTAAAAAGTTATAGCATTTCAATGTTGGAAACTTTGATAGTTATATTACGCACAGTATAAAAGTTTGAGAAATTTTAAGTTGCATCAGTGTTTCATTCTTTACTCAAGGGAAGCACTGTTATACCGACATTTCAAATTAACAAGAGTAGTTTATTGTCACAAAATTTCAAGTTCTTATGACACACCAGTAAAATGTTACAGCATTTCAATGTTGCAAACTTTGATAGTTATATTACGCACAGTATAAAAGTTAGTGAATTTTTAAGCTCCGTCAGTGTTTCATTTTTTACTCAAAGGTAGCACTGTTATACCGATATTTCAAATTGACAAGAGTACTTTATTGTCACAAAATTTCAAGTTCTTATGACGCACCAGTAAAAAGTTACAGCATTTCAATGTTGCAAACTTTGATAGTTATATTACGCACAGTATAAAAGTTAGTGAATTTTGTAGTTGCATCAGTGTTTGATTTTTACTCAAGGGTAGCCCTGTTTTACCGATATTTCAAATAGACAATATAATTTTATTGTCACAAAATTTCGAGGTTTTATGACGCACCAGTAAAAAGTTACAGCATTTCAATGTTGCAAACTTTGATAGTTATATTACGCACAGTATAAAAGTTTGTGAATTTTTAAGTTGCATCAGTGTTTCATTCTTTAATCAAGGGAAGCACTGCTATACCGATATTTCAAATTGACAAGAGTACTTTACTGTCACAAAATTTTATGTTTTTATGACAAACCAGTAAAGAGTTACAGCATTTCAGTATTGCAAACTTTGATAGTTATATTGCGCACAGTATAAAAGTTAGTGAATTTTGAAGTTTCATCAGTGTTTCATTATAGTACTTTATGGTCACAAAATTTTAAGGTATTATGACGCTCCAGTAAAAAGTTACAGCATTTCAATGTTGCAAACTTTGATAGTTATATTTCGCACAGTATAAAAGTTATTGAATTTTGTAGTTGCATCAGTGTTTCATTTTTTACTCAAGTGTAGCACGGTTTTACCAATATTTCAAATTGACAATAGAATTTTATTGTCACAAAATTTCGAGGTTTTATGACGCACCACTAAAAAGTTACAGCATTTCAGTATTGCAAACTTTGATAGTTATATTGCGCACAGTATAAAAGTTAGTGAATTTTGAAGTTTCATCAGTGTTTCATTTTTACTCAAGGGTAGCACCGTTATACCGATATTTCAAATTGACAAGAGAACTTTATTGTCCAAAATTTCAAGGTATTATGACGCTCCAGTAAAAAGTTACAGCATTTCAATATTGTAAACTTTGATAGTTATGTTACGCACAGTATAAAAGTTAGTGAACTTTGAAGTTGTATCATTGTTTCATTTTTTACTCAAGGGAAGCACTGTTATACCGATATCTCAAATTGACAATAGTACTTTATTGTCACAAAATTTCAAGTTTTTATGACGCACCAGTAAAAAGTTACAGCATTTCAATGTTGCAAACTTTGATAATTATATTACGCACAGTATAAAAGTTAGTGAATTTTGAAGTTTCATCAGTTTTTCATTTTTACGCAAGGGTAGCACTGTTATACCGGTATCTCAAATTGACAATAGTACATTATTATCACAAAATTTCAAGGTCTTATGACGCTCCAGTAAAAAGTTACAGCATTTCAACGTTGCAAACTTTGATAGTTATATTACTCACAGTATAAAAGTTAGTGAATTTTGTAGTTGCATCAGTGTTTGATTTTTACTCAAGGGTAGCACGGTTTTACCGACATTTCAAATAGACAATAGAATTTTATTGTCACAAAATTTCGAGGTTTTATGACGCACCAGTAAAAAGTTACAGGATTTCAATGTTGCAAACTTTGATAGTTATATAACGCACAGTATAAAACTTAGTGAATTTTGAAGTTGCATCAGTGTTTCATTTTTTACTCAAAGGTAGCACTGTTATACCGATATTTCAAATTGACAAGAGTATCTTATTCTCACAAAATTTCAAGTTTTTATGACGCACCAGTAAAAAGTTACAGCATTTCAATGTTGCAAACTTTGATAATTATATTACGCACAGTATAAAAGTTAGTGAATTTTGAAGTTTCATCAGTTTTTCATTTTTACGCAAGGGTAGCACTGTTATACCGGTATCTCAAATTGACAATAGTACATTATTATCACAAAATTTCAAGGTCTTATGACGCTCCAGTAAAAAGTTACAGCATTTCAACGTTGCAAACTTTGATAGTTATATTACTCACAGTATAAAAGTTAGTGAATTTTGTAGTTGCATCAGTGTTTGATTTTTACTCAAGGGTAGCACGGTTTTACCGACATTTCAAATAGACAATAGAATTTTATTGTCACAAAATTTCGAGGTTTTATGACGCACCAGTAAAAAGTTACAGGATTTCAATGTTGCAAACTTTGATAGTTATATAACGCACAGTATAAAAGTCACTGAATTTTGAAGTTGCATCAGTGTTTCATTTTTTACTCAAAGGTAGCACTGTTATACCGATATCTCAAATTGACAAGAGTATCTTATTCTCACAAAATTTCAAGTTCTTATGACGCACCAGTAAAAAGTTACAGCATTTCAATGTTGCAAACTTTGATAGTTATATTACGCACGGTATAAAAGTTTGTGAATTTTTAAGTTGCATCAGTGTTTCATTCTTTACTCAAGGGAAGCACTTTTATACCGATATTTCAAATTCACAAGAGTACTTTATTGTCACAAAATTTCAAGTTCTTATGACGCACCAGTAAAAAGTTACTGCATTTCAATGTTGCAAACTTTGATAGTTATATTACGCACAGTATAAAAGTTAGTGAATCTTGTAGTTGCATCAGTGTTTGATTTTTACTCAAGGGTAGCCCTGTTTTACCGATATTTCAAATAGACAATAGAATTTTATTGTCACAAAATTTCGAGGTTTTATGACGCACCAGTAAAAAGTTACAGCATTTCAATGTTGCAAACTTTGATAGTTATATTACGCACAGTATAAAAGTTTGTGAATTTTTAAGTTGCATCAGTGTTTCATTCTTTAATCAAGGGAAGCACTGTTATACCGATATTTCAAATTGACAAGAGTACTTTACTGTCACAAAATTTCAAGTTTTTATGACGCACCAGTAAAGAGTTACAGCATTTCAGTATTGCAAACTTTGATAGTTATATTGCGCACAGTATAAAAGTTAGTGAATTTTGAAGTTTCATCAGTGTTTCATTCTTTACTCAAGGGAAGCACTTTTATACCGATATTTCAAATTCACAAGAGTACTTTATTGTCACAAAATTTCAAGTTCTTATGACGCACCAGTAAAAAGTTACAGCATTTCAATGTTGCAAACTTTGATAGTTATATTACGCACAGTATAAAAGTTAGTGAATCTTGTAGTTGCATCAGTGTTTGATTTTTACTCAAGGGTAGCCCTGTTTTACCGATATTTCAAATAGACAATAGAATTTTATTGTCACAAAATTTCGAGGTTTTATGACGCACCAGTAAAAAGTTACAGCATTTCTATGTTGCAAACTTTGATAGTTATATTACGCACAGTATAAAAGTTTGTGAATTTTTAAGTTGCATCAGTGTTTCATTCTTTAATCAAGGGAAGCACTGTTATACCGATATTTCAAATTGACAAGAGTACTTTACTGTCACAAAATTTCAAGTTTTTATGACGCACCAGTAAAGAGTTACAGCATTTCAGTATTGCAAACTTTGATAGTTATATTGCGCACAGTATAAAAGTTAGTGAATTTTGAAGTTTCATCAGTGTTTCATTTTTACTCAAGGGTAGCACCGTTATACCGATATTTCAAATTGACAAGAGAACTTTATTGTCCAAAATTTCAAGGTATTATGACGCTCCAGTAAAAAGTTACAGCATTTCAATATTGTAAACTTTGATAGTTATGTTACGCACAGTATAAAAGTTAGTGAACTTTGAAGTTGTATCATTGTTTCATTTTTTACTCAAGGGAAGCACTGTTATACCGATATCTCAAATTGACAATAGTACTTTATTGTCACAAAATTTCAAGTTTTTATGAAGCACCAGTAAAAAGTTACAGCATTTCAATGTTGCAAACTTTGATAGGTATGACGCACCAATAAAAAATGACAGCATTTCAATGTTGCAAACTTTGATAGTTATATTTCGCACAGTATAAAAGTTATTGAATTTTGTAGTTGCATCAGTGTTTCATTTTTTACTCAAGTGTAGCACGGTTTTACCAATATTTCAAATTGACAATAGAATTTTATTGTCACAAAATTTCGAGGTTTTATGACGCACCACTAAAAAGTTACAGCATTTCAGTATTGCAAACTTTGATAGTTATATTGCGCACAGTATAAAAGTTAGTGAATTTTGAAGTTTCATCAGTGTTTCATTCTTTACTCAAGGGAAGCACTGTTATACCGATATTTCAAATTGACAAGAGTACTTTACTGTCACAATATTTCAAGTTCTTATGACGCACCAGTAAAAAGTTACAGCATTTCAATGTTGCAAACTTTGATAGTTATATTACGCACAGTATAAAAGCTAGTGAATTTTGAAGTTTCATCAGTGTTTCATTTTTACTCAAGGGTAGCACTGTTATACCGATATTTCAAATTGACAAGAGTAATTTATTGTCACAAAATTTCAAGTTCTTATGACGCACCAGTAAAAAGTTACAGCATTTCAATGTTGCAAACTTTGATAGTTATATAACGCACAGTATAAAACTTAGTGAATTTTTAAGTTGCATCAGTGTTTCATTTTTTACTCAAAGGTAGCACTGTTAAACCGATATTTTAAATTGACAATAGTACTTTATTGTCAAAAAATTTCAAGGTCTTATGACGCACATGTAAAAAGTTATAGCATTTCAATGTTGGAAACTTTGATAGTTATATTACGCACAGTATAAAAGTTTGAGAAATTTTAAGTTGCATCAGTGTTTCATTCTTTACTCAAGGGAAGCACTGTTATACCGACATTTCAAATTAACAAGAGTAGTTTATTGTCACAAAATTTCAAGTTCTTATGACACACCAGTAAAATGTTACAGCATTTCAATGTTGCAAACTTTGATAGTTATATTACGCACAGTATAAAAGTTAGTGAATTTTTAAGCTCCGTCAGTGTTTCATTTTTTACTCAAAGGTAGCACTGTTATACCGATATTTCAAATTGACAAGAGTACTTTATTGTCACAAAATTTCAAGTTCTTATGACGCACCAGTAAAAAGTTACAGCATTTCAATGTTGCAAACTTTGATAGTTATATTACGCACAGTATAAAAGTTAGTGAATTTTGTAGTTGCATCAGTGTTTGATTTTTACTCAAGGGTAGCCCTGTTTTACCGATATTTCAAATAGACAATATAATTTTATTGTCACAAAATTTCGAGGTTTTATGACGCACCAGTAAAAAGTTACAGCATTTCAATGTTGCAAACTTTGATAGTTATATTACGCACAGTATAAAAGTTTGTGAATTTTTAAGTTGCATCAGTGTTTCATTCTTTAATCAAGGGAAGCACTGCTATACCGATATTTCAAATTGACAAGAGTACTTTACTGTCACAAAATTTTATGTTTTTATGACAAACCAGTAAAGAGTTACAGCATTTCAGTATTGCAAACTTTGATAGTTATATTGCGCACAGTATAAAAGTTAGTGAATTTTGAAGTTTCATCAGTGTTTCATTATAGTACTTTATGGTCACAAAATTTTAAGGTATTATGACGCTCCAGTAAAAAGTTACAGCATTTCAATGTTGCAAACTTTGATAGTTATATTTCGCACAGTATAAAAGTTATTGAATTTTGTAGTTGCATCAGTGTTTCATTTTTTACTCAAGTGTAGCACGGTTTTACCAATATTTCAAATTGACAATAGAATTTTATTGTCACAAAATTTCGAGGTTTTATGACGCATCACTAAAAAGTTACAGCATTTCAATGTTGCAAACTTTGATAGTTATATTACGCACAGTATAAAAGTTAGTGAATTTTGAAGTTTCATCAGTGTTTCATTTTTACGCAAGGGTAGCACTGTTATACCGATATCTCAAATTGACAATAGTACATTATTATCACAAAATTTCAAGGTCTTATGACGCTCCAGTAAAAAATGACAGCATTTCAATGTTGCAAACTTTGATAGTTATATTTCGCACAGTATAAAAGTTATTGAATTTTGTAGTTGCATCAGTGTTTCATTTTTTACTCAAGTGTAGCACGGTTTTACCAATATTTCAAATTGACAATAGAATTTTATTGTCACAAAATTTCGAGGTTTTATGACGCACCACTAAAAAGTTACAGCATTTCAGTATTGCAAACTTTGATAGTTATATTGCGCACAGTATAAAAGTTAGTGAATTTTGAAGTTTCATCAGTGTTTCATTCTTTACTCAAGGGAAGCACTGTTATACCGATATTTCAAATTGACAAGAGTACTTTACTGTCACAATATTTCAAGTTCTTATGACGCACCAGTAAAAAGTTACAGCATTTCAATGTTGCAAACTTTGATAGTTATATTACGCACAGTATAAAAGCTAGTGAATTTTGAAGTTTCATCAGTGTTTCATTTTTACTCAAGGGTAGCACTGTTATACCGATATTTCAAATTGACAAGAGTAATTTATTGTCACAAAATTTCAAGTTCTTATGACGCACCAGTAAAAAGTTACAGCATTTCAATGTTGCAAACTTTGATAGTTATATAACGCACAGTATAAAACTTAGTGAATTTTTAAGTTGCATCAGTGTTTCATTTTTTACTCAAAGGTAGCACTGTTAAACCGATATTTTAAATTGACAATAGTACTTTATTGTCAAAAAATTTCAAGGTCTTATGACGCACATGTAAAAAGTTATAGCATTTCAATGTTGGAAACTTTGATAGTTATATTACGCACAGTATAAAAGTTAGTGAATTTTGAAGTTTCATCAGTGTTTCATTTTTTACTCAAGGGAAGCACTTTTATACCGATATTTCAAATTCACAAGAGTACTTTATTGTCACAAAATTTCAAGTTCTTATGACGCACCAGTAAAAAGTTACAGCATTTCAATGTTGCAAACTTTGATAGTTATATTACGCACAGTATAAAAGTTAGTGAATCTTGTAGTTGCATCAGTGTTTGATTTTTACTCAAGGGTAGCCCTGTTTTACCGATATTTCAAATAGACAATAGAATTTTATTGTCACAAAATTTCGAGGTTTTATGACGCACCAGTAAAAAGTTACAGCATTTCTATGTTGCAAACTTTGATAGTTATATTACGCACAGTATAAAAGTTTGTGAATTTTTAAGTTGCATCAGTGTTTCATTCTTTAATCAAGGGAAGCACTGTTATACCGATATTTCAAATTGACAAGAGTACTTTACTGTCACAAAATTTCAAGTTTTTATGACGCACCAGTAAAGAGTTACAGCATTTCAGTATTGCAAACTTTGATAGTTATATTGCGCACAGTATAAAAGTTAGTGAATTTTGAAGTTTCATCAGTGTTTCATTTTTACTCAAGGGTAGCACCGTTATACCGATATTTCAAATTGACAAGAGAACTTTATTGTCCAAAATTTCAAGGTATTATGACGCTCCAGTAAAAAGTTACAGCATTTCAATATTGTAAACTTTGATAGTTATGTTACGCACAGTATAAAAGTTAGTGAACTTTGAAGTTGTATCATTGTTTCATTTTTTACTCAAGGGAAGCACTGTTATACCGATATCTCAAATTGACAATAGTACTTTATTGTCACAAAATTTCAAGTTTTTATGAAGCACCAGTAAAAAGTTACAGCATTTCAATGTTGCAAACTTTGATAGGTATGACGCACCAATAAAAAATGACAGCATTTCAATGTTGCAAACTTTGATAGTTATATTTCGCACAGTATAAAAGTTATTGAATTTTGTAGTTGCATCAGTGTTTCATTTTTTACTCAAGTGTAGCACGGTTTTACCAATATTTCAAATTGACAATAGAATTTTATTGTCACAAAATTTCGAGGTTTTATGACGCACCACTAAAAAGTTACAGCATTTCAGTATTGCAAACTTTGATAGTTATATTGCGCACAGTATAAAAGTTAGTGAATTTTGAAGTTTCATCAGTGTTTCATTCTTTACTCAAGGGAAGCACTGTTATACCGATATTTCAAATTGACAAGAGTACTTTACTGTCACAATATTTCAAGTTCTTATGACGCACCAGTAAAAAGTTACAGCATTTCAATGTTGCAAACTTTGATAGTTATATTACGCACAGTATAAAAGCTAGTGAATTTTGAAGTTTCATCAGTGTTTCATTTTTACTCAAGGGTAGCACTGTTATACCGATATTTCAAATTGACAAGAGTAATTTATTGTCACAAAATTTCAAGTTCTTATGACGCACCAGTAAAAAGTTACAGCATTTCAATGTTGCAAACTTTGATAGTTATATAACGCACAGTATAAAACTTAGTGAATTTTTAAGTTGCATCAGTGTTTCATTTTTTACTCAAAGGTAGCACTGTTAAACCGATATTTTAAATTGACAATAGTACTTTATTGTCAAAAAATTTCAAGGTCTTATGACGCACATGTAAAAAGTTATAGCATTTCAATGTTGGAAACTTTGATAGTTATATTACGCACAGTATAAAAGTTTGAGAAATTTTAAGTTGCATCAGTGTTTCATTCTTTACTCAAGGGAAGCACTGTTATACCGACATTTCAAATTAACAAGAGTAGTTTATTGTCACAAAATTTCAAGTTCTTATGACACACCAGTAAAATGTTACAGCATTTCAATGTTGCAAACTTTGATAGTTATATTACGCACAGTATAAAAGTTAGTGAATTTTTAAGCTCCGTCAGTGTTTCATTTTTTACTCAAAGGTAGCACTGTTATACCGATATTTCAAATTGACAAGAGTACTTTATTGTCACAAAATTTCAAGTTCTTATGACGCACCAGTAAAAAGTTACAGCATTTCAATGTTGCAAACTTTGATAGTTATATTACGCACAGTATAAAAGTTAGTGAATTTTGTAGTTGCATCAGTGTTTGATTTTTACTCAAGGGTAGCCCTGTTTTACCGATATTTCAAATAGACAATATAATTTTATTGTCACAAAATTTCGAGGTTTTATGAGGCACCAGTAAAAAGTTACAGCATTTCAATGTTGCAAACTTTGATAGTTATATTACGCACAGTATAAAAGTTTGTGAATTTTTAAGTTGCATCAGTGTTTCATTCTTTAATCAAGGGAAGCACTGCTATACCGATATTTCAAATTGACAAGAGTACTTTACTGTCACAAAATTTTATGTTTTTATGACAAACCAGTAAAGAGTTACAGCATTTCAGTATTGCAAACTTTGATAGTTATATTGCGCACAGTATAAAAGTTAGTGAATTTTGAAGTTTCATCAGTGTTTCATTATAGTACTTTATGGTCACAAAATTTTAAGGTATTATGACGCTCCAGTAAAAAGTTACAGCATTTCAATGTTGCAAACTTTGATAGTTATATTTCGCACAGTATAAAAGTTATTGAATTTTGTAGTTGCATCAGTGTTTCATTTTTTACTCAAGTGTAGCACGGTTTTACCAATATTTCAAATTGACAATAGAATTTTATTGTCACAAAATTTCGAGGTTTTATGACGCACCACTAAAAAGTTACAGCATTTCAATGTTGCAAACTTTGATAGTTATATTACGCACAGTATAAAAGTTAGTGAATTTTGAAGTTTCATCAGTGTTTCATTTTTACGCAAGGGTAGCACTGTTATACCGATATCTCAAATTGACAATAGTACATTATTATCACAAAATTTCAAGGTCTTATGACGCTCCAGTAAAAAATGACAGCATTTCAATGTTGCAAACTTTGATAGTTATATTTCGCACAGTATAAAAGTTATTGAATTTTGTAGTTGCATCAGTGTTTCATTTTTTACTCAAGTGTAGCACGGTTTTACCAATATTTCAAATTGACAATAGAATTTTATTGTCACAAAATTTCGAGGTTTTATGACGCACCACTAAAAAGTTACAGCATTTCAGTATTGCAAACTTTGATAGTTATATTGCGCACAGTATAAAAGTTAGTGAATTTTGAAGTTTCATCAGTGTTTCATTCTTTACTCAAGGGAAGCACTGTTATACCGATATTTCAAATTGACAAGAGTACTTTACTGTCACAATATTTCAAGTTCTTATGACGCACCAGTAAAAAGTTACAGCATTTCAATGTTGCAAACTTTGATAGTTATATTACGCACAGTATAAAAGCTAGTGAATTTTGAAGTTTCATCAGTGTTTCATTTTTACTCAAGGGTAGCACTGTTATACCGATATTTCAAACTGACAAGAGTAATTTATTGTCACAAAATTTCAAGTTCTTATGACGCACCAGTAAAAAGTTACAGCATTTCAATGTTGCAAACTTTGATAGTTATATAACGCACAGTATAAAACTTAGTGAATTTTTAAGTTGCATCAGTGTTTCATTTTTTACTCAAAGGTAGCACTGTTAAACCGATATTTTAAATTGACAATAGTACTTTATTGTCAAAAAATTTCAAGGTCTTATGACGCACATGTAAAAAGTTATAGCATTTCAATGTTGGAAACTTTGATAGTTATATTACGCACAGTATAAAAGTTTGAGAAATTTTAAGTTGCATCAGTGTTTCATTCTTTACTCAAGGGAAGCACTGTTATACCGACATTTCAAATTAACAAGAGTAGTTTATTGTCACAAAATTTCAAGTTCTTATGACACACCAGTAAAATGTTACAGCATTTCAATGTTGCAAACTTTGATAGTTATATTACGCACAGTATAAAAGTTAGTGAATTTTTAAGCTCCGTCAGTGTTTCATTTTTTACTCAAAGGTAGCACTGTTATACCGATATTTCAAATTGACAAGAGTACTTTATTGTCACAAAATTTCAAGTTCTTATGACGCACCAGTAAAAAGTTACAGCATTTCAATGTTGCAAACTTTGATAGTTATATTACGCACAGTATAAAAGTTAGTGAATTTTGTAGTTGCATCAGTGTTTGATTTTTACTCAAGGGTAGCCCTGTTTTACCGATATTTCAAATAGACAATATAATTTTATTGTCACAAAATTTCAAGGTCTTATGACGCTCCAGTAAAAAGTTACAGCATTTCAATGTTGCAAACTTTGATAGTTATATTACGCACAGTATAAAAGTTTGTGAATTTTTAAGTTGCATCAGTGTTTCATTCTTTAATCAAGGGAAGCACTGCTATACCGATATTTCAAATTGACAAGAGTACTTTACTGTCACAAAATTTTATGTTTTTATGACAAACCAGTAAAGAGTTACAGCATTTCAGTATTGCAAACTTTGATAGTTATATTGCGCACAGTATAAAAGTTAGTGAATTTTGAAGTTTCATCAGTGTTTCATTATAGTACTTTATGGTCACAAAATTTTAAGGTATTATGACGCTCCAGTAAAAAGTTACAGCATTTCAATGTTGCAAACTTTGATAGTTATATTTCGCACAGTATAAAAGTTATTGAATTTTGTAGTTGCATCAGTGTTTCATTTTTTACTCAAGTGTAGCACGGTTTTACCAATATTTCAAATTGACAATAGAATTTTATTGTCACAAAATTTCGAGGTTTTATGACGCACCACTAAAAAGTTACAGCATTTCAATGTTGCAAACTTTGATAGTTATATTACGCACAGTATAAAAGTTAGTGAATTTTGAAGTTTCATCAGTGTTTCATTTTTACGCAAGGGTAGCACTGTTATACCGATATCTCAAATTGACAATAGTACATTATTATCACAAAATTTCAAGGTCTTATGACGCTCCAGTAAAAAGTTACAGCATTTCAATGTTGCAAACTTTGAAAGTTATATTATTCACAGTATAAAAGTTAGTGAATTTTGTAGTTGCATCAGTGTTTGATTTTTACTCAAGGGTAGCCCTGTTTTACCGATATTTCAAATAGACAATAGAATTTTATTGTCACAAAATTTCGAGGTTTTATGACGCACCAGTAAAAAGTTACAGCATTTCAGTATTGCAAACTTTGATAGTTATATTGCGCACAGTATAAAAGTTAGTGAATTTTGAAGTTTCATCAGTGTTTCATTCTTTACTCAAGGGAAGCACTGTTATACCGATATTTCAAATTGACAAGAGTACTTTACTGTCACAATATTTCAAGTTCTTATGACGCACCAGTAAAAAGTTACAGCATTTCAATGTTGCAAACTTTGATAGTTATATTACGCACAGTATAAAAGTTAGTGAATTTTGAAGTTTCATCAGTGTTTCATTTTTACTCAAGGGTAGCACTGTTATACCGATGTTTCAAATTGACAAGAGTAATTTATTGTCACAAAATTTCAAGTTCTTATGACGCACCAGTAAAAAGTTACAGCATTTCAATGTTGCAAACTTTGATAGTTATATAACGCACAGTATAAAACTTAGTGAATTTTTAAGTTGCATCAGTGTTTCATTTTTTACTCAAAGGTAGCACTGTTAAACCGATATTTTAAATTGACAATAGTACTTTATTGTCAAAAAATTTCAAGGTCTTATGACGCACATGTAAAAAGTTATAGCATTTCAATGTTGGAAACTTTGATAGTTATATTACGCACAGTATAAAAGTTTGAGAAATTTTAAGTTGCATCAGTGTTTCATTCTTTACTCAAGGGAAGCACTGTTATACCGACTTTTCAAATTAACAAGAGTAGTTTATTGTCACAAAATTTCAAGTTCTTATGACACACCAGTAAAATGTTACAGCATTTCAATGTTGCAAACTTTGATAGTTATATTACGCACAGTATAAAAGTTAGTGAATTTTTAAGCTCCGTCAGTGTTTCATTTTTTACTCAAAGGTAGCACTGTTATACCGATATTTCAAATTGACAAGAGTACTTTATTGTCACAAAATTTCAAGTTCTTATGACGCACCAGTAAAAAGTTACAGCATTTCAATGTTGCAAACTTTGATAGTTATATTACGCACAGTATAAAAGTTAGTGAATTTTGTAGTTGCATCAGTGTTTGATTTTTACTCAAGGGAAGCCCTGTTTTACCGATATTTCAAATAGACAATATAAAATTATTGTCACAAAATTTCGAGGTTTTATGACGCACCAGTAAAAAGTTACAGCATTTCAATGTTGCAAACTTTGATAGTTATATTACGCACAGTATAAAAGTTTGTGAATTTTTAAGTTGCATCAGTGTTTCATTCTTTAATGAAGGGAAGCACTGCTATACCGATATTTCAAATTGACAAGAGTACTTTACTGTCACAAAATTTCATGTTTTTATGACGCACCAGTAAAGAGTTACAGCATTTCAGTATTGCAAACTTTGATAGTTATATTGCGCACAGAATAAAAGTTAGTGAATTTTGAAGTTTCATCAGTGTTTCATTTTTACTCAAGGGCAGCACTGTTATACCAATATTTCAAATTGATAAGAGTACTTTATTGTCACAAAATTTCAAGGTATTATGACGCTCCAGTAAAAAGTTACAGCATTTCAATATTGTAAACTTTGATAGTTATGTTACGCACAGTATAAAAGTTAGTGAACTTTGAAGTTGTATCATTGTTTCATTTTTTACTCAAGGGAAGCACTGTTATACCGATATCTCAAATTGACAACAGTACTTTATTGTAATAAAACTTCAAGTTTTATGACGCTCCAGTAAAAAGTTACAGCATTTCAATATTGCAAACTTTGATAGTTATATTACGCACAGTATAAAAGTTAGTGAATTTTTAAGTTGCTTCATTGTTTCATTTTTTACTCAAAATTAGCACTATTATACCGATATTTCAAATTGATTATAGTACTTTATTGTCACAAAATTTCAAGGTCTTATGACGCACCAGTAAAATGTTATAGCATTTCAATGTTCCAAACTTTGATAGTTATATTACGCACAGTATAAAATTTAGTGAATTTTGAAGTTGCATCAGTGTTTCATTTTTTACTCAAAGGTAGCACTGTTATACCGATCTTTTAAATTGACAATAGTACTTTATGGTCACAAAATTTTAAGGTATTATGACGCTCCAGTAAAAAGTTACAGCATTTCAATATGGCAAACTTTGATAGTTATATTACGCACAGTATAAAATTTAGTGAATTTTGAAGTTGCATAAATGTTTCATTTTTTACTCAAAAGTAGCACTGTTATACCGATAGTTTAAATTGATAATAGTACTTTATTGTCACAAAATTTCAAGGTACTATGACGCTCCAGTAAAAATTTACAATATTTCAATATTGCAAACTTTGATAGTTTTGTTACGCACAGTATAAAAGTTAGTGAACTTTGAAGTTGTATCATTGTTTCATTTTTTACTCAAGGGAAGCACTGTTATACCGATATCTCAAATTGACAATAGTACTTTATTGTCACAAAATTTCAAGTTTTTATGAAGCACCAGTAAAAAGTTACAGCATTTCAATGTTGCAAACTTTGATATGTATGACGCACCAATAAAAAATGACAGCATTTCAATGTTGCAAACTTTGATAGTTATATTTCGCACAGTATAAAAGTTATTGAATTTTGTAGTTGCATCATTGCAGTGTTTCATTTTTTACTCAAGTGTAGCACGGTTTTACCGATATTTCAAATTGACAATAGAATTTTATTGTCACAAAATTTCGAGGTTTCATGACGCACCAGTAAAAAGTTACAGCCTTTCAATGTTGCAAACTTTGATAGTTATATTACGCACAGTATAAAAGTTAGTGAATTTTGAAGTTTCATCAGTGTTTCATTTTTACGCAAGGGTAGCACTGTTATACCGATATCTCAAATTGACAGTAGTACATTATTATCACAAAATTACAAGGTCTGTTGACGCTCCAGTAAAAAGTTACAGCATTTCAATGTTGCAAACTTTGAAAGTTATATTATTCACAGTATAAAAGTTAGTGAATTTTGTAGTTGCATCAGTGTTTGATTTTTACTCAAGGGTAGCCCTGTTTTACCGATATTTCAAATTGACAAGAGTACTTTATTGTCAGAAAATTTCAAGTTCTTATGACGCACCAGTAAAAAGTTACAGCATTTCAATGTTGCAAACTTTGATAGTTATATTACGCACAGTATAAAAGTTAGTGAATTTTGTAGTTGCATCAGTGTTTGATTTTTACTCAAGGGTAGCCCTGTTTTACCGATATTTCAAATAGACAATATAATTTTATTGTCACAAAAGTTCGAGGTTTTATGACGCACCAGTAAAAAGTTACAGCATTTGAATGTTGCAAACTTTGATAGTTATATTACGCACAGTATAAAAGTTTGTGAATTTTTAAGTTGCATCAGTGTTTCATTCTTTAATCAAGGGAAGCACTGCTATACCGATATTTCAAATTGACAAGAGTACTTTACTGTCACAAAATTTCAAGTTTTTATGACGCACCAGTAAATAGTTACAGCATTTCAGTATTGCAAACTTTGATAGTTATATTGCGCACAGTATAAAAGTTAGTGAATTTTGAAGTTTCATCAGTGTTTCATTTTTACTCAAGGGCAGCACTGTTATACCGATATTTCAAATTGATAAGAGTACTTTATTGTCACAAAATTTCAAGGTATTATGACGCTCCAGTAAAAAGTTACAGCATTTCAATATTGTAAACTTTGATAGTTATGTTACGCACAGTATAAAAGTTAGTGAACTTTGAAGTTGTATCATTGTTTCATTTTTTACTCAAGGGAAGCACTGTTATACCGATATCTCAAATTGACAACAGTACTTTATTGTAATAAAACTTCAAGGTTTTATGACCCTCCAGTAAAAAGTTACAGCATTTCAATATTGCAAACTTTGATAGTTATATTACGCACAGTATAAAAGTTAGTGAATTTTTAAGTTGCTTCATTGTTTCATTTTTTACTCAAAATTAGCACTATTATACCGATATTTCAAATTGATTATAGTTCTTTATTGTCACAAAATTTCAAGGTCTTATGACGCACCAGTAAAATGTTATAGCATTTGAATGTTCCAAACTTTGATAGTTATATTACGCACAGTATAAAATTTAGTGAATTTTGAAGTTGCATCAGTGTTTCATTTTTTACTCAAAGGTAGCACTGTTATACCGATCTTTTAAATTGACAATAGTACTTTATGGTCACAAAATTTTAAGGTATTATGACACTCCAGTAAAAAGTTACAGCATTTCAATATTGCAAACTTTGATAGTTATATTACGCACAGTATAAAAGTTTGTGAATTTTAAGTTGCATCAGTGTTTCATTCTTTAATCAAGGGAAGCACTGTTATACCGATATTTCAAATTGACAAGAGTACTTTACTGTCACAATATTTCAAGTTCTTATGACGCACCAGTAAAAAGTTACAGCATTTCAATGTTGCAAACTTTGATAGTTATATTACGCACAGTATAAAAGTTAGTGAATTTTAAAGTTTCATCAGTGTTTCATTTTTACTCAAGGGTAGCACTGTTATACCGATATTTCAAATTGACAAGAGTACTTTATTGTCACAAAATTTCAAGTTCTTTTGACACACCAGTAAAATGTTACAGCATTTCAATGTTGCAAACTTTGATAGTTATATTACGCACAGTATAAAAGTTTGAGAAATTTTAAGTTGCATCAGTGTTTCATTCTTTACTCAAGGGAAGCACTGTTATACCGATATTTCAAATTGACAAGAGTACTTTATTGTCACAAAATTTCAAGGTACTATGACGCTCCAGTAAAAACTTACAGCATTTCAATATTGCAAACTTTGATAGTTTTGTTACGCACAGTATAAAAGTTAGTGAACTTTGAAGTTGTATCATTGTTTCATTTTTTACTCAAGGGAAGCACTGTTATACCGATATCTCAAATTGACAATAGTACATTATTATCACAAAATTTCAAGGTCTTATGACGCTCCAGTAAAAAGTTACAGATTTCAATGTTGCAAACTTTGAAAGTTATATTATTCACAGTATAAAAGTTAGTGACTTTTGTAGTTGCATCAGTGTTTGATTTTTACTCAAGGGTAGCCCTGTTTTACCGATATTTCAAATAGACAATAGAATTTTATTGTCACAAAATTTCGAGGTTTTATGACGCACCAGTTAAAAGTTACAGCATTTCAATGTTGCAAACTTTGATAGTTATATTACGCACAGTATAAAAGTTTGTGAATTTTTAAGTTGCATCAGTGTTTCATTCTTTAATCAAGGGAAGCACTGTTATACCGATATTTCAAATTGACAAGAGTACTTTACTGTCACAATATTTCAAGTTCTTATGACGCACCAGTAAAAAGTTACAGCATTTCAATGTTGCAAACTTTGATAGTTATGTTACGCACAGTATAAAAGTTAGTGAACTTTGAAGTTGTATCATTGTTTCATTTTTTACTCAAGGGAAGCACTGTTATACCGATATCTCAAATTGACAACAGTACTTTATTGTAATAAAACTTCAAGGTTTTATGACCCTCCAGTAAAAAGTTACAGCATTTCAATATTGCAAACTTTGATAGTTATATTACGCACAGTATAAAAGTTAGTGAATTTTTAAGTTGCTTCATTGTTTCATTTTTTACTCAAAATTAGCACTATTATACCGATATTTCAAATTGATTATAGTTCTTTATTGTCACAAAATTTCAAGGTCTTATGACGCACCAGTAAAATGTTATAGCATTTCAATGTTCCAAACTTTGATAGTTATATTACGCACAGTATAAAATTTAGTGAATTTTGAAGTTGCATCAGTGTTTCATTTTTTACTCAAAGGTAGCACTGTTATACCGATCTTTTAAATTGACAATAGTACTTTATGGTCACAAAATTTTAAGGTATTATGACACTCCAGTAAAAAGTTACAGCATTTCAATATTGCAAACTTTGATAGTTATATTACGCACAGTATAAAAGTTTGTGAATTTTAAGTTGCATCAGTGTTTCATTCTTTAATCAAGGGAAGCACTGTTATACCGATATTTCAAATTGACAAGAGTACTTTACTGTCACAATATTTCAAGTTCTTATGACGCACCAGTAAAAAGTTACAGCATTTCAATGTTGCAAACTTTGATAGTTATATTACGCACAGTATAAAAGTTAGTGAATTTTGAAGTTTCATCAGTGTTTCATTTTTACTCAAGGGTAGCACTGTTATACCGATATTTCAAATTGACAAGAGTACTTTATTGTCACAAAATTTCAAGTTCTTTTGACACACCAGTAAAATGTTACAGCATTTCAATGTTGCAAACTTTGATAGTTATATTACGCACAGTATAAAAGTTTGAGAAATTTTAAGTTGCATCAGTGTTTCATTCTTTACTCAAGGGAAGCACTGTTATACCGATATTTCAAATTGACAAGAGTACTTTATTGTCACAAAATTTCAAGGTACTATGACGCTCCAGTAAAAACTTACAGCATTTCAATATTGCAAACTTTGATAGTTTTGTTACGCACAGTATAAAAGTTAGTGAACTTTGAAGTTGTATCATTGTTTCATTTTTTACTCAAGGGAAGCACTGTTATACCGATATCTCAAATTGACAATAGTACTTTATTGTCACAAAATTTCAAGTTTTTATGAAGCACCAGTAAAAAGTTACAGCATTTCAATGTTGCAAACTTTGATATGTATGACGCACCAATAAAAAATGACAGCATTTCAATGTTGCAAACTTTGATAGTTATATTTCGCACAGTATAAAAGTTATTGAATTTTGTAGTTGCATCATTGCAGTGTTTCATTTTTTACTCAAGTGTAGCACGGTTTTACCGATATTTCAAATTGACAATAGAATTTTATTGTCACAAAATTTCGAGGTTTCATGACGCACCAGTAAAAAGTTACAGCATTTCAATGTTGCAAACTTTGATAGTTATATTACGCACAGTATAAAAGTTAGTGAATTTTGAAGTTTCATCAGAGTTTCATTTTTACGCAAGGGTAGCACTGTTATACCGATATCTCAAATTGACAATAGTACATTATTATCACAAAATTTCAAGGTCTTATGACGCTCCAGTAAAAAGTTACAGCATTTCAATGTTGCAAACTTTGAAAGTTATATTATTCACAGTATAAAAGTTAGTGACTTTTGTAGTTGCATCAGTGTTTGATTTTTACTCAAGGGTAGCCCTGTTTTACCGATATTTCAAATAGACAATAGAATTTTATTGTCACAAAATTTCGAGGTTTTATGACGCACCAGTTAAAAGTTACAGCATTTCAATGTTGCAAACTTTGATAGTTATATTACGCACAGTATAAAAGTTTGTGAATTTTTAAGTTGCATCAGTGTTTCATTCTTTAATCAAGGGAAGCACTGTTATACCGATATTTCAAATTGACAAGAGTACTTTACTGTCACAATATTTCAAGTTCTTATGACGCACCAGTAAAAAGTTACAGCATTTCAATGTTGCAAACTTTGATAGTTATGTTACGCACAGTATAAAAGTTAGTGAACTTTGAAGTTGTATCATTGTTTCATTTTTTACTCAAGGGAAGCACTGTTATACCGATATCTCAAATTGACAACAGTACTTTATTGTAATAAAACTTCAAGGTTTTATGACCCTCCAGTAAAAAGTTACAGCATTTCAATATTGCAAACTTTGATAGTTATATTACGCACAGTATAAAAGTTAGTGAATTTTTAAGTTGCTTCATTGTTTCATTTTTTACTCAAAATTAGCACTATTATACCGATATTTCAAATTGATTATAGTTCTTTATTGTCACAAAATTTCAAGGTCTTATGACGCACCAGTAAAATGTTATAGCATTTCAATGTTCCAAACTTTTATAGTTATATTACGCACAGTATAAAATTTAGTGAATTTTGAAGTTGCATCAGTGTTTCATTTTTTACTCAAAGGTAGCACTGTTATACCGATCTTTTAAATTGACAATAGTACTTTATGGTCACAAAATTTTAAGGTATTATGACACTCCAGTAAAAAGTTACAGCATTTCAATATTGCAAACTTTGATAGTTATATTACGCACAGTATAAAAGTTTGTGAATTTTAAGTTGCATCAGTGTTTCATTCTTTAATCAAGGGAAGCACTGTTATACCGATATTTCAAATTGACAAGAGTACTTTACTGTCACAATATTTCAAGTTCTTATGACGCACCAGTAAAAAGTTACAGCATTTCAATGTTGCAAACTTTGATAGTTATATTACGCACAGTATAAAAGTTAGTGAATTTTGAAGTTTCATCAGTGTTTCATTTTTACTCAAGGGTAGTACTGTTATACCGATATTTCAAATTGACAATAGTACTTTATTGTCACAAAATTTCAAGTTTTTATGAAGCACCAGTAAAAAGTTACAGCATTTCAATGTTGCAAACTTTGATATGTATGACGCACCAATAAAAAATGACAGCATTTCAATGTTGCAAACTTTGATAGTTATATTTCGCACAGTATAAAAGTTATTGAATTTTGTAGTTGCATCATTGCAGTGTTTCATTTTTTACTCAAGTGTAGCACGGTTTTACCGATATTTCAAATTGACAATAGAATTTTATTGTCACAAAATTTCGAGGTTTCATGACGCACCAGTAAAAAGTTACAGCATTTCAATGTTGCAAACTTTGATAGTTATATTACGCACAGTATAAAAGTTAGTGAATTTTGAAGTTTCATCAGAGTTTCATTTTTACGCAAGGGTAGCACTGTTATACCGATATCTCAAATTGACAATAGTACATTATTATCACAAAATTTCAAGGTCTTATGACGCTCCAGTAAAAAGTTACAGCATTTCAATGTTGCAAACTTTGAAAGTTATATTATTCACAGTATAAAAGTTAGTGACTTTTGTAGTTGCATCAGTGTTTGATTTTTACTCAAGGGTAGCCCTGTTTTACCGATATTTCAAATAGACAATAGAATTTTATTGTCACAAAATTTCGAGGTTTTATAACGCACCAGTTAAAAGTTACAGCATTTCAATGTTGCAAACTTTGATAGTTATATTACGCACAGTATAAAAGTTTGTGAATTTTTAAGTTGCATCAGTGTTTCATTCTTTAATCAAGGGAAGCACTGTTATACCGATATTTCAAATTGACAAGAGTACTTTACTGTCACAATATTTCAAGTTCTTATGACGCACCAGTAAAAAGTTACAGCATTTCAATGTTGCAAACTTTGATAGTTATATTACGCACAGTATAAAAGTTAGTGAACTTTGAAGTTGCATCAGTGTTTCATTCTTTACTCAAGGGAAGCACTGTTATACCGATATTTCAAATTGACAAGAGTACTTTATTGTCACAAAATTTCAAGGTACTATGACGCTCCAGTAAAAACTTACAGCATTTCAATATTGCAAACTTTGATAGTTTTGTTACGCACAGTATAAAAGTTAGTGAACTTTGAAGTTGTATCATTGTTTCATTTTTTACTCAAGGGAAGCACTGTTATACCGATATCTCAAATTGACAATAGTACTTTATTGTCACAAAATTTCAAGTTTTTATGAAGCACCAGTAAAAAGTTACAGCATTTCAATGTTGCAAACTTTGATATGTATGACGCACCAATAAAAAATGACAGCATTTCAATGTTGCAAACTTTGATAGTTATATTTCGCACAGTATAAAAGTTATTGAATTTTGTAGTTGCATCATTGCAGTGTTTCATTTTTTACTCAAGTGTAGCACGGTTTTACCGATATTTCAAATTGACAATAGAATTTTATTGTCACAAAATTTCGAGGTTTCATGACGCACCAGTAAAAAGTTACAGCATTTCAATGTTGCAAACTTTGAAAGTTATATTATTCACAGTATAAAAGTTAGTGACTTTTGTAGTTGCATCAGTGTTTGATTTTTACTCAAGGGTAGCCCTGTTTTACCGATATTTCAAATAGACAATAGAATTTTATTGTCACAAAATTTCGAGGTTTTATGACGCACCAGTTAAAAGTTACAGCATTTCAATGTTGCAAACTTTGATAGTTATATTACGCACAGTATAAAAGTTTGTGAATTTTTAAGTTGCATCAGTGTTTCATTCTTTAATCAAGGGAAGCACTGTTATACCGATATTTCAAATTGACAAGAGTACTTTACTGTCACAATATTTCAAGTTCTTATGACGCACCAGTAAAAAGTTACAGCATTTCAATGTTGCAAACTTTGATAGTTATATTACGCACAATATAAAAGTTAGTGAATTTTGAAGTTTCATCAGTGTTTCATTTTTACTCAAGGGTAGCACTGTTATACCGATATTTCAAATTGACAAGAGTACTTTATTGTCACAAAATTTCAAGTTCTTATGACACACCAGTAAAATGTTACAGCATTTCAATGTTGCAAACTTTGATAGTTATATTACGCACAATATAAAAGTTAGTGAATTTTTAAGCTCCGTCAGTGTTTCATTTTTTACTCAAAGGTAGCACTGTTATACCGATATTTCAAATTGACAAGAGTACTTTATTGTCACAAAATTTCAAGTTCTTATGACGCACCAGTAAAAAGTTACAGCATTTCAATGTTGTAAACTTTGATAGTTATATTACGCACAGTATAAAAGTTAGTGAATTTTGTAGTTGCATCAGTGTTTGATTTTTACTCAAGGGTAGCCCTGTTTTACCGATATTTCAAATAGACAATAGAATTTTATTGTCACAAAATTTCGAGGTTTTATGACGCACCAGTTAAAAGTTACAGCATTTCAATGTTGCAAACTTTGATAGTTATATTACGCACAGTATAAAAGTTTGTGAATTTTTAAGTTGCATCAGTATTTCATTCTTTAATCAAGGGAATCACTGCTATACCGATATTTCAAATTGACAAGAGTACTTTACTGTCACAAAATTTCAAGTTTTTATGACGCACCAGTAAAGAGTTACAGCATTTCAGTATTGCAAACTTTGATAGTTATATTGCGCACAGTATAAAAGTTAGTGAATTTTGAAGTTTCATCAGTGTTTCATTTTTACTCAAGGGCAGCACTGTTATACCGATATTTCAAATTGATAAGAGTACTTTATTGTCACAAAATTTCAAGTTTTTATGACGCACCAGTAAAGAATTACAGCATTTCAGTATTGCAAACTTTGATAGTTATATTGCGCACATTATAAAAGTTAGTGAATTTTGAAGTTTCATCAGTGTTTCATTTTTACTCAAGGGTAGCACTGTTATACCGATATTTCAAATTGACAAGAGTACTTTACTGTGTCACAAAATTTCGAGGTTTTATGACGCACCAGTAAAGAATTACAGCATTTCAGTATTGCAAACTTTGATAGTTATATTGCGCACAGTATAAAAGTTAGTGAATTTTGAAGTTTCATCAGTGTTTCATATTTACTCAAGGGTAGCACTGTTATACCGATATTTCAAATTGACAAGAGTACTTTATTGTCACAATATTTCAAGTTCTTATGACGCACCAGTAAAAAGTTAAAGCATTTCAATATTGCAAACTTTGATAGTTATATTACGCACAGTATAAAAGTTAGTGAATTTTGAAGTTGCACCAGTGTTTCATTTTTTACTCAAGGGTAGCACTGTTTTACCGATATTTCAAATTGACAATAGAATTTTATTGTCACAAAATTTCGAGGTTTTATGACGCACCAGTAAAAAGTTACAGCATTTCAATGTTGCAAACTTTGATAGTTATATTACGCACAGTATAAAAGTTAGTGAATTTTGAAGTTTCATCAGTGTTTCATTTTTACGCAATTGTAGCACTGTTATACCTATATCTCAAATTGACAATAGTACATTATTATCACAAAATTTCAAGGTCTTATGATGCTCCAGTAAAAAGTTACAGCATTTCAACGTTGCAAACTTCGATAGTTATCTTACTCACAGTATAAAAGTTAGTGAATTTTGTAGTTGCATCAGTGTTTGATTTTTACTCAAGGGTAGCACGGTTTTACCGATATTTCAAATAGACAATAGAATTTTATTGTCACAAAACTTCCAGGTTTTATGACGCACTAGTAAAAAGTTACAGCATTTCAATGTTGCAAACTTTGATAGTTATATTACGCATAGTATAAAAGTTTGAGAATTTTTAAGTTGCATCAGTGTTTCAATCTTTACTCAAGGAAAGCACTGTTATACCGATATTTCAAATTGACAAGAGTACTTTATTGTCACAAAATTTCAAGTTCTTATGACGCACCAGTACAAAGTTACAGCATTTCAATGTTGCAAACTTTGATAGTTAGATTACGCACAGTATAAAAGTTTGTGAATTTTTAAGTTGCATCAGTGTTTCATTCTTTACTCAAGGGAAGCACTGTTATACCGATATTTCAAATTGACAAGAGTACTTTATTGTCACAAAATTTCAAGGTACTATGACGCTCCAGTAAAAACTTACAGCATTTCAATATTGCAAACTTTGATAGTTTTGTTACGCACAGTATAAAAGTTAGTGAACTTTGAAGTTGTATCATTGTTTCATTTTTTACTCAAGGGAAGCACTGTTATACCGATATCTCAAATTGACAATAGTACTTTATTGTCACAAAATTTCAAGTTTTTATGAAGCACCAGTAAAAAGTTACAGCATTTCAATGTTGCAAACTTTGATATGTATGACGCACCAATAAAAAATGACAGCATTTCAATGTTGCAAACTTTGATAATTATATTTCGCACAGTATAAAAGTTATTGAATTTTGTAGTTGCATCATTGCAGTGTTTCATTTTTTACTCAAGTGTAGCACGGTTTTACCGATATTTCAAATTGACAATAGAATTTTATTGTCACAAAATTTCGAGGTTTCATGACGCACCAGTAAAAAGTTACAGCATTTCAATGTTGCAAACTTTGATAGTTATATTACGCACAGTATAAAAGTTAGTGAATTTTGAAGTTTCATCAGAGTTTCATTTTTACGCAAGGGTAGCACTGTTATACCGATATCTCAAATTGACAATAGTACATTATTATCACAAAATTTCAAGGTCTTATGACGCTCCAGTAAAAAGTTACAGCTTTTCAATGTTGCAAACTTTGAAAGTTATATTATTCACAGTATAAAAGTTAGTGAATTTTGTAGTTGCATCAGTGTTTGATTTTTACTCAAGGGTAGCCCTGTTTTACCGATATTTCAAATAGACAATAGAATTTTATTGTCACAAAATTTCGAGGTTTTATGACGCACCAGTTAAAAGTTACAGCATTTCAATGTTGCAAACTTTGATAGTAATATTACGCACAGTATAAAAGTTTGTGAATTTTTAAGTTGCATCAGTGTTTCATTCTTTAATCAAGGGAAGCACTGTTATACCGATATTTCAAATTGACAAGAGTACTTTACTGTCACAATATTTCAAGTTCTTATGACGCACCAGTAAAAAGTTACAGCATTTCAATGTTGCAAACTTTGATAGTTATATTACGCACAGTATAAAAGTTAGTGAATTTTGAAGTTTCATCAGTGTTTCATTTTTACTCAAGGGTAGCACTGTTATACCGATATTTCAAATTGACAAGAGTACTTTATTGTCACAAAATTTCAAGTTCTTTTGACACACCAGTAAAATGTTACAGCATTTCAATGTTGCAAACTTTGATAATTATATTACGCACAGTATAAAAGTTTGATAAATTTTAAGTTGCATCAGTGTTTCATTCTTTACTCAAGGGAAGCGCTGTTATACCGATATTTCAAATTGACAAGAGTACTTTATTGTCACAAAATTTCAAGTTCTTATGACACACTAGTAAAATGTTACAGCATTTCAATGTTGCAAACTTTGATAGTTATATTACGCACAGTATAAAAGTTAGTGAATTTTTAAGCTCCGTCAGTGTTTCATTTTTTACTCAAAGGTAGCACTGTTATACCGATATTTCAAATTGACAAGAGTACTTTATTGTCACAAAATTTCAAGTTCTTATGATGCACCAGTAAAAAGTTACAGCATTTCAATGTTGTAAACTTTGATAGTTATATTACGCACAGTATAAAAGTTAGTGAATTTTGTAGTTGCATCAGTGTTTGATTTTTACTCAAGGGTAGCCCTGTTTTACCGATATTTCAAATAGACAATAGAATTTTATTGTCACAAAATTTCGAGGTTTTATGACGCACCAGTTAAAAGTTACAGCATTTCAATGTTGCAAACTTTGATAGTTATATTACGCACAGTATAAAAGTTTGTGAATTTTTAAGTTGCATCAGTATTTCATTCTTTAATCAAGGGAATCACTGCTATACCGATATTTCAAATTGACAAGAGTACTTTACTGTCACAAAATTTCAAGTTTTTATGACGCACCAGTAAAGAGTTACAGCATTTCAGTATTGCAAACTTTGATAGTTATATTGCGCACAGTATAAAAGTTAGTGAATTTTGAAGTTTCATCAGTGTTTCATTTTTACTCAAGGGCAGCACTGTTATACCGATATTTCAAATTGATAAGAGTACTTTATTGTCACAAAATTTCAAGTTTTTATGACGCACCAGTAAAGAATTACAGCATTTCAGTATTGCAAACTTTGATAGTTATATTGCGCACAGTATAAAAGTTAGTGAATTTTGAAGTTTCATCAGTGTTTCATTTTTACTCAAGGGTAGCACTGTTATACCGATATTTCAAATTGACAAGAGTACTTTACTGTGTCACAAAATTTCGAGGTTTTATGACGCACCAGTAAAAAGTTACAGCATTTCAATGTTGCAAACTTTGATAGTTATATAACGCACAGTATAAAAGTTTGTGAATTTTTAAGTTGCATCAGTGTTTCATTCTTTAATCAAGGGAAGCACTGTTGTACCGATATTTCAAATTGACAAGAGTACTTTACTGTCACAAAATTTCAAGTTTTTATGACGCACCAGTAAAGAATTACAGCATTTCAGTATTGCAAACTTTGATAGTTATATTGCGCACAGTATAAAAGTTAGTGAATTTTGAAGTTTCATCAGTGTTTCATTTTTACTCAAGGGTAGCACTGTTATACCGATATTTCAAATTGACAAGAGTACTTTATTGTCACAATATTTCAAGTTCTTATGACGCACCAGTAAAAAGTTAAAGCATTTCAATATTGTAAACTTTGATAGTTATGTTACGCACAGTATAAAAGTTAGTGAACTTTGAAGTTGTATCATTGTTCCATTTTTTACTCAAGGGAAGCACTGTTATACCGATATCTCAAATTGACAACAGTACTTTATTGTAATAAAACTTCAAGGTTTTACGACGCAACAGTAAAAAGTTACAACTTTTCAATGTTGCAAACTTTGATAGTTATATTACGCACAGTATAAAAGTTAGTGAATTTTGAAGTTGCACCAGTGTTTCATTTTTTACTCAAGGGTAGCACTGTTTTACCGATATTTCAAATTGACAATAGAATTTTATTGTCACAAAATTTTGAGGTTTTATGACGCACCAGTAAAAAGTTACAGCATTTCAATGTTGCAAACTTTGATAGTTATATTACGCACAGTATAAAAGTTAGTGAATTTTGAAGTTTCATCAGTGTTTCATTTTTACGCAATTGTAGCACTGTTATACCTATATCTCAAATTGACAATAGTACATTATTATCACAAAATTTCAAGGTCTTATGATGCTCCAGTAAAAAGTTACAGCATTTCAACGTTGCAAACTTCGATAGTTATATTACTCACAGTATAAAAGTTAGTGAATTTTGTAGTTGCATCAGTGTTTGATTTTTACTCAAGGGTAGCACGGTTTTACCGATATTTCAAATAGACAATAGAATTTTATTGTCACAAAACTTCCAGGTTTTATGACGCACTAGTAAAAAGTTACAGCATTTCAATGTTGCAAACTTTGATAGTTATATAACACACAGTATAAAACTTAGTGAATTTTGAAGTTTCATCAGTGTTTCATTTTTACGCAAGGGTAGCACTGTTATACCGATATCTCAAATTGACAATAGTACTTTATTCTCACAAAATTTCTAGGTCTTATGACGCTCCAGTAAAAAGTTACAGCATTTCAATGTTGCAAACTTTGATAGTTACATTTCGCACAGTATAAAATTTAATGAATTTTGAAGTTGCATCAGTGTTTCATTTTTTACTCAAAGGTAGCACTGTTATACCGATATTTTAAATTGACAATAGTACTTTATTGTCAAAAAATTTCAAGGCCTTATGACGCACATATAAAAAGTTACAGCATTTCAATGTTGCAAACTTTGATAGTTATATTACGAACAGTATAAATGTTTGTGAATTTTTAAGTTGCATCAGTGTTTCATTCTTTACTCAAGGGAAGCACTTTTATACCGATATTTCAAATTCACAAGAGTACTTTATTGTCACAAAATTTCAAGTTTCTATGACGCACCAGTAAAAAGTTACAGCATTTCAATGTTGCAAACTTTGATAGTTATATTACGCACAGTATAAAAGTTAGCGAATTTTTAAGTTGCTTCAGTGTTTCATTTTTTACTCAAAGGTAGCACTGTTATACCGATCTTTTAAATTGACAATAGTACTTTATGGTCACAAAATTTTAAGGTATTATGACGCTCCAGTAAAAAGTTACAGCATTTCAATATTGCAAACTTTGATAGTTATATTACGCACAGTATAAAAGTTAGTGAATTTTGAAGTTGCATAAGTGTTTCATTTTTTACTCAAAAGTAGCACTGTTATACCGATATTTTAAATTGACAATAGTACTTTATTGTCACAAAATTTCAAGGTACTATGACGCTCCAGTAAAAAGTTACAGCATTTCAATATTGCAAACTTTGATAGTTTTGTTACGCACAGTATAAAAGTTAGTGAACTTTGAAGTTGTATCATTGTTTCATTTATTACTCAAGGGAAGCACTGTTATACCGATATCTCAAATTAACAATAGTACTTTATTGTCACAAAATTTCAAGTTTTTATGAAGCACCAGTAAAAAGTTACAGCATTTCAATGTTGCAAACTTTGATAGGTATGACGCACCAATAAAAAATGACAGCATTTCAATGTTGCAAACTTTGATAGTTATATTTCACACAGTATAAAAGTTATTGAATTTTGTAGTTGCATCAGTGTTTCATTTTTTACTCAAGTGTAGCACTGTTTTACCGATATTTCAAATTGACAATAGAATTTTATTGTCACAAAATTTCGAGGTTTTATGACGCACCAGTAAAAAGTTACAGCATTTCAATGTTGCAAACTTTGATAGTTATATTACGCACAGTATAAAAGTTAGTGAATTTTGAAGTTTCATCAGTGTTTCATTTTTACGCAAGGGTAGCACTGTTATACCGATATTTCAAATTGACAATAGTACATTATTATCACAAAATTTCAAGGTCTTATGACGCTCCAGTAAAAAGTTACAGCATTTCAATGTTGCAAACTTTGAAAATTATATTATTCACAGTATAAAAGTTAGTGAATTTTGTAGTTGCATCAGTGTTTGATTTTTACTCAAGGGTAGCCCTGTTTTACCGATATTTCAAATAGACAATAGAATTTTATTGTCACAAAATTTCGAGGTTTTATGACGCACCAGTAAAAAGTTACCGCATTTCAATGTTGCAAACTTTCATAGTTATATTACGCACAGTATAAAAGTTTGTGAATTTTTAAGTTGCATCAGTGTTTCATTCTTTAATCAAGGGAAGCACTGTTATACCGATATTTCAAATTGGCAAGAGTACTTTACTGTCACAAAATTTCAAGTTCTTATGACGCACCAGTAAAAAGTTAAAGCATTTCAATGTTGCAAACTTTGATAGTTATATTACGCACAGTATAAAAGTTAGTGAATTTTGAAGTTGCATCAGTGTTTCATTTTTTACTCAAAAGTAGCACTGTTATACCGATACTTTAAATTGACAATCGTACTATATTGTCACAAAATTTCAAGGTACTATGACGCTCCAGTAAAAAGTTACAGCATTTCAATGTTGCAAACTTTGAAAATTATATTATTCACAGTATAAAAGTTAGTGAATTTTGTAGTTGCATCAGTGTTTGATTTTTACTCAAGGGTAGCCCTGTTTTACCGATATTTCAAATAGACAATAGAATTTTATTGTCACAAAATTTCAAGTTCTTATGACGCACCAGTAAAAAGTTACAGCATTTCAATGTTGCAAACTTTGATAGTTATATTACGCAAAGTATAAAAGTTAGTGAATTTTGAAGTTGCATCAGTGTTTCATTTTTTACTCAAAAGTAGCACTGTTATACCGATATTTTAAATTGACTATCGTACTATATTGTCACAAAATTTCAAGGTACTATGACGCTCCAGTAAAAAGTTACAGCATATCAATATTGCAAACTTTGATAGTTTTGTTACGCACAGTATAAAAGTTAGTGAACTTTGAAGTTGTATCATTGTTTCATTTTTTACTCAAGGGAAGCACTGTTATACCGATATCTCAAATTGACAATAGTACTTTATTGTCACAAAATTTCAAGTTTTTATGAAGCACCAGTAAAAAGTTACAGCATTTCAATGTTGCAAACTTTGATAGGTATGACGCACCAATAAAAAATGACAGCATTTCAATGTTGCAATCTTTGATAGTTATATTTCACACAGAATAAAAGTTATTGAATTTTGTAGTTGCATCAGAGTTTCATTTTTTACTCAAGTGTAGCACGGTTTTACCGATATTTCAAATTGACAATAGAATTTTATTGTCACAAAATTTCGAGGTTTTACGACGCACCAGTAAAAAGTTACAGCATTTCAATGTTGCAAACTTTGATAGTTATATTACGCACAGTATAAAAGTTAGTGAATTTTGAAGTTTCATCAGTGTTTCATTTTTACGCAAGGGTAGCACTGTTATACCGATATCTCAAATTGACAATAGTACATTATTATCACAAAATTTCAACGTCTTATGACGCTCCAGTAAAAAGTTACAGCATTTCAATGTTGCAAACTTTGAAAATTATATTATTCACAGTATAAAAGTTAGTGAATTTTGTAGTTGCATCAGTGTTTGATTTTTACTCAAGGGTAGCCCTGTTTTACCGATATTTCAAATAGACAATAGAATTTTATTGTCACAAAATTTCGAGGTTTTATGACGCACCAGTAAAAAGTTACCGCATTTCAATGTTGCAAACTTTGATAGTTATATTACGCACAGTATAAAAGTTAGTGAACTTTGAAGTTGTATCATTGTTTCATTTATTACTCAAGGGAAGCACTGTTATACCGATATCTCAAATTAACAATAGTACTTTATTGTCACAAAATTTCAAGTTTTTATGAAGCACCAGTAAAAAGTTACAGCATTTCAATGTTGCAAACTTTGATAGGTATGACGCACCAATAAAAAATGACAGCATTTCAATGTTGCAAACTTTGATAGTTATATTTCACACAGTATAAAAGTTATTGAATTTTGTAGTTGCATCAGTGTTTCATTTTTTACTCAAGTGTAGCACTGTTTTACCGATATTTCAAATTGACAATAGAATTTTATTGTCACAAAATTTCGAGGTTTTATGACGCACCAGTAAAAAGTTACAGCATTTCAATGTTGCAAACTTTGATAGTTATATTACGCACAGTATAAAAGTTAGTGAATTTTGAAGTTTCATCAGTGCTTCATTTTTACGCAAGGGTAGCACTGTTATACCGATATTTCAAATTGACAATAGTACATTATTATCACAAAATTTCAAGGTCTTATGACGCTCCAGTAAAAAGTTACAGCATTTCAATGTTGCAAACTTTGAAAATTATATTATTCACAGTATAAAAGTTAGTGAATTTTGTAGTTGCATCAGTGTTTGATTTTTACTCAAGGGTAGCCCTGTTTTACCGATATTTCAAATAGACAATAGAATTTTATTGTCACAAAATTTCGAGGTTTTATGACGCACCAGTAAAAAGTTACCGCATTTCAATGTTGCAAACTTTGATATTTATATTACGCACAGTATAAAAGTTTGTGAATTTTTAAGTTGCATCAGTGTTTCATTCTTTAATCAAGGGAAGCACTGTTATACCGATATTTCAAATTGGCAAGAGTACTTTACTGTCACAAAATTTCAAGTTCTTATGACGCACCCGTAAAAAGTTACAGCATTTCAATGTTGCAAACTTTGATAGTTATATTACGCACAGTATAAAAGTTAGTGAATTTTGAAGTTGCATCAGTGTTTCATTTTTTACTCAAAAGTAGCACTGTTATACCGATATTTTAAATTGACAATCGTACTATATTGTCACAAAATTTCAAGGTACTATGACGCTCCAGTAAAAAGTTACAGCATTTCAATGTTGCAAACTTTGAAAATTATATTATTCACAGTATAAAAGTTAGTGAATTTTGTAGTTGTATCAGTGTTTGATTTTTACTCAAGGGTAGCCCTGTTTTACCGATATTTTAAATTGACAATAGTACTTTATTGTCAAAAAATTTCAAGGTCTTATGACGCACATATAAAAAGTTACAGCATTTCAATGTTGCAAACTTTGATAGTTATATTACGAACAGTATAAAAGTTTGTGAATTTTTAAGTTGCATCAGTGTTTCATTCTTTACTCAAGGGAAGCACTTTTATACCGATCTTTTAAATTGACAATAGTACTTTATGGTCACAAAATTTTAAGGTATTATGACGCTCCAGTAAAAAGTTACAGCATTTCAATATTGCAAACTTTGATAGTTATATTACGCACAGTATAAAAGTTAGTGAATTTTGAAGTTGCATAAGTGTTTCATTTTTTACTCAAAAGTAGCACTGATATACCGATATTTTAAATTGACAATAGTACTTTATTGTCACAAAATTTCAAGGTACTATGACGCTCCAGTAAAAAGTTACAGCATTTCAATATTGCAAACTTTGATAGTTTTGTTACGCACAGTATAAAAGTTAGTGAACTTTGAAGTTGTATCATTGTTTCATTTATTACTCAAGGGAAGCACTGTTATACCGATATCTCAAATTAACAATAGTACTTTATTGTCACAAAATTTCAAGTTTTTATGAAGCACCAGTAAAAAGTTACAGCATTTCAATGTTGCAAACTTTGATAGGTATGACGCACCAATAAAAAATGACAGCATTTCAATGTTGCAATCTTTGATAGTTATATTTCACACAGAATAAAAGTTATTGAATTTTGTAGTTGCATCAGAGTTTCATTTTTTACTCAAGTATAGCACGGTTTTACCGATATTTCAAATTGACAATAGAATTTTATTGTCACAAAATTTCGAGGTTTTACGACGCACCAGTAAAAAGTTACAGCATTTCAATGTTGCAAACTTTGATAGTTATATTACGCACAGTATAAAAGTTAGTGAATTTTGAAGTTTCATCAGTGTTTCATTTTTACGCAAGGGTAGCACTGTTATACCGATATCTCAAATTGCCAATAGTACATTATTATCACAAAATTTCAACGTCTTATGACGCTCCAGTAAAAAGTTACAGCATTTCAATGTTGCAAACTTTGAAAATTATATTATTCACAGTATAAAAGTTAGTGAATTTTGTAGTTGCATCAGTGTTTGATTTTTACTCAAGGGTAGCCCTGTTTTACCGATATTTCAAATAGACAATAGAATTTTATTGTCACAAAATTTCGAGGTTTTATGACGCACCAGTAAAAAGTTACCGCATTTCAATGTTGCAAACTTTGATAGTTATATTACGCACAGTATAAAAGTTAGTGAACTTTGAAGTTGTATCATTGTTTCATTTATTACTCAAGGGAAGCACTGTTATACCGATATCTCAAATTAACAATAGTACTTTATTGTCACAAAATTTCAAGTTTTTTTGAAGCACCAGTAAAAAGTTACAGCATTTCAATGTTGCAAACTTTGATAGGTATGACGCACCAATAAAAAATGACAGCATTTCAATGTTGCAAACTTTGATAGTTATATTTCACACAGTATAAAAGTTATTGAATTTTGTAGTTGCATCAGTGTTTCATTTTTTACTCAAGTGTAGCACTGTTTTACCGATATTTCAAATTGACAATAGAATTTTATTGTCACAAAATTTCGAGGTTTTATGACGCACCAGTAAAAAGTTACAGCATTTCAATGTTGCAAACTTTGATAGTTATATTACGCACAGTATAAAAGTTAGTGAATTTTGAAGTTTCATCAGTGTTTCATTTTTACGCAAGGGTAGCACTGTTATACCGATATTTCAAATTGACAATAGTACATTATTATCACAAAATTTCAAGGTCTTATGACACTCCAGTAAAAAGTTACAGCATTTCAATGTTGCAAACTTTGAAAATTATATTATTCACAGTATAAAAGTTAGTGAATTTTGTAGTTGCATCAGTGTTTGATTTTTACTCAAGGGTAGCCCTGTTTTACCGATATTTCAAATAGACAATAGAATTTTATTGTCACAAAATTTCGAGGTTTTATGACGCACCAGTAAAAAGTTACCGCATTTCAATGTTGCAAACTTTGATAGTTATATTACGCACAGTATAAAAGTTTGTGAATTTTTAAGTTGCATCAGTGTTTCATTCTTTAATCAAGGGAAGCACTGTTATACCGATATTTCAAATTGGCAAGAGTACTTTACTGTCACAAAATTTCAAGTTCTTATGACGCACCAGTAAAAAGTTACAGCATTTCAATGTTGCAAACTTTGATAGTTATATTACGCACAGTATAAAAGTTAGTGAATTTTGAAGTTGCATCAGTGTTTCATTTTTTACTCAAAAGTAGCACTGTTATACCGATATTTTAAATTGACAATCGTACTATATTGTCACAAAATTTCAAGGTACTATGACGCTCCAGTAAAAAGTTACAGCATTTCAATGTTGCAAACTTTGAAAATTATATTATTCACAGTATAAAAGTTAGTGAATTTTGTAGTTGCATCAGTGTTTGATTTTTACTCAAGGGTAGCCCTGTTTTACCGATATTTTAAATTGACAATAGTACTTTATTGTCAAAAAATTTCAAGGCCTTATGACGCACATATAAAAAGTTACAGCATTTCAATGTTGCAAACTTTGATAGTTATATTACGAACAGTATAAAAGTTTGTGAATTTTTAAGATGCATCAGTGTTTCATTCTTTACTCAAGGGAAGCACTTTTATACCGATCTTTTAAATTGACAATAGTACTTTATGGTCACAAAATTTTAAGGTATTATGACGCTCCAGTAAAAAGTTACAGCATTTCAATATTGCAAACTTTGATAGTTATATTACGCACAGTATAAAAGTTAGTGAATTTTGAAGTTGCATAAGTGTTTCATTTTTTACTCAAAAGTAGCACTGTTATACCGATATTTTAAATTGACAATAGTACTTTATTGTCACAAAATTTCAAGGTACTATGACGCTCCAGTAAAAAGTTACAGCATTTCAATATTGCAAACTTTGATAGTTTTGTTACGCACAGTATAAAAGTTAGTGAACTTTGAAGTTGTATCATTGTTTCATTTATTACTCAAGGGAAGCACTGTTATACCGATATCTCAAATTAACAATAGTACTTTATTGTCACAAAATTTCAAGTTTTTATGAAGCACCAGTAAAAAGTTACAGCATTTCAATGTTGCAAACTTTGATAGGTATGACGCACCAATAAAAAATGACAGCATTTCAATGTTGCAAACTTTGATAGTTATATTTCACACAGTTTAAAAGTTATTGAATTTTGTAGTTGCATCAGTGTTTCATTTTTTACTCAAGTGTAGCACTGTTTTACCGATATTTCAAATTGACAATAGAATTTTATTGTCACAAAATTTCGAGGTTTTATGACGCACCAGTAAAAAGTTACAGCATTTCAATGTTGCAAACTTTAATAGTTATATTACGCACAGTATAAAAGTTAGTGAATTTTGAAGTTTCATCAGTGTTTCATTTTTACTCAAGGGTAGCACTGTTATACCGATATTTCAAATTGACAATAGTACATTATTATCACAAAATTTCAAGGTCTTATGACGCTCCAGTAAAAAGTTACAGCATTTCAATGTTGCAAACTTTGAAAATTATATTATTCACAGTATAAAAGTTAGTGAATTTTGTAGTTGCATCAGTGTTTGATTTTTACTCAAGGGTAGCCCTGTTTTACCGATATTTCAAATAGACAATAGAATTTTATTGTCACAAAATTTTGAGGTTTTATGACGCACCAGTAAAAAGTTACCGCATTTCAATGTTGCAAACTTTGATAGTTATATTACGCACAGTATAAAAGTTTGTGAATTTTTAAGTTGCATCAGTGTTTCATTCTTTAATCAAGGGAAGCACTGCTATACCGATATTTCAAATTGGCAAGATTACTTTACTGTCACAAAATTTCAAGTTCTTATGACGCACCAGTAAAAAGTTACAGCATTTCAATGTTGCAAACTTTGATAGTTATATTACGCACAGTATAAAAGTTAGTGAATTTTGAAGTTGCATCAGTGTTTCATTTTTTACTCAAAAGTAGCACTGTTATACCGATATTTTAAATTGACAATCGTACTATATTGTCACAAAATTTCAAGGTACTATGACGCTCCAGTAAAAAGTTACAGCATTTCAATGTTGCAAACTTTGAAAATTATATTATTCACAGTATAAAAGTTAGGGAATTTTGTAGTTGCATCATTGTTTGATTTTTACTCAAGGGTAGCCCTGTTTTACCGATATTTCAAATAGACAATAGAATTTTATTGTCACAAAATTTCAAGTTCTTATGACGCACCAGTAAAAAGTTACAGCATTTCAATGTTGCAAACTTTGATAGTTATATTACGCAAAGTATAAAAGTTAGTGAATTTTGAAGTTGCATCAGTGTTTCATTTTTTACTCAAAAGTAGCACTGTTATACCGATATTTTAAATTGACAATCGTACTATATTGTCACAAAATTTCAAGGTGCTATGACGCTCCAGTAAAAAGTTACAGCATATCAATATTGCAAACTTTGATAGTTTTGTTACGCACAGTATAAAAGTTAGTGAACTTTGAAGTTGTATCATTGTTTCATTTTTTACTCAAGGGAAGCACTGTTATACCGATATCTCAAATTGACAATAGTACTTTATTGTCACAAAATTTCAAGTTTTTATGAAGCACCAGTAAAAAGTTACAGCATTTCAATGTTGCAAACTTTGATAGGTATGACGCACCAATAAAAAATGACAGCATTTCAATGTTGCAATCTTTGATAGTTATATTTCACACAGAATAAAAGTTATTGAATTTTGTAGTTGCATCAGAGTTTCATTTTTTACTCAAGTGTAGCACGGTTTTACCGATATTTCAAATTGACAATAGAATTTTATTGTCACAAAATTTCGAGGTTTTACGACGCACCAGTAAAAAGTTACAGCATTTCAATGTTGCAAACTTTGATAGTTATATTACGCACAGTATAAAAGTTAGTGAATTTTGAAGTTTCATCAGTGTTTCATTTTTACGCAAGGGTAGCACTGTTATACCGATATCTCAAATTGACAATAGTACATTATTATCACAAAATTTCAACGTCTTATGACGCTCCAGTAAAAAGTTACAGCATTTCAATGTTGCAAACTTTGAAAATTATATTATTCACAGTATAAAAGTTAGTGAATTTTGTAGTTGCATCAGTGTTTGATTTTTACTCAAGGGTAGCCCTGTTTTACCGATATTTCAAATAAACAATAGAATTTTATTGTCACAAAATTTCGAGGTTTTATGACGCACCAGTAAAAAGTTACCGCATTTCAATGTTGCAAACTTTGATAGTTATATTACGCACAGTATAAAAATTAGTGAACTTTCAAGTTGTATCATTGTTTCATTTTTTACTCAAGGGAAGCACTGTTATACCGATATCTCAAATTAACAATAGTACTTTATTGTCACAAAATTTCAAGTTTTTATGAAGCACCAGTAAAAAGTTACAGCATTTCAATGTTGCAAACTTTGATAGGTATGACGCACCAATAAAAAATGACAGCATTTCAATGTTGCAAACTTTGATAGTTATATTTCACACAGTATAAAAGTTATTGAATTTTGTAGTTGCATCAGTGTTTCATTTTTTACTCAAGTGTAGCACTGTTTTACCGATATTTCAAATTGACAATAGAATTTTATTGTCACAAAATTTCGAGGTTTTATGACGCACCAGTAAAAAGTTACAGCATTTCAATGTTGCAAACTTTGATAGTTATATTACGCACAGTATAAAAGTTAGTGAATTTTGAAGTTTCATCAGTGTTTCATTTTTACGCAAGGGTAGCACTGTTATACCGATATTTCAAATTGACAATAGTACATTATTATCACAAAATTTCAAGGTCTTATGACGCTCCAGTAAAAAGTTACAGCATTTCAATGTTGCAAACTTTGAAAATTATATTATTCACAGTATAAAAGTTAGTGAATTTTGTAGTTGCATCAGTGTTTGATTTTTACTCAAGGGTAGCCCTGTTTTACCGATATTTCAAATAGACAATAGAATTTTATTGTCACAAAATTTCGAGGTTTTATGACGCACCAGTAAAAAGTTACCGCATTTCAATGTTGCAAACTTTGATAGTTATATTACGCACAGTATAAAAGTTAGTGAATTTTTAAGTTGCATCAGTGTTTCATTCTTTAATCAAGGGAAGCACTGTTATACCGATATTTCAAATTGGCAAGAGTACTTTACTGTCACAAAATTTCAAGTTCTTATGACGCACCAGTAAAAAGTTACAGCATTTCAATGTTGCAAACTTTGATAGTTATATTACGCACAGTATAAAAGTTAGTGAAATTTGAAGTTGCATCAGTGTTTCATTTTTTACTCAAAAGTAGCACTGTTATACCGATATTTTAAATTGACAATCGTACTATATTGTCACAAAATTTCAAGGTACTATGACGCTCCAGTAAAAAGTTACAGCATTTCAATGTTGCAAACTTTGAAAATTATATTATTCACAGTATAAAAGTTAGTGAATTTTGTAGTTGCATCAGTGTTTGATTTTTACTCAAGGGTAGCCCTGTTTTACCGATATTTCAAATAGACAATAGAATTTTATTGTCACAAAATTTCAAGTTCTTATGACGCACCAGTAAAAAGTTACAGCATTTCAATGTTGCAAACTTTGATAGTTATATTACGCAAAGTATAAAAGTTAGTGAATTTTGAAGTTTCATCAGTGTTTCATTTTTTACTCAAAAGTAGCACTGTTATACCGATATTTTAAATTGACAATCGTACTATATTGTCACAAAATTTCAAGGTACTATGACGCTCCAGTAAAAAGTTACAGCATATCAATATTGCAAACTTTGATAGTTTTGTTACGCACAGTATAAAAGTTAGTGAACTTTGAAGTTGTATCATTGTTTCATTTTTACTCAAGGGAAGCACTGTTATACCGATATCTCAAATTGACAATAGTACTTTATTGTCACAAAATTTCAAGTTTTTATGAAGCACCAGTAAAAAGTTACAGCATTTCAATGTTGCAAACTTTGATAGGTATGACGCACCAATAAAAAATGACAGCATTTCAATGTTGCAATCTTTGATAGTTATATTTCACACAGTATAAAAGTTATTGAATTTTGAAGTTTCATCAGTGTTTCATTTTTACGCAAGGGTAGCACTGTTATACCGATATTTCAAATTGACAATAGTACATTATTATCACAAAATTTCAAGGTCTTATGACGCTCCAGTAAAAAGTTACAGCATTTCAATGTTGCAAACTTTGAAAATTATATTATTCACAGTATAAAAGTTAGTGAATTTTGTAGTTGCATCAGTGTTTGATTTTTACTCAAGGGTAGCCCTGTTTTACCGATATTTCAAATAGACAATAAAATTCTATTGTCACAAAATTTCGAGGTTTTATGACGCACCAGTAAAAAGTTACCGCATTTCAATGTTGCAAACTTTGATAGTTATATTACGCACAGTATAAAAGTTAGTGAATTTTTAAGTTGCATCAGTGTTTCATTCTTTAATCAAGGGAAGCACTGTTATACCGATATTTCAAATTGGCAAGAGTACTTTACTGTCACAAAATTTCAAGTTCTTATGACGCACCAGTAAAAAGTTACAGCATTTCAATGTTGCAAACTTTGATAGTTATATTACGCACAGTATAAAAGTTAGTGAATTTTGAAGTTGCATCAGTGTTTCAATTTTTACTCAAAAGTAGCACTGTTATACCGATATTTTAAATTGACAATCGTACTATATTGTCACAAAATTTCAAGGTACTATGACGCTCCAGTAAAAAGTTACAGCATTTCAATGTTGCAAACTTTGAAAATTATATTATTCACAGTATAAAAGTTAGTGAATTTTGTAGTTGCATCAGTGTTTGATTTTTACTCAAGGGTAGCCCTGTTTTACCGATATTTCAAATAGACAATAGAATTTTATTGTCACAAAATTTCAAGTTCTTATGACTCTCCAGTAAAAAGTTACAGCATTTCAATGTTGCAAACTTTGATAGTTATATTACGCACAGTATAAAAGTTAGTGAATTTTGAAGTTGCATCAGTGTTTCATTTTTTACTCAAAAGTAGCACTGTTATACCGATATTTTAAATTGACAATCGTACTATATTGTCACAAAATTTCAAGGTACTATGACGCTCCAGTAAAAAGTTACAGCATATCAATATTGCAAACTTTGATAGTTTTGTTACGCACAGTATAAAAGTTAGTGAACTTTGAAGTTGAATCATTGTTTCATTTTTACTCAAGGGAAGCACTGTTATACCGATATCTCAAATTGACAATAGTACTTTATTGTCACAAAATTTCAAGTTTTTATGAAGCACCAGTAAAAAGTTACAGCATTTCAATGTTGCAAACTTTGATAGGTATGACGCACCAATAAAAAATGACAGCATTTCAATGTTGCAATCTTTGATAGTTATATTTCACACAGAATAAAAGTTATTGAATTTTGTAGTTGCATCAGAGTTTCATTTTTTACTCAAGTGTAGCCCTGTTTTACCGATATTTCAAATAGACAATAGAATTTTATTGTCACAAAATTTCGAGGTTTTATGACGCACCAGTAAAAAGTTACCGCATTTCAATGTTGCAAACTTTGATAGTTATATTACGCACAGTATAAAAATTAGTGAACTTTCAAGTTGTATCATTGTTTCATTTTTTACTCAAGGGAAGCACTGTTATACCGATATCTCAAATTAACAATAGTACTTTATTGTCACAAAATTTCAAGTTTTTATGAAGCACCAGTAAAAAGTTACAGCATTTCAATGTTGCAAACTTTGATAGGTATGACGCACCAATAAAAAATGACAGCATTTCAATGTTGCAAACTTTGATAGTTATATTTCACACAGTATAAAAGTTATTGAATTTTGTAGATCAGTGTTTCATTTTTTACTCAAGTGTAGCACTGTTTTACCGATATTTCAAATTGACAATAGAATTTTATTGTCACAAAATTTCGAGGTTTTATGACGCACCAGTAAAAAGTTACAGCATTTCAATGTTGCAATCTTTGATAGTTATATTACGCACAGTATAAAAGTTAGTGAATTTTGAAGTTTCATCAGTGTTTCATTTTTACGCAAGGGTAGCACTGTTATACCGATATTTCAAATTGACAATAGTACATTATTATCACAAAATTTCAAGGTCTTATGACCGATATTTCAAATTGACAATAGAATTTTATTGTCACAAAATTTCGAGGTTTTATGACGCACCAGTAAAAAGTTACAGCATTTCAATGTTGCAAACTTTGATAGTTATATTACGCACAGTATAAAAGTTAGTGAATTTTGAAGTTTCATCAGTGTTTCATTTTTACGCAAGGGTAGCACTGTTATACCGATATTTCAAATTGACAATAGTACATTATTATCACAAAATTTCAAGGTCTTATGACGCTCCAGTAAAAAGTTACAGCATTTCAATGTTGCAAACTTTGAAAATAATATTACGCACAGCATAAAAGTTAGTGAATTTTGAAGTTGCATCAGTGTTTGATTTTTACTCAAGGGTAGCCCTGTTTTACCGATATTTCAAATAGACAATAGAATTTTATTGTCACAAAATTTCGAGGTTTTATGACGCACCAGTAAAAAGTTACCGCATTTCAATGTTGCAAACTTTGATAGTTATATTACGCACAGTATAAAAGTTAGTGAATTTTTAAGTTGCATCAGTGTTTCATTCTTTAATCAAGGGAAGCACTGTTATACCGATATTTCAAATTGGCAAGAGTACTTTACTGTCACAAAATTTCAAGTTCTTATGACGCACCAGTAAAAAGTTACAGCATTTCAATGTTGCAAACTTTGATAGTTATATTACGCACAGTATAAAAGTTAGTGAATTTTGAAGTTGCATCAGTGTTTCAATTTTTACTCAAAAGTAGCACTGTTATACCGATATTTTAAATTGACAATCGTACTATATTGTCACAAAATTTCAACGTACTATGAGGCTCCAGTAAAAAGTTACAGCATTTCAATATTGCAAACTTTGAAAATTATATTATTCACAGTATAAAAGTTAGTGAATTTTGTAGTTGCATCAGTGTTTGATTTTTACTCAAGGGTAGCCCTGTTTTACCGATATTTCAAATAGACAATAGAATTTTATTGTCACAAAATTTCAAGTTCTTATGACGCTCCAGTAAAAAGTTACAGCATTTCAATGTTGCAAACTTTGATAGTTATATTACGCAAAGTATAAAAGTTAGTGAATTTTGAAGTTGCATCAGTGTTTCATTTTTTACTCAAAAGTAGCACTGTTATACCGATATTTTAAATTGACAATCGTACTATATTGTCACAAAATTTCAAGGTACTATGACGCTCCAGTAAAAAGTTACAGCATTTCAATATTGCAAACTTTGATAGTTTTGTTACGCACAGTATAAAAGTTAGTGAACTTTGAAGTTGTATCATTGTTTCATTTTTACTCAAGGGAAGCACTGTTATACCGATATCTCAAATTGACAATAGTACTTTATTGTCACAAAATTTCAAGTTTTTATGAAGCACCAGTAAAAAGTTACAGCATTTCAATGTTGCAAACTTTGATAGGTATGACGCACCAATAAAAAATGACAGCATTTCAATGTTGCAATCTTTGATAGTTATATTTCACACAGAATAAAAGTTATTGAATTTTGTAGTTGCATCAGAGTTTCATTTTTTACTCAAGTGTAGCACGGTTTTACCGATATTTCAAATTGACAATAGAATTTTATTGTCACAAAATTTCGAGGTTTTACGACGCACCAGTAAAAAGTTACAGCATTTCAATGTTGCAAACTTTGATAGTTATATTACGCACAGTATAAAAGTTAGTGAATTTTGAAGTTTCATCAGTGTTTCATTTTTACGCAAGGGTAGCACTGTTATACCGATATCTCAAATTGACAATAGTACATTATTATCACAAAATTTCAACGTCTTATGACGCTCCAGTAAAAAGTTACAGCATTTCAATATTGCAAACTTTGAAAATTATATTATTCACAGTATAAAAGTTAGTGAATTTTGTAGTTGCATCAGTGTTTGATTTTTACTCAAGGGTAGCCCTGTTTTACCGATATTTCAAATAGACAATAGAATTTTATTGTCACAAAATTTCGAGGTTTTATGACGCACCAGTAAAAAGTTACCGCATTTCAATGTTGCAAACTTTGATAGTTATATTACGCACAGTATAAAAGTTAGTGAACTTTCAAGTTGTATCATTGTTTCATTTTTTACTCATGGGAAGCACTGTTATACCGATATCTCAAATTAACAATAGTACTTTATTGTCACAAAATTTCAACTTTTTATGAAGCACCAGTAAAAAGTTACAGCATTTCAATGTTGCAAACTTTGATAGGTATGACGCACCAATAAAAAATGACAGCATTTCAATGTTGCAATCTTTGATAGTTATATTTCACACAGTATAAAAGTTATTGAATTTTGTAGTTGCATCAGAGTTTCATTTTTTACTCAAGTGTAGAACGGTTTTACCGATATTTCAAATTGACAATAGAATTTTATTGTCACAAAATTTCGAGGTTTTATGACGCACCAGTAAAAAGTTACAGCATTTCAATGTTGCAAACTTTGATAGTTATATTACGCACAGTATAAAAGTTAGTGAATTTTGAAGTTTCATCAGTGTTTCATTTTTACGCAAGGGTAGCACTGTTATACCGATATCTCAAATTGACAATAGTACATTATTATCACAAAATTTCAAGGTCTTATGACGCTCCAGTAAAAAGTTACAGCATTTCAATGTTGCAAACTTTGAAAGTTATATTATTCACAGTATAAAAGTTAGTGAATTTTGTAGTTGCATCAGTGTTTGATTTTTACTCAAGGGTAGCCCTGTTTTACCGATATTTCAAATAGACAATAGAATTTTATTGTCACAAAATTTCGAGGTTTTATGACGCACCAGTAAAAAGTTACCGCATTTCAATGTAGCAAACTTTGATAGTTATATTACGCACAGTATAAAAGTTTGTGAATTTTTAAGTTGCATCAGTGTTTCATTCTTTAATCAAGGGAAGCACTGTTATACCGATATTTCAAATTGACAAGAGTACTTTACTGTCACAAAATTTCAAGTTCTTATGACGCACCAGTAAAAAGTTACAGCATTTCAATGTTGCAAACTTTGATAGTTATATTACGCACAGTATAAAAGTTAGTGAATTTTGAAGTTTCATCAGTGTTTCATTTTTACTCAAGGGTAGCACTGTTATACCGATATTTCAAATTGACAAGAGTACTTTATTGTCACAAAATTTCAAGTTTTTATGACGCACCAGTAAAAAGTTACAGCATTTCAATGTTCCAAACTTTGATAGTTATATAACGCACAGTATAAAACTTAGTGAATTTTTAAGTTGCATCAGTGTTTCATTTTTTACTCAAAGTTAGCACTGTTATACCGATATTTTAAATTGACAATAGTACTTATTGTCAAAAAATTTCAAGGTCTTATGACGCACATGTAAAAAGTTATAGCATTTCAATGTTGCAAACTTTGATAGTTATATTACGCACCGTATAAAAGTTTGAGAATTTTTAAGTTGCATCAGTGTTTCCTTCTTTACTCAAGGGAAGCACTGTTATACCGATATTTCAAATTGACAAGAGTACTTTATTGTCACAAAATTTCAAGTTCTTATGACACACCAGTAAAAAGTTACAGCATTTCAATGTTGCAAACTTTGATAGTTATATTACGCACAGTATAAAAGTTAGTGAACTTTTAATCTGCTTCAGTGTTTCATTATTTACTCAAAGGTAGCACTGTTATACCGATATTTTAAGTTGATAATAGTACTTTATTGTCACAAAATTTCATGTTCTTATGACGCACCAGTAAAAAGTTACAGCATTTCAATGTTGCAAACTTTGATAATTATTTAACGCACAGTATAAAAGTTAGTGAATTTTTAAGTTGCATCAGTGTTTCATTTTTTACTCAAAGGTAGCACTGTTATACCGATATTTTAAATTGACAATAGTACTTTATTGTCAAAAGATTTCAAGGTCTTATGATGCAAAGGTAGCACTGTTAAACCGATCTTTTAAATTGACAATAGTACTTTATGGTCACAAAATTTTAAGGCATTATGACGCTCCAGTAAAAAGTTACAGCATTTCAATATTGCAAACTTTAATAGTTTTGTTACGCACAGTATAAAAGTTAGTGAACTTTGAAGTTGTATCATTGTTTCATTTTTTACTCAAGGGAAGCACTGCTATACCGATATCTCAAATTGACAATAGTACTTTATTGTCACAAAATTTCAAGTTTTTATGAAGCACCAGTAAAAAGTTACAGTATTTCAATGTTGCAAACTTTGATAGGTATGACGCACCAATAAAAAATGACAGCATTTCAATGTTGCAAACTTTGATAGTTATATTACGCACAGTATAAAAGTTAGTGAATTTTGAAGTTTCATCAGTGTTTCATTTTTACTCAAGGGTAGCCCTGTTTTACCGATATTTCAAGTAGACAATAGAATTTTATCACAAAATTTCGAGGTTTTATGACGCACCAGTAAAAAGTTAACGCATTTCCATGTTGCAAACTTTGATAGTTATATTAAGCACAGTATAAAAGTTAGTGAATTTTGAAGTTTCATCAGTGTTTCATTTTTACTCAAGGGTAGCACTGTTATACCGATATTTCAAATTGACAAGAGTACTTTATTGTCACAAAATTTCAAGTTCTTATGACGCATCAGTAAAAAGTTACAGCATTTCAATGTTGCAAACTTTGATAGTTATATAACGCACAGTATAAAACTTAGTGAATTTTGAAGTTGCATCAGATGTTCATGTTTTATTCAAAGGTAGCACTGTTATACCGATATTTTAAATTGACAATAGTACTTTATTCTCAAAAAATTTCAAGGTCTTATGACGCACATGTAAAAATTTATAGCATTTCAATGTTGCAAACTTTGATAGTTATATTACGCACAGTATAAAAGTTTGAGAATTTTTAAGTTCCATCAGTGTTTCATTCTTTACTCAAGGGAAGCACTGTTATACCGATATTTCAAATTGACAAGAGTACTTTTTCACAGTATAAAAGTTTGTGAAATTTAAGTTGCATTAGTGTTTCATTCTTTAATCAAGGGAAGCACTGTTATACCGATATTTCAAATTGACATGTGTACTTTACTGTCACAAAATTTCAAGTTCTTATGACGCACCAGTAAAAAGTTACAGCATTTCAATGGTGCAAACTTTGATAGTTATATTACGCACAGAATAAAAGTTAGTGAATTTTTAATTTGCTTCAGTGTTTAATTTTTTACTCAAAGGTAGCACTGTTATACCGATATTTTAAATTGACAATAGTACTTTATTGTCACAAAATTTCAAGGTTTTATGACGCTCCAGTAAAAAGTTACAGCATTTCAATGTTGCAAACTTTGATAGGTATGCCGCACCAATAAAAAATGACAGCATTTCAATGTTGCAAACTTTGATAGTTATATTTCGCACAGTATAAAAGTTATTGAATTTTGTAGTTGCATCAGAGTTTAATTTTTTACTCAATTGTAGCACGGTTTTACCGATATTTCAAATTGACAATAGAATTTTATTGTCACAAAGTTTCGAGGTTTTATGACGCACCAGTAAAAAGTTACAGCATTTCAATGTTGCAAACTTTGATAGTTATATTACGCACAGTATAAAAGTTAGTGAATTTTGAAGTTTCATCAGTGTTTCATTTTTACGCAAGGGTAGCACTGTTATACCGATATCTCAAATTGACAATAGTACATTATTATCACAAAATTTCAAGGTCTTATGACGCTCCAGTAAAAAGTTACAGCATTTCAATGTTGCAAACTTTGATAGTTATAATATTCACAGTATAAAAGTTAGTGAATTTTGTAGTTGCATCAGTGTTTGATTTTTACTCAAGGGTAGCCCTGTTTTACCGATATTTCAAGTAGACAATAGAATTTTATCACAAAATTTCGAGGTTTTATGACGCACCAGTAAAAAGTTAACGCATTTCCATGTTGCAAACTTTGATAGTTATATTAAGCACAGTATAAAAGTTAGTGAATTTTGAAGTTTCATCAGTGTTTCATTTTTACTCAAGGGTAGCACTGTTATACCGATATTTCAAATTGACAAGAGTACTTTATTGTCACAAAATTTCAAGTTCTTATGACGCATCAGTAAAAAGTTACAGCATTTCAATGTTGCAAACTTTGATAGTTATATAACGCACAGTATAAAACTTAGTGAATTTTGAAGTTGCATCAGATGTTCATGTTTTATTCAAAGGTAGCACTGTTATACCGATATTTTAAATTGACAATAGTACTTTATTCTCAAAAAATTTCAAGGTCTTATGACGCACATGTAAAAAGTTATAGCATTTCAATGTTGCAAACTTTGATAGTTATATTACGCACAGTATAAAAGTTTGAGAATTTTTAAGTTCCATCAGTGTTTCATTCTTTACTCAAGGGAAGCACTGTTATACCGATATTTCAAATTGACAAGAGTACTTTTTCACAGTATAAAAGTTTGTGAAATTTAAGTTGCATCAGTGTTTCATTCTTTAATCAAGGGAAGCACTGTTATACCGATATTTCAAATTGACATGTGTACTTTACTGTCACAAAATTTCAAGTTCTTAAAAGGTAGCACTGTTATACCGATATTTTAAATTGACAATAGTACTTTATTCTCAAAAAATTTCAAGGTCTTATGACGCACATGTAAAAATTTATAGCATTTCAATGTTGCAAACTTTGATAGTTATATTACGCACAGTATAAAAGTTTGAGAATTTTTAAGTTCCATCAGTGTTTCATTCTTTACTCAAGGGAAGCACTGTTATACCGATATTTCAAATTGACAAGAGTACTTTTTCACAGTATAAAAGTTTGTGAAATTTAAGTTGCATTAGTGTTTCATTCTTTAATCAAGGGAAGCACTGTTATACCGATATTTCAAATTGACATGTGTACTTTACTGTCACAAAATTTCAAGTTCTTATGACGCACCAGTAAAAAGTTACAGCATTTCAATGGTGCAAACTTTGATAGTTATATTACGCACAGAATAAAAGTTAGTGAATTTTTAATTTGCTTCAGTGTTTAATTTTTTACTCAAAGGTAGCACTGTTATACCGATATTTTAAATTGACAATAGTACTTTATTGTCACAAAATTTCAAGGTTTTATGACGCTCCAGTAAAAAGTTACAGCATTTCAATGTTGCAAACTTTGATAGGTATGCCGCACCAATAAAAAATGACAGCATTTCAATGTTGCAAACTTTGATAGTTATATTTCGCACAGTATAAAAGTTATTGAATTTTGTAGTTGCATCAGAGTTTAATTTTTTACTCAATTGTAGCACGGTTTTACCGATATTTCAAATTGACAATAGAATTTTATTGTCACAAAGTTTCGAGGTTTTATGACGCACCAGTAAAAAGTTACAGCATTTCAATGTTGCAAACTTTGATAGTTATATTACGCACAGTATAAAAGTTAGTGAATTTTGAAGTTTCATCAGTGTTTCATTTTTACGCAAGGGTAGCACTGTTATACCGATATCTCAAATTGACAATAGTACATTATTATCACAAAATTTCAAGGTCTTATGACGCTCCAGTAAAAAGTTACAGCATTTCAATGTTGCAAACTTTGATAGTTATATTATTCACAGTATAAAAGTTAGTGAATTTTGTAGTTGCATCAGTGTTTGATTTTTACTCAAGGGTAGCACGGTTATACCGATATCTCAAATTGACAATAGTACTTTATTGTCACAAAATTTCTAGGTCGTATGGCGCTCCAGTAAAAAGTTACAGCATTTCAACGTTGCAAACTTTGATAATTATATTACTCACAGTATAAAAGTTAGTGAATTTTGTAGTTGCATCAGTGTTTGATTTTTACTCAAAGGTAGCACTGTTATACCGATATTTTAAATTGACAACAGTACTTTATTGTCAAAAAATTTCAAGGTCTTATGACGCACATGTAAAAAGTTATAGCATTTCAATGTTGCAAACTTTGATAGTTATATTACGCACAGTATAAAAGTTTGAGAATTTTTAAGTTGCATCAGTGTTTCAATCTTTACTCAAGGGAAGCACTGTTATACCGATATTTCAAATTGACAAGAGTACTTTATTGTCACAAAATTTCAAGTTCTTATGACGCACCAGTACAAAGTTACAGCATTTCAATGTTGCAAACTTTGATAGTTATATTACGCACAGTATAAAAGTTAGCGAATTTTTAAGTTGCTTCAGTGTTTCATTTTTTACTCAAAGGTAGCACTGTTATACCGATCTTTTAAATTGACAATAGTACTTTATGGTCACAAAATTTTAAGGTATTATGACGCTCCAGTAAAAAGTTACAGCATTTCAATATTGCAAACGTTGATAGTTATATTACGTACAGTATAAAATTTAGTGAATTTTGAAGTTGTATCAGTGTTTCATTTTTACTCAAAAGTAGCACTGTTATACCGATATTTTAAACTGACAATAGTACTTTATTGTCACAAAATTTCAAGGTACTATGACGCTCCAGTAAAAAGTTACAGCATTTCAATATTGCAAACTTTGATAGTTTTGTTACGCACAGTATAAAAGTTAGTGAACTTTGAAGTTGTATCATTGTTTCATTTTTTACTCAAGGGAAGCACTGTTATACCGATATCTCAAATTGACAATAGTATTATTTCAAGTTTTTATGAAGCACCAGTAAAAAGTTACAGCATTTCAATGTTGCAAACTTTGACAGGTATGACGCACCAATAAAAAATGACAGCATTTCAATGTTGCAAACTTTGATAGTTATATTTCACACAGTATAAAAGTTATTGAATTTTGTAGTTGCATCAGTGTTTCATTTTTTACTCAAGTGTAGCACGGTTTTACCGATATTTCAAATTGACAATAGAATTTTATTGTCACAAAATTTCGAGGTTTTATGACGCACCAGTAAAAAGTTACAGCATTTCAATGTTGCAAACTTTGATAGTTATATTACGCACAGTATAAAAGTTAGTGAATTTTGAAGTTTCATCAGTGTTTCATTTTTACGCAAGGGTAGCACTGTTATACCGATATCTCAAATTGACAATAGTACATTATTATCACAAAATTTCAAGGTCTTATGACGCTCCAGTAAAAAGTTACAGTATTTCAATGTTGCAAACTTTGAAAGTTATATTATTCACAGTGTAAAAGTTAGTGAATTTTGTAGTTGCATCAGTGTTTGATTTTTACTCAAGGGTAGCCCTGTTTTACCGATATTTCAAATAGATAATAGAATTTTATTGTCACAAAATTTCGAGGTTTTATGACGCACCAGTAAAAAGTTACCGCATTTCAATGTTGCAAACTTTGATAGTTATATTACGCACAGTATAAAAGTTTGTGAATTTTTAAGTTGCATCAGTGTTTCATTATTTAATCAAGGGAAGCACTGATATACCGATATTTCAAATTGACAAGAGTACTTTACTGTCACAAAATTTCAAGTTTTTATGACGCACCAGTAAAAAGTTACAGCATTTCAATGTTGCAAACTTTGATAGTTATATTACGCACAGTATAAAAGTTGGTGAATTTTGAAGTTTCATCAGTGTTTCATTTTTACTCAAGGGTAGCACTGTTATACCGATATTTCAAATTGACTAGAGTACTTTATTGTCACGAAATTTCAAGGTACTATGACGCTCCAGTAAAAAGTTACAGCATTTCAATATTGCAAACTTTGATAGTTTTGTTACGCACAGTATAAAAGTTTGTGAATTTTTAAGTTGCATCAGTGTTTCATTCTTTAATCAAGGGAAGCACTGTTATACCGATATTTCAAATTGACAAGAGTACTTTACTGTCACAAAATTTCAAGTTCTTATGACGCACCAGTAAAAAGTTACAGCATTTCAATGTTCCAAACTTTGATAGTTATATAACGCACAGTATAAAAGTTAGTGAACTTTCAAGTTGTATCATTGTTTCATTTTTTACTCAAGGGAAGCACTGTTATACCGATATCTCAAATTAACAATAGTACTTTATTGTCACAAAATTTCAAGTTTTTATGAAGCACCAGTAAAAAGTTACAGCATTTCAATGTTGCAAACTTTGATAGGTATGACGCACCAATAAAAAATGACACCATTTCAATGTTGCAATCTTTGATAGTTATATTTCACACAGTATAAAAGTTATTGAATTTTGTAGTTGCATCAGAGTTTCATTTTTTACTCAAGTGTAGAACGGTTTTACCGATATTTCAAATTGACAATAGAATTTTATTGTCACAAAATTTCGAGGTTTTATGACGCACCAGTAAAAAGTTACAGCATTTCAATGTTGCAAACTTTGATAGTTATATTACGCACAGTATAAAAGTTAGTGAATTTTGAAGTTTCATCAGTGTTTCATTTTTACGCAAGGGTAGCACTGTTATACCGATATCTCAAATTGACAATAGTACATTATTGTAACAAAATTTCAAGTTTTTATGACGCACCAGTAAAAAGTTACAGCATTTCAATGTTCCAAACTTTGATAGTTATATAACGCACAGTATAAAACTTAGTGAATTTTTAAGTTGCATCAGTGTTTCATTTTTTACTCAAAGGTAGCACTGTTATACCGATATTTTAAATTGACAATAGTACTTATTGTCAAAAAATTTCAAGGTCTTATGACGCACATGTAAAAAGTTATAGCATTTCAATGTTGCAAACTTTGATAGTTATATTACGCACAGTATAAAAGTTTGAGAATTTTTAAGTTGCATCAGTGTTTCATTCTTTACTCAAGGGAAGCACTGTTATACCGATATTTCAAATTGACAAGAGTACTTTATTGTCACAAAATTTCAAGTTCTTATGACACACCAGTAAAAAGTTACAGCATTTCAATGTTGCAAACTTTGATAGTTATATTACGCACAGTATAAAAGTTAGTGAACTTATAATCTGCTTCAGTGTTTCATTATTTACTCAAAGGTAGCACTGTTATACCGATATTTTAAGTTGACAATAGTACTTTATTGTCACAAAATTTCATGTTCTTATGACGCACCAGTAAAAAGTTACAGCATTTCAATGTTGCAAACTTTGATAATTATATAACGCACAGTATAAAAGTTAGTGAATTTTTAAGTTGCATCAGTGTTTCATTTTTTACTCAAAGGTAGCACTGTTATACCGATATTTTAAATTGACAATAGTACTTTATTGTCAAAAAATTTCAAGGTCTTAAGACGCAAAGGTAGCACTGTTATACCGATCTTTTAAATTGACAATAGTACTTTATGGTCACAAAATTTTAAGGCATTATGACGCTCCAGTAAAAAGTTACAGCATTTCAATATTGCAAACTTTAATAGTTTTGTTACGCACAGTATAAAAGTTAGTGAACTTTGAAGTTGTATCATTGTTTCATTTTTTTACTCAAGGGAAGCACTGCTATACCGATATCTCAAATTGACAATAGTACTTTATTGTCACAAAATTTCAAGTTTTTATGAAGTACCAGTAAAAAGTTACAGTATTTCAATGTTGCAAACTTTGATAGGTATGACGCACCAATAAAAAATGACAGCATTTCAATGTTGCAAACTTTGATAGTTATATTTCGCACAGTATAAAAGTTATTGAATTTTGTAGTTGCATCAGTGTTTCATTTTTTACTCAAGTGTAGCACGGTTTTACCGATATTTCAAATTGACAATGGAATTTTATTGTCACAAAATTTCGAGGTTTTATGACGCACCAGTAAAAAGTTAACGCATTTCAATGTTGCAAACTTTGATAGTTATATAACGCACAGTATAAAACTTAGTGAATTTTGAAGTTGCATCAGATGTTCATGTTTTATTCAAAGGTAGCACTGTTATACCGATATTTTAAATTGACAATGGTACTTTATTCTCAATAAATTTCAAGGTCGTATGACGCACATGTAAAAAGTTATAGCATTTCAATGTTGCAAACTTTGATAGTTATATTACGCACAGTATAAAAGTTTGAGAATTTTTAAGTTCCATCAGTGTTTCATTCTTTACTCAAGGGAAGCACTGTTATACCGATATTTCAAATTGACAAGAGTACTTTATTGTCACAAAATTTCAAGTTCTTATGACGCACCAGTAAAAAGTTACAGCATATCAATGTTGCAAACTTTGATAGTTATATTACGCACAGTATAAAAGTTTGTGAAACTTAAATTGCATCAGTTTTTCATTCTTTAATCAAGGGAAGCACTGTTATACCGATATTTCAAATTGACATGTGTACTTTACTGTCACAAAATTTCAAGTTCTTATGACGCACCAGTAAAAAGTTACAGCATTTCAATGGTGCAAACTTTGATAGTTATATTACGCACAGAATAAAAGTTAGTGAATTTTTAATTTGCTTCAGTGTTTAATTTTTTACTCAAAGGTAGCACTGTTATACCGATATCTCAAATTGACAATAGTACATTATTATCACAAAATTTCAAGGTCTTATGACGCTCCAGTAAAAAGTTACAGCATTTCAATGTTGCAAACTTTGATAGTTATATTATTCACAGTATAAAAGTTAGTGAATTTTGTAGTTGCATCAGTGTTTGATTTTTACTCAAGGGTAGCACGGTTTTACCGATATTTCAAATAGACAATAGAATTTTATTGTCACAAAACTTCCAGGTTTTATGACACACCAGTAAAAAGTTACAGCATTTCAATGTTGCAAACTTTGATAGTTATATAACGCACAGTATAAAACTTAGTGAATTTTGAAGTTTCATCAGTGTTTCATTTTTACGCAAGGGTAGCACTGTTATACCGATATCTCAAATTGACAATAGTACTTTATTGTCACAAAATTTCTAGGTCTTATGGCGCTCCAGTAAAAAGTTACAGCATTTCAACGTTGCAAACTTTGATAGTTATATTACTCACAGTATAAAAGTTAGTGAATTTTGTAGTTGCATCAGTGTTTGATTTTTACTCAAAGGTAGCACTGTTACACCGATATTTTAAATTGACAACAGTACTTTATTGTCAAAAAATTTCAAGGTCTTATGACGCACATGTAAAAAGTTATAGCATTTCAATGTTGCAAACTTTGATAGTTATATTACGCACAGTATAAAAGTTTGAGAATTTTTAAGTTGCATCAGTGTTTCAATCTTTACTCAAGGGAAGCACTGTTATACCGATATTTCAAATTGACAAGAGTACTTTATTGTCACAAAATTTCAAGTTCTTATGACGCACCAGTACAAAGTTACAGCATTTCAATGTTGCAAACTTTGATAGTTATATTACGCACAGTATAAAAGTTAGCGAATTTTTAAGTTGCTTCAGTGTTTCATTTTTTACTCAAAGGTAGCACTGTTATACCGATCTTTTAAATTGACAATAGTACTTTATGGTCACAAAATTTTAAGGTATTATGACGCTCCAGTAAAAAGTTACAGCATTTCAATATTGCAAACTTTGATATTTATATTACGCACAGTATAAAATTTAGTGAATTTTGAAGTTGCATCAGTGTTTCATTTTTACTCAAAAGTAGCACTGTTATACCGATATTTTAAACTGACAATAGTACTTTATTGTCACAAAATTTCAAGGTACTATGACGCTCCAGTAAAAAGTTACAGCATTTCAATATTGCAAACTTTGATAGTTTTGTTACGCACAGTATAAAAGTTAGTGAACTTTGAAGTTGTATCATTGTTTCATTTTTTACTCAAGGGAAGCACTGTTATACCGATATCTCAAATTGACAATAGTATTATTTCAAGTTTTTATGAAGCACCAGTAAAAAGTTACAGCATTTCAATGTTGCAAACTTTGATAGTTATATTACGCACAGTATAAAAGTTTGTGAATTTTTAAGTTGCATCAGTGTTTCATTCTTTAATCAAGGGAAGCACTGTTATACCGATATTTCAAATTGACAAGAGTACTTTACTGTCACAAAATTTCAAGTTCTTATGACGCACCAGTAAAAAGTTACAGCATTTCAATGTTGCAAACTTTGATAGTTATATTACGCACAGTATAAAAGTTGGTGAATTTTGAAGTTTCATCAGTGTTTCATTTTTACTCAAGGGTAGCACTGTTATACCGATATTTCAAATTGACAAGAGTACTTTATTGTCACGAAATTTCAAGGTACTATGACGCTCCAGTAAAAAGTTACAGCATTTCAATATTGCAAACTTTGATAGTTTTGTTACGCACAGTATAAAAGTTTGTGAATTTTTAAGTTGCATCAGTGTTTCATTCTTTAATCAAGGGAAGCACTGTTATACCGATATTTCAAATTGACAAGAGTACTTTACTGTCACAAAATTTCAAGTTCTTATGACGCACCAGTGAAAAGTTACAGCATTTCAATGTTGCAAACTTTGATAGTTATATAACGCACAGTATAAAAGTTAGTGAACTTTCAAGTTGTATCATTGTTTCATTTTTTACTCAAGGGAAGCACTGTTATACCGATATCTCAAATTAACAATAGTACTTTATTGTCACAAAATTTCAAGTTTTTATGAAGCACCAGTAAAAAGTTACAGTATTTCAATGTTGCAAACTTTGATAGGTATGACGCACCAATAAAAAATGACAGCATTTCAATGTTGCAAACTTTGATAGTTATATTTCGCACAGTATAAAAGTTATTGAATTTTGTAGTTGCATCAGTGTTTCATTTTTTACTCAAGTGTAGCACGGTTTTACCGATATTTCAAATTGACAATAGAATTTTATTGTCACAAAATTTCGAGGTTTTATGACGCACCAGTAAAAAGTTACAGCATTTCAATGTTGCAAACTTTGATAGTTATATTACGCACAGTATAAAAGTTAGTGAATTTTGAAGTTTCATCAGTGTTTCATTTTTACGCATGGGTAGCACTGTTACACCGATATCTCAAATTGACAATAGTACATTATTATCACAAAATTTCACGATCTTATGACGCTCCAGTAAAAAGTTACAGCATTTCAATGTTGCAAACTTTGATAGTTATAATATTCACAGTATAAAAGTTAGTGAATTTTGTAGTTGCATCAGTGTTTGATTTTTACTCAAGGGTAGCCCTGTTTTACCGATATTTCAAGTAGACAATAGAATTTTATCACAAAATTTCGAGGTTTTATAACGCACCAGTAAAAAGTTACCGCATTTCAATGTTGCAAACTTTGATAGTTATATTACGCACAGTATAAAAGTTAGTGAACTTTCAAGTTGTATCATTGTTTCATTTTTTACTCAAGGGAAGCACTGTTATACCGATATCTCAAATTAACAATAGTACTTTATTGTCACAAAATTTCAAGTTTTTATGAAGCACCAGTAAAAAGTTACAGCATTTCAATGTTGCAAACTTTGATAGGTATGACGCACCAATAAAAAATGACAGCATTTCAATGTTGCAATCTTTGATAGTTATATTTCACACAGTATAAAAGTTATTGAATTTTGTAGTTGCATCAGAGTTTCATTTTTTACTCAAGTGTAGAACGGTTTTACCGATATTTCAAATTGACAATAGAATTTTATTGTCACAAAATTTCGAGGTTTTATGACGCACCAGTAAAAAGTTACAGCATTTCAATGTTGCAAACTTTGATAGTTATATTACGCACAGTATAAAAGTTAGTAAATTTTGAAGTTTCATCAGTGTTTCATTTTTACGCAAGGGTAGCACTGTTATACCGATATCTCAAATTGACAATAGTACATTATTGTCACAAAATTTCAAGTTTTTATGACGCACCAGTAAAAAGTTACAGCATTTCAATGTTCCAAACTTTGATAGTTATATAACGCACAGTATAAAACTTAGTGAATTTTTAAGTTGCATCAGTGTTTCATTTTTTACTCAAAGGTAGCACTGTTATACCGATATTTTAAATTGACAATAGTACTTATTGTCAAAAAATTTCAAGGTCTTATGACGCATGATGTAATGTAAAAAGTTATATATGTATGATGTAAAAAGTTATAGCATTTCAATGTTGCAAACTTTGATAGTTATATTACGCACAGTATAAAAGTTTGAGAATTTTTAAGTTGCATCAGTGTTTCATTCTTTACTCAAGGGAAGCACTGTTATACCGATATTTCAAATTGACAAGAGTACTTTATTGTCACAAAATTTCAAGTTCTTATGACACACCAGTAAAAAGTTACAGCATTTCAATGTTGCAAACTTTGATAGTTATATTACGCACAGTATAAAAGTTAGTGAATTTTAATCTGCTTCAGTGTTTCATTATTTACTCAAAGGTAGCACTGTTATACCGATATTTTAAGTTGACAATAGTACTTTATTGTCACAAAATTTCATGTTCTTATGACGCACCAGTAAAAAGTTACAGCATTTCAATGTTGTAAACTTTGATAATTATATAACGCACAGTATAAAAGTTAGTGAATTTTTAAGTTGCATCAGTGTTTCATTTTTTACTCAAAGGTAGCACTGTTATACCGATATTTTAAATTGACAATAGTACTTTATTGTCAAAAAATTTCAAGGTCTTATGACGCAAAGGTAGCACTGTTATACCGATCTTTTAAATTGACAATAGTACTTTATGGTCACAAAATTTTAAGGCATTATGACGCTCCAGTAAAAAGTTACAGCATTTCAATATTGCAAACTTTAATAGTTTTGTTACGCACAGTATAAAAGTTAGTGAACTTTGAAGTTGTATCATTGTTTCATTTTTTACTCAAGGGAAGCACTGCTATACCGATATCTCAAATTGACAATAGTACTTTATTGTCACAAAATTTCAAGTTTTTATGAAGCACCAGTAAAAAGTTACAGTATTTCAATGTTGCAAACTTTGATAGGTATGACGCACCAATAAAAAATGACAGCATTTCAATGTTGCAAACTTTGATAGTTATATTTCGCACAGTATAAAAGTTATTGAATTTTGTAGTTGCATCAGTGTTTCATTTTTTACTCAAGTGTAGCACGGTTTTACCGATATTTCAAATTGACAATGGAATTTTATTGTCACAAAATTTCGAGGTTTTATGACGCACCAGTAAAAAGTTAACGCATTTCAATGTTGCAAACTTTGATAGTTATATTACGCACAGTATAAAAGTTAGTGAATTTTGAAGTTTCATCAGTGTTTCATTTTTACTCAAGGGTAGCACTGTTATACCGATATTTCAAATTGACAAGAGTACTTTATTGTCACAAAATTTCAAGTTCTTCTGACGCACCAGTAAAAAGTTACAGCATTTCAATGTTGCAAACTTTGATAGTTATATAACGCACAGTATAAAACTTAGTGAATTTTGAAGTTGCATCAGATGTTCATGTTTTATTCAAAGGTAGCACTGTTATACCGATATTTTAAATTGACAATAGTACTTTATTCTCAATAAATTTCAAGGTTTTATGACGCTCCAGTAAAAAGTTTCAGCATTTCAATGTTGCAAACTTTGATAGGTATGACGCACCAATAAAAAATGACAGCATTTCAATGTTGAAAAACTTTGATAGTTATATTTCGCACAGTATAAAAGTTATTGAATTTTGTAGTTGCATCAGAGTTTAATTTTTTACTCAATTGTAGCACGGTTTTACCGATATTTCAAATTGACAATAGAATTTTATTGTCACAAAGTTTCGAGGTTTTATGACGCACCAGTAAAAAGTTACAGCATTTCAATGTTGCAAACTTTGATAGTTATATTACGCACAGTATAAAAGTTAGTGAATTTTGAAGTTTCATCAGTGTTTCATTTTTTACTCAAAGGTAGCACTGTTATACCGATATCTCAAATTGACAATAGTACATTATTATCACAAAATTTCAAGGTCTTATGGCGCTCCAGTAAAAAGTTACAGCATTTCAATGTTGCAAACTTTGATAGTTATATTATTCACAGTATAAAAGTTAGTGAATTTTGTAGTTGCATCAGTGTTTGATTTTTACTCAAGGGTAGCACGGTTTTACCGATATTTCAAATAGACAATAGAATTTTATTGTCACAAAACTTCCAGGTTTTATGACACACCAGTAAAAAGTTACAGCATTTCAATGTTGCAAACTTTGATAGTTATATAACGCACAGTATAAAACTTAGTGAATTTTGAAGTTTCATCAGTGTTTCATTTTTACGCAAGGGTAGCACTGTTATACCGATATCTCAAATTGACAATAGTACTTTATTGTCACAAAATTTCTAGGTCTTATGGCGCTCCAGTAAAAAGTTACAGCATTTCAACGTTGCAAACTTTGATAGTTATATTACTCACAGTATAAAAGTTAGTGAATTTTGTAGTTGCATCAGTGTTTGATTTTTACTCAAAGGTAGCACTGTTATACCGATATTTTAAATTGACAACAGTACTTTATTGTCAAAAAATTTCAAGGTCTTATGACGCACATGTAAAAAGTTATAGCATTTCAATGTTGCAAACTTTGATAGTTATATTACGCACAGTATAAAAGTTTGAGAATTTTTAAGTTGCATCAGTGTTTCAATCTTTACTCAAGGGAAGCACTGTTATACCGATATTTCAAATTGGCAAGAGTACTTTATTGTCACAAAATTTCAAGTTCTTATGACGCACCAGTACAAAGTTACAGCATTTCAATGTTGCAAACTTTGATAGTTATATTACGCACAGTATAAAAGTTAGCGAATTTTTAAGTTGCTTCAGTGTTTCATTTTTTAATCAAAGGTAGCACTGTTATACCGATCTTTTAAATTGACAATAGTACTTTATGGTCACAAAATTTTAAGGTATTATGACGCTCCAGTAAAAAGTTACAGCATTTCAATATTGCAAACTTTGATAGTTATATTACGCACAGTATAATATTTAGTGAATTTTGAAGTTGCATCAGTGTTTCATTTTTACTCAAAAGTAGCACTGTTATACCGATATTTTAAACTGACAATAGTACTTTATTGTCACAAAATTTCAAGGTACTATGACGCTCCAGTAAAAAGTTACAGCATTTCAATATTGCAAACTTTGATAGTTTTGTTACGCACAGTATAAAAGTTAGTGAACTTTGAAGTTGTATCATTGTTTCATTTTTTACTCAAGGGAAGCACTGTTATACCGATATCTCAAATTGACAATAGTATTATTTCAAGTTTTTATGAAGCACCAGTAAAAAGTTACAGCATTTCAATGTTGCAAACTTTGATAGGTATGACGCACCAATAAAAAATGACAGCATTTCAATGTTGCAAACTTTGATAGTTATATTTCACACAGTATAAAAGTTATTGAATTTTGTAGTTGCATCAGTGTTTCATTTTTTACTCAAGTGTAGCACGGTTTTACCGATATTTCAAATTGACAATAGAATTTTATTGTCACAGAATTTCGAGGTTTTATGACGCACCAGTAAAAAGTTACAGCATTTCAATGTTGCAAACTTTGATAGTTATATTACGCACAGTATAAAAGTTAGTGAATTTTGAAGTTTCATCAGTGTTTCATTTTTACGCAAGGGTAGCACTGTTATACCGATATCTCAAATTGACAATAGTACATTATTATCACAAAATTTCAAGGTCTTATGACGCTCCAGTAAAAAGTTACAGTATTTCAATGTTGCAAACTTTGAAAGTTATATTATTCACAGTGTAAAAGTTAGTGAATTTTGTAGTTGCATCAGTGTTTGATTTTTACTCAAGGGTAGCCCTGTTTTACCGATATTTCAAATAGATAATAGAATTTTATTGTCACAAAATTTCGAGGTTTTATGACGCACCAGTAAAAAGTTACCGCATTTCAATATTGCAAACTTTGATAGTTATATTACGCACAGTATAAAAGTTTGTGAATTTTTAAGTTGCATCAGTGTTTCATTATTTAATCAAGGGAAGCACTGTTATACCGATATTTCAAATTGACAGGAGTACTTTACTGTCACAAAATTTCAAGTTCTTATGACGCACCAGTAAAAAGTTACAGCATTTCAATGTTGCAAACTTTGATAGTTATATTACGCACAGTATAAAAGTTGGTGAATTTTGAAGTTTCATCAGTGTTTCATTTTTACTCAAGGGTAGCACTGTTATACCGATATTTCAAATTGACAAGAGTACTTTATTGTCACAAAATTTCAAGGTACTATGACGCTCCAGTAAAAAGTTACAGCATTTCAATATTGCAAACTTTGATAGTTTTGTTACGCACAGTATAAAAGTTTGTGAATTTTTAAGTTGCATCAGTGTTTCATTCTTTAATCAAGGGAAGCACTGTTATACCGATATTTCAAATTGACAAGAGTACTTTACTGTCACAAAATTTCAAGTTCTTATGACGCACCAGTAAAAAGTTACAGCATTTCAATGTTCCAAACTTTGATAGTTATATAACGCACAGTATAAAACTTAGTGAATTTTTAAGTTGCATCAGTGTTTCATTTTTTACTCAAAGGTAGCACTGTTATACCGATATTTTAAATTGACAATAGTACTTTATTGTCAAAAAGTTTCAAGGTCTTATGACGCACATGTAAAAAGTTATAGCATTTCAATGTTGCAAACTTTGATAGTTATATTACGCACAGTATAAAAGTTTGAGAATTTTTAAGTTGCATCAGTGTTTCAATCTTTACTCAAGGGAAGCACTGTTATACCGATATTTCAAATTGACAAGAGTACTTTATTGTCACAAAATTTCAAGTTCTTATGACGCACCAGTACAAAGTTACAGCATTTCAATGTTGCAAACTTTGATAGTTATATTACGCACAATATAAAAGTTAGTGAATTTTTAAGTTGCTTCAGTGTTTCATTTTTTACTCAAAGGTAGCACTGTTATACCGATATTTTAAATTGACAATAGTACTTTATTGTCACAAAATTTCAAGTTCTTATGACGCACCAGTAAAAAGTTACAGCATTTCAATGTTGCAAACTTTGATAATTATATTACGCACAGTATAAAAGTTAGCGAATTTTTAAGTTGCTTCAGTGTTTCATTTTTTACTCAAAGGTAGCACTGTTATACCGATCTTTTAAATTGACAATAGTACTTTATGGTCACAAAATTTTAAGGTATTATGACGCTCCAGTAAAAAGTTACAGCATTTCAATATTGCAAACTTTGATAGTTATATTACGCACAGTATAAAATTTAGTGAATTTTGAAGTTGCATCAGTGTTTCATTTTTACTCAAAAGTAGCACTGTTATACCGATATTTTAAACTGACAATAGTACTTTATTGTCACAAAATTTCAAGGTACTATGACGCTCCAGTAAAAAGTTACAGCATTTCAATATTGCAAACTTTGATAGTTTTGTTACGCACAGTATAAAAGTTAGTGAACTTTGAAGTTGTATCATTGTTTCATTTTTTACTCAAGGGAAGCACTGTTATACCGATATCTCAAATTGACAATAGTATTATTTCAAGTTTTTATGAAGCCCCAGTAAAAAGTTACAGCATTTCAATGTTGCAAACTTTGATAGGTATGACGCACCAATAAAAAATGACAGCATTTCAATGTTGCAAACTTTGATAGTTATATTTCACACAGTATAAAAGTTATTGAATTTTGTAGTTGCATCAGTGTTTCATTTTTTACTCAAGTGTAGCACGGTTTTACCGATATTTCAAATTGACAATAGAATTTTATTATCACAAAATTTCAAGGTCTTATGACGCTCCAGTAAAAAGTTACAGTATTTCAATGTTGCAAACTTTGAAAGTTATATTATTCACAGTGTAAAAGTTAGTGAATTTTGTAGTTGCATCAGTGTTTGATTTTTACTCAAGGGTAGCCCTGTTTTACCGATATTTCAAATAGATAATAGAATTTTATTGTCACAAAATTTCGAGGTTTTATGACGCACCAGTAAAAAGTTACCGCATTTCAATGTTGCAAACTTTGATAGTTATATTACGCACAGTATAAAAGTTTGTGAATTTTTAAGTTGCATCAGTGTTTCATTATTTAATCAAGGGAAGCACTGTTATACCGATATTTCAAATTGACAAGAGTACTTTACTGTCACAAAATTTCAAGTTCTTATGACGCACCAGTAAAAAGTTACAGCATTTCAATGTTGCAAACTTTGATAGTTATATTACGCACAGTATAAAAGTTGGTGAATTTTGAAGTTTCATCAGTGTTTCATTTTTACTCAAGGGTAGCACTGTTATACCGATATTTCAAATTGACAAGAGTACTTTATTGTCACAAAATTTCAAGGTACTATGACGCTCCAGTAAAAAGTTACAGCATTTCAATATTGCAAACTTTGATAGTTTTGTTACGCACAGTATAAAAGTTAGTGAACTTTGAAGTTGTATCATTGTTTCATTTTTTACTCAAGGGAAGCACTGTTATACCGATATCTCAAATTGACAATAGCACTTTATTGTCACAAAATTTCAAGTTTTTATGAAGCACCAGTAAAAAGTTACAGCATTTCAATGTTGCAAACTTTGATAGGTATGACGCACCAATAAAAAATGACAGCATTTCAATGTTGCAAACTTTGATAGTTATATTTCACACAGTATAAAAGTTATTGAATTTTGTAGTTGCATCAGTGTTTCATTTTTTACTCAAGTGTAGCACGGTTTTACCGATATTTCAAATTGACAATATAATTTTATTGTCACAAAATTTCGAGGTTTTATGACGCACCAGTAAAAAGTTACAGCATTTCAATGTTGCAAACTTTGATAGTTATATTACGCACAGTATAAAAGTTAGTGAATTTTGAAGTTTCATCAGTGTTTCATTTTTACGCAAGGGTAGCACTGTAATACCGATATCTCAAATTGACAATAGTACATTATTATCACAAAATTTCAAGGTCTTATGACGCTCCAGTAAAAAGTTACAGTATTTCAATGTTGCAAACTTTGAAAGTTATATTATTCACAGTATAAAAGTTAGTGAATTTTGTAGTTGCATCAGTGTTTGATTTTTACTCAAGGGTAGCCCTGTTTTACCGATATTTCAAATAGATAATAGAATTTTATTGTCACAAAATTTCGAGGTTTTATGACGCACCAGTAAAAAGTTACCGCATTTCAATGTTGCAAACTTTGATAGTTATATTACGCACAGTATAAAAGTTTGTGAATTTTTAAGTTGCATCAGTGTTTCATTCTTTAATCAAGGGAAGCACTGTTATACCGATATTTCAAATTGACAAGATTACTTTACTGTCATAAAATTTCAAGTTCTTATGACGCACCAGTAAAAAGTTACAGCATTTCAATGTTGCAAACTTTGATAGTTATATTACGCACAGTATAAAAGTTAGTGAATTTTGAAGTTTCATCAGTGTTTCATTTTTTACTCAAAGGTAGCACTGTTATACCGATATTTTAAATTGACAATAGTACTTTATTGTCAAAAAATTTCAAGGTCTTATGACGCACATGTAAAAAGTTATAGCATTTCAATGTTGCAAACTTTGATAGTTATATTACGCACAGTATAAAAGTTTGAGAATTTTTAAGTTGCATCAGTGTTTCATTCTTTACTCAAGGGAAGCACTGTTATACCGATATTTCAAATTGACAACAGTACTTTATTGTCACAAAATTTCAAGTTCTTATGACACACCAGTAAAAAGTTACAGCATTTCAATGTTGCAAACTTTGATAGTTATATTACGCACAGTATAAAAGTTAGTGAACTTTGAAGTTGTATCATTGTTTCATTTTTTACTCAAGGGAAGCACTGTTATACCGATATCTCAAATTGACAATAGTATTATTTCAAGTTTTTATGAAGCACCAGTAAAAAGTTACAGCATTTCAATGTTGCAAACTTTGATAGGTATGACGCACCAATAAAAAATGACAGCATTTCAATGTTGCAAACTTTGATAGTTATATTTCACACAGTATAAAAGTTATTGAATTTTGTAGTTGCATCAGTGTTTCATTTTTTACTCAAGTGTAGCACGGTTTTACCGATATTTCAAATTGACAATAGAATTTGATTGTCACAAAATTTCGAGGTTTTATGACGCACCAGTAAAAAGTTACAGCATTTCAATGTTGCAAACTTTGATAGTTTTGTACGCACAGTATAAAAGTTAGTGAACTTTGAAGTTGTATCATTGTTTCATTTTTTACTCAAGGGAAGCACTCTTATACCGATATCTCAAATTGACAATAGTACTTTATTGTCACAAAATTTCAAGTTTTTATGAAGCACCAGTAAAAAGTTACAGCATTTCAATGTTGCAAACTTTGATAGGTATGACGCACCAATAAAAAATGACAGCATTTCAATGTTGCAAACTTTGATAGTTATATTTCACACAGTATAAAAGTTATTGAATTTTGTAGTTGCATCAGTGTTTCATTTTTTACTCAAGTGTAGCACGGTTTTACCGATATTTCAAATTGACAATATAATTTTATTGTCACAAAATTTCGAGGTTTTATGACGCACCAGTAAAAAGTTACAGCATTTCAATGTTGCAAACTTTGATAGTTATATTACGCACAGTATAAAAGTTAGTGAATTTTGAAGTTTCATCAGTGTTTCATTTTTACGCAAGGGTAGCACTGTTATACCGATATCTCAAATTGACAATAGTACATTATTATCACAAAATTTCAAGGTCTTATGACGCTCCAGTAAAAAGTTACAGTATTTCAATGTTGCAAACTTTGAAAGTTATATTATTCACAGTATAAAAGTTAGTGAATTTTGTAGTTGCATCAGTGTTTGATTTTTACTCAAGGGTAGCCCTGTTTTACCGATATTTCAAATAGATAATAGAATTTTATTGTCACAAAATTTCGAGGTTTTATGACGCACCAGTAAAAAGTTACCGCATTTCAATGTTGCAAACTTTGATAGTTATATTACGCACAGTATAAAAGTTTGTGAATTTTTAAGTTGCATCAGTGTTTCATTCTTTAATCAAGGGAAGCACTGTTATACCGATATTTCAAATTGACAAGAGTACTTTACTGTCACAAAATTTCAAGTTCTTATGACGCACCAGTAAAAAGTTACAGCATTTCAATGTTGCAAACTTTGATAGTTATATTACGCACAGTATAAAAGTTAGTGAATTTTGAAGTTTCATCAGTGTTTCATTTTTACTCAAGGGTAGCACTGTTATACCGATATTTCAAATTGACAAGAGTACTTTATTGTCACAAAATTTCAAGTTCTTATGACGCACCAGTAAAAAGTTACAGCATTTCAATGTTCCAAACTTTGATAGTTATATAACGCACAGTATAAAACTTAGTGAATTTTTAAGTTGCATCAGTGTTTCATTTTTTACTCAAAGGTAGCACTGTTATACCGATATTTTAAATTGACAATAGTACTTTATTGTCAAAAAATTTCAAGGTCTTATGACGCACATGTAAAAAGTTATAGCATTTCAATGTTGCAAACTTTGATAGTTATATTACGCACAGTATAAAAGTTTGAGAATTTTTAAGTTGCATCAGTGTTTCATTCTTTACTCAAGGGAAGCACTGTTATACCGATATTTCAAATTGACAACAGTACTTTATTGTCACAAAATTTCAAGTTCTTATGACACACCAGTAAAAAGTTACAGCATTTCAATGTTGCAAACTTTGATAGTTATATTACGCACAGTATAAAAGTTAGTGAACTTTGAAGTTGTATCATTGTTTCATTTTTTACTCAAGGGAAGCACTGTTATACCGATATCTCAAATTGACAATAGTATTATTTCAAGTTTTTATGAAGCACCAGTAAAAAGTTACAGCATTTCAATGTTGCAAACTTTGATAGGTATGACGCACCAATAAAAAATGACAGCATTTCAATGTTGCAAACTTTGATAGTTATATTTCACACAGTATAAAAGTTATTGAATTTTGTAGTTGCATCAGTGTTTCATTTTTTACTCAAGTGTAGCACGGTTTTACCGATATTTCAAATTGACAATAGAATTTGATTGTCACAAAATTTCGAGGTTTTATGACGCACCAGTAAAAAGTTACAGCATTTCAATGTTGCAAACTTTGATAATTATATTACGCACAGTATAAAAGTTAGTGAATTTTGAAGTTTCATCAGTGTTTTATTTTTACGCAAGGGTAGCACTGTTATACCGATATCTCAAATTGACAATTGTACATTATTGTAACAAAATTTCAAGTTCTTATGACACTCCAGTAAAAAGTTACAGCATTTCAATGTTGCAAACTTTGATAGTTATATTACGCACAGTATAAAAGTTAGTGAATTTTGAAGTTGCATCAGTGTTTCATTTTTTACTCAAAAGTAGCACTGTTATACCGATATTTTAAATTGACAATAGTACTTTATTGTCACAAAATTTCAAGGTACTATGACGCTCCAGTAAAAAGTTACAGCATTTCAATATTGCAAACTTTGATAGTTTTCTACGCACAGTATAAAAGTTAGTGAACTTTGAAGTTGTATCATTGTTTCATTTTTTACTCAAGGGAAGCACTCTTATACCGATATCTCAAATTGACAATAGTACTTTATTGTCACAAAATTTCAAGTTTTTATGAAGCACCAGTAAAAAGTTACAGCATTTCAATATTGCAAACTTTGATAGGTATGACGCACCAATAAAAAATGACAGCATTTCAACGTTGCAAACTTTGATAGTTATATTTCACACAGTATAAAAGTTATTGAATTTTGTAGTTGCATCAGTGTTTCATTTTTTACTCAAGTGTAGCACGGTTTTACCGATATTTCAAATTGACAATAGAATTTTATTGTCACAAAATTTCGAGGTTTTATGACGCACCAGTAAAAAGTTACAGCATTTCAACGTTGCAAACTTTGATAGTTATATTTCACACAGTATAAAAGTTATTGAATTTTGTAGTTGCATCAGTGTTTCATTTTTTACTCAAGTGTAGCACGGTTTTACCGATATTTCAAATTGACAATAGAATTTTATTGTCACAAAATTTCGAGGTTTTATGACGCACCAGTAAAAAGTTACAGCATTTCAATGTTGCAAACTTTGATAGTTATATTACGCACAGTATAAAAGTTAGTGAATTTTGAAGTTTCATCAGTGTTTCATTTTTACGCAAGGGTAGCACTGTTATACCGATATCTCAAATTGACAATAGTACATTATTATCACAAAATTTCAAGGTCTTATGACGCTCCAGTAAAAAGTTACAGCATTTCAATGTTGCAAACTTTGAAAACTATATTATTCACAGTATAAAAGTTAGTGAATTTTGTAGTTGCATCAGTGTTTGATTTTTACTCAAGGGTAGCCCTGTTTTACCGATATTTCAAATAGACAATAGAATTTTATTGTCACAAAATTTCGAGGTTTTATGACGCACCAGTAAAAAGTTACCGCATTTCAATGTTGCAAACTTTGATAGTTATATTACGCACAGTATAAAAGTTTGTGAATTTTTAAGTTGCATCAGTGTTTCATTCTTTAATCAAGGGAAGCACTGTTATACCGATATTTCAAATTGACAAGAGTACTTTACTGTCACAAAATTTCAAGTTCTTATGACGCACCAGTAAAAAGTGACAGCATTTCAATGTTGCAAACTTTGATAGTTATATTACGCACAGTATAAAAGTTAGTGAATTTTGAAGTTGCATCAGTGTTTCATTTTTTACTCAAAAGTAGCACTGTTATACCGATATTTTAAATTGACAATAGTACTTTATTGTCACAAAATTTCAAGGTACGATGACGCTCCAGTAAAAAGTTACAGCATTTCAATATTGCAAACTTTGATAGTTTTGTACGCACAGTATAAAAGTTAGTGAACTTTGAAGTTGTATCATTGTTTCATTTTTTACTCAAGGGAAGCACTCTTATACCGATATCTCAAATTGACAATAGTACTTTATTGTCACAAAATTTCAAGTTTTTATGAAGCACCAGTAAAAAGTTACAGCATTTCAATGTTGCAAACTTTGATAGGTATGACGCACCAATAAAAAATGACAGCATTTCAATGTTGCAAACTTTGATAGTTATATTTCACACAGTATAAAAGTTATTGAATTTTGTAGTTGCATCAGTGTTTCATTTTTTACTCAAGTGTAGCACGGTTTTACCGATATTTCAAATTGACAATATAATTTTATTGTCACAAAATTTCGAGGTTTTATGACGCACCAGTAAAAAGTTACAGCATTTCAATGTTGCAAACTTTGATAGTTATATTACGCACAGTATAAAAGTTAGTGAATTTTGAAGTTTCATCAGTGTTTCATTTTTACGCAAGGGTAGCACTGTTATACCGATATCTCAAATTGACAATAGTACATTATTATCACAAAATTTCAAGGTCTTATGACGCTCCAGTAAAAAGTTACAGTATTTCAATGTTGCAAACTTTGAAAGTTATATTATTCACAGTATAAAAGTTAGTGAATTTTGTCGTTGCATCAGTGTTTGATTTTTACTCAAGGGTAGCCCTGTTTTACCGATATTTCAAATAGATAATAGAATTTTATTGTCACAAAATTTCGAGGTTTTATGACGCACCAGTAAAAAGTTACCGCATTTCAATGTTGCAAACTTTGATAGTTATATTACGCACAGTATAAAAGTTTGTGAATTTTTAAGTTGCATCAGTGTTTCATTCTTTAATCAAGGGAAGCACTGTTATACCGATATTTCAAATTGACAAGAGTACTTTACTGTCACAAAATTTCAAGTTCTTATGACGCACCAGTAAAAAGTTACAGCATTTCAATGTTGCAAACTTTGATAGTTATATTACGCACAGTATAAAAGTTAGTGAATTTTGAAGTTTCATCAGTGTTTCATTTTTACTCAAGGGTAGCACTGTTATACCGATATTTCAAATTGACAAGAGTACTTTATTGTCACAAAATTTCAAGTTCTTATGACGCACCAGTAAAAAGTTACAGCATTTCAATGTTCCAAACTTTGATAGTTATATAACGCACAGTATAAAACTTAGTGAATTTTTAAGTTGCATCAGTGTTTCATTTTTTACTCAAAGGTAGCACTGTTATACCGATATTTTAAATTGACAATAGTACTTTATTGTCAAAAAATTTCAAGGTCTTATGACGCACATGTAAAAAGTTATAGCATTTCAATGTTGCAAACTTTGATAGTTATATTACGCACAGTATAAAAGTTTGAGAATTTTTAAGTTGCATCAGTGTTTCATTCTTTACTCAAGGGAAGCACTGTTATACCGATATTTCAAATTGACAACAGTACTTTATTGTCACAAAATTTCAAGTTCTTATGACACACCAGTAAAAAGATACAGCATTTCAATGTTGCAAACTTTGATAGTTATATTACGCACAGTATAAAAGTTAGTGAACTTTGAAGTTGTATCATTGTTTCATTTTTTACTCAAGGGAAGCACTGTTATACCGATATCTCAAATTGACAATAGTATTATTTCAAGTTTTTATGAAGCACCAGTAAAAAGTTACAGCATTTCAATGTTGCAAACTTTGATAGGTATGACGCACCAATAAAAAATGACAGCATTTCAATGTTGCAAACTTTGATAGTTATATTTCACACAGTATAAAAGTTATTGAATTTTGTAGTTGCATCAGTGTTTCATTTTTTACTCAAGTGTAGCACGGTTTTACCGATATTTCAAATTGACAATAGAATTTGATTGTCACAAAATTTCGAGGTTTTATGACGCACCAGTAAAAAGTTACAGCATTTCAATGTTGCAAACTTTGATAATTATATTACGCACAGTATAAAAGTTAGTGAATTTTGAAGTTTCATCAGTGTTTCATTTTTACGCAAGGGTAGCACTGTTATACCGATATCTCAAATTGACAATAGTACATTATTATCACAAAATTTCAAGTTCTTATGACACTCCAGTAAAAAGTTACAGCATTTCAATGTTGCAAACTTTGATAGTTATATTACGCACAGTATAAAAGTTAGTGAATTTTGAAGTTGCATCAGTGTTTAATTTTTTACTCAAAAGTGGCACTGTTATATCGATATCTGAAATTGGCAATAGTACTTTATTGTCACAAAATTTCAAGGTACTATGACGCTCCAGTAAAAAGTTACAGCATTTCAATATTGCAAACTTTGATAGTTTTCTACGCACAGTATAAAAGTTAGTGAACTTTGAAGTTGTATCATTGTTTCATTTTTTACTCAAGGGAAGCACTCTTATACCGATATCTCAAATTGACAATAGTACTTTATTGTCACAAAATTTCAAGTTTTTATGAAGCACCAGTAAAAAGTTACAGCATTTCAATGTTGCAAACTTTGATAGGTATGACGCACCAATAAAAAATGACAGCATTTCAACGTTGCAAACTTTGATAGTTATATTTCACACAGTATAAAAGTTATTGAATTTTGTAGTTGCATCAGTGTTTCATTTTTTACTCAAGTGTAGCACGGTTTTACCGATATTTCAAATTGACAATAGAATTTTATTGTCACAAAATTTCGAGGTTTTATGACGCACCAGTAAAAAGTTACAGCATTTCAATGTTGCAAACTTTGATAATTATATTACGCACAGTATAAAAGTTAGTGAATTTTGAAGTTTCATCAGTGTTTCATTTTTACGCAAGTGTAGCACTGTTATACCGATATCTCAAATTGACAATAGTACAATATTATCACAAAATTTCAAGGTCTTATGACGCTCCAGTAAAAAGTTACAGCATTTCAATATTGCAAACTTTGAAAATTATATTATTCACAGTATAAAAGTTAGTGAATTTTGTAGTTGCATCAGTGTTTGATTTTTACTCAAGGGTAGCCCTGTTTTACCGATATTTCAAATAGACAATAGAATTTTATTGTCACAAAATTTCGAGGTTTTATGACGCACCAGTAAAAAGTTACCGAATTTCAATGTTGCAAACTTTGATAGTTATATTACGCACAGTATAAAAGTTTGTGAATTTTTAAGTTGCATCAGTGTTTCATTCTTTAATCAAGGGAAGCACTGTTATACCGATATTTCAAATTGACAAGAGTACTTTACTGTCACAAAATTTCAAGTTCTTATGATGCACCAGTAAAAAGTTACAGCATTTCAATGTTGCAAACTTTGATAGTTATATTACGCACAGTATAAAAGTTAGTGAATTTTGAAGTTGCATCAGTGTTTCATTTTTTACTCAAAAGTAGCACTGTTATACCGATATTTTAAATTGACAATAGTACTTTATTGTCACAAAATTTCAAGGTACTATGACGCTCCAGTAAAAAGTTACAGCATTTCAATATTGCAAACTTTGATAGTTTTGTTACGCACAGTATAAAAGTTAGTGAACTTTGAAGTTGTATCATTGTTTCATTTTTTACTCAAGGGAAGGACTGTTATACCGATATATCAAATTGACAATAGTACTTTATTGTCACCAAATTTCAAGTTTTTATGAAGCACCAGTAAAAAGTTACAGCATTTCAATGTTGCAAACTTTGATAGGTATGACGCACCAATAAAAAATTACAGCATTTCAATGTTGCAAACTTTGATAGTTATATTTCACACAGTATAAAAGTTATTGAATTTTGTAGTTGCATCAGTGTTTCATTTTTTACTCAAGTGTAGCACTGTTTTACCGATATTTCAAATTGACAATAGAATTTTATTGTCACAAAATTTCGAGGTTTTATGACGCACCAGTAAAAAGTTACAGCATTTCAATGTTGCAAACTTTGATAGTTATATTACGCACAGTATAAAAGTTAGTGAATTTTGAAGTTTCATCAGTGTTTCATTTTTACGCAAGGGTAGCACTGTTATACCGATATCTCAAATTGACAATAGTACATTATTATCACAAAATTTCAAAGTCTAATGCGCTCCAGTAAAAAGTTACAGCATTTCAATGTTGCAAACTTTGATAGGTATGACGCACCAATAAAAAATGACAGCATTTCAATGTTGCAAACTTTGATAGTTATATTTCACACAGTATAAAAGTTATTGAATTTTGTAGTTGCATCAGTGTTTCATTTTTTACTCAAGTGTAGCACGGTTTTACCGATATTTCAAATTGACAATAGAATTTGATTGTCACAAAATTTCGAGTTTTTATGACGCACCAGTAAAAAGTTACAGCATTTCAATGTTGCAAACTTTGATAATTATATTACGCACAGTATAAAAGTTAGTGAATTTTGAAGTTTCATCAGTGTTTCATTTTTACGCAAGGGTAGCACTGTTATACCGATATCTCAAATTGACAATAGTACATTATTATCACAAAATTTCAAGGTCTTATGACGCTCCAGTAAAAAGTTACAGCATTTCAATGTTGCAAACTTTGATAGTTATATTACGCACAGTATAAAAGTTAGTGAATTTTGAAGTTGCATCAGTGTTTCATTTTTTACTCAAAAGTAGCACTGTTATATCGATATCTGAAATTGACAATAGTACTTTATTGTCACAAAATTTCAAGGTACTATGACGCTCCAGTAAAAAGTTACAGCATTTCAATATTGCAAACTTTGATAGTTTTCTACGCACAGTATAAAAGTTAGTGAACTTTGAAGTTGTATCATTGTTTCATTTTTTACTCAAGGGAAGCACGCTTATACCGATATCTCAAATTGACAATAGTACTTTATTGTCACAAAATTTCAAGTTTTTATGAAGCACCAGTAAAAAGTTACAGCATTTCAATGTTGCAAACTTTGATAGGTATGACGCACCAATAAAAAATGACAGCATTTCAACGTTGCAAACTTTGATAGTTATATTTCACACAGTATAAAAGTTATTGAATTTTGTAGTTGCATCAGTGTTTCATTTTTTACTCAAGTGTAGCACGGTTTTACCGATATTTCAAATTGACAATAGAATTTTATTGTCACAAAATTTCGAGGTTTTATGACGCACCAGTAAAAAGTTACAGCATTTCAATGTTGCAAACTTTGATAATTATATTACGCACAGTATAAAAGTTAGTGAATTTTGAAGTTTCATCAGTGTTTCATTTTTACGCAAGGGTAGCACTGTTATACCGATATCTCAAATTGACAATAGTACAATATTATCACAAAATTTCAAGGTCTTATGACGCTCCAGTAAAAAGTTACAGCATTTCAATGTTGCAAACTTTGAAAATTATATTATTCACAGTATAAAAGTTAGTGAATTTTGTAGTTGCATCAGTGTTTGATTTTTACTCAAGGGTAGCCCTGTTTTACCGATATTTCAAATAGACAATAGAATTTTATTGTCACAAAATTTCGAGGTTTTATGACGCACCAGTAAAAAGTTACCGAATTTCAATGTTGCAAACTTTGATAGTTATATTACGCACAGTATAAAAGTTTGTGAATTTTTAAGTTGCATCAGTGTTTCATTCTTTAATCAAGGGAAGCACTGTTATGCCGATATTTCAAATTGACAAGAGTACTTTACTGTCACAAAATTTCAAGTTCTTATGATGCACCAGTAAAAAGTTACAGCATTTCAATGTTGCAAACTTTGATAGTTATATTACGCACAGTATAAAAGTTAGTGAATTTTGAAGTTGCATCAGTGTTTCATTTTTTACTCAAAAGTAGCACTGTTATACCGATATTTTAAATTGACAATAGTACTTTATTGTCACAAAATTTCAAGGTACTATGACGCTCCAGTAAAAAGTTACAGCATTTCAATATTGCAAACTTTGATAGTTTTGTTACGCACAGTATAAAAGTTAGTGAACTTTGAAGTTGTATCATTGTTTCATTTTTTACTCAAGGGAAGGACTGTTATACCGATATATCAAATTGACAATAGTACTTTATTGTCACCAAATTTCAAGTTTTTATGAAGCACCAGTAAAAAGTTACAGCATTTCAATGTTGCAAACTTTGATAGGTATGACGCACCAATAAAAAATGACAGCATTTCAATGTTGCAAACTTTGATAGTTATATTTCACACAGTATAAAAGTTATTGAATTTTGTAGTTGCATCAGTGTTTCATTTTTTACTCAAGTGTAGCACGGTTTTACCGATATTTCAAATTGACAATAGAATTTTATTGTCACAAAATTTCGAGGTTTTATGACGCACCAGTAAAAAGTTACAGCATTTCAATGTTGCAAACTTTGATAGTTATATTACGCACAGTATAAAAGTTAGTGAATTTTGAAGTTTCATCAGTGTTTCATTTTTACGCAAGGGTAGCACTGTTATACCGATATCTCAAATTGACAATAGTACATTATTATCACAAAATTTCAAGGTCTAATGCGCTCCAGTAAAAAGTTACAGCATTTCAATGTTGCAAACTTTGAAAGTTATATTATTCACAGTATAAAAGTTAGTGAATTTTGTAGTTGCATCAGTGTTTGATTTTTACTCAAGGGTAGCCCTGTTTTACCGATATCTCAAATAGATAATAGAATTTTATTGTCACAAAATTTCGAGGTTTTATGACGCACCAGTAAAAAGTTACCGCATTTCAATGTTGCAAACTTTGATAGTTATATTACGCACAGTATAAAAGTTTGTGAATTTTTAAGTTGCATCAGTGTTTCATTCTTTAATCAAGGGAAGCACTGTTATACCGATATTTCAAATTGACAAGAGTACTTTACTGTCACAAAATTTCAAGTTCTTATGACGCACCAGTAAAAAGTTACAGCATTTCAATGTTGCAAACTTTGATACTTATATTACGCACAGATAAAAGTTAGTGAATTTTGAAGTTTCATCAGTGTTTCATTTTTACTCAATTGTAGCACTGTTATACCGATATTTCAAATTGACAAGAGTACTTTATTGTCACAAAATTTCAAGTTCTTATGACGCACCAGTAAAAAGTTACAGCATTTCAATGTTCCAAACTTTGATAGTTATATAACGCACAGTATAAAACTTAGTGAATTTTTAAGTTGCATCAGTGTTTCATTTTTTACTCAAAGGTAGCACTGTTATACCGATATTTTAAATTGACAATAGTACTTTATTGTCAAAAAATTTCAAGGTCTTATGACGCACATGTAAAAAGTTATAGCATTACAATGTTGCAAACTATGATAGTTATATTACGCACAGTATAAAAGTTTGAGAATTTTTAAGTTGCATCAGTGTTTCATTCTTTACTCAAGGGAAGCACTGTTATACCGATATTTCAAATTGACAACAGTACTTTATTGTCACAAAATTTCAAGTTCTTATGACACACCAGTAAAAAGTTACAGCATTTCAATGTTGCAAACTTTGATAGTTATATTACGCACAGTATAAAAGTTAGTGAACTTTGAAGTTGTATCATTGTTTCATTTTTTACTCAAGGGAAGCACTGTTATACCGATATCTCAAATTGACAATAGTATTATTTCAAGTTTTTATGAAGCACCAGTAAAAAGTTACAGCATTTCAATGTTACAAACTTTGATAGGTATGACGCACCAATAAAAAATGACAGCATTTCAATGTTGCAAACTTTGATAGTTATATTTCACACAGTATAAAAGTTATTGAATTTTGTAGTTGCATCAGTGTTTCATTTTTTACTCAAGTGTAGCACGGTTTTACCGATATTTCAAATTGACAATAGAATTTGATTGTCACAAAATTTCGAGGTTTTATGACGCACCAGTAAAAAGTTACAGCATTTCAATGTTGCAAACTTTGATAATTATATTACGCACAGTATAAAAGTTAGTGAATTTTGAAGTTTCATCAGTGTTTCATTTTTACGCAAGGGTAGCACTGTTATACCGATATCTCAAATTTACAATAGTACATTATTATCACAAAATTTCAAGGTCTTATGACGCTCCAGTAAAAAGTTACAGCATTTCAATGTTGCAAACTTTGATAGTTATATTACGCACAGTATAAAAGTTAGTGAATTTTGAAGTTGCATCAGTGTTTCATTTTTTACTCAAAAGTAGCCCTGTTATACCGATATTTTAAATTGACAATAGTACTTTATTGTCACAAAATTTCAAGGTACTATGACGCTCCAGTAAAAAGTTACAGCATTTCAATATTGCAAACTTTGATAGTTTTCTACGCACAGTATAAAAGTTAGTGAACTTTGAAGTTGTATCATTGTTTCATTTTTTACTCAAGGGAAGCACTCTTATACCGATATCTCAAATTGACAATAGTACTTTATTGTCACAAAATTTCAAGTTTTTATGAAGCACCAGTAAAAAGTTACAGCATTTCAATGTTGCAAACTTTGATAGGTATGACGCACCAATAAAAAATGACAGCATTTCAACGTTGCAAACTTTGATAGTTATATTTCACACAGTATAAAAGTTATTGAATTTTGTAGTTGCATCAGTGTTTCATTTTTTACTCAAGTGTAGCACTGTTTTACCGATATTTCAAATTGACAATAGAATTTTATTGTCACAAAATTTCGAGGTTTTATGACGCACCAGTAAAAATTTACAGCATTTCAATGTTGCAAACTTTGATAATTATATTACGCACAGTATAAAAGTTAGTGAATTTTTAAGTTTCATCAGTGTTTCATTTTTACGCAAGGGTAGCACTGTTATACCGATATCTCAAATTGACAATAGTACAATATTATCACAAAATTTCAAGGTCTTATGACGCTCCAGTAAAAAGTTACAGCATTTCAATGTTGCAAACTTTGAAAATTATATTATTCACAGTATAAAAGTTAGTGAATTTTGTAGTTGCATCAGTGTTTGATTTTTACTCAAGGGTAGCCCTGTTTTACCGATATTTCAAATAGACAATAGAATTTTATTGTCACAAAATTTCGAGGTTTTATGACGCACCAGTAAAAAGTTACCGCATTTCAATGTTGCAAACTTTGATAGTTATATTACGCACAGTATAAAAGTTTGTGAATTTTTAAGTTGCATCAGTGTTTCATTCTTTAATCAAGGGAAGCACTGTTATACCGATATTTCAAATTGACAAGAGTACTTTACTGTCACAAAATTTCAAGTTCTTATGATGCACCAGTAAAAAGTTACAGCATTTCAATGTTGCAAACTTTGATAGTTATATTACGCACAGTATAAAAGTTAGTGAATTTTGAAGTTTCATCAGTGTTTCATTTTTTACTCAAAGGTAGCACTGTTATACCGATATCTCAAATTGACAATAGTACATTATTATCACAAAATTTCAAGGTCTTATGACGCTCCAGTAAAAATTTACAGCATTTCAATGTTGCAAACTTTGATAGTTATATTATTCACAGTATAAAAGTTAGTGAATTTTGTAGTTGCATCAGTGTTTGATTTTTACTCAAGGGTAGCACGGTTTTACCGATATTTCAAATAGACAATAGAATTTTATTGTCACAAAACTTCCAGGATTTATGACACACCAGTAAAAAGTTACAGCATTTCAATGTTGCAAACTTTGATAGTTATATAACGCACAGTATAAAACTTAGTGAATTTTGAAGTTTCATCAGTGTTTCATTTTTACGCAAGGGTAGCACTGTTATACCGATATCTCAAATTGACAATAGTACTTTATTGTCACAAAATTTCTAGGTCTTATGGCGCTCCAGTAAAAAGTTACAGCATTTCAACGTTGCAAACTTTGATAGTTATATTACTCACAGTATAAAAGTTAGTGAATTTTGTAGTTGCATCAGTGTTTGATTTTTACTCAAAGGTAGCACTGTTATACCGATATTTTAAATTGACAACAGTACTTTATTGTCAAAAAATTTCAAGGTCTTATGACGCACATGTAAAAAGTTATAGCATTTCAATGTTGCAAACTTTGATAGTTATATTACGCACAGTATAAAAGTTTGAGAATTTTTAAGTTGCATCAGTGTTTCAATCTTTACTCAAGGGAAGCACTGTTATACCGATATTTCAAATTGGCAAGACTACTTTATTGTCACAAAATTTCAAGTTCTTATGACGCACCAGTACAAAGTTACAGCATTTCAATGTTGCAAACTTTGATAGTTATATTACGCACAGTATAAAAGTTAGCGAATTTTTAAGTTGCTTCAGTGTTTCATTTTTACTCAAAGGTAGCACTGTTATACCGATCTTTTAAATTGACAATAGTACTTTATGGTCACAAAATTTTAAGGTATTATGACGCTCCAGTAAAAAGTTACAGCATTTCAATATTGCAAACTTTGATAGTTATATTACGCACAGTATAAAATTTAGTGAATTTTGAAGTTGCATCAGTGTTTCATTTTTACTCAAAAGTAGCACTGTTATACCGATATTTTAAACTGACAATAGTACTTTATTGTCACAAAATTTCAAGGTACTATGACGCTCCAGTAAAAAGTTACAGCATTTCAATATTGCAAACTTTGATAGTTTTGTTACGCACAGTATAAAAGTTAGTGAACTTTGACGTTGTATCATTGTTTCATTTTTTACTCAAGGGAAGCACTGTTATACCGATATCTCAAATTGACAATAGTATTATTTCAAGTTTTTATGAAGCACCAGTAAAAAGTTACAGCATTTCAATGTTGCAAACTTTGATAGGTATGACGCACCAATAAAAAATGACAGCATTTCAATGTTGCAAACTTTGATAGTTATATTTCACACAGTATAAAAGTTATTGAATTTTGTAGTTGCATCAGTGTTTCATTTTTTACTCAAGTGTAGCACGGTTTTACCGATATTTCAAATTGACAATAGAATTTTATTGTCACAAAATTTCGAGGTTTTATGACGCACCAGTAAAAAGTTACAGCATTTCAATGTTGCAAACTTTGATAGTTATATTACGCACAGTATAAAAGATAGTGAATTTTGAAGTTTCATCAGTGTTTCATTGTTACGCAAGGGTAGCACTGTTATACCGATATCTCAAATTGACAATAGTACATTATTATCACAAAATTTCAAGGTCTTATGACGCTCCAGTAAAAAGTTACAGTATTTCAATGTTGCAAACTTTGAAAGTTATATTATTCACAGTGTAAAAGTTAGTGAATTTTGTAGTTGCATCAGTGTTTGATTTTTACTCAAGGGTAGCCCTGTTTTACCGATATTTCAAATAGATAATAGAATTTTATTGTCACAAAATTTCGAGGTTTTATGACGCACCAGTAAAAAGTTACCGCATTTCAATATTGCAAACTTTGATAGTTATATTACGCACAGTATAAAAGTTTGTGAATTTTTAAGTTGCATCAGTGTTTCATTATTTAATCAAGGGAAGCACTGTTATACCGATATTTCAAATTGACAGGAGTACTTTACTGTCACAAAATTTCAAGTTCTTATGACGCACCAGTAAAAAGTTACAGCATTTCAATGTTGCAAACTTTGATAGTTATATTACGCACAGTATAAAAGTTGGTGAATTTTGAAGTTTCATCAGTGTTTCATTTTTACTCAAGGGTAGCACTGTTATACCGATATTTCAAATTGACAAGAGTACTTTATTGTCACAAAATTTCAAGGTACTATGACGCTCCAGTAAAAAGTTACAGCATTTCAATATTGCAAACTTTGATAGTTTTGTTACGCACAGTATAAAAGTTTGTGAATTTTTAAGTTGCATCAGTGTTTCATTATTTAATCAAGGGAAGCACTGTTATACCGATATTTCAAATTGACAAGAGTACTTTACTGTCACAAAATTTCAAGTTCTTATGACGCACCAGTAAAAAGTTACAGCATTTCAATGTTCCAAACTTTGATAGTTATATAACGCACAGTATAAAACTTAGTGAATTTTTAAGTTGCATCAGTGTTTCATTTTTTACTCAAAGGTAGCACTGTTATACCGATATTTTAAATTGACAATAGTACTTTATTGTCAAAAAGTTTCAAGGTCTTATGACGCACATGTAAAAAGTTATAGCATTTCAATGTTGCAAACTTTGATAGTTATATTACGCACAGTATAAAAGTTTGAGAATTTTTAAGTTGCATCAGTGTTTCAATCTTTACTCAAGGGAAGCACTGTTATACCGATATTTCAAATTGACAAGAGTACTTTATTGTCACAAAATTTCAAGTTCTTATGACGCACCAGTACAAAGTTACAGCATTTCAATGTTGCAAACTTTGATAGTTATATTACGCACAATATAAAAGTTAGTGAATTTTTAAGTTGCTTCAGTGTTTCATTTTTTACTCAAAGGTAGCACTGTTATACCGATATTTTAAATTGACAATAGTACTTTATTGTCACAAAATTTCAAGTTCTTATGACGCACCAGTAAAAAGTTACAGCATTTCAATGTTGCAAACTTTGATAGTTATATTACGCACAGTATAAAAGTTAGCGAATTTTTAAGTTGCTTCAGTGTTTCATTTTTTACTCAAAGGTAGCACTGTTATACCGATCTTTTAAATTGACAATAGTACTTTATGGTCACAAAATTTTAAGGTATTATGACGCTCCAGTAAAAAGTTACAGCATTTCAATATTGCAAACTTTGATAGTTATATTACGCACAGTATAAAATTTAGTGAATTTTGAAGTTGCATCAGTGTTTCATTTTTACTCAAAAGTAGCACTGTTATACCGATATTTTAAACTGACAATAGTACTTTATTGTCACAAAATTTCAAGGTACTATGACGCTCCAGTAAAAAGTTACAGCATTTCAATATTGCAAACTTTGATAGTTTTGTTACGCACAGTATAAAAGTTAGTGAACTTTGAAGTTGTATCATTGTTTCATTTTTTACTCAAGGGAAGCACTGTTATACCGATATCTCAAATTGACAATAGTATTATTTCAAGTTTTTATGAAGCCCCAGTAAAAAGTTACAGCATTTCAATGTTGCAAACTTTGATAGGTATGACGCACCAATAAAAAATGACAGCATTTCAATGTTGCAAACTTTGATAGTTATATTTCACACAGTATAAAAGTTATTGAATTTTGTAGTTGCATCAGTGTTTCATTTTTTACTCAAGTGTAGCACGGTTTTACCGATATTTCAAATTGACAATAGAATTTTATTATCACAAAATTTCAAGGTCTTATGACGCTCCAGTAAAAAGTTACAGTATTTCAATGTTGCAAACTTTGAAAGTTATATTATTCACAGTGTAAAAGTTAGTGAATTTTGTAGTTGCATCAGTGTTTGATTTTTACTCAAGGGTAGCCCTGTTTTACCGATATTTCAAATAGATAATAGAATTTTATTGTCACAAAATTTCGAGGTTTTATGACGCACCAGTAAAAAGTTACCGCATTTCAATGTTGCAAACTTTGATAGTTATATTACGCACAGTATAAAAGTTTGTGAATTTTTAAGTTGCATCAGTGTTTCATTATTTAATCAAGGGAAGCACTGTTATACCGATATTTCAAATTGACAAGAGTACTTTACTGTCACAAAATTTCAAGTTCTTATGACGCACCAGTAAAAAGTTACAGCATTTCAATGTTGCAAACTTTGATAGTTATATTACGCACAGTATAAAAGTTGGTGAATTTTGAAGTTTCATCAGTGTTTCATTTTTACTCAAGGGTAGCACTGTTATACCGATATTTCAAATTGACAAGAGTACTTTATTGTCACAAAATTTCAAGGTACTATGACGCTCCAGTAAAAAGTTACAGCATTTCAATATTGCAAACTTTGATAGTTTTGTTACGCACAGTATAAAAGTTAGTGAACTTTGAAGTTGTATCATTGTTTCATTTTTTACTCAAGGGAAGCACTGTTATACCGATATCTCAAATTGACAATAGCACTTTATTGTCACAAAATTTCAAGTTTTTATGAAGCACCAGTAAAAAGTTACAGCATTTCAATGTTGCAAACTTTGATAGGTATGACGCACCAATAAAAAATGACAGCATTTCAATGTTGCAAACTTTGATAGTTATATTTCACACAGTATAAAAGTTATTGAATTTTGTAGTTGCATCAGTGTTTCATTTTTTACTCAAGTGTAGCACGGTTTTACCGATATTTCAAATTGACAATATAATTTTATTGTCACAAAATTTCGAGGTTTTATGACGCACCAGTAAAAAGTTACAGCATTTCAATGTTGCAAACTTTGATAGTTATATTACGCACAGTATAAAAGTTAGTGAATTTTGAAGTTTCATCAGTGTTTCATTTTTACGCAAGGGTAGCACTGTAATACCGATATCTCAAATTGACAATAGTACATTATTATCACAAAATTTCAAGGTCTTATGACGCTCCAGTAAAAAGTTACAGTATTTCAATGTTGCAAACTTTGAAAGTTATATTATTCACAGTATAAAAGTTAGTGAATTTTGTAGTTGCATCAGTGTTTGATTTTTAATCAAGGGTAGCCCTGTTTTACCGATATTTCAAATAGATAATAGAATTTTATTGTCACAAAATTTCGAGGTTTTATGACGCACCAGTAAAAAGTTACCGCATTTCAATGTTGCAAACTTTGATAGTTATATTACGCACAGTATAAAAGTTTGTGAATTTTTAAGTTGCATCAGTGTTTCATTCTTTAATCAAGGGAAGCACTGTTATACCGATATTTCAAATTGACAAGATTACTTTACTGTCATAAAATTTCAAGTTCTTATGACGCACCAGTAAAAAGTTACAGCATTTCAATGTTGCAAACTTTGATAGTTATATTACGCACAGTATAAAAGTTAGTGAATTTTGAAGTTTCATCAGTGTTTCATTTTTTACGCAAAGGTAGCACTGTTATACCGATATTTTAAATTGACAATAGTACTTTATTGTCAAAAAATTTCAAGGTCTTATGACGCACATGTAAAAAGTTATAGCATTTCAATGTTGCAAACTTTGATAGTTATATTACGCACAGTATAAAAGTTTGAGAATTTTTAAGTTGCATCAGTGTTTCATTCTTTACTCAAGGGAAGCACTGTTATACCGATATTTCAAATTGACAACAGTACTTTATTGTCACAAAATTTCAAGTTCTTATGACGCACCAGTAAAAAGTTACAGCATTTCAATGTTGCAAACTTTGATAGTTATATTACGCACAGTATAAAAGTTAGTGAACTTTGAAGTTGTATCATTGTTTCATTTTTTACTCAAGGGAAGCACTGTTATACCGATATCTCAAATTGACAATAGTATTATTTCAAGTTTTTATGAAGCACCAGTAAAAAGTTACAGCATTTCAATGTTGCAAACTTTGATAGGTATGACGCACCAATAAAAAATGACAGCATTTCAATGTTGCAAACTTTGATAGTTATATTTCACACAGTATAAAAGTTATTGAATTTTGTAGTTGCATCAGTGTTTCATTTTTTACTCAAGTGTAGCACGGTTTTACCGATATTTCAAATTGACAATAGAATTTGATTGTCACAAAATTTCGAGGTTTTATGACGCACCAGTAAAAAGTTACAGCATTTCAATGTTGCAAACTTTGATAATTATATTACGCACAGTATAAAAGTTAGTGAATTTTGAAGTTTCATCAGTGTTTCATTTTTACGCAAGGGTAGCACTGTTATACCGATATCTCAAATTGACAATAGTACATTATTATCACAAAATTTCAAGGTCTTATGACGCTCCAGTAAAAAGTTACAGCATTTCAATGTTGCAAACTTTGAAAACTATATTATTCACAGTATAAAAGTTAGTGAATTTTGTAGTTGCATCAGTGTTTGATTTTTACTCAAGGGTAGCCCTGTTTTACCGATATTTCAAATAGACAATAGAATTTTATTGTCACAAAATTTCGAGGTTTTATGACGCACCAGTAAAAAGTTACCGCATTTCAATGTTGCAAACTTTGATAGTTATATTACGCACAGTATAAAAGTTTGTGAATTTTTAAGTTGCATCAGTGTTTCATTCTTTAATCAAGGGAAGCACTGTTATACCGATATTTCAAATTGACAAGAGTACTTTACTGTCACAAAATTTCAAGTTCTTATGACGCACCAGTAAAAAGTTACAGCATTTCAATGTTGCAAACTTTGATAGTTATATTACGCACAGTATAAAAGTTAGTGAATTTTGAAGTTGCATCAGTGTTTCATTTTTTACTCAAAAGTAGCACTGTTATACCGATATTTTAAATTGACAATAGTACTTTATTGTCACAAAATTTCAAGGTACTATGACGCTCCAGTAAAAAGTTACAGCATTTCAATATTGCAAACTTTGATAGTTTTGTACGCACAGTATAAAAGTTAGTGAACTTTGAAGTTGTATCATTGTTTCATTTTTTACTCAAGGGAAGCACTCTTATACCGATATCTCAAATTGACAATAGTACTTTATTGTCACAAAATTTCAAGTTTTTATGACGCACCAGTAAAAAGTTACCGCATTTCAATGTTGCAAACTTTGATAGTTATATTACGCACAGTATAAAAGTTTGTGAATTTTTAAGTTGCATCAGTGTTTCATTCTTTAATCAAGGGAAGCACTGTTATACCGATATTTCAAATTGACAAGAGTACTTTACTGTCACAAAATTTCAAGTTCTTATGACGCACCAGTAAAAAGTTACAGCATTTCAATGTTGCAAACTTTGATAGTTATATTACGCACAGTATAAAAGTTAGTGAACTTTGAAGTTATATCATTGTTTCATTTTTTACTCAAGGGAAGCACTGTTATACCGATATCTCAAATTGACAATAGTATTATTTCAAGTTTTTATGAAGCACCAGTAAAAAGTTACAGCATTTCAATGTTGCAAACTTTGATAGGTATGACGCACCAATAAAAAATGACAGCATTTCAATGTTGCAAACTTTGATAGTTATATTTCACACAGTATAAAAGTTATTGAATTTTGTAGTTGCATCAGTGTTTCATTTTTTACTCAAGTGTAGCACGGTTTTACCGATATTTCAAATTGACAATAGAATTTGATTGTCACAAAATTTCGAGGTTTTATGACGCACCAGTAAAAAGTTACAGCATTTCAATGTTGCAAACTTTGATAATTATATTACGCACAGTATAAAAGTTAGTGAATTTTGAAGTTTCATCAGTGTTTTATTTTTACGCAAGGGTAGCACTGTTATACCGATATCTCAAATTGACAATAGTACATTATTATCACAAAATTTCAAGGTCTTATGACACTCCAGTAAAAAGTTACAGCATTTCAATGTTGCAAACTTTGATAGTTATATTACGCACAGTATAAAAGTTAGTGAATTTTGAAGTTGCATCAGTGTTTCATTTTTTACTCAAAAGTAGCACTGTTATACCGATATCTGAAATTGGCAACAGTACTTTATTGTCACAAAATTTCAAGGTACTATGACGCTCCAGTAAAAAGTTACAGCATTTCAATATTGCAAACTTTGATAGTTTTCTACGCACAGTATAAAAGTTAGTGAACTTTGAAGTTGTATCATTGTTTCATTTTTTACTCAAGGGAAGCACTCTTATACCGATATCTCAAATTGACAATAGTACTTTATTGTCACAAAATTTCAAGTTTTTATGAAGCACCAGTAAAAAGTTACAGCATTTCAATATTGCAAACTTTGATAGGTATGACGCACCAATAAAAAATGACAGCATTTCAACGTTGCAAACTTTGATAGTTATATTTCACACAGTATAAAAGTTATTGAATTTTGTAGTTGCATCAGTGTTTCATTTTTTACTCAAGTGTAGCACGGTTTTACCGATATTTCAAATTGACAATAGAATTTTATTGTCACAAAATTTCGAGGTTTTATGACGCACCAGTAAAAAGTTACAGCATTTCAACGTTGCAAACTTTGATAGTTATATTTCACACAGTATAAAAGTTATTGAATTTTGTAGTTGCATCAGTGTTTCATTTTTTACTCAAGTGTAGCACGGTTTTACCGATATTTCAAATTGACAATAGAATTTTATTGTCACAAAATTTCGAGGTTTTATGACGCACCAGTAAAAAGTTACAGCATTTCAATGTTGCAAACTTTGATAGTTATATTACGCACAGTATAAAAGTTTGTGAAATTTAAGTTGCATCAGTGTTTCATTCTTTAATCAAGGGAAGCACTGTTATACCGATATTTCAAATTGACAAGATTACTTTACTGTCACAAAATTTCAAGTTCTTATGACGCACCAGTAAAAAGTTACAGCATTTCAATGTTGCAAACTTTGATAGTTATATTACGCACAGTATAAAAGTTAGTGAATTTTGAAGTTTCATCAGTGTTTCATTTTTACTCAAGGGTAGCACTGTTATACCGATATTTCAAATTGACAAGAGTACTTTATTGTCACAAAATTTCAAGTTCTTATGACGCACCAGTAAAAAGTTACAGCATTTCAATGTTCCAAACTTTGATAGTTATATAACGCACAGTATAAAACTTAGTGAACTTTTAAGTTGCATCAGTGTTTCATTTTTTACTCAAAGGTAGCACTGTTATACCGATATTTTAAATTGACAATAGTACTTGATTGTCACAAAATTTCGAGGTTTTATGACGCACCAGTAAAAAGTTATAGCATTTCAATGTTGCAAACTTTGATAGTTATATTACGCACAGTATAAAAGTTTGTGAATTTTTAAGTTGCATCAGTGTTTCATTCTTTAATCAAGGGAAGCACTGTTATACCGATATTTCAAATTGACAAGAGTACTTTACTGTCACAAAATTTCAAGTTCTTATGACGCACCAGTAAAAAGTTACAGCATTTCAATGTTGCAAACTTTGATAGTTATATTACGCACAGTATAAAAGTTAGTGAATTTTGAAGTTGCATCAGTGTTTCATTTTTTACTCAAAAGTAGCACTGTTATACCGATATTTTAAATTGACAATAGTACTTTATTGTCACAAAATTTCAAGGTACGATGACGCTCCAGTAAAAAGTTACAGCATTTCAATATTGCAAACTTTGATAGTTTTGTACGCACAGTATAAAAGTTAGTGAACTTTGAAGTTGTATCATTGTTTCATTTTTTACTCAAGGGAAGCACTCTTATACCGATATCTCAAATTGACAATAGTACTTTATTGTCACAAAATTTCAAGTTTTTATGAAGCACCAGTAAAAAGTTACAGCATTTCAATGTTGCAAACTTTGATAGGTATGACGCACCAATAAAAAATGACAGCATTTCAATGTTGCAAACTTTGATAGTTATATTTCACACAGTATAAAAGTTATTGAATTTTGTAGTTGCATCAGAGTTTCATTTTTTACTCAAGTGTAGCACGGTTTTACCGATATTTCAAATTGACAATATAATTTTATTGTCACAAAATTTCGAGGTTTTATGACGCACCAGTAAAAAGTTACAGCATTTCAATGTTGCAAACTTTGATAGTTATATTACGCACAGTATAAAAGTTAGTGAATTTTGAAGTTTCATCAGTGTTTCATTTTTACGCAAGGGTAGCACTGTTATACCGATATCTCAAATTGACAATAGTACATTATTATCACAAAATTTCAAGGTCTTATGACGCTCCAGTAAAAAGTTACAGTATTTCAATGTTGCAAACTTTGAAAGTTATATTATTCACAGTATAAAAGTTAGTGAATTTTGTCGTTGCATCAGTGTTTGATTTTTACTCAAGGGTAGCCCTGTTTTACCGATATTTCAAATAGATAATAGAATTTTATTGTCACAAAATTTCGAGGTTTTATGACGCACCAGTAAAAAGTTACCGCATTTCAATGTTGCAAACTTTGATAGTTATATTACGCACAGTATAAAAGTTTGTGAATTTTTAAGTTGCATCAGTGTTTCATTCTTTAATCAAGGGAAGCACTGTTATACCGCTATTTCAAATTGACAAGAGTACTTTACTGTCACAAAATTTCAAGTTCTTATGACGCACCAGTAAAAAGTTACAGCATTTCAATGTTGCAAACTTTGATAGTTATATTACGCACAGTATAAAAGTTAGTGAATTTTGAAGTTTCATCAGTGTTTCATTTTTACTCAAGGGTAGCACTGTTATACCGATATTTCAAATTGACAAGAGTACTTTATTGTCACAAAATTTCAAGTTCTTATGACGCACCAGTAAAAAGTTACAGCATTTCAATGTTCCAAACTTTGATAGTTATATAACGCACAGTATAAAACTTAGTGAATTTTTAAGTTGCATCAGTGTTTCATTTTTTACTCAAAGGTAGCACTGTTATACCGATATTTTAAATTGACAATAGTACTTTATTGTCAAAAAATTTCAAGGTCTTATGACGCACATGTAAAAAGTTATAGCATTTCAATGTTGCAAACTTTGATAGTTATATTACGCACAGTATAAAAGTTTGAGAATTTTTAAGTTGCATCAGTGTTTCATTCTTTACTCAAGGGAAGCACTGTTATACCGATATTTCAAATTGACAACAGTACTTTATTGTCACAAAATTTCAAGTTCTTATGACACACCAGTAAAAAGATACAGCATTTCAATGTTGCAAACTTTGATAGTTATATTACGCACAGTATAAAAGTTAGTGAACTTTGAAGTTGTATCATTGTTTCATTTTTTACTCAAGGTGTTGTGAGTTAGAATCAAGCTACCTACGCGTAGTTGACTCACAGCAACGGCTCCTATTAAATTCATTAAGAACGCACATATTTTTAGGGTGCAAATATTGAAAATGAACAGTAATTATTCATTAATTATGATGTAAACTTTTAGGGTGTCACAGTTCCGCAGTCAAGCTGACGAGGGGCATTTAGAATGCACCGACGACACTTTTACTTGCAGTAGGTCAGCGGGCTTGAGCAACTGACACCAAGTAACAATTGCGTAACTGGAACACCAGAAAAGTGAAGACGTAGACTGTAATGTTTATTTGTAAATAGTATATAAGAACTAGCATTTTAAGAATAAACTCTTGTTATTTTAAACCTAAAAGAGTGCAGTGTTTCTTTCAGAAAGTGGTGTAGGTTTACAGGTTCCCGCGCAGGACAAGCCGCGACAGGATATTCCAGAGGACGTCTCTCGCCGACAAGCAGATACGGACCCCAACATTTTGGCGCAGCCGGTCTAAAGGACCTATTGGAGCAATCCCAGGGCAAGGAACCCTGAAGCAGAGAGGCATCCTGCAACGAATTCGAAGGACCTCATCTAAGGACACTGTGGAAAAAAGGATGTCATCGGGAAAAATAATGGTGAGTAGAGTGTATAGTAGCGTAAAATAAGTAGATACTTCTGCGACCCTGAAGGCGCCGTAGCGCTGGTCAAAGAAGTCGCAACCTATAGGCGCGTTTGCGCTGTTGCACGCAGCTTTGAATGGCAACCATAAACCGTCAGTATGATCGGACGGTCTATGTATGTTCATCCTAGCTGTGAGGATTTTTTTTTTAGGGGATTTGTGTTTGTTTGTCGGTAGGGACATTTATACGATTTAATTTATATTGTTTTGAAATCAAAATAAAGATTGATTTAAATATTTGGCATTTTGAGTTTAGGGTATTAGGTGAAGAGGTGCAGACAACACGTGTTGTTGCATTAAAGTTTTTGTAGTTCGGAAACTACGATTTGCGTAGCAATGTTGAAGAAAACATTTAAATGCTATTATTATGCGGCGCATACGTTACGGGTTTATTTTTAAATATGGATTCAAATTTCCGGGAATGAATCAAGACACTTTTGCCGGTAAATCAAATTTCGGTTTTTACAAACATATGGCCTTTTCTATGGATTCTTGGGAGAATTAAAAGATGGTGAGAGGAAATCAAGGAGTATCTGTGGGAAGTCAAGAACCAATTTGCACTGATGGAAGGACTTAATGGACGCCGTTAGACAGCGGATTTGAAACTTGAGATGGAGGATAAGTAAAGAAAGAATATAAACATAGAATTTACGGTGGAATGTTTTTTTTTTAAATAAATTTGTATTTATCAATAAGTAAGATCGAATAAAATATTGTAACAAGTTTTAACAAATATTGGATTTTTATTTGTAATTGGGATACGACATCTGTTCTGGCATTTGGGATATGACGAAGGAAGCGCAAGGATTACTGCTGAGACAGGAACAAATTGGCGAAACGATTGAAAAGCTGGTCCGTAACTTTAAGAAAGACGGCAAGTTACGTAAGGACAACGTGTATTATCGCAAGCGAATAACACAGTTGCAAGATCTGGGGAGAGAGTTCAACAATAATCACGGACTGTTGTTGCCTCACGCAGTTGAGTACGACAAGGGAAAATATTTTGCGGAAAAATACGCAGACTACATAAATAGTCTGGTCAACGAATGGGCAGATACATTTAGTTCTGAATTAGAAGGACTAGGGCAACAAACAGTGAGTTTGGTTTCGCCAGACGAGAAAGTAAGGAACAGACTAAAATCAATACAGTCAGAGGTGAAACTGTTTACTGGGAAAATAGTTGACCAGTTCGAAGCAAGTACAAGCAGGGAAGAAGCTCAGGAATTGTGGAAGCAGGCGAATGCCGGAGGAGCTGTGTCACCATTAGAAGTAGCGGATCAAGCCTTTACGGCAATCCAAAGAAGAACAGAAGAAAAGTTATTCAGTTTTCATAAGAAAACAGAAGATTTGAGAGCACAAAAAGAGTATCTTGAGAAGAAGGTAAAGGAACTTTCTCAGAGATTGTCGGAAACAGAGGAAGCAGCAACGCTGTTGGAAAAGGAGTGTGCAGGATTGAAAAGAGGACGGGCGACCAATAGCAACCCACATAGAAAGGAGAGATCAAAATCAGCATCGGCTGGATTCACACAGACAGTGTTGACATTGCCTCCTGAAGTTCGCTGGCCGGAGTATTTAACTCCGGAAGGGATAGGTCGTGTGGTAAAGCCTAGATTAGTATTGACTGGAGAAAGTGAAGCGGGATTTTTATTTGACGCATCGGAAATCGGTGTCGAGCCATTTACTCCAGAACGTCCGGTAACTAATAAAAATAAGGGATATACGCCAAAAGAGCCAGAAGCAGTAACGGTACAGGACAGGCCCAATATTGCGGACAGTATTTCGCCTGTACGAACAAACGATCGAAGACTAATTAGTTTGAGTCCGTCATTGGTCAATTACCTCTCAGATCCGGGAGAAGTGAATCTAGGAACGACCCACAAAGATAGCGCTCAAGTTTTACCGGTCATAAGTAAAACAAAAATACGTAAAATGGGTATAGAGGAGATTTCAAAGACCGTGTCCAGGCTAGTACCTGTGTTTACTGGTGCTGCTTCAGAAGATTTAAGGTCCGAACTCAGCAGGTTCATTCAAGGTTGTGAACTTGCAAAGCGAAGCATAGGCCCTGATGAGTTGCAGGACTTCTTTGACTGTGTTAAGCAAAGGTTATTTGGAGATGCGTACAACCTTGTGCTGCCAAAACAATTCGCCAGTGTGAATGAACTTTACGGCCTTCTGAAGAGAACTTATCTAAAGGAGAGAACTCTGGAAGACATATCCCAAGAAATTAGAATCGGGAAACAACTGGCAGGGGAAGACATACGCGCCTTTGCCAGGCGTTTGGAGTCACTTCGGATGATGGCCCAAGAAGTAATCAAGAATAAGTACGATGGCGTTGGTGATACCGCGTTATTATACGAAGTTGACAAGTCGGTCTTAACGACTTTCGTAGTGGGGCTCCGCAACTCCGCTCTTAAAATTCATATGCTGAATAGCAAAACAGGAAATCTGGAGGAATTGGTAGAAGAAGCAATTCGAGCGCAAGTCCTTGTGGAACGGAGTACGGCCGGATTGGGGGAGATACATATGTTGGAAAATAGACAGGACAATTTAACTGCCGCTGTCATGGATAGAGAAGGAAATAATTTCGTCCCAAACGTATACAGAGGAGCGTATAATCCCGGTATCTCCGACAGCAGAGCCGCGTATCAGAGAAATCCGCACAGGGGGGTTGTACAGAAGGCTCCCACATGTTCGTTCTGCCATAGGCCAGGCCATACAAGAGATGAATGCATTACACGCAAGAATACGCCCTATTGTATGGAGTGCCAAACATATGGTCATGAGGCAAGTAGACAGTGCCAATTAGACAATAAATGGGATCAAAGTAGAAGGCAGCCAGGTACGAGGCGCCCAGATCCACCCTTAAGGGACAGCAGGGGTAGTGGTCCTCGAGTCAACTCAACGGAAGGAAGAAATCCTTTCAACACGGGGAATGGTCAGCAGCGACCAAATTGGAATTTTAGAGGTGGACAAAGGTTAGGCAACACCCAACAGGGGTTGAAATGCTTCTCATGTGGACGGATGGGGCATCGTGCTGCGGAATGCAGGGATAGAAAGTCCCAGCAAAGGAACCAGGGAAACTTCCAGCGGCCCAGTCGAAGCCAATAGACTGGAAAGCCAAAAGAAAGAGAGTAATAATTAGGCCGGAAGTAAGTGGGACTAGTAATGTAGGAACTACAGTCCAGGAGAAGGAGGAGCAAGAGGCTCTCCAATATCACGAAGGGTTAGGAAGTGGATACACGTCCATATTGGGAACAAAAGGAGGTTGCTTCGCTATTAGCAGAATAGGTGATGCCTTCATCGAGATGCCCTGCGAGGAAGCAGCGAGTGGAAAACTAGTGCTATTAGTAGATTCAGGGGCGGACACTAGCCTCGTAAAATCTAGTGTTTTACGGAAGGGGCTAGACATTAATCAAATGGACTTAAGAACGCTTAACGGAGCGTTTGGAGGGTGCATTAGGACATTGGGGTCGCTCAGAATAGGGCACAGTGGAGTAAAGGGTATGAGTTTTAGAATGCACGCAGTGGAAGTCGATAGGAAAGGTATCCCGGCTGATGGGATAATTGGCCGCGATAATCTTTGGGGACGCACCATACTGGATGCCCTCGACAAGCAGTTATCATTCTATGATAACAATAAGCATAGAATCCTTACTTTTCCATTAATGTCATGGCAGGAAGGAACCGTGAGTAAGGTTAAGAATTGTATGGAGGTAGTGAATGCAAGGTCAACCAGAGTAGTTACTATGCATGTAAATACGAAACTTAGGACTGTTGTTTTACACAAGCAGCAGCTAGCGGAGGGCGTATATATGGGGGAAACCATAACGCACGTTGACAAGGGTAAGGTGTACGCTTGCGTACTCAATGCCTCGGAAAAGGACTACTTGATGGAGGAGGATTTTAGGCCTAAGTTCACTAGCTATGATAATTTTAAGGAACCGAATTATAGATCGGTGAATCAGATTAAACAAGTTGATATAAGAGAAAGAATGGAGCGAGTGCTAGAATCACTGAAGCTAGACCCAAGCGTGAATTCAGAAGAGAAGGCATCAATAGAAGCCATTTGTGCGTCATTCCATGACATATTTTTGCTGGAAGGAGACCAGTTAACATATACACCAGAGGTAGAGCATGAAATACCTACTAGAGTGGATCAACCGCCAATTAACCAGAAGCAATACAGATTGCCGCAAGCTCACAAAGATGAGGTAAATAGACAAGTGGAAGGAATGTTAAAGGATAACATTATTTCACCGAGTATCTCGCCTTGGAACTCACCAATAATTTTGGTACCAAAGAAGGGAGGTGCGCAGGGTCAGAAGAAGTGGAGAATGGTCGTCGATTTTAGGAAATTGAACGACGCCACTATCAAGCAGGTGTTCCCGATACCAAGGATAGAAGAGATTCTGGATCAATTGGGACACAGTAGATATTTTTCTACACTTGATTTAGCGAGTGGCTACCACCAAGTTCTGGTGGATACCCAAGATAAGCAGAAAACCGCGTTCAGCACCGGTTTAGGGCATTATGAGTTTAATAGAATGCCGTTTGGATTAACAGGAGCACCGGCTACCTTCCAACGGCTAATGAACCATGTGCTAACAGGCTTGCAAGGGTTAGATTGTTTTGTGTATCTGGATGACATTGTAATTTATGGGAAGATTTTGCAGCAGCATTCGCAACGCTTGTGCAAGGTACTCCAGAAATTACGAGAACACAATTTGAAATTGAACACGGAGAAGTGTCAATTTTTGCGGAGAGAGGTGGTTTATTTAGGCCATCGTTGCTCAGAAGCAGGAGCACTGCCTGACCCGCAGAAGGTGGAATGCGTTAAAAATCTAGCGATTCCAAGAAACAGAAAAGAAGTGCAAGCATTCCTAGGACTAGTGAACTATTATAGAAAGTTCGTGGAAGGACTAGCCGGAATTGCGTTGCCAATTAACAAGTTGCTACGAAAAGAAGCAAAGTTCGAATGGACAGGGAGATGTCAGCAGGCATTCGAGAGGCTAAAAGAAATAATTAGCTCGCCACCAATTTTGGCATACCCCGACTTTGAGCAAACTTTTTTGTTGACCACTGATGCTAGCAATGAAGCATTAGGGGCAGTATTGTCACAAGGGGAAGTCGGGAATGACCGACCAATAGCATTCGCAAGCAGAGCGCTTAGCGACACGGAAAAGACATACTCCACAATAGAAAAGGAGTTTCTAGCCATAGTATGGGCTACGAAGAATTTTAGAGCATATTTGTTAGGACGCCCATTCAAGATATACACTGATCACCAGCCGTTGAGAGGCATAGCCAACTTGAAAGACCAAACGTCTAGGCTAGCCAGGTTCAGACACAAATTGTCTGAGTATGATTTTGAAATCATATACAAACCTGGGAAGAAGAATCTGAATGCCGATGCACTCAGCAGAGTACCGCAGGCACAGAAAGTATCAGTAGTGCAAACAAGGTCCAAAGCACGGTCGGATAAGGAGAAGGCCGAGAGGATACAGAAGGACAAAGTTGATGCTACAAGAGATGTTAGCAATGCGGGTTTCGATACCAATGAGCAAGCAGCCAGTAGTGTGGAATGGCTGAAGGATATAAAGGATATCCAGGCTGTGTTAAAGGGTTTCCATGATTCACCTCTAGGTGGACACCAGGGATTCTGGAAAACCCATGACAGAATTAGGCGAGTATACGGATGGAAAGGTATGCTCAAGGACATAAAAGAATACGTAAGAAGTTGCCCAAAGTGCCAGGCCAACAAAAGTTCAAGGCTAACAAAGATGCCCATGGTATTAACGGACACACCAAAGCAACCATTTGATAAGGTTCATATGGATATTGTAGGTATTTTACCTGAGACTGTTTCGGGCAATAAATACATCTTGACGTTCCAAGACGATTTCTCAAAGTATATGGCGTGCGTGGCTATACCCGATGCTGAAGCAAGTACGGTGGCCAAAGCATTCTTTGATGAAATTATAGCAAGATACAACATACCTAAGATTTTGATAACCGACAATGGTTCAAATTTCGTATCAAAACTATTCTCAGAAACGTGTAAAATGCTGGGAATCAAGAAGTTGCACATAACACCATATCATCCACAGGCGAATGGCTCACTGGAACGTAGTCATCGACCTCTGGCCGAGTACTTGCGCAGTTTTGCCAAGGAAGACGGCTCAAATTGGGATCAATGGTTGACCACTGCAATGCACGTACACAACAATACCGTGCATGTATCAACGAAGCAAACTCCATTTAGAACACTCTACGGGTTTGATTTCAACATGCCAGCGAATTTGAAGCGCAAATGTGCGCCTGTATACAATGCTGATAACCCGAATAAAGTGCGGAAGTATCAGTTACAGCGAGCGCACGAATTGGTTAGAGAAAACCAGGAATGTGCTAAACGAGTGGCCAGGGAAGCCTATAACAAGGTACTAAACCCAGTAGTTTTTCATGTGGGTGATCAAGTACTAATGAAGAATCAGGCTAGGAGAAACAAATTCTCACCTGTGTGGATAGGTCCCTATGTAGTAGCAGAGATCAAAAGCCCAGTTACAACGGTCGTAACAATTAAGGGCAAAAATAAAAAGCTACATAATAATTTGTTGAAATTATTCCACATTAGACCACACAAATAAAGACATGTGTTAGCAGTGTCTTACAAGTGTAAACACAAAAATAACAACGTAAACATGTACGTGTGTGTATCAAATAACACACACAGTTCCGATTCTCAAAGTCAACGCCAGTAGAAGTGTGCCACTTAAAATCGAGCGATTAAAGTTGACGTAATAAAAGTGCTTATTATGCACTGTGGCCGAACGAAGCATAGTAGGGAAAAATATATTTTTTAAATATTAAATGATAAATATTGCACGTAATTAAAAAAATAAAATAAGATAGTAAGACAGTCGTGGGTAAGTAATATAAAACAAAACTTCGAATATGTACATACATACATACGGCAGTGTATGCACTGAAATTCGATGCGTGGGCATTAACGCCAGGCAATGGAACTGCTGGTGAAGTAAGTATATATACGAGTATATATATATGTGTATAAGTTAAAGAATGAATGTACGAATGTATATTTAAAGAAGTAAGTATTCTAGTTAGGAGGAATGGGTATGTGCGTATGTATATATTTGCAGATACTGCAGCAGGCTATATGTAGATATACTCGTACATAGGTTTTAACTGTTTATTGTTTAGGAAATTAGCGTATGGAAATTCGAAAAAATGTGTAGTTAATTGGGGAAAATAACGTTAGTAATTAATTCTAGGTAATTTAAAGCGCCTTGAATGTATGTATGTATTCATATACGGGCTGATTACAGGATGGAAAATAGAATCGTTAATGGATATATACATATCAGGCTAGAAGTAAATTTAAATAAAAAGTCAATTGTATGCGATGAAAGATATAGTCATGCAATGGACAATGTTTTCACATAAACGGGTTTATCTTAAATAATCTCGCTTATGTAAAAGGCACTAGTTTTGCCAAGAATTGATATAAAAAATTTTTTTTTGGGCGGCATATAATTAAATTAGAAAATAATTGTTATGTATGAAGCAAATTTTTGTAAAATGTATATATTTGAGAAGGATTTAAAGTTTTAATGCCGCCAACAATTGTAAGAAAATGTATTATAGTTAATTAATAGTATTTGTAAAGGAAATAGTTTTTGTTACTTGTTTATAGTCTGTTTGTTAAGACGTAGTAGATAAGCGATATATAGATTTGAATCCAATTTACTGTTTACGTTAAAAATTGAATGAATGTAATAGCTAGTAAGAATAATTAAAACTCGGCAAGTCCGATAAGCTAAGCGTATTGTTTTTAGATATTCAGGCGTTGGTGAACAAACATCTGGATGGTTCAATATGGTGCAGCATGAACCTGGAAGGGACTTCCTGCAGCGTCGAAGCCTGAGTAATATGTTAACCAACATCCAGGAGACCAGTAGATGAAATGCAAGTGCAGCGAACAAAAATCTGACTGAATGAGAAGAAGTAAGAAGACGTAGAAGAAAAGTGATCAGTAAGCCACAAAGGAAGAAAGACGAGTTTGGCAACGATGATGTCCAGAGATAATTTTTGGGTTGGAAGAAACGAAAACGAAATTAGTGAGAATTCATTTTTATATGAAAGAGTGGAAGAGCTTCCAACTTCCCATCTGCGAGATGACTACGATTTAAGCTTATGAAAAGTCAAATAATACTTGAGTTTTATTGCATAACTGACGAAATGGCATGAAAAACACTAACATGTACGTTGTCCGGATAAAAAAAAATTCCAACGTGTCTGCCATTATTACATATGTCAGTATGTATATTGTATTATTGTCTAGAAATAAGAAAAGGTAATTTTAGCCAAAACCCGAGGTTACTCCGTAATTTCACCGAGAAACGGCTACAATAACAATAACAGCCACAACTACTATCGTTCAATTAGCTTCGCAGAATAATCTCCTGGCGCAAAAATCGTTTTAACCACGAAAAGATCGAACATAACTTAGCCAAGCTTTATCGACTAAACTTCGTAACGATTTCTCCAATGAGAAAATATCCATTGTCACTCACTAAGCGAATATCGAATATTTATTTTGATTTCGTCAGAAGCGCATCTAGTCGCGCAAGCTTGCATCATCTTTGTACGTACCGATCCAGAAAGAAGGGAGGGGTATGCAGAGTTCATCGAGGGACTTCACTCTGACAACGACGGTCGTCAACTGGACCAGCAGGTAGCAGAGGGCGCAGTACAATATAAGGTTTTATGTATATAATAGAATTGTGTTATTGTTTAGATATTTGTATATACGCCAATGAGAAAAGAGTCAATGAAAGACCAAATTATAAAAAGGGGAATATAAAAAAAAAAAAATAATGATGGATACAAATAAAAAAAAAAAAAAATAAAAAAAAAACAAACAAACAAAAACAAAGTAAAGAAAAAAATAAAAATAAAAGAAAGAAAACTACAAAAGAAAATAAAAGCTAGAGAAAAAAAAAATATATATGGAAAAGAAAAGAATAAAAAAGGAAGAAAAAACAGTGATAGAACCCAAACAAGGCGATTTCATGGAAAAAAATAAAACAAATTATATATATGTACTATAGAGTTAAATAAATGCACATAATTGTTTACAGTGCAAGAAAAATATTGTAGAGATTTTATGGAAGTTAGTTGCACTAACTTCTTTTAGAAAGAGGGGAGGGATGTTGTGAGTTAGAATCAAGCTACCTACGCGTAGTTGACTCACAGCAACGGCTCCTATTAAATTCATTAAGAACGCACATATTTTTAGGGTGCAAATATTGAAAATGAACAGTAATTATTCATTAATTATGATGTAAACTTTTAGGGTGTCACAGTTCCGCAGTCAAGCTGACGAGGGGCATTTAGAATGCACCGACGACACTTTTACTTGCAGTAGGTCAGCGGGCTTGAGCAACTGACACCAAGTAACAATTGCGTAACTGGAACACCAGAAAAGTGAAGACGTAGACTGTAATGTTTATTTGTAAATAGTATATAAGAACTAGCATTTTAAGAATAAACTCTTGTTATTTTAAACCTAAAAGAGTGCAGTGTTTCTTTCAGAAAGTGGTGTAGGTTTACAGGTTCCCGCGCAGGACAAGCCGCGACAGGATATTCCAGAGGACGTCTCTCGCCGACAAGCAGATACGGACCCCAACAAAGGGAAGCACTGTTATACCGATATCTCAAATTGACAATAGTATTATTTCAAGTTTTTATGAAGCACCAGTAAAAAGTTACAGCATTTCAATGTTGCAAACTTTGATAGTTATATTTCACACAGTATAAAAGTTATTGAATTTTGTAGTTGCATCAGTGTTTCATTTTTTACTCAAGTGTAGCACGGTTTTACCGATATTTCAAATTGACAATAGAATTTGATTGTCACAAAATTTCGAGGTTTTATGACGCACCAGTAAAAAGTTACAGCATTTCAATGTTGCAAACTTTGATAATTATATTACGCACAGTATAAAAGTTAGTGAATTTTGAAGTTTCATCAGTGTTTCATTTTTACGCAAGGGTAGCACTGTTATACCGATATCTCAAATTGACAATAGTACATTATTGTCACAAAATTTCAAGGTCTTATGACACTCCAGTAAAAAGTTACAGCATTTCAATGTTGCAAACTTTGATAGTTATATTACGCACAGTATAAAAGTTAGTGAATTTTGAAGTTGCATCAGTGTTTAATTTTTTACTCAAAAGTGGCTCTGTTATATCGATATCTGAAATTGGCAACAGTACTTTATTGTCACAAAATTTCAAGGTTATGTGACGCTCCAGTAAAAAGTTACAGCATTTCAATATTGCAAACTTTGATAGTTTTCTACGCACAGTATAAAAGTTAGTGAACTTTGAAGTTGTATCATTGTTTCATTTTTTACTCAAGGGAAGCACTCTTATACCGATATCTCAAATTGACAATAGTACTTTATTGTCACAAAATTTCAAGTTTTTATGAAGCACCAGTAAAAAGTTACAGCATTTCAATGTTGCAAACTTTGATAGGTATGACGCACCAATAAAAAATGACAGCATTTCAACGTTGCAAACTTTGATAGTTATATTTCACACAGTATAAAAGTTATTGAATTTTGTAGTTGCATCAGTGTTTCATTTTTTACTCAAGTGTAGCACGGTTTTACCGATATTTCAAATTGACAATAGAATTTTATTGTCACAAAATTTCGAGGTTTTATGACGCACCAGTAAAAAGTTACAGCATTTCAATGTTGCAAACTTTGATAATTATATTACGCACAGTATAAAAGTTAGTGAATTTTGAAGTTTCATCAGTGTTTCATTTTTACGCAAGGGTAGCACTGTTATACCGATATCTCAAATTGACAATAGAACATTATTATCACAAAATTTCAAGGTCTTATGACGCTCCAGTAAAAAGTTACAGCATTTCAATGTTGCAAACTTTGAAAATAATATTACGCACAGTATAAAAGTTAGTGAATTTTGTAGTTGCATCAGTGTTTGATTTTTACTCAAGGGTAGCCCTGTTTTACCGATATTTCAAATAGACAATAGAATTTTATTGTCACAAAATTTCGAGGTTTTATGACGCACCAGTAAAAAGTTACCGAATTTCAATGTTGCAAACTTTGATAGTTATATTACGCACAGTATAAAAGTTTGTGAATTTTTAAGTTGCATCAGTGTTTCATTCTTTAATCAAGGGAAGCACTGTTATACCGATATTTCAAATTGACAAGAGTACTTTACTGTCACAAAATTTCAAGTTCTTATGATACTCCAAGAAAAAGTTACAGCATTTCAATGTTGCAAACTTTGATAGTTATATTACGCACAGTATAAAAGTTAGTGAATTTTGAAGTTGCATCAGTGTTTCATTTTTTACTCAAAAGTAGCACTGTTATACCGATATTTTAAATTGACAATAGTACTTTATTGTCACAAAATTTCAAGGTACTATGACGCTCCAGTAAAAAGTTACAGCATTTCAATATTGCAAACTTTGATAGTTTTGTTACGCACAGTATAAAAGTTAGTGAACTTTGAAGTTGTATCATTGTTTCATTTTTTACTCAAGGGAAGGACTGTTATACCGATATATCAAATTGACAATAGTACTTTATTGTCACCAAATTTCAAGTTTTTATGAAGCACCAGTAAAAAGTTACAGCATTTCAATGTTGCAAACTTTGATAGGTATGACGCACCAATAAAAAATGACAGCATTTCAATGTTGCAAACTTTGATAGTTATATTTCACACAGTATAAAAGTTATTGAATTTTGTAGTTGCATCAGTGTTTCATTTTTTACTCAAGTGTAGCACGGTTTTACCGATATTTCAAATTGACAATAGAATTTTATTGTCACAAAATTTCGAGGTTTTATGACGCACCAGTAAAAAGTTACAGCATTTCAATGTTGCAAACTTTGATAGTTATATTACGCACAGTATAAAAGTTAGTGAATTTTGAAGTTTCATCAGTGTTTCATTTTTACGCAAGGGTAGCACTGTTATACCGATATCTCAAATTGACAATAGTACATTATAATCACAAAATTTCAAAGTCTAATGCGCTCCAGTAAAAAGTTACAGCATTTCAATGTTGCAAACTTTGATAGGTATGACGCACCAATAAAAAATGACAGCATTTCAATGTTGCAAACTTTGATAGTTATATTTCACACTGTATAAAAGTTATTGAATTTTGTAGTTGCATCAGTGTTTCATTTTTTACTCAAGTGTAGCACGGTTTTACCGATATTTCAAATTGACAATAGAATTTGATTGTCACAAAATTTCGAGTTTTTATGACGCACCAGTAAAAAGTTACAGCATTTCAATGTTGCAAACTTTGATAATTATATTACGCACAGTATAAAAGTTAGTGAATTTTGAAGTTTCATCAGTGTTTCATTTTTACGCAAGGGTAGCACTGTTATACCGATATCTCAAATTGACAATAGTACATTATTATCACAAAATTTCAAGGTCTTATGACGCTCCAGTAAAAAGTTACAGCATTTCAATGTTGCAAACTTTGATAGTTATATTACGCACAGTATAAAAGTTAGTGAATTTTGAAGTTGCATCAGTGTTTAATTTTTTACTCAAAAGTAGCACTGTTATATCGATATCTGAAATTGGCAATAGTACTTTATTGTCACAAAATTTCAAGGTACTATGACGCTCCAGTAAAAAGTTACAGCATTTCAATATTGCAAACTTTGATAGTTTTCTACGCACAGTATAAAAGTTAGTGAACTTTGAAGTTGTATCATTGTTTCATTTTTTACTCAAGGGAAGCACTGTTATACCGATATCTCAAATTGACAATAGTACTTTATTGTCACAAAATTTCAAGTTTTTATGAAGCACCAGTAAAAAGTTACAGCATTTCAATGTTGCAAACTTTGATAGGTATGACGCACCAATAAAAAATGACAGCATTTCAACGTTGCAAACTTTGATAGTTATATTTCACACAGTATAAAAGTTATTGAATTTTGTAGTTGCATCAGTGTTTCATTTTTTACTCAAGTGTAGCACGGTTTTACCGATATTTCAAATTGACAATAGAATTTTATTGTCACAAAATTTCGAGGTTTTATGACGCACCAGTAAAAAGTTACAGCATTTCAATGTTGCAAACTTTGATAATTATATTACGCACAGTATAAAAGTTAGTGAATTTTGAAGTTTCATCAGTGTTTCATTTTTACGCAAGGGTAGCACTGTTATACCGATATCTCAAATTGACAATAGTACAATATTATCACAAAATTTCAAGGTCTTATGACGCTCCAGTAAAAAGTTACAGCATTTCAATGTTGCAAACTTTGAAAATTATATTATTCACAGTATAAAAGTTAGTGAATTTTGTAGTTGGATCAGTGTTTGATTTTTACTCAAGGGTAGCCCTGTTTTACCGATATTTCAAATAGACAATAGAATTTTATTGTCACAAAATTTCGAGGTTTTATGACGCACCAGTAAAAAGTTACCGAATTTCAATGTTGCAAACTTTGATAGTTATATTACGCACAGTATAAAAGTTTGTGAATTTTTAAGTTGCATCAGTGTTTCATTCTTTAATCAAGGGAAGCACTGTTATACCGATATTTCAAATTGACAAGAGTACTTTACTGTCACAAAATTTCAAGTTCTTATGATGCACCAGTAAAAAGTTACAGCATTTCAATGTTGCAAACTTTGATAGTTATATTACGCACAGTATAAAAGTTAGTGAATTTTGAAGTTGCATCAGTGTTTCATTTTTTACTCAAAAGTAGCACTGTTATACCGATATTTTAAATTGACAATAGTACTTTATTGTCACAAAATTTCAAGGTACTATGACGCTCCAGTAAAAAGTTACAGCATTTCAATATTGCAAACTTTGATAGTTTTGTTACGCACAGTATAAAAGTTAGTGAACTTTGAAGTTGTATCATTGTTTCATTTTTTACTCAAGGGAAGGACTGTTATACCGATATATCAAATTGACAATAGTACTTTATTGTCACCAAATTTCAAGTTTTTATGAAGCACCAGTAAAAAGTTACAGCATTTCAATGTTGCAAACTTTGATAGGTATGACGCACCAATAAAAAATGACAGCATTTCAATGTTGCAAACTTTGATAGTTATATTTCACACAGTATAAAAGTTATTGAATTTTGTAGTTGCATCAGTGTTTCATTTTTTACTCAAGTGTAGCACGGTTTTACCGATATTTCAAATTGACAATAGAATTTTATTGTCACAAAATTTCGAGGTTTTATGACGCACCAGTAAAAAGTTACAGCATTTCAATGTTGCAAACTTTGATAGTTATATTACGCACAGTATAAAAGTTAGTGAATTTTGAAGTTTCATCAGTGTTTCATTTTTACGCAAGGGTAGCACTGTTATACCGATATCTCAAATTGACAATAGTACATTATTATCACAAAATTTCAAAGTCTAATGCGCTCCAGTAAAAAGTTACAGCATTTCAATGTTGCAAACTTTGATAGGTATGACGCACCAATAAAAAATGACAGCATTTCAATGTTGCAAACTTTGATAGTTATATTTCACACAGTATAAAAGTTATTGAATTTTGTAGTTGCATCAGTGTTTCATTTTTTACTCAAGTGTAGCACGGTTTTACCGATATTTCAAATTGACAATAGAATTTGATTGTCACAAAATTTCGAGTTTTTATGACGCACCAGTAAAAAGTTACAGCATTTCAATGTTGCAAACTTTGATAATTATATTACGCACAGTATAAAAGTTAGTGAATTTTGAAGTTTCATCAGTGTTTCATTTTTACGCAAGGGTAGCACTGTTATACCGATATCTCAAATTGACAATAGTACATTATTATCACAAAATTTCAAGGTCTTATGACGCTCCAGTAAAAAGTTACAGCATTTCAATGTTGCAAACTTTGATAGTTATATTACGCACAGTATAAAAGTTAGTGAATTTTGAAGTTGCATCAGTGTTTCATTTTTTACTCAAAAGTAGCACTGTTATACCGATATTTTAAATTGACAATAGTACTTTATTGTCACAAAATTTCAAGGTACTATGACGCTCCAGTAAAAAGTTACAGCATTTCAATATTGCAAACTTTGATAGTTTTCTACGCACAGTATAAAAGTTAGTGAACTTTGAAGTTGTATCATTGTTTCATTTTTTACTCAAGGGAAGCACTCTTATACCGATATCTCAAATTGACAATAGTACTTTATTGTCACAAAATTTCAAGTTTTTATGAAGCACCAGTAAAAAGTTAGAGCATTTCAATGTTGCAAACTTTGATAGGTATGACGCACCAATAAAAAATGACAGCATTTCAACGTTGCAAACTTTGATAGTTATATTTCACACAGTATAAAAGTTATTGAATTTTGTAGTTGCATCAGTGTTTCATTTTTTACTCAAGTGTAGCACGGTTTTACCGATATTTCAAATTGACAATAGAATTTTATTGTCACAAAATTTCGAGGTTTTATGACGCACCAGTAAAAAGTTACAGCATTTCAATGTTGCAAACTTTGATAATTATATTACGCACAGTATAAAAGTTAGTGAATTTTGAAGTTTCATCAGTGTTTCATTTTTACGCAAGGGTAGCACTGTTATACCGATATCTCAAATTGACAATAGTACAATATTATCACAAAATTTCAAGGTCTTATGACGCTCCAGTAAAAAGTTACAGCATTTCAATGTTGCAAACTTTGAAAATTATATTATTCACAGTATAAAAGTTAGTGAATTTTGTAGTTGCATCAGTGTTTGATTTTTACTCAAGGGTAGCCCTGTTTTACCGATATTTCAAATAGACAATAGAATTTTATTGTCACAAAATTTCGAGGTTTTATGACGCACCAGTAAAAAGTTACCGAATTTCAATGTTGCAAACTTTGATAGTTATATTACGCACAGTATAAAAGTTTGTGAATTTTTAAGTTGCATCAGTGTTTCATTCTTTAATCAAGGGAAGCACTGTTATACCGATATTTCAAATTGACAAGAGTACTTTACTGTCACAAAATTTCAAGTTCTTATGATGCACCAGTAAAAAGTTACAGCATTTCAATGTTGCAAACTTTGATAGTTATATTACGCACAGTATAAAAGTTAGTGAATTTTGAAGTTGCATCAGTGTTTCATTTTTTACTCAAAAGTAGCACTGTTATACCGATATTTTAAATTGACAATAGTACTTTATTGTCACAAAATTTCAAGGTACTATGACGCTCCAGTAAAAAGTTACAGCATTTCAATATTGCAAACTTTGATAGTTTTGTTACGCACAGTATAAAAGTTAGTGAACTTTGAAGTTGTATCATTGTTTCATTTTTTACTCAAGGGAAGGACTGTTATACCGATATATCAAATTGACAATAGTACTTTATTGTCACCAAATTTCAAGTTTTTATGAAGCACCAGTAAAAAGTTACAGCATTTCAATGTTGCAAACTTTGATAGGTATGACGCACCAATAAAAAATGACAGCATTTCAATGTTGCAAACTTTGATAGTTATATTTCACACAGTATAAAAGTTATTGAATTTTGTAGTTGCATCAGTGTTTCATTTTTTACTCAAGTGTAGCACGATTTTACCGATATTTCAAATTGACAATAGAATTTTATTGTCACAAAATTTCGAGGTTTTATGACGCACCAGTAAAAAGTTACAGCATTTCAATGTTGCAAACTTTGATAGTTATATTACGCACAGTATAAAAGTTAGTGAATTTTGAAGTTTCATCAGTGTTTCATTTTTACGCAAGGGTAGCACTGTTATACCGATATCTCAAATTGACAATAGTACATTATTATCACAAAATTTCAAGGTCTAATGCGCTCCAGTAAAAAGTTACAGCATTTCAATGTTGCAAACTTTGAAAGTTATATTATTCACAGTATAAAAGTTAGTGAATTTTGTAGTTGCATCAGTGTTTGATTTTTACTCAAGGGTAGCCCTGTTTTACCGATATCTCAAATAGATAATAGAATTTTATTGTCACAAAATTTCGAGGTTTTATGACGCACCAGTAAAAAGTTACCGCATTTCAATGTTGCAAACTTTGATAGTTATATTACGCACAGTATAAAAGTTTGTGAATTTTTAAGTTGCATCAGTGTTTCATTCTTTAATCAAGGGAAGCACTGTTATACCGATATTTCAAATTGACAAGAGTACTTTACTGTCACAAAATTTCAAGTTCTTATGACACACCAGTAAAAAGTTACAGCATTTCAATGTTGCAAACTTTGATAGTTATATAACGCACAGTATAAAACTTAGTGAATTTTTAAGTTGCATCAGTGTTTCATTTTTTACTCAAAGGTAGCACTGTTATACCGATATTTTAAATTGACAATAGTACTTTATTGTCAAAAAATTTCAAGGTCTTATGACGCACATGTAAAAAGTTATAGCATTACAATGTTGCAAACTTTGATAGTTATATTACGCACAGTATAAAAGTTTGAGAATTTTTAAGTTGCATCAGTGTTTCATTCTTTACTCAAGGGAAGCACTGTTATACCGATATTTCAAATTGACAACAGTACTTTATTGTCACAAAATTTCAAGTTCTTATGACACACCAGTAAAAAGTTACAGCATTTCAATGTTGCAAACTTTGATAGTTATATTACGCACAGTATAAAAGTTAGTGAACTTTGAAGTTGTATCATTGTTTCATTTTTTACTCAAGGGAAGCACTGTTATACCGATATCTCAAATTGACAATAGTATTATTTCAAGTTTTTATGAAGCACCAGTAAAAAGTTACAGCATTTCAATGTTGCAAACTTTGATAGGTATGACGCACCAATAAAAAATGACAGCATTTCAATGTTGCAAACTTTGATAGTTATATTTCACACAGTATAAAAGTTATTGAATTTTGTAGTTGCATCAGTGTTTCATTTTTTACTCAAGTGTAGCACGGTTTTACCGATATTTCAAATTGACAATAGAATTTGATTGTCACAAAATTTCGAGGTTTTATGACGCACCAGTAAAAAGTTACAGCATTTCAATGTTGCAAACTTTGATAATTATATTACGCACAGTATAAAAGTTAGTGAATTTTGAAGTTTCATCAGTGTTTCATTTTTACGCAAGGGTAGCACTGTTATACCGATATCTCAAATTTACAATAGTACATTATTATCACAAAATTTCAAGGTCTTATGACGCTCCAGTAAAAAGTTACAGCATTTCAATTTTGCAAACTTTGATAGTTATATTACGCACAGTATAAAAGTTAGTGAATTTTGAAGTTGCATCAGTGTTTCATTTTTTACTCAAAAGTAGCCCTGTTATACCGATATTTTAAATTGACAATAGTACTTTATTGTCACAAAATTTCAAGGTACTATGACGCTCCAGTAAAAAGTTACAGCATTTCAATATTGCAAACTTTGATAGTTTTCTACGCACAGTATAAAAGTTAGTGAACTTTGAAGTTGTATCATTGTTTCATTTTTTACTCAAGGGAAGCACTCTTATACCGATATCTCAAATTGACAATAGTACTTTATTGTCACAAAATTTCAAGTTTTTATGAAGCACCAGTAAAAAGTTACAGCATTTCAATGTTGCAAATTTTGATAGGTATGACGCACCAATAAAAAATGACAGCATTTCAACGTTGCAAACTTTGATAGTTATATTTCACACAGTATAAAAGTTATTGAATTTTGTAGTTGCATCAGTGTTTCATTTTTTACTCAAGTGTAGCACGGTTTTACCGATATTTCAAATTGACAATAGAATTTTATTGTCACAAAATTTCGAGGTTTTATGACGCACCAGTAAAAATTTACAGCATTTCAATGTTGCAAACTTTGATAATTATATTACGCACAGTATAAAAGTTAGTGAATTTTGAACTTTCATCAGTGTTTCATTTTTACGCAAGGGTAGCACTGTTATACCGATATCTCAAATTGACAATAGTACAATATTATCACAAAATTTCAAGGTCTTATGACGCTCCAGTAAAAAGTTACAGCATTTCAATGTTGCAAACTTTGAAAATTATATTATTCACAGTATAAAAGTTAGTGAATTTTGTAGTTGCATCAGTGTTTGATTTTTACTCAAGGGTAGCCCTGTTTTACCGATATTTCAAATAGACAATAGAATTTTATTGTCACAAAATTTCGAGGTTTTATGACGCACCAGTAAAAAGTTACCGCATTTCAATGTTGCAAACTTTGATAGTTATATTACGCACAGTATAAAAGTTTGTGAATTTTTAAGTTGCATCAGTGTTTCATTCTTTAATCAAGGGAAGCACTGTTATACCGATATTTCAAATTGACAAGAGTACTTTACTGTCACAAAATTTCAAGTTCTTATGATGCACCAGTAAAAAGTTACAGCATTTCAATGTTGCAAACTTTGATAGTTATATTACGCACAGTATAAAAGTTAGTGAATTTTGAAGTTGCATCAGTGTTTCATTTTTTACTCAAAAGTAGCACTGTTATACCGATATTTTAAATTGACAATAGTACTTTATTGTCACAAAATTTCAAGGTACTATGACGCTCCAGTAAAAAGTTACAGCATTTCAATATTGCAAACTTTGATAGTTTTGTTACGCACAGTATAAAAGTTAGTGAACTTTGAAGTTGTATCATTGTTTCATTTTTTACTCAAGGGAAGGACTGTTATACCGATATGTCAAATTGACAATAGTACTTTATTGTCACCAAATTTCAAGTTTTTATGAAGCACCAGTAAAAAGTTACAGCATTTCAATGTTGCAAACTTTGATAGGTATGACGCACCAATAAAAAATGACAGCATTTCAATGTTGCAAACTTTGATAGTTATATTTCACACAGTATAAAAGTTATTGAATTTTGTAGTTGCATCAGTGTTTCATTTTTTACTCAAGTGTAGCACGGTTTTACCGATATTTCAAATTGACAATAGAATTTTATTGTCACAAAATTTCGAGGTTTTATGACGCACCAGTAAAAAGTTACAGCATTTCAATGTTGCAAACTTTGATAGTTATATTACGCACAGTATAAAAGTTAGTGAATTTTGAAGTTTCATCAGTGTTTCATTTTTACGCAAGGGTAGCACTGTTATACCGATATCTCAAATTGACAATAGTACATTATTATCACAAAATTTCAAGGTCTAATGCGCTCCAGTAAAAAGTTACAGCATTTCAATGTTGCAAACTTTGAAAGTTATATTATTCACAGTATAAAAGTTAGTGAATTTTGTAGTTGCATCAGTGTTTGATTTTTACTCAAGGGTAGCCCTGTTTTACCGATATCTCAAATAGATAATAGAATTTTATTGTCACAAAATTTCGAGGTTTTATGATGCACCAGTAAAAAGTTACCGCATTTCAATGTTGCATACTTTGATAGTTATATTACGCACAGTATAAAAGTTTGTGAATTTTTAAGTTGCATCAGTGTTTCATTCTTTAATCAAGGGAAGCACTGTTATACCGATATTTCAAATTGACAAGAGTACTTTACTGTCACAAAATTTCAAGTTCTTATGACGCACCAGTAAAAAGTTACAGCATTTCAATGTTGCAAACTTTGATACTTATATTACGCACAGTATAAAAGTTAGTGAATTTTGAAGTTTCATCAGTGTTTCATTTTTACTCAAGGGTAGCACTGTTATACCGATATTTCAAATTGACAAGAGTACTTTATTGTCACAAAATTTTAAGTTCTTATGACGCACCAGTAAAAAGTTACAGCATTGCAATGTTCCAAACTTTGATAGTTATATAACGCACAGTATAAAACTTAGTGAATTTTTAAGTTGCATCAGTGTTTCATTTTTTACTCAAAGATAGCACTGTTATACCGATATTTTAAATTGACAATAGTACTTTATTGTATAATGTTGCAAACTTTGATAGTTATATTACGCACAGTATAAAAGTTAGTGAATTTTGAAGTTTCATCAGTGTTTCATTTTTACGCAAGGGTAGCACTGTTATACCGATATCTCAAATTGACAATAGTACATTATTATCACAAAATTTCAAGGTCTTATGACGCTCCAGTAAAAAGTTACAGCATTTCAATGTTGCAAACTTTGATAATAATATTACGCACAGTATAAAAGTTAGTGAATTTTTAAGTTGCATCAGTGTTTCATTTTTTACTCAAAGGTAGCACTGTTATACCGATATTTTAAATTGATAATAGTACTTTATTGTCAAAAATTTTCAAGGTCTTATGACGCACATGTAAAAAGTTACAGCATTTCAATGTTCCAAACTTTGATAGTTATATTACGCACAGTATAAAAGTTTGAGAATTTTTAAGTTCCATCAGTGTTTCATTCTTTACTCAAGGGAAGCACTGTTATACCGATATTTCAAATTGACAAGAGTACTTTATTGTCACAAAATTTCAAGTTCTTATGACGCACCAGTAAAAAGTTACAGCATATCAATGTTGCAAACTTTGATAGTTATATTTCGCACAGTATAAAAGTTATTGAATTTTGTAGTTGCATCAGAGTTTCATTTTTTACTCAATTGTAGCACGGTTTTACCGATATTTCAAATTGACAATAGAATTTTATTGTCACAAAATTTCGAGGTTTTATGACGCACCAGTAAAAAGTTACAGCATTTCAATGTTGCAAACTTTGATAATTATATTACGCACAGTATAAAAGTTAGTGAATTTTGAAGTTTCATCAGTGTTTCATTTTTACGCAAAAGTAGCACTGTTATACCGATATCTCAAATTGACAATAGTACATTATTATCACAAAATTTCAAGGTCTTATGACGCTCCAGTAAAAAGTTACAGCATTTCAATGTTGCAAACTTTGATAGTTATATTATTCACAGTATAAAAGTTAGTGAATTTTGTAGTTGCATCAGTGTTTGATTTTTACTCAAGGGTAGCCCTGTTTTACCGATATTTCAAATAGACAATAGAATTTTATTGTCACAAAATTTCGAAGTTTTATGACGCTCCAGTAAAAAGTTACAGCATTTCAATGTTGCAAACTGTGATAGTTACATTTCGCACAGTATAAAATTTAATGAATTTTGAAGTTGCATCAGTGTTTTATTTTTTACTCAAAGGTAGCACTGTTATACCGATATTTTAAATTGACAATAGTACTTTATTGTCAAAAAATTTCAAGGTCTTATGACGCACATATAAAAAGTTACAGCATTTCATTTTTGCAAACTTTTATAGTTATATTACGCACAGTATAAAAGTTTGTGAATTTTTAAGTTGCATCAGTGTTTCATTCTTTACTCAAGGGAATTACTTTTATACCGATATTTCAAATTCACAAGAGTACTTTATTGTCACAAAATTTCAAGTTCTTATGACGCACCAGTAAAAAGTTACAGCATTTCAATGTTGCAAACTTTGATAGTTATATTACACACAGTATAAAAGTTAGTGAATTTTTAAGTTGCTTCAGTGTTTCATTTTTTACTCAAAAGTTAGCACTGTTATACCGAAATTTTAAATTGACAATAGTACTTTATTGTCACAAAATTTCAAGGTTTTATGACGCTCCAGTAAAAAGTTACAGCATTTCAATATTGCAAACTTTGATAATTATATTACGCACAGTATAAAAGTTTGTGAATTTTTAAGTTGCTTCATTGGTTCATCTTTTACTCAAAATTAGCACTATTATACCGATATTTCAAATTGATTATAGTTCTTTATTGTCACAAAATTTCAAGGTCTTATGACGCACCAGTAAAAAGTTATAGCATTTCAATGTTGCAAACTTTGATAGTTATATTACGCACAGTATAAAAGTTTGTGAATTTTTAAGTTGCATCAGTGTTTCATTCTTTACTCAAGGGAAGCACTGTTATTCCGATCTTTTAAATTGACAATAGTACTTTATGGTCACAAAATTTTAAGGTATTATGACGCTCCAGTAAAAAGTTACAGCATTTCAATATTGCAAACTTTGATAGTTATATTACGCACAGTATAAAAGTTAGTGAATTTTGAAGTTGCATCAGTGTTTCATTTTTTACTCAAAAGTAGCACTGTTATACCGATATTTTAAATTGACAATAGTACTTTATTGTCACAAAATTTCAAGGTACTATGACGCTCCAGTAAAAAGTTACAGCATTTCAATATTGCAAACTTTGATAATTTTGTTACGCACAGTATAAAAGTTACTGAACTTTGAAGTTGTATCATTGTTTCATTTTTTATTCAAGGGAAGCACTGTTTTACCGATATTTCAAATTGACAAGAGTACTTTATTGTCACAAAATTTCAAGTTTTTATGAAGCACCAGTAAAAAGTTACAGCATTTCAATGTTGCAAACTTTGATATTTATATTATTCACAGTATAAAAGTTAGTGAATTTTGTAGTTGCATCAGTGTTTGATTTTTACTCAAGGGTAGCCCTGTTTTACCGATATTTCAAATAGACAATAGAATTTTATTGTCACAAAATTTCGAGGTTTTATGACGCACCAGTAAAAAGTTACCGCATTTCAATGTTGCAAACTTTGATAGTTATATTACGCACAGTATAAAAGTTTGTGAATTTTTAAGTTGCATCAGGGTAAAAACATATGAAATCAACCGAAAATATTAACATTTCTGGCCTCATCACCTCCAAATTTGATAAGATTTTGTACACATGATCTATGGATCGGCACAATAATATTTGCCAACTTTCAGACATAGCCTTCAAAGTTTCAGAATTATGGCCATTCCAAGTTGGCAAAAATCAATAAAAATGCACTCAGATGCCTTAACACAATTTTTAATATCTCGAAAAGTATTCATTGTACGTTAATAATCAAGGGCTCATTTTACAGACAAAAACATGCGCCATTCAAAAAAATTTTTTTTCTAAAATTTTCGATCAAGGATAATGTAAATAAAAAAGGACTAAAATTTCCAAAGGATATATCTCGAAAATCAATATTTTTAAAATTTTCAAAAAAATATATGTTAATTCTTATTATGTTTTGTACAAGTCTGCCAAATTTCAATGTGGAGTCTTTATTACAACATGAGTTATTCAGAAAAAAGCAGGCGAAGGTTTATGTATTTCATGAAATGTACCAAAATACAAAAAGGTGACAAATTACAAAAAGAAGCCCGTATTTAAATAAAAAATATGCCATTCAATTCAACATTTTGCTGTAATCCTTTTAAAAAATCCGGTCACACTGGGTGCAATAAAAGTTTAAGACAAGTCCAAGAATGGATGCTACAGTATACTAAGGATAAAAACATTACGATCTCAAATAAATTTTTTGGGACATGTAGAATAAAATTTTCGCATCTGAAAAAATCTAATAAATCTAATTTGGAAGAAGGTTCAGACATAAACGAAAATGTAGATACTTTCGATGACATTGCGTCAGGCACGGAAGAAGATGACATTGCGTCAGGCACGGAAGAAGTTGCTATTTCAAAATTAAAACAATCTTTACCGTATCTGGAACAATCTCCGATAAAAAAGAAGAAGTTACATCAAAAACGGTACAGAGATGCAAAATGCAGGAAAATAAGTGATTCGATTCAAGACAAAATTTTCCACGGTTCAGCACAATCAATTTCGCATATGTGCCCACAATCCGAAATAATAGAACAATTAAAAGAAAAGTTTAAAACATTAACAAAAAATAGTGAGAAAATCCAACTGCTAACAATTTTACCAAAAAGCTGGACAATACATAAAATTGAGGAAGAATTCCTGGTTACAAACTATATCGCGCGAAAAGTTAAGCATTTGGTTGAAACAAAGGGTGTGATGAGTACGCCTAACCCAAAACTGGGAAGTCCAATTTCACCAGTGACAAGCAGTTTAGTAACATCCTTTTCTGAATCCGATGACGTCAGCAGGTGTATGCCCGGACAGAAAGATTTCGTGTCTGTTTTTGAAAATGGTACAAAAGTGAGGAAAAATAAAAGACTTTTGCTTGGAAACTTAAGAGAAATGTACGCCTTATTCAAGGAACGACATGATGGAATAAACATAGGTATCGCCACCTGAATGTATTTTTGAGAAAAAAGTTTAAAACAACCCCGAAGAAAATCACGTATTTTTCAGACGGTAGTGCTGCCCAGTTTAAAAATAAAAAGAACTTTATCAATTTATGTTATCATATGGAAGATTTTGGATGTAATGCTGAGTGGCATTTTTTTGCAACAAGCCATGGAAAAGGCCCAAGTGACGATCTTGGAGGTATCGTAAAGAGAGAGGCACGTCGAGCTAGTTTACAGCGTCCATTACAAGGTCAAATAACTACTCCAAAACAATTATATGAATGGTGCCTGCAAAATCTTTTGAACTGTAATTTCGAGTTTTTAACTCTAAAAATTCGTTTTAAAGATTTGCGTACTATTCCTGGAACTCAAAAGCTGCATTCTATTGAACCTGTATATAAAAAAAAATTAGTCAAGCGTTTCTCGGCAGATGCAGATTTTGTAATTGAAATCCTTCAGAAATAAATAAATATGTTATAATTAAGTGTTTAATAATGATAATACATTATGTTGTACTTTTTATTAAAGGTTTAGCAATGGAGAAAAAGAGTCTAAGCAAAGAAAAGTCGAAAAAGTTCCGTTACATTCGATTTGTCCTTCTTTTTGTAATTTGTCACCTTTTTGTATTTTGGTACATTTCATGAAATACATAAACCTTCGCCTGCTTTTTTCTGAATAACTCATGTTGTAATAAAGACTCCACATTGAAATTTGGCAGACTTGTACAAAACATAATAAGAATTAACATATATTTTTTTGAAATTTTTAAAAACATTGATTTTCGAGATATATCCTTTGGAAATTTTAGTCCATTTTTATTTACATTATCCTTGATCGAAAATTTTAGAAAAAAAATTTTTTTGAATGTCGCATGTTTTTGTCTGTAAAATGAGCCCTTGATTATTAACGTACAATGAATACTTTTCGAGATATTAAAAATTGTGTTAAGGCATCTGAGTGCATTTTTATTGATTTTTGCCAACTTGGAATGGCCATAATTCTGAAAGTACGAGAGCTAGGACACTGAAAGTTGGCAAACGCTATTATTATGTTTAACTTTCCCTTCGTACCATATTTCATCCAATTCGAAATCGGTGCGGTCAACTCATTGGTTGATTTCATATGTTTTTACCCTTCAGTGTTTCATTCTTTAATCAAGGGAAGCACTGTTATACCGATATTTCAAATTGACAAGAGTACTTTACTGTCACAAAATTTCAAGTTTTTATGACGCACCAGTAAAAATTTACAGCATTTCAATGTTGCAAACTTTGATAGTTATATTACGCACAGTATAAAAGTTAGTGAATTTTGAAGTTTCATCAGTGTTTCATTTTTACTCAAGGGTAGCACTGTTATACCGATATTTCAAATTGACAAGAGTACATTATTGTCACAAAATTTCAAGTTCTTATGACACTCCAAGGAAAAGTTACAGCATTTCAATGTTGCAAACTTTGATAGTTATATTACGCACAGTATAAAATTTAGTGAATTTTGAAGTTGCATCAGTGTTTAATTTTTTGCTCAAAGGTAGCACTGTTATACCGATCTTTTAAATTGACAATAGTACTTTATGGTTACAAAATTTTAAGGTATTATGACGCTCCAGTAAAAAGTTACAGCATTTCAATATTGCAAACTTTGATAGTTATATTACGCACAGTATAAAATTTAGTGAATTTTGAAGTTGCTTCAGTGTTTAATTTTTTTTTTCAAAGGTAGCACTGTTATACCGATCTTTTAAATTGACAATAGTACTTTATGGTCACAAAATTTTAAGGTATTATGACGCTCCAGTAAAAAGTTACAGCATTTCAATATTGCAAACTTTGATAGTTATATTACGCACAGTATAAAAGTTAGTGAATTTTGAAGTTGCATCAGTGTTTCATTTTTTACTCAAAAGTAGCACTGTTATACCGATATTTTAAATTGACAATAGTACTTTATTGTGACAAAATTTCAAGGTACTATGACGCTCCAGTAAAAAGTTACAGCATTTCAATATTGCAAACTTTGATAATTTTGTTACGCACAGTATAAAAGTTAGTGAACTTTGAAGTTGTATCATTGTTTCATTTTTTACTCAGGGGAAGCACTGTTTTACCGATATTTCAAATTGACAAGAGTACTTTATTGTCACAAAATTTCAAGTTTTTATGAAGCACCAGTAAAAAGTTACAGCATTTCAATGTTGCAAACTTTGATAGTTATATTATTCACAGTATAAAAGTTAGTGAATTTTGTAGTTGCATCAGTGTTTGATTTTTACTCAAGGGTAGCCCTGTTTTACCGATATTTCAAATAGACAATAGAATTTTATTGTCACAAAATTTCGAGGTTTTATGACGCACCAGTAAAAACTTACCGCATTTCAATGTTGCAAACTTTGATAGTTATATTACGCACAGTATAAAAGTTTGTGAAATTTTAAGTTGCATCAGTGTTTCATTCTTTAATCAAGGGAAGCACTGTTATACCGATATTTCAAATTGACAAGAGTACTTTACTGTCACAAAATTTCAAGTTCTTATGACGCACCAGTAAAAATTTACAGCATTTCAATGTCGCAAACTTTGATAGTTATATTACGCACAGTATAAAAGTTAGTGAATTTTGAAGTTTCATCAGTGTTTCATTTTTACTCAAGGGTAGCACTGTTATACCGATATATCAAATTGACAAGAGTACTTTATTGTCACAAAATTTCAAGTTCTTATGACGGACCAGTAAAAAGTTACAGCATTTCAATGTTGCAAACTTTGATAGTTATATTACGCACAGTATAAAATTTAGTGAATTTTGAAGTTGCATCAGTGTTTAATTTTTTTTACTCAAAGGTAGCACTGTTATACCGATCTATTAAATAGACAATAGTACTTTATTGTCACAAAATTTTAAGGTATTATGACGCTCCAGTAAAAAGTTACTGCATTTCAATATTGCAAACTTTGATAGTTATATTACGCACAGTATAAAAGTTAGTGAATTTTGAAGTTGCATCAGTGTTTCATTTTTTACTCAAAAGTAGCCCTGTTATACCGATATTTTAAATTGACAATAGTACTTTATTGTCACAAAATTTCAAGGTACTATGACGCTCCAGTAAAAAGTTACAGCATTTCAATATTGCAAACTTTGATAGTTTTCTACGCACAGTATAAAAGTTAGTGAACTTTGAAGTTGTATCATTGTTTCATTTTTTACTCAAGGGAAGCACTCTTATACCGATATCTCAAATTGACAATAGTACTTTATTGTCACAAAATTTCAAGTTTTTATGAAGCACCAGTAAAAAGTTACAGCATTTCAATGTTGCAAATTTTGATAGGTATGACGCACCAATAAAAAATGACAGCATTTCAACGTTGCAAACTTTGATAGTTATATTTCACACAGTATAAAAGTTATTGAATTTTGTAGTTGCATCAGTGTTTCATTTTTTACTCAAGTGTAGCACGGTTTTACCGATATTTCAAATTGACAATAGAATTTTATTGTCACAAAATTTCGAGGTTTTATGACGCACCAGTAAAAATTTACAGCATTTCAATGTTGCAAACTTTGATAATTATATTACGCACAGTATAAAAGTTAGTGAATTTTGAAGTTTCATCAGTGTTTCATTTTTACGCAAGGGTAGCACTGTTATACCGATATCTCAAATTGACAATAGTACAATATTATCACAAAATTTCAAGGTCTTATGACGCTCCAGTAAAAAGTTACAGCATTTCAATGTTGCAAACTTTGAAAATAATATTACGCACAGTATAAAAGTTAGTGAATTTTGTAGTTGCATCAGTGTTTGATTTTTACTCAAGGGTAGCACTGTTTTACCGATATTTCAAATAGACAATAGAATTTTATTGTCACAAAATTTCGAGGTTTTATGACGCACCAGTAAAAAGTTACCGCATTTCAATGTTGCAAACTTTGATAGTTATATTACGCACAGTATAAAAGTTTGTGAATTTTTAAGTTGCATCAGTGTTTCATTCTTTAATCAAGGGAAGCACTGTTATACCGATATTTCAAATTGACAAGAGTACTTTACTGTCACAAAATTTCAAGTTCTTATGATGCACCAGTAAAAAGTTACAGCATTTCAATGTTGCAAACTTTGATAGTTATATTTCGCACAGTATAAAAGTTAGTGAATTTTGAAGTTGCATCAGTGTTTCATTTTTTACTCAAAAGTAGCACTGTTATACCGATATTTTAAATTGACAATAGTACTTTATTGTCACAAAATTTCAAGGTACTATGACGCTCCAGTAAAAAGTTACAGCATTTCAATATTGCAAACTTTGATAGTTTTGTTACGCACAGTATAAAAGTTAGTGAACTTTGAAGTTGTATCATTGTTTCATTTTTTACTCAAGGGAAGGACTGTTATACCGATATGTCAAATTGACAATAGTACTTTATTGTCACCAAATTTCAAGTTTTTATGAAGCACCAGTAAAAAGTTACAGCATTTCAATGTTGCAAACTTTGATAGGTATGACGCACCAATAAAAAATGACAGCATTTCAATGTTGCAAACTTTGATAGTTATATTTCACACAGTATAAAAGTTATTGAATTTTGTAGTTGCATCAGTGTTTCATTTTTTACTCAAGTGTAGCACGGTTTTACCGATATTTCAAATTGACAATAGAATTTTATTGTCACAAAATTTCGAGGTTTTATGACGCACCAGTAAAAAGTTACAGTATTTCAGTGTTGCAAACTTTGATAGGTATATTACGCACAGTATAAAAGTTAGTGAATTTTGAAGTTTCATCAGTGTTTCATTTTTACGCAAGGGTAGCACTGTTATACCGATATCTCAAATTGACAATAGTACATTATTATCACAAAATTTCAAGGTCTAATGCGCTCCAGTAAAAAGTTACAGCATTTCAATGTTGCAAACTTTGAAAGTTATATTATTCACAGTATAAAAGTTAGTGAATTTTGTAGTTGCATCAGTGTTTGATTTTTACTCAAGGGTAGCCCTGTTTTACCGATATCTCAAATAGATAATAGAATTTTATTGTCACAAAATTTCGAGGTTTTATGATGCACCAGTAAAAAGTTACCGCATTTCAATGTTGCATACTTTGATAGTTATATTACGCACAGTATAAAAGTTTGTGAATTTTTAAGTTGCATCAGTGTTTCATTCTTTAATCAAGGGAAGCACTGTTATACCGATATTTCAAATTGACAAGAGTACTTTACTGTCACAAAATTTCAAGTTCTTATGACGCACCAGTAAAAAGTTACAGCATTTCAATGTTGCAAACTTTGATACTTATATTACGCACAGTATAAAAGTTAGTGAATTTTGAAGTTTCATCAGTGTTTCATTTTTACTCAAGGGTAGCACTGTTATACCGATATTTCAAATTGACAAGAGTACTTTATTGTCACAAAATTTTAAGTTCTTATGACGCACCAGTAAAAAGTTACAGCATTGCAATGTTCCAAACTTTGATAGTTATATAACGCACAGTATAAAACTTAGTGAATTTTTAAGTTGCATCAGTGTTTCATTTTTTACTCAAAGATAGCACTGTTATACCGATATTTTAAATTGACAATAGTACTTTATTGTATAATGTTGCAAACTTTGATAGTTATATTACGCACAGTATAAAAGTTAGTGAATTTTGAAGTTGCATCAGTGTTTCATTTTTACGCAAGGGTAGCACTGTTATACCGATATCTCAAATTGACAATAGTACATTATTATCACAAAATTTCAAGGTCTTATGACGCTCCAGTAAAAAGTTACAGCATTTCAATGTTGCAAACTTTGATAATAATATTACGCACAGCATAAAAGTTAGTGAATTTTTAAGTTGCATCAGTGTTTCATTTTTTTACTCAAAGGTAGCACTGTTATACCGATATTTTAAATTGATAATAGTACTTTATTGTCAAAAATTTTCAAGGTCTTATGACGCACATGTAAAAAGTTACAGCATTTCAATGTTCCAAACTTTGATAGTTATATTACGCACAGTATAAAAGTTTGAGAATTTTTAAGTTCCATCAGTGTTTCATTCTTTACTCAAGGGAAGCACTGTTATACCGATATTTCAAATTGACAAGAGTACTTTATTGTCACAAAATTTCAAGTTCTTATGACGCACCAGTAAAAAGTTACAGCATATCAATGTTGCAAACTTTGATAGTTATATTTCGCACAGTATAAAAGTTATTGAATTTTGTAGTTGCATCAGAGTTTCATTTTTTACTCAATTGTAGCACGGTTTTACCGATATTTCAAATTGACAATAGAATTTTATTGTCACAAAATTTCGAGGTTTTATGACGCACCAGTAAAAAGTTACAGCATTTCAATGTTGCAAACTTTGATAATTATATTACGCACAGTATAAAAGTTAGTGAATTTTGAAGTTTCATCAGTGTTTCATTTTTACGCAAAAGTAGCACTGTTATACCGATATCTCAAATTGACAATAGTACATTATTATCACAAAATTTCAAGGTCTTATGACGCTCCAGTAAAAAGTTACAGCATTTCAATGTTGCAAACTTTGATAGTTATATTATTCACAGTATAAAAGTTAGTGAATTTTGTAGTTGCATCAGTGTTTGATTTTTACTCAAGGGTAGCCCTGTTTTACCGATATTTCAAATAGACAATAGAATTTTATTGTCACAAAATTTCGAAGTTTTATGACGCTCCAGTAAAAAGTTACAGCATTTCAATGTTGCAAACTGTGATAGTTACATTTCGCACAGTATAAAATTTAATGAATTTTGAAGTTGCATCAGTGTTTTATTTTTTACTCAAAGGTAGCACTGTTATACCGATATTTTAAATTGACAATAGTACTTTATTGTCAAAAAATTTCAAGGTCTTATGACGCACATATAAAAAGTTACAGCATTTCATTTTTGCAAACTTTTATAGTTATATTACGCACAGTATAAAAGTTTGTGAATTTTTAAGTTGCATCAGTGTTTCATTCTTTACTCAAGGGAATTACTTTTATACCGATATTTCAAATTCACAAGAGTACTTTATTGTCACAAAATTTCAAGTTCTTATGACGCACCAGTAAAAAGTTACAGCATTTCAATGTTGCAAACTTTGATAGTTATATTACACACAGTATAAAAGTTAGTGAATTTTTAAGTTGCTTCAGTGTTTCATTTTTTACTCAAAAGTTAGCACTGTTATACCGAAATTTTAAATTGACAATAGTACTTTATTGTCACAAAATTTCAAGGTTTTATGACGCTCCAGTAAAAAGTTACAGCATTTCAATATTGCAAACTTTGATAATTATATTACGCACAGTATAAAAGTTTGTGAATTTTTAAGTTGCTTCATTGGTTCATCTTTTACTCAAAATTAGCACTATTATACCGATATTTCAAATTGATTATAGTTCTTTATTGTCACAAAATTTCAAGGTCTTATGACGCACCAGTAAAAAGTTATAGCATTTCAATGTTGCAAACTTTGATAGTTATATTACGCACAGTATAAAAGTTTGTGAATTTTTAAGTTGCATCAGTGTTTCATTCTTTACTCAAGGGAAGCACTGTTATTCCGATCTTTTAAATTGACAATAGTACTTTATGGTCACAAAATTTTAAGGTATTATGACGCTCCAGTAAAAAGTTACAGCATTTCAATATTGCAAACTTTGATAGTTATATTACGCACAGTATAAAAGTTAGTGAATTTTGAAGTTGCATCAGTGTTTCATTTTTTACTCAAAAGTAGCACTGTTATACCGATATTTTAAATTGACAATAGTACTTTATTGTCACAAAATTTCAAGGTACTATGACGCTCCAGTAAAAAGTTACAGCATTTCAATATTGCAAACTTTGATAATTTTGTTACGCACAGTATAAAAGTTACTGAACTTTGAAGTTGTATCATTGTTTCATTTTTTATTCAAGGGAAGCACTGTTTTACCGATATTTCAAATTGACAAGAGTACTTTATTGTCACAAAATTTCAAGTTTTTATGAAGCACCAGTAAAAAGTTACAGCATTTCAATGTTGCAAACTTTGATATTTATATTATTCACAGTATAAAAGTTAGTGAATTTTGTAGTTGCATCAGTGTTTGATTTTTACTCAAGGGTAGCCCTGTTTTACCGATATTTCAAATAGACAATAGAATTTTATTGTCACAAAATTTCGAGGTTTTATGACGCACCAGTAAAAAGTTACCGCATTTCAATGTTGCAAACTTTGATAGTTATATTACGCACAGTATAAAAGTTTGTGAATTTTTAAGTTGCATCAGGGTAAAAACATATGAAATCAACCGAAAATATTAACATTTCTGGCCTCATCACCTCCAAATTTGATAAGATTTTGTACACATGATCTATGGATCGGCACAATAATATTTGCCAACTTTCAGACATAGCCTTCAAAGTTTCAGAATTATGGCCATTCCAAGTTGGCAAAAATCAATAAAAATGCACTCAGATGCCTTAACACAATTTTTAATATCTCGAAAAGTATTCATTGTACGTTAATAATCAAGGGCTCATTTTACAGACAAAAACATGCGCCATTCAAAAAAATTTTTTTTCTAAAATTTTCGATCAAGGATAATGTAAATAAAAAAGGACTAAAATTTCCAAAGGATATATCTCGAAAATCAATATTTTTAAAATTTTCAAAAAAATATATGTTAATTCTTATTATGTTTTGTACAAGTCTGCCAAATTTCAATGTGGAGTCTTTATTACAACATGAGTTATTCAGAAAAAAGCAGGCGAAGGTTTATGTATTTCATGAAATGTACCAAAATACAAAAAGGTGACAAATTACAAAAAGAAGCCCGTATTTAAATAAAAAATATGCCATTCAATTCAACATTTTGCTGTAATCCTTTTAAAAAATCCGGTCACACTGGGTGCAATAAAAGTTTAAGACAAGTCCAAGAATGGATGCTACAGTATACTAAGGATAAAAACATTACGATCTCAAATAAATTTTTTGGGACATGTAGAATAAAATTTTCGCATCTGAAAAAATCTAATAAATCTAATTTGGAAGAAGGTTCAGACATAAACGAAAATGTAGATACTTTCGATGACATTGCGTCAGGCACGGAAGAAGATGACATTGCGTCAGGCACGGAAGAAGTTGCTATTTCAAAATTAAAACAATCTTTACCGTATCTGGAACAATCTCCGATAAAAAAGAAGAAGTTACATCAAAAACGGTACAGAGATGCAAAATGCAGGAAAATAAGTGATTCGATTCAAGACAAAATTTTCCACGGTTCAGCACAATCAATTTCGCATATGTGCCCACAATCCGAAATAATAGAACAATTAAAAGAAAAGTTTAAAACATTAACAAAAAATAGTGAGAAAATCCAACTGCTAACAATTTTACCAAAAAGCTGGACAATACATAAAATTGAGGAAGAATTCCTGGTTACAAACTATATCGCGCGAAAAGTTAAGCATTTGGTTGAAACAAAGGGTGTGATGAGTACGCCTAACCCAAAACTGGGAAGTCCAATTTCACCAGTGACAAGCAGTTTAGTAACATCCTTTTCTGAATCCGATGACGTCAGCAGGTGTATGCCCGGACAGAAAGATTTCGTGTCTGTTTTTGAAAATGGTACAAAAGTGAGGAAAAATAAAAGACTTTTGCTTGGAAACTTAAGAGAAATGTACGCCTTATTCAAGGAACGACATGATGGAATAAACATAGGTATCGCCACCTGAATGTATTTTTGAGAAAAAAGTTTAAAACAACCCCGAAGAAAATCACGTATTTTTCAGACGGTAGTGCTGCCCAGTTTAAAAATAAAAAGAACTTTATCAATTTATGTTATCATATGGAAGATTTTGGATGTAATGCTGAGTGGCATTTTTTTGCAACAAGCCATGGAAAAGGCCCAAGTGACGATCTTGGAGGTATCGTAAAGAGAGAGGCACGTCGAGCTAGTTTACAGCGTCCATTACAAGGTCAAATAACTACTCCAAAACAATTATATGAATGGTGCCTGCAAAATCTTTTGAACTGTAATTTCGAGTTTTTAACTCTAAAAATTCGTTTTAAAGATTTGCGTACTATTCCTGGAACTCAAAAGCTGCATTCTATTGAACCTGTATATAAAAAAAAATTAGTCAAGCGTTTCTCGGCAGATGCAGATTTTGTAATTGAAATCCTTCAGAAATAAATAAATATGTTATAATTAAGTGTTTAATAATGATAATACATTATGTTGTACTTTTTATTAAAGGTTTAGCAATGGAGAAAAAGAGTCTAAGCAAAGAAAAGTCGAAAAAGTTCCGTTACATTCGATTTGTCCTTCTTTTTGTAATTTGTCACCTTTTTGTATTTTGGTACATTTCATGAAATACATAAACCTTCGCCTGCTTTTTTCTGAATAACTCATGTTGTAATAAAGACTCCACATTGAAATTTGGCAGACTTGTACAAAACATAATAAGAATTAACATATATTTTTTTGAAATTTTTAAAAACATTGATTTTCGAGATATATCCTTTGGAAATTTTAGTCCATTTTTATTTACATTATCCTTGATCGAAAATTTTAGAAAAAAAATTTTTTTGAATGTCGCATGTTTTTGTCTGTAAAATGAGCCCTTGATTATTAACGTACAATGAATACTTTTCGAGATATTAAAAATTGTGTTAAGGCATCTGAGTGCATTTTTATTGATTTTTGCCAACTTGGAATGGCCATAATTCTGAAAGTACGAGAGCTAGGACACTGAAAGTTGGCAAACGCTATTATTATGTTTAACTTTCCCTTCGTACCATATTTCATCCAATTCGAAATCGGTGCGGTCAACTCATTGGTTGATTTCATATGTTTTTACCCTTCAGTGTTTCATTCTTTAATCAAGGGAAGCACTGTTATACCGATATTTCAAATTGACAAGAGTACTTTACTGTCACAAAATTTCAAGTTTTTATGACGCACCAGTAAAAATTTACAGCATTTCAATGTTGCAAACTTTGATAGTTATATTACGCACAGTATAAAAGTTAGTGAATTTTGAAGTTTCATCAGTGTTTCATTTTTACTCAAGGGTAGCACTGTTATACCGATATTTCAAATTGACAAGAGTACATTATTGTCACAAAATTTCAAGTTCTTATGACACTCCAATAAAAAGTTACAGCATTTCAATGTTGCAAACTTTGATAGTTATATTACGCACAGTATAAAATTTAGTGAATTTTGAAGTTGCATCAGTGTTTAATTTTTTACTCAAAGGTAGCACTGTTATACCGATCTTTTAAATTGACAATAGTACTTTATGGTTACAAAATTTTAAGGTATTATGACGCTCCAGTAAAAAGTTACAGCATTTCAATATTGCAAACTTTGATAGTTATATTACGCACAGTATAAAATTTAGTGAATTTTGAAGTTGCTTCAGTGTTTAATTTTTTTTTTCAAAGGTAGCACTGTTATACCGATCTTTTAAATTGACAATAGTACTTTATGGTCACAAAATTTTAAGGTATTATGACGCTCCAGTAAAAAGTTACAGCATTTCAATATTGCAAACTTTGATAGTTATATTACGCACAGTATAAAAGTTAGTGAATTTTGAAGTTGCATCAGTGTTTCATTTTTTACTCAAAAGTAGCACTGTTATACCGATATTTTAAATTGACAATAGTACTTTATTGTGACAAAATTTCAAGGTACTATGACGCTCCAGTAAAAAGTTACAGCATTTCAATATTGCAAACTTTGATAATTTTGTTACGCACAGTATAAAAGTTAGTGAACTTTGAAGTTGTATCATTGTTTCATTTTTTACTCAGGGGAAGCACTGTTTTACCGATATTTCAAATTGACAAGAGTACTTTATTGTCACAAAATTTCAAGTTTTTATGAAGCACCAGTAAAAAGTTACAGCATTTCAATGTTGCAAACTTTGATAGTTATATTATTCACAGTATAAAAGTTAGTGAATTTTGTAGTTGCATCAGTGTTTGATTTTTACTCAAGGGTAGCCCTGTTTTACCGATATTTCAAATAGACAATAGAATTTTATTGTCACAAAATTTCGAGGTTTTATGACGCACCAGTAAAAACTTACCGCATTTCAATGTTGCAAACTTTGATAGTTATATTACGCACAGTATAAAAGTTTGTGAAATTTTAAGTTGCATCAGTGTTTCATTCTTTAATCAAGGGAAGCACTGTTATACCGATATTTCAAATTGACAAGAGTACTTTACTGTCACAAAATTTCAAGTTCTTATGACGCACCAGTAAAAATTTACAGCATTTCAATGTCGCAAACTTTGATAGTTATATTACGCACAGTATAAAAGTTAGTGAATTTTGAAGTTTCATCAGTGTTTCATTTTTACTCAAGGGTAGCACTGTTATACCGATATATCAAATTGACAAGAGTACTTTATTGTCACAAAATTTCAAGTTCTTATGACGGACCAGTAAAAAGTTACAGCATTTCAATGTTGCAAACTTTGATAGTTATATTACGCACAGTATAAAATTTAGTGAATTTTGAAGTTGCATCAGTGTTTAATTTTTTTACTCAAAGGTAGCACTGTTATACCGATCTATTAAATAGACAATAGTACTTTATTGTCACAAAATTTTAAGGTATTATGACGCTCCAGTAAAAAGTTACTGCATTTCAATATTGCAAACTTTGATAGTTATATTACGCACAGTATAAAAGTTAGTGAATTTTGAAGTTGCATCAGTGTTTCATTTTTTACTCAAAGGTAGCACTGTTATACCGATATCTCAAATTGACAATAGTTCTTTATTGTCACAAAATTTCGAGGTTTTATGGCGCACCAGTAAAATGTTACCGCATTTCAATGTTGCAAACTTTGATAATTATATTACGCACAGTATAAAAGTTTAAGAATTTTTAAGTTGCACCAATGTTTCATTTAGAGTACTTTGCTGTCACAAAATTTCAAGTTTTTATCAAGCACCAGTAAAAATTTACAGCATTTCAATGTCGCAAACTTTGATAGTTATATTTCGCACAGTATAAAAGATATTGAATTTTGTAGTTGCATCAGTGTTTCATTTTTTACTCAAGTGTAGCACGGTTTTACCGATATTTCAAATTGACAATAGAATTTTATTGTCACAAAATTTCGAGGTTTAATGACGCACCAGTAAAAAGTTACAGCATTTCAATGTTGCAAACTTTGATAGTTATATAACGCACATTATAAAACTTAGTGAATTTTGAAGTTGCATCAGTGTTTCACTTTTTACTCAAGGGTAGCACTGTTATTCCGATATCTCAAATTGAAAGATAGTACTTTATTGTCACAAATTTTCAAGGTCGTATGACGCACCAATAAAAAATGACAGCATTTCAATGTTGCAAACTTTGATAGTTATATTACGCACAGTATAAAAGTTACTGAATTTTGTAGTTGCATCAGTGTTTCATTTTTTACTCAAGGGTAGCACTGTTTTACCGATATTTCAAATTGACAATAGAATTTTATATTCACAAAATTTCGAGGTTTAATGACGCACCAGTAAAAAGTTACAGCATTTCAATGTTGCAAACTTTGATAGTTATATAACGCACAGTATAAAACTTAGTGAATTTTGAAGTTGCATCAGTGTTTCATTTTTTACTCAAAGGTAGCACTGTTATACCGATATTTTAAATTGACAATAGTACTTTATTGTCACAAACTTTCAAGGTTTTATGACGCTCCAATAAAAAGTTACAGCATTTCAATGTTGCAAACTTTAATAGTTATATTTCGCACAGTATAAAAGTTATTGAATTTTGTAGTTGCATCAGTGTTTCATTTTTTACTCAAGTGTAGCACGGTTTTACCGATATTTCAAATTGACAATAGAATTTTATTGTCACAAAATTTCGAGGTTTTATGACGCACCAGTAAAAAGTTACAGCATTTCAATGTTGCAAACTTTGATAGTTATATTACGCACAGTATAAAAGTTAGTGAATTTTGAAGTTGCATCAGTGTTTCATTTTTTACTCAAGTGTAGCACGGTTTTACCGATATTACAAATTGACAATAGTACTTTATTGTCAAAAAATTTCAAGGTCTTATGACGCACATGTAAAAAGTTACAGCATTTCAATGTTGCAAACTTTGATAGTTATATTACGCACAGTATAAAAGTTAGTGAATTTTGAAGTTGCATCAGTGTTTCATTTTTTACTCAAGTGTAGCACGGTTTTACCGATATTACAAATTGACAATAGTACTTTATTGTCAAAAAATTTCAAGGTCTTATGACGCACATGTAAAAAGTTACAGCATTTCAATGTTGCAAACTTTGATAGTTATATTTCGCACAGTATAAAAGTTACTGAATTTTGTAGTTGCATCAGGGTTTCATTTTCTACTCAAGGGTAGCACTGTTTTACCGATATTTCAAATTGACAATAGAATTTTATTGTCACAAAATTTCGAGGTTTTATGACGCACCAGTAAAAAGTTACAGCATTTCAATGTTGCAAACTTTGATAGTTATATTCCGCACAGTATAAAAGTTAGTGAATTTTGAAGTTTCATCAGAGTTTCATTTTTACGCAAGGTTAGCACTGTTATACCGATATCTCAAATTGATAATAGTATATTATTATCACAAAATTTCTAGGTCTTATGACGCTCCAGTAAAAAGTTACATCATTTCAATGTTGCAAACTTTGATAGTTATATTATTCACAGTTAAAAGTTAGTGAATTTTGTAGTTGCATCAGTGTTTGATTTTTACTCAAGGGTAGCCCTGTTTTACCGATATTTCAAATAGGCAATAGAATTTTATTGTCACAAAATTTCGAGGTTTTATGACGCACCAGTAAAAAGTTACTGCATTTCAATGTTGCAAACTTTGATAATTATATTACGCACAGTATAAAAGTTTGTGAATTTTTAAGTTGCATCAGTGTTTCATTTTTTACTCAAAGGTAGCACTGTTATACCGATATCTCAAATTGACAATAGTTCTTTATTGTCACAAAATTTCGAGGTTTTATGGCGCACCAGTAAAATGTTACCGCATTTCAATGTTGCAAACTTTGATAATTATATTACGCACAGTATAAAAGTTTAAGAATTTTTAAGTTGCACCAATGTTTCATTTAGAGTACTTTGCTGTCACAAAATTTCAAGTTTTTATCAAGCACCAGTAAAAATTTACAGCATTTCAATGTCGCAAACTTTGATAGTTATATTTCGCACAGTATAAAAGATATTGAATTTTGTAGTTGCATCAGTGTTTCATTTTTTACTCAAGTGTAGCACGGTTTTACCGATATTTCAAATTGACAATAGAATTTTATTGTCACAAAATTTCGAGGTTTAATGACGCACCAGTAAAAAGTTACAGCATTTCAATGTTGCAAACTTTGATAGTTATATAACGCACATTATAAAACTTAGTGAATTTTGAAGTTGCATCAGTGTTTCACTTTTTACTCAAGGGTAGCACTGTTATTCCGATATCTCAAATTGAAAGATAGTACTTTATTGTCACAAATTTTCAAGGTCGTATGACGCACCAATAAAAAATGACAGCATTTCAATGTTGCAAACTTTGATAGTTATATTACGCACAGTATAAAAGTTACTGAATTTTGTAGTTGCATCAGTGTTTCATTTTTTACTCAAGTGTAGCACGGTTTTACCGATATTTCAAATTGACAATAGAATTTTATTGTCACAAAATTTCGAGGTTTTATGACGCACCAGTAAAAAGTTACAGCATTTCAATGTTGCAAACTTTGATAGTTATATTACGCGCAGTATAAAAGTTAGTGAATTTTGAAGTTGCATCAGTGTTTCATTTTTTACTCAAGTGTAGCACGGTTTTACCGATATTACAAATTGACAATAGTACTTTATTGTCAAAAAATTTCAAGGTCTTATGACGCACATGTAAAAAGTTACAGCATTTCAATGTTGCAAACTTTGATAGTTATATTACGCACAGTATAAAAGTTAGTGAATTTTGAAGTTGCATCAGTGTTTCATTTTTTACTCAAGTGTAGCACGGTTTTACCGATATTACAAATTGACAATAGTACTTTATTGTCAAAAAATTTCAAGGTCTTATGACGCACATGTAAAAAGTTACAGCATTTCAATGTTGCAAACTTTGATAGTTATATTTCGCACAGTATAAAAGTTACTGAATTTTGTAGTTGCATCAGGGTTTCATTTTCTACTCAAGGGTAGCACTGTTTTACCGATATTTCAAATTGACAATAGAATTTTATTGTCACAAAATTTCGAGGTTTTATGACGCACCAGTAAAAAGTTACAGCATTTCAATGTTGCAAACTTTGATAGTTATATTCCGCACAGTATAAAAGTTAGTGAATTTTGAAGTTTCATCAGAGTTTCATTTTTACGCAAGGTTAGCACTGTTATACCGATATCTCAAATTGATAATAGTATATTATTATCACAAAATTTCTAGGTCTTATGACGCTCCAGTAAAAAGTTACATCATTTCAATGTTGCAAACTTTGATAGTTATATTATTCACAGTTAAAAGTTAGTGAATTTTGTAGTTGCATCAGTGTTTGATTTTTACTCAAGGGTAGCCCTGTTTTACCGATATTTCAAATAGACAATAGAATTTTATTGTCACAAAATTTCGAGGTTTTATGACGCACCAGTAAAAAGTTACTGCATTTCAATGTTGCAAACTTTGATAATTATATTACGCACAGTATAAAAGTTTGTGAATTTTTAAGTTGCATCAGTGTTTCATTTTTTACTCAAAGGTAGCACTGTTATACCGATATCTCAAATTGACAATAGTTCTTTATTGTCACAAAATTTCGAGGTTTTATGGCGCACCAGTAAAATGTTACCGCATTTCAATGTTGCAAACTTTGATAATTATATTACGCACAGTATAAAAGTTTAAGAATTTTTAAGTTGCACCAATGTTTCATTTAGAGTACTTTGCTGTCACAAAATTTCAAGTTTTTATCAAGCACCAGTAAAAATTTACAGCATTTCAATGTCGCAAACTTTGATAGTTATATTTCGCACAGTATAAAAGATATTGAATTTTGTAGTTGCATCAGTGTTTCATTTTTTACTCAAGTGTAGCACGGTTTTACCGATATTTCAAATTGACAATAGAATTTTATTGTCACAAAATTTCGAGGTTTAATGACGCACCAGTAAAAAGTTACAGCATTTCAATGTTGCAAACTTTGATAGTTATATAACGCACATTATAAAACTTAGTGAATTTTGAAGTTGCATCAGTGTTTCACTTTTTACTCAAGGGTAGCACTGTTATTCCGATATCTCAAATTGAAAGATAGTACTTTATTGTCACAAATTTTCAAGGTCGTATGACGCACCAATAAAAAATGACAGCATTTCAATGTTGCAAACTTTGATAGTTATATTACGCACAGTATAAAAGTTACTGAATTTTGTAGTTGCATCAGTGTTTCATTTTTTACTCAAGGGTAGCACTGGTTTACCGATATTTCAAATTGACAATAGAATTTTATTGTCACAAAATTTCGAGGTTTAATGACGCACCAGTAAAAAGTTACAGCATTTCAATGTTGCAAACTTTGATAGTTATATAACGCACAGTATAAAACTTAGTGAATTTTGAAGTTGCATCAGTGTTTCATTTTTTACTCAAAGGTAGCACTGTTATACCGATATTTTAAATTGACAATAGTACTTTATTGTCACAAACTTTCAAGGTTTTATGACGCTCCAATAAAAAGTTACAGCATTTCAATGTTGCAAACTTTAATAGTTATATTTCGCACAGTATAAAAGTTATTGAATTTTGTAGTTGCATCAGTGTTTCATTTTTTACTCAAGTGTAGCACGGTTTTACCGATATTTCAAATTGACAATAGAATTTTATTGTCACAAAATTTCGAGGTTTTATGACGCACCAGTAAAAAGTTACAGCATTTAAATGTTGCAAACTTTGATAGTTATATTACGCACAGTATAAAAGTTAGTGAATTTTGAAGTTGCATCAGTGTTTCATTTTTTACTCAAGTGTAGCACGGTTTTACCGATATTACAAATTGACAATAGTACTTTATTGTCAAAAATTTCAAGGTCTTATGACGCACATGTAAAAAGTTACAGCATTTCAATGTTGCAAACTTTGATAGTTATATTACGCACAGTATAAAAGTTAGTGAATTTTGAAGTTGCATCAGTGTTTCATTTTTTACTCAAGTGTAGCACGGTTTTACCGATATTACAAATTGACAATAGTACTTTATTGTCAAAAAATTTCAAGGTCTTATGACGCACATGTAAAAAGTTACAGCATTTCAATGTTGCAAACTTTGATAGTTATATTTCGCACAGTATAAAAGTTACTGAATTTTGTAGTTGCATCAGGGTTTCATTTTCTACTCAAGGGTAGCACTGTTTTACCGATATTTCAAATTGACAATAGAATTTTATTGTCACAAAAATTCGAGGTTTTATGACGCACCAGTAAAAAGTTACAGCATTTCAATGTTGCAAACTTTGATAGTTATATTCCGCACAGTATAAAAGTTAGTGAATTTTGAAGTTTCATCAGAGTTTCATTTTTACGCAAGGTTAGCACTGTTATACCGATATCTCAATTTGATAATAGTATATTATTATCACAAAATTTCTAGGTCTTATGACGCTCCAGTAAAAAGTTACATCATTTCAATGTTGCAAACTTTGATAGTTATATTATTCACAGTTAAAAGTTAGTGAATTTTGTAGTTGCATCAGTGTTTGATTTTTACTCAAGGGTAGCCCTGTTTTACCGATATTTCAAATAGACAATAGAATTTTATTGTCACAAAATTTCGAGGTTTTATGACGCACCAGTAAAAAGTTACTGCATTTCAATATTGCAAACTTTGATAATTATATTACGCACAGTATAAAAGTTTGTGAATTTTTAAGTTGCATCAGTGTTTCATTTTTTACTCAAAGGTAGCACTGTTATACCGATCTTTTAAATTGACAATAGTACTTTATTGTCAAAAAATTTCAAGGTCTTATGACGCACATGTAAAAAGTTACAGCATTTCAATATTGCAAACTTTGATAGGTATATTACGCACAGTATAAAAGTTTGTGAATTTTTAAGTTGCATCAGTGTTTCATTCTTTACTCAAGGGAAGCACTGTTATTCCGATATCTCAAATTGAAAAATAGTACTTTATTGTCACAAAATTTCAAGGTGGTATGACGCACCAATAAAAAATGACAGCATTTCAATGTTGCAAACTTTGATTGTTATATTCCGCACAGTATAAAAGTTAGTGAATTTTGAAGTTTCATCAGAGTTTCATTTTTACGCAAGGGTAGCACTGTTATACCGATATCTCAAATTGACAATAGTACATTATTATCACAAAATTTCAAGGTCTTATGACGCTCCAGTAAAAAGTTACAGCATTCAATGTTGCAAACTTTGATAGTTATATTACTCACAGTATAAATGTTAGTGAATTTTGTAGTTGCATCAGTGTTTGATTTTTACTCAAGGGTAGAACTGTTTTACCGATATTTCAAATAGACAATAGAATTTTATTGTCACAAAATTTCGAGGTTTAATGACGCACCAGTAAAAAGTTACAGCATTTCAATGTTGCAAACTTTGATAGTTATATAACGCACAGTATAAAACTTAGTGAATTTTGAAGTTGCATCAGTGTTTCACTTTTTACTCAAGGGTAGCACTGTTATTCCGATATCTCAAATTGAAAGATAGTACTTTATTGTCACAAAATTTCAAGGTCGTATGACGCACCAATAAAAAATGACAGCATTTCAATGTTGCAAACTTTGATAGTTATATTACGCACAGTATAAAAGTTACTGAATTTTATAGTTGCATCAGTGTTTCATTTTTTACTCAAGTGTAGCACGGTTTTACCGATATTACAAATTGACAATAGTACTTTATTGTCAAAAAATTTCAAGGTCTTATGACGCACATGTAAAAAGTTACAGCATTTCAATGTTGCAAACTTTGATAGTTATATTACGCACAGTATAAAAGTTTGTGAATTTTTAAGTTGCATCAGTGTTTCATTCTTTACTCAAGGGAAGCACTGTTATTCCGATATCTCAAATTGAAAAATAGTACTTTATTGTCACAAAATTTCAAGGTCGTATGACGCACCAATAAAAAATGACAGCATTTCAATGTTGCAAACTTTGATAGTTATATTACGCACAGTATAAAAGTTACTGAATTTTGTAGTTGTATCAGGGTTTCATTTTCTACTCAAGGGTAGCACTGTTTTACCGATATTTCAAATTGACAATAGAATTTTATTGTCACAAAATTTCGAGGTTTTATGACGCACCAGTAAAAAGTTACAGCATTTCAATGTTGCAAACTTTGATAGTTATATTCCGCACAGTATAAAAATTAGTGAATTTTGAAGTTTCATCAGAGTTTCATTTTTACGCAAGGTTAGCACTGTTATACCGATATCTCAAATTGATAATAGTATATTATTATCACAAAATTTCTAGGTCTTATGACGCTCCAGTAAAAAGTTACATCATTTCAATGTTGCAAACTTTGATAGTTATATTATTCACAGTTAAAAGTTAGTGAATTTTGTAGTTGCATCAGTGTTTGATTTTTACTCAAGGGTAGCCCTGTTTTACCGATATTTCAAATAGACAATAGAATTTTATTGTCACAAAATTTCGAGGTTTTATGACGCACCAGTAAAAAGTTACTGCATTTCAATGTTGCAAACTTTGATAATTATATTACGCACAGTATAAAAGTTTGTGAATTTTTAAGTTGCATCAGTGTTTCATTTTTTACTCAAAGGTAGCACTGTTATACCGATCTTTTAAATTGACAATAGTACTTTATTGTCAAAAAATTTCAACGTCTTATGACGCACATGTAAAAAGTTACAGCATTTCAATATTGCAAACTTTGATAGTTATATTACGCACAGTATAAAAGTTTGTGAATTTTTAAGTTGCATCAGTGTTTCATTCTTTACTCAAGGGAAGCACTGTTATTCCGATATCTCAAATTGAAAAATAGTACTTTATTGTCACAAAATTTCAAGGTGGTATGACGCACCAATAAAAAATGACAGCATTTCAATGTTGCAAACTTTGATTGTTATATTCCGCACAGTATAAAAGTTAGTGAATTTTGAAGTTTCATCAGAGTTTCATTTTTACGCAAGGGTAGCACTGTTATACCGATATCTCAAATTGACAATAGTACATTATTATCACAAAATTACAAGGTCTTATGACGCTCCAGTAAAAAGTTACAGCATTCAATGTTGCAAACTTTGATAGTTATATTACTCACAGTATAAATGTTAGTGAATTTTGTAGTTGCATCAGTGTTTGATTTTTACTCAAGGGTAGCACTGTTTTACCGATATTTCAAATAGACAATAGAATTTTATTGTCACAAAATTTCTAGGTTTAATGACGCACCAGTAAAAAGTTACAGCATTTCAATGTTGCAAACTTTGATAGTTATATAACGCACAGTATAAAACTTAGTGAATTTTGAAGTTGCATCAGTGTTTCACTTTTTACTCAAGGGTAGCACTGTTATTCCGATATTTCAAATTGAAAGATAGTACTTTATTGTCACAAAATTTCAAGGTCGTATGACGCACCAATAAAAAATGACAGCATTTCAATGTTGCAAACTTTGATAGTTATATTACGCACAGTATAAAAGTTACTGAATTTTATAGTTGCATCAGTGTTTCATTTTTTACTCAAGGATAGCACTGTTTTACCGATATTTCAAATTGACAATAGAATTTTATTGTCACAAAATTTCGAGGTTTTATGACGCACCAGTAAAAAGTTACAGCATTTCAATGTTGCAAACTTTGATAGTTATATAACGCACTGTATAAAACTTAGTGAATTTTGAAGTTGCATCATTGTTTCATTTTTTACTCAAAGGTAGCACTGTTATACCGATATTTTAAATTGACAATAGTACTTTATTGTCACAAACTTTCAAGGTTTTATGACGCTCCAATAAAAAGTTACAGCATTTCAATGTTGCAAACTTTAATAGTTATATTTCGCACAGTATAAAAGTTATTGAATTTTGTAGTTGCATCAGTGTTTCATTTTTTACTCAAGTGTAGCACGGTTTTACCGATATTTCAAATTGACAATAGAATTTTATTGTCACAAAATTTCGAGGTTTTATGACGCACCAGTAAAAAGTTACAGCATTTCAATGTGGCAAACTTTGATAGTTATATTACGCACAGTATAAAAGTTACTGAATTTTGTAGTTGTATCAGGGTTTCATTTTCTACTCAAGGGTAGCACTGTTTTACCGATATTTCAAATTGACAATAGAATTTTATTGTCACAAAATTTCGAGGTTTTATGACGCACCAGTAAAAAGTTACAGCATTTCAATGTTGCAAACTTTGATAGTTATATTCCGCACAGTATAAAAGTTAGTGAATTTTGAAGTTTCATCAGAGTTTCATTTTTACGCAAGGTTAGCACTGTTATACCGATATCTCAAATTGATAATAGTATATTATTATCACAAAATTTCTAGGTCTTATGACGCTCCAGTAAAAAGTTACATCATTTCAATGTTGCAAACTTTGATAGTTATATTATTCACAGTTAAAAGTTAGTGAATTTTGTAGTTGCATCAGTGTTTGATTTTTACTCAAGGGTAGCCCTGTTTTACCGATATTTCAAATAGACAATAGAATTTTATTGTCACAAAATTTCGAGGTTTTATGACGCACCAGTAAAAAGTTACTGCATTTCAATGTTGCAAACTTTGATAATTATATTACGCACAGTATAAAAGTTTGTGAATTTTTAAGTTGCATCAGTGTTTCATTTTTTACTCAAAGGTAGCACTGTTATACCGATCTTTTAAATTGACAATAGTACTTTATTGTCAAAAAATTTCAAGGTCTTATGACGCACATGTAAAAAGTTACAGCATTTCAATATTGCAAACTTTGATAGTTATATTACGCACAGTATAAAAGTTTGTGAATTTTTAAGTTGCATCAGTGTTTCATTCTTTACTCAAGGGAAGCACTGTTATTCCGATATCTCAAATTGAAAAATAGTACTTTATTGTCACAAAATTTCAAGGTGGTATGACGCACCAATAAAAAATGACAGCATTTCAATGTTGCAAACTTTGATTGTTATATTCCGCACAGTATAAAAGTTAGTGAATTTTGAAGTTTCATCAGAGTTTCATTTTTACGCAAGGGTAGCACTGTTATACCGATATCTCAAATTGACAATAGTACATTATTATCACAAAATTACAAGGTCTTATGACGCTCCAGTAAAAAGTTACAGCATTCAATGTTGCAAACTTTGATAGTTATATTACTCACAGTATAAATGTTAGTGAATTTTGTAGTTGCATCAGTGTTTGATTTTTACTCAAGGGTAGCACTGTTTTACCGATATTTCAAATAGACAATAGAATTTTATTGTCACAAAATTTCTAGGTTTAATGACGCACCAGTAAAAAGTTACAGCATTTCAATGTTGCAAACTTTGATAGTTATATAACGCACAGTATAAAACTTAGTGAATTTTGAAGTTGCATCAGTGTTTCACTTTTTACTCAAGGGTAGCACTGTTATTCCGATATTTCAAATTGAAAGATAGTACTTTATTGTCACAAAATTTCAAGGTCGTATGACGCACAAATAAAAAATGACAGCATTTCAATGTTGCAAACTTTGATAGTTATATTACGCACAGTATAAAAGTTACTGAATTTTATAGTTGCATCAGTGTTTCATTTTTTCCTCAAGGATAGCACTGTTTTACCGATATTTCAAATTGACAATAGAATTTTATTGTCACAAAATTTCGAGGTTTTATGACGCACCAGTAAAAAGTTACAGCATTTCAATGTTGCAAACTTTGATAGTTATATAACGCACTGTATAAAACTTAGTGAATTTTGAAGTTGCATCATTGTTTCATTTTTTACTCAAAGGTAGCACTGTTATACCGATATTTTAAATTGACAATAGTACTTTATTGTCACAAACTTTCAAGGTTTTATGACGCTCCAATAAAAAGTTACAGCATTTCAATGTTGCAAACTTTAATAGTTATATTTCGCACAGTATAAAAGTTATTGAATTTTGTAGTTGCATCAGTGTTTCATTTTTTACTCAAGTGTAGCACGGTTTTACCGATATTTCAAATTGACAATAGAATTTTATTGTCACAAAATTTCGAGGTTTTATGACGCACCAGTAAAAAGTTACAGCATTTCAATGTTGCAAACTTTGATAGTTATATTACGCACAGTATAAAAGTTAGTGAATTTTGAAGTTGCATCAGTGTTTCATTTTTTACTCAAGTGTAGCACGGTTTTACCGATATTACAAATTGACAATAGTACTTTATTGTCAAAAAATTTCAAGGTCTTATGACGCACATGTAAAAAGTTACAGCATTTCAATGTTGCAAACTTTGATAGTCATATTACGCACAGTATAAAAGATTGTGAAATTTAAGTTGCATCAGTGTTTCATTCTTTACTCAAGGGAAGCGCTTTTATACCGATATTTCAAATTCACAAGAAAACTTTATTGTCACATAATTTCAAGTTCTTATGACGCACCAGTAAAAAGTTACAGCATTTCAATGTTGCAAACTTTAATAGTTATATTTCGCACAGTATAAAAGTTATTGAATTTTGTAGTTGCATCACTGTTTCATTTTTTACTCAAGTGTAGCACGGTTTTACCGATATTTCAAATTGACAATAGAATTTTATTGTCACAAAATTTCGAGGTTTTATGACGCACCAGTAAAAAGTTACAGCATTTCAATGTTGCAAACTTTGATAGTTATATTACGCACAGTATAAAAGTTAGTGAATTTTGAAGTTGCATCAGTGTTTCATTTTTTACTCAAGTGTAGCACGGTTTTACCGATATTACAAATTGACAATAGTACTTTATTGTCACAAAATTTCAAGGTCGTATGACGCACCAATAAAAAATGACAGCATTTCAATGTTGCAAACTTTGATAGTTATATTACGCACAGTATAAAAGTTACTGAATTTTGTAGTTGTATCAGGGTTTCATTTTCTACTCAAGGGTAGCACTGTTTTACCGATATTTCAAATTGACAATAGAATTTTATTGTCACAAAATTTCGAGGTTTTATGACGCACCAGTAAAAAGTTACAGCATTTCAATGTTGCAAACTTTGATAGTTATATTCCGCACAGTATAAAAGTTAGTGAATTTTGAAGTTTCATCAGAGTTTCATCAGAGTTTCATTTTTACGCAAGGTTAGCACTGTTATACCGATATCTCAAATTGATAATAGTATATTATTATCACAAAATTTCTAGGTCTTATGACGCTCCAGTAAAAAGTTACATCATTTCAATGTTGCAAACTTTGATAGTTATATTATTCACAGTTAAAAGTTAGTGAATTTTGTAGTTGCATCAGTGTTTGATTTTTACTCAAGGGTAGCCCTGTTTTACCGATATTTCAAATAGACAATAGAATTTTATTGTCACAAAATTTCGAGGTTTTATGACGCACCAGTAAAAAGTTACTGCATTTCAATGTTGCAAACTTTGATAATTATATTACGCACAGTATAAAAGTTTGTGAATTTTTAAGTTGCATCAGTGTTTCATTTTTTACTCAAAGGTAGCACTGTTATACCGATCTTTTAAATTGACAATAGTACTTTATTGTCAAAAAATTTCAAGGTCTTATGACGCACATGTAAAAAGTTACAGCATTTCAATATTGCAAACTTTGATAGTTATATTCCGCACAGTATAAAAGTTAGTGAATTTTGTAGTTGTATCAGGGTTTCATTTTCTACTCAAGGGTAGCACTGTTTTACCGATATTTCAAATTGACAATAGAATTTTATTGTCACAAAATTTCGAGGTTTTATGACGCACCAGTAAAAAGTTACTGCATTTCAATGTTGCAAACTTTGATAATTATATTACGCACAGTATAAAAGTTTGTGAATTTTTAAGTTGCATCAGTGTTTCATTCTTTACTCAAGGGAAGCACTGTTATTCCGATATCTCAAATTGAAAAATAGTACTTTATTGTCACAAAATTTCAAGGTGGTATGACGCACCAATAAAAAATGACAGCATTTCAATGTTGCAAACTTTGATTGTTATATTCCGCACAGTATAAAAGTTAGTGAATTTTGAAGTTTCATCAGAGTTTCATTTTTACGCAAGGGTAGCACTGTTATACCGATATCTCAAATTGACAATAGTACATTATTATCACAAAATTACAAGGTCTTATGACGCTCCAGTAAAAAGTTACAGCATTCAATGTTGCAAACTTTGATAGTTATATTACTCACAGTATAAATGTTAGTGAATTTTGTAGTTGCATCAGTGTTTGATTTTTACTCAAGGGTAGCACTGTTTTACCGATATTTCAAATAGACAATAGAATTTTATTGTCACAAAATTTCTAGGTTTAATGACGCACCAGTAAAAAGTTACAGCATTTCAATGTTGCAAACTTTGATAGTTATATAACGCACAGTATAAAACTTAGTGAATTTTGAAGTTGCATCAGTGTTTCACTTTTTACTCAAGGGTAGCACTGTTATTCCGATATTTCAAATTGAAAGATAGTACTTTATTGTCACAAAATTTCAAGGTCGTATGACGCACCAATAAAAAATGACAGCATTTCAATGTTGCAAACTTTGATAGTTATATTACGCACAGTATAAAAGTTACTGAATTTTATAGTTGCATCAGTGTTTCATTTTTTACTCAAAGATAGCACTGTTTTACCGATATTTCAAATTGACAATAGAATTTTATTGTCACAAAATTTCGAGGTTTTATGACGCACCAGTAAAAAGTTACAGCATTTCAATGTTGCAAACTTTGATAGTTATATAACGCACTGTATAAAACTTAGTGAATTTTGAAGTTGCATCATTGTTTCATTTTTTACTCAAAGGTAGCACTGTTATACCGATATTTTAAATTGACAATAGTACTTTATTGTCACAAACTTTCAAGGTTTTATGACGCTCCAATAAAAAGTTACAGCATTTCAATGTTGCAAACTTTAATAGTTATATTTCGCACAGTATAAAAGTTATTGAATTTTGTAGTTGCATCAGTGTTTCATTTTTTACTCAAGTGTAGCACGGTTTTACCGATATTTCAAATTGACAATAGAATTTTATTGTCACAAAATTTCGAGGTTTTATGACGCACCAGTAAAAAGTTACAGCATTTCAATGTTGCAAACTTTGATAGTTATATTACGCACAGTATAAAAGTTAGTGAATTTTGAAGTTGCATCAGTGTTTCATTTTTTACTCAAGTGTAGCACGGTTATACCGATATTTCAAATTGACAATAGAACTTTATTGTCAAAAAATTTCAAGGTCTTATGACGCACATGTAAAAAGTTACAGCATTTCAATGTTGCAAACTTTGATAGTCATATTACGCACAGTATAAAAGATTGTGAAATTTAAGTTGCATCAGTGTTTCATTCTTTACTCAAGGGAAGCGCTTTTATACCGATATTTCAAATTCACAAGAAAACTTTATTGTCACATAATTTCAAGTTCTTATGACGCACCAGTAAAAAGTTACAGCATTTCAATGTTGCAAACTTTAATAGTTATATTTCGCACAGTATAAAAGTTATTGAATTTTGTAGTTGCATCAGTGTTTCATTTTTTACTCAAGTGTAGCACGGTTTTACCGATATTTCAAATTGACAATAGAATTTTATTGCCACAAAATTTCGAGGTTTTATGACGCACCAGTAAAAAGTTACAGCATTTCAATGTTGCAAACTTTGATAGTTATATTACGCACAGTATAAAAGTTAGTGAATTTAGAAGTTGCATCAGTGTTTCATTTTTTACTCAAGTGTAGCACGGTTTTACCGATATTACAAATTAACAATAGTACTTTATTGTCAAAAAATTTCAAGGTCTTATGACGCACATGTAAAAAGTTACAGCATTTCAATGTTGCAAACTTTGATAGTTATATTACGCACAGTATAAAAGTTTGTGAATTTTTAAGTTGCATCAGTGTTTCATTCTTTACTCAAGTGTAGCACGGTTTTACCGATATTACAAATTGACAATAGTACTTTATTGTCAAAAAATTTCAAGGTCTTATGACGCACATGTCAAAAGTTACAGCATTTCAATGTTGCAAACTTTGATAGTTATATTACGCACAGTATAAAAGTTTGTGAATTTTTAAGTTGCATCAGTGTTTCATTCTTTACTCAAGGGAAGCACTGTTATTCCGATATCTCAAATTGAAAAATAGTACTTTATTGTCACAAAATTTCAAGGTCGTATGACGCACCAATAAAAAATGACAGCATTTCAATGTTGCAAACTTTGATAGTTATATTACGCACAGTATAAAAGTTACTGAATTTTGTAGTTGCATCAGGGTTTCATTTTCTACTCAAGGGTAGCACTGTTTTACCGATATTTCAAATTGACAATAGAATTTTATTGTCACTAAATTTCGAGGTTTTATGACGCACCAGTAAAAAGTTACAGCATTTCAATGTTGCAAACTTTGATAGTTATATTACGCACAGTATAAAAGTTAGTGAATTTTGAAGTTGCATCAGTGTTTCATTTTTTACTCAAGTGTAGCACGGTTTTACCGATATTACAAATTGACAATAGTACTTTATTGTCAAAAAATTTCAAGGTCTTATGACGCACATGTAAAAAGTTACAGCATTTCAATGTTGCAAACTTTGATAGTCATATTACGCACAGTATAAAAGATTGTGAAATTTAAGTTGCATCAGTGTTTCATTCTTTACTCAAGGGAAGCGCTTTTATACCGATATTTCAAATTCACAAGAAAACTTTATTGTCACATAATTTCAAGTTCTTATGACGCACCAGTAAAAAGTTACAGCATTTCAATGTTGCAAACTTTAATAGTTATATTTCGCACAGTATAAAAGTTATTGAATTTTGTAGTTGCATCAGTGTTTCATTTTTTACTCAAGTGTAGCACGGTTTTACCGATATTTCAAATTGACAATAGAATTTTATTGCCACAAAATTTCGAGGTTTTATGACGCACCAGTAAAAAGTTACAGCATTTCAATGTTGCAAACTTTGATAGTTATATTACGCACAGTATAAAAGTTAGTGAATTTAGAAGTTGCATCAGTGTTTCATTTTTTACTCAAGTGTAGCACGGTTTTACCGATATTACAAATTAACAATAGTACTTTATTGTCAAAAAATTACAAGGTCTTATGACGCACATGTAAAAAGTTACAGCATTTCAATGTTGCAAACTTTGATAGTTATATTACGCACAGTATAAAAGTTTGTGAATTTTTAAGTTGCATCAGTGTTTCATTCTTTACTCAAGGGAAGCACTGTTATTCCGATATCTCAAATTGAAAAATAGTACTTTATTGTCACAAAATTTCAAGGTCGTATGACGCACCAATAAAAAATGACAGCATTTCAATGTTGCAAACTTTGATAGTTATATTACGCACAGTATAAAAGTTACTGAATTTTGTAGTTGCATCAGGGTTTCATTTTCTACTCAAGGGTAGCACTGTTTTACCGATATTTCAAATTGACAATAGAATTTTATTGTCGCAAAATTTCGAGGTTTTATGACGCACCAGTAAAAAGTTACAGCATTTCAATGTTGCAAACTTTGATAGTTATATTACGCACAGTATAAAAGTTAGTGAATTTTGAAGTTGCATCAGTGTTTCATTTTTTACTCAAGTGTAGCACGGTTTTACCGATATTACAAATTGACAATAGTACTTTATTGTCAAAAAATTTCAAGGTCTTATGACGCACATGTAAAAAGTTACAGCATTTCAATGTTGCAAACTTTGATAGTCATATTACGCACAGTATAAAAGATTGTGAAATTTAAGTTGCATCAGTGTTTCATTCTTTACTCAAGGGAAGCGCTTTTATACCGATATTTCAAATTCACAAGAAAACTTTATTGTCACATAATTTCAAGTTCTTATGACGCACCAGTAAAAAGTTACAGCATTTCAATGTTGCAAACTTTAATAGTTATATTTCGCACAGTATAAAAGTTATTGAATTTTGTAGTTGCATCAGTGTTTCATTTTTTACTCAAGTGTAGCACGGTTTTACCGATATTTCAAATTGACAATAGACTTTTATTGTCACAAAATTTCGAGGTTTTATGACGCACCAGTAAAAAGTTACAGCATTTCAATGTTGCAAACTTTGATAGTTATATTACGCACAGTATAAAAGTTAGTGAATTTTGAAGTTTCATCAGAGTTTCATTTTTACGCAAGGTTAGCACTGTTATACCGATATCTCAAATTGATAATAGTATATTATTATCACAAAATTTCTAGGTCTTATGACGCTCCAGTAAAAAGTTACAGCATTTCAATGTTGCAAACTTTGATAGTTATATAACGCACAGTATAAAACTTAGTGAATTTTGAAGTTGCATCAGTGTTTCACTTTTTACTCAAGGGTAGCACTGTTATTCCGATATCTCAAATTGAAAGATAGTACTTTATTGTCACAAAATTTCAAGGTCGTATGACGCACCAATAAAAAATGACAGCATTTCAATGTTGCAAACTTTGATAGTTATATTACGCACAGTATAAAAGTTACTGAATTTTATAGTTGCATCAGTGTTTCATTTTTTACTCAAGTGTAGCACGGTTTTACCGATATTACAAATTGACAATAGTACTTTATTGTCAAAAAATTTCAAGGTCTTATGACGCACATGTAAAAAGTTACAGCATTTCAATGTTGCAAACTTTGATAGTTATATTACGCACAGTATAAAAGTTTGTGAATTTTTAAGTTGCATCAGTGTTTCATTCTTTACTCAAGGGAAGCACTGTTATTCCGATACCTCAAATTGAAAAATAGTACTTTATTGTCACAAAATTTCAAGGTCGTATGACGCACCAATAAAAAATGACAGCATTTCAATGTTGCAAACTTTGATAGTTATATTACGCACAGTATAAAAGTTACTGAATTTTGTAGTTGTATCAGGGTTTCATTTTCTACTCAAGGGTAGCACTGTTTTACCGATATTTCAAATTGACAATAGAATTTTATTGTCACAAAATTTCGAGGTTTTATGACGCACCAGTAAAAAGTTACAGCATTTCAATGTTGCAAACTTTGATAGTTATATTCCGCACAGTATAAAAGTTAGTGAATTTTGAAGTTTCATCAGAGTTTCATTTTTACGCAAGGTTAGCACTGTTATACCGATATCTCAAATTGATAATAGTATATTATTATCACAACATTTCTAGGTCTTATGACGCTCCAGTAAAAAGTTACATCATTTCAATGTTGCAAACTTTGGTAGTTATATTATTCACAGTTAAAAGTTAGTGAATTTTGTAGTTGCATCAGTGTTTGATTTTTACTCAAGGGTAGCCCTGTTTTACCGATATTTCAAATAGACAATAGAATTTTATTGTCACAAAATTTCGAGGTTTTATGACGCACCAGTAAAAAGTTACTGCATTTCAATGTTGCAAACTTTGATAATTATATTACGCACAGTATAAAAGTTTGTGAATTTTTAAGTTGCATCAGTGTTTCATTTTTTACTCAAAGGTAGCACTGTTATACCGATCTTTTAAATTGACAATAGTACTTTATTGTCAAAAAATTTCAAGGTCTTATGACGCACATGTAAAAAGTTACAGCATTTCAATATTGCAAACTTTGATAGTTATATTACGCACAGTATAAAAGTTTGTGAATTTTTAAGTTGCATCAGTGTTTCATTCTTTACTCAAGGGAAGCACTGTTATTCCGATATCTCAAATTGAAAAATAGTACTTTATTGTCACAAAATTTCGAGGTTTTATGACGCACCAGTAAAAAGTTACAGCATTTCAATGTTGCAAACTTTGATAGTTATATAACGCACTGTATAAAACTTAGTGAATTTTGAAGTTGCATCATTGTTTCATTTTTTACTCAAAGGTAGCACTGTTATACCGATATTTTAAATTGACAATAGTACTTTATTGTCACAAACTTTCAAGGTTTTATGACGCTCCAATAAAAAGTTACAGCATTTCAATGTTGCAAACTTTAATAGTTATATTTCGCACAGTATAAAAGTTATTGAATTTTGTAGTTGCATCAGTGTTTCATTTTTTACTCAAGTGTAGCACGGTTTTACCGATATTTCAAATTGACAATAGAATTTTATTGTCACAAAATTTCGAGGTTTTATGACGCACCAGTAAAAAGTTACAGCATTTCAATGTTGCAAACTTTGATAGTTATATTACGCACAGTATAAAAGTTAGTGAATTTTGAAGTTGCATCAGTGTTTCATTTTTTACTCAAGTGTAGCACGGTTTTACCGATATTACAAATTGACAATAGTACTTTATTGTCAAAAAATTTCAAGGTCTTATGACGCACATGTAAAAAGTTACAGCATTTCAATGTTGCAAACTTTGATAGTCATATTACGCACAGTATAAAAGATTGTGAAATTTAAGTTGCATCAGTGTTTCATTCTTTACCCAAGGGAAGCGCTTTTATACCGATATTTCAAATTCACAAGAAAACTTTATTGTCACATAATTTCAAGTTCTTATGACGCACCAGTAAAAAGTTACAGCATTTCAATGTTGTAAACTTTGATAGTTATATTACGCACAGTATAAAAGTTAGTGAATTTTTAAGTTGCTTCAGTGTTTCATTTTTTACTCAAAGATAGCACTGTTATACCGATATTTTAAATTGACAATAGTACTTTATTTTCACAAAATTTAAAGTTTTTATGAAGCACCATTAAAAAGTTACAGCATTTCAATGTTGCAAACTTTTTTAGTTATATTACGCACAATATAAAAGTTAGTGAAATTTGAAGTTACATCAGTGTTTTATTTTTTACTCAAGAGTAGCACTGTTATGCCGATATTTGAAATTGACAATAGTACTTTATGGTAACAAAATTTGAAGGTATTATGACGCTCCAGTAAAAAGTTACAGCATTTCAATATTGCAAACTTTGATAGTTATATTACGCACAGTATAAAAGTTAGTGAATTTTGAAGTTGCATCAGTGTTTCATTTTATACTCAAAGGTAGCACTGTTATACCGATATTTTAAATTGACAATAGTTCTTTATTGTCACAAAATTTCAAGGTATTATGACGCTCCAGTAAAAAGCTACAGCATTTCAATATTGCAAACTTTGATAATTATATAACGCACAGTGTAAAACTTATTGAATTTTGAAGTTGCATCAGTGTTTCATTTTTTACTCAAAGATAGCACTGTTATACCGATATTTTAAATTGACAATAGTACTTTATTGTCAAAAAGTTTCAAGGTCTTATGACGCACATGTAAAAAGTTACAGCATTTCAATATTGCAAACTTTGATAGTTATATTACGCACAGTATAAAAGTTTGTGAATTTTTAAGTTGCATTAGTGTTTCATTCTTTACTCAAGGGAAGCACTGTTATACCGATATTTCAAATTGACAAGAGTACTTTATTGTCACAAAATTTCAAGGTTTTATGACGCTGCAATAAAAAGTTACAGCATTTCAATGTTGCAAACTTTGATAGTTATATTTCGCAAAGTATAAAATTTAATGAATTTTGAAGTTGCATTTGTGTTTCATTCTTTACTCAAGGGAAGCACTGTTATACCGATATTTCAAACTGACAAGAGTACTTTATTGTCACAAAATTTCAAGTTCTTATGACGCACCAGTAAAAAGTTACAGCATTTCAATGTTGCAAACTTTGATAGTTATATAACGCACAGTATAAAACTTAGTGAATTTTGAAGTTGCATCAGTGTTTCATATTTTACTCAAAGGTAGCACTGTTATACCGATATTTTAATTTGACATTAGTACTTTATTGTCAAAAAATTTCAAGGTCTTATGACGCACATGTAAAAAGTTACAGCATTTCAATGTTGCAAACTTTGATAGTCATATTACGCACAGTATAAAAGTTTGAGAATTTTTAAGTTGCATCAGTGTTTCATCATTTACTCAAGGGAAGCACTGTTATACCCATATTTCAAATTGACAAGAGTACTTTATTGTCACAAAATTTCAAGTTCTTATGACGCACCAGTAAAAAGTTACAGCATTTCAATGTTGCAAACTTTGATAGTTATATTACGCACAGTATAAAAGCTAGTGAATTTTTAAGTTGCTTCAGTGTTTCATTTTTTACTCAAAGGTAGCACTGTTATACCAATATTTTAAATTGACAATAGTACTTTATTGTCACAAAATTTCAAGGTTTTATGACGCTCCAGTAAACAGTTACAGCATTTCAATGTTGCAAACTTTGATAGTTACATTTCGCACAGCATAAAATTTAATGAATTTTGAAGTTGCATCAGTGTTTCATTTTTTACTCAAAGGTAGCACTGTTATACCGATATCTTAAATTGACAATAGTACTTTATTGTCAAAAACTTTCAAGGTCTTATGACGCACATGTAAAAAGTTACAGCATTTCAATGTTGCAAACTTTGATAGTTATATTACGCACAGTATAAAAGTTTGTGAAATTTAAGTTGCATCAGTGTATCATTCTTTACTCAAGGGAAGCACTTTTATACCGATATTTCAAATTCACAAGAAAACTTTATTGTCACAAAATTTCAAGGTTTTATGACGCTCCAGTAAACAGTTACAGCATTTCAATGTTGCAAACTTTGATAGTTGTATAACGCACAGTATAAAACTTAGTGAATTTTGAAGTTGCATCAGTGTTTCATATTTTACTCAAAGGTAGCTCTGTTATACAGATATTTTAAATTGACATTAGTACTTTATTGTCAAAAAATTTCAAGGTCTTATGACGCACATATACAAAGTTACAGCATTTCAATGTTGCAAACTTTGATAGTTATATTACGCACAGTATAAAAGATTGTGAAATTTAAGTTGCATCAGTGTTTCATTCTTTACTCAAGGGAAGCACTTTTATACCGATATTTCAAATTCACAAGAAAACTTTATTGTCACATAATTTCAAGTTCTTATGACGCACCAGTAAAAAGTTACAGCGTTTCAATGTTGCAAACTTTGATAGTTATATTACGCACAGTATAAAAGTTAGTGAATTTTTAAGTTGCTTCAGTGTTTCATTTTTTATTCAAAGGTAGCACTGTTATACCGATATTTTAAATTGACAATAGTACTTTATTTTCACAAAATTTCAAGGTTTTATGACGCTCCAGTAAAAAGTTACAGCATTTCAATATTGCAAACTTTGATAGTTATGTTACACACAGTATAAAAGTTAGTGAACTTTGAAGTTGTATCATTGTTTTATTTTTTACTCAAGGGAAGCACTGTTATACCGATATCTCAAATTGACAATAGTACTTTATTGTCACAAAATTTAAAGTTTTTATGAAGCACCATTAAAAAGTTACAGCATTTCAATATTGCAAACTTTGATAATTATATTACGCACAGTATAAAAGTTAGTGAATTTTTAAGTTGCATCAGTGTTTCATTTTTTACTCAAAGGTAGCACTGTTATACCGATATTTCAAATTGACAAGAGTACTTTATTGTCACAAAATTTCAAGTTGTTATGACGCACCAGCAAAAAGTTACAGCATTTCAATGTTGCAAACTTTGATAGTTATATTACGCACAGTATAAAAGTTAGTGAATTTTGAAGTTTCATCAGTGTTTCATTTTTACTCAAGGGTAGCACTGTTATACCGATATTTTAAATTGACAAAAATACTTTATTGTCACAAAATTTCAAGGTATTATGACGCTCCAGTAAACAGTTACAGCATTTCAATGTTGCAAACTTTGATAGTTACATTTCGCACAGTATAAAATTTAATGAATTTTGAAGTTGCATCAGTGTTTCATTTTTTACTCAAAGATAGCACTGTTATACCGATATTTTAAATTGACAATAGTACTTTATTGTCAAAAAGTTTCAAGGTCTTATGACGCACATGTAAAAAGTTACAGCATTTCAATGTTGCAAACTTTGATAGTTATATTACGCACAGTATAAAAGTTTGTGAATTTTTAAGTTGCATTAGTGTTTCATTCTTTACTCAAGGGAAGCACTGTTATACCGATATTTCAAATTGACAAGAGTACTTTATTGTCACAAAATTTCAAGGTTTTATGACGCTGCAATAAAAAGTTACAGCATTTCAATGTTGCAAACTTTGATAGTTATATTTCGCAAAGTATAAAATTTAATGAATTTTGAAGTTGCATTTGTGTTTCATTCTTTACTCAAGGGAAGCACTGTTATACCGATATTTCAAACTGACAAGAGTACTTTATTGTCACAAAATTTCAAGTTCTTATGACGCACCAGTAAAAAGTTACAGCATTTCAATGTTGCAAACTTTGATAGTTATATAACGCACAGTATAAAACTTAGTGAATTTTGAAGTTGCATCAGTGTTTCATATTTTACTCAAAGGTAGCACTGTTATACCGATATTTTAATTTGACATTAGTACTTTATTGTCAAAAAATTTCAAGGTCTTATGACGCACATGTAAAAAGTTACAGCATTTCAATGTTGCAAACTTTGATAGTCATATTACGCACAGTATAAAAGTTTGAGAATTTTTAAGTTGCATCAGTGTTTCATCATTTACTCAAGGGAAGCACTGTTATACCCATATTTCAAATTGACAAGAGTACTTCATTGTCACAAAATTTCAAGTTCTTATGACGCACCAGTAAAAAGTTACAGCATTTCAATGTTGCAAACTTTGATAGTTATATTACGCACAGTATAAAAGCTAGTGAATTTTTAAGTTGCTTCAGTGTTTCATTTTTTACTCAAAGGTAGCAGTGTTATACCAATATTTTAAATTGACAATAGTACTTTATTGTCACAAAATTTTAAGGTTTTATGACGCTCCAGTAAACAGTTACAGCATTTCAATGTTGCAAACTTTGATAGTTACATTTCGCACAGCATAAAATTTAATGAATTTTGAAGTTGCATCAGTGTTTCATTTTTTACTCAAAGGTAGCACTGTTATACCGATATCTTAAATTGACAATAGTACTTTATTGTCAAAAACTTTCAAGGTCTTATGACGCACATGTAAAAAGTTACAGCATTTCAATGTTGCAAACTTTGATAGTTATATTACGCACAGTATAAAAGTTTGTGAAATTTAAGTTGCATCAGTGTATCATTCTTTACTCAAGGGAAGCACTTTTATACCGATATTTCAAATTCACAAGAAAACTTTATTGTCACAAAATTTCAAGGTTTTATGACGCTCCAGTAAACAGTTACAGCATTTCAATGTTGCAAACTTTGATAGTTGTATAACGCACAGTATAAAACTTAGTGAATTTTGAAGTTGCATCAGTGTTTCATATTTTACTCAAAGGTAGCTCTGTTATACAGATATTTTAAATTGACATTAGTACTTTATTGTCAAAAAATTTCAAGGTCTTATGACGCACATGTACAAAGTTACAGCATTTCAATGTTGCAAACTTTGATAGTTATATTACGCACAGTATAAAAGATTGTGAAATTTAAGTTGCATCAGTGTTTCATTCTTTACTCAAGGGAAGCACTTTTATACCGATATTTCAAATTCACAAGAAAACTTTATTGTCACATAATTTCAAGTTCTTATGACGCACCAGTAAAAAGTTACAGCGTTTCAATGTTGCAAACTTTGATAGTTATATTACGCACAGTATAAAAGTTAGTGAATTTTTAAGTTGCTTCAGTGTTTCATTTTTTATTCAAAGGTAGCACTGTTATACCGATATTTTAAATTGACAATAGTACTTTATTTTCACAAAATTTCAAGGTTTTATGACGCTCCAGTAAAAAGTTACAGCATTTCAATATTGCAAACTTTGATAGTTATGTTACACACAGTATAAAAGTTAGTGAACTTTGAAGTTGTATCATTGTTTTATTTTTTACTCAAGGGAAGCACTGTTATACCGATATCTCAAATTGACAATAGTACTTTATTGTCACAAAATTTAAAGTTTTTATGAAGCACCATTAAAAAGTTACAGCATTTCAATATTGCAAACTTTGATAATTATATTACGCACAGTATAAAAGTTAGTGAATTTTTAAGTTGCATCAGTGTTTCATTTTTTACTCAAAGGTAGCACTGTTATACCGATATTTCAAATTGACAAGAGTACTTTATTGTCACAAAATTTCAAGTTGTTATGACGCACCAGCAAAAAGTTACAGCATTTCAATGTTACAAACTTTGATAGTTATATTACGCACAGTATAAAAGTTAGTGAATTTTGAAGTTTCATCAGTGTTTCATTTTTACTCAAGGGTAGCACTGTTATACCGATATTTTAAATTGACAAAAATACTTTATTGTCACAAAATTTCAAGGTATTATGACGCTCCAGTAAACAGTTACAGCATTTCAATGTTGCAAACTTTGATAGTTACATTTCGCACAGTATAAAATTTAATGAATTTTGAAGTTGCATCAGTGTTTCATTTTTTACTCAAAGATAGCACTGTTATACCGATATTTTAAATTGACAATAGTACTTTATTGTCAAAAAGTTTCAAGGTCTTATGACGCACATGTAAAAAGTTACAGCATTTCAATGTTGCAAACTTTGATAGTTATATTACGCACAGTATAAAAGTTTGTGAATTTTTAAGTTGCATTAGTGTTTCATTCTTTACTCAAGGGAAGCACTGTTATACCGATATTTCAAATTGACAAGAGTACTTTATTGTCACAAAATTTCAAGGTTTTATGACGCTGCAATAAAAAGTTACAGCATTTCAATGTTGCAAACTTTGATAGTTATATTTCGCAAAGTATAAAATTTAATGAATTTTGAAGTTGCATTTGTGTTTCATTCTTTACTCAAGGGAAGCACTGTTATACCGATATTTCAAACTGACAAGAGTACTTTATTGTCACAAAATTTCAAGTTCTTATGACGCACCAGTAAAAAGTTACAGCATTTCAATGTTGCAAACTTTGATAGTTATATAACGCACAGTATAAAACTTAGTGAATTTTGAAGTTGCATCAGTGTTTCATATTTTACTCAAAGGTAGCACTGTTATACCGATATTTTAATTTGACATTAGTACTTTATTGTCAAAAAATTTCAAGGTCTTATGACGCACATGTAAAAAGTTACAGCATTTCAATGTTGCAAACTTTGATAGTCATATTACGCACAGTATAAAAGTTTGAGAATTTTTAAGTTGCATCAGTGTTTCATCATTTACTCAAGGGAAGCACTGTTATACCCATATTTCAAATTGACAAGAGTACTTTATTGTCACAAAATTTCAAGTTCTTATGACGCACCAGTAAAAAGTTACAGCATTTCAATGTTGCAAACTTTGATAGTTATATTACGCACAGTATAAAAGCTAGTGAATTTTTAAGTTGCTTCAGTGTTTCATTTTTTACTCAAAGGTAGCAGTGTTATACCAATATTTTAAATTGACAATAGTACTTTATTGTCACAAAATTTCAAGGTTTTATGACGCTCCAGTAAACAGTTACAGCATTTCAATGTTGCAAACTTTGATAGTTACATTTCGCACAGCATAAAATTTAATGAATTTTGAAGTTGCATCAGTGTTTCATTTTTTATTCAAAGGTAGCACTGTTATACCGATATCTTAAATTGACAATAGTACTTTATTGTCAAAAACTTTCAAGGTCTTATGACGCACATGTAAAAAGTTACAGCATTTCAATGTTGCAAACTTTGATAGTTATATTACGCACAGTATAAAAGTTTGTGAAATTTAAGTTGCATCAGTGTATCATTCTTTACTCAAGGGAAGCACTTTTATACCGATATTTCAAATTCACAAGAAGTCTTTATTGTCACAAAATTTCAAGGTTTTATGACGCTCCAGTAAACAGTTATAGCATTTCAATGTTGCAAACTTTGATAGTTGTATAACGCACAGTATAAAACTTAGTGAATTTTGAAGTTGCATCAGTGTTTCATATTTTACTCAAAGGTAGCTCTGTTATACAGATATTTTAAATTGACATTAGTACTTTATTGTCAAAAAATTTCAAGGTCTTATGACGCACATGTACAAAGTTACAGCATTTCAATGTTGCAAACTTTGATAGTTATATTACGCACAGTATAAAAGATTGTGAAATTTAAGTTGCATCAGTGTTTCATTCTTTACTCAAGGGAAGCACTTTTATACCGATATTTCAAATTCACAAGAAAACTTTATTGTCACATAATTTCAAGTTCTTATGACGCACCAGTAAAAAGTTACAGCGTTTCAATGTTGTAAACTTTGATAGTTATATTACGCACAGTATAAAAGTTAGTGAATTTTTAAGTTGCTTCAGTGTTTCATTTTTTATTCAAAGGTAGCACTGTTATACCGATATTTTAAATTGACAATAGTACTTTATTTTCACAAAATTTCAAGGTTTTATGACGCTCCAGTAAAAAGTTACAGCATTTCAATATTGCAAACTTTGATAGTTATGTTACACACAGTATAAAAGTTAGTGAACTTTGAAGTTGTATCATTGTTTCATTTTTTACTCAAGGGAAGCACTGTTATACCGATATCTCAAATTGACAATAGTACTTTATTGTCACAAAATTTAAAGTTTTTATGAAGCACCATTAAAAAGTTGCAGCATTTCAATATTGCAAACTTTGATAATTATATTACGCACAGTATAAAAGTTAGTGAATTTTTAAGTTGCATCAGTGTTTCATTTTTTACTCAAAGGTAGCACTGTTATACCGATATTTCAAATTGACAAGAGTACTTTATTGTCACAAAATTTCAAGTTGTTATGACGCACCAGCAAAAAGTTACAGCATTTCAATGTTGCAAACTTTGATAGTTATAATACGCACAGTATAAAAGTTAGTGAATTTTGAAGTTTCATCAGTGTTTCATTTTTACTCAAGGGTAGCACTGTTATACCGATATTTTAAATTGACAAAAATACTTTATTGTCACAAAATTTCAAGGTATTATGACGCTCCAGTAAACAGTTACAGCATTTCAATGTTGCAAACTTTGATAGTTACATTTCGCACAGTATAAAATTTAATGAATTTTGAAGTTGCATCAGTGTTTCATTTTTTACTCAAAGGTAGCACTGTTATACCGATATTTTAAATTGACAATAGTACTTTATTGTCAAAAAATTTCAAGGTCTTATGATGCACATGTAAAAAGTTACAGCATTTCAATGTTGCAAACTTTGATAGTTATATTACGCACAGTATAAAAGTTTGTGAAATTTAAGTTGCATCAGTGTTTCATTCTTTACTCAAGGGAAGCACTTTTATACCGATATTTCAAATTCACAAGAACACTTTATTGTCACAAAATTTCAAGTTCTTATGACGCACCAGTAAAAAGTTACAGCATTTCAATGTTGCAAACTTTGATAGTTATATTACGCACAGTATAAAAGTTAGTGAATTTTTAAGTTGCTTCAGTGTTTCATTTTTTACTCAAAGGTAGCACTGTTATACCGATATTTTAAATTGTCAATAGTACTTTAATGTCACAAAATTTCAAGGTTTTATGACGCTCCAGTAAAAAGTTACAGCATTTCAATGTTGCAAACTTTGATAGTCATATTACGCACAGTATAAAAGTTTGAGAATTTTTAAGTTGCATCAGTGTTTCATCATTTACTCAAGGGAAGCACTGTTATACCCATATTTCAAATTGACAAGAGTACTTTATTGTCACAAAATTTCAAGTTCTTATGACGCACCAGTAAAAAGTTACAGCATTTCAATGTTGCAAACTTTGATAGTTATATTACGCACAGTATAAAAGCTAGTGAATTTTTAAGTTGCTTCAGTGTTTCATTTTTTACTCAAAGGTAGCAGTGTTATACCAATATTTTAAATTGACAATAGTACTTTATTGTCACAAAATTTCAAGGTTTTATGACGCTCCAGTAAACAGTTACAGCATTTCAATGTTGCAAACTTTGATAGTTACATTTCGCACAGCATAAAATTTAATGAATTTTGAAGTTGCATCAGTGTTTCATTTTTTACTCAAAGGTAGCACTGTTATACCGATATCTTAAATTGACAATAGTACTTTATTGTCAAAAACTTTCAAGGTCTTATGACGCACATGTAAAAAGTTACAGCATTTCAATGTTGCAAACTTTGATAGTTATATTACGCACAGTATAAAAGTTTGTGAAATTTAAGTTGCATCAGTGTATCATTCTTTACTCAAGGGAAGCACTTTTATACCGATATTTCAAATTCACAAGAAGTCTTTATTGTCACAAAATTTCAAGGTTTTATGACGCTCCAGTAAACAGTTATAGCATTTCAATGTTGCAAACTTTGATAGTTGTATAACGCACAGTATAAAACTTAGTGAATTTTGAAGTTGCATCAGTGTTTCATATTTTACTCAAAGGTAGCTCTGTTATACAGATATTTTAAATTGACATTAGTACTTTATTGTCAAAAAATTTCAAGGTCTTATGACGCACATGTACAAAGTTACAGCATTTCAATGTTGCAAACTTTGATAGTTATATTACGCACAGTATAAAAGATTGTGAAATTTAAGTTGCATCAGTGTTTCATTCTTTACTCAAGGGAAGCACTTTTATACCGATATTTCAAATTCACAAGAAAACTTTATTGTCACATAATTTCAAGTTCTTATGACGCACCAGTAAAAAGTTACAGCGTTTCAATATTGTAAACTTTGATAGTTATATTACGCACAGTATAAAAGTTAGTGAATTTTTAAGTTGCTTCAGTGTTTCATTTTTTATTCAAAGGTAGCACTGTTATATCTATATTTTAAATTGACAATAGTACTTTATTTGTTCAAAATTTCAAGGTTTTCTGACGCTCCAGTAAAAAGATACAGCATTTCAATGTTGCAAACTTTGATAGTTATGTTACACACAGTATAAAAGTTAGTGAACTTTGAAGTTGTATCATTGTTTCATTTTTTACTCAAGGGAAGCACTGTTATACCGATATCTCAAATTGACAATAGTACTTTATTGTCACAAAATTTAAAGTTTTTATGAAGCACCATTAAAAAGTTACAGCATTTCAATATTGCAAACTTTGATAATTATATTACGCACAGTATAAAAGTTAGTGAATTTTTAAGTTGCATCAGTGTTTCATTTTTTACTCAAAGGTAGCACTGTTATACCGATATTTCAAATTGACAAGAGTACTTTATTGTCACAAAATTTCAAGTTGTTATGACGCACCAGCAAAAAGTTACAGCATTTCAATGTTGCAAACTTTGATAGTTATAATACGCACAGTATAAAAGTTAGTGAATTTTGAAGTTTCATCAGTGTTTCATTTTTACTCAAGGGTAGCACTGTTATACCGATATTTTAAATTGACAAAAATACTTTATTGTCACAAAATTTCAAGGTATTATGACGCTCCAGTAAAAAGTTACAGCATTTCAATGTTGCAAACTTTGATAGTTACATTTCGCACAGTATAAAATTTAATGAATTTTGAAGTTGCATCAGTGTTTCATTTTTTACTCAAAGGTAGCACTGTTATACCGATATTTTAAATTGACAATAGTACTTTATTGTCAAAAAATTTCAAGGTCTTATGATGCACATGTAAAAAGTTACAGCATTTCAATGTTGCAAACTTTGATAGTTATATTACGCACAGTATAAAAGTTTGTGAAATTTAAGTTGCATCAGTGTTTCATTCTTTACTCAAGGGAAGCACTTTTATACCGATATTTCAAATTCACAAGAACACTTTATTGTCACAAAATTTCAAGTTCTTATGACGCACCAGTAAAAAGTTACAGCATTTCAATGTTGCAAACTTTGATAGTTATATTACGCACAGTATAAAAGTTAGTGAATTTTTAAGTTGCTTCAGTGTTTCATTTTTTACTCAAAGGTAGCACTGTTATACCGATATTTTAAATTGTCAATAGTACTTTAATGTCACAAAATTTCAAGGTTTTATGACGCTCCAGTAAAAAGTTACAGCATTTCAATATTGCAAACATTGATAGTTATGTTACACACAGTATAAAAGTTAGTGAACTTTGAAGTTGTATCATTGTTTCATTTTTTACTCAAGGGAAGCACTGTTATACCGATATCTCAAATTGACAATAGTACTTTATTGTCACAAAATTTAAAGTTTTTATGAAGCACCATTAAAAAGTTACAGCATTTCAATGTTGCAAACTTTTTTAGTTATATTACGCACAATATAAAAGTTAGTGAAATTTGAAATTACATCAGTGTTTTATTTTTTACTCAAGAGTAGCACTGTTATGCCGATATTTGAAATTGACAAGAGTACTTTATTGTCACAAAATTTCAAGTTGTTATGACGCACCAGCAAAAAGTTACAGCATTTCAATGTTGCAAACTTTGATAGTTATATTACGCACAGTATAAAAGTTAGTGAATTTTGAAGTTTCATCAGTGTTTCATTTTTACTCAAGGGTAGCACTGTTATACCGATATTTTAAATTGACAAAAATACTTTATTGTCACAAAATTTCAAGGTATTATGACGCTCCAGTAAACAGTTACAGCATTTCAATGTTGCAAACTTTGATAGTTACATTTCGCACAGTATAAAATTTAATGAATTTTGAAGTTGCATCAGTGTTTCATTTTTTACTCAAAGGTAGCACTGTTATACCGATATTTTAAATTGACAATAGTACTTTATTGTCAAAAAATTTCAAGGTCTTATGACGCACATGTAAAAAGTTACAGCATTTCAATGTTGCAAACTTTGATAGTTATATTACGCACAGTATAAAAGTTTGTGAAATTTAAGTTGCATCAGTGTTTCATTCTTTACTCAAGGGAAGCACTTTTATACCGATATTTAAAATTCACAAGAAAACTTTATTGTCACAAAATTTCAAGGTTTTATGACGCTCCAGTAAACAGTTACAGCATTTCAATGTTGCAAACTTTGATAGTTATATAACGCACGGTATAAAACTTAGTGAATTTTGAAGTTGCATCAGTGTTTCATATTTTACTCAAAGGTAGCACTGTTATACAGATATTTTAAATTGACATTAGTACTTTATTGTCAAAAAATTTCAAGGTATTATGACGCACATGTAAAAAGTTACAGCATTTCAATGTTGCAAACTTTGATAGTTATATTACGCACAGTATAAAAGATTGTGAAATTTAAGTTGCATCAGTGTTTCATTCTTTACTCAAGGGAAGCACTTTTATACCGATATTTCAAATTCACAAGAAAACTTTATTGTCACAAAATTTCAAGTTCTTATGACGCACCAGTAAAAAGTTACAGCATTTCAATGTTGCAAACTTTGATAGTTATATTACGCACAGTATAAAAGTTAGTGAATTTTTAAGTTGCTTCAGTGTTTCATTTTTTACTCAAAGGTAGCACTGTTATACCGATATTTTAAATTGACAATAGTACTTTATTGTCACAAAATTTCAAGGTTTTATGACGCTCCAGTAAAAAGTTACAGCATTCCAATATTGCAAACTTTGATAATTATGTTACACACAGTATAAAAGTTAGTGAACTTTGAAGTTGTATCATTGTTTCATTTTTTACTCAAGGGAAGCACTGTTATACCGATATCTCAAATTGACAATAGTACTTTATTGTCACAAAATTTAAAGTTTTTATGATGCACCATTAAAAAGTTACAGCATTTCAATGTTGCAAACTTTTTTAGTTATATTACGCACAATATAAAAGTTAGTGAATTTTGAAGTTACATCAGTGTTTTATTTTTTACTCAAGAGTAGCACTGTTATGCCGATATTTGAAAGTGACAAGAGTACTTTATTTTCACAAAATTTTGAGGTTTTATGAAGCACCAGTAAAAAGTTACAGCATTTCAATGTTGCAAACTTTGATAGTTATATTACGCACAGTATAAAAGTTAGTGAATTTTTAAGTTGCTTCAGTGTTTCATTTTTTACTCAAAGGTAGCACTGTTATACCGATATTTTAAATTGACATTAGTACTTTATTGTCAAAAAATTTCAAGGTCTTATGACGCACATGTAAAAAGTTACAGCATTTCAATGTTGCAAACTTTGATAGTTATATTACGCACAGTATAAAAGATTGTGAAATTTAAGTTGCATCAGTGTTTCATTCTTTACTCAAGGGAAGCACTTTTATACCGATATTTCAAATTCACAAGAAAACTTTATTGCCACAAAATTTCAAGTTCTTATGACGCACCAGTAAAAAGTTACAGCATTTCAATGTTGCAAACTTTGATAGTTATATTACTCACAGTATAAAAGTTTGTGAATTTTTTAGTTACATCAGTGTTTCATTTTTTACTCAAAGGTAGCATTGTTATACCGATATTTTAAATTGACAATAGTACTTTATTGTCACAAAATTTCAAGGTTTTATGACGCTCCAGTAAAAAGTTACAGCATTTCAATATTGCAAACTTTGATAATTATGTTACACACAGTATAAAAGTTAGTGAACTTTGAAGTTGTATCATTGTTTCATTTTTTACTCAAGGGAAGCACTGTTATACCGATATCTCAAATTGACAATAGTACTTTATTGTCACAAAATTTAAAGTTTTTATGAAGCACCATTAAAAAGTTACAGCATTTCAATGTTGCAAACTTTTTTAGTTATATTACGCACAATATAAAAGTTAGTGAACTTTGAAGTTACATCAGTGTTTTATTTTTTACTCAAGAGTAGCACTGTTACACCGATATTTTATATTGACAATAGTACTTTATTGTCAAAAAATTTCAAGGTATTATGACGCACATGTAAAAGGTTACAGCATTTCAATGTTGCAAACTTTAATAGTTATATTACGCACAGTATAAAAGTTTGTGAAATTTAAGTTGCATCAGTGTTTCATTCTTTACTCAAGGGAAGCACTTTTATACCGATATTTTAAATTCACACGAAAACTTTATTGTCACAAAATTTCAAGTTCTTATAACGCACCAGTAGAAAGTTACAGCATTTCAATGTTGCAAACTTTGATAGTTATATTACGCACAGTATAAAAGTTAGTGAATTTTTAAGTTGCTTCAGTGTTTCATTTTTTACTCAAAGGTAGCACTGTTATACCGATATTTTAAATTGACAATAGTACTTTATTGTCAAAATATTTCAATTTCTTATGACGCACATGTAAAAAGTTACAGCATTTCAATGTTGCAAACTTTGATAGTTATATTACGCACAGTATAAAAGTTTGTGAAATTTAAGTTGCATCAGTGTTTCATTCTTTACTCAAGGGAAGCACTTTTATACCGATATTTCAAATTCACAAGAAAACTTTATTGTCACAAAATTTCAAGGTTTTATGACGCTCCAGTAAACAGTTACAGCATTTCAATGTTGCACACTTTGATAGTTATATAACGCACGGTATAAAAGTTAGTGAATTTTGAAGTTGCATCAGTGTTTCATATTTTACTCAAAGGTAGCACTGTTATACAGATATTTTAAATTGACATTAGTACTTTATTGTCAAAAAATTTCAAGGTCTTATGACGCACATGTAAAAAGTTACAGCATTTCAATGTTGCAAACTTTGATAGTTATATTACGCACAGTATAAAAGATTGTGAAATTTAAGTTGCATCAGTGTTTCATTCTTTACTCAAGGGAAGCACTTTTATACCGATATTTCAAATTCACAAGAAAACTTTATTGTCACAAAATTTCAAATTCTTATGACGCACCAGTAAAAAGTTACAGCATTTCAATGTTGCAAACTTTGATAGTTATATTACGCACAGTATAAAAGTTAGTGAATTTTTAAGTTGCTTCAGTGTTTCATTTTTTACTCAAAGGTAGCACTGTTATACCGATATTTTAAATTGACAATAGTACTTTATTGTCACAAAATTTCAAGGTTTTATGACGCTCCAGTAAAAAGTTACAGCATTTCAATATTGCAAACTTTGATAGTTATGTTACACACAGTATAAAAGTTAGTGAACTTTGAAGTTGTATCATTGTTTCATTTTTTACTCAAGGGAAGCACTGTTATACCGATATCTCAAATTGACAATAGTACTTTATTGTCACAAAATTTAAAGTTTTTATGAAGCACCATTAAAAAGTTACAGCATTTGTATATTGCAAACTTTGATAGTTATGTTACACACAGTATAAAAGTTAGTGAACTTTGAAGTTATATCATTGTTTCATTTTTTACTCAAGGGAAGCACTGTTATACCGATATCTCAAATTGACAATAGTACTTTATTGTCACAAAATTTAAAGTTTTTATGAAGCACCATTAAAAAGTTACAGTATTTCAATGTTGCAAACTTTTTTAGTTATATTACGCACAATATAAAAGTTAGTGAACTTTGAAGTTACATCAGTGTTTTATTTTTTACTCAAGAGTAGCACTGTTATGCCGATATTTGAAATTGACAAGAGTACTTTATTGTCACAAAGTTTCAAGTTCTTATGACGCACCAGTAAAAAGTTACAGCATTTCAATGTTGCAAACTTTGATAGTTATATTACGCACAATATAAAAGTTAGTGAATTTTTAAGTTGCATCAGTGTTTCATTTTTTACTCAAAGGTAGCACTGTTATACCGATCTTTTAAATTGACAATAGTACTTTATGGTAACAAAATTTGAAGGTATTATGACGCTCCAGTAAAAAGTTACAGCATTTCAATATTGCAAACTTTGATAGTTATATTACGCACAGTATAAAAGTTAGTGAATTTTGAAGTTGCATCAGTGTTTCATTTTATACTCAAAGGTAGCACTGTTATACCGATATTTTAAATTGACAATAGTTCTTTATTGTCACAAAATTTCAAGGTATTATGACGCTCCAGTAAAAAGCTACAGCATTTCAATATTGCAAACTTTGATAATTATATAACGCACAGTGTAAAACTTAGTGAATTTTGAAGTTGCATCAGTGTTTCATTTTTTACTCAAAGATAGCACTGTTATACCGATATTTTAAATTGACAATAGTACTTTATTGTCAAAAAGTTTCAAGGTCTTATGACGCACATGTAAAAAGTTACAGCATTTCAATGTTGCAAACTTTGATAGTTATATTTCGCAAAGTATAAAATTTAATGAATTTTGAAGTTGCATTTGTGTTTCATTCTTTACTCAAGGGAAGCACTGTTATACCGATATTTCAAACTGACAAGAGTACTTTATTGTCACAAAATTTCAAGGTTTTATGACGCTGCAATAAAAAGTTACAGCATTTCAATGTTGCAAACTTTGATAGTTATATAACGCACGGTATAAAATTTAGTGAATTTTGAAGTTGCATCAGTGTTTCATATTTTACTCAAAGGTAGCACTGTTATACAGATATTTTAAATTGACATTAGTACTTTATTGTCAAAAAATTTCAAGGTCTTATGACGCACATGTAAAAAGTTACAGCATTTCAATGTTGCAAACTTTGATAGTTATATTACGCACAGTATAAAAGATTGTGAAATTTAAGTTGCATCAGTGTTTCATTCTTTACTCAAGGGAAGCACTTTTATACCGATATTTCAAATTCACAAGAAAACTTTATTGTCACAAAATTTCAAATTCTTATGACGCACCAGTAAAAAGTTACAGCATTTCAATGTTGCAAACTTTGATAGTTATATTACGCACAGTATAAAAGTTAGTGAATTTTTAAGTTGCTTCAGTGTTTCATTTTTTACTCAAAGGTAGCACTGTTATACCGATATTTTAAATTGACAATAGTACTTTATTGTCACAAAATTTCAAGGTTTTATGACGCTCCAGTAAAAAGTTACAGCATTTCAATATTGCAAACTTTGATAGTTATGTTACACACAGTATAAAAGTTAGTGAACTTTGAAGTTGTATCATTGTTTCATTTTTTACTCAAGGGAAGCACTGTTATACCGATATCTTAAATTGACAATAGTACTTTATTGTCACAAAATTTAAAGTTTTTATGAAGCACCATTAAAAAGTTACAGCATTTGTATATTGCAAACTTTGATAGTTATGTTACACACAGTATAAAAGTTAGTGAACTTTGAATTTATATCATTGTTTCATTTTTTACTCAAGGGAAGCACTGTTATACCGATATCTCAAATTGACAATAGTACTTTATTGTCACAAAATTTAAAGTTTTTATGAAGCACCATTAAAAAGTTACAGTATTTCAATGTTGCAAACTTTTTTAGTTATATTACGCACAATATAAAAGTTAGTGAACTTTGAAGTTACATCAGTGTTTTATTTTTTACTCAAGAGTAGCACTGTTATGCCGATATTTGAAATTGACAAGAGTACTTTATTGTCACAAAGTTTCAAGTTCTTATGACGCACCAGTAAAAAGTTACAGCATTTCAATGTTGCAAACTTTGATAGTTATATTACGCACAATATAAAAGTTAGTGAATTTTTAAGTTGCATCAGTGTTTCATTTTTTACTCAAAGGTAGCACTGTTATACCGATCTTTTAAATTGACAATAGTACTTTATGGTAACAAAATTTGAAGGTATTATGACGCTCCAGTAAAAAGTTACAGCATTTCAATATTGCAAACTTTGATAGTTATATTACGCACAGTATAAAAGTTAGTGAATTTTGAAGTTGCATCAGTGTTTCATTTTATACTCAAAGGTAGCACTGTTATACCGATATTTTAAATTGACAATAGTTCTTTATTGTCACAAAATTTCAAGGTATTATGACGCTCCAGTAAAAAGCTACAGCATTTCAATATTGCAAACTTTGATAATTATATAACGCACAGTGTAAAACTTAGTGAATTTTGAAGTTGCATCAGTGTTTCATTTTTTACTCAAAGATAGCACTGTTATACCGATATTTTAAATTGACAATAGTACTTTATTGTCAAAAAGTTTCAAGGTCTTATGACGCACATGTAAAAAGTTACAGCATTTCAATGTTGCAAACTTTGATAGTTATATTACGCACAGTATAAAAGTTTGTGAATTTTTAAGTTGCATTAGTGTTTCATTTTTTACTCAAGGGAAGCACTGTTATACCGATATTTCAAATTGACAAGAGTACTTTATTGTCACAAAATTTCAAGGTTTTATGACGCTGCAATAAAAAGTTACAGCATTTCAATGTTGCAAACTTTGATAGTTATATTTCGCAAAGTATAAAATTTAATGAATTTTGAAGTTGCATTTGTGTTTCATTCTTTACTCAAGGGAAGCACTGTTATACCGATATTTCAAACTGACAAGAGTACTTTATTGTCACAAAATTTCAAGGTTTTATGACGCTGCAATAAAAAGTTACAGCATTTCAATGTTGCAAACTTTGATAGTTATATAACGCACGGTATAAAAGTTAGTGAATTTTGAAGTTGCATCAGTGTTTCATATTTTACTCAAAGGTAGCACTGTTATACAGATATTTTAAATTGACATTAGTACTTTATTGTCAAAAAATTTCAAGGTCTTATGACGCACATGTAAAAAGTTACAGCATTTCAATGTTGCAAACTTTGATAGTTATATTACGCACAGTATAAAAGATTGTGAAATTTAAGTTGCATCAGTGTTTCATTCTTTACTCAAGGGAAGCACTTTTATACCGATATTTCAAATTCACAAGAAAACTTTATTGTCACAAAATTTCAAGTTCTTATGACGCACCAGTAAAAAGTTACAGCATTTCAATGTTGCAAACTTTGATAGTTATATTACGCACAGTATAAAAGTTAGTGAATTTTTAAGTTGCTTCAGTGTTTCATTTTTTACTCAAAGGTAGCACTGTTATACCGATATTTTAAATTGACAATAGTACTTTATTGTCACAAAATTTCAAGGTTTTATGACGCTCCAGTAAAAAGTTACAGCATTTCAATATTGCAAACTTTGATAGTTATGTTACACACAGTATAAAAGTTAGTGAACTTTGAAGTTGTATCATTGTTTCATTTTTTACTCAAGGGAAGCACTGTTATACCGATATCTCAAATTGACAATAGTACTTTATTGTCACAAAATTTAAAGTTTTTATGAAGCACCATTAAAAAGTTACAGCATTTGTATATTGCAAACTTTGATAGTTATGTTACACACAGTATAAAAGTTAGTGAACTTTGAAGTTATATCATTGTTTCATTTTTTACTCAAGGGAAGCACTGTTATACCGATATCTCAAATTGACAATAGTACTTTATTGTCACAAAATTTAAAGTTTTTATGAAGCACAATTAAAAAGTTACAGTATTTCAATGTTGCAAACTTTTTTAGTTATATTACGCACAATATAAAAGTTAGTGAACTTTGAAGTTACATCAGTGTTTTATTTTTTACTCAAGAGTAGCACTGTTATGCCGATATTTGAAATTGACAAGAGTACTTTATTGTCACAAAGTTTCAAGTTCTTATGACGCACCAGTAAAAAGTTACAGCATTTCAATGTTGCAAACTTTGATAGTTATATTACGCACAATATAAGAGTTAGTGAATTTTTAAGTTGCATCAGTGTTTCATTTTTTACTCAAAGGTAGCACTGTTATACCGATCTTTTAAATTGACAATAGTACTTTATGGTAACAAAATTTGAAGGTATTATGACGCTCCAGTAAAAAGTTACAGTATTTCAATATTGCAAACTTTGATAGTTATATTACGCACAGTATAAAAGTTAGTGAATTTTGAAGTTGCATCAGTGTTTCATTTTATACTCAAAGGTAGCACTGTTATACCGATATTTTAAATTGACAATAGTTCTTTATTGTCACAAAATTTCAAGGTATTATGACGCTCCAGTAAAAAGCTACAGCATTTCAATATTGCAAACTTTGATAATTATATAACGCACAGTGTAAAACTTAGTGAATTTTGAAGTTGCATCAGTGTTTCCTTTTTTACTCAAAGATAGCACTGTTATACCGATATTTTAAATTGACAATAGTACTTTATTGTCAAAAAGTTTCAAGGTCTTATGACGCACATGTAAAAAGTTACAGCATTTCAATGTTGCAAACTTTGATAGTTATATTACGCACAGTATAAAATTTTGTGAAATTTAAGTTGCATCAGTGTTTCATTCTTTACTCAAGGGAAGCACTTTTATACCGATATTTCAAATTCACAAGAAAACTTTATTGTCACAAAATTTCAAGTTCTTATGACGCACCAGTAAAAAGTTACAGCATTTCAATGTTGCAAACTTTGATAGTTATATTACGCACAGTATAAAAGTTAGTGAATTTTTAAGTTGCTTCAGTGTTTCATTTTTTACTCAAAGGTAGCACTGTTATACCGATATTTTAAATTGACAATAGTACTTTATTGTCACAAAATTTCAAGGTTTTATGACGCTCCAGTAAAAAGTTACAGCATTTCAATATTGCAAACTTTGATAGTTATGTTACACACAGTATAAAAGTTAGTGAACTTTGAAGTTGTATCATTGCTTCATTTTTTACTCAAGGGAAGCACTGTTATACCGATATCTCAAATTGACAATAGTACTTTATTGTCACAAAATTTAAAGTTTTTATGAAGCACCATTAAAAAGTTACAGCATTTGTATATTGCAAACTTTGATAGTTATGTTACACACAGTATAAAAGTTAGTGAACTTTGAAGTTATATCATTGTTTCATTTTTTACTCAAGGGAAGCACTGTTATACCGATATCTCAAATTGACAATAGTACTTTATTGTCACAAAATTTAAAGTTTTTATGAAGCACCATTAAAAAGTTACAGTATTTCAATGTTGCAAACTTTTTTAGTTATATTACGCACAATATAAAAGTTAGTGAACTTTGAAGTTACATCAGTGTTTTATTTTTTACTCAAGAGTAGCACTGTTATGCCGATATTTGAAATTGACAAGAGTACTTTATTGTCACAAAGTTTCAAGTTCTTACGACGCACCAGTAAAAAGTTACAGCATTTCAATGTTGCAAACTTTGATAGTTATATTACGCACAATATAAAAGTTAGTGAATTTTTAAGTTGCATCAGTGTTTCATTTTTTACTCAAAGGTAGCACTGTTATACCGATCTTTTAAATTGACAATAGTACTTTATGGTAACAAAATTTGAAGGTATTATGACGCTCCAGTAAAAAGTTACAGCATTTCAATATTGCAAACTTTGATAGTTATATTACGCACAGTATAAAAGTTAGTGAATTTTGAAGTTGCATCAGTGTTTCATTTTATACTCAAAGGTAGCACTGTTATACCGATATTTTAAATTGACAATAGTTCTTTATTGTCACAAAATTTCAAGGTATTATGACGCTCCAGTAAAAAGCTACAGCATTTCAATATTGCAAACTTTGATAATTATATAACGCACAGTGTAAAACTTAGTGAATTTTGAAGTTGCATCAGTGTTTCATTTTTTACTCAAAGATAGCACTGTTATACCGATATTTTAAATTGACAATAGTACTTTATTGTCAAAAAGTTTCAAGGTCTTATGACGCACATGTAAAAAGTTACAGCATTTCAATGTTGCAAACTTTGATAGTTATATTACGCACAGTATAAAAGTTTGTGAATTTTTAAGTTGCATTAGTGTTTCATTCTTTACTCAAGGGAAGCACTGTTATACCGATATTTCAAATTGACGAGAGTACTTTATTGTCACAAAATTTCAAGGTTTTATGACGCTGCAATAAAAAGTTACAGCATTTCAATGTTGCAAACTTTGATAGTTATATTTCGCAAAGTATAAAATTTAATGAATTTTGAAGTTGCATTTGTGTTTCATTCTTTACTCAAGGGAAGCACTGTTATACCGATATTTCAAACTGACAAGAGTACTTTATTGTCACAAAATTTCAAATTCTTATGACGCACCAGTAAAAAGTTACAGCATTTCAATGTTGCAAACTTTGATAGTTATATAACGCACAGTATAAAACTTAGTGAATTTTGAAGTTGCATCAGTGTTTCATATTTTACTCAAAGGTAGCACTGTTATACCGATATTTTAATTTGACATTAGTACTTTATTGTCAAAAAATTTCAAGGTCTTATGACGCACATGTAAAAAGTTACAGCATTTCAATGTTGCAAACTTTGATAGTCATATTACGCACAGTATAAAAGTTTGAGAATTTTTAAGTTGCATCAGTGTTTCATCATTTACTCAAGGGAAGCACTGTTATACCCATATTTCAAATTGACAAGAGTACTTTATTGTCACAAAATTTCAAGTTCTTATGACGCACCAGTAAAAAGTTACAGCATTTCAATGTTGCAAACTTTGATAGTTATATTACGCACAGTATAAAAGCTAGTGAATTTTTAAGTTGCTTCAGTGTTTCATTTTTTACTCAAAGGTAGCACTGTTATACCAATATTTTAAATTGACAATAGTACTTTATTGTCACAAAATTTCAAGGTTTTATGACGCTCCAGTAAACAGTTACAGCATTTCAATGTTGCAAACTTTGATAGTTACATTTCGCAGAGCATAAAATTTCATGAATTTTGAAGTTGCATCAGTGTTTCATTTTTTACTCAAAGGTAGCACTGTTATACCGATATCTTAAATTGACAATAGTACTTTATTGTCAAAAACTTTCAAGGTCTTATGACGCACATGTAAAAAGTTACAGCATTTCAATGTTGCAAACTTTGATAGTTATATTACGCACAGTATAAAAGTTTGTGAAATTTAAGTTGCATCAGTGTATCATTCTTTACTCAAGGGAAGCACTTTTATACCGATATTTCAAATTCACAAGAAAACTTTATTGTCACAAAATTTCAAGGTTTTATGACGCTCCAGTAAACAGTTACAGCATTTCAATGTTGCAAACTTTGATAGTTGTATAACGCACAGTATAAAACTTAGTGAATTTTGAAGTTGCATCAGTGTTTCATATTTTACTCAAAGGTAGCTCTGTTATACAGATATTTTAAATTGACATTAGTACTTTATTGTCAAAAAATTTCAAGGTCTTATGACGCACATGTACAAAGTTACAGCATTTCAATGTTGCAAACTTTGATAGTTATATTACGCACAATATAAAAGATTGTGAAATTTAAGTTGCATCAGTGTTTCATTCTTTACTCAAGGGAAGCACTTTTATACCGATATTTCAAATTCACAAGAAAACTTTATTGTCACATAATTTCAAGTTCTTATGACGCACCAGTAAAAAGTTACAGCGTTTCAATGTTGTAAACTTTGATAGTTATATTACGCACAGTATAAAAGTTAGTGAATTTTTAAGTTGCTTCAGTGTTTCATTTTTTACTCAAAGGTAGCACTGTTATACCGATATTTTAAATTGACAATAGTACTTTATTTTCACAAAATTTCAAGGTTTTATGACGCTCCAGTAAAAAGTTACAGCATTTCAATATTGCAAACTTTGATAGTTATGTTACACACAGTATAAAAGTTAGTGAACTTTGAAGTTGTATCATTGTTTCATTTTTTACTCAAAGGAGGCACTGTTATACCGATATCTCAAATTGACAATAGTACTTTATTGTCACAAAATTTAAAGTTTTTATGAAGCACCATTAAAAAGTTACAGCATTTCAATATTGCAAACTTTGATAATTATATTACGCACAGTATAAAAGTTAGTGAATTTTTAAGTTGCATCAGTGTTTCATTTTTTCCTCAAAGGTAGCACTGTTATACCGATATTTCAAATTGACAAGAGTACTTTATTGTCACAAAATTTCAAGTTGTTATGACGCACCAGCAAAAAGTTACAGCATTTCAATGTTGCAAACTTTGATAGTTATATTACGCACAGGATAAAAGTTAGTGAATTTTGAAGTTTCATCAGTGTTTCATTTTTACTCAAGGGTAGCACTGTTATACCGATATTTTAAATTGACAAAAATACTTTATTGTCACAAAATTTCAAGGTATTATGACGCTCCAGTAAACAGTTACAGCATTTCAATGTTGCAAACTTTGATAGTTACATTTCGCACAGTATAAAAGTTAGTGAATTTTTAAGTTGCTTCAGTGTTTCATTTTTTACTCAAAGGTAGCACTGTTATACCGATATTTTAAATTGACAATAGTACTTTATTGTCACAAAATTTCAAGGTTTTATGACGCTCCAGTAAAAAGTTACAGCATTTCAATATTGCAAACTTTGATAGTTATGTTACACACAGTATAAAAGTTAGTGAACTTTGAAGTTGTATCATTGCTTCATTTTTTACTCAAGGGAAGCACTGTTATACCGATATCTCAAATTGACAATAGTACTTTATTGTCACAAAATTTAAAGTTTTTATGAAGCACCATTAAAAAGTTACAGCATTTGTATATTGCAAACTTTGATAGTTATGTTACACACAGTATAAAAGTTAGTGAACTTTGAAGTTATATCATTGTTTCATTTTTTACTCAAGGGAAGCACTGTTATACCGATATCTCAAATTGACAATAGTACTTTATTGTCACAAAATTTAAAGTTTTTATGAAGCACCATTAAAAAGTTACAGTATTTCAATGTTGCAAACTTTTTTAGTTATATTACGCACAATATAAAAGTTAGTGAACTTTGAAGTTACATCAGTGTTTTATTTTTTACTCAAGAGTAGCACTGTTATGCCGATATTTGAAATTGACAAGAGTACTTTATTGTCACAAAGTTTCAAGTTCTTACGACGCACCAGTAAAAAGTTACAGCATTTCAATGTTGCAAACTTTGATAGTTATATTACGCACAATATAAAAGTTAGTGAATTTTTAAGTTGCATCAGTGTTTCATTTTTTACTCAAAGGTAGCACTGTTATACCGATCTTTTAAATTGACAATAGTACTTTATGGTAACAAAATTTGAAGGTATTATGACGCTCCAGTAAAAAGTTACAGCATTTCAATATTGCAAACTTTGATAGTTATATTACGCACAGTATAAAAGTTAGTGAATTTTGAAGTTGCATCAGTGTTTCATTTTATACTCAAAGGTAGCACTGTTATACCGATATTTTAAATTGACAATAGTTCTTTATTGTCACAAAATTTCAAGGTATTATGACGCTCCAGTAAAAAGCTACAGCATTTCAATATTGCAAACTTTGATAATTATATAACGCACAGTGTAAAACTTAGTGAATTTTGAAGTTGCATCAGTGTTTCATTTTTTACTCAAAGATAGCACTGTTATACCGATATTTTAAATTGACAATAGTACTTTATTGTCAAAAAGTTTCAAGGTCTTATGACGCACATGTAAAAAGTTACAGCATTTCAATGTTGCAAACTTTGATAGTTATATTACGCACAGTATAAAAGTTTGTGAATTTTTAAGTTGCATTAGTGTTTCATTCTTTACTCAAGGGAAGCACTGTTATACCGATATTTCAAATTGACAAGAGTACTTTATTGTCACAAAATTTCAAGGTTTTAAGACTCTGCAGTAAAAAGTTACAGCATTTCAATGTTGCAAAGTTTGATAGTTATATTTCGCAAAGTATAAAATTTAATGAATTTTGAAGTTGCATTTGTGTTTCATTCTTTACTCAAGGGAAGCACTGTTATACCGATATTTCAAACTGACAAGAGTACTTTATTGTCACAAAATTTCAAATTCTTATGACGCACCAGTAAAAAGTTACAGCATTTCAATGTTGCAAACTTTGATAGTTATATAACGCACAGTATAAAACTTAGTGAATTTTGAAGTTGCATCAGTGTTTCATATTTTACTCAAAGGTAGCACTGTTATACCGATATTTTAATTTGACATTAGTACTTTATTGTCAAAAAATTTCAAGGTCTTATGACGCACATGTAAAAAGTTACAGCATTTCAATGTTGCAAACTTTGATAGTCATATTACGCACAGTATAAAAGTTTGAGAATTTTTAAGTTGCATCAGTGTTTCATCATTTACTCAAGGGAAGCACTGTTATACCCATATTTCAAATTGACAAGAGTACTTTATTGTCACAAAATTTCAAGTTCTTATGACGCACCAGTAAAAAGTTACAGCATTTCAATGTTGCAAACTTTGATAGTTATATTACGCACAGTATAAAAGCTAGTGAATTTTTAAGTTGCTTCAGTGTTTCATTTTTTACTCAAAGGTAGCACTGTTATACCAATATTTTAAATTGACAATAGTACTTTATTGTCACAAAATTTCAAGGTTTTATGACGCTCCAGTAAACAGTTACAGCATTTCAATGTTGCAAACTTTGATAGTTACATTTCGCAGAGCATAAAATTTCATGAATTTTGAAGTTGCATCAGTGTTTCATTTTTTACTCAAAGGTAGCACTGTTATACCGATATCTTAAATTGACAATAGTACTTTATTGTCAAAAACTTTCAAGGTCTTATGACGCACATGTAAAAAGTTACAGCATTTCAATGTTGCAAACTTTGATAGTTATATTACGCACAGTATAAAAGTTTGTGAAATTTAAGTTGCATCAGTGTATCATTCTTTACTCAAGGGAAGCACTTTTATACCGATATTTCAAATTCACAAGAAAACTTTATTGTCACAAAATTTCAAGGTTTTATGACGCTCCAGTAAACAGTTACAGCATTTCAATGTTGCAAACTTTGATAGTTGTATAACGCACAGTATAAAACTTAGTGAATTTTGAAGTTGCATCAGTGTTTCATATTTTACTCAAAGGTAGCTCTGTTATACAGATATTTTAAATTGACATTAGTACTTTATTGTCAAAAAATTTCAAGGTCTTATGACGCACATGTACAAAGTTACAGCATTTCAATGTTGCAAACTTTGATAGTTATATTACGCACAATATAAAAGATTGTGAAATTTAAGTTGCATCAGTGTTTCATTCTTTACTCAAGGGAAGCACTTTTATACCGATATTTCAAATTCACAAGAAAACTTTATTGTCACATAATTTCAAGTTCTTATGACGCACCAGTAAAAAGTTACAGCGTTTCAATGTTGTAAACTTTGATAGTTATATTACGCACAGTATAAAAGTTAGTGAATTTTTAAGTTGCTTCAGTGTTTCATTTTTTACTCAAAGGTAGCACTGTTATACCGATATTTTAAATTGACAATAGTACTTTATTTTCACAAAATTTCAAGGTTTTATGACGCTCCAGTAAAAAGTTACAGCATTTCAATATTGCAAACTTTGATAGTTATGTTACACACAGTATAAAAGTTAGTGAACTTTGAAGTTGTATCATTGTTTCATTTTTTACTCAAAGGAGGCACTGTTATACCGATATCTCAAATTGACAATAGTACTTTATTGTCACAAAATTTAAAGTTTTTATGAAGCACCATTAAAAAGTTACAGCATTTCAATATTGCAAACTTTGATAATTATATTACGCACAGTATAAAAGTTAGTGAATTTTTAAGTTGCATCAGTGTTTCATTTTTTCCTCAAAGGTAGCACTGTTATACCGATATTTCAAATTGACAAGAGTACTTTATTGTCACAAAATTTCAAGTTGTTATGACGCACCAGCAAAAAGTTACAGCATTTCAATGTTGCAAACTTTGATAGTTATATTACGCACAGGATAAAAGTTAGTGAATTTTGAAGTTTCATCAGTGTTTCATTTTTACTCAAGGGTAGCACTGTTATACCGATATTTTAAATTGACAAAAATACTTTATTGTCACAAAATTTCAAGGTATTATGACGCTCCAGTAAACAGTTACAGCATTTCAATGTTGCAAACTTTGATAGTTACATTTCGCACAGTATAAAATTTAATGAATTTTGAAGTTGCATCAGTGTTTCATTTTTTACTCAAAGGTAGCACTGTTATACCGATATTTTAAATTGACAATAGTACTTTATTGTCAAAAAATTTCAAGGTCTTATGACGCACATGTAAAAAGTTACAGCATTTCAATGTTGCAAACTTTGATAGTTATATTACGCACAGTATAAAAGTTTGTGAAATTTAAGTTGCATCAGTGTTTCATTCTTTACTCAAGGGAAGCACTTTTATACCGATATTTCAAATTCACAAGAACACTTTATTGTCACAAAATTTCAAGTTCTTATGACGCACCAGTAAAAAGTTACAGCATTTCAATGTTGCAAACTTTGATAGTTATATTACGCACAGTATAAAAGTTAGTGAATTTTTAAGTTGCTTCAGTGTTTCATTTTTTACTCAAAGGTAGCACTGCTATACCGATATTTTAAATTGACAATAGTACTTTATTGTCACAAAATTTCAAGGTTTTATGACGCTCCAGTAAAAAGTTACAGCATTTCAATATTGCAAACATTGATAGTTATGTTACACACAGTATAAAAGTTAGTGAACTTTGAAGTTGTATCATTGTTTCATTTTTTACTCAAGGGAAGCACTGTTATACCTATATCTCAAATTGACAATAGTACTTTATTGTCACAAAATTTAAAGTTTTTATGAAGCACCATTAAAAAGTTACAGCATTTCAATGTTGCAAACTTTTTTAGTTATATTACGCACAATATAAAAGTTAGTGAAATTTGAAATTACATCAGTGTTTTATTTTTTACTCAAGAGTAGCACTGTTATACCGATATTTTAAATTGACAAGAGTACTTTATTGTCACAAAATTTCGAGGTTTTATGAAGCACCAGTAAAAAGTTACAGCATTTCAATGTTGCAAACTTTGATAGTTATATTACGCACAGTATAAAAGCTAGTGAATTTTTAAGATGCATCAGTGTTTCATTTTTTACTCAAAGGTAGCACTGTTATACCGATATCTTAAATTGACAATAGTACTTTATTGTCAAAAACTTTCAAGGTCTTATGACGCACATGTAAAAAGTTACAGCATTTCAATGTTGCAAACTTTGATAGTTATATTACGCACAGTATAAAAGTTTGTGAAATTTAAGTTGCATCAGTGTATCATTCTTTACTCAAGGGAAGCACTTTTATACCGATATTTCAAATTCACAAGAAAACTTTATTTTCACAAAATTTCAAGGTTTTATGACGCTCCAGTAAACAGTTACAGCATTTCAATGTTGCAAACTTTGATAGTTGTATAACGCACAGTATAAAACTTAGTGAATTTTGAAGTTGCATCAGTGTTTCATATTTTACTCAAAGGTAGCTCTGTTATACAGATATTTTAAATTGACATTAGTACTTTATTGTCAAAAAATTTCAAGGTCTTATGACGCACATGTACAAAGTTACAGCATTTCAATGTTGCAAACTTTGATAGTTATATTACGCACAGTATAAAAGATTGTGAAATTTAAGTTGCATCAGTGTTTCATTCTTTACTCAAGGGAAGCACTTTTATACCGATATTTCAAATTCACAAGAAAACTTTATTTTCACATAATTTCAAGTTCTTATGACGCACCAGTAAAAAGTTACAGCGTTTCAATGTTGTAAACTTTGATAGTTATATTACGCACAGTATAAAAGTTAGTGAATTTTTAAGTTGCTTCAGTGTTTCATTTTTTACTCAAAGGTAGCACTGTTATACCGATATTTTAAATTGACAATAGTACTTTATTTTCACAAAATTTCAAGGTTTTATGACGCTCCAGTAAAAAGTTACAGCATTTCAATATTGCAAACTTTGATAGTTATGTTACACACAGTATAAAAGTTAGTGAACTTTGAAGTTGTATCATTGTTTCATTTTTTACTCAAGGGAAGCACTGTTATACCGATATCTCAAATTGACAATAGTACTTTATTGTCACAAAATTTAAAGTTTTTATGAAGCACCATTAAAAAGTTACAGCATTTCAATATTGCAAACTTTGATAATTATATTACGCACAGTATAAAAGTTAGTGAATTTTTAAGTTGCATCAGTGTTTCATTTTTTACTCAAAGGTAGCACTGTTATACCGATATTTCAAATTGACAATAGTACTTTATTGTCACAAAATTTCAAGTTGTTATGACGCACCAGCAAAAAGTTACAGCATTTCAATGTTGCAAACTTTGATAGTTATATTACGCACAGTATAAAATTTAGTGAATTTTGAAGTTTCATCAGTGTTTCATTTTTACTCAAGGGTAGCACTGTTATACCGATATTTTAAATTGACAAAAATACTTTATTGTCACAAAATTTCAAGGTATTATGACGCTCCAGTAAACAGTTACAGCATTTCAATGTTGCAAACTTTGATAGTTACATTTCGCACAGTATAAAATTTAATGAATTTTGAAGTTGCATCAGTGTTTCATTTTTTACTCAAAGGTAGCACTGTTATACCGATATTTTAAATTGACAATAGTACTTTATTGTCAAAAAATTTCAAGGTCTTATGACGCACATGTAAAAAGTTACAGCATTTCAATGTTGCAAACTTTGATAGTTATATTACGCACAGTATAAAAGTTTGTGAAATTTAAGTTGCATCAGTGTTTCATTCTTTACTCAAGGGAAGCACTTTTATACCGACATTTCAAATTCACAAGAACACTTTATTGTCACAAAATTTCAAGTTCTTATGACGCACCAGTAAAAAGTTACAGCATTTCAATGTTGCAAACTTTGATAGTTATATTACGCACAGTATAAAAGTTAGTGAATTTTTAAGTTGCTTCAGTGTTTCATTTTTTACTCAAAGGTAGCACTGTTATACCGATATTTTAAATTGACAATAGTACTTTATTGTCACAAAATTTCAAGGTTTTATGACGCTCCAGTAAAAAGTTACAGCATTTCAATATTGCAAACATTGATAGTTATGTTACACACAGTATAAAAGTTAGTGAACTTTGAAGTTGTATCATTGTTTCATTTTTTACTCAAGGGAAGCACTGTTATACCGATATCTCAAATTGACAATAGTACTTTATTGTCACAAAATTTAAAGTTTTTATGAAGCACCATTAAAAAGTTACAGCATTTCAATGTTGCAAACTTTTTTAGTTATATTACGCACAATATAAAAGTTAGTGAAATTTGAAATTACATCAGTGTTTTATTTTTTACTCAAGAGTAGCACTGTTATACCGATATTTTAAATTGACAAGAGTACTTTATTGTCACAAAATTTCGAGGTTTTATGAAGCACCAGTAAAAAGTTACAGCATTTCAATGTTGCAAACTTTGATAGTTATATTACGCACAGTATAAAAGTTAGTGAATTTTTAAGTTGCATCAGTGTTTCATTTTTTACTCAAAGGTAGCACTGTTATACCGATGTTTTAAATTGACAAGAGTACTTTATTGTCACAAAATTTCAAGTTCTTATAACGCACCAGTAAAAAGTTACAGCATTTCAATGTTGCAAACTTTGATAGTTATATTACTCACAGTATAAAATTTAGTGAATTTTTAAGTTGCTTCAGTGTTTCATTTTTTACTCAAAGGTAGCACTGTTATACCGATATTTTAAATTGACATTAGTACTTTATTGTCAAAAAATTTCAAGGTCTTATGACGCACATGTAAAAAGTTACAGCATTTCAATGTTGCAAACTTTGATAGTTATATTACGCACAGTATAAAAGATTGTGAAATTTAAGTTGCATCAGTGTTTCATTCTTTACTCAAGGGAAGCACTTTTATACCGATATTTCAAATTCACAAGAAAACTTTATTGTCACAAAATTTCAAGTTCTTATGACGCACCAGTAAAAAGTTACAGCATTTCAATGTTGCAAACTTTGATAGTTATATTACGCACAGTATAAAATTCGTGAATTTTTAAGTTGCTTCAGTGTTTCATTTTTTACTCAAAGGTAGCACTGTTATACCGATATTTTAAATTGACAATAGTACCTTATTGTCACAAAATTTAAAGGTTTTATGACGCTCCAGTAAAAAGTTACAGCATTTCAATATTGCAAACTTTGATAGTTATGTTACACACAGTATAAAAGTTAGTGAACTTTGAAGTTGTATCATTGTTTCATTTTTTTCTCAAGGGAAGCACTGTTATACCGATATCTCAAATTGACAATAGTACTTTATTGTCACAAAATTTAAAGTTTTTATGAAGCATCATTAAAAAGTTACAGCATTTCAATGTTGCAAACTTTTTTAGTTATATTACGCACAATATAAAAGTTTGTGAATTTTGAAGTTACATCAGTGTTTTATTTTTTACTCAAGAGTAGCACTGTTATGCCGATATTTGAAATTGACAAGAGTACTTTATTGTCACAAAATTTCGAGGTTTTATGAAGCACCAGTAAAAAGTTACAGCATTTCAATGTTGCAAACTTTGATAGTTATATTACGCACAGTATAACAGTTAGTGAATTTTTAAGTTGCATCAGTGTTTCATTTTTTACTCAAAGGTAGCACTGTTATACCGATATTTTAAATTGACAAGAGTACTTTATTGTCACAAAATTTCAAGTTCTTATGACGCACCAGTAAAAAGTTACAGCATTTCAATGTTACAAACTTTGATAGTTATATTACGCACAGTATAAAAGTTAGTGAATTTTTAAGTTGCATCAGTGTTTCATTTTTTACTCAAAGGTAGCACTGTTGTACCGATATTTTAAATTGACAATAGTACTTTATTGTCACAAAATTTCAAGTTCTTACGACGCACCAGTAAAAAGTTACAGCATTTCAATGTTGCAAACTTTGATAGTTATATTACGCACAGTATAAAAGTTAGTGAATTTTTAAGTTGCTTCAGTGTTTCATTTTTTACTCAAAGGTAGCATTGTTATACCGATATTTTAAATTGACAATAGTACTTTATTGTCACAAAATTTCAAGGTTTTATGACGCTCCAGTAAAAAGTTACAGCATTTCAATATTGCAAACTTTGATAATTATGTTACACACAGTATAAAAGTTAGTGAACTTTGAAGTTGTATCATTGTTTCATTTTTTACTCAAGGGAAGCACTGTTATACCGATATCTCAAATTGACAATAGTACTTTATTGTCACAAAATTTAAAGTTTTTATGAAGCACCATTAAAAAGTTACAGCATTTCAATGTTGCAAACTTTTTTAGTTATATTACGCACAATATAAAAGTTAGTGAACTTTGAAGTTACATCAGTGTTTTATTTTTTACTCAAGAGTAGCACTGTTACACCGATATTTTATATTGACAATAGTACTTTATTGTCAAAAAATTTCAAGGTCTTATGACGCACATGTAAAAGGTTACAGCATTTCAATGTTGCAAACTTTAATAGTTATATTACGCACAGTATAAAAGTTTGTGAAATTTAAGTTGCATCAGTGTTTCATTCTTTACTCAAGGGAAGCACTTTTATACCGATATTTTAAATTCACACGAAAACTTTATTGTCACAAAATTTCAAGTTCTTATAACGCACCAGTAAAAAGTTACAGCATTTCAATGTTGCAAACTTTGATAGTTATATTACGCACAGTATAAAAGTTAGTGAATTTTTAAGTTGCTTCAGTGTTTCATTTTTTACTCAAAGGTAGCACTGTTATACCGATATTTTAAATTGACAATAGTACTTTATTGTCAAAAAATTTCAATTTCTTATGACGCACATGTAAAAAGTTACAGCATTTCAATGTTGCAAACTTTGATAGTTATATTACGCACAGTATAAAAGTTTGTGAAATTTAAGTTGCATCAGTGTTTCATTCTTTACTCAAGGGAAGCACTTTTATACCGATATTTCAAATTCACAAGAAAACTTTATTGTCACAAAATTTCAAGGTTTTATGACGCTCCAGTAAACAGTTACAGCATTTCAATGTTGCAAACTTTGATAGTTATATAACGCACGGTATAAAAGTTAGTGAATTTTGAAGTTGCATCAGTGTTTCATATTTTACTCAAAGGTAGCACTGTTATACAGATATTTTAAATTGACATTAGTACTTTATTGTCAAAAAATTTCAAGGTCTTATGACGCACATGTAAAAAGTTACAGCATTTCAATGTTGCAAACTTTGATAGTTATATTACGCACAGTATAAAAGATTGTGAAATATAAGTTGCATCAGTGTTTCATTCTTTACTCAAGGGAAGCACTTTTATACCGATATTTCAAATTCACAAGAAAACTTTATTGTCACAAAATTTCAAGTTCCTTTGACGCACCAGTAAAAAGTTACAGCATTTCAATGTTGCAAACTTTGATAGTTATATTACGCACAGTATAAAAGTTAGTGAATTTTTAAGTTGCTTCAGTGTTTCATTTTTTACTCAAAGGTAGCACTGTTATACCGATATTTTAAATTGACAATAGTACTTTATTGTCACAAAATTTCAAGGTTTTATGACGCTCCAGTAAAAAGTTACAGCATTTCAATATTGCAAACTTTGATAGTTATGTTACACACAGTATAAAAGTTAGTGAACTTTGAAGTTGTATCATTGTTTCATTTTTTACTCAAGGGAAGCACTGTTATACCGATATCTCAAATTGACAATAGTACTTTATTGTCACAAAATTTAAAGTTTTTATGAAGCACCATTAAAAAGTTACAGCATTTGTATATTGCAAACTTTGATAGTTATGTTACACACAGTATAAAAGTTAGTGAACTTTGAAGTTATATCATTGTTTCATTTTTTACTCAAGGGAAGCACTGTTATACCGATATCTCAAATTGACAATAGTACTTTATTGTCACAAAATTTAAAGTTTTTATGAAGCACCATTAAAAAGTTACAGTATTTCAATGTTGCAAACTTTTTTAGTTATATTACGCACAATATAAAAGTTAGTGAATTTTGAAGTTACATCAGTGTTTTATTTTTTACTCAAGAGTAACACTGTTATGCCGATATTTGAAATTGACAAGAGTACTTTATTGTCACAAAATTTCGAGGTTTTATGAAGCACCAGTAAAAAGTTACAGCATTTCAATGTTGCAAACTTTGATAGTTATATTACGCACAGTATAAAAGTTAGTGAATTTTTAAGTTGCATCAGTGTTTCATTTTTTACTCAAAGGTAGCACTGTTATACCGATATTTTAAATTGACAAGAGTACTTTATTGTCACAAAATTTCAAGTTCTTATGACGCACCAGTAAAAAGTTACAGCATTTCAATGTTGCCAACTTTGATAGTTATATTACGCAGAGTATAAAAGTTAGTGAATTTTTAAGTTGCATCAGTGTTTCATTTTTTACTCAAAGGTAGCACTGTTATATCGATATTTTAAATTGACAATAGTACTTTATTGTCACAAAATTTCAAGTTCTTATGACGCACCAGTAAAAAGTTACAGCATTTCAATATTGCAAACTTTGATAGTTATATTATGCACAGTATAAAAGTTAGTGAATTTTGAAGTTGCATCAGTGTTTCATTTTTTACTCAAAGGTAGCACTGTTATACCGATATTTTAAATTGGCAAGAGTACTTTATTGTCACAAAATTTCAAGTTCTTATGACGCACCAGTAAAAAGTTACAGCATTTCAATGTTGCAAACTTTGATAGTTATATTACGCACAGTATAGAAGTTAGTGAATTTTTAAGTTGCATCAGTGTTTCATTTTTTACTCAAAGGTAGCACTGTTACACCGATATTTTAAATTGACAATAGTACTTTATTGTCACAAAATTTCAAGTTCTTATGACCCACCAGTAAAAAGTTACAGCATTTCAATGTTGCAAACTTTGATAGTTATATTACGCACAGTATAAAAGTTAGTGAATTTTTAAGTTGCTTCAGTGTTTCATTTTTTACTCAAAGGTAGCACTGTTATACCGATATTTTAAATTGACAATAGTACTTTATTGTCACAAAATTTCAAGGTTTTATGACGCTCCAGCAAAAAGTTACAGCATTTCAATATTGCAAACTTTGATAGTTATGTTACACACAGTATAAAAGTTAGTGAATTTTGAAGTTGCATCAGTGTTTCATATTTTACTCAAAGGTAGCACTGTTATACAGATATTTTAAATTGACATTAGTACTTTATTGTCAAAAAATTTCAAGGTCTTATGACGCACGTGTAAAAAGTTACAGCATTTCAATGTTGCAAACTTTGATAGTTATATTACGCACAGTATAAAAGATTGTGAAATTTAAGTTGCATCAGTGTTTCATTCTTTACTCAAGGGAAGCACTTTTATACCGATATTTCAAATTCACAAGAAAACTTTATTGTCACAAAATTTCAAGTTCTTATGACGCACCAGTAAAAAGTTACAGCATTGCAATGTTGCAAACTTTGATAGTTATATTACGCACAGTATAAAAGTTAGTGAATTTTTAAGTTGCTTCAGTGTTTCATTTTTTACTCAAAGGTAGCACTGTTATACCGATATTTTAAATTGACAATAGTACTTTATTGTCACAAAATTTCAAGGTTTTATGACGCTCCAGTAAAAAGTTACAGCATTTCAATATTGCAAACTTTGATAGTTATGTTACACACAGTATAAAAGTTAGTGAACTTTGAAGTTGTATCATTGTTTCATTTTTTACTCAAGGGAAGCACTGTTATACCGATATCTCAAATTTACAATAGTACTTTATTGTCACAAAATTTAAAGTTTTTATGAAGCACCTTTAAAAAGTTACAGCATTTCAATGTTGCAAACTTTTTTAGTTATATTACGCACAATATAAAAAAATTTGTGAACTTTGAAGTTACATCAGTGTTTTATTTTTTACTCAAGAGTAGCACTGTTACGCCGATATTTGAAATTGACAAGAGTACTTTATTGTCACAAAATTTCGAGGTTTTATGAAGCACCAGTAAAAAGTTACAGCATTTCAATGTTGCAAACTTTGATAGTTATATTACGCACAGTATAAAAGTTAGTGAATTTTTAAGTTGCTTCAGTGTTCAATTTTTTACTCAAAGGTAGCACTGTTATACCGATATTTTAAATTGACAATAGTACTTTATTGTCACAAAATTTCAAGTTCTTATGAAGCACCAGTAAAAAGTTACAGCATTTCAATGTTGCAAACTTTGATAATTATATTACGCACAGTATAAAAGTTAGTGAATTTTTAAGTTGCTTCAGTGTTTCATTTTTTACTCAAAGGTAGCACTGTTATACCGATATTTTAAATTGACAATAGTACCTTATTGTCACAAAATTTAAAGGTTTTATGACGCTCCAGTAAAAAGTTACAGCATTTCAATATTGCAAACTTTGATAGTTATGTTACACACAGTATAAAAGTTAGTGAACTTTGAAGTTGTATCATTGTTTCATTTTTTTCTCAAGGGAAGCACTGTTATACCGATATCTCAAATTGACAATAGTACTTTATTGTCACAAAATTTAAAGTTTTTATGAAGCACCATTAAAAAGTTACAGCATTTCAATATTGCAAACTTTTTTAGTTATATTACGCACAATATAAAAGTTTGTGAATTTTGAAGTTACATCAGTGTTTTATTTTTTACTCAAGAGTAGCACTGTTATGCCGATATTTGAAATTGACAAGAGTACTTTATTGTCACAAAATTTCGAGGTTTTATGAAGCACCAGTAAAAAGTTACAGCATTTCAATGTTGCAAACTTTGATAGTTATATTACGCACAGTATAAAAGTTAGTGAATTTTTAAGTTGCATCAGTGTTTCATTTTTTACTCAAAGGTAGCACTGTTATACCGATATTTTAAATTGACAATAGTACTTTATTGTCACAAAATTTCAAGTTCTTACGACGCACCAGTAAAAAGTTACAGCATTTCAATGTTGCAAACTTTGATAGTTATATTACGCACAGTATAAAAGTTAGTGAATTTTTAAGTTGCTTCAGTGTTTCATTTTTTACTCAAAGGTAGCATTGTTATACCGATATTTTAAATTGACAATAGTACTTTATTGTCACAAAATTTCAAGGTTTTATGACGCTCCAGTAAAAAGTTACAGCATTTCAATATTGCAAACTTTGATAATTATGTTACACACAGTATAAAAGTTAGTGAACTTTGAAGTTGTATCATTGTTTCAGTTTTTAATCAAGGGAAGCACTGTTATACCGATATCTCAAATTGACAATAGTACTTTATTGTCACAAAATTTAAAGTTTTTATGAAGCACCATTAAAAAGTTACAGCATTTCAATGTTCCAAACTTTTTTAGTTATATTACGCACAATATAAAAGTTAGTGAACTTTGAAGTTACATCAGTGTTTTATTTTTTACTCCAGAGTAGCACAGTTACACCGATATTTTATATTGACAATAGTACTTTATTGTCAAAAAATTTCAAGGTCTTATGACGCACATGTAAAAGGTTACAGCATTTCAATGTTGCAAACTTTAATAGTTATATTACGCACAGTATAAAAGTTTGTGAAATTTAAGTTGCATCAGTGTTTCATACTTTACTCAAGGGAAGCACTTTTATACCGATATTTTAAATTCACACGAAAACTTTATTGTCACAAAATTTCAAGTTCTTATAACGCACCAGTAAAAAGTTACAGCATTTCAATGTTGCAAACTTTGATAGTTATATTACGCACAGTATAAAAGTTACTGAACTTTAAGTTGCTTCAGTGTTTCATTTTTTACTCAAAGGTAGCACTGTTATACCGATATTTTAAATTGACAATAGTTCTTTATTGTCACAAAATTTCAATTTCTTATGACGCACATGTAAAAAGTTACAGCATTTCAATGTTGCAAACTTTGATAGTTATATTACGCACAGTATAAAAGTTTGTGAAATTTAAGTTGCATCAGTGTTTCATTCTTTACTCAAGGGAAGCACTTTTATACCGATATTTCAAATTCACAAGAAAACTTTATTGTCACAAAATTTCAAGGTTTTATGACGCTCCAGTAAACAGTTACAGCATTTCAATGTTGCAAACTTTGATAGTTATATAACGCACGGTATAAAAGTTAGTGAATTTTGAAGTTGCATCAGTGTTTCATATTTTACTCAAAGGTAGCACTGTTATACAGATATTTTAAATTGACATTAGTACTTTATTGTCAAAAAATTTCGAGGTCTTATGACGCACATGTAAAAAGTTACAGCATTTCAATGTTGCAAACTTTGATAGTTATATTACGCACAGTATAAAAGATTGTGAAATATAAGTTGCATCAGTGTTTCATTCTTTACTCAAGGGAAGCACTTTTATACCGATATTTCAAATTCACAAGAAAACTTTATTGTCACAAAATTTCAAGTTCTTATGACGCACCAGTAAAAAGTTACAGCATTTCAATGTTGCAAACTTTGATAGTTATATTACGCACAGTATAAAAGTTAGTGAATTTTTAAGTTGCTTCAGTGTTTCATTTTTTACTCAAAGGTAGCACTGTTATACAGATATTTTAAATTGACATTAGTACTTTATTGTCAAAAAATTTTAAGGTCTTATGACGCACCAGTAAAAAGTTACAGCATTTCAATATTGCAAACTTTGATAGTTATGTTACACACAGTATAAAAGTTAGTGAACTTTGAAGTTGTATCATTGTTTCATTTTTTACTCAAGGGAAGCACTGTTATACCGATATCTCAAATTGACAATAGTACTTTATTGTCACAAAATTTAAAGTTTTTATGAAGCACCATTAAAAAGTTACAGCATTTGTATATTGCAAACTTTGATAGTTATGTTACACACAGTATAAAAGTTAGTGAACTTTGAAGTTATATCATTGTTTCATTTTTTACTCAAGGGAAGCACTGTTATACCGATATCTCAAATTGACAATAGTACTTTATTGTCACAAAATTTAAAGTTTTTATGAAGCACCATTAAAAAGTTACAGTATTTCAATGTTGCAAACTTTTTTAGTTATATTACGCACAATATAAAAGTTAGTGAATTTTGAAGTTACATCAGTGTTTTATTTTTTACTCAAGAGTAACACTGTTATGCCGATATTTGAAATTGACAAGAGTACTTTATTGTCACAAAATTTCAAGTTCTTATGACGCACCAGTAAAAAGTTACAGCATTTCAATGTTGCAAACTTTGATAGTTATATTACGCACAGTATAAAAGTTAGTGAATTTTTAAGTTGCATCAGTGTTTCATTTTTTACTCAAAGGTAGCACTGTTATACCGATATTTTAAATTGACAAGAGTACTTTATTGTCACAAAATTTCAAGTTCTTATGACGCACCAGTAAAAAGTTACAGCATTTCAATGTTGCAAACTTTGATAGTTATATTACGCACAGTATAGAAGTTAGTGAATTTTTAAGTTGCATCAGTGTTTCATTTTTTACTCAAAGGTAGCACTGTTACACCGATATTTTAAATTGACAATAGTACTTTATTGTCACAAAATTTCAAGTTCTTATGACCCACCAGTAAAAAGTTACAGCATTTCAATGTTGCAAACTTTGATAGTTATATTACGCACAGTATAAAAGTTAGTGAATTTTTAAGTTGCTTCAGTGTTTCATTTTTTACTCAAAGGTAGCACTGTTATACCGATATTTTAAATTGACAATAGTACTTTATTGTCACAAAATTTCAAGGTTTTATGACGCTCCAGCAAAAAGTTACAGCATTTCAATATTGCAAACTTTGATAGTTATGTTACACACAGTATAAAAGTTAGTGAATTTTGAAGTTGCATCAGTGTTTCATATTTTACTCAAAGGTAGCACTGTTATACAGATATTTTAAATTGACATTAGTACTTTATTGTCAAAAAATTTCAAGGTCTTATGACGCACGTGTAAAAAGTTACAGCATTTCAATGTTGCAAACTTTGATAGTTATATTACGCACAGTATAAAAGATTGTGAAATTTAAGTTGCATCAGTGTTTCATTCTTTACTCAAGGGAAGCACTTTTATACCGATATTTCAAATTCACAAGAAAACTTTATTGTCACAAAATTTCAAGTTCTTATGACGCACCAGTAAAAAGTTACAGCAATTCAATGTTGCAAACTTTGATAGTTATATTACGCACAGTATAAAAGTTAGTGAATTGTTAAGTTGCTTCAGTGTTTCATTTTTTACTCAAAAGTAGCACTGTTATACCGATATTTTAAATTGACAATAGTACTTTATTGTCACAAAATTTCAAGGTTTTATGACGCTCCAGTAAAAAGTTACAGCATTTCAATATTGCAAACTTTGATAGTTATGTTACACACAGTATAAAAGTTAGTGAACTTTGAAGTTGTATCATTGTTTCATTTTTTACTCAAGGGAAGAACTGTTATACCGATATCTCAAATTGACAATAGTACTTTATTGTCACAAAATTTAAAGTTTTTATGAAGCACCTTTAAAAAGTTACAGCATTTCAATGTTGCAAACTTTTTTAGTTATATTACGCACAATATAAAAAAATTTGTGAACTTTGAAGTTACATCAGTGTTTTATTTTTTACTCAAGAGTAGCACTGTTACGCCGATATTTGAAATTGACAAGAGTACTTAATTGTCACAAAATTTCGAGGTTTTATGAAGCACCAGTAAAAAGTTACAGCATTTCAATGTTGCAAACTTTGATAGTTATATTACGCACAGTATAAAAGTTAGTGAATTTTTAAGTTGCTTCAGTGTTCAATTTTTTACTCAAAGGTAGCACTGTTATACCGATATTTTAAATTGACAATAGTACTTTATTGTCATAAAATTTCAAGGTTTTATGACGCTCCAGTAAAAAGTTACAGCATTTGTATATTGCAAACTTTGATAGTTATGTTACACACGTATAAAAGTTAGTGAACTTTGAAGTTGTATCATTGTTTCATTTTTTACTCAAGGGAAGCACTGTTATACCGATATCTCAAATTGACAATAGTACTTTATTGTCACAAAATTTAAAGTTTTTATGAAGCACCATTAAAAAGTTACAGTATTTCAATGTTGCAAATTTTTTTATTTATATTACGCACAATATAAAAGTTAGTGAATTTTGAAGTTACATCACAGTTTTTTTTTTTTTTACTCAAGAGTAGCACTGTTATGCCGATATTTGAAATTGACAAGAGTACTTTATTGTCACAAAATTTCGAGGTTTTATGAAGCACCAGTAAAAAGTTACAGCATTTCAATGTTGCAAACTTTGATAGTTATATTACGCACAGTATAAAAGTTAGTGAATTTTTAAGTTGGATCAGTGTTTCATTTTTTACTCAAAGGTAGCACTGTTATACCGATATTTTAAATTGACAAGAGTACTTTATTGTCACAAAATTTCAAGTTCTTATGACGCACCAGTAAAAAGTTACAGCATTTCAATGTTGCAAACTTTGATAGTTATATTACGCAGAGTATAAAAGTTAGTGAAATTTTAAGTTGCTTCAGTGTTTCATTTTTTACTCAAAGGTAGCACTGTTATACCGATATTTTAAATTGACAATAGTACTTTATTGTCACAAAATTTCAAGGTTTTATGACGCTCCAGTAAAAAGTTACAGCATTTCAATATTGCAAACTTTGATAGTTATGTTACAAACAGTATAAAAGTTAGTGAACTTTGAAGTTGTATCATTGTTTCATTTTTTACTCAAGGGAAGCACTGTTATACCGATATCTCAAATTGACAATAGTACTCTATTGTCACAAAATTTAAAGTTTTTATGAAGCACCATTAAAAAGTTACAGCATTTCAATGTTGCAAACTTTTTTAGTTATATTACGCACAATATAAAAGTTAGTGAACTTTGAAGTTACATCAGTGTTTTATTTTTTACTCAAGAGTAGCACTGTTACACCGATATTTTATATTGACAATAGTACTTTATTGTCAAAAAATTTCAAGGTCTTATGACGCACATGTAAAAGGTTACAGCATTTCAATATTGCAAACTTTAATAGTTATATTACGCACAGTATAAAAGTTTGTGAAATTTAAGTTGCATCAGTGTTTCATTCTTTACTCAAGGGAAGCACTTTTATACCGATATTTTAAATTCACAAAAAAACTTTATTGTCACAAAATTTCAAGTTCTTATAACGCACCAGTAAAAAGTTACAGCATTTCAATGTTGCAAACTTTGATAGTTATATTACGCACAGTATAAAAGTTAGTGAATTTTTAAGTTGCTTCAGTGTTTCATTTTTTACTCAAAGGTAGCACTGTTATACCGATATTTTAAATTGACAATAGTACTTTATTGTCAAACAATTTCAAGGTCTTATGACGCACATGTAAAAAGTTACAGCATTTCAATGTTGCAAACTTTGATAGTTATATTACGCACAGTATAAAAGTTTGTGAAATTTAAGTTGCATCAGTGTTTCATTCTTTACTCAAGGGAAGCACTTTTATACCGATATTTCAAATTCACAAGAAAACTTGATTGTCACAAAATTTCAAGGTTTTATGACGCTCCAGTAAACAGTTACAGCATTTCAATGTTGCAAACTTTGATAGTTATATAACGCACGGTATAAAACTTAGTGAAATTTGAAGTTGCATCAGTGTTTCATATTTTACTCAAAGGTAGCACTGTTATACAGATATTTTAAATTGACATTAGTACTTTATTGTCACAAAATTTCAAGTTCTTATGACGCACCAGTAAAAAGTTACAGCATTTCAATGTTGCAAACTTTTTTAGTTATATTACGCACAATATAGAAGTTAGTGAACTTTAAAGTTACATCAGTGTTTTATTTTTTACTCAAGAGTAACACTGTTATGCCAATATTTGAAATTGACAAGAGTACTTTATTGTCACAAAATTTCAAGTTCTTATGACGCACCAGTAAAAAGTTACAGCATTTCAATGTTGCAAACTTTGATAGTTATATTACGCACAGTATAAAAGTTAGTGAATTTTTAAGTTGCATCAGTGGTTCATTTTTTACTCAAAGGTAGCACTGTTATACCGATCTTTTAAATTGACAATAGTACTTTATTGTCACAAAATTTCAAGTTCTTATAACGCACCAGTAAAAAGTTACAGCATTTCAATGTTGCAAACTTTGATAGTTATATTACGCACAGTATAAAAGTTACTGAATTTTTAAGTTGCTTCAGTGTTTCATTTTTTAATCAAAGGTAGCACTGTTATACCGATATTTTAAATTGACAATAGTTCTTTATTGTCACAAAATTTCAAGTGCTTATGACGCACCAGTAAAAAGTTACAGCATTTCAATGTTGCAAACTTTGATAGTTATATTACGCACAGTATAAAAGTTAGTGAATTTTTAAGTTGCATCAGTGTTTCATTTTTTACTCAAAGGTAGCACTGTTATACCGATATTTTAAATTGACAAGAGTTCTTTATTGTCACAAAATTTCGAGTTCTTATGACGCACCAGTAAAAAGTTACAGCATTTCAATGTTGCAAACTTTGATAGTTATATTACGCACAGTATAAAAGTTAGTGAATTTTTAAGTTGCATCAGTGTTTCATTTTTTACTCAAAGGTAGCACTGTTATACCGATATTTTAAATTGACAATAGTACTTTATTGTCACAAAATTTCAAGTTCTTATGACGCACCAGTAAAAAGTTACAGCATTTCAATGTTGCAAACTTTGATAGTTATATTACGCACAGTATAAAAGTTAGTGAATTTTTAAGTTGCATCAGTGTTTCATTTTTTACTCAAAGGTAGCACTGTTATACCGATATTTTAAATTGACAAGAGTACTTTATTGTCACAAAATTTCAAGTTCTTATGACGCACCAGTAAAAAGTTACAGCATTTCAATGTTGCAAACTTTGATAGTTATATTACGCAGAGTATAAAAGTTAGTGAATTTTTAAGTTGCATCAGTGTTTCATTTTTTACTCAAAGGTAGCACTGTTATACCGATATTTTAAATTGACAATAGTACTTTATTGTCACAAAATTTCAAGTTCTTATGACGCACCAGTAAAAAGTTACAGCATTTCAATGTTGCAAACTTTGATAGTTATATTACGCACAGTATAAAAGTTGTGAATTTTTAAGTTGCATCAGTGTTTCATTTTTTACTCAAAGGTAGCACTGTTATACCGATATTTTAAATTGACAAGAGTACTTTATTGTCACAAAATTTCAAGTTCTTATGACGCACTAGTAAAAAGTTACAGCATTTCAATGTTGCAAACTTTGATAGTTATATTACGCACAGTATAAAAGTTAGTGAATTTTTAAGTTGCTTCAGTGTTTCATTTTTTACTCAAAGGTAGCACTGTTATACGATATTTTAAATTGACAATAGTACTTTATTGTCACAAAATTTCAAGTTCTTATGACGCACCAGTAAAAAGTTACAGCATTTCAATGTTGCAAACTTTGATAGTTATATTACGCACAGTATAAAAGTTAGTGAATTTTTAAGTTGCTTCAGTGTTTCATTTTTTACTCAAAGGTAGCACTGTTATACCGATATTTTAAATTGACAATAGTACTTTACTGTCACAAAATTTCAAGGTTTTATGACGCTCCAGTAAAAAGTTACAGCATTTCAATATTGCAAACTTTGATAGTTATGTTACACACATTATAAAAGTTAGTGAACTTTGAAGTTGTATCATTGTTTCATTTTTTACTCAAGGGAAGCACTGTTATACCGATATCTCAAATTGACAATAGTACTTTATTGTCACAAAATTTAAAGTTTTTATGAAGAACCATTAAAAAGTTACAGCATTTCAATGTTGCAAACTTTTTTAGTTATATTACGCACAATATAGAAGTTAGTGAACTTTAAAGTTACATCAGTGTTTTATTTTTTACTCAAGAGTAACACTGTTATGCCAATATTTGAAATTGACAAGAGTACTTTATTGTCACAAAATTTCAAGTTCTTATGACGCACCAGTAAAAAGTTACAGCATTTCAATGTTGCAAACTTTGATAGTTATATTACGCACAGTATAAAAGTTAGTGAATTTTTAAGTTGCATCAGTGGTTCATTTTTTACTCAAAGGTAGCACTGTTATACCGATCTTTTAAATTGACAATAGTACTTTATTGTCACAAAATTTCAAGTTCTTATAACGCACCAGTAAAAAGTTACAGCATTTCAATGTTGCAAACTTTGATAGTTATATTACGCACAGTATAAAAGTTACTGAATTTTTAAGTTGCTTCAGTGTTTCATTTTTTAATCAAAGGTAGCACTGTTATACCGATATTTTAAATTGACAATAGTTCTTTATTGTCACAAAATTTCAAGTGCTTATGACGCACCAGTAAAAAGTTACAGCATTTCAATGTTGCAAACTTTGATAGTTATATTACGCACAGTATAAAAGTTAGTGAATTTTTAAGTTGCATCAGTGTTTCATTTTTTACTCAAAGGTAGCACTGTTATACCGATATTTTAAATTGACAAGAGTTCTTTATTGTCACAAAATTTCGAGTTCTTATGACGCACCAGTAAAAAGTTACAGCATTTCAATGTTGCAAACTTTGATAGTTATATTACGCACAGTATAAAAGTTAGTGAATTTTTAAGTTGCATCAGTGTTTCATTTTTTACTCAAAGGTAGCACTGTTATACCGATATTTTAAATTGACAATAGTACTTTATTGTCACAAAATTTCAAGTTCTTATGACGCACCAGTAAAAAGTTACAGCATTTCAATGTTGCAAACTTTGATAGTTATATTACGCACAGTATAAAAGTTAGTGAATTTTTAAGTTGCATCAGTGTTTCATTTTTTACTCAAAGGTAGCACTGTTATACCGATATTTTAAATTGACAATAGTACTTTATGGTAACAAAATTTGAAGGTATTATGACGCTACAGTAAAAAGTTACAGCATTTCAATATTGCAAACTTTGACAGTTATATTACGCACAGTATAAAAGTTAGTGAATTTTGAAGTTGCATCACTGTTTCATTTTATACTCAAAGATAGCACTGTTATACCGATATTTCAAATTGACAAGAGTACTTTATTGTCACAAAATTTCAAGTAGTTATGACACACCAGCAAAAAGTTACAGCATTTCAATGTTGCAAACTTTGATAGTTATATTACGCACAGTATAAAAGTTAGTGAATTTTGAAGTTTCATCAGTGTTTCATTTTTACTCAAGGGTAGCACTCTTATACCGATATTTTAAATTGACAAGAGTACTTTATTGTCACAAAATTTCAAGGTATTATGACGCCCCAGTAAAAAGTTACATCATTTCAATATTGCAAACTTTGATAATTATATTACGCACAGTATAAAAGTTAGTGAATTTTGAAGTTTCATCAATGTTTCATTTTTACTCAAGGGTAGCACTGTTATACCGATATTTTAAATTGACAAGAGTACTTTATTGTCACAAAATTTCAAGGTATTATGACGCCCCAGTAAAAAGTTACAGCATTTCAATATTGCAAACTTTGATAGTTATGTTACACACAGTATAAAAGTTAGTGAACTTTGAAGTTGTATCATTGTTTCATTTTTTACTCCAGGGAAGCACTGTTATACCGATATCTCAAATTGACAATAGTACTTTATTGTCACAAAATTTAAAGTTTTTATGAAGCACCATTAAAAAGTTACAGCATTTCAATGTTGCAAACTTTTTTAGTTATATTACGCACAATATAAAAGTTAGTGAACTTTGAAGTTACATCAGTGTTTTATTTTTTACTCAAGAGTAACACTGTTATGCCAATATTTGAAATTGACAAGAGTACTTTATTGTCACAAAATTTCAAGTTCTTATGACGCACCAGTAAAAAGTTACAGCATTTCAATGTTGCAAACTTTGATAGTTATATTACGCACAGTATAAAAGTTAGTGAATTTTTAAGTTGCATCAGTGGTTCATTTTTTACTCAAAGGTAGCACTGTTATACCGATATTTTAAATTGACAAGAGTACTTTATTGTCACAAAATTTCAAGTTCTTATGACGCACCAGTAAAAAGTTACAGCATTTCAATGTTGCAAACTTTGATAGTTATATTACGCACAGTATAAAAGTTAGTGAATTTTTAAGTTGCATCAGTGTTTCATTTTTTACTCAAAGGTAGCACTGTTATACCGATATTTTAAATTGACAATAGTACTTTATTGTCACAAAATTTCAAGTTCTTATGACGCACCAGTAAAAAGTTACAGCATTTCAATGTTGCAAACTTTGATAGTTATATTACGCACAGTATAAAAGTTAGTGAATTTTTAAGTTGCATCAGTGTTTCATTTTTTACTCAAAGGTAGCACTGTTATACCGATATTTTCAATTGACAATAGTACTTTATGGTAACAAAATTTGAAGGTATTATGACGCTCCAGTAAAAAGTTACAGCATTTCAATATTGCAAACTTTGATAGTTATATTACGCACAGTATAAAAGTTAGTGAATTTTGAAGTTGCATCAGTGTTTCATTTTATACTCAAAGATAGCACTGTTATACCGATATTTCAAATTGACAAGAGTACTTTATTGTCACAAAATTTCAAGTAGTTATGACACACCAGCAAAAAGTTACAGCATTTCAATGTTGCAAACTTTGATAGTTATATTACGCACAGTATAAAAGTTAGTGAATTTTGAAGTTTCATCAGTGTTTCATTTTTACTCAAGTGTAGCACTGTTATACCGATATTTTAAATTGACAAGAGTACTTTATTGTCACAAAATTTCAAGGTATTATGATGCCACAGTAAAAAGTTACAGCATTTCAATATTGCAAACTTTGATAGTTATGTTACACACAGTATAAAAGTTAGTGAACTTTGAAGTTGTATCATTGTTTCATTTTTTACTCAAGGGAAGCACTGTTATACCGATATCTCAAATTGACAATAGTACTTTATTGTCACAAAACTTAAAGTTTTTATGAAGCACCATTAAAAAGTTACAGCATTTCAATGTTGCAAACTTTTTTAGTTATATTACGCACAATATAAAAGTTAGTGAACTTTGAAGTTACATCAGTGTTTTATTTTTTACTCAAGAGTAACACTGTTATGCCAATATTTGAAATTGACAAGAGTACTTTATTGTCACAAAATTTCAAGTTCTTATGACGCACCAGTAAAAAGTTACAGCATTTCAATGTTGCAAACTTTGATAGTTATATTACGCACAGTATAAAAGTTAGTGAATTTTTAAGTTGCATCAGTGGTTCATTTTTTACTCAAAGGTAGCACTGTTATACCGATCTTTTAAATTGACAATAGTACTTTATTGTCACAAAATTTCAAGTTCTTATGACGCACCAGTAAAAAGTTACAGCATTTCAATGTTGCAAACTTTTATAGTTATATTACGCACAGTATAAAAGTTACTGAATTTTTAAGTTGCTTCAGTGTTTAATTTTTACTCAAAGGTAGCACTGTTATACCGATATTTTAAATTGACAATAGTTCTTTATTGTCACAAAATTTCAAGTTCTTATGACGCACCAGTAAAAAGTTACAGCATTTCAATGTTGCAAACTTTGATAGTTATATTACGCACAGTATAAAAGTTAGTGAATTTTTAAGTTGCATCAGTGTTTCATTTTTTACTCAAAGGTAGCACTGTTATACCGATATTTTAAATTGACAAGAGTACTTTATTGTCACAAAATTTCAAGTTCTTATGACGCACCAGTAAAAAGTTACAGCATTTCAATGTTGCAAACTTTGATAGTTATATTACGCACAGTATAAAAGTTAGTGAATTTTTAAGTTGCATCAGTGTTTCATTTTTTATTCAAAGGTTGCACTGTTATACCGATATTTTAAATTGACAATAGTACTTTATTGTCACAAAATTTCAAGTTCTTATGACGCACCAGTAAAAAGTTACAGCATTTCAATGTTGCAAACTTTGATAGTTATATTACGCACAGTATAAAAGTTAGTGAATTTTTAAGTTGCATCAGTGTTTCATTTTTTACTCAAAGGTAGCACTGTTATACCGATCTTTTAAATTGACAATAGTACTTTATGGTAACAAAATTTGAAGGTATTATGACGCTCCAGTAAAAAGTTACAGCATTTCAATATTGCAAACTTTGATAGTTATATTACGCACAGTATAAAAGTTAGTGAATTTTGAAGTTGCATCAGTGTTTCATTTTATACTCAAAGGTAGCACTGTTATACCGATATTTTAAATTGACAATAGTACTTTATTGTCACAAAATTTCAAGGTATTATGACGCTCCAGTAAAAAGCTACAGCATTTCAATATTGCAAACTTTGATAATTATATTACGCACAGTATAAAAGTTAGTGAATTTTTAAGTTGCTTCAGTGTTTCATTTTTTACTCAAAGATAGCACTGTTATACCGATATTTCAAATTGACAAGAGTACTTTATTGTCACAAAATTTAAAGTTTTTATGAAGAACCATTAAAAAGTTACAGCATTTCAATGTTGCAAACTTTTTTAGTTATATTACGCACAATATAAAAGTTAGTGAACTTTGAAGTTACATCAGTGTTTTATTTTTTACTCAAGAGTAACACTGTTATGCCAATATTTGAAATTGACAAGAGTACTTTATTGTCACAAAATTTCAAGTTCTTATGACGCACCAGTAAAAAGTTACAGCATTTCAATGTTGCAAACTTTGATAGTTATATTACGCACAGTATAAAAGTTAGTGAATTTTTAAGTTGCATCAGTGGTTCATTTTTTACTCAAAGGTAGCACTGTTATACCGATCTTTTAAATTGACAATAGTACTTTATTGTCACAAAATTTCAAGTTCTTATAACGCACCAGTAAAAAGTTACAGCATTTCAATGTTGCAAACTTTGATAGTTATATTACGCACAGTATAAAAGTTACTGAATTTTTAAGTTGCTTCAGTGTTTCATTTTTTACTCAAAGGTAGCACTGTTATACCGATATTTTAAATTGACAATAGTTCTTTATTGTCACAAAATTTCAAGTGCTTATGACGCACCAGTAAAAAGTTATAGCATTTCAATGTTGCAAACTTTGATAGTTATATTACGCACAGTATAAAAGTTAGTGAATTTTTAAGTTGCATCAGTGTTTCATTTTTTACTCAAAGGTAGCACTGTTATACCGATATTTTAAATTGACAAGAGTACTTTATTGTCACAAAATTTCAAGTTCTTATGACGCACCAGTAAAAAGTTACAGCATTTCAATGTTGCAAACTTTGATAGTTATATTACGCACAGTATAAAAGTTAGTGAATTTTTAAGTTGCATCAGTGTTTCATTTTTTACTCAAAGGTAGCACTGTTATACCGATATTTTAAATTGACAATAGTACTTTATTGTCACAAAATTTCAAGTTCTTATGACGCACCAGTAAAAAGTTACAGCATTTCAATGTTGCAAACTTTGATAGTTATATTACGCACAGTATAAAAGTTAGTGAATTTTTAAGTTGCATCAGTGTTTCATTTTTTACTCAAAGGTAGCACTGTTATACCGATATTTTAAATTGACAATGGTACTTTATGGTAACAAAATTTGAAGGTATTATGACGCTCCAGTAAAAAGTTACAGCATTTCAATATTGCAAACTTTGATAGTTATATTACGCACAGTATAAAAGTTAGTGAATTTTGAAGTTGCATCAGTGTTTCATTTTATACTCAAAGATAGCACTGTTATACCGATATTTCAAATTGACAAGAGTACTTTATTGTCACAAAATTTCAAGTAGTTATGACACACCAGCAAAAAGTTACAGCATTTCAATGTTGCAAACTTTGATAGTTATATTACGCACAGTATAAAAGTTAGTGAATTTTGAAGTTTCATCAGTGTTTCATTTTTACTCAAGGGTAGCACTGTTATACCGATATTTTAAATTGACAAGAGTACTTTATTGTCACAAAATTTCAAGGTATTATGACGCACCAGTAAAAAGTTACAGCATTTCAATATTGCAAACTTTGATAATTATATTACGCACAGTATAAAAGTTAGTGAATTTTGAAGTTTCATCAATGTTTCATTTTTACTCAAGGGTAGCACTGTTATACCGATATTTTAAATTGACAAGAGTACTTTATTGTCACAAAATTTCAAGGTATTATGACGCCCCAGTAAAAAGTTACAGCATTTCAATATTGCAAACTTTGATAGTTATGTTACACACAGTATAAAAGTTAGTGAACTTTGAAGTTGCATCATTGTTTCATTTTTTACTCAAGGGAAGCACTGTTATACCGATATCTCAAATTGACAATAGTACTATATTGTCACAAAATTTAAAGTTTTTATGAAGCACCATTAAAAAGTTACAGCATTTCAATGTTGCAAACTTTTTTAGTTATATTACGCACAATATAAAAGTTAGTGAACTTTGAAGTTACATCAGTGTTTTATTTTTTACTCAAGAGTAACACTGTTATGCCAATATTTGAAATTGACAAGAGTACTTTATTGTCACAAAATTTCAAGTTCTTATGACGCACCAGTAAAAAGTTACAGCATTTCAATGTTGCAAACTTTGATAGTTATATTACGCACAGTATAAAAGTTAGTGAATTTTTAAGTTGCATCAGTGGTTCATTTTTTACTCAAAGGTAGCACTGTTATACCGATCTTTTAAATTGACAATAGTACTTTATTGTCACAAAATTTCAAGTTCTTATGACGCACCAGTAAAAAGTTACAGCATTTCAATATTGCAAACTTTGATAGTTATATTACGCACAGTATAAAAGTTACTGAATTTTTAAGTTGCTTCAGTGTTTCATTTTTAATCAAAGGTAGAACTGTTATACCGATATTTTAAATTGAAAATAGTTCTTTATTGTCACAAAATTTCAAGTTCTTATGACGCACCAGTAAAAAGTTACAGCATTTCAATGTTGCAAACTTTGATAGTTATATTACGCACAGTATAAAAGTTAGTGAATTTTTAAGTTGCATCAGTGTTTCATTTTTTACTCAAAGGTAGCACTGTTATACCGATATTTTAAATTGACAAGAGTACTTTATTGTCACAAAATTTCAAGTTCTTATGACGCACCAGTAAAAAGTTACAGCATTTCAATGTTGCAAACTTTGATAGTTATATTACGCACAGTATAAAAGTTAGTGAATTTTTAAGTTGCATCAGTGTTTCATTTTTTATTCAAAGGTAGCACTGTTATACCGATATTTTAAATTGACAATAGTACTTTATTGTCACAAAATTTCAAGGTATTATGACGCTCCAGTAAAAAGCTACAGCATTTCAATATTGCAAACTTTGATAATTATATTACGCACAGTATAAAAGTTAGTGAATTTTTAAGTTGCTTCAGTGTTTCATTTTTTACTCAAAGATAGCACTGTTATACCGATATTTCAAATTGACAAGAGTACTTTATTGTCACAAAATTTCAAGTAGTTATGACGCACCAGCAAAAAGTTACAGCATTTCAATTTTGCAAACTTTGATAGTTATATTACGCACAGTATAAAAGTTAGTGAATTTTGAAGTTTCATCAGTGTTTCATTTTTACTCAAGGGTAGCACTGTTATACCGATATTTTAAATTGACAAGAGTACTTTATTGTCACAAAATTTCAAGGTATTATGACGCCCCAGTAAAAAGTTACAGCATTTCAATATTGCAAACTTTGATAATTATATTACGCACAGTATAAAAGTTAGTGAATTTTTAAGTTGATTCAGTGTTTCATTTTTACTCAAGGGTAGCACTGTTATACCGATATTTTAAATTGACAAGAGTACTTTATTGTCACAAAATTTCAAGGTATTATGACGCCCCAGTAAAAAGTTACAGCATTTCAATATTGCAAACTTTGATAGTTATGTTACACACAGTATAAAAGTTAGTGAACTTTGAAGTTGTATCATTGTTTCATTTTTTACTCAAGGGAAGCACTGTTATACCGATATCTCAAATTGACAATAGTACTTTATTGTCACAAAATTTAAAGTTTTTATGAAGCACCATTAAAAAGTTACAGCATTTCAATGTTGCAAACTTTTTTAGTTATATTACGCACAATATAAAAGTTAGTGAACTTTGAAGTTACATCAGTGTTTTATTTTTTACTCAAGAGTAACACTGTTATGCCAATATTTGAAATTGACAAGAGTACTTTATTGTCACAAAATTTCAAGTTCTTATGACGCACCAGTAAAAAGTTACAGCATTTCAATGTTGCAAACTTTGATAGTTATATTACGCACAGTATAAAAGTTAGTGAATTTTTAAGTTGCATCTGTGGTTCATTTTTTACTCAAAGGTAGCACTGTTATACCGATCTTTTAAATTGACAATAGTACTTTATTGTCACAAAATTTCAAGTTCTTATGACGCACCAGTAAAAAGTTACAGCATTTCAATGTTGCAAACTTTGATAGTTATATTACGCACAGTATAAAAGTTAGTGAATTTTTAAGTTGCTTCAGTGTTTCATTTTTTACTCAAAGGTAGCACTGTTATACCGATATTTTAAATTGACAATAGTTCTTTATTGTCACAAAATTTCAAGTTCTTATGTAGCACCAGTAAAAAGTTACAGCATTTCAATGTTGCAAACTTTGATAGTTATATTACGCACAGTATAAAAGTTAGTGAATTTTTAAGTTGCATCAGTGTTTCATTTTTTACTCAAAGGTAGCACTGTTATACCGATATTTTAAATTGACAAGAGTACTTTATTGTCACAAAATTTCAAGTTCTTATGACGCACCAGTAAAAAGTTACAGCATTTCAATGTTGCAAACTTTGATAGTTATATTACGCACAGTATAAAAGTTAGTGAATTTTTAAGTTGCATCAGTGTTTCATTTTTTACTCAAAGGTAGCACTGTTATACCGATATCTGAAATTGACAATAGTACTTTATTGTCACAAAATTTCAAGTTCTTATGACGCACCAGTAAAAAGTTACAGCATTTCAATGTTGCAAACTTTGATAGTTATATTACGCACAGTATAAAAGTTAGTGAAATTTTAAGTTGCATCAGTGTTTCATTTTTCACTCAAAGGTAGCACTGTTTTACCGATCTTTTAAATTGACAATAGTACTTTATGGTAACAAAATTTGAAGGTATTATGACGCTCCAGTAAAAAGTTACAGCATTTCAATATTGCAAACTTTGATAGTTATATTACGCACAGTATAAAAGTTAGTGAATTTTGAAGTTGCATCAGTATTTCATTTTATACTCAAAGGTAGCACTGTTATACCGATATTTTAAATTGACAATAGTACTTTATTGTCACAAAATTTCAAGGTATTATGACGCTCCAGTAAAAAGCTACAGCATTTCAATATTGCAAACTTTGATAATTATATTACGCACAGTATAAAAGTTAGTGAATTTTTAAGTTGCTTCAGTGTTTCATTTTTTACTCAAAGATAGCACTGTTATACCGATATTTCAAATTGACAAGAGTACTTTATTGTCACAAAATTTCAAGTAGTTATGACGCACCAGCAAAAAGTTACAGCATTTCAATTTTGCAAACTTTGATAGTTATATTACGCACAGTATAAAAGTTAGTGAATTTTGAAGTTTCATCAGTGTTTCATTTTTACTCAAGGGTAGCACGGTTATACCGATATTTTAAATTGACAAGAGTACTTTATTGTCACAAAATTTCAAGGTATTATGACGCCCCAGTAAAAAGTTACAGCATTTCAATATTGCAAACTTTGATAATTATATTACGCACAGTATAAAAGTTACTGAATTTTTAAGTTGCATCAGTGTTTCCTTTTTTACTCAAAGGTAGCACTGTTATACCGATCTTTTAAATTGACAATAGTACTTTATGTTAACTGAATTTGAAGGTATTATGACGCTCCAGTAAAAAGTTACAGCATTTCAATATTGCAAACTTTGATAGTTATATTACGCACAGTATAAAAGTTAGTGAATTTTGAAGTTGCATCAGTGTTTCATTTTATACTCAAAGGTAGCACTGTTATACCGATATTTTAAATTGACAATAGTACTTTATTGTCACAAAATTTCAAGGTATTCTGACGCTCCAGTAAAAAGTTACAGCATTTCAATATTGCAAACTTTGATAATTATATTACGCACAGTATAAAAGTTAGTGAATTTTTAAGTTGCTTCAGTGTTTAATTTTTACTCAAGGGTAGCACTGTTATACCGATATTTTAAATTGACAAGAGTACTTTATTGTCACAAAATTTCAAGGTATTATGACGCCTCAGTAAAAAGTTACAGCATTTCAATATTGCAAACTTTGATAGTTATGTTACACACAGTATAAAAGTTAGTGAACTTTGAAGTTGTATCATTGTTTCATTTTTTACTCAAGGGAAGCACTGTTATACCGATATCTCAAATTGACAATAGTACTTTATTGTCACAAAATTTAAAGTTTTTATGAAGCAACATTAAAAAGTTACAGCATTTCAATGTTGCAAACTTTTTTAGTTATATTACGCACAATATAAAAGTTAGTGAACTTTGAAGTTACATCAGTGTTTTATTTTTTACTCAAGAGTAACACTGTTATGCCAATATTTGAAATTGACAAGAGTACTTTATTGTCACAAAATTTCAAGTTCTTATGACGCACCAGTAAAAAGTTACAGCATTTCAATGTTGCAAACTTTGATAGTTATATTACGCACAGTATAAAAGTTAGTGAATTTTTAAGTTGCATCAGTGGTTCATTTTTTACTCAAAGGTAGCACTGTTATACCGATCTTTTAAATTGACAATAGTACTTTATTGTCACAAAATTTCAAGTTCTTATGACACACCAGTAAAAAGTTACAGCATTTCAATGTTGCAAACTTTGATAGTTATATTACGCACAGTATAAAAGTTACTGAACTTTAAGTTGCTTCAGTGTTTCATTTTTTACTCAAAGGTAGCACTGTTATACCGATATTTTAAATTGACAATAGTTCTTTATTGTCACAAAATTTCAAGTTCTTATGACGCACCAGTAAAAAGTTACAGCATTTCAATGTTGCAAACTTTGATAGTTATATTACGCACAGTATAAAAGTTAGTGAATTTTTAAGTTGCATCAGTGTTTCATTTTTTACTCAAAGGTAGCACTGTTATACCGATATTTTAAATTGACAAGAGTACTTTATTGTCACAAAATTTCAAGGTATTATGACGCCCCAGTAAAAAGTTACAGCATTTCAATATTGCAAACTTTGATAATTATATTACGCACAGTATAAAAGTTAGTGAATTTTTAAGTTGATTCAGTGTTTCATTTTTACTCAAGGGTAGCACTGTTATACCGATATTTTAAATTGACAAGAGTACTTTATTGTCACAAAATTTCAAGGTATTATGACGCCCCAGTAAAAAGTTACAGCATTTCAATATTGCAAACTTTGATAGTTATGTTACACACAGTATAAAAGTTAGTGAACTTTGAAGTTGTATCATTGTTTCATTTTTTACTCAAGGGAAGCACTGTTATACCGATATCTCAAATTGACAATAGTACTTTATTGTCACAAAATTTAAAGTTTTTATGAAGCACCATTAAAAAGTTACAGCATTTCAATGTTGCAAACTTTTTTAGTTATATTACGCACAATATAAAAGTTAGTGAACTTTGAAGTTACATCAGTGTTTTATTTTTTACTCAAGAGTAACACTGTTATGCCAATATTTGAAATTGACAAGAGTACTTTATTGTCACAAAATTTCAAGTTCTTATGACGCACCAGTAAAAAGTTACAGCATTTCAATGTTGCAAACTTTGATAGTTATATTACGCACAGTATAAAAGTTAGTGAATTTTTAAGTTGCATCAGTGGTTCATTTTTTACTCAAAGGTAGCACTGTTATACCGATCTTTTAAATTGACAATAGTACTTTATTGTCACAAAATTTCAAGTTCTTATGACGCACCAGTAAAGAGTTACAGCATTTCAATGTTGCAAACTTTGATAGTTATATTACGCACAGTATAAAAGTTAGTGAATTTTTAAGTTGCTTCAGTGTTTCATTTTTTACTCAAAGGTAGCACTGTTATACCGATATTTTAAATTGACAATAGTTCTTTATTGTCACAAAATTTCAAGTTCTTATGTAGCACCAGTAAAAAGTTACAGCATTTCAATGTTGCAAACTTTGATAGTTATATTACGCACAGTATAAAAGTTAGTGAATTTTTAAGTTGCATCAGTGTTTCATTTTTTACTCAAAGGTAGCACTGTTATACCGATATTTTAAATTGACAAGAGTACTTTATTGTCACAAAATTTCAAGTTCTTATGACGCACCAGTAAAAAGTTACAGCATTTCAATGTTGCAAACTTTGATAGTTATATTACGCACAGTATAAAAGTTAGTGAATTTTTAAGTTGCATCAGTGTTTCATTTTTTACTCAAAGGCAGCACTGTTATACCGATATTTTAAATTGACAATAGTACTTTATTGTCACAAAATTTCAAGTTCTTATGACGCACCAGTAAAAAGTTACAGCATTTCAATGTTGCAAACTTTGATAGTTATATTACGCACAGTATAAAAGTTAGTGAAATTTTAAGTTGCATCAGTGTTTCATTTTTTACTCAAAGGTAGCACTGTTATCCCGATATCTCAAATTGACAATAGTACTTTATGGTAACAAAATTTGAAGGTATTATGACGCTCCAGTAAAAAGTTACAGCATTTCAATATTGCAAACTTTGATAGTTATATTACGCACAGTATAAAAGTTAGTGAATTTTGAAGTTGCATCAGTATTTCATTTTATACTCAAAGGTAGCACTGTTATACCGATATTTTAAATTGACAATAGTACTTTATTGTCACAAAATTTCAAGGTATTATGACGCTCCAGTAAAAAGCTACAGCATTTCAATATTGCAAACTTTGATAATTATATTACGCACAGTATAAAAGTTAGTGAATTTTTAAGTTGCTTCAGTGTTTCATTTTTTACTCAAAGATAGCACTGTTATACCGATATTTCAAATTGACAAAAGTACTTTATTGTCACAAAATTTCAAGTAGTTATGACGCACCAGCAAAAAGTTACAGCATTTCAATTTTGCAAACTTTGATAGTTATATTACGCACAGTATAAAAGTTAGTGAATTTTGAAGTTTCATCAGTGTTTCATTTTTACTCAAGGGTAGCACGGTTATACCGATATTTTAAATTGACAAGAGTACTTTATTGTCACAAAATTTCAAGGTATTATGACGCCCCAGTAAAAAGTTACAGCATTTCAATATTGCAAACTTTGATAATTATATTACGCACAGTATAAAAGTTACTGAATTTTTAAGTTGCATCAGTGTTTCCTTTTTTACTCAAAGGTAGCACTGTTATACCGATCTTTTAAATTGACAATAGTACTTTATGTTAACTGAATTTGAAGGTATTATGACGCTCCAGTAAAAAGTTACAGCATTTCAATATTGCAAACTTTGATAGTTATATTACGCACAGTATAAAAGTTAGTGAATTTTGAAGTTGCATCAGTGTTTCATTTTATACTCAAAGGTAGCACTGTTATACCGATATTTTAAATTGACAATAGTACTTTATTGTCACAAAATTTCAAGGTATTCTGACGCTCCAGTAAAAAGCTACAGCATTTCAATATTGCAAACTTTGATAATTATATTACGCACAGTATAAAAGTTAGTGAATTTTTAAGTTGCTTCAGTGTTTCATTTTTACTCAAGGGTAGCACTGTTATACCGATATTTTAAATTGACAAGAGTACTTTATTGTCACAAAATTTCAAGGTATTATGACGCCTCAGTAAAAAGTTACAGCATTTCAATATTGCAAACTTTGATAGTTATGTTACACACAGTATAAAAGTTAGTGAACTTTGAAGTTGTATCATTGTTTCATTTTTTACTCAAGGGAAGCACTGTTATACCGATATCTCAAATTGACAATAGTACTTTATTGTCACAAAATTTAAAGTTTTTATGAAGCACCATTAAAAAGTTACAGCATTTCAATGTTGCAAACTTTTTTAGTTATATTACGCACAATATAAAAGTTAGTGAACTTTGAAGTTACATCAGTGTTTTATTTTTTACTCAAGAGTAACACTGTTATGCCAATATTTGAAATTGACAAGAGTACTTTATTGTCACAAAATTTCAAGTTCTTATGACGCACCAGTAAAAAGTTACAGCATTTCAATGTTGCAAACTTTGATAGTTATATTACGCACAGTATAAAAGTTAGTGAATTTTTAAGTTGCATCAGTGGTTCATTTTTTACTCAAAGGTAGCACTGTTATACCGATCTTTTAAATTGACAATAGTACTTTATTGTCACAAAATTTCAAGTTCTTATGACACACCAGTAAAAAGTTACAGCATTTCAATGTTGCAAACTTTGATAGTTATATTACGCACAGTATAAAAGTTACTGAACTTTAAGTTGCTTCAGTGTTTCATTTTTTACTCAAAGGTAGCACTGTTATACCGATATTTTAAATTGACAATAGTTCTTTATTGTCACAAAATTTCAAGTTCTTATGACGCACCAGTAAAAAGTTACAGCATTTCAATGTTGCAAACTTTGATAGTTATATTACGCACAGTATAAAAGTTAGTGAATTTTTAAGTTGCATCAGTGTTTCATTTTTTACTCAAAGGTAGCACTGTTATACCGATATTTTAAATTGACAAGAGTACTTTATTGTCACAAAATTTCAAGTTCTTATGACGCACCAGTAAAAAGTTACAGCATTTCAATGTTGCAAACTTTGATAGTTATATTACGCACAGTATAAAAGTTAGTGAATTTTTAAGTTGCATCAGTGTTTCATTTTTTACTCAAAGGTAGCACTGTTATACCGATATTTTAAATTGACAATAGTACTTTATTGTCACAAAATTTCAAGTTCTTATGACGCACCAGTAAAAAGTTACAGCATTTCAATGTTGCAAACTTTGATAGTTATATTACGCACAGTATAAAAGTTAGTGAATTTTTAAGTTGCATCAGTGTTTCATTTTTTACTCAAAGGTAGCACTGTTATACCGATATTTTAAATTGACAATAGTACTTTATGGTAACAAAATTTGAAGGTATTATGACGCTCCAGTAAAAAGTTACAGCATTTCAATATTGCAAACTTTGATAGTTATATTACGCACAGTATAAAAGTTAGTGAATTTTGAAGTTGCATCAGTGTTTCATTTTATACTCAAAGATAGCACTGTTATACCGATATTTTAAATTGACAAGAGTACTTTATTGTCACAAAATTTCAAGTTCTTATGACGCACCAGTAAAAAGTTACAGCATTTCAATGTTGCAAACTTTGATAGTTATATTACGCACAGTATAAAAGTTAGTGAATTTTTAAGTTGCATCAGTGTTTAATTTTTTATTCAAAGGTAGCACTGTTATACCGATATTTTAAATTGACAATAGTACTTTATTGTCACAAAATTTCAAGGTCTTATGACGCACCAGTAAAAAGTTACAGCATTTCAATGTTGCAAACTTTGATAGTTATATTACGCACAGTATAAAAGTTAGTGAATTTTGAAGTTGCATCAGTGTTTCATTTTTTACTCAAAGGTAGCACTGTTATACCGATCTTTTAAATTGACAATAGTACTTTATGCTAACTAAATTTGAAGGTATTATGACGCTCCAGTAAAAAGTTACAGCATTTCAATATTGCAAACTTTGATAGTTATATTACGCACAGTATAAAAGTTAGTGACTTTTGAAGTTGCATCAGTGTTTCATTTTATACTCAAAGGTAGCACTGTTATACCGATATTTTAAATTGACAATAGTACTTTATTGTCACAAAATTTCAAGGTCTTATGACGCTCCAGTAAAAAGTTACAGCATTTCAATATTGCAAACTTTGATAATTATATTACGCACAGTATAAAAGTTAGTGAATTTTTAAGTTGCTTCAGTGTTTAATTTTTTACTCAAAGATAGCACTGTTATACCGATATTTCAAATTGACAAGAGTACTTTATTGTCACAAAATTTCAAGTAGTTATGACGCACCAGCAAAAAGTTACAGCATTTCAATTTTGCAAACTTTGATAGTTATATTACGCACAGTATAAAAGTTAGTGAATTTTGAAGTTTCATCAGTGTTTCATTTTTACTCAAGGGTAGCACTGTTATACCGATATTTTAAATTGACAAGAGTACTTTATTGTCACAAAATTTCAAGGTATTATGACGCCCCAGTAGAAAGTTACAGCATTTCAATATTGCAAACTTTGATAATTATATTACGCACAGTATAAAAGTTAGTGAATTTTGAAGTTTCATCAGTGTTTCATTTTTACTCAAGGGTAGCACTGTTATACCGATATTTTAAATTGACAAGAGTACTTTATTGTCACAAAATTTCAAGGTATTATGACGCCCCAGTAAAAAGTTACAGCATTTCAATATTGCAAACTTTGATAGTTATATTACGCACAGTATAAAAATTAGTAAATTTTGAAGTTGCATCAGTGTTTCATTTTTTACTCAAAGGTAGCCCTGTTACACCGATATTTTAAAATGACAATAGTACTTAATTGTCACAAAATTTCACAGTTTTATGACGCTCCAGCAAAAAGTTACAGCATTTCAATATTGCAAACTTTGATAATTATATTACGCACAGTATAAAAGTTTGTGAATTTTTAAGTTGCAACAGTGTTTCATTTTTTACTCAAATGTAGCACTGTTATACCGATCTTTTAAATTGACAATAATAATTTATAGTCACAAAATTTGAAGGTATTATGACGCCCCAGTAAAAGTTACAGCATTTCAATATTGCAAACTTTGATAGTTATATTACGCACAGTATAAAAATTAGTGAATTTTGAAGTTGCATCAGTGTTTCATTTTTTATTTAAAGGTAGCACTGTTATACCGATATTTTAAAATGACAATAGTACTTTATTGTCACAAAATTTCACAGTTTTATGACGCTCCAGCAAAAAGTTACATCATTTCAATATTGCAAACTTTGATAGTTATGTTACGCACAGTATAAAAGTTAGTGAACTTTGAAGTTGTATCATTGTTTCATTTTTTACTCAAGGGAAGCACTGTTATACCGATATCTCAAATTGACAATAGTACTTTATTGTCACAAAATTTCAAGTTTTTATGAAGCACCAGTAAAAAGTTACAGCTTTTCAATGTTGCAAACTTTTTTAGTTATATTACGCACAGTATAAAAGTTAGTGAATGTTGAAGTTGCTTCAGTGTTTCATTTTTTACTCAAAGGTAGCACTGTTATACCGATATTTTAAATTGACAATAGTTCTTTATTGTCACAAAATTTCAAGTAGTTATGACGCACCAGCAAAAAGTTACAGCATTTCAATTTTGCAAACTTTGATAGTTATATTACGCACAGTATAAAAGTTAGTGAATTTTGAAGTTTCATCAGTGTTTCCTTTTTACTCAAGGGTAGCACTGTTATACCGATATTTTAAATTGACAAGAGTACTTTATTGTCACAAAATTTCAAGGTATTATGACGCCCCAGTAGAAAGTTACAGCATTTCAATATTGCAAACTTTGATAATTATATTACGCACAGTATAAAAGTTAGTGAATTTTGAAGTTTCATCAGTGTTTCATTTTTACTCAAGGGTAGCACTGTTATACCGATATTTTAAATTGACAAGAGTACTTTATTGTCACAAAATTTCGAGGTATTATGACGCCCCAGTAAAAAGTTACAGCATTTCAATATTGCAAACTTTGATAGTTATATTACGCACAGTATAAAAATTAGTAAATTTTGAAGTTGCATCAGTGTTTCATTTTTTACTCAAAGGTAGCCCTGTTACACCGATATTTTAAAATGACAATAGTACTTAATTGTCACAAAATTTCACAGTTTTATGACGCTCCAGCAAAAAGTTACAGCATTTCAATATTGCAAACTTTGATAATTATATTACGCACAGTATAAAAGTTTGTGAATTTTTAAGTTGCAACAGTGTTTCATTTTTTACTCAAATGTAGCACTGTTATACCGATCTTTTAAATTGACAATAATAATTTATAGTCACAAAATTTGAAGGTATTATGACGCCCCAGTAAAAGTTACAGCATTTCAATATTGCAAACTTTGATAGTTATATTACGCACAGTATAAAAATTAGTGAATTTTGAAGTTGCATCAGTGTTTCATTTTTTATTTAAAGGTAGCACTGTTATACCGATATTTTAAAATGACAATAGTACTTTATTGTCACAAAATTTCACAGTTTTATGACGCTCCAGCAAAAAGTTACATCATTTCAATATTGCAAACTTTGATAGTTATGTTACGCACAGTATAAAAGTTAGTGAACTTTGAAGTTGTATCATTGTTTCATTTTTTACTCAAGGGAAGCACTGTTATACCGATATCTCAAATTGACAATAGTACTTTATTGTCACAAAATTTCAAGTTTTTATGAAGCACCAGTAAAAAGTTACAGCTTTTCAATGTTGCAAACTTTTTTAGTTATATTACGCACAGTATAAAAGTTAGTGAATGTTGAAGTTGCTTCAGTGTTTCATTTTTTACTCAAAGGTAGCACTGTTATACCGATATCTCAAATTGACAATAGTTCTTTATTGTCACAAAATTTCAAGGTCTTATGACGCACCAGTAAAAAGTTACAGCATTTCAATGTTGCAAACTTTGATAGTTATATTACGCACAGTATAAAAGTTAGTGAATTTTGAAGTTGCATCAGTGTTTCTTTTTTACTCAAAGGTAGCACTGTTATACCGATATTTTAAATTGACAAGAGTACTTTATTGTCACAAAATTTCAAGTTCTTATGACGCACCAGTAAAAAGTTACAGCATTTCAATGTTGCAAACTTTGAAAGTTATATTACGCACAGTATAAAAGTTAGTGAATTTTTAAGTTGCATCAGTGTTTCATTTTTTATTCAAAGGTAGCACTGTTATACCGATATTTTAAATTGACAATAGTACTTTATTGCCACAAAATTTCAAGTTCTTATGACGCACCAGTAAAAAGTTACAGCATTTCAATGTTGCAAACTTTGATAATTATATTACGCACAGTATAAAAGTTAGTGAATTTTTAAGTTGCATCAGTGTTTCATTTTTTACTCAAAGGTAGCACTGTTATACCGATCTTTTAAATTGACAATAGTACTTTATGGTAACAAATATTGAAGGTATTATGACGCTCCAGTAAAAAGTTACAGCATTTCAATATTGCAAACTTTGATAGTTATATTACGCACAGTATAAAAGTTAGTGAACTTTGAAGTTGTATCAGTGTTTCATTTTTTACTCAAGGGAAGCACTGTTATGCCGATATTTTAAATTGACAAGAGTACTTTATTGTCACAAAATTTCAAGTTCTTATGACGCACCAGTAAAAAGTTACAGCATTTCAATGTTGCAAACTTTGATAGTTATATTACGCACAGTATAAAAGTTAGTGAATTTTTAAGTTGCATCAGTGTTTCATTTTTTACTCAAAGGTAGCACTGTTATACCGATATTTTAAATTGACAATAGTTCTTTATTGTCACCAAATTTCAAGTTCTTATGACGCACCAGTAAAAAGTTACAGCATTTCAATGTTGCAAACTTTGATAGTTATATTACGCACAGTATAAAAGTTAGTGAATTTTTAAGTTGCATCAGTGTTTCATTTTTTACTCAAAGGTAGCACTATTATACCGATATTTTAAATTGACAAGAGTACTTTATTGTCACAAAATTTCAAGTTCTTATGACGCACCAGTAAAAAGTTACAGCATTTCAATGTTGCAAACTTTGATAGTTATATTACGCACAGTATAAAAGTTAGTGAATTTTTAAGTTGCATCAGTGTTTCATTTTTTACTCAAAGGTAGCACTGTTATACCGATATCTCAAATTGACAATAGTACTTTATTGTCACAAAATTTCAAGTTCTTATGACGCACCAGTAAAAAGTTACAGCATTTCAATGTTGCAAACTTTGATAGTTATATTACGCACAGTATAAAAGTTACTGAATTTTTAAGTTGCATCAGTGTTTCATTTTTTACTCAAAGGTAGCACTGTTATACCGATATTTTAAATTGACAATAGTACTTTATGGTAACAAAATTTGAAGGTATTATGACGCTCCAGTAAAAAGTTACAGCATTTCAATATTGCAAACTTTGATAGTTATATTACGCACAGTATAAAAGTTAGTGAATTTTGAAGTTGCATCAGTGTTTCATTTTATACTCAAAGATAGCACTGTTATACCGATATTTTAAATTGACAAGAGTACTTTATTGTCACAAAATTTCAAGTTCTTATGACGCACCAGTAAAAAGTTACAGCATTTCAATGTTGCAAACTTTGATAGTTATATTACGCACAGTATAAAAGTTATTGAATTTTTAAGTTGCATCAGTGTTTAATTTTTTATTCAAGGGTAGCACTGTTATACCGATATTTTAAATTGACAATAGTACTTTATTGTCACAAAATTTCAAGTTCTTATGACGCACCAGTAAAAAGTTACAGCATTTCAATGTTGCAAACTTTGATAGTTATATTACGCACAGTATAAAAAGTGAATTTTTAAGTTGCATCAGTGTTTCATTTTTTACTCAAAGGTAGCACTGTTATACCGATCTTTTAAATTGACAATAGTACTTTATGGTAACAAAATTTGAAGGTATTATGACGCTCCACTAAAAAGTTACAGCATTTCAATATTGCAAACTTTGATAGTTATATTACGCACAGTATAAAAGTTAGTGACTTTTGAAGTTGCATCAGTGTTTCATTTTTTACTCAAAGGTAGCACTGTTATACCGATATTTTAAATTGACAATAGTACTTTATTGTCACAAAATTTCAAGGTATTATGACGCTCCAGTAAAAAGTTACAGCATTTCAATATTGCAAACTTTGTTAATTATATTACGCACAGTATAAAAGTTAGTGAATTTTTAAGTTGCTTCAGTGTTTAATTTTTTACTCAAAGATAGCACTGTTATACCGATATTTCAAATTGACAAGAGTACTTTATTGTCACAAAATTTCAAGTAGTTATGACGCACCAGCAAAAAGTTACAGCATTTCAATTTTGCAAACTTTGATAGTTATATTACGCACAGTATAAAAGTTAGTGAATTTTGAAGTTTCATCAGTGTTTCATTTTTACTCAAGGGTAGCACTGTTATACCGATATTTTAAATTGACAAGAGTACTTTATTGTCACAAAATTTCAAGGTATTATGACGCCCCAGTAGAAAGTTACAGCATTTCAATATTGCAAACTTTGATAATTATATTACGCACAGTATAAAAGTTAGTGAATTTTGAAGTTTTATCAGTGTTTCATTTTTACTCAAGGGTAGCACTGTTATACCGATATTTTAAATTGACAAGAGTACTTTATTGTCACAAAATTTCAAGGTATTATGACGCCCCAGTAAAAAGTTACAGCATTTCAATATTGCAAACTTTGATAGTTATATTACGCACAGTATAAAAATTAGTAAATTTTGAAGTTGCATCAGTGTTTCATTTTTTACTCAAAGGTAGCCCTGTTACACCGATATTTTAAAATGACAATAGTACTTAATTGTCACAAAATTTCACAGTTTTATGACGCTCCAGCAAAAAGTTACAGCATTTCAATATTGCAAACTTTGATAATTATATTACGCACAGTATAAAAGTTTGTGAATTTTTAAGTTGCAACAGTGTTTCATTTTTTACTCAAATGTAGCACTGTTATACCGATCTTTTAAATTGACAATAATAATTTATAGTCGCAAAATTTGAAGGTATTATGACGCCCCAGTAAAAGTTACAGCATTTCAATATTGCAAACTTTGATAGTTATATTACGCACAGTATAAAAATTAGTGAATTTTGAAGTTGAATCAGTGTTTCATTTTTTACTTTAAGGTAGCACTGTTATACCGATATTTTAAAATGACAATAGTACTTTATTGTCACAAAATTTCACAGTTTTATGACGCTCCAGCAAAAAGTTACAGCATTTCAATATTGCAAACTTTGATAGTTATGTTACGCACAGTATAAAAGTTAGTGAACTTTGAAGTTGTATCATTGTTTCATTTTTTACTCAAGGGAAGCACTGTTATACCGATATCTCAAATTGACAAGAGTACTTTATTGTCACAAAATTTCAAGTTCTTATGACGCTCCAGTAAAAAGTTACAGCATTTCAATGTTGCAAACTTTGATAGTTATATTACGCACAGTATAAAAGTTAGTGAATTTTTAAGTTGCATCAGTGTTTCATTTTTTACTCAAAGGTAGCACTGTTATACCGATATCTGAAATTGACAATAGTTCTTTATTGTCACAAAATTTCAAGTTCTTATGACGCACAAGTAAAAAGTTACAGCATTTCAATGTTGCAAACTTTGATAGTTATATTACGCACAGTATAAAAGTTAGTGAATTTTGAAGTTGCATCAGTGTTTCATTTTTTACTCAAAGGTAGCACTGTTATACCGATATTTTAAATTGACAAGAGTACTTTATTGTCACAAAATTTCAAGTTCTTATGACGCACCAGTAAAAAGTTACAGCATTTCAATGTTGCAAACTTTGATAGTTATATTACGCACAGTATAAAAGTTAGTGAATTTTGAAGTTGCATCAGTGTTTCATTTTTTACTCAAAGGTAGCACTGTTATACCGATATTTTAAATTGACAATTGTACTTTATTGTCACAAAATTTCAAGTTCTTATGACGCATCAGTAAAAAGTTCCAGCATTTCAATGTTGCAAACTTTGATAGTTATATTACGCACAGTATAAAAGTTAGTGAATTTTGAAGTTGCATCAGTGTTTCATTTTTTACTGAAAGGTAGCACTGTTATACCGATATTTTAAATTGACAATAGTACTTTATGGTAACAAAATTTGAAGGTATTATGACGCTCCAGTAAAAAGTTACAGCATTTCAATATTGCAAACTTTGATAGTTATATTACGCACAGTATAAAAGTTAGTGAATTTTGAAGTTGCATCAGTGTTTCATTTTATACTCAAAGATAGCACTGTTATACCGATATTTTAAATTGACAAGAGTACTTTATTGTCACAAAATTTCAAGTTCTTATGACGCACCAGTAAAAAGTTACAGCATTTCAATGTTGCAAACTTTGATAGTTATATTACGCACAGTATAAAAGTTAGTGAATTTTTAAGTTGCATCAGTGTTTAATTTTTTATTCAAAGGTAGCACTGTTATACCGATATTTTAAATTGACAATAGTACTTTATTGTCACAAAATTTCAAGTTCTTATGACGCACCAGTAAAAAGTTACAGCATTTCAATGTTGCAAACTTTGATAGTTATATTACGCACAGTATAAAAAGTGAATTTTTAAGTTGCATCAGTGTTTCATTTTTTACTCAAAGGTAGCACTGTTATACCGATCTTTTAAATTGACAATAGTACTTTATGGTAACAAAATTTGAAGGTATTATGACGCTCCAGTAAAAAGTTACAGCATTTCAATATTGCAAACTTTGATAGTTATATTACGCACAGTATAAAAGTTAGTGACTTTTGAAGTTGCATCAGTGTTTCATTTTATACTCAAAGGTAGCACTGTTATACCGATATTTTAAATTGACAATAGTACTTTATTGTCACAAAATTTCAAGGTATTATGACGCTCCAGTAAAAAGTTACAGCATTTCAATATTGCAAACTTTGTTAATTATATTACGCACAGTATAAAAGTTAGTGAATTTTTAAGTTGCTTCAGTGTTTAATTTTTTACTCAAAGATAGCACTGTTATACCGATATTTCAAATTGACAAGAGTACTTTATTGTCACAAAATTTCAAGTAGTTATGACGCACCAGCAAAAAGTTACAGCATTTCAATTTTGCAAACTTTGATAGTTATATTACGCACAGTATAAAAGTTAGTGAATTTTGAAGTTTCATCAGTGTTTCATTTTTACTCAAGGGTAGCACTGTTATACCGATATTTTAAATTGACAAGAGTACTTTATTGTCACAAAATTTCAAGGTATTATGACGCCCCAGTAGAAAGTTACAGCATTTCAATATTGCAAACTTTGATAATTATATTACGCACAGTATAAAAGTTAGTGAATTTTGAAGTTTTATCAGTGTTTCATTTTTACTCAAGGGTAGCACTGTTATACCGATATTTTAAATTGACAAGAGTACTTTATTGTCACAAAATTTCAAGGTATTATGACGCCCCAGTAAAAAGTTACAGCATTTCAATATTGCAAACTTTGATAGTTATATTACGCACAGTATAAAAATTAGTAAATTTTGAAGTTGCATCAGTGTTTCATTTTTTACTCAAAGGTAGCCCTGTTACACCGATATTTTAAAATGACAATAGTACTTAATTGTCACAAAATTTCACAGTTTTATGACGCTCCAGCAAAAAGTTACAGCATTTCAATATTGCAAACTTTGATAATTATATTACGCACAGTATAAAAGTTTGTGAATTTTTAAGTTGCAACAGTGTTTCATTTTTTACTCAAATGTAGCACTGTTATACCGATCTTTTAAATTGACAATAATAATTTATAGTCGCAAAATTTGAAGGTATTATGACGCCCCAGTAAAAGTTACAGCATTTCAATATTGCAAACTTTGATAGTTATATTACGCACAGTATAAAAATTAGTGAATTTTGAAGTTGAATCAGTGTTTCATTTTTTACTTTAAGGTAGCACTGTTATACCGATATTTTAAAATGACAATAGTACTTTATTGTCACAAAATTTCACAGTTTTATGACGCTCCAGCAAAAAGTTACAGCATTTCAATATTGCAAACTTTGATAGTTATGTTACGCACAGTATAAAAGTTAGTGAACTTTGAAGTTGTATCATTGTTTCATTTTTTACTCAAGGGAAGCACTGTTATACCGATATCTCAAATTGACAAGAGTACTTTATTGTCACAAAATTTCAAGTTCTTATGACGCTCCAGTAAAAAGTTACAGCATTTCAATGTTGCAAACTTTGATAGTTATATTACGCACAGTATAAAAGTTAGTGAATTTTTAAGTTGCATCAGTGTTTCATTTTTTACTCAAAGGTAGCACTGTTATACCGATATTTTAAATTGACAATAGTTCTTTATTGTCACAAAATTTCAAGTTCTTATGACGCACAAGTAAAAAGTTACAGCATTTCAATGTTGCAAACTTTGATAGTTATATTACGCACAGTATAAAAGTTAGTGAATTTTTAAGTTGCATCAGTGTTTCATTTTTTACTCAAAGGTAGCACTGTTATACCGATATTTTAAATTGACAAGAGTACTTTATTGTCACAAAATTTCAAGTTCTTATGACGCACCAGTAAAAAGTTACAGCATTTCAATGTTGCAAACTTTGATAGTTATATTACGCACAGTATAAAAGTTAGTGAATTTTTAAGTTGCATCAGTGTTTCATTTTTTACTCAAAGGTAGCACTGTTATACCGATATTTCAAATTGACAATAGTACTTTATTGTCACAAAATTTCAAGTTGTTAAGACGCACCAGTAAAAAGTTACAGCATTTCAATGTTGCAAACTTTGATAGTTATATTACGCACAGTATAAAAGTTAGTGAATTTTGAAGTTGCATCAGTGTTTCATTTTTTACTGAAAGGTAGCACTGTTATACCGATATTTTAAATTGACAATAGTACTTTATGGTAACAAAATTTGAAGGTATTATGACGCTCCAGTAAAAAGTTACAGCATTTCAATATTGCAAACTTTGATAGTTATATTACGCACAGTATAAAAGTTAGTGAATTTTGAAGTTGCATCAGTGTTTCATTTTATACTCAAAGATAGCACTGTTATACCGATATTTTAAATTGACAAGAGTACTTTATTGTCACAAAATTTCAAGTTCTTATGACGCACCAGTAAAAAGTTACAGCATTTCAATGTTGCAAACTTTGATAGTTATATTACGCACAGTATAAAAGTTAGTGAATTTTTAAGTTGCATCAGTGTTTCATTTTTTACTCAAAGGTAGCACTGTTATACCGATCTTTTAAATTGACAATAGTACTTTATGGTAACAAAATTTGAAGGTATTATGACGCTCCAGTAAAAAGTTACAGCATTTCAATATTGCAAACTTTGATAGTTATATTACGCACAGTATAAAAGTTAGTGACTTTTGAAGTTGCATCAGTGTTTCATTTTATACTCAAAGGTAGCACTGTTATACCGATATTTTAAATTGACAATAGTACTTTATTGTCACAAAATTTCAAGGTCTTATGACGCTCCAGTAAAAAGTTACAGGATTTCAATATTGCAAACTTTGATAATTATATTACGCACAGTATAAAAGTTAGTGAATTTTTAAGTTGCTTCAGTGTTTAATTTTTTACTCAAAGATAGCACTGTTATACCGATATTTCAAATTGACAAGAGTACTTTATTGTCACAAAATTTCAAGTAGTTATGACGCACCAGCAAAAAGTTACAGCATTTCAATTTTGCAAACTTTGATAGTTATATTACGCACAGTATAAAAGTTAGTGAATTTTGAAGTTTCATCAGTGTTTCATTTTTACTCAAGGGTAGCACTGTTATATCGATATTTTAAATTGACAAGAGTACTTTATTGTCACAAAATTTCAAGGTATTATGACGCCCCAGTAGAAAGTTACAGCATTTCAATATTGCAAACTTTGATAATTATATTACGCACAGTATAAAAGTTAGTGAATTTTGAAGTTTCATCAGTGTTTCATTTTTACTCAAGGGTAGCACTGTTATACCGATATTTTAAATTGACAAGAGTACTTAATTGTCACAAAATTTCACAGTTTTATGACGCTCCAGCAAAAAGTTACAGCATTTCAATATTGCAAACTTTGATAATTATATTACGCACAGTATAAAAGTTTGTGAATTTTTAAGTTGCAACAGTGTTTCATTTTTTACTCAAATGTAGCACTGTTATACCGATCTTTTAAATTGACAATAATAATTTATAGTCACAAAATTTGAAGGTATTATGACGCCCCAGTAAAAGTTACAGCATTTCAATATTGCAAACTTTGATAGTTATATTACGCACAGTATAAAAATTAGTGAATTTTGAAGTTGCATCAGTGTGTCATTTTTTACTTAAAGGTAGCACTGTTATACCGATATTTTAAAATGACAATAGTACTTTATTGTCACAAAATTTCACAGTTTTATGACGCTCCAGCAAAAAGTTACAGCATTTCAATATTGCAAACTTTGATAGTTATGTTACGCACAGTATAAAAGTTAGTGAACTTTGAAGTTGTATCATTGTTTCATTTTTTACTCAAGGGAAGCACTGTTATACCGATATCTCAAATTGACAATAGTACTTTATTGTCACAAAATTTCAAGTTTTTATGAAGCACCAGTAAAAAGTTACAGCTTTTCAATGTTGCAAACTTTTTTAGTTATATTACGCACAGTATAAAAGTTAGTGAATTTTGAAGTTGCTTCAGTGTTTCATTTATTACTCACAGGTAGCACTGTTATACCGATATCTTAAATTGACAATAGTTCTTTATTGTCACACAATTTCAAGGTCTTAAGACGCACCAGTAAAAAGTTACAGCATTTCAATGTTGCAAACTTTGATAGTTATATTACGCACAGTATAAAAGTTAGTGAATTTTTAAGTTGCATCAGTGTTTCTTTTTTACTCAAAGGTAGCACTGTTATACCGATATTTTAAATTGACAAGAGTACTTTATTGTCACAAAATTTCAAGTTCTTATGACGCACCAGTAAAAAGTTACAGCATTTCAATGTTGCAAACTTTGAAAGTTATATTACGCACAGTATAAAAGTTAGTGAATTTTTAAGTTGCATCAGTGTTTCATTTTTTATTCAAAGGTAGCACTGTTATACCGATATTTTAAATTGACAATAGTACTTTATTGTCACAAAATTTCAAGTTCTTATGATGCACCAGTAAAAAGTTACAGCATTTCAATGTTGCAAACTTTGATAATTATATTACGCACAGTATAAAAGTTAGTGAATTTTTAAGTTGCATCAGTGTTTCATTTTTTACTCAAAGGTAGCACTGTTATACCGATCTTTTAAATTGACAATAGTACTTTATGGTAACAAATATTGAAGGTATTATGACGCTCCAGTAAAAAGTTACAGCATTTCAATATTGCAAACTTTGATAGTTATATTACGCACAGTATAAAAGTTAGTGAACTTTGAAGTTGTATCAGTGTTTCATTTTTTACTCAAGGGAAGCACTGTTATGCCGATATTTTAAATTGACAAGAGTACTTTATTGTCACAAAATTTCAAGTTCTTATGACGCACCAGTAAAAAGTTACAGCATTTCAATGTTGCAAACTTTGATAGTTATATTACGCACAGTATAAAAGTTAGTGAATTTTTAAGTTGCATCAGTGGTTCATTTTTTACTCAAAGGTAGCACTGTTATACCGATCTTTTAAATTGACAATAGTACTTTATTGTCACAAAATTTCAAGTTCTTATGACGCACCAGTAAAAAGTTACAGCATTTCAATGTTGCAAACTTTGATAGTTATATTACGCACAGTATAAAAGTTACTGAATTTTTAAGTTGCTTCAGTGTTTCATTTTTTACTCAAAGGTAGCACTGTTATACCGATATTTTAAATTGACAATAGTTCTTTATTGTCACAAAATTTCAAGTTCTTATGACGCACCAGTAAAAAGTTACAGCATTTCAATGTTGCAAACTTTGATAGTTATATTACGCACAGTATAAAAGTTAGTGAATTTTTAAGTTGCATCAGTGGTTCATTTTTTACTCAAAGGTAGCACTGTTATACCGATATTTTAAATTGACAAGAGTACTTTATTGTCACAAAATTTCAAGTTCTTATGACGCACCAGTAAAAAGTTACAGCATTTCAATGTTGCAAACTTTGATAGTTATATTACGCACAGTATAAAAGTTAGTGAATTTTTAAGTTGCATCAGTGTTTCATTTTTTACTCAAAGGTAGCACTGTTATACCGATATTTTAAATTGACAATAGTACTTTATTGTCACAAAATTTCAAGTTCTTATGACGCACCAGTAAAAAGTTACAGCATTTCAATGTTGCAAACTTTGATAGTTATATTACGCACAGTATAAAAGTTAGTGAATTTTTAAGTTGCATCAGTGTTTCATTTTTTACTCAAAGGTAGCACTGTTATACCGATATTTTAAATTGACAATAGTACTTTATGGTAACAAAATTTGAAGGTATTATGACGCTCCAGTAAAAAGTTACAGCATTTCAATATTGCAAACATTGATAGTTATATTACGCACAGTATAAAAGTTAGTGAATTTTGAAGTTGCATCAGTGTTTCATTTTATACTCAAAGATAGCACTATTATACCGATATTTTAAATTGACAAGAATACTTTATTGTCACAAAATTTCAAGTTCTTATGACGCACCAGTAAAAAGTTACAGCATTTCAATGTTGCAAACTTTGATAGTTATATTACGCACAGTATAAAAGTTAGTGAATTTTTAAGTTGCATCAGTGTTTAATTTTTTATTCAAAGGTAGCACTGTTATACCGATATTTTAAATTGACAATAGTACTTTATTGTCACAAAATTTCAAGTTCTTATGACGCACCAGTAAAAAGTTACAGCATTTCAATGTTGCAAACTTTGATAGTTATATTACGCACAGTATAAAAGTTAGTGAATTTTTAAGTTGCATCAGTGTTTCATTTTTTACTCAAAGGTAGCACTGTTATACCGATCTTTTAAATTGACAATAGTACTTTATGGTAACAAAATTTGAAGGTATTATGACGCTCCAGTAAAAAGTTACAGCATTTCAATATTGCAAACTTTGATAGTTATATTACGCACAGTATAAAAGTTAGTGAATTTTGAAGTTGCATCAGTGTTTCATTTTATACTCAAAGGTAGCACTGTTATACCGATATTTTAAATTGACAATAGTACTTTATTGTCACAAAATTTCAAGGTATTATGACACTCCAGTAAAAAGTTACAGCATTTCAATATTGCAAACTTTGATAATTATATTACGCACAGTATAAAAGTTAGTGAATTTTTAAGTTGCTTCAGTGTTTAATTTTTTACTCAAAGATAGCACTGTTATACCGATATTTCAAATTGACAAGAGTACTTTATTGTCACAAAATTTCAAGTAGTTATGACGCACCAGCAAAAAGTTACAGCATTTCAATTTTGCAAACTTTGATAGTTATATTACGCACAGTATAAAAGTTAGTGAATTTTGAAGTTTCATCAGTGTTTCATTTTTACTCAAGGGTAGCACTGTTATACCGATATTTTAAATTGACAAGAGAACTTTATTGTCACAAAATTTCAAGGTATTATGACGCCCCAGTAGAAAGTTACAGCATTTCAATATTGCAAACTTTGATAATTATATTACGCACAGTATAAAAGTTAGTGAATTTTGAAGTTTCATCAGTGTTTCATTTTTACTCAAGGGTAGCACTGTTATACCGATATTTTAAATTGACAAGAGTACTTTATTGTCACAAAATTTCAAGGTATTATGACGCCCCAGTAAAAAGTTACAGCATTTCAATATTGCAAACTTTGATAGTTATATTACGCACAGTATAAAAATTAGTAAATTTTGAAGTTGCATCAGTGTTTCATTTTTTACTCAAAGGTAGCCCTGTTACACCGATATTTTAAAATGACAATAGTACTTAATTGTCACAAAATTTCACAGTTTTATGACGTTACAGCAAAAAGTTACAGCATTTCAATATTGCAAACTTTGATAATTATATTACGCACAGTATAAAAGTTTGTGAATTTTTAAGTTGCAACAGTGTTTCATTTTTTACTCAAATGTAGCACTGTTATACCGATTTTTTAAATTGACAATAATACTTTATAGTCACAAAATTTGAAGGTATTATGACGCCCCAGTAAAAGTTACAGCATTTCAATATTGCAAACTTTGATAGTTATATTACGCACAGTATAAAAATTAGTGAATTTTGAAGTTGCATCAGTGTTTCATTTTTTACTTAAAGGTAGCACTGTTATACCGATATTTTAAAATGACAATAGTACTTTATTGTCACAAAATTTCACAGTTTTATGACGCTCCCGCAAAAAGTTACAGCATTTCAATATTGCAAACTTTGATAGTTATGTTACGCACAGTATAAAAGTTAGTGAACTTTGAAGTTGTATCATTGTGTCATTTTTTACTCAAGGGAAGCACTGTTATACCGATATATCAAATTGACAATAGTACTTTATTGTCACAAAATTTCAAGTTTTTATGAAGCACCAGTAAAAAGTTACAGCTTTTCAATGTTGCAAACTTTTTTAGTTATATTACGCACAGTATAAAAGTTAGTGAATGTTGAAGTTGCTTCAGTGTTTCATTTTTTACTCAAAGGTAGCACTGTTATACCGATATTTTAAATTGACAATAGTTCTTTATTGTCACAAAATTTTAAGTTCTTATGACGCACCAGTAAAAAGTTACAGCATTTCAATGTTGCAAACTTTGATAGTTATATTACGCACAGTATAAAAGTTAGTGAATTTTTAAGTTGCATCAGTGTTTCTTTTTTACTCAAAGGTAGCACTGTTATACCGATATTTTAAATTGACAAGAGTACTTTATTGTCACAAAATTTCAAGTTCTTATGACGCACCAGTAAAAAGTTACAGCATTTCAATGTTGCAAACTTTGAAAGTTATATTACGCACAGTATAAAAGTTAGTGAATTTTTAAGTTGCATCAGTGTTTCATTTTTTATTCAAAGGTAGCACTGTTATACCGATATTTTAAATTGACAATAGTACTTTATTGTCACAAAATTTCAAGTTCTTATGACGCACCAGTAAAAAGTTACAGCATTTCAATGTTGCAAACTTTGATAATTATATTACGCACAGTATAAAAGTTAGTGAATTTTTAAGTTGCATCAGTGTTTCATTTTTTACTCAAAGGTAGCACTGTTATACCGATCTTTTAAATTGACAATAGTACTTTATGGTAACAAATATTGAAGGTATTATGACGCTCCAGTAAAAAGTTACAGCATTTCAATATTGCAAACTTTGATAGTTATATTACGCACAGTATAAAAGTTAGTGAATTTTTAAGTTGCATCAGTGTTTCTTTTTTACTCAAAGGTAGCACTGTTATACCGATATTTTAAATTGACAAGAGTACTTTATTGTCACAAAATTTCAAGTTCTTATGACGCACCAGTAAAAAGTTACAGCATTTCAATGTTGCAAACTTTGATAGTTATATTACGCACAGTATAAAAGTTAGTGAATTTTTAAGTTGCATCAGTGTTTCATTTTTTACTCAAAGGTAGCACTGTTATACCGATATTTTAAATTGACAATAGTACTTTATGGTAACAAAATTTGAAGGTATTATGACGCTCCAGTAAAAAGTTACAGCATTTCAATATTGCAAACTTTGATAGTTATATTACGCACAGTATAAAAGTTAGTGAATTTTGAAGTTGCATCAGTGTTTCATTTTATACTCAAAGATAGCACTGTTATACCGATATTTTAAATTGACAAGAGTACTTTATTGTCACAAAATTTCAAGTTCTTATGACGCACCAGTAAAAAGTTACAGCATTTCAATGTTGCAAACTTTGATAGTTATATTACGCACAGTATCAAAGTTAGTGAATTTTTAAGTTGCATCAGTGTTTAATTTTTTATTCAAAGGTAGCACTGTTATACCGATATTTTAAATTGACAATAGTACTTTATTGTCACAAAATTTCAAGTTCTTATGAAGCACCAGTAAAAAGTTACAGCATTTCAATGTTGCAAACTTTGATATTTATATTACGCACAGTATAAAAGTTAGTGAACTTTTAAGTTGCATCAGTGTTTCATTTTTTACTCAAAGGTAGCACTGTTATACCGATCTTTTAAATTGACAATAGTACTTTATGGTAACAAAATTTGAAGGTATTATGACGCTCCAGTAAAAAGTTACAGCATTTCAATATTGCAAACTTTGATAGTTATATTACGCACAGTATAAAAGTTAGTGAATTTTGAAGTTGCATCAGTGTTTCATTTTATACTCAAAGGTAGCACTGTTATACCGATATTTTAAATTGACAATAGTACTTTATTGTCACAAAATTTCAAGGTATTATGACGCTCCAGTAAAAAGTTACAGCATTTCAATATTGCAAACTTTGATAATTATATTACGCACAGTATAAAAGTTAGTGAATTTTTAAGTTGCTTCAGTGTTTAATTTTTTACTCAAAGATAGCACTGTTATACCGATATTTCAAATTGACAAGAGTACTTTATTGTCACAAAATTTCAAGTAGTTATGACGCACCAGCAAAAAGTTACAGCATTTCAATTTTGCAAACTTTGATAGTTATATTACGCACAGTATAAAAGTTAGTGAATTTTGAAGTTTCATCAGTGTTTCATTTTTACTCAAGGGTAGCACTGTTATACCGATATTTTAAATTGACAATAGTACTTTATTGTCACAAAATTTCAATGTATTATGACGCCCCAGTAGAAAGTTACAGCATTTCAATATTGCAAACTTTGATAATTATATTACGCACAGTATAAAAGTTAGTGAATTTTGAAGTTTCATCAGTGTTTCATTTTTACTCAAGGGTAGCACTGTTATACCGATATTTTAAATTGACAAGAGTACTTTATTGTCACAAAATTTCAAGGTATTATGACGCCCCAGTAAAAAGTTACAGCATTTCAATATTGCAAACTTTGATAGTTATATTACGCACAGTATAAAAATTAGTAAATTTTGAAGTTGCATCAGTGTTTCATTTTTTACTCAAAGGTAGCCCTGTTACACCGATATTTTAAAATGACAATAGTACTTAATTGTCACAAAATTTCACAGTTTTATGACGCTCCAGCAAAAAGTTACAGCATTTCAATATTGCAAACTTTGATAATTATATTACGCACAGTATAAAAGTTTGTGAATTTTTAAGTTGCAACAGTGTTTCATTTTTTACTCAAATGTAGCACAGTTATACCGATCTTTTAAATTGACAATAATACTTTATAGTCACAAAATTTGAAGGTATTATGACGCCCCAGTAAAAGTTACAGCATTTCAATATTGCAAACTTTGATGGTTATATTACGCACAGTATAAAAATTAGTGAATTTTGAAGTTGCATCAGTGTTTCATTTTTTACTTAAAGGTAGCACTGTTATACCGATATTTTAAAATGACAATAGTACTTTATTGTCACAAAATTTCACAGTTTTATGACGCTCCAGCAAAAAGTTACAGCATTTCAATATTGCAAACTTTGATAGTTATGTTACGCACATTATAAAAGTTAGTGAACTTTGAAGTTGTATCATTGTTTCATTTTTTACTCAAGGGAAGCACTGTTATACCGATATCTCAAATTGACAATAGTACTTTATTGTCACAAAATTTCAAGTTTTTATGAAGCACCAGTAAAAAGTTACAGCTTTTCAATGTTGCAAACTTTTTTAGTTATATTACGCACAGTATAAAAGTTAGTGAATGTTGAAGTTGCTTCAGTGTTTCATTTTTTACTCAAAGGTAGCACTGTTACATCGATATCTGAAATTGACAATAGTTCTTTATTGTCACAAAATTTCAAGTTCTTATGACGCACCAGTAAAAAGTTACAGCATTTCAATGTTGCAAACTTTGATAGTTATATTACGCACAGTACATATAAAAGTTAGTGAATTTTTAAGTTGCATCAGTGTTTCTTTTTTACTCAAAGGTAGCACTGTTATACCGATATTTTAAATTGACAAGAGTACTTTATTGTCACAAAATTTCAAGTTCTTATGACACACCAGTAAAAAGTTACAGCATTTCAATGTTGCAAACTTTGAAAGTTATATTACGCACAGTATAAAAGTTAGTGAATTTTTAAGTTGCATCAGTGTTTCATTTTTTATTCAAAGGTAGAACTGTTATACCGATATTTTAAATTGACAATAGTACTTTATTGTCACAAAATTTCAAGTTCTTATGACGCACCAGTAAAAAGTTACAGCATTTCAATGTTGCAAACTTTGATAATTATATTACGCACAGTATAAAAGTTAGTGAATTTTTAAGTTGCATCAGTGTTTCATTTTTTACTCAAAGGTAGCACTGTTATACCGATCTTTTAAATTGACAATAGTACTTTATGGTAACAAATATTGAAGGTATTATGACGCTCCAGTAAAAAGTTACAGCATTTCAATATTGCAAACTTTGATAGTTATATTACGCATAGTATAAAAGTTAGTGAATTTTGAAGTTGCATCAGTGTTTCATTTTATACTCAAAGGTAGCACTGTTATACCGATATTTTAAATTGACAATAGTACTTTATTGTCACAAAATTTCAAGGGATTATGACGCACCAGTAAAAAGTTACAGCATTTCAATGTTGCAAACTTTGATAATTATATTACGCACAGTATAAAAGTTAGTGAATTTTTAAGTTGCTTCAGTGTTTCATTTTTTACTCAAAGATAGCACAGTTATACCGATATTTCAAATTGACAAGAGTACTTTATTGTCACAAAATTTCAAGTAGTTATGACGCACCAGCAAAAAGTTACAGCATTTCAATTTTGCAAACTTTGATAGTTATATTACGCACAGTATAAAAGTTAGTGAATTTTGATGTTTCATCAGTGTTTCATTTTTACTCAAGGGTAGCACTGTTATACCGATATTTTAAATTGACAAGAGTACTTTATTGTCACAAAATTTCAAGGTATTATGACGCCCCAGTAAAAAGTTACAGCATTTCAATATTGCAAACTTTGATAATTATATTACGCACAGTATAAAAGTTAGTGAATTTTGAAGTTTCATCAGTGTTTCATTTTTACTCAAGGGTAGCACTGTTATACCGATATTTTCAATTGACAATAATACTTTATGGTCACAAAATTTGAAGGTATTATGACGCCCCAGTAAAAAGTTACAGCATTTCAATATTGCAAACTTTGATAGTTATATTACGCACAGTATAAAAATTAGTGAATTTTGAAGTTGCATCAGTGTTTCATTTTTTACTCAAAGGTAGCACTGTTATACCGATATTTTAAAATGACAATAGTACTTTATTGTCACAAAATTTCACAGTTTTATGACGCTCCAGCAAAAAGTTACAGCATTTCAATATTGCAAACTTTGATAGTTATGTTACGCACAGTATAAAAGTTAGTGAACTTTGAAGTTGTATCATTGTTTCATTTTTTAATCAAGGGAAGCACTGTTATACCGATATCTCAAATTGACAATAGTACTTTATTGTCACAAAATTTCAAGTTTTTATGAAGCACCAGTAAAAAGTTACAGCTTTTCAATGTTGCAAACTTTTTTAGTTATATTACGCATAGTATAAAAATTTGTGAATATTTAAGTTGCATCAGTGTTTCATTCTTTAATCAAGGGAAGTACTGTTATACCGATATTTCAAATTGACAAGAGTACTTTACTGTCACAAAATTTCAAGTTCTTATGACGCACCAGTAAAAAGTTACAGCATTTCAATGTTGCAAACTTTGATAGTTATATTACGCACAGTATAAAAGTTAGTGAATTTTTAAGTTGCTTCAGTGTTTCATTTTTTACTCATTGGTAGCACTGTTACACCGATATTTTAAATTGACAAAAGTACTTTATTGTCACAAAATTTCAAGGTTTTATTACGCTCCAATAGAAAGTTACAGCATTTCAATGTTGCAAACTTTGATAGTTATATTTCGCACAGTATAAAATTTAATGAATTTTGAAGTTGCATCAGTGTTTCATTTTTTACTCAAAGGTAGCACTGTTATACCGATATTTTAAATTGACAATAGTTCTTTATTGTCAAGAAATTTCAAGGTCTAATGACGCACGTGTAAAAAGTTACAGCATTTCAATGTTGCAAACTTTGATAGCACAGTATAAAAGTTTGTGAATTTTTAAGTTGCATCAGTGTTTCATTTTTCACTCAAAGGTAGCACTGTTATACCGATCTTTTAAATTGACAATAATACTTTATGGTCACAAAATTTTAAGGTAATCTGAAGCCCCAGTAAAAAGTTACAGCATTTCAATATTGCAAACTTTGATAGTTATATTACGCACAGTATAAAAATTAGTGAATTTTGAAGTTGCATCAGTGTTTCATTTTTTACTCAAAGGTAGCACTGTTATACCGATATTTTAAAATGACAATAGTACTTTATTGTCACAAAATTTCAAAGTTTTATGACGCTCCAGCAAAAAGTTACAGCATTTCAATATTGCAAACTTTGATAGTTATATTACGCACAGTATAAAAATTAGTGAATTTTGAAGTTGCATCAGTGTTTCATTTTTTACTCAAAGGTAGCACTGTTATACCGATATTTTAAAATGACAATAGTACTTTATTGTCCCAAAATTTCACAGTTTTATGACGCTCCAGCAAAAAGTTACAGCATTTCAATATTGCAAACATTGATAGTTATGTTACGCACAGTATAAAAGTTAGTGAACTTTGAAGTTGTATCATTGTTTCATTTTTTACTCAAGGGAAGCACTGTTATACCGATATCTCAAATTGACAATAGTACTTTATTGTCACAAAATTTCAAGTTCTTATGACGCACCAGTAAAAAGATACAGCTTTTCAATGTTACAAACTTTTTTAGTTATATTACGCACAGTATAAAAGTTAGTGAATGTTGAAGTTGCTTCAGTGTTTCATTTTTTACTCAAAGGTAGCACTGTTACATCGATATCTCAAATTAACAGAAATACTTTATTGTCACAAAATTTCAAGGTTTTATGACGCTCCAATAGAAAGTTACAGCATTTCAATGTTGCAAACTTTGATAGTTATATTTCGCACAGTATGAAATTTAATGAATTTTGAAGTTGCATCAGTGTTTCATTTTTTACTCAAAGGTAGCACTGTTATACCGATATTTTAAATTGACAATGGTACTTTATTGTCAAGAAATTTCAAGGTCTAATGACGCACGTGTAAAAAGTTACAGCATTTCAATGTTGCAAACTTTGATAGTTATATTAAGCACAGTATAAAAGTTTGTGAATTTTTAAGTTGCATCAGTGTTTCATTTTTTACTCAAAGGTAGCACTGTTATACCGATCTTTTAAATTGACAATAATACTTTATGGTCACAAAATTTGAAGGTAATCTGACGCCCCAGTAAAAAGTTACAGCATTTCAATATTGCAAACTTTGATAGTTATATTACGCACAGTATAAAAATTAGTGAATTTTGAAGTTGCATCAGTGTTTCATTTTTTACTCAAAGGTAGCACTGTTATACCGATATTTTAAAATGACAATAGTACTTTATTGTCACAAAATTTCAAAGTTTTATGACGCTCCAGCAAAAAGTTACAGCATTTCAATATTGCAAATTTTGATAATTATATTACGCACAGTATAAAAATTAGTGAATTTTGAAGTTGCATCAGTGTTTCATTTTTTACTCAAAGGTAGCACTGTTATACCGATATTTTAAAATGACAATAGTACTTTATTGTCACAAAATTTCAAAGTTTTATGACGCTCCAGCTAAAAGTTACAGCATTTCAATATTGCAAACTTTGATGGTTATATTACGCACAGTATAAAAATTAGTGAATTTTGAAGTTGCATCATTGTTTCATTTTTTACTCAAAGGTAGTACTGTTATACCGATATCTCAAATTGACGATAGTACTTTATTGTCACAAAATTTCAAGTTTTTATGAAGCACCAGTAAAAAGTTACAGCATTTCAATGTTGCAAACTTTGATAGTTATATTACGCACAGTATAAAAGTTTGTGAATTTTTAAGTTGCATCAGTGTTTCATTTTTACGCAAGGGTAGCACTGTTATACCGATATTTCAAATTGACAAGAGTACTTTATTGTCACAAAATTTCAAGTTCTTATGACGCACCAGCAAAAATTTACAGCATTTCAATGTTGCAAACTTTGATAGTTATATTATGCACAGTATAAAAGTTAGTGAATTTTGAAGTTTCATCAGTGTTTCATTTTTACGCAAGGGTAGCACTGTTATACCTATATTTCAAATTGACAATAGTACTTTATTGTCACAAAATTTCAAGGTATTATGACGCTCCAGTAAAAAGTTACAGCATTTCAATATTGTAAACTTTGATAGTTATGTTATGCACAGTATAAAAGTTAGTCAACTTTTAAGTTGGATCATTGTTTCATTTTTTTACTCAAGGGAAGCACTGTTATAGCGATATCTCAAATTGACAACAGTATTTTATTGTAATAAAACTTCAAGGTATTATGACGCTCCAGTAAAAAGTTACAGCATTTCAATGTTGCAAACTTTGATAGTTATATTACGCACAGTATAAAAGTTTGTGAATTTTGAAGTTGCATCAGTGTTTCATTTTTTACTCAAAGGTAGCACTGTTATACCAATATTTTAAATTGACAATGGTACTTTATTGTCAAGAAATTTCAAGGTCTAATGACGCACGTGTAAAAAGTTACAGCATTTCAATGTTGCAAACTTTGAAAGTTATATTACGCACAGTATAAAAGTTAGTGAATTTTTAAGTTGCATCAGTGTTTCATTTTTTATTCAAAGGTAGAACTGTTATACCGATATTTTAAATTGACAATAGTACTTTATTGTCACAAAATTTCAAGTTCTTATGACGCACCAGTAAAAAGTTACAGCATTTCAATGTTGCAAACTTTGATAATTATATTACGCACAGTATAAAAGTTAGTGAATTTTTAAGTTGCATCAGTGTTTCATTTTTTACTCAAAGGTAGCACTGTTATACCGATCTTTTAAATTGACAATAGTACTTTATGGTAACAAATATTGAAGGTATTATGACGCTCCAGTAAAAAGTTACAGCATTTCAATATTGCAAACTTTGATAGTTATATTACGCACAGTATAAAAGTTAGTGAATTTTGAAGTTGCATCAGTGTTTCATTTTATACTCAAAGGTAGCACTGTTATACCGATATTTTAAATTGACAATAGTACTTTATTGTCACAAAATTTCAAGGTATTATGACGCACCAGTAAAAAGTTACAGCATTTCAATGTTGCAAACTTTGATAATTATATTACGCACAGTATAAAAGTTAGTGAATTTTTAAGTTGCTTCAGTGTTTCATTTTTTACTCAAAGATAGCACAGTTATACCGATATTTCAAATTGACAAGAGTACTTCATTGTCACAAAATTTCAAGTAGTTATGACGCACCAGCAAAAAGTTACAGCATTTCAATTTTGCAAACTTTGATAGTTATATTACGCACAGTATAAAAGTTAGTGAATTTTGATGTTTCATCAGTGTTTCATTTTTACTCAAGGGTAGCACTGTTATACCGATATTTTAAATTGACAAGAGTACTTTATTGTCACAAAATTTCAAGGTATTATGACGCCCCAGTAAAAAGTTACAGCATTTCAATATTGCAAACTTTGATAATTATATTACGCACAGTATAAAAGTTAGTGAATTTTGAAGTTTCATCAGTGTTTCATTTTTACTCAAGGGTAGCACTGTTATACCGATATTTTCAATTGACAATAATACTTTATGGTCACAAAATTTGAAGGTATTATGACGCCCCAGTAAAAAGTTACAGCATTTCAATATTGCAAACTTTGATAGTTATATTACGCACAGTATAAAAATTAGTGAATTTTGAAGTTGCATCAGTGTTTCATTTTTTACTCAAAGGTAGCACTGTTATACCGATATTTTAAAATGACAATAGTACTTTATTGTCACAAAATTTCACAGTTTTATGACGCTCCAGCAAAAAGTTACAGCATTTCAATATTGCAAACTTTGATAGTTATGTTACGCACAGTATAAAAGTTAGTGAACTTTGAAGTTGTATCATTGTTTCATTTTTTAATCAAGGGAAGCACTGTTATACCGATATCTCAAATTGACAATAGTACTTTATTGTCACAAAATTTCAAGTTTTTATGAAGCACCAGTAAAAAGTTACAGCTTTTCAATGTTGCAAACTTTTTTAGTTATATTACGCATAGTATAAAAATTTGTGAATATTTAAGTTGCATCAGTGTTTCATTCTTTAATCAAGGGAAGTACTGTTATACCGATATTTCAAATTGACAAGAGTACTTTACTGTCACAAAATTTCAAGTTCTTATGACGCACCAGTAAAAAGTTACAGCATTTCAATGTTGCAAACTTTGATAGTTATATTACGCACAGTATAAAAGTTAGTGAATTTTTAAGTTGCTTCAGTGTTTCATTTTTTACTCATTGGTAGCACTGTTACACCGATATTTTAAATTGACAAAAGTACTTTATTGTCACAAAATTTCAAGGTTTTATTACGCTCCAATAGAAAGTTACAGCATTTCAATGTTGCAAACTTTGATAGTTATATTTCGCACAGTATAAAATTTAATGAATTTTGAAGTTGCATCAGTGTTTCATTTTTTACTCAAAGGTAGCACTGTTATACCGATATTTTAAATTGACAATAGTTCTTTATTGTCAAGAAATTTCAAGGTCTAATGACGCACGTGTAAAAAGTTACAGCATTTCAATGTTGCAAACTTTGATAGCACAGTATAAAAGTTTGTGAATTTTTAAGTTGCATCAGTGTTTCATTTTTCACTCAAAGGTAGCACTGTTATACCGATCTTTTAAATTGACAATAATACTTTATGGTCACAAAATTTTAAGGTAATCTGAAGCCCCAGTAAAAAGTTACAGCATTTCAATATTGCAAACTTTGATAGTTATATTACGCACAGTATAAAAATTAGTGAATTTTGAAGTTGCATCAGTGTTTCATTTTTTACTCAAAGGTAGCACTGTTATACCGATATTTTAAAATGACAATAGTACTTTATTGTCACAAAATTTCAAAGTTTTATGACGCTCCAGCAAAAAGTTACAGCATTTCAATATTGCAAACTTTGATAGTTATATTACGCACAGTATAAAAATTAGTGAATTTTGAAGTTGCATCAGTGTTTTATTTTTCACTCAAAGGTAGCACTGTTATACCGATATTTTAAAATGACAATAGTACTTTATTGTCCCAAAATTTCACAGTTTTATGACGCTCCAGCAAAAAGTTACAGCATTTCAATATTGCAAACATTGATAGTTATGTTACGCACAGTATAAAAGTTAGTGAACTTTGAAGTTGTATCATTGTTTCATTTTTTACTCAAGGGAAGCACTGTTATACCGATATCTCAAATTGACAATAGTACTTTATTGTCACAAAATTTCAAGTTTTTATGAAGCACCAGTAAAAAGTTACAGCTTTTCAATGTTACAAACTTTTTTAGTTATATTACGCACAGTATAAAAGTTAGTGAATGTTGAAGTTGCTTCAGTGTTTCATTTTTTACTCAAAGGTAGCACTGTTACACCGATATTTTAAATTGACAATAGTACTTTATTGTCACAAAATTTCAAGGTTTTATGACGCTCCAATAGAAAGTTACAGCATTTCAATGTTGCAAACTTTGATAGTTATATTTCGCACAGTATGAAATTTAATGAATTTTGAAGTTGCATCAGTGTTTCATTTTTTACTCAAAGGTAGCACTGTTATACCGATATTTTAAATTGACAATGGTACTTTATTGTCAAGAAATTTCAAGGTCTAATGACGCACGTGTAAAAAGTTACAGCATTTCAATGTTGCAAACTTTGATAGTTATATTAAGCACAGTATAAAAGTTTGTGAATTTTTAAGTTGCATCAGTGTTTCATTTTTTACTCAAAGGTAGCACTGTTATACCGATCTTTTAAATTGACAATAATACTTTATGGTCACAAAATTTGAAGGTAATCTGACGCCCCAGTAAAAAGTTACAGCATTTCAATATTGCAAACTTTGATAGTTATATTACGCACAGTATAAAAATTAGTGAATTTTGAAGTTGCATCAGTGTTTCATTTTTTACTCAAAGGTAGCACTGTTATACCGATATTTTAAAATGACAATAGTACTTTATTGTCACAAAATTTCAAAGTTTTATGACGCTCCAGCAAAAAGTTACAGCATTTCAATATTGCAAATTTTGATAATTATATTACGCACAGTATAAAAATTAGTGAATTTTGAAGTTGCATCAGTGTTTCATTTTTTACTCAAAGGTAGCACTGTTATACCGATATTTTAAAATGACAATAGTACTTTATTGTCACAAAATTTCAAAGTTTTATGACGCTCCAGCTAAAAGTTACAGCATTTCAATATTGCAAACTTTGATGGTTATATTACGCACAGTATAAAAATTAGTGAATTTTGAAGTTGCATCATTGTTTCATTTTTTACTCAAAGGTAGTACTGTTATACCGATATCTCAAATTGACGATAGTACTTTATTGTCACAAAATTTCAAGTTTTTATGAAGCACCAGTAAAAAGTTACAGCATTTCAATGTTGCAAACTTTGATAGTTATATTACGCACAGTATAAAAGTTTGTGAATTTTTAAGTTGCATCAGTGTTTCATTTTTACGCAAGGGTAGCACTGTTATACCGATATTTCAAATTGACAAGAGTACTTTATTGTCACAAAATTTCAAGTTCTTATGACGCACCAGCAAAAATTTACAGCATTTCAATGTTGCAAACTTTGATAGTTATATTATGCACAGTATAAAAGTTAGTGAATTTTGAAGTTTCATCAGTGTTTCATTTTTACGCAAGGGTAGCACTGTTATACCTATATTTCAAATTGACAATAGTACTTTATTGTCACAAAATTTCAAGGTATTATGACGCTCCAGTAAAAAGTTACAGCATTTCAATATTGTAAACTTTGATAGTTATGTTATGCACAGTATAAAAGTTAGTCAACTTTTAAGTTGGATCATTGTTTCATTTTTTTACTCAAGGGAAGCACTGTTATAGCGATATCTCAAATTGACAACAGTATTTTATTGTAATAAAACTTCAAGGTATTATGACGCTCCAGTAAAAAGTTACAGCATTTCAATGTTGCAAACTTTGATAGTTATATTACGCACAGTATAAAAGTTTGTGAATTTTGAAGTTGCATCAGTGTTTCATTTTTTACTCAAAGGTAGCACTGTTATACCAATATTTTAAATTGACAATGGTACTTTATTGTCAAGAAATTTCAAGGTCTAATGACGCACGTGTAAAAAGTTACAGCATTTCAATGTTGCAAACTTTGATAGCTATATTACGCACAGTATAAAAGTTTGTGAATTTTTAAGTTGCAACAGTGTTTCATTTTTACTCAAAGGTAGCACTGTTATACCGATCTTTTAAATTGACAATAATACTTTATGGTCACAAAATTTGAAGGTATTATGACGCCCCAGTAAAAAGTTACAGCATTTCAATATTGCAAACTTTGATAGTTATATTACGCACAGTATAAAAGTTTGTGAATTTTGAAGTTGCATCAGTGTTTCATTTTTTACTCAAAGGTAGCACTGTTATACCAATATTTTAAAATGACAATGGTACTTTATTGTCAAGAAATTTCAAGGTCTAATGACGCACGTGTAAAAAGTTACAGCATTTCAATGTTGCAAACTTTGATAGTTATATTACGCACAGTATAAAAGTTTGTGAATTTTTAAGTTGCAACAGTGTTTCATTTTTTACTCAAAGGTAGCACTGTTATACCGATCTTTTAAATTGACAATAATACTTTATGGTCACAAAATTTGAAGGTATTATGACGCCCCAGTAAAAAGTTACAGCATTTCAATATTGCAAACTTTGATAGTTATATTACGCACAGTATAAAAATTAGTGAATTTTGAAGTTGCATCAGTGTTTCATTTTTTACTCAAAGGTAGCACTGTTATACCGATATTTTAAAATGACAATAGTACTTTATTGTCACAAAATTTCACAGTTTTATGACGCTCCACAAAAAGTTACAGCATTTCAATATTGAAAACTTTGATAGTTATGTTACGCACAGTATAAAAGTTAGTGAACTTTGAAGTTGTATCATTGTTTCATTTTTTACTCAAGGGAAGCACTGTTATACCGATATCTCAAATTGACAATAGTACTTTATTGTCACAAAATTTCAAGGTCGTATGACGCACCAATAAAAAATGACAGCATTTCAATGTTGCAAACTTTGATAGTTATGTTATGCACAGTATAAAAGTTAGTGAACTTTTAAGTTGGATCATTGTTTCATTTTTTTACTCAAGGGAAGCACTGTTATACCGATATCTCAAATTGACAACAGTATTTTATTGTAATAAAACTTCAAGGTATTATGACGCTCCAGTAAAAAGTTACAGCATTTCAATGTTGCAAACTTTGATAGTTATATTACTCACAGATAAAAGTTTGTGAATTTTGAAGTTGCATCAGTGTTTCATTTTTTACTCAAAGGTAGCACTGTTATACCAATATTTTAAATTGACAATGGTACTTTATTGTCAAGAAATTTCAAGGTCTAATGACGCACGTGTAAAAAGTTACAGCATTTCAATGTTGCAAACTTTGATAGTTATATTACGCACAGTATAAAAGTTTGTGAATTTTTAAGTTGCAACAGTGTTTCATTTTTTACTCAAAGGTAGCACTGTTATACCGATCTTTTAAATTGACAATAATACTTTATGGTCACAAAATTTGAAGGTATTATGACGCCCCAGTAAAAAGTTACAGCATTTCAATATTGCAAACTTTGATAGTTATATTACGCACAGTATAAAAATTAGTGAATTTTGAAGTTGCATCAGTGTTTCATTTTTTACTCAAATGTAGCACTGTTATACCGATATTTTAAAATGACAATAGTACTTTATTGTCACAAAATTTCACAGTTTTATGACGCTCCGCAAAAAGTTACAGCATTTCAATATTGAAAACTTTGATAGTTATGTTACGCACAGTATAAAAGTTAGTGAACTTTGAAGTTGTATCATTGTTTCATTTTTTACTCAAGGGAAGCACTGTTATACCGATATCTCAAATTGACAATAGTACTTTATTGTCACAAAATTTCAAGTTTTTATGAAGCACCAGTAAAAAGTTACAGCTTTTCAATGTTGCAAACTTTTTATTTATATTACGCATAGTATAAAAGTTTGTGAATTTTTAAGTTGCATCAGTGTTTCATTCTTTAATCAAGGGAAGAACTGTTATACCGATATTTCAAATTGACAAGAGTACTTTACTGTCACAAAATTTCAAGTTCTTATGACGCACCAGTAAAAAGTTAGAGCATTTCAATGTTGCAAACTTTGATAGTTATATTACGCACAGTATAAAAGTTTGTGAATTTTTAAGTTGCTTCAGTGTTTCATTTTTTACTCAAATGTAGCACTGTTACACAGATATTTTAAATTGACAATAGTATTTTATTGTCACAAAATTTCAAGGTTTTATGACGCTCCAATAGAAAGTTACAGCATTTCAATGTTGCAAACTTTGATAGTTATATTTCGCACAGTATAAAATTTAATGAATTTTGAAGTTGCATCAGTGTTTCATTTTTTACTCAAAGGTAGCACTGTTATACCGATATTTTAAATTGACAATAGTACTTTATTGTCAAGAAATTTCAAGGTCTAATGACGCACGTGTAAAAAGTTACAGCATTTCAATGTTGCAAATTTTGATAGTTATATTAAGCACAGTATAAAAGTTTGTGAATTTTTAAGTTGCATCAGTGTTTCATTTTTTACTCAAAGGTAGCACTGTTATACCGATCTTTTAAATTGACAATAATACTTTATGGTCACAAAATTTTAAGGTAATCTGACGCCCCAGTAAAAAGTTACAGCATTTCAATATTGCCAACTTTGATAGTTATATTACGCACAGTATAAAAATTAGTGAATTTTGAAGTTGCATCAGTGTTTCATTTTTTACTCAAAGGTAGCACTGTTATACCGATATTTTAAAATGACAATAGTACTTTATTGTCACAAAATTTCAAAGTTTTATGACGCTCCAGCAAAAAGTTACAGCATTTCAATATTGCAAACTTTGATAGTTATATTACGCACAGTATAAAAATTAGTGAACTTTGAAGTTGCATCAGTGTTTCACTTTTTACTCAAAGGTAGCACTGTTATACCGATATTTTAAAATGACAATAGTACTTTATTGTCACAAAATTTCAAAGTTTTATGACGCTCCAGAAAAAAGTTACAGCATTTCAATATTGCAAACTTTGATAGTTATATTACGCACAGTATAAAAATTAGTGAACTTTGAAGTTGCATCATTGTTTCATTTTTTACTCAAAGGTAGTACTGTTATACCGATATCTCAAATTGACAATAGTACTTTATTGTCACAAAATTTCAAGTTTTTATGAAGCACCAGTAAAAAGTTACAGCTTTTCAATGTTGCAAACTTTTTTAGTTATATTACGCACACTATAAAATTTCGTGAACTTTGAAGTTGCATCAGTGTTTCATTTTTTACCCAAAGGTAGCACTGTTATACCGATCTTTTAAATTGACAATAGTACTCTATTGTCACAAAATTTTAAGGTATTATGACGCTCCAGTTAAAAGTTACAGCATTTCAATATTGCAAACTTTGATAGTCATATAACGCACAGTATAAAAGTTTGTGAATTTTTAAGTTGCATCAGTGTTTCATTTTTACGCAAGGGTAGCACTGTTATACCGATATTTCAAATTGACAAGAGTACTTTATTGTCACAAAATTTCAAGTTCTTATGACGCACCAGCAAAAATTTACAGCATTTCAATGTTGCAAACTTTGATAGTTATATTATGCACAGTATAAAAGTTAGTGAATTTTGAAGTTTCATCAGTGTTTCATTTTTACGCAAGGGTAGCACTGTTATACCGATATTTCAAATTGACAAGAGTACTTTATTGTCACAAAATTTCAAGGTATTATGACGCTCCAGTAAAAAGCTATAGCATTTCAATATTGTAAACTTTGATAATTATGTTATGCACAGTATAAAAGTTAGTGAACTTTTAAGTTGGATCATTGTTTCATTTTTTTACTCAAGGGAAGCACTGTTATACCGATATCTCAAATTGACAACAGTATTTTATTGTAATAAAACTTCAAGGTTTTACGACGCACCAGTAAAAAGTTACAACTTTTCAATGTTGCAAACTTTGATAGTTATATTACGCACAGTATAAAAGTTTGTGAATTTTTAAGTTGCTTCAGTGTTTCATTTTTTACTCAAATGTAGCACTGTTACACAGATATTTTAAATTGACAATAGTATTTTATTGTCACAAAATTTCAAGGTTTTATGACGCTCCAATAGAAAGTTACAGCATTTCAATGTTGCAAACTTTGATAGTTATATCTCGCACAGTATAAAATTTAATGAATTTTGAAGTTGCATCAGTGTTTCATTTTTTACTCAAAGGTAGCACTGTTATACCGATATTTTAAATTGACAATAGTACTTTATTGTCAAGAAATTTCAAGGTCTAATGACGCACGTGTAAAAAGTTACAGCATTTCAATGTTGCAAATTTTGATAGTTATATTAAGCACAGTATAAAAGTTTGTGAATTTTTAAGTTGCATCAGTGTTTCATTTTTTACTCAAAGGTAGCACTGTTATACCGATCTTTTAAATTGACAATAATACTTTATGGTCACAAAATTTTAAGGTAATCTGACGCCCCAGTAAAAAGTTACAGCATTTCAATATTGCCAACTTTGATAGTTATATTACGCACAGTATAAAAATTAGTGAATTTTGAAGTTGCATCAGTGTTTCATTTTTTACTCAAAGGTAGCACTGTTATACCGATATTTTAAAATGACAATAGTACTTTATTGTCACAAAATTTCAAAGTTTTATGACGCTCCAGCAAAAAGTTACAGCATTTCAATATTGCAAACTTTGATAGTTATATTACGCACAGTATAAAAATTAGTGAACTTTGAAGTTGCATCAGTGTTTCACTTTTTACTCAAAGGTAGCACTGTTATACCGATATTTTAAAATGACAATAGTACTTTATTGTCACAAAATTTCAAAGTTTTATGACGCTCCAGAAAAAAGTTACAGCATTTCAATATTGCAAACTTTGATATTTATATTACGCACAGTATAAAAATTAGTGAACTTTGAAGTTGCATCATTGTTTCATTTTTTACTCAAAGGTAGTACTGTTATACCGATATCTCAAATTGACAATAGTACTTTATTGTCACAAAATTTCAAGTTTTTATGAAGCACCAGTAAAAAGTTACAGCTTTTCAATGTTGCAAACTTTTTTAGTTATATTACGCACACTATAAAATTTCGTGAACTTTGAAGTTGCATCAGTGTTTCATTTTTTACCCAAAGGTAGCACTGTTATACCGATCTTTTAAATTGACAATAGTACTCTATTGTCACAAAATTTTAAGGTATTATGACGCTCCAGTTAAAAGTTACAGCATTTCAATATTGCAAACTTTGATAGTCATATAACGCACAGTATAAAAGTTTGTGAATTTTTAAGTTGCATCAGTGTTTCATTTTTACGCAAGGGTAGCACTGTTATACCGATATTTCAAATTGACAAGAGTACTTTATTGTCACAAAATTTCAAGTTCTTATGACGCACCAGCAAAAATTTACAGCATTTCATTGTTGCAAACTTTGATAGTTATATTATGCACAGTATAAAAGTTAGTGAATTTTGAAGTTTCATCAGTGTTTCATTTTTACGCAAGGGTAGCACTGTTATACCGATATTTCAAATTGACAAGAGTACTTTATTGTCACAAAATTTCAAGGTATTATGACGCTCCAGTAAAAAGCTATAGCATTTCAATATTGTAAACTTTGATAATTATGTTATGCACAGTATAAAAGTTAGTGAACTTTTAAGTTGGATCATTGTTTCATTTTTTTACTCAAGGGAAGCACTGTTATACCGATATCTCAAATTGACAACAGTATTTTATTGTAATAAAACTTCAAGGTTTTACGACGCACCAGTAAAAAGTTACAACTTTTCAATGTTGCAAACTTTGATAGTTATATTACGCACAGTATAAAAGTTAGTGAATTTTGAAGTTGCATCAGTGTTTCATTTTTTATTCAAGGGTAGCACTGTTATTCCGATATCTCAAATTGAAAAATAGTACTTTATTGTCACAAAATTTCAAGGTCGTATGACGCACCAATAAAAAATGACAGCATTTCAATGTTGCAAACTTTGATAGTTATATTACGCACAGTATAAAAGTTACTGAATTTTGTAGTTGCATCAGTGTTTCATTTTTTACTCAAGGGTAGCACTGTTTTACCGATATTTCAAATTGACAATAGAATTTTATTGTCACAAAATTTCAAGGTTTTATGACGCACCAGTAAAAAGTTACAGCATTTCAATGTTGCAAACTTTGATAGTTATATTACGCACAGTATAAAAGTTAGTGAATTTTGAAGTTTCATCAGAATTTCATTTTTACGCAAGGGTAGCACTGTTATACCGATATCTCAAATTGACAATAGTACATTATTATCACAAAATTTCAAGGTCTTATGACGCTCCAGTAAAATGTTACACCATTTCAATGTTGCAAACTCTGATAGTTATATTACTCACAGTATAAAAGTTAGTGAATTTTGTAGTTGCATCAGTATTTGATTTTTACTCAAGGAAAGCACTGTTTTACCGATATTTCAAATAGACAATAGAATTTTATTGTCACAAAATTTCGAGGTTTTATGACGCACCAGTAAAAAGTTACAGCATATCAATGTTGCAAACTTTGATAATTAAATAACGCACAGTATAAAACTTAGTGAATTTTGAAGTTGCATCAGTGTTTCATTTTTTACTCAAAGGTAGCACTGTTATACCGATATTTTAAATTGACAATAGTACTTTATTGTCAAAAAATGTCAAGGTCTTATGACGCAAATGTAAAAAGTTACAGCATTTCAATGTTGCAAACTTTGATAGTTATATTTCGCACAGTATAAAATTTAATGAATTTTGAAGTTGCATCAGTGTTTCATTTTTTACTCAAAGGTAGCACTGTTATACCGATAATTTAAATTGACAATAGTACTTTCTTGTCACAAAATTTCAAGGTTTTATGATACTTCAGTAAAAAGTTACAGCATTTCAATGTTGCAAACTTTGGTAGTTACATTTCGCACAGTATAAAATTTAATGAATTTTGAAGTTGCATGAGTGTTTCATTTTTTACTCAAAGGTAGCACTGTTATACCGATATTTTAAATTGACAATAGTACTTTATTGTCAAACAATTTCAAGGTCTTATGACGCACATGTAAAAAGTTACAGCATTTCAATGTTGCAAACTTTGATAGTTATATTAAGCAGAGTATAAAAGTTTGAGAATTTTAAGTTGCATCAGTGCTTCATTCTTTACTCAAGGGAAGCACTGTTATACCGATATTTCAAATTGACAAGTGTACTTTATTGTCACAAAATTTCAAGTTCTTACGACGCACCAGCAAAAATTTACAGCATTTCAATGTTGCAAACTTTGATAGTTATATTATGCACAGTATAAAAGTTAGTGAATTTTGAAGTTTCATCAGTGTTTCATTTTTACGCAAGGGTAGCACTGTTATACCTATATTTCAAATTGACAAGAGTACTTTATTGTCACAAAATTTCAAGGTATTATGAAGCTCCAGTAAAAAGTTACAGCATTTCAATATTGTAAACTTTGATAGTTATGTTATGCACAGTATAAAAGTTAGTCAACTTTTAAGTTGGATCATTGTTTCATTTTTTTACTCAAGGGAAGCACTGTTATACCGATATCTCAAATTGCCAACAGTATTTTATTGTAATAAAACTTCAAGGTTTTACGACGCACCAGTAAAAAGTTACAACTTTTCAATGTTGCAAACTTTGATAGTTATATTACGCACAGTATAAAAGTTAGTGAATTTTGAAGTTGCATCAGTGTTTAATTTTTTATTCAAGGGTAGCATTGTTATTCCGATATCTCAAATTGAAAAATAGTACTTTATTGTCACAAAATTTCAAGGTCGTATGACGCACCAATAAAAAATGACAGCATTTCAATGTTGCAAACTTTGATAGTTATGTTATGCACAGTATAAAAGTTAGTGAACTTTTAAGTTGGATCATTGTTTCATTTTTTTACTCAAGGGAAGCACTGTTATACCGATATCTCAAATTGACAACAGTATTTTATTGTAATAAAACTTCAAGGTATTATGAGGCTCCAGTAAAAAGTTACAGCATTTCAATGTTGCAAACTTTGATAGTTATATTACGCACAGTATAAAAGTTTGTGAATTTTGAAGTTGCATCAGTGTTTCATTTTTTACTCAAAGGTAGCACTGTTATACCGATATTTTAAATTGACAATGGTACTTTATTGTCAAGAAATTTCAAGGTCTAATGACGCACGTGTAAAAAGTTACAGCATTTCAATGTTGCAAACTTTGATAGTTATATTACGCACAGTATAAAAGTTTGTGAATTTTTAAGTTGCAACAGTGTTTCATTTTTTACTCAAAGGTAGCACTGTTATACCGATCTTTTAAATTGACAATAATACTTTATGGTCACAAAATTTGAAGGTATTATGACGCACGTGTAAAAAGTTACAGCATTTCAATGTTGCAAACTTTGATAGTTATATTAAGCACAGTATAAAAGTTTGTGAATTTTTAAGTTGCATCAGTGTTTCATTTTTTACTCAAAGGTAGCACTGTTATACCGATCTTTTAAATTGACAATAATACTTTATGGTCACAAAATTCTAAGGTAATCTGACGCCCCAGTAAAAACTTACAGAATTTCAATATTGCAAACTTTGATAGTTATATTACGCACAGTATAAAAATTAGTGAATTTTGAAGTTGCATCAGTGTTTCATTTTTTACTCAAAGGTAGCACTGTTATACCGATATTTTAAAATGACAATAGTACTTTATTGTCACAAAATTTCAAAGTTTTATGACGCTCCAGCAAAAAGTTACAGCATTTCAATATTGCAAACTTTGATAGTTATATTACGCACAGTATAAAAATTAGTGAACTTTGAAGTTGCATCATTGTTTTATTTTTTACTCAAAGATAGTACTGTTATACCGATATCTCAAATTGACAATAGTACTTTATTGTCACAAAATTTCAAGTTTTTATGAAGCACCAGTAAAAAGTTACAGCTTTTCAATGTTGCAAACTTTTTTAGTTATATTACGCACACTATAAAATTTCGTGAACTTTGAAGTTGCATCAGTGTTTCATTTTTTACCCAAAGGTAGCACTGTTATACCGATCTTTTAAATTGACAATAGTACTCTATGGTCACAAAATTTGAAGGTATTATGACGCTCCAGTTAAAAGTTACAGCATTTCAATATTGCAAACTTTGATAGTCATATAACGCACAGTATAAAAGTTTGTGAATTTTTAAGTTGCATCAGTGTTTCATTTTTACGCAAGGGTAGCACTGTTATACCGATATTTCAAATTGACAAGAGTACTTTATTGTCACAAAATTTCAAGTTCTTATGACGCAAATGTAAAAAGTTACAGCATTTCAATGTTGCAAACTTTGATAATTATCATTTCGCACAGTATAAAATTTAATGAATTTTGAAGTTGCATCAGTGTTTCATTTTTACGCAAGGGTAGCACTGTTATACCGATATTTCAAATTGACAATAGAATTTTATTGTCACAAAATTTCAAGGTTTTGTGACGCACCAGTAAAAAGTTACAGCATTTCAATGTTGCAAACTTTGATAGTTATATTACGCACAGTATAAAAGTTAGTGAATTTTGAAGTTTCATCAGAGTTTCATTTTTACGCAAGGGTAGCACTGTTATACCGATATCTCAAATTGACAATAGTACATTATTATCACAAAATTTCAAGGTCTTATGACGCTCCAGTAAAATGTTACAGCATTTCAATGTTGCAAACTTTGATAGTTATATTACTCACAGTATAAAAGTTAGTGAATTTTGTAGTTGCATCAGTATTTGATTTTTACTCAAGGAAAGCACTGTTTTACCGATATTTCAAATAGACAATAGAATTTTATTGTCACAAAATTTCGAGGTTTTATGACGCACCAGTAAAAAGTTACAGCATTTCAATGTTGCAAACTTTGATAATTATATAACGCACAGTATAAAACTTAGTGAATTTTGAAGTTGCATCAGTGTTTCATTTTTTACCCAAAGGTAGCACTGTTATACCGATATTTTAAATTGACAATAGTACTTTATTGTCAAAAAATGTCAAGGTCTTATGGCGCAAATGTAAAAAGTTACAGCATTTCAATGTTGCAAACTTTGATAGTTATATTTCGCACAGTATAAAATTTAAGAATTTTGAAGTTGCATCAGTGTTTCATTTTTTACTCAAAGGTAGCACTGTTATACCGATAATTTAAATTGACAATAGTACTTTCTTGTCACAAAATTTCAAGGTTTTATGATGCTTCAGTAAAAAGTTACAGCATTTCAATGTTGCAAACTTTGATAGTTACATTTCGCACAGTATAAAATTTAATGAATTTTGAAGTTGCATGAGTGTTTCATTTTTTACTCAAAGGTAGCACTGTTATACCGATATTTTAAATTGACAATAGTACTTTATTGTCAAACAATTTCAAGGTCTTATGACGCACATGTAAAAAGTTACAGCATTTCAATGTTGCAAACTTTGATAGTTATATTAAGCAGAGTATAAAAGTTTGAGAAATTTAAGTTGCATCAGTGCTTCATTCTTTACTCAAGGGAAGCACTGTTATACCGATATTTCAAATTGACAAGAGTACTTTATTGTCACAAAATTTCAAGTTCTTATGACGCACCAGTAAAAAGTTACAGCATTTCAATGTTGCAAACTTTGATGGTTATATTACGCACAGAATAAAAGTTAGTGAAATTTTAATTTGCTTCAGTGTTTAATGTTTTACTCAAAGGTAGCACTGTTATACCGATATTTTAAATTGACAATAGTACTTTATTGTCAAAAAATGTCAAGGTCTTATGACGCAAATGTAAAAAGTTACAGCATTTCAATGTTGCAAACTTTGATAATTATATTACGCACATTATAAAATTTAGTGAATTTTGAAGTTGCATCAGTGTTGCATTTTTTACTCAAAGGTAGCACTGTTATACCGATCTTTTAAATTGACAATAGTACTTTATGGTAACTAAATTTGAAGGTATTATGACGCTCCAGTAAAAAGTTACAGCATTTCAATATTGCAAACTTTGATAGTTATATTACGCACAGTATAAAAGTTATTGAATTTTGAAGTTGCATCAGTGTTTCATTTTTTACTCAAAGGTAGCACTGTTATACCGATATACTTTGATAGTATTATGACGCACCAGTAAAAAGTTACAGCATTTCAATGTTGCAAACTTTGATAGTTATATTACGCACAGTATAAAAGTTAGTGAATTTTTAAGTTGCTTCAGTGTTTCATTTTTTATTCAAAGGTAGCACTGTTATACCGATATTTTAAATTGACAATAGTACTTTCTTGTCACAAAATTTCAAGGTTTTATGACGCTCCAGTAAAAAGTTATAGCATTTCAATGTTCCAAACTTTGATAGTTATATTACGCACATTATAAAATTTTGTGAATTTTGAAGTTGCATCAGTGTTTCATTTTTTACTCAAAGGTAGCACTGTTATACCGATCTTTTAAATTGACAATAGTACTTTATGGTAACTAAATTTGAAGGTATTATGACGCTCCAGTAAAAAGTGACAGCATTTCAATATTGCAAACTTTGATAATTATTTTACGCACAGTATAAAAGTTAGTGAATTTTTAAGCTGCCTCAGTGTTTCATTTTTTACTCAAAGGTAGCACTGTTATACCGATATTTGAAATTGACAATAGTACTTTATTGTAATAAAATTTCAAGGTCTTATGACGCACCAGTAAAAAGTTATAGCATTTCAATGTTCCAAACTTTGATAGTTATATTACGCACAGTATAAAAGTTTGTGAAATTTAAGTTGCATCAGTGTTTCATTCTTTACTCAAGGGAAGCACTGTTATTCCAATATCTCAAATTGAAAAATAGTACTTTATTGTCACAAAATTTCAAGGTCGTATGACGCACCAATAAAAAATGACAGCATTTCAATGTTGCAAACTTTGATAGTTATATTACGCACAGTATAAAAGTTACTGAATTTTGTAGTTGCATCAGTGTTTCATTTTTTACTCAAGGGTACTGTTTTACCGATATTTCAAATTGACAATAGAATTTTATTGTCACAAAATTTCAATGTTTTATGACGCACCAGTAAAAAGTTACAACATTTCAATGTTGCAAACTTTGATAATTATATTACGCACAGTATAAAAGTTAGTGAATTTTGAAGTTTCATCAGAGTTTAATTTTTACGCAAGGGTAGCACTGTTATACCGATATCTCAAATTGCCAATAGTACATTATTATCACAAAATTTCAAGGTCTTATGACGCTCCAGTAAAATGTTACAGCATTTCAATGTTGCAAACTTTGATAGTTATATTACTCACAGTATAAAAGTTAGTGAATTTTGTAGTTGCATAAGTATTTGATTTTTACTCAAGGAAAGCACTGTTTTACCGATATTTCAAATAGACAATAGAATTTTATTGTCACAAAATTTAGAGGTTTTATGACACACCAGTAAAAAGTTACAGCATTTCAATGCTGCAAACTTTGATAATTATATAACGCACAGTATAAAACTTAGTGAATTTTGAAGTTGCATCAGTGTTTCATTTTTTACTCAAAGGTAGCACTGTTATACCGATATTTTAAATTGACAATAGTACTTTATTGTCAAAAAATTTCAAGGTCTTATGACGCAAATGTAAAAAGTTACAGCATTTCAATGTTGCAAACTTTGATAGTTATATTTCGCACAGTATAAAATTTAATGAATTTTGAAGTTGCATCAGTGTTTCATTTTTTACTCAAAGGTAGCACTGTTATACCGATATTTTAAATTTACAATAGTACTTTATTGTCAAAAAATTTCAAGGTTTTATGAAGCACATGTAAAAAGTTACAGCATTTCAATGTTGCAAACTTTGATAGTTATATTAAGCAGAGTATAAAAGTTTGAGAATTTTTAAGTTGCATCAGTGCTTCATTCTTTACTCAAGGGAAGCACTGTTATACCGATATTTCAAATTGACAAGTGTACTTTATTGTCACAAAATTTCAAGTTCTTATGACGCACCAGTAAAAAGTTACAGCATTTCAATGTTGCAAACTTTGATAGTTATATTACGCACAGTATAAAAGTTAGTGAATTTTTAAGTTGCTTCAGTGTTTCATTTTTTACTCAAAGGTAGCACTGTTATACCGATATTTTAAAATGAAAATAGTACTTTATTGTCAAACAATTTCAAGGTCTTATGACGCACATGTAAAAAGTTACAGCATTTCCATGTTGCAAACTTTGATAGTTATATTAAGCAGAGTATAAAAGTTTGAGAATTTTTAAGTTGCATCAGTGCTTCATTCTTTACTCAAGGGAAGCACTGTTATACCGATATTTCAAATTGACAAGAGTACTTTATTGTCACAAAATTTCAAGTTCTTATGACGCACCAGTAAAAAGTTACAGCATTTCAATGTTGCAAACTTTGATGGTTATATTACGCACAGAATAAAAGTTAGTGAAATTTTAATTTGCTTCAGTGTTTAATGTTTTACTCAAAGGTAGCACTGTTATACCGATATTTTAAATTGACAATAGTACTTTATTGTCACAAAATTTCAAGGTTTTATGACGCTCCAGGAAAAAGTTACAGCATTTCAATGTTGCAAACTTTGATAGTTATATTACGCACAGTATAAAAGTTAGTGAATTTTTAAGTTGCTTCAGTGTTTCATTTTTTACTCAAAATTAGCACTATTATAACGATATTTCAAATTGATTATAGAACTTTATTGTCACAAAATTTCAAGGTCTTATGACGCACCAGTAAAAAGTTATAGCATTTCAATGTTCCAAACTTTGATAATTATATGACGCACATTATAAAATTTAGTGAATTTTGAAGTTGCATCAGTGTTGCATTTTTTACTCAAAGGTAGCACTGTTATACCGATCTTTTAAATTGACAATAGTACTTTATGGTAACTAAATTTGAAGGTATTATGACGCTCCAGTAAAAAGTTACAGCATTTCAATATTGCAAACTTTGATAGTTATATTACGCACAGTATAAAAGTTAGTGAATTTTGAAGTTGCATCAGTGTTTCATTTTTTACTCAAAGGTAGCACTGTTATACCGATATACTTTGATAGTATTATGACGCACCAGTAAAAAGTTACAGCATTTCAATGTTGCAAACTTTGATAGTTATATTACGCACAGTATAAAAGTTAGTGAATTTTTAAGTTGCTTCAGTGTTTCATTTTTTATTCAAAGGTAGCACTGTTATACCGATATTTTAAATTGACAATAGTACTATCTTGTCACAAAATTTCAAGGTTTTATGACGCTCCAGTAAAAAGTTATAGCATTTCAATGTTCCAAACTTTGATAGTTATATTACGCACATTATAAAATTTTGTGAATTTTGAAGTTGCATCAGTGTTTCATTTTTTACTCAAAGGTAGCACTGTTATACCGATCTTTTAAATTGACAATAGTACTTTATGGTAACTAAATTTGAAGGTATTATGACGCTCCAGTAAAAAGTGACAGCATTTCAATATTGCAAACTTTGATAATTATATTACGCACAGTATAAAAGTTAGTGAATTTTTAAGCTGCCTCAGTGTTTCATTTTTTACTCAAAGGTAGCACTGTTATACCGATATTTGAAATTGACAATAGTACTTTATTGTAATAAAATTTCAAGGTCTTATGACGCACCAGTAAAAAGTTATAGCATTTCAATGTTCCAAACTTTGATAGTTATATTACGCACAGTATAAAAGTTACTGAGTTTTGAAGTTGCATCAGTGTTTCATTTTTTACTCAAGGGTACTGTTTTACCGATATTTCAAATTGACAATAGAATTTTATTGTCACAAAATTTCAATGTTTTATGACGCACCAGTAAAAAGTTACAACATTTCAATGTTGCAAACTTTGATAATTATATTACGCACAGTATAAAAGTTAGTGAATTTTGAAGTTTCATCAGAGTTTAATTTTTACGCAAGGGTAGCACTGTTATACCGATATCTCAAATTGCCAATAGTACATTATTATCACAAAATTTCAAGGTCTTATGACGCTCCAGTAAAATGTTACAGCATTTCAATGTTGCAAACTTTGATAGTTATATTACTCACAGTATAAAAGTTAGTGAATTTTGTAGTTGCATGAGTATTTGATTTTTACTCAAGGAAAGCACTGTTTTACCGATATTTCAAATAGACAATAGAATTTTATTGTCACAAAATTTAGAGGTTTTATGACACACCAGTAAAAAGTTACAGCATTTCAATGCTGCAAACTTTGATAATTATATAACGCACAGTATAAAACTTAGTGAATTTTGAAGTTGCATCAGTGTTTCATTTTTTACTCAAAGGTAGCACTGTTATACCGATATTTTAAATTGACAATAGTACTTTATTGTCAAAAAATTTCAAGGTCTTATGACGCAAATGTAAAAAGTTACAGCATTTCAATGTTGCAAACTTTGATAGTTATATTTCGCACAGTATAAAATTTAATGAATTTTGAAGTTGCATCAGTGTTTCATTTTTTACTCAAAGGTAGCACTGTTATACCGATATTTTAAATTTACAATAGTACTTTATTGTCAAAAAATTTCAAGGTTTTATGAAGCACATGTAAAAAGTTACAGCATTTCAATGTTGCAAACTTTGATAGTTATATTAAGCAGAGTATAAAAGTTTGAGAATTTTTAAGTTGCATCAGTGCTTCATTCTTTACTCAAGGGAAGCACTGTTATACCGATATTTCAAATTGACAAGTGTACTTTATTGTCACAAAATTTCAAGTTCTTATGACGCACCAGTAAAAAGTTACAGCATTTCAATGTTGCAAACTTTGATAGTTATATTACGCACAGTATAAAAGTTAGTGAATTTTTAAGTTGCTTCAGTGTTTCATTTTTTACTCAAAGGTAGCACTGTTATACCGATATTTTAAAATGAAAATAGTACTTTATTGTCAAACAATTTCAAGGTCTTATGACGCACTTGTAAAAAGTTACAGCATTTCAATGTTGCAAACTTTGCTAGTTATATTACGCACAGTATAAAAGTTTGTGAAATTTAAGTTGCATCAGTGTTTCATTCTTTACTCAAGGGAAGCACTGTTATACCGATATTTCAAATTGACAAGAGTACTTTATTGTCACAAAATTTCAAGTTCTTATGACGCACCAGTAAAAAGTTACACCATTTCAATGTTGCAAACTTTGATAGTTATATTACGCACAGAATAAAAGTTAGTGAATTTTTAATTTGCTTCAGTGTTTAATTTTTTACTCAAAGGTAGCACTGTTATACCGATATCTGAAATTGACAATAGTACTTTATTGTCACAAAATTTCAAGGTTTTGTGACGCTCCAGTAAAAAGTTACAGCATTTCAATGTTGCAAACTTTGATAGTTATATTACGCACAGTATAAAAGTTAGTGAATTTTTAAGTTGCTTCAGTGTTTCATTTTTTACTCAAAATTAGCAGTATTATACCGATATTTCAAATTGATTATAGAACTTTATTGTCACAAAATTTCAAGGTCATAAGACGCACCAGTAAAAAGTTATAGCATTTCAATGTTCCAAACTTTGATAATTATATTACGCACATTATAAAATTTAGTGAATTTTGAAGTTGCATCAGTGTTGCATTTTTTACTCAAAGGTAGCACTGTTATACCGATCTTTTAAATTGACAATAGTACTTTATGGTAACTAAATTTGAAGGTATTATGACGCTCCAGTAAAAAGTTACAGCATTTCAATATTGCAAACTTTTATAGTTATATTACGCACAGTATAAAAGTTAGTGAATTTTGAAGTTGCATCAGTGTTTCATTTTTTACTCAAAGGTAGCACTGTTATACCGATATACTTTGATAGTATTATGACGCACCAGTAAAAAGTTACAGCATTTCAATGTTGCAAAGTTTGATAGTTATATTACGCACAGTATAAAAGTTAGTGAATTTTTAAGTTGCTTCAGTGTTTCATTTTTTATTCAAAGGTAGCACTGTTATACCGATATTTTAAATTGACAAAAGTACTTTCTTGTCACAAAATTTCAAGGTCTAATTACGCTCCAGTAAAAAGTTACAGCATTTTAATGTTGCAAACTTTGATAGTTATATTACGCACAGTATAAAAGTTAGTGAATTTTGAAGTTTCATCAGTGTTTCATTTTTACTCAAAAGTAGCACTGTTATACCGATATTTCAAATTGATTATAGAACTTTATTGTCACAAAATTTCAAGGTCATAAGACGCACCAGTAAAAAGTTATAGCATTTCAATGTTCCAAACTTTGATAATTATATTACGCACATTATAAAATTTAGTGAATTTTGAAGTTGCATCAGTGTTGCATTTTTTACTCAAAGGTAGCACTGTTATACCGATCTTTTAAATTGAAAATAGTACTTTATGGTAACTAAATTTGAAGGTATTATGACGCTCCAGTAAAAAGTTACAGCATTTCAATATTGCAAACTTTGATAGTTATATTACGCACAGCATAAAAGTTAGTGAATTTTGAAGTTGCATCAGTGTTTCATTTTTTACTCAAAGGTAGCACTGTTATACCGATATACTTTGATAGTATTATGACGCACCAGTAAAAAGTTACAGCATTTCAATGTTGCAAACTTTGATAGTTATATTACGCACAGTATAAAAGTTAGTGAATTTTTAAGTTGCTTCAGTGTTTCATTTTTTATTCAAAGGTAGCACTGTTATACCGATATTTTAAATTGGCAATAGTACTTTCTTGTCACAAAATTTCAAGGTTTTATGACACTCCAGTAAAAAGTTATAGCATTTCAATGTTCCAAACTTTGATAGTTATATTACGCACATTATAAAATTTTGTGAATTTTGAAGTTGCATCAGTGTTTCATTTTTTACTCAAAGGTAGCACTGTTATACCGATCTTTTAAATTGACAATAGTACTTTATGCTAACTAAATTTGAAGGTATTATGACGCTCCAGTAAAAAGTTACAGCATTTCAATATTGCAAACTTTAATAGTTATATTACGCACAGTATAAAAGTTAGTGAATTTTGAAGTTGCATCAGTGTTTCATTTTTTACTCAAAGGTAGCACTGTTATACCGATATTTAAAATTGACTATAGTACTTTATTGTCACAAAATTTCAAGGTATTATGACGCTCCAGTTAAAAGCTACCGCATTTCAATATTGCAAACTTTGATAATTATATTACGCACAGTATAAAAGTTAGTGAATTTTTAAGCTGCCTCAGTGTTTCATTTTTTACTCAAAGGTAGCACTGTTATACCGATATTTGAAATTGACAATAGTACTTTATTGTAATAAAATTTCAAGGTCTTATGACGCACCAGTAAAAAGTTATAGCATTTCAATGTTCCAAACTTTGATAATTATATTACGCACAGTATAAAAGTTTGTGAAATTTAAGTTGCATCAGTGTTTCATTCTTTACTCAAGGGAAGCACTGTTATTCCGATATCTCAAATTGAAAAATAGTACTTTATTGTCACAAAATTTCAAGGTCGTATGACGCACCAATAAAAAATGACAGCATTTCAATGTTGCAAACTTTGATAGTTATATTACGCACAGTATAAAAGTTACTGAATTTTGTAGTTGCATCAGTGTTTCATTTTTTACTCAAGGGTACTGTTTTACCGATATTTCAAATTGGCAATAGAATTTTATTGTCACAAAATTTCAATGTTTTATGACGCACCAGTAAAAAGTTACAACATTTCAATGTTGCAAACTTTGATAGTTATATTACGCACAGTATAAAAGTTAGTGAATTTTGAAGTTTCATCAGAGTTTAATTTTTACGCAAGGGTAGCACTGTTATACCGATATCTCAAATTGCCAATAGTACATTATTATCACAAAATTTCAAGGTCTTATGACGCTCCAGTAAAATGTTACAGCATTTCAATGTTGCAAACTTTGATAGTTATATTACTCACAGTAGAAAAGTTAGTGAATTTTGTAGTTGCATCAGTATTTGATTTTTACTCAAGGAAAGCACTGTTTTACCGATATTTCAAATAGACAATAGAATTTTATTGTCACAAAATTTAGAGGTTTTATGACACACCAGTAAAAAGTTACAGCATTTCAATGTTGCAAACTTTGATAATTATATAACGCACAGTATAAAACTTAGTGAATTTTGAAGTTGCATCAGTGTTTCATTTTTTACTCAAAGGTAGCACTGTTATACCGATATTTTAAATTGACAATAGTACTTTATTGTCAAAAAATTTCAAGGTCTTATGACACAAATGTAAAAAGTTACAGCATTTCAATGTTGCAAACTTTGATAGTTATATTTCGCACAGTATAAAATTTAATGAATTTTGAAGTTGCATCAGTGTTTCATTTTTTACTCAAAGGTAGCACTGTTATACCGATATTTTAAATTTACAATAGTACTTTATTGTCAAAAAATTTCAAGGTCTTATGACGCACATGTAAAAAGTTACAGCATTTCAATGTTGCAAACTTTGATAGTTATATTAAGCAGAGTATAAAAGTTTGAGAATTTTTAAGTTGCATCAGTGCTTCATTCTTTACTCAAGGGAAGCACTCTTATACCGATATTTCAAATTGACAAGTGTACTTTATTGTCACAAAATTTCAAGTTCTTATGACGCACCAGTAAAAAGTTACAGCATTTCAATGTTGCAAACTTTGATAGTTATATTACGCACAGTATAAAAGTTAGTGAATTTTTAAGTTGCTTCAGTGTTTCATTATTTACTCAAAGGTAGCACTGTTATACCGATAATTTAAATTGACAATAGTACTTTCTTGTCACAAAATTTCAAGGTTTTATGACGCTTCAGTAAAAAGTTACAGCATTTCAATGTGGCAAACTTTGATAATTACATTTCGCACAGTATAAAATTTAATGAATTTTGAAGTTGCATCAGTGTTTCATTTTTTACTCAAAGGTAGCACTGTTATACCGATATTTTAAAATGAAAATAGTACTTTATTGTCAAACAATTTCAAGGTCTTATGACGCACTTGTAAAAAGTTACAGCATTTCAATGTTGCAAACTTTGATAGTTATATTACGCACAGTATAAAAGTTTGTGAAATTTAAGTTGCATCAGTGTTTCATTCTTTACTCAAGGGAAGCACTGTTATACCGATATTTCAAATTGACAAGAGTACTTTATTGTCAAAAAATTTCAAGTTCTTATGACGCACCAGTAAAAAGTTACACCGTTTCAATGTTGCAAACTTTGATAGTTATATTACGCACAGAATAAAAGTTAGTGAATTTTTAATTTGCTTCAGTGTTTCATTTTTTATTCAAAGGTAGCACTGTTATACCGATATTTTAAATTGACAATAGTACTTTCTTGTCACAAAATTTCAAGGTCTAATTACGCTCCAGTAAAAAGTTACAGCATTTCAATGTTGCAAACTTTGATAGTTATATTACGCACAGTATAAAAGTTAGTGAATTTTTAAGCTGCCTCAGTGTTTCATTTTTTACTCAAAGGTAGCACTGTTATACCGATATTTGAAATTGACAATAGTACTTTATTGTAATAAAATTTCAAGGTCTTATGACGCACCAGTAAAAAGTTATAGCATTTCAATGTTCCAAACTTTGATAATTATATTACGCACAGTATAAAAGTTTGTGAAATTTAAGTTGCATCAGTGTTTCATTCTTTACTCAAGGGAAGCACTGTTATTCCGATATCTCAAATTGAAAAATAGTACTTTATTGTCACAAAATTTCAAGGTCGTATGACGCACCAATAAAAAATGACAGCATTTCAATGTTGCAAACTTTGATAGTTATATTACGCACAGTATAAAAGTTACTGAATTTTGTAGTTGCATCAGTGTTTCATTTTTTACTCAAGGGTACTGTTTTACCGATATTTCAAATTGGCAATAGAATTTTATTGTCACAAAATTTCAATGTTTTATGACGCACCAGTAAAAAGTTACAACATTTCAATGTTGCAAACTTTGATAGTTATATTACGCACAGTATAAAAGTTAGTGAATTTTGAAGTTTCATCAGAGTTTAATTTTTACGCAAGGGTAGCACTGTTATACCGATATCTCAAATTGCCAATAGTACATTATTATCACAAAATTTCAAGGTCTTATGACGCTCCAGTAAAATGTTACAGCATTTCAATGTTGCAAACTTTGATAGTTATATTACTCACAGTAGAAAAGTTAGTGAATTTTGTAGTTGCATCAGTATTTGATTTTTACTCAAGGAAAGCACTGTTTTACCCATATTTCAAATAGACAATAGAATTTTATTGTCACAAAATTTAGAGGTTTTATGACACACCAGTAAAAAGTTACAGCATTTCAATGTTGCAAACTTTGATAATTATATAACGCACAGTATAAAACTTAGTGAATTTTGAAGTTGCATCAGTGTTTCATTTTTTACTCAAAGGTAGCACTGTTATACCGATATTTTAAATTGACAATAGTACTTTATTGTCAAAAAAATTTCAAGGTCTTATGACACAAATGTAAAAAGTTACAGCATTTCAATGTTGCAAACTTTGATAGTTATATTTCGCACAGTATAAAATTTAATGAATTTTGAAGTTGCATCAGTGTTTCATTTTTTACTCAAAGGTAGCACTGTTATACCGATATTTTAAATTTACAATAGTACTTTATTGTCAAAAAATTTCAAGGTCTTATGACGCACATGTAAAAAGTTACAGCATTTCAATGTTGCAAACTTTGATAGTTATATTAAGCAGAGTATAAAAGTTTGAGAATTTTTAAGTTGCATCAGTGCTTCATTCTTTACTCAAGGGAAGCACTCTTATACCGATATTTCAAATTGACAAGTGTACTTTATTGTCACAAAATTTCAAGTTCTTATGACGCACCAGTAAAAAGTTACAGCATTTCAATGTTGCAAACTTTGATAGTTATATTACGCACAGTATAAAAGTTAGTGAATTTTTAAGTTGCTTCAGTGTTTCATTATTTACTCAAAGGTAGCACTGTTATACCGATAATTTAAATTGACAATAGTACTTTCTTGTCACAAAATTTCAAGGTTTTATGACGCTTCAGTAAAAAGTTACAGCATTTCAATGTGGCAAACTTTGATAATTACATTTCGCACAGTATAAAATTTAATGAATTTTGAAGTTGCATCAGTGTTTCATTTTTTACTCAAAGGTAGCACTGTTATACCGATATTTTAAAATGAAAATAGTACTTTATTGTCAAACAATTTCAAGGTCTTATGACGCACTTGTAAAAAGTTACAGCATTTCAATGTTGCAAACTTTGATAGTTATATTACGCACAGTATAAAAGTTTGTGAAATTTAAGTTGCATCAGTGTTTCATTCTTTACTCAAGGGAAGCACTGTTATACCGATATTTCAAATTGACAAGAGTACTTTATTGTCAAAAAATTTCAAGTTCTTATGACGCACCAGTAAAAAGTTACACCGTTTCAATGTTGCAAACTTTGATAGTTATATTACGCACAGAATAAAAGTTAGTGAATTTTTAATTTGCTTCAGTGTTTCATTTTTTATTCAAAGGTAGCACTGTTATACCGATATTTTAAATTGACAATAGTACTTTCTTGTCACAAAATTTCAAGGTCTAATTACGCTCCAGTAAAAAGTTACAGCATTTCAATGTTGCAAACTTTGATAGTTATATTACGCACAGTATAAAAGTTAGTGAATTTTTAAGTTGCTTCAGTGTTTCATTTTTTACTCAAAATTAGCACTATTATACCGATATTTCAAATTGATTATAGAACTTTATTGTCACAAAATTTCAAGGTCATAAGACGCACCAGTAAAAAGTTATAGCATTTCAATGTTCCAAACTTTGATAATTATATTACGCACATTATAAAATTTAGTGAATTTTGAAGTTGCATCAGTGTTGCATTTTTTACTCAAAGGTAGCACTGTTATACCGATCTTTTAAATTGACAATAGTACTTTATGGTAACTAAATTTGAAGGTATTATGACGCTCCAGTAAAAAGTTACAGCATTTCAATATTGCAAACTTTGATAGTTATATTACGCACAGTATAAAAGTTAGTGAATTTTGAAGTTGCATCAGTGTTTCATTTTTTACTCAAAGGTAGCACTGTTATACCGATATACTTTGATAGTATTATGACGCACCAGTAAAAAGTTACAGCATTTCAATGTTGCAAACTTTGATAGTTATATTACGCACAGTATAAAAGTTAGTGAATTTTTAAGTTGCTTCAGTTTTTCATTTTTTATTCAAAGGTAGCACTGTTATACCGATATTTTAAATTGGCAATAGTACTTTCTTGTCACAAAATTTCAAGGTTTTATGACACTCCAGTAAAAAGTTATAGCATTTCAATGTTCCAAACTTTGATAGTTATATTACGCACATTATAAAATTTTGTGAATTTTGAAGTTGCATCAGTGTTTCATTTTTTACTCAAAGGTAGCACTGTTATACCGATCTTTTAAATTGACAATAGTACTTTATGCTAACTAAATTTGAAGGTATTATGACGCTCCAGTAAAAAGTTACAGCATTTCAATATTGCAAACTTTAATAGTTATATTACGCACAGTATAAAAGTTAGTGAATTTTGAAGTTGCATCAGTGTTTCATTTTTTACTCAAAGGTAGCACTGTTATACCGATATTTAAAATTGACTATTTTACATTATTGTCACAAAATTTCAAGGTATTATGACGCTCCAGTTAAAAGCTACCGCATTTCAATATTGCAAACTTTGATAATTATATTACGCACAGTATAAAAGTTAGTGAATTTTTAAGCTGCCTCAGTGTTTCATTTTTTACTCAAAGGTAGCACTGTTATACCGATATTTGAAATTGACAATAGTACTTTATTGTAATAAAATTTCAAGGTCTTATGACGCACCAGTAAAAAGTTATAGCATTTCAATGTTCCAAACTTTGATAATTATATTACGCACAGTATAAAAGTTTGTGAAATTTAAGTTGCATCAGTGTTTCATTCTTTACTCAAGGGAAGCACTGTTATTCCGATATCTCAAATTGAAAAATAGTACTTTATTGTCACAAAATTTCAAGGTCGTATGACGCACCAATAAAAAATGACAGCATTTCAATGTTGCAAACTTTGATAGTTATATTACGCACAGTATAAAAGTTACTGAATTTTGTAGTTGCATCAGTGTTTCATTTTTTACTCAAGGGTACTGTTTTACCGATATTTCAAATTGGCAATAGAATTTTATTGTCACAAAATTTCAATGTTTTATGACGCACCAGTAAAAAGTTACAACATTTCAATGTTGCAAACTTTGATAGTTATATTACGCACAGTATAAAAGTTAGTGAATTTTGAAGTTTCATCAGAGTTTAATTTTTACGCAAGGGTAGCACTGTTATACCGATATCTCAAATTGCCAATAGTACATTATTATCACAAAATTTCAAGGTCTTATGACGCTCCAGTAAAATGTTACAGCATTTCAATGTTGCAAACTTTGATAGTTATATTACTCACAGTAGAAAAGTTAGTGAATTTTGTAGTTGCATCAGTATTTGATTTTTACTCAAGGAAAGCACTGTTTTACCGATATTTCAAATAGACAATAGAATTTTATTGTCACAAAATTAAGAGGTTTTATGACACACCAGTAAAAAGTTACAGCATTTCAATGTTGCAAACTTTGATAATTATATAACGCACAGTATAAAACTTAGTGAATTTTGAAGTTGCATCAGTGTTTCATTTTTTACTCAAAGGTAGCACTGTTATACCGATATTTTAAATTGACAATAGTACTTTATTGTCAAAAAATTTCAAGGTCTTATGACACAAATGTAAAAAGTTACAGCATTTCAATGTTGCAAACTTTGATAGTTATATTTCGCACAGTATAAAATTTAATGAATTTTGAAGTTGCATCAGTGTTTCATTTTTTACTCAAAGGTAGCACTGTTATACCGATATTTTAAATTTACAATAGTACTTTATTGTCAAAAAATTTCAAGGTCTTATGACGCACATGTAAAAAGTTACAGCATTTCAATGTTGCAAACTTTGATAGTTATATTAAGCAGAGTATAAAAGTTTGAGAATTTTTAAGTTGCATCAGTGCTTCATTCTTTACTCAAGGGAAGCACTCTTATACCGATATTTCAAATTGACAAGTGTACTTTATTGTCACAAAATTTCAAGTTCTTATGACGCACCAGTAAAAAGTTACAGCATTTCAATGTTGCAAACTTTGATAGTTATATTACGCACAGTATAAAAGTTAGTGAATTTTTAAGTTGCTTCAGTGTTTCATTATTTACTCAAAGGTAGCACTGTTATACCGATAATTTAAATTGACAATAGTACTTTCTTGTCACAAAATTTCAAGGTTTTATGACGCTTCAGTAAAAAGTTACAGCATTTCAATGTGGCAAACTTTGATAATTACATTTCGCACAGTATAAAATTTAATGAATTTTGAAGTTGCATCAGTGTTTCATTTTTTACTCAAAGGTAGCACTGTTATACCGATATTTTAAAATGAAAATAGTACTTTATTGTCAAACAATTTCAAGGTCTTATGACGCACTTGTAAAAAGTTAAAGCATTTCAATGTTGCAAACTTTGATAGTTATATTACGCACAGTATAAAAGTTTGTGAAATTTAAGTTGCATCAGTGTTTCATTCTTTACTCAAGGGAAGCACTGTTATACCGATATTTCAAATTGACAAGAGTACTTTATTGTCAAAAAATTTCAAGTTCTTATGACGCACCAGTAAAAAGTTACACCGTTTCAATGTTGCAAACTTTGATAGTTATATTACGCACAGAATAAAAGTTAGTGAATTTTTAATTTGCTTCAGTGTTTCATTTTTTATTCAAAGGTAGCACTGTTATACCGATATTTTAAATTGACAATAGTACTTTCTTGTCACAAAATTTCAAGGTCTAATTACGCTCCAGTAAAAAGTTACAGCATTTCAATGTTGCAAACTTTGATAGTTATATTACGCACAGTATAAAAGTTAGTGAATTTTTAAGTTGCTTCAGTGTTTCATTTTTTACTCAAAATTAGCACTATTATACCGATATTTCAAATTGATTATAGAACTTTATTGTCACAAAATTTCAAGGTCATAAGACGCACCAGTAAAAAGTTATAGCATTTCAATGTTCCAAACTTTGATAATTATATTACGCACATTATAAAATTTAGTGAATTTTGAAGTTGCATCAGTGTTGCATTTTTTACTCAAAGGTAGCACTGTTATACCGATCTTTTAAATTGACAATAGTACTTTATGGTAACTAAATTTGAAGGTATTATGACGCTCCAGTAAAAAGTTACAGCATTTCAATATTGCAAACTTTGATAGTTATATTACGCACAGTATAAAAGTTAGTGAATTTTGAAGTTGCATCAGTGTTTCATTTTTTACTCAAAGGTAGCACTGTTATACCGATATACTTTGATAGTATTATGACGCACCAGTAAAAAGTTACAGCATTTCAATGTTGCAAACTTTGATAGTTATATTACGCACAGTATAAAAGTTAGTGAATTTTTAAGTTGCTTCAGTGTTTCATTTTTTATTCAAAGGTAGCACTGTTATACCGATATTTGAAATTGACAATAGTACTTTCTTGTCACAAAATTTCAAGGTTTTATGACGCACTAGTAAAAAGTAACAGCAGTTCAATGTTCCAAACTTTGATAGTTATATTAAGCACATTATAAAATTTTGTGAATTTTGAAGTTGCATCAGTGTTTCATTTTTTACTCAAAGGTAGCACTGTTATACCGATATTTTAAATTGACTATAGTACTGTATTGTCACAAAATTTCAAGGTATTATGACGCTCCAGTTAAAAGCTACCGCATTTCAATATTGCAAACTTTGATAATTATATTACGCACAGTATAAAAGTTAGTGAATTTTTAAGCTGCCTCAGTGTTTCATTTTTTACTCAAAGGTAGCACTGTTATACCGATATTTGAAATTGACAATAGTACTTTATTGTAATAAAATTTCAAGGTCTTGTGACGCACCAGTAAAAAGTTATAGCATTTCAATGTTCCAAACTTTGATAGTTATATTACGCACAGTATAAAAGTTTGTGAAATTTAAGTTGCATCAGTGTTTCATTCTTTACTCAAGGGAAGCACTGTTATTCCGATATCTCAAATTGAAAAATAGTACTTTATTGTCAAAAAATTTCAAGGTCGTATGACGCACCAATAAAAAATGACAGCATTTCAATGTTGCAAACTTTGATAGTTATATTACGCACAGTATAAAAGTTACTGAATTTTGTAGTTGCATCAGTGTTTCATTTTTTACTCAAGGGTACTGTTTTACCGATATTTCAAATTGACAATAGAATTTTATTGTCACAAAATTTCAATGTTTTATGACGCACCAGTAAAAAGTTACAACATTTCAATGTTGCAAACTTTGATAGTTATATTACGCACAGTATAAAAGTTAGTGAATTTTTAAGTTTCATCAGAGTTTAATTTTTACGCAAGGGTAGCACTGTTATACCGATATCTCAAATTGCCAATAGTACATTATTATCACAAAATTTCAAGATCTTATGACGCTCCAGTAAAATGTTACAGCATTTCAATGTTGCAAACTTTGATAGTTATATTACTCACAGTATAAAAGTTAGTGAATTTTGTAGTTGCATCAGTATTTGATTTTTACTCAAGGAAAGCACTGTTTTACCGATATTTCAAATAGACAATAGAATTTTATTGTCACAAAATTTAGAGGTTTTATGACACACCAGTAAAAAGTTACAGCATTTCAATGTTGCAAACTTTGATAATTATATAACGCACAGTATAAAACTTAGTGAATTTTGAAGTTGCATCAGTGTTTCATTTTTTACTCAAAGGTAGCACTGTTATACCGATATTCTAAATTGACAATAGTACTTTATTGTCAAAAAATTTCAAGGTCTTATGACGCAAATGTAAAAAGTTACAGCATTTCAATGTTGCAAACTTTGATAGTTATATTTCGCACAGTATAAAATTTAATGAATTTTGAAGTTGCATCAGTGTTTCATTTTTTACTCAAAGGTAGCACTGTTATACCGATATACTTTGATAGTATTATGACGCACCAGTAAAAAGTTACAGCATTTCAATGTTGCAAACTTTGATAGTTATATTACGCACAGTATAAAAGTTAGTGAATTTTTAAGTTGCTTCAGTGTTTCATTTTTTATTCAAAGGTAGCACTGTTATACCGATATTTTAAATTGACAATAGTACTTTCTTGTCACAAAATTTCAAGGTCTAATTACGCTCCAGTAAAAAGTTACAGCATTTCAATGTTCCCAACTTTGATAGTTATATTACGCACAGTATAAAAGTTAGTGAATTTTTAAGTTGCTTCAGTGTTTCATTTTTTACTCAAAATTAGCACTATTATACCGATATTTCAAATTGATTATAGAACTTTCTTGTCACAAAATTTCAAGGTCATAAGACGCACCAGTAAAAAGTTATAGCATTTCAATGTTCCAAACTTTGATAGTTATATTACGCACAGTATAAAAGTTAGTGAATTTTGAAGTTGCATCAGTGTTTCATTTTTTACTCAAAGGTAGCACTGTTATACCGATATTTTAAATTGACTATAGTACTTTATTGTCACAAAATTTCAAGGTATTATGACGCTCCAGTTAAAAGCTACAGCATTTCAATATTGCAAACTTTGATAATTATATTACGCACAGTATAAAAGTTAGTGAATTTTTAAGCTGCCTCAGTGTTTCATTTTTTACTCAATGGTAGCACTGTTATACCGATATTTGAAATTGGCATCAGTACTTTATTGTAATAAAATTTCAAGGTCTTATGACGCACCAGTAAAAAGTTCTAGCATTTCAATGTTCCAAACTTTGATAGTTATATTACGCACAGTATAAAATTTAGTGAATTTTGAAGTTGCATCAGTGTTTCATTTTTTACTCAAAGGTAGCACTGTTATACCGATCCTTTAAATTGTCAATAATACTTTATGGTCAAAAAATTACAGCATTTCAATATTGCAAACTTTGATAGTTATATTACGCACAGTATAAAAATTAGTGAATTTTGAAGTTGCATCAGTGTCTCATTTTTTACTCACAGGTAGCACTGTTATACCGATATTTTAAAATGACAATAATACTTTATTGTCACTAAATTTCAAAGTTTTATGACGCTACAGCAAAAAGTTACAGCATTTCAATATTGCAAACTTTGATAGTTATGTTACGCACAGTATAAAAGTTAGTGAAATTTGAAGTTGTATCATTGTTTCATTTTTTACTCAAGGGAAGCACTGTTATACCGATATCTCAAATTGACAATAGTACTTTTTTGTCACAAAATTTCAAGTTTTTATGAAGCACCAGTAAAAAGTTACAGCATTTCATTGTTGCAAACTTTTTTAGTTATATTACGCACAGTAAAAAAGTTAGTGAATGTTGAAGTTACATCAGTGTTTTATTTTTTATTCAAGGGTGGCACTGTTATGGCGACATTTGAAATTGACAATAGTACTTTATTGTAATAAAATTTTAAGGTCTTATGACGCACCAGTAAAAAGTTATAGCATTTCAATGTTCCAAACTTTGATATTTATATTACGCACAGTATAAAATTTAGTGAATTTTGAAGTTGCATCAGTGTTTAATTTTTTACTCAAAGGTAGCACTGTTATACCGATCTTTTTAATTGACAATAGTACTTTATGGTCACAAAATTTGAAGGAATTATGACGCTCCAGTAAAAAGTTACAGCATTTCAATATTGCAAACTTTGATAGTCATATTACGTACGCACAGTATAAAATTTAGTGAACTTTGAAGTTGCGGCAGTGTTTCATTTTTACTCAATGGTAGCACTGTTATACGGATATTTTAAACTGACAATAGTACTTTATTGTCACAAAATTTCAAGGTATTATGACACTCCAGTAAAAAGTTACCGCATTTCAATATATCAAACTTTGATAGCTATGTTACGCCCAGTATAAAAGTTTGTGAATTTTGAAGTTGCATCAGTGTTTCATTTTTTACCCAAAGGTAGCACTGTTATACCGGTATTTTAAATTGACAATGGTACTTTATTGTCACAAAATTTCAAGGTATTATGACGCTCCAGTAAAAAGTTACAGTATTTCAATATTGCAAATTTTGATAGTTATGTTACGCACAGTATAAAAGTTAGTGAACTTTGAAGTTGTATCATTATTTCATTTTTTACTCAAGGGAAGCACTGTTATATCTCAAATTGACAATAGTAGTTTATTGTCACAAAATTTCAAGTTTTTATGAAGCACCAGTAAAAAGTTACAGCATTTCAATGTTGCAAACTTTGATAGTTATATTACGCACAGTATAAAATTTAATGAACTTGGAAGTTGCATCAGTGTTTCATTTTTTACTCAAAGGTAGCACTCTTATACCGATATTTTAAATTGACAATAGTACTTTATCGTCAAAAAATTTCAAGGTCTTATGACGCACATGTAAAAAGTTACAGCATTTCAATGTTGGAAACTTTGATAGTTATATTACGCACAGTATAAAAGTTTGTGAAATTTAAGTTGCATCAGTGTTTCATTCTTTACTCAAGGGAAGCACTGTTATGCCGATATTTCAAATTGACAAGAGTACTTTATTGTCACAAAATTTCAAGTTCTTATGACGCACTAGTAAAAAGTTACAGCATTTCAATGTTGCAAACTTTGATAGTTGTATTACGCACAGAATAAAAGTTAGTGAATTTTTAAGTTGCTTCAGTGTTTCATTTTTTACTCAAAGGTAGCACTGTTATACCGATATTTCAAATTGATTATAGAACTTTATTGTCACAAAATTTCAAGGTCTTATGACGCACCAGTAAAAAGTTATAGCATTTCAATGTTCCAAACTTTTATAATTATATTACGCACATTATAAAATTTAGTGAATTTTGAAGTTGCATCAGTGTTGCATTTTTTACTCAAAGGTAGCACTGTTATACCGATATTTTAAATTGACAATAGTACTTTCTTGTCACAAAATTTCAAGTTTTTATGAAGCACCAGTAAAAAGTTACAGCATTTCATTGTTGCAAACTTTTTTAGTTATATTACGCACAGTATAAAAATTAGTGAATTTTGAAGTTGCATCAGTGTCTCATTTTTTACTCACAGGTAGCACTGCTATACCGATATTTTAAAATGACAATAATACTTTATTGTCACAAAATTTCAAAGTTTTATGACGCTCCAGCAAGAAGTTACAGCATTTCAATATTGCAAACTTTGATAGTTATGTTACGCACAGTATAAAAGTTAGTGAAATTTGAAGTTGTATCATTGTTTCATTTTTTACTCAAGGGAAGCACTGTTATACCGATATCTCAAATTGACAATAGTACTTTATTGTCACAAAATTTCAAGTTTTTATGAAGCACCAGTAAAAAGTTACAGCATTTCATTGTTGCAAACTTTTTTAGTTATATTACGCACAGTAAAAAAGTTTGTGAATGTTGAAGTTACATCAGTGTTTTATTTTTTATTCAAGGGTGGCACTGCTATGGCGATATTTGAAATTGACAATAGTACTTTATTGTAATAAAATTTTAAGGTCTTATGACGCACCAGTAAAAAGTTATAGCATTTCAATGTTCCAAACTTTGATATTTATATTACGCACAGTATAAAATTTAGTGAATTTTGAAGTTGCATCAGTGTTTAATTTTTTACTCAAAGGTAGCACTGTTATACCGAGCTTTTAAATTGACAATAGTACTTTATGGTCACAAAATTTGAAGGAATTATGACGCTCCAGTAAAAAGTTACAGCATTTCAATATTGCAAACTTTGATAGTCATATTACGTACGCACAGTATAAAATTTAGTGAACTTTGAAGTTGCGGCAGTGTTTCATTTTTACTCAATGGTAGCACTGTTATACGGATATTTTAAACTGACAATAGTACTTTATTGTCACAAAATTTCAAGGTATTATGACACTCCAGTAAAAAGTTACCGCATTTCAATATATCAAACTTTGATAGCTATGTTACGCCCAGTATAAAAGTTTGTGAATTTTGAAGTTGCATCAGTGTTTCATTTTTTACTCAAAGGTAGCACTGTTATACCGATATACTTTGATAGTATTATGACGCACCAGTAAAAAGTTACAGCATTTCAATGTTGCAAACTTTGATAGTTATATTACGCACACTATAAAAGTTAGTGAATTTTTAAGTTGCTTCAGTGTTTCATTTTTTATTCAAAGGTAGCACTGTTATACCGATCTTTTAAATTGTCAATAATACTTTATGGTCACAAAATTTGAAGGTATTATGACGCTCCAGTAAAAAGTTACAGCATTTCAATATTGCAAACTTTGATAGTTATATTACGCACAGTATAAAAATTTGTGAATTTTGAAGTTGCATCAGTGTTTCTTTTTTTACTCACAGGTAGCACTGTTATACCGATATTTTAAAATTACAATAATACTTTATTGTCACAAAATTTCAAAGTTTTATAACGCTCCAGCAAAAAGTTACAGCACTTCAAAATTGCAAACTTTGATAGTTATGTTACGCACAGTATAAAAGTTAGTGAAATTTGAAGTTGTATCATTGTTTCATTTTTTACTCAAGGGAAGCACTGTTATACCGATATCTCAAATTGACAATAGTACTTTATTGTCACAAAATTTCAAGTTTTTATGAAGCACCAGTAAAAAGTTACAGCATTTCATTGTTGCAAACTTTTTTAGTTATATTACGCACAGTAAAAAAGTTAGTGAATGTTGAAGTTACATCAGTGTTTTATTTTTTATTCAAGGGTGGCACTGTTATGGCGATATTTGAAATTGACATTAGTACTTTATTGTAATAAAATTTTAAGGTCTTATGACGCACCAGTAAAAAGTTATAGCATTTCAATGTTCCAAACTTTGATATTTATATTACGCACAGTATAAAATTTAGTGAATTTTGAAGTTGCATCAGTGTTTAATTTTTTACTCAAAGGTAGCACTGTTATACCGATCTTTTAAATTGACAATAGTACTTTATGGTCACAAAATTTGAAGGAATTATGACGCTCCAGTAAAAAGTTACAGCATTTCAATATTGCAAACTTTGATAGTCATATTACGTACGCACAGTATAAAATTTAGTGAACTTTGAAGTTGCGGCAGTGTTTCATTTTTACTCAATGGTAGCACTGTTATACGGATATTTTAAACTGACAATAGTACTTTATTGTCACAAAATTTCAAGGTATTATGACACTCCAGTAAAAAGTTACCGCATTTCAATATATCAAACTTTGATAGCTATGTTACGCCCAGTATAAAAGTTTGTGAATTTTGAAGTTGCATCAGTGTTTCATTTTTTACCCAAAGGTAGCACTGTTATACCGGTATTTTAAATTGACAATGGTACTTTATTGTCACAAAATTTCAAGGTATTATGACGCTCCAGTAAAAAGTTACAGCATTTCAATATTGCAAATTTTGATAGTTATGTTACGCACAGTATAAAAGTTAGTGAACTTTGAAGTTGTATCATTATTTCATTTTTTACTCAAGGGAAGCACTGTTATACCGATATCTCAAATTGACAATAGTAGTTTATTGTCACAAAATTTCAAGTTTTTATGAAGCACCAGTAAAAAGTTACAGCATTTCAATGTTGCAAACTTTGATAGTTATATTACGCACAGTATAAAATTTAATGAACTTGGAAGTTGCATCAGTGTTTCATTTTTTACTCAAAGGTAGCACTCTTATACCGATATTTTAAATTGATAATAGTACTTTATCGTCAAAAAATTTCAAGGTCTTATGACGCACATGTAAAAAGTTACAGCATTTCAATGTTGCAAACTTTGATAGTTATATTACGCACAGTATAAAAGTTTGTGAAATTTAAGTTGCATCAGTGTTTCATTCTTTACTCAAGGGAAGCACTGTTATGCCGATATTTCAAATTGACAAGAGTACTTTATTGTCACAAAATTTCAAGTTCTTATGACGCACCAGTAAAAAGTTACAGCATTTCAATGTTGCAAACTTTGATAGTTGTATTACGCACAGAATAAAAGTTAGTGAATTTTTAAGTTGCTTCAGTGTTTCATTTTTTACTCAAAGGTAGCACTGTTATACCGATATTTCAAATTGATTATAGAACTTTATTGTCACAAAATTTCAAGGTCTTATGACGCACCAGTAAAAAGTTATAGCATTTCAATGTTCCAAACTTTGATAATTATATTACGCACATTATAAAAGTTAGTGAATTTTGAAGTTGCATCAGTGTTTCATTTTTTACTCAAAGGTAGCACTGTTATACCGATATACTTTGATAGTATTATGACGTACCAGTAAAAAGTTACAGCATTTCAATGTTGCAAACTTTGATAGTTATATTACGCACACTATAAAAGTTAGTGAATTTTTAAGTTGCTTCAGTGTTTCATTTTTTATTCAAAGGTAGCACTGTTATACCGATCTTTTAAATTGTCAATAATACTTTATGGTCACAAAATTTGAAGGTATTATGACGCTCCAGTAAAAAGTTACAGCATTTCAATATTGCAAACTTTGATAGTTATATTACGCACAGTATAAAAATTTGTGAATTTTGAAGTTGCATCAGTGTTTCTTTTTTTACTCACAGGTAGCACTGTTATACCGATATTTTAAAATTACAATAATACTTTATTGTCACAAAATTTCAAAGTTTTATAACGCTCCAGCAAAAAGTTACAGCACTTCAATATTGCAAACTTTGATAATTATGTTACGCACAGTATAAAAGTTAGTGAAATTTGAAGTTGTATCATTGTTTCATTTTTTACTCAAGGGAAGCACTGTTATACCGATATCTCAAATTGACAATAGTACTTTATTGTCACAAAATTTCAAGTTTTTATGAAGCACCAGTAAAAAGTTACAGCATTTCATTGTTGCAAACTTTTTTAGTTATATTACGCACAGTAAAAAAGTTAGTGAATGTTGAAGTTACATCAGTGTTTTATTTTTTATTCAAGGGTGGCACTGTTATGGCGATATTTGAAATTGACAATAGTACTTTATTGTAATAAAATTTTAAGGTCTTATGACGCACCAGTAAAAAGTTATAGCATTTCAATGTTCCAAACTTTGATATTTATATTACGCACAGTATAAAATTTAGTGAATTTTGAAGTTGCATCAGTGTTTAATTTTTTACTCAAAGTTAGCACTGTTATACCGATCTTTTAAATTGACAATAGTACTTTATGGTCACAAAATTTGAAGGAATTATGACGCTCCAGTAAAAAGTTACAGCATTTCAATATTGCAAACTTTGATAGTCATATTACGTACGCACAGTATAAAATTTAGTGAACTTTGAAGTTGCGGCAGTGTTTCATTTTTACTCAATGGTAGCACTGTTATACGGATATTTTAAACTGACAATAGTACTTTATTGTCACAAAATTTCAAGGTATTATGACACTCCAGTAAAAAGTTACCGCATTTCAATATATCAAACTTTGATAGCTATGTTACGCCCAGTATAAAAGTTTGTGAATTTTGAAGTTGCATCAGTGTTTCATTTTTTACCCAAAGGTAGCACTGTTATACCGGTATTTTAAATTGACAATAGTACTTTATTGTCACAAAATTTCAAGGTAATATGACGCTCCAGTAAAAAGTTACAGCATTTCAATATTGCAAACTTTGATAGTTATGTTACGCACAGTATAACAGTTATTGAACTTTGAAGTTGTATCATTATTTCATTTTTTACTCAAGGGAAGCACTGTTATACCGATATCTCAAATTGACAATAGTAGTTTATTGTCACAAAATTTCAAGTTTTTATGAAGCACCAGTAAAAAGTTACAGCATTTCAATGTTGCAAACTTTGATAGTTATATTACGCACAGTATAAAATTTAATGAACTTTAAAGTTGCATCAGTGTTTCATTTTTTACTCAAAGGTAGCACTGTTATACCGATATTTTAAATTGACAATAGTACTTTATTGTCAAAAAATTTCAAGGTCTAATGACGCACATGTAAAAAGTTACAGCATTTCAATGTTGCAAACTTTGATAGTTATATTACGCACAGTATAAAAGTTTGTGAAATTTAAGTTGCATCAGTGTTTCATTCTTTACTCAAGGGAAGCAATGTTATGCCTATATTTCAAATTGACAAGAGTACTTTATTGTCACAAAATTTCAAGTTCTTATGACGCACCAGTAAAAATTTACAGCATTTCAATGTTGCAAACTTTGATAGTTATATTACGCACAGAATAAAAGTTAGTGAAATTTGAAGTTGTATCATTGTTTCATTTTTTACTCAAGGGAAGCACTGTTATACCGATATCTCAAATTGACAATAGTACTTTATTGTCACAAAATTTCAAGTTTTTATGAAGCACCAGTAAAAAGTTACAGCATTTCATTGTTGTAAACTTTTTTAGTTATATTACGCACAGTAAAAAAGTTAGTGAAAGTTGAAGTTACATCAGTGTTTTATTTTTTATTCAAGGGTGGCACTGTTATGGCGATATTTGAAATTGACAATAGTACTTTATTGTAATAAAATTTTAAGGTCTTATGACGCACCAGTAAAAAGTTATAGCATTTCAATGTTCCAAACTTTGATATTTATATTACGCACAGTATAAAATTTTGTGAATTTTGAAGTTGCATCAGTGTTTAATTTTTTACTCAAAGGTAGCACTGTTATACCGATCTTTTAAATTGACAATAGTACTTTATGGTCACAAAATTTGAAGGAATTATGATGCTCCAGTAAAAAGTTACAGCATTTCAATATTGCAAACTTTGATAGTCATATTACGTACGCACAGTATAAAATTTAGTGAACTTTGAAGTTGCGGCAGTGTTTCATTTTTACTCAATGGTAGCACTGTTATACGGATATTTTAAACTGACAAAAGTACTTTATTGTCACAAAATTTCAAGGTATTATGACACTCCAGTAAAAAGTTACCGCATTTCAATATATTAAACTTTGATAGCTATGTTACGCCCAGTATAAAAGTTTGTGAATTTTGAAGTTGCATCAGTGTTTCATTTTTTACCCAAAGGTAGCACTGTTATACCGGTATTTTAAATTGACAATAGTACTTTATTGTCACAAAATTTCAAGGTATTATGACGCTCCAGTAAAAAGTTACAGCATTTCAATATTGCAAACTTTGATAGTTATGTTACGCACAGTATAACAGTTAGTGAACTTTGAAGTTGTATCATTATTTCATTTTTTACTCAAGGGAAGCACTGTTATACCGATATCTCAAATTGACAATAGTAGTTTATTGTCACAAAATTTCAAGTTTTTATGAAGCACCAGTAAAAAGTTACAGCATTTCAATGTTGCAAACTTTGATAGTTATATTACGCACAGTATAAAAGTTTGTGAAATTTAAGTTGCATCAGTGTTTCATTCTTTACTCAAGGGAAGTACTGTTATGCCGATATTTCAAATTGACAAGAGTACTTTATTGTCACAAAATTTCAAGTTCTTATGACGCACCAGTAAAAAGTTACAGCATTTCAATGTTGCAAACTTTGATAGTTGTATTACGCACAGAATAAAAGTTAGTGAATTTTTAAGTTGCTTCAGTGTTTCATTTTTTACTCAAAGGTAGCACTGTTATACCGATATTTCAAATTGATTATAGAACTTTATTGTCACAAAATTTCAAGGTCTAATGACGCACATGTAAAAAGTTACAGCATTTCAATGTTGCAAACTTTGATAGTTATATTACGCACAGTATAAAAGTTTGTGAAATTTAAGTTGCATCAGTGTTTCATTCTTTACTCAAGGGAAGCACTGTTATGCCTATATTTCAAATTGACAAGAGTACTTTATTGTCACAAAATTTCAAGTTCTTATGACGCACCAGTAAAAATTTACAGCATTTCAATGTTGCAAACTTTGATAGTTATATTACGCACAGAATAAAAGTTAGTGAAATTTGAAGTTGTATCATTGTTTCATTTTTTACTCAAGGGAAGCACTGTTATACCGATATCTCAAATTGACAATAGTACTTTATTGTCACAAAATTTCAAGTTTTTATGAAGCACCAGTAAAAAGTTACAGCATTTCATTGTTGTAAACTTTTTTAGTTATATTACGCACAGTAAAAAAGTTAGTGAATGTTGAAGTTACATCAGTGTTTTATTTTTTATTCAAGGGTGGCACTGTTATGGCGATATTTGAAATTGACAATAGTACTTTATTGTAATAAAATTTTAAGGTCTTATGACGCACCAGTAAAAAGTTATAGCATTTCAATGTTCCAAACTTTGATATTTATATTACGCACAGTATAAAATTTTGTGAATTTTGAAGTTGCATCAGTGTTTAATTTTTTACTCAAAGGTAGCACTGTTATACCGATCTTTTAAATTGACAATAGTACTTTATGGTCACAAAATTTGAAGGAATTATGATGCTCCAGTAAAAAGTTACAGCATTTCAATATTGCAAACTTTGATAGTCATATTACGTACGCACAGTATAAAATTTAGTGAACTTTGAAGTTGCGTCAGTGTTTCATTTTTACTCAATGGTAGCACTGTTATACGGATATTTTAAACTGACAATAGTACTTTATTGTCACAAAATTTCAAGGTATTATGACACTCCAGTAAAAAGTTACCGCATTTCAATATATTAAACTTTGATAGCTATGTTACGCCCAGTATAAAAGTTTGTGAATTTTGAAGTTGCATCAGTGTTTCATTTTTTACCCAAAGGTAGCACTGTTATACCGGTATTTTAAATTGACAATAGTACTTTATTGTCACAAAATTTCAAGGTATTATGACGCTCCAGTAAAAAGTTACAGCATTTCAATATTGCAAACTTTGATAGTTATGTTACGCACAGTATAACAGTTAGTGAACTTTGAAGTTGTATCATTATTTCATTTTTTACTCAAGGGAAGCACTGTTATACCGATATCTCAAATTGACAATAGTAGTTTATTGTCACAAAATTTCAAGTTTTTATGAAGCACCAGTAAAAAGTTACAGCATTTCAATGTTGCAAACTTTGATAGTTATATTACGCACAGTATAAAAGTTTGTGAAATTTAAGTTGCATCAGTGTTTCATTCTTTACTCAAGGGAAGCACTGTTATGCCGATATTTCAAATTGACAAGAGTACTTTATTGTCACAAAATTTCAAGTTCTTATGACGCACCAGTAAAAAGTTACAGCATTTCAATGTTGCAAACTTTGATAGTTGTATTACGCACAGAATAAAAGTTAGTGAATTTTTAAGTTGCTTCAGTGTTTCATTTTTTACTCAAAGGTAGCACTGTTATACCGATATTTCAAATTGATTATAGAACTTTATTGTCACAAAATTTCAAGGTCTTATGACGCACCAGTAAAAAGTTATAGCATTTCAATGTTCCAAACTTTGATAATTATATTACGCACATTATAAAATTTAGTGAATTTTGAAGTTGCATCAGTTTTGCATTTTTTACTCAAAGGTAGCACTGTTATACCGATCTTTTAAATTGACAATAGTACTTTATGGTAACTAAATTTGAAGGTATTATGACGCTCCAGTAAAAAGTTACAGCATTTCAATATTGCAAACTTTGATAGTTATATTACGCACAGTATAAAAGTTAGTGAATTTTGAAGTTGCATCAGTGTTTCATTTTTTACTCAAAGGTACCGATATACTTTGATAGTATTATGACGCACCAGTAAAAAGTTACAGCATTTCAATGTTGCAAACTTTGATAGTTATATTACGCACACTATAAAAGTTAGTGAATTTTTAAGTTGCTTCAGTGTTTCATTTTTTATTCAAAGGTAGCACTGTTATACCGATATTTTAAATTGACAATAGTACTTTATTGTCACAAAATTTCAAGTTTTTATGAAGCACCAGTAAAAAGTTACAGCATTTCATTGTTGGAAACTTTTTTAGTTATATTACGCACAGTAAAAAAGTTAGTGAATGTTGAAGTTACATCAGTGTTTTATTTTTTATTCAAGGGTGGCACTGTTATGGCGATATTTGAAATTGACAATAGTACTTTATTGTAATAAAATTTTAAGGTCTTATGACGCACCAGTAAAAAGTTATAGCATTTCAATGTTCCAAACTTTGATATTTATATTACGCACAGTATAAAATTTAGTGAATTTTGAAGTTGCATCAGTGTTTAATTTTTTACTCAAAGTTAGCACTGTTATACCGATCTTTTAAATTGACAATAGTACTTTATGGTCACAAAATTTGAAGGAATTATGACGCTCCAGTAAAAAGTTACTGCATTTCAATATTGCAAACTTTGATAGTCATATTACGTACGCACAGTATAAAATTTAGTGAACTTTGAAGTTGCGGCAGTCTTTCATTTTTACTCAATGGTAGCACTGTTATACGGATATTTTAAACTGACAATAGTACTTTATTGTCACAAAATTTCAAGGTATTATGACACTCCAGTAAAAAGTTACCGCATTTCAATATATCAAACTTTGATATCTATGTTACGCCCAGTATAAAAGTTTGTGAATTTTGAAGTTGCATCAGTGTTTCATTTTTTACCCAAAGGTAGCACTGTTATACCGGTATTTTAAATTGACAATAGTACTTTATTGTCACAAAATTTCAAGGTAATATGACGCTCCAGTAAAAAGTTACAGCATTTCAATATTGCAAACTTTGATAGTTATGTTACGCACAGTATAACAGTTAGTGAACTTTGAAGTTGTATCATTATTTCATTTTTTACTCAAGGGAAGCACTGTTATACCGATATCTCAAATTGACAATAGTAGTTTATTGTCACAAAATTTCAAGTTTTTATGAAGCACCAGTAAAAAGTTACAGCATTTCAATGTTGCAAACTTTGATAGTTATATTACGCACAGTATAAAATTTAATGAACTTTAAAGTTGCATCAGTGTTTCATTTTTTACTCAAAGGTAGCACTGTTATACCGATATTTTAAATTGACAATAGTACTTTATTGTCAAAAAATTTCAAGGTCTAATGACGCACATGTAAAAAGTTACAGCATTTCAATGTTGCAAACTTTGATAGTTATATTACGCACAGTATAAAAGTTTGTGAAATTTAAGTTGCATCAGTGTTTCATTCTTTACTCAAGGGAAGCACTGTTATGCCTATATTTCAAATTGACAATAGTGCTTTATTGTCACAAAATTTAAAGTTCTTATGACGCACCAGTAAAAATTGAAAGCATTTCAATGTTGCTAACTTTGATATTTATATTACGCACAGAATAAAAGTTAGTGAAATTTGAAGTTGTATCATTGTTTCATTTTTTACTCAAGGGAAGCACTGTTATACCGATATCTCAAATTGACAATAGTACTTTATTGTCACAAAATTTCAAGTTTTTATGAAGCACCAGTAAAAAGTTACAGCATTTCATTGTTGCAAACTTTTTTAGTTATATTACGCACAGTAAAAAAGTTAGTGAATGTTGAAGTTACATCAGTGTTTTATTTTTTATTCAAGGGTGGCACTGTTATGGCGATATTTGAAATTGACAATAGTACTTTATTGTAATAAAATTTTAAGGTCTTATGACGCACCAGTAAAAAGTTATAGCATTTCAATGTTCCAAACTTTGATATTTATATTACGCACAGTATAAAATTTTGTGAATTTTGAAGTTGCATCAGTGTTTAATTTTTTACTCAAAGGTAGCACTGTTATACCGATCTTTTAAATTGACAATAGTACTTTATGGTCACAAAATTTGAAGGAATTATGATGCTCCAGTAAAAAGTTACAGCATTTCAATATTGCAAACTTTGATAGTCATATTACGTACGCACAGTATAAAATTTAGTGAACTTTGAAGTTGCGGCAGTGTTTCATTTTTACTCAATGGTAGCACTGTTATACGGATATTTTAAACTGACAATAGTACTTTATTGTCACAAAATTTCAAGGTATTATGACACTCCAGTAAAAAGTTACCGCATTTCAATATATTAAACTTTGATAGCTATGTTACGCCCAGTATAAAAGTTTGTGAATTTTGAAGTTGCATCAGTGTTTCATTTTTTACCCAAAGGTAGCACTGTTATACCGGTATTTTAAATTGACAATAGTACTTTATTGTCACAAAATTTCAAGGTATTATGACGCTCCAGTAAAAAGTTACAGCATTTCAATATTGCAAACTTTGATAGTTATGTTACGCACAGTATAACAGTTAGTGAACTTTGAAGTTGTATCATTATTTCATTTTTTACTCAAGGGAAGCACTGTTATACCGATATCTCAAATTGACAATAGTAGTTTATTGTCACAAAATTTCAAGTTTTTATGAAGCACCAGTAAAAAGTTACAGCATTTCAATGTTGCAAACTTTGATAGTTATATTACGCACAGTATAAAATTTAATGAACTTTAAAGTTGCATCAGTGTTTCATTTTTTACTCAAAGGTAGCACTGTTATACCGATATTTTAAATTGACAATAGTACTTTATTGTCAAAAAATTTCAAGGTCTAATGACGCACATGTAAAAAGTTACAGCATTTCAATGTTGCAAACTTTGATAGTTATATTACGCACAGTATAAAAGTTTGTGAAATTTAAGTTGCATCAGTGTTTCATTCTTTACTCAAGGGAAGCACTGTTATGCCTATATTTCAAATTGACAATAGTGCTTTATTGTCACAAAATTTAAAGTTCTTATGACGCACCAGTAAAAATTGAAAGCATTTCAATGTTGCTAACTTTGATAGTTATATTACGCACAGAATAAAATTTAGTGAAATTTGAAGTTGTATCATTGTTTCATTTTTTACTCAAGGGAAGCACTGTTATACCGATATCTCAAATTGACAATAGTACTTTATTGTCACAAAATTTCAAGTTTTTATGAAGCACCAGTAAAAAGTTACAGCATTTCATTGTTGCAAACTTTTTTAGTTATATTACGCACAGTAAAAAAGTTAGTGAATGTTGAAGTTACATCAGTGTTTTATTTTTTATTCAAGGGTGGCACTGTTATGGCGATATTTGAAATTGACAATAGTACTTTATTGTAATAAAATTTTAAGGTCTTATGACGCACCAGTAAAAAGTTATAGCATTTCAATGTTCCAAACTTTGATATTTATATTACGCACAGTATAAAATTTTGTGAATTTTGAAGTTGCATCAGTGTTTAATTTTTTACTCAAAGGTAGCACTGTTATACCGATCTTTTAAATTGACAATAGTACTTTATGGTCACAAAATTTGAAGGAATTATGATGCTCCAGTAAAAAGTTACAGCATTTCAATATTGCAAACTTTGATAGTCATATTACGTACGCACAGTATAAAATTTAGTGAACTTTGAAGTTGCGGCAGTGTTTCATTTTTACTCAATGGTAGCACTGTTATACGGATATTTTAAACTGACAATAGTACTTTATTGTCACAAAATTTCAAGGTATTATGACACTCCAGTAAAAAGTTACCGCATTTCAATATATTAAACTTTGATAGCTATGTTACGCCCAGTATAAAAGTTTGTGAATTTTGAAGTTGCATCAGTGTTTCATTTTTTACCCAAAGGTAGCACTGTTATACCGGTATTTTAAATTGACAATAGTACTTTATTGTCACAAAATTTCAAGGTATTATGACGCTCCAGTAAAAAGTTACAGCATTTCAATATTGCAAACTTTGATAGTTATGTTACGCACAGTATAACAGTTAGTGAACTTTGAAGTTGTATCATTATTTCATTTTTTACTCAAGGGAAGCACTGTTATACCGATATCTCAAATTGACAATAGTAGTTTATTGTCACAAAATTTCAAGTTTTTATGAAGCACCAGTAAAAAGTTACAGCATTTCAATGTTGCAAACTTTGATAGTTATATTACGCACAGTATAAAATTTAACGAACTTTGAAGTTGCATCAGTGTTTCATTTTTTACTCAAAGGTAGCACTGTTATACCGATATTTTAAATTGACAATAGTACTTTATTGTCAAAGAATTTCAAGGTCTTATGACGCACATGTAAAAAGTTACAGCATTTCAATGTTGCAAACTTTGATAGTTATATTACGCACAGTATAAAAGTTTGTGAAATTTAAGTTGCATCAGTGTTTCATTCTTTACTCAAGGGAAGCACTGTTATGCCGATATTTCAAATTGACAAGAGTACTTTATTGTCAAAAAATTTCAAGTTCTTATGACGCACCAGTAAAAAGTTACAGCATTTCAATGTTGCAAACTTTGATAATTATATTACGCACATTATAAAATTTAGTGAATTTTGAAGTTGCATCAGTGTTGCATTTTTACTCAAAGGTAGCACTGTTATACCGATCTTTTAAATTGACAATAGCACTTTATGGTAACTAAATTTGAAGGTATTATGACGCTCCAGTAAAAAGTTACAGCATTTCAATATTGCAAACTTTGATAGTTATATTACGCACAGTATAAAAGTTAGTGAATTTTGAAGTTGCATCAGTGTTTCATTTTTTACTCAAAGGTAAGCACTGTTATACCGATATACTTTGATAGTATTATGACGCACCAGTAAAAAGTTACAGCATTTCAAAGTTGCAAACTTTCATAGTTATATTCCGCACAGTATAAAAGTTAGTGAATTTTTAAGTTGCTTCAGTGTTTCATTTTTTATTCAAAGGTAGCACTGTTATACCGATATTTTAAATTGACAATAGTACTTTCTTGTCACAAAATTTCAAGATTTTATGACGCTCCAGTAAAAAGTTACAGCATTTCAATGTTCCAAACTTTGATAGTTATGTTACGCACATTATAAAATTTTGTGAATTTTGAAGTTGCATCAGTGTTTCATTTTTTACTCAAAGGTAGCACTGTTATACCGATCTTTTAAATTGTCAATAATACTTTATGGTCACAAAATTTGAAGGTATTATGACGCTCCAGTAAAAAGTTACAGCATTTCAATATTGCAAACTTTGATAGTTATATTACGCACAGTATAAAAATTAGTGAATTTTGAAGTTGCATCAGTGTTTCTTTTTTTACTCACAGGTAGCACTGTTATACCGATATTTTAAAATGACAATAATACTTTATTGTCACAAAATTTCAAAGTTTTATGACGCTCCAGCAAAAAGTTACAGCATTTCAATATTGCAAACTTTGATAGTTATGTTACGCACAGTATAAAAGTTAGTGAAATTTGAAGTTGTATCATTGTTTCATTTTTTACTCAAGGGAAGCACTGTTATACCGATATCTCAAATTGACAATAGTACTTTATTGTCACCAAATTTCAAGTTTTTATGAAGCACCAGTAAAAAGTTACAGCATTTCATTGTTGCAAACTTTTTTAGTTATATTACGCACAGTAAAAAAGTTAGTGAATGTTGAAGTTACATCAGTGTTTTATTTTTTATTCAAGGGTGGCACTGTTATGGCGATATTTGAAATTGACAATAGTACTTTATTGTAATAAAATTTTAAGGTCTTATGACGCACCAGTAAAAAGTTATAGCATTTCAATGTTCCAAACTTTGAAATTTATATTACGCACAGTATAAAATTTAGTGAATTTTGAAGTTGCATCAGTGTTTAATTTTTTACTCAAATGTAGCACTGTTATACCGATCTTTTAAATTGACAATAGTACTTTATGGTCACAAAATTTGAAGGAATTATGATGCTCCAGTAAAAAGTTACAGCATTTCAATATTGCAAACTTTGATAGTCATATTACGTACGCACAGTATAAAATTTAGTGAACTTTGAAGTTGCGGCAGTGTTTCATTTTTACTCAATGGTAGCACTGTTATACGGATATTTTAAACTGACAATAGTACTTTATTGTCACAAAATTTCAAGGTATTATGACACTCCAGTAAAAAGTTACCGCATTTCAATATATTAAACTTTGATAGCTATGTTACGCCCAGTATAAAAGTTTGTGAATTTTGAAGTTGCATCAGTGTTTCATTTTTTACCCAAAGGTAGCACTGTTATACCGGTATTTTAAATTGACAATAGTACTTTATTGTCACAAAATTTCAAGTTTTTATGAAGCACCAGTAAAAAGTTACAGCATTTCAATGTTGCAAACTTTGATAGTTATATTACACACAGTATAAAATTTAATGAACTTTGAAGTTGCATCAGTGTTTCATTTTTTACTCAAAGGTAGCACTGTTATACCGATATTTTAAATTGACAATAGTACTTTATTGTCACAAAATTTCAAGTTCTTATGACGCACCAGTAAAAAGTTACAGCATTTCAATGTTGCAAACTTTGATAATTATATTACGCACATTATAAAATTTAGTGAATTTTGAAGTTACATCAGTGTTGCATTTTTTACTCAAAGGTAGCACTGTTATACCGATCTTTTAAATTGACAATAGTACTTTATGGTAACTAAATTTGAAGGTATTATGACGCTCCAGTAAAAAGTTACAGCATTTCAATATTGCAAACTTTGATAGTTATATTACGCACAGTATAAAAGTTAGTGAATTTTGAAGTTGCATCAGTGTTTCATTTTTTACTCAAAGGTAGCACTGTTATACCGATATACTTTGATAGTATTATGACGCACCAGTAAAAAGTTACAGCATTTCAAAGTTGCAAACTTTGATAGTTATATTCCGCACAGTATAAAAGTTAGTGAATTTTTAAGTTGCTTCAGTGTTTCATTTTTTATTCAAAGGTAGCACTGTTATACCGATATTTTAAATTGTCAATAATACTTTATGGTCACAAAATTTGAAGGTATTATGACGCTCCAGTAAAAAGTTACAGCATTTCAATATTGCAAACTTTGATAGTTATATTACGCACAGTATAAAAATTAGTGAATTTTGAAGTTGCATCAGTGTTTCTTTTTTTACTCAAAGGTAGCACTGTTATACCGATCTTTTAAATTGTCAATAATACTTTATGGTCACAAAATTTGAAGGTATTATGACGCTCCAGTAAAAAGTTACAGCATTTCAATATTGCAAACTTTGATAGTTATATTACGCACAGTATAAAAATTAGTGAATTTTGAAGTTGCATCAGTGTTTCTTTTTTTACTCACAGGTAGCACTGTTATACCGATATTTTAAAATGACAATAATACTTTATTGTCACAAAATTTCAAAGTTTTATGACGCTCCAGCAAAAAGTTACAGCATTTCAATATTGCAAACTTTGATAGTTATGTTACGCACAGTATAAAAGTTAGTGAAATTTGAAGTTGTATCATTGTTTAATTTTTTACTCAAGGGAAGCACTGTTATACCGATATCTCAAATTGACAATAGTACTTTATTGTCACAAAATTTCAAGTTTTTATGAAGCACCAGTAAAAAGTTACAGCATTTCAATGTTGCAAACTTTGATAGTTATATTACGCACAGTATAAAATTTAATGAACTTTGAAGTTGCATCAGTGTTTCATTTTTTATTCAAAGGTAGCACTGTTATACCGATATTTTAAATTGACAATAGTACTTTATTGTCAAAGAATTTCAAGGTCTTATGACGCACATGTAAAAAGGTACAGCATTTCAATGTTGCAAACTTTGATAGTTATATTACGCACAGTATAAAAGTTTGTGAAATTTAAGTTGCATCAGTGTTTCATTCTTTACTCAAGGGAAGCACTGTTATGCCGATATTTCAAATTGACAAGAGTACTTTATTGTCACAAAATTTCAAGTTCTTATGACGCACCAGTAAAAAGTTACAGCATTTCAATGTTGCAAACTTTGATAATTATATTACGCACATTATAAAATTTAGTGAATTTTGAAGTTGCATCAGTGTTGCATTTTTTACTCAAAGGTAGCACTGTTATACCGATCTTTTAAATTGACAATAGTACTTTATGGTAACTAAATTTGAAGGTATTATGAAGCTCCAGTAAAAAGTTACAGCATTTCAATATTGCAAACTTTGATAGTTATATTACGCACAGTATAAAAGTTAGTGAATTTTGAAGTTGCATCAGTGTTTCATTTTTTACTCAAAGGTAGCACTGTTATACCGATATACTTTGATAGTATTATGACGCACCAGTAAAAAGTTACAGCATTTCAAAGTTGCAAACTTTGATAGTTATATTCCGCACAGTATAAAAGTTAGTGAATTTTTAAGTTGCTTCAGTGTTTCATTTTTTATTCAAAGGTAGCACTGTTATACCGATATTTTAAATTGTCAATAATACTTTATGGTCACAAAATTTGAAGGTATTATGACGCTCCAGTAAAAAGTTACAGCATTTCAATATTGCAAATTTTGATAGTTATATTACGCACAGTATAAAAATTAGTGAATTTTGAAGTTGCATCAGTGTTTCTTTTTTTACTCAAAGGTAGCACTGTTATACCGATCTTTTAAATTGTCAATAATACTTTATGGTCACAAAATTTGAAGGTATTATGACGCTCCAGTAAAAAGTTACAGCATTTCAATATTGCAAACTTTGATAGTTATATTACGCACAGTATAAAAATTAGTGAATTTTGAAGTTGCATCAGTGTTTCTTTTTTTACTCACAGGTAGCACTGTTATACCGATATTTTAAAATGACAATAATACTTTATTGTCACAAAATTTCAAAGTTTTATGACGCTCCAGCAAAAAGTTACAGCATTTCAATATTGCAAACTTTGATAGTTATGTTACGCACAGTATAAAAGTTAGTGAAATTTGAAGTTGTATCATTGTTTCATTTTTTACTCAAGGGAAGCACTGTTATACCGATATCTCAAATTGACAATAGTACTTTATTGTCACAAAATTTCAAGTTTTTATGAAGCACCAGTAAAAAGTTACAGCATTTCAATGTTGCAAACTTTGATAGTTATATTACGCACAGTATAAAATTTAATGAACTTTGAAGTTGCATCAGTGTTTCATTTTTTATTCAAAGGTAGCACTGTTATACCGATATTTTAAATTGACAATAGTACTTTATTGTCAAAGAATTTCAAGGTCTTATGACGCACATGTAAAAAGGTACAGCATTTCAATGTTGCAAACTTTGATAGTTATATTACGCACAGTATAAAAGTTTGTGAAATTTAAGTTGCATCAGAGTTTCATTCTTTACTCAAGGGAAGCACTGTTATGCCGATATTTCAAATTGACAAGAGTACTTTATTGTCACAAAATTTCAAGTTCTTATGACGCACCAGTAAAAAGTTACAGCATTTCAATGTTGCAAACTTTGATAATTATATTACGCACATTATAAAATTTAGTGAATTTTGAAGTTGCATCAGTGTTGCATTTTTTACTCAAAGGTAGCACTGTTATACCGATCTTTTAAATTGACAATAGTACTTTATGGTAACTAAATTTGAAGGTATTATGACGCTCCAGTAAAAAGTTACAGCATTTCAATATTGCAAACTTTGATAGTTATATTACGCACAGTATAAAAGTTAGTGAATTTTGAAGTTGCATCAGTGTTTCATTTTTTACTCAAAGGTAGCACTGTTATACCGATATACTTTGATAGTATTATGACGCACCAGTAAAAAGTTACAGCATTTCAAAGTTGCAAACTTTGATAGTTATATTCCGCACAGTATAAAAGTTAGTGAATTTTTAAGTTGCTTGAGTGTTTCATTTTTTATTCAAAGGTAGCACTGTTATACCGATATTTTAAATTGACAATAGTACTTTCTTGTCACAAAATTTCAAGGTTTTATGACGCTCCAGTAAAAAGTTACAGCATTTCAATGTTCCAAACTTTGATAGTTATATTACGCACATTATAAAATTTTGTGAATTTTGAAGTTGCATCAGTGTTTCATTTTTTACTCAAAGGTAGCACTGTTATACCGATCTTTTAAATTGTCAATAATACTTTATGGTCACAAAATTTGAAGGTATTATGACGCTCCAGTAAAAAGTTACAGCATTTCAATATTGCAAACTTTGATAGTTATATTACGCACAGTATAAAAATTAGTGAATTTTGAAGTTGCATCAGTGTTTCTTTTTTTACTCACAGGTAGCACTGTTATACCGATATTTTAAAATGACAATAATACTTTATTGTCACAAAATTTCAAAGTTTTATGACGCTCCAGCAAAAAGTTACAGCATTTCAATATTGCAAACTTTGATAGTTATGTTACGCACAGTATAAAAGTTAGTGAAATTTGAAGTTGTATCATTGTTTCATTTTTTACTCAAGGGAAGCTCTGTTATACCGATATCTCAAATTGACAATAGTACTTTATTGTCACAAAATTTCAAGTTTTTATGAAGCACCAGTAAAAAGTTACAGCATTTCATTGTTGCAAACTTTTTTAGCTATATTACGCACAGTAAAAAAGTTAGTGAATGTTGAAGTTACATCAGTGTTTAATTTTTTATTCAAGGGTGGCACTGTTATGGCGATATTTGAAATTGACAATAGTACTTTATTGTAATAAAATTTTAAGGTCTTATGACGCACCAGTAAAAAGTTATAGCATTTCAATGTTCCAAACTTTGATATTTATATTACGCACAGTATAAAATTTAGTGAATTTTGAAGTTGCATCAGTGTTTAATTTTTTACTCAAAGGTAGCACTGTTATACCGATCTTTTAAATTGACAATAGTACTTTATGGTCACAAAATTTGAAGGAATTATGACGCTCCAGTAAAAAGGTACAGCATTTCAATATTGCAAACTTTGATAGTCATATTACGTACGCACAGTATAAAATTTAGTGAACTTTGAAGTTGCGGCAGTGTTTAATTTTTACTCAATGGTAGCACTGTTATACGGATATTTTAAACTGACAATAGTACTTTATTGTCACAAAATTTAAAGGTATTATGACACTCCAGTAAAAAGTTACTGCATTTCAATATATCAAACTTTGATAGCTATGTTACGCCCAGTATAAAAGTTTGTGAATTTTGAAGTTGCATCAGTGTTTCATTTTTTACCCAAAGGTAGCACTGTTATACCGGTATTTTAAATTGACAATAGTACTTTATTGTCACAAAATTTCAAGGTATTATGACGCTCCAGTAAAAAGTTACAGCATTTCAATATTGCAAACTTTGATAGTTATGTTACGCACAGTATAACAGTTAGTGAACTTTGAAGTTGTATCATTATTTCATTTTTTACTCAAGGGAAGCACTGTTATACCGATATCTCTAATTGACAATAGTAGTTTATTGTCACAAAATTTCAAGTTTTTATGAAGCACCAGTAAAAAGTTACAGCATTTCAATGTTGCAAACTTTGATAGTTATATTACGCACAGTATAAAATTTAATGAACTTTGAAGTTGCATCAGTGTTTCATTTTTTACTCAAAGGTAGCACTGTTATACCGATATTTTAAATTGACAATAGTACTTTATTGTCAAAAAATTTCAAGGTCTTATGACGCACATGTAAAAAGTTACAGCATTTCAATGTTGCAAACTTTGATAGTTATATTACGCACAGTATAAAAGTTTGTGAAATTTAAGTTGCATCAGTGTTCATTATTTACTCAAGGGAAGCACTGTTATGCCGATATTTCAAATTGACAAGAGTACTTTATTGTCACAATATTTCAAGTTCTTATGACGCACCAGTAAAAAGTTACAGCATTTCAATGTTGCAAACTTTGATAGTTATATTACGCACAGAATAAAAGTTAGTGAATTTTAAGTTGCTTCAGTGTTTCATTTTTTACTCAAAGGTAGCACTGTTATACCGATATTTCAAATTGATTATAGAACTTTATTGTCACAAAATTTCAAGGTCTTATGACGCACCAGTAAAAAGTTATAGCATTTCAATGTTCCAAACTTTGATAATTATATTACGCACAATATAAAATTTAGTGAATTTTGAAGTTGCATCAGTGTTTCATTTTTACTCAAAGGTAGCACTGTTATACCGATCTTTTAAATTGACAATAGTACTTTATGGTAACTAAATTTGAAGGTATTATGACGCTCCAGTAAAAAGTTACAGCATTTCAATATTGCAAACTTTGATAGTTATATTACGCACAGTATAAAAGTTTGTGAATTTTGAAGTTGCATCAGTGTTTCATTTTTTACTCAAAGGTAGCACTGTTATACCGATATACTTTGATAGTATTATGACGCACCAGTAAAAAGTTACAGCATTTCAATGTTGCAAACTTTGATAGTTATATTACGCACAGTATAAAATTTAGTGAATTTTTAAGTTGCTTCAGTGTTTCATTTTTTATTCAAAGGTAGCACTGGTATACCGATATTTTAAATTGACAATAGTACTTTCTTGTCACAAAATTTCAAGGTTTTATGACGCTCCAGTAAAAAGTTACAGCATTTCAATGTTCCAAACTTTGATAGTTATATTACGCACATTATAAAATTTTGTGAATTTTGAAGTTGCATCAGTGTTTCATTTTTTACTCAAAGGTAGCACTGTTATACCGATCTTTTAAATTGACAATAGTACTTTATGGTAACTAAATTTGAAGGTATTATGACGCTCCAGTAAAAAGTTACAGCATTTCAATATTGCAAACTTTAATAGTTATATTACGCACAGTATAAAAGTTAGTGAATTTTGAAGTTGCATCAGTGTTTCATTTTTTACTCAAAGGTAGCACTGTTATACCGATATTTCAAATTGATTATAGAACTTTATTGTCACAAAATTAAAGGTCTTATGACGCACCAGTAAAAAGTTATTGCATTTCAATGTTCCAAACTTTGATAATTATATTACGCACATTATAAAATTTAGTGAATTTTGAAGTTTCATCAGTGTTGCATTTTTTACCCAAAGGTAGCACTGATATACCGATCTTTTAAATTGACAATAGTACTTTATGATAACTAAATTTGAAGGTATTATGACGCTCCAGTAAAAAGTTACAGCATTTCAATATTGCAAACTTTGATAGTTATATTACGCACAGTATAAAAGTTAGTGAATTTTGAAGTTGCATCAGTGTTTCAATTTTTACTCAAAGGTAGCACTGTTATACCGATATTTTAAATTGACTATAGTACTTTATTGTCACAAAATTTCAAGGTATTATGACGCTCCAGTTAAAAGCTACAGCATTTCAATATTGCAAACTTTGATAATTATATTACGCACAGTATAAAAGTTAGTGAATTTTTAGCTGCCTAAGTGTTTAATTTTTTACTCAAAGGTAGCACTGTTATACCGATATTTGAAATTGACAATAGTACTTTATTGTAATAAAATTTCAAGGTCTTATGACGCACCAGCAAAAAGTTACAGCATTTCAATATTGCAATCTTTGATAGTCATATTACGCACAGTATAAAATTTAGTGAACTTTGAAGTTGCATCAGTGTTTCATTTTTTACTCAAAGGTAGCACTGTTATACCGATCTTTTAAATTGTCAATAATACTTTATGGTCACAAAATTTGAAGGTATTATGACGCTCCAGTAAAAAGTTACAGCATTTCAATATTGCAAACTTTGATAGTTATATTACGCACAGTATAAAAATTAGTGAATTTTGAAGTTGCATCAGTGTTTCATTTTTTACTCACAGGTAGCACTGATATACCGATATTTTAAAATGACAATAGTACTTTATTGTCACAAAATTTCAAAGTTTTATGACGCTCCAGCAAAAAGCTACAGCATTTCAATATTGCAAACTTTGATAGTTATGTTACGCACAGTATAAAAGTTAGTGAAATTTGAAGTTGTATCATTGTTTCATTTTTACTCAAGGGAAGCACTGTTATACCGATATCTCAAATTGACAGTAGCACTTTATTGTCACAAAATTTCAAGTTTTTATGAAGCACCAGTAAAAAGTTACAGCATTTCATGGTTGCAAACTTTTTTAGTTATATTACGCACAGTAAAAAAGTTATTGAAAGTTGAAGTTACATCAGTGTTTTATTTTTTATTCAAGGGTGGCACTGTTATGGAGATATTTGAAATTGACAATAGTACTGTAGTGCCAACTCATCACCCATTATCCTATTCTCTTATCTTATTATATACTTACTTATAACTAGACTACTTACTCCTATCCTACTTATTATATCTTACTTATTGTACCTATACCTAGCTTACTTACTCTAATCATAATATAACTATATTAATAACTCTTATACTATACACACTGTAATAGTAACCATCACTGTAATATAAGCAAGCATTATTATAAATACATAAAATAAACCTACTAAGAAGCAGTCTTGAACAAACCACCAAACGATCATCGTCTTTAGTATTTATTTCACTTGCCTTTCGCAACCATCCGCCACATGGCGACCGTGGCATATTTGTGTGAAACAACATTAGTAAAAAGGGAAAAACACACAAATCAAGTGACGTTGAATTTAATTGAAAAAAAAAGACAGTGAGAAAATTAGTGTAAGAGTGAAGTGTTTAAGGAAACATAACAATTTAAAGCATTCAAAAAAAAGTTTTGAGCAAAATGCAAATGTTATGATTAATTATGAGAAACATAGAAAAAACAGAGAATTAAAAAAATATATAATAACAACCCAAAATTAATTCAAATACACTATAAACAAATTTTTATACGTTAAAGAAATAAAAACTCAACTGTACAAAATAAGTACAAGCATATGGAGAAACATTTAAAACAAAAAAAAAAGAACAGTTATTACAACAACTGAAAAACATAACCAGCTTAGTAACATAAAAGAAAAACATCAAAAAGCATAACAGCGGAAAAGAATATCCAGCGTAACAACAACAAAAATTACAAAAGAAAAAAAAACTTAACAGTGACAGCGATCGTACGAGTAAGCAGCAACAAAGTAATGGCGACGTCATCAATATCAGCGCGCATACAACAGGAATATAACAAAACACAACAACCCGAGAACAACAAGAATGGTAACACACCAGTTTATTCTATTTTATTTGACAGTACACCACATTTGTAGTATTGTAGAAATTATTAATAAGTGGTTAAACAGAAGAAAATGGGAAAAAATATCTTAATAATAACATTTGTTGAAGCTTAATAGGAAACAAGAAATGAAATTAACTAAAAATTAAATTTACAAATAAAAAAAAATACAAATTAAGATTTCAATTTTTATAATGACTTTTATATTTATATAATGACTGTTAAATCATTAATTTTTGGGAAAATTTAAAAAAAAAAAAAAACATCTTATTATTAGAAAAATATAACAAAATATAAAATGAAAACACAAATTTGATAAACAAAAATTAAAAACAAAATAAAAAATCTTGTGTAAATAATATCAACACCAAAAGTAAAAATTTACATTTTGCAGATTGAAATTCATTAATGTATTGATAACAGATTGAAATAAAAATTAATGTACAAAATTTCCTTATTGAAGCATTATTTTAATAAATGTCAGATTTTCAGATTATACAGTTTAACAAATTAGTATCAAATTTTTACAAAATTACGAAGAGGATACTTCAAAATCGTCGGATTTCCACTGCTCCGGGGAAAATAGAGGAATATACAATTTTATTAATCAATAATTACAATGACATTTTGTTATATACGAAACCCTATAATGAACAATTACCTGATAATTTAAAAGTAAACATTCATAATAAAATATTACACTGCAGGGAATTACTGGTGAGATGTTTTTGTAAGTTAGAATGCAAAGTTAGAGTGCCATTTGGTGTAAATTTGTTTGAATTAGTACAGAATAAGGTTATGACAGACTCAGGTTCTGAAACAGAATTAGGAGAAGTTGAAGACCATGAGAATAGATTAAAAGACAATATTAAAACAGATACGGTAGATAATACTATTGTTTTAGAGAATCGAAAAATTAACACTACAAATAATATTTTGGAGAATCAAAATATTAATACAACAAATTATTTTGAAATGGCTACAATTGAGGAAAAAACTAAATTCATCTCAATGTGTTCCAACATTATTAGGGAGAATTACGATGGAAATCCCCTTACTCTGAATTCTTTTCTGGATAAAATCAATTTAATTGAAGAGCTCATTTCACCTAATCTAAATACTTGTTTCATTTCTTTTATAAAATCGAAACTAGACGGAAAAGCGAGAGAGATTCTTCCAGAACAGATAACGAACGTAGACCAAATTAAAAATACTCTTAAAAATAGAATAAAACCAGACAGCTCAAAAGTTGTAAGCGGCAGAATCGCGGCCTTACACGTTAAAAACAACAATTATGAAGAGTTTTCAAAAAATGTTGAAAATTTAGCTTATGCCTTACAGCGTTCACTTGTAATAGAGGGAATGACTAAAGAAAAAGCTGAGGAAATGGCAATGGAGCAGACAGTAAATATTTGTAGAAATAATGCTAAATCTGACATGGTGAAGGCAATTTTGGCATCTTCAGTCTTCAAAGAACCTAAGGATGTAGTTGCGAAATTGCTCGTAGAAGAAACGACATTTGGCAAAGATTTTCAAGTTTTAACAACGCATAGTAGTAGATCATTTCGCGACCATTCTAATAGAAGCAGACAGAGATCAAATAGGGCTAATTACAATAATTCTTACGGAAATAATTCACATTATAACTATCGTGGTAACAATAACTCCCGTGGTCACAATAATTTTCGGGGTCGAAACAATTCTCAGGGACGTAGTTATAATAATCGTGGAAGATACAACAGTAGCTCCAATCGTGGCCAAGGATCACAGGGCAACTTTGGTGGTCAAGGTAGTTCTGTGTGTACTTTAAACGCAGAAGCCCCTCAACAGGAAATGTTGAGGGCAGAAGAAAACCAAATGTAATCAATGAAACTATTGTTAAATCTGTATTTAGTTTAAATTTAAACTACTCAGATTTCATAAAGATAAACTGTCTAGCATCGTATAAAACAAATTCGTTTTTAGTTGACTCTCAAGCAGATATATCCATTCTTAAAGTTTCCTGTTTGAAAGATAATTTAAAAATAAATGAACAAAACATTGTTAATATAGTTGGTATAACTACAAATACTACAAAGTCACTGGGTACAATTGACACAAAATTACTAGTTTCTAACGTTTCAATACCCCAAGTTTTTCACATTGTTTCTGATAATTTTAATATTCCATCTGATGGAATACTAGGGAAAGATTTTTTAAAAGCGAATAAGTGCCAAATAGATTACAACACAATGACAGTTTCGTTTTATGTTCATCATATACACAAAAAATTAACTATTCCAGTTTTTCATGGAATTGGTAAAAATTCGTTTTTTCTTCCACCAAGATGTGAAGTATTTAGAGAATTTCAGGTTGATACCATAACCGAACCAGTTTTTGTCGATTGTCAGGAAATATGTGAGGGCATCTTTATCAGCAAATGTATTGTAAATTCTAAAAATCCTCTTCTACGTATTCTTAATACGACTGATGAAATGAAACTTGTTCATAACTATGATGTCAAAACCGAAAAACTTTCAGATTTTTATATTTATTCAATTAATGAAGGCTTTCTTTGTAACGAACGTGTTCGAAATTTGAAAACAATCTTAAATGACAAAATGCCAGATTATATCAGGGAAGATTTAATGCCCTTATGCGAAAAATATGCGGATATTTTCACGTTAAAAGACGACAAAATGACAATGAATAGTTTTTACGAACAAAAGTTAAGGCTCAATGATACAGCGCCAGTTTATATAAAAAACTACCGTCTTCCGTATACGCAAAGAGCTGAAATAAAAAAGCAAGTTCAGAGTTTACTCGATAATAACTTAATTGAACCCAGCACTTCGAATTACAACAGTCCCTTAATTTTAGTGCCAAAAAAGAGTCCAAATGAAAGCAAATCATATCGTATGTGCGTGGATTTCAGAGCTATCAATAAAAAGTTAATTGCTGACAAGTTTCCTCTTCCAAGGATAGATGACATACTTGATAATTTGGGTCGAGCTAAATACTTTTCTATTATTGATTTATTTTCTGGTTTTCATCAGATACCACTTCATGCTGATTCAAGAGATATAACATCTTTTAATACTGATCAAGGTGCGTTCCGTTGGAAAGTTTTGCCATTTGGGTTAAATGTGGCTCCAAATTCGTTTTCTCGAATGATGTCTATAGCATTTTCAGGTTTAGAACCTAACAAAGCATTTTTATACATAGATGATATCATTGTAGTTGGCTGTAGTAAACAACATCACTTGAAAAATTTAACCGATGTTTTTAACATATTAAAGAAATTTAATTTAAAAATTAATCCTTATAAATGCAATTTTTTTAGATCAGAAGTAACCTTTTTGGGTCATAGGTGTACCTCAAATGGACTTTTGCCCGATAACGCCAAAATTTCGGCTGTCCAAAAATATACAGTACCCACAGACAAAGATTCTGTCAAACGTTTCGTTGCTTTTGCAAATTATTACAGGAGATTCATTCCTAATTTCGCGTCTCTTGCAGCACCCCTTAATCATATTACAAGGAAAAGGGTTACTTTTGTTTGGGATGAAAAATGCCAACTATCCTTTGAAAAACTAAAAATGGAATTAATTTCTCCAAAAATTCTTCAATATCCAGATTTTTCAAAACAATTTCTCATCACAGTTGACGCATCAAAGATTGCTTGCGGAGCAATTCTTAGTCAAAACTTTAATGGACACGATTTACCTATATATTACGCTTCCAAAGCTTTTAGTTCATCGGATCAGAAAAAACCAATTATAGAATTAGAACTTTTTGCAATATATTTTGCTATAAATCAATTTCGACCATATATTTACGGCACCGAATTCATTGTTAGATCAGATCATAGACCGTTAGTGTATTTATTTAATATGAAGGATCCGTCTTCTAAATTAACAAAAATAAGACTAAAATTATCAGAATATAACTTTTCCATCGAATATATTAAAGGCAAAGATAATGTCGGAGCAGATGCTTTATCTCGTATTTCAATTGACGAATTGAAAAATACAGATAATAAAAATATTTTAGCTATGACAACTCGCGCGATGTCTAAGCGAAACGACAGCAATGAAAAGCCATTAGGAAAAGTTGAAAACCCATTAAAATTACAAATTTATGATAAATTTTCACAAGAATTTAGTCGGAAAGTTGCAAAAATTAAATCGGTAATATATTACGAAAATGAGAAAATAACTCAGATCCAATTAAGAATTTTGAACAAGTTTAAACTTAAATTTTTTATAAATGTTGATATTGTTAATGAAACATTGAATTTCGATGATATGCTTTTACGGCTACAAAGAGAAGCCAACAATAATAACATTTATATTGCAGAATGGGCAAAAAACGATAAATTTTTTACATTATACACCATTCAAGAACTAAAAAACCATGGTAATAAAATATTAAAAACATTTGAAATTTTGTTAGTTGAACCAATAGAAAAGGTATTCGACGAAAATAGAAAAAGACAACTTTTGGAAATCTATCATAACGATCCAATCATAGGCGGTCACTGTGGACGTAAACGATTGTATGCAAAACTAAAAGCAAAATATTATTGGAAAGGAATGACTAGGGACATCGCCTCATTTGTGAGAAATTGCGGAGAATGTAATTTAAACAAGGTAAAACCGGGAACTAAGGAAGAACTTATATTAACACCAACACCCATAAAACCTTTTGATGTAGTAATATTAGACACAATTGGCCCATTGCCAACATCTAAATACGAAAATAAGTATGCACTAACTTTAATGTGCGATTTTACAAAATATTTGGTCACTATTGCTTTACCTGATAAGAAAGCCACAACAGTTGCACAAGCAATCTTTGAAAACTTTATTCTGATCTATGGAAGGATGAATGTCATTGTTTCAGATTTAGGTACAGAATTTAAAAACGAAATTTTCTGCGAACTGTGTAAATTTTTAAAAATACAAATTAATTTTTCAACGGCATATCACCACCAAACGTTAGGAACTATCGAGCGAAATCATCGTGTTTTTAACGAATATATAAGATCATATATTAAAGAAACCATTTCAGACTGGGACACTTATTTAAAGAATTTTACATTTTTTCATAACTCAACGTCGAGTTCAGTGTTTGACAACAAATATACACCATTTGAGTTAGTTTTTGGAAGAAGGGCAACTATGACAAACGAATTACAGCTAGAAAAAATTGATCCCATTTACAACACGGATAATTATGCAAAGGAAATGAAATATCGTTTACAAAAATCTCACATAATGACAAAAGATCTCATAGAAAAAAATAAACAAAGAAACAAAAAATTGTATGATACTTTGTCTAAGCCGTTAAATCTGAAAATCAATGACAAGGTATTGATAAAAAAAGAACCATATGATAAATTTAATAATATTTATGATGGTCCGTTTATAGTAACCAAAATAAAGGGAGTAAATGTTACTTATTATAATGAGGCTTCAAACAAAGAAAAAACAGTCCATAAAGACAGATTAAGGTTGGTAAATAATTAAACATTATTATTATATCAAAAATACATTTTTATTTTAACAAAACCTTTATTGTTCTAAAAATTAAACAAAAAACAAAATTATTATACATTAGTAGAAAAAAAATGAAAATTTTAAAATAGTATTGTAATACCTTAACATTACCACAAATCACTATATGTTATCAGAAAAAATTAAAAATTTTTGAAATAATATTGCAGTTACTAAACATTACTTTATATTATCAAAAAAAAAAAAAAAAAAAAAAAAAAAAAAAAAACCAATTGGAATTTATTTTGTTTTTTTAAAATAATATTGTAATAACTAAAAATTACTATACATTATTAGAAAAAATTAAAAAATTTTAAAATAACATTGCAATACCTAAACATTATTAAACAAAAACTTAAGAAATACTAGAATTAAAAAAAAAAAAAAAAAAATAAAAAAGTTTAAGGACCAAACAGACTGATCAACTGATTTGGGTTTGAAAAATTTTTTTTTTTTTTTGTTTTTTTTCCTAAGGAAGGGAGGTGTAGTGCCAACTCATCAGCCATTATCCTATTCTCTTATCTTATTATATACTTACTTATAACTAGACTACTTACTCCTATCCTACTTATTATATCTTACTTATTGTACCTATACCTAGCTTACTTACTCTAATCATAATATAACTATATTAATAACTCTTATACTATACACACTGTAATAGTAACCATCACTGTAATATAAGCAAGCATTATTATAAATACATAAAATAAACCTGCTAAGAAGCAGTCTTGAACAAACCACCAAACGATCATCGTCTTTAGTATTTATTTCACTTGCCTTTCGCAACCATCCGCCACAGTACTTTATTGTAATAAAATTTTAAGGTCTTATGACGCACCAGTAAAAAGTTATAGCATTTCAATGTTCCAAACTTTGATATTTATATTACGCACAGTATAAAATTTTGTGAATTTTGAAGTTGCATCAGTGTTTAATTTTTTACTCAAAATTAGCACTGTTATACCGATCTTTTAAATTGACAATAGTACTTTATGGTCACAAAATTTGAAGGAATTATGACGCTCCAGTAAAAAGTTACAGCATTTCAATATTGCAAACTTTGATAGTCATATTACGTACGCACAGTATAAAATTTAGTGAACTTTGAAGTTGCGGCAGTGTTTCATTTTTACTCAATGGTAGCACTGTTATACGGATATTTTAAACTGACAATAGTACTTTATTGTCACAAAATTTAAAGGTATTATGACACTCCAGTAAAAAGTTACTGCATTTCAATATATCAAACTTTGATAGCTATGTTACGCCCAGTATAAAAGTTTGTGAATTTTGAAGTTGCATCAGTGTTTCATTTTTTACCCAAAGGTAGCACTGTTATACCGGTACTTTAAATTGACAATAGTACTTTATTGTCACAAAATTTCAAGGTATTATGACGCTCCAGTAAAAAGTTACAGCATTTCAATATTGCAAACTTTGATAGTTATGTTACGCACAGTATAACAGTTAGTGAACTTTGAAGTTGTATCATTATTTCATTTTTTACTCAAGGGAAGCACTGTTATACCGATATCTCTAATTGACAATAGTAGTTTATTGTCACAAAATTTCAAGTTTTTATGAAGCACCAGTAAAAAGTTACAGCATTTCAATGTTGCAAACTTTGATAGTTATATTACGCACAGTATAAAATTTAATGAACTTTGAAGTTGCATCAGTGTTTCATTTTTTACTCAAAGGTAGCACTGTTATACCGATATTTCAAATTGATTATAGAACTTTATTGTCACAAAATTTCAAGGTCTTATGACGCACCAGTAAAAAGTTATAGCAGTTCAATGTTCCAAACTTTGATAATTATATTACGCACATTATAAAATTTAGTGAATTTTGAAGTTGCATCAGTGTTTCATTTTTACTCAAAGGTAGCACTGTTATACCGATCTTTTAAATTGACAATAGTACTTTATGATAACTAAATTTGAAGGTATTATGACGCTCCAGTAAAAAGTTACAGCATTTCAATATTGCAAACTTTGATAGTTATATTACGCACAGTATAAAAGTTAGTGAATTTTGAAGTTGCATCAGTGTTTCATTTTTTACTCAAAGGTAGCACTGTTATACCGATATTTTAAATTGACTATAGTACTTTATTGTCACAAAATTTCAAGGTATTATGACGCTCCAGTTAAAAGCTACAGCATTTCAATATTGCAAACTTTGATAATTATATTACGCACAGTATAAAAGTTAGTGAATTTTTAGCTGCCTCAGTGTTTAATTTTTTACTCAAAGGTAGCACTGTTATACCGATATTTGAAATTGACAATAGTACTTTATTGTAATAAAATTTCAAGGTCTTATGACGCACCAGCAAAAAGTTACAGCATTTCAATATTGCAATCTTTGATAGTCATATTACGCACAGTATAAAATTTAGTGAACTTTGAAGTTGCATCAGTGTTTCATTTTTTACTCAAAGGTAGCACTGTTATACCGATCTTTTAAATTGTCAATAATACTTTATGGTCACAAAATTTGAAGGTATTATGACGCTCCAGTAAAAAGTTACAGCATTGCAATATTGCAAACTTTGATAGTTATATTACGCACAGTATAAAATTTAATGAACTTTGAAGTTGCATCAGTGTTTCATTTTTGACTCAAAGGTAGCACTGTTATACCGATATTTTAAATTGACAATAGTACTTTATTGTCAAAAAATTTCAAGGTCTTATGACGCACATGTAAAAAGTTACAGCATTTCAATGTTGCAAACTTTGATAGTTATATTACGCACAGTATAAAAGTTTGTGAAATTTAAGTTGCATCAGTGTTTCATTCTTTACTCAAGGGAAGCACTGTTACGCCGATATTTCAAATTGACAAGAGTACTTTATTGTCACAAAATTTCAAGTTCTTATGACGCACCAGTAAAAAGTTACAGCATTTCAATGTTGCAAACTTTGATAGTTATATTACGCACAGAATAAAAGTTAGTGAACTTTTAAGTTGCTTCAGTGTTTCATTTTTTACTCAAAGGTAGCACTGTTATACCGATATTTCAAATTGATTATAGAACTTTATTGTCACAAAATTTCAAGGTCTTATGACGCACCAGTAAAAAGTTATAGCAGTTCAATGTTCCAAACTTTGATAATTATATTACGCACATTATAAAATTTAGTGAATTTTGAAGTTGCATCAGTGTTTCATTTTTACTCAAAGGTAGCACTGTTATACCGATCTTTTAAATTGACAATAGTACTTTATGGTAACTAAATTTGAAGGTATTATGACGCTCCACTAAAAAGTTACAGCATTTCAATATTGCAAACTTTGATAGTTATATTACGCACAGTATAAAAGTTAGTGAATTTTGAAGTTGCATCAGTGTTTCATTTTTTACTCAAAGGTAGCACTGTTATACCGATATATTTTGATAGTATTATGACGCACCAGTAAAAAGTTACAGCATTTCAATGTTGCAAACTTTGATAGTTATATTACGCACAGTATAAAATTTAGTGAATTTTTAAGTTGCTTCAGTGTTTCATTTTTTATTCAAAGGTAGCACTGGTATACCGATATTTTAAATTGACAATAGTACTTTCTTGTCACAAAATTTCAAGGTTTTATGACGCTCCAGTAAAAAGTTACAGCATTTCAATGTTCCAAACTTTGATAGTTATATTACGCACATTATAAAATTTTGTGAATTTTGAGGTTGCATCAGTGTTTCATTTTTTACTCAAAGGTAGCACTGTTATACCGATCTTTTAAATTGACAATAGTACTTTATGGTAACTAAATTTGAAGGTATTATGACGCTCCAGTAAAAAGTTACAGCATTTCAATATTGCAAACTTTAATAGTTATATTACGCACAGTATAAAAGTTAGTGAATTTTGAAGTTGCATCAGTGTTTCATTTTTTACTCAAAGGTAGCACTGTTATACCGATATTTCAAATTGATTATAGAACTTTATTGTCACAAAATTAAAGGTCTTATGACGCACCAGTAAAAAGTTATTGCATTTCAATGTTCCAAAGTTTGATAATTATATTACGCACATTATAAAATTTAGTGAATTTTGAAGTTTCATCAGTGTTGCATTTTTTACCCAAAGGTAGCACTGATATACCGATCTTTTAAATTGACAATAGTACTTTATGATAACTAAATTTGAAGGTATTATGACGCTCCAGTAAAAAGTTACAGCATTTCAATATTGCAAACTTTGATAGTTATATTACGCACAGTATAAAAGTTAGTGAATTTTGAAGTTGCATCAGTGTTTCATTTTTTACTCAAAGGTAGCACTGTTATACCGATATTTTAAATTGACTATAGTACTTTATTGTCACAAAATTTCAAGGTATTATGACGCTCCAGTTAAAAGCTACAGCATTTCAATATTGCAAACTTTGATAATTATATTACGCACAGTATAAAAGTTAGTGAATTTTTAGCTGCCTCAGTGTTTAATTTTTTACTCAAAGGTAGCACTGTTATACCGATATTTGAAATTGACAATAGTACTTTATTGTAATAAAATTTCTAGGTCTTATGACGCACCAGCAAAAAGTTACAGCATTTCAATATTGCAATCTTTGATAGTCATATTACGCACAGTATAAAATTTAGTGAACTTTGAAGTTGCATCAGTGTTTCATTTTTTACTCAAAGGTAGCACTGTTATACCGATGTTTTAAATTGTCAATAATACTTTATGGTCACAAAATTTGAAGGTATTATGACGCTCCAGTAAAAAGTTACAGCATTTCAATATTGCAAACTTTGATAGTTATATTACGCACAGTATAAAAATTAGTGAATTTTGAAGTTGCATCAGTGTTTCATTTTTTACTCACAGGTAGCACTGTTATACCGATATTTTAAAATGACAATAGTACTTTATTGTCACAAAATTTCAAAGTTTTATGACGCTCCAGCAAAAAGCTACAGCATTTCAATATTGCAAACTTTGATAGTTATGTTACGCACAGTATAAAAGTTAGTGAAATTTGAAGTTGTATCATTGTTTCATTTTTTACTCAAGGGAAGCACTGTTATACCGATATCTCAAATTGACAGTAGTACTTTATTGTCACAAAATTTCAAGTTTTTATGAAGCACCAGTAAAAAGTTACAGCATTTCATGGTTGCAAACTTTTTTAGTTATATTACGCACAGTAAAAAAGTTATTTAAAGTTGAAGTTACATCAGTGTTTTATTTTTTATTCAAGGGTGGCACTGTTATGGAGATATTTGAAATTGGCAATAGTACTTTATTGTAATAAAATTTTAAGGTCTTATGACGCACCAGTAAAAAGTTATAGCATTTCAATGTTCCAAACTTTGATATTTATATTACGCACAGTATAAAATTTAGTGAATTTTGAAGTTGCATCAGTGTTTAATTTTTTACTCAAAGGTAGCACTGTTATACCGATCTTTTAAATTGACAATAGTACTTTATGGTCACAAAATTTGAAGGAATTATGACGCTCCAGTAAAAAGTTACAGCATTTCAATATTGCAAACTTTGATAGTCATATTACGTACGCACAGTATAAAATTTTGTGAACTTTGAAGTTGCGGCAGTGTTTCATTTTTACTCAATGGTAGCACTGTTATACGGATATTTTAAACTGACAATAGTACTTTATTGTCACAAAATTTCATGGTATTATGACGCTCCAGTAAAAAGTTACCGCATTTCAATATATCAAACTTTGATAGCTATGTTACGCCCAGTATAAAAGTTTGTGAATTTTGAAGTTGCATCAGTGTTTCATTTTTTACCCAAAGTGAGCACTGTTATACCGGTATTTTAAATTGACAATAGTACTTTATTGTCACAAAATTTCAAGGTATTATGACGCTCCAGTAAAAAGTTACAGCATTTCAATATTGCAAACTTTGATAGTTATGTTACGCACAGTATAAAAGTTAGTGAACTTTGAAGTTGTATCATTATTTCATTTTTTACTCAAAGGTAGCACTGTTATACCGATATTTTAAATTGACAATAGTACTTTATTGTCAAAAAATTTCAAGGTCTTATGACGCACATGTAAAAAGTTACAGCATGTCAATGTTGCAAACTTTGATAGTTATATTACGCACAGTATAAAAGTTTGTGAAATTTAAGTTGCATCAGTGTTTCATTCTTTGCCCAAAGTTAGCACTGTTATACCGGTATTTTAAATTGACAATAGTACTTTATTGTCACAAAATTTCAAGGTATTATGACGCTCCAGTAAAAAGTTACAGCATTTCAATATTACAATCTTTGATAGTCATATTACGCACAGTATAAAATTTAGTGAACTTTGAAGTTGCATCAGTGTTTCATTTTTTACTCAAAGGTAGCACTGTTATACCGATCTTTTAAATTGTCAATAATACTTTATGGTCACAAAATTTGAAGGTATTATGACGCTTCACTAAAAAGTTACAGCATTTCAATGTTGCAACCTTTTTTAGTTATATTACGCACAGTAAAAAAGTTATTGAATGTTGAAGTTACATCAGTGTTTTATTTTTTATTCAAGGGTGGCACTGTTATGGCGATATTTGAAATTGACAATAGTACTTTATTGAAATAAAATTTTAAGGTCTTATGACGCACCAGTAAAAAGTTATAGCATTTCAATGTTCCAAACTTTGATATTTATATTACGCACAGTATAAAATTTAGTGAATTTTGAAGTTGCATCAGTGTTTAATTTTTTACTCAAAGGTAGCACTGTTATACCGATATTTCAAATTGATTATAGAACTTTATTGTCACAAAATTAAAGGTCTTATGACGCACCAGTAAAAAGTTATAGCATTTCAATGTTCCAAACTTTGATAATTATATTACGCACATTATAAAATTTAGTGAATTTTGAAGTTGCATCAGTGTTGCATTTTTTACTCAAAGGTAGCATTGTTATACCGATCTTTTAAATTGACAATAGTACTTTATGGTAACTAAATTTGAAGGTATTATGACGCTCCAGTAAAAAGTTACAGCATTTCAATATTGCAAACTTTGATAGTTATATTACGCACAGTATAAAAGTTAGTGAATTTTGAAGTTGCATCAGTGTTTCATTTTTTACTCAAAGGTAGCACTGGTATACCGATATTTTAAATTGACAATAGTACTTTCTTGTCACAAAATTTCAAGGTTTTATGACGCTCCAGTAAAAAGTTACAGCATTTCAATGTTCCAAACTTTGATAGTTATATTACGCACATTATAAAATTTTGTGAATTTTGAAGTTGCATCAGTGTTTCATTTTTTACTCAAAGGTAGCACTGTTATACCGATCTTTTAAATTGACAATAGTACTTTATGGTAACTAAATTTGAAGGTATTATAACGCTCCAGTAAAAAGTTACAGCATTTCAATATTGCAAACTTTAATAGTTATATTACGCACAGTATAAAAGTTAGTGAATTTTGAAGTTGCATCAGTGTTTCATTTTTTACTCAAAGGTAGCACTGTTATACTGATATTTCAAATTGATTATAGAACTTTATTGTCACAAAATTAAAGGTCTTATGACGCACCAGTAAAAAGTTATAGCATTTCAATGTTCCAAACTTTGATAATTATATTACGCACATTATAAAATTTAGTGAATTTTGAAGTTTCATCAGTGTTGCATTTTTTACTCAAAGGTAGCACTGTTATACCGATCTTTTAAATTGACAATAGTACTTTATGGTCACAAAATTTGAAGGAATTATGACGCTCCAGTAAAAAGTTACAGCATTTCAATATTGCAAACTTTGATAGTCATATTACGTACGCACAGTATAAAATTTTGTGAACTTTGAAGTTGCGGCAGTGTTTCATTTTTACTCAATGGTAGCACTGTTATACGGATATTTTAAACTGACAATAGTACTTTATTGTCACAAAATTTCATGGTATTATGACGCTCCAGTAAAAAGTTACCGCATTTCAATATATCAAACTTTGATAGCTATGTTACGCCCAGTATAAAAGTTTGTGAATTTTGAAGTTGCATCAGTGTTTCACTTTTTACCCAAAGTTAGCACTGTTATACCGGTATTTTAAATTGACAATAGTACTTTATTGTCACATAATTTCAAGGTATTATGACGCTCCAGTAAAAAGTTACAGCATTTCAATATTGCAAACTTTGATAGTTATGTTACGCACAGTATAAAAGTTAGTGAACTTTGAAGTTGTATCATTATTTCATTTTTTACTCAAAGGTAGCACTGTTATACCGATATTTTAAATTGACAATAGTACTTTATTGTCAAAAAATTTCAAGGTCTTATGACGCACATGTAAAAAGTTACAGCATGTCAATGTTGCAAACTTTGATAGTTATATTACGCACAGTATAAAAGTTTGTGAAATTTAAGTTGCATCAGTGTTTCATTCTTTACCCAAAGTTAGCACTGTTATACCGGTATTTTAAATTGACAATAGTACTTTATGGTCACAAAATTTCAAGGTATTATGACTCTCCAGTAAAAAGTTACAGCATTTCAATATTGCAAACTTTGATAGTTATATTACGCACAGTATAAAAATTAGTGAATTTTGAAGTTGCATCAGTGTTTCATTTTTTACTCACAGGTAGCACTGTTATACCGATATTTTAAAATGACAATAGTACTTTATTGTCACAAAATTTCAAAGTTTTATGACGCTCCAGCAAAAAGTTACAGCATTTCAATATTGCAAACTTTGATAGTTATGTTACGCACAGTATAAAAGTTAGTGAAATTTGAAGTTGTATCATTGTTTCATTTTTTACTCAAGGGAAGCACTGCTATACCGATATCTCAAATTGACAATAGTACTTTATTGTCACAAAATTTCAAGTTTTTATGAAGCACCAGTAAAAAGTTACAGCATTTCAATGTTGCAAACTTTGATAGTTATCTTACGCACAGTATAAAAGTTTGTGAAATTTAAGTTGCATCAGTGTTTCATTCTTTACTCAAGGGAAGCACTGTTATGCCGATATATCAAATTGACAAGAGTACTTTATTGTCACAAAATTTCAAGTTCTTATGACGCACCAGTAAAAAGTTACAGCATTTCAATGTTGCAAACTTTGATAGTTATATTACGCACAGAATAAAAGTTAGTGAATTTTTAAGTTGCTTCAGTGTTTCATTTTTTACTCAAAGGTAGCACTGTTATACCGATATTTTAAATTAACAATAGTACTTTATTGTCACAAAATTTCAAAGTCTTATGACGCTCCAGTAAAAAGTTACAGCATTTCAATATTGCAAACTTTGATACTTTTATTACGCACAGTATAAAAGTTAGTGAATTTTGAAGTTTCATCAGTGTTTCATTTTTACTCAATGGCAGCACTGTTATACCGATATTTCAAACTGACAACAGTACTTTATTATCACAAAATTTCAAGTTCTTATGACGCACCAGTAAAAATTTACAGCATTTCAATGTTGCAAACTTTGATAGTTATATTAAGCACAGTATAAAAGTTAGTGAACTTTGAAGTTGTATCATTATTTCATTTTTTACTCAAAGGTAGCACTGTTATACCGATATTTTAAATTGACGATAGTACTTTATTGTCAAAAAATTTCAAGGTCTTATGACGCACATGTAAAAAGTTACAGCATTTCAATGTTCCAAACTTTGATATTTATATTACGCACAGTATAAAATTTAGTGAATTTTGAAGTTGCATCAGTGTTTAATTTTTTACTCAAAGGTAGCACTGTTATACCGATATTTCAAATTGATTATAGAACTTTATTGTCACAAAATTAAAGGTCTTATGACGCACCAGTAAAAAGTTATAGCATTTCAATGTTCCAAACTTTGATAATTATATTACGCACATTATAAAATTTAGTGAATTTTGAAGTTGCATCAGTGTTGCATTTTTTACTCAAAGGTAGCATTGTTATACCGATCTTTTAAATTGACAATAGTACTTTATGGTAACTAAATTTGAAGGTATTATGACGCTCCAGTAAAAAGTTACAGCATTTCAATATTGCAAACTTTGATAGTTATATTACGCACAGTATAAAAGTTAGTGAATTTTGAAGTTGCATCAGTGTTTCATTTTTTACTCAAAGGTAGCACTGTTATACCGATATACTTTGATAGTATTATGACGCACCAGTAAAAAGTTACAGCATTTCAATGTTGCAAACTTTGATAGTTATATTACGCACAGTATAAAAGTTAGTGAATTTTTAAGTTGCTTCAGTGTTTCATTTTTTATTCAAAGGTAGCACTGGTATACCGATATTTTAAATTGACAATAGTACTTTCTTGTCACAAAATTTCAAGGTTTTATGACGCTCCAGTAAAAAGTTACAGCATTTCAATGTTCCAAACTTTGATAGTTATATTACGCACATTATAAAATTTTGTGAATTTTGAAGTTGCATCAGTGTTTCATTTTTTACTCAAAGGTAGCACTGTTATACCGATCTTTTAAATTGACAATAGTACTTTATGGTAACTAAATTTGAAGGTATTATGACGCTCCAGTAAAAAGTTACAGCATTTCAATATTGCAAACTTTAATAGTTATATTACGCACAGTATAAAAGTTAGTGAATTTTGAAGTTGCATCAGTGTTTCATTTTTTACTCAAAGGTAGCACTGTTATACCGATATTTCAAATTGATTATAGAACTTTATTGTCACAAAAGTAAAGGTCATATGACGCACCAGTAAAAAGTTATAGCATTTCAATGTTCCAAACTTTGATAATTATATTACGCACATTATAAAATTTAGTGAATTTTGAAGTTTCATCAGTGTTGCATTTTTTACTCAAAGGTAGCACTGTTATACCGATATTTGAAATTGACAATAGTACTTTATTGTAATAAAATTTCAAGGTCTTATGACGCACCAGCAAAAAGATACAGCATTTCAATATTGCAATCTTTGATAGTCATATTACGCACAGTATAAAATTTAGTGAACTTTGAAGTTGCATCAGTATTTCATTTTTTACTCAAAGGTAGCACTGTTATACCGATCTTTTAAATTGTCAGTAATACTTTATGGTCACAAAATTTGAAGGTATTATGACGCTCCAGTAAAAAGTTACAGCATTTCAATATTGCAAACTTTGATAGTTATATTACGCACAGTATAAAAATTAGTGAATTTTGAAGTTGCATCAGTGTTTCATTTTTTACTCACAGGTAGCACTGTTATACCGATATTTTAAAATGACAATAGTACTTTATTGTCACAAAATTTCAAAGTTTTATGACGCTCCAGCAAAAAGCTACAGCATTTCAATATTGCAAACTTTGATAGTTATGTTACGCACAGTATAAAAGTTAGTGAAATTTGAAGTTGTATCATTGTTTCATTTTTTACTCAAGGGAAGCACTGTTATACCGATATCTCAAATTGACAATAGTACTTTATTGTCACAAAATTTCAAGTTTTTATGAAGCACCAGTAAAAAGTTACAGCATTTCATTGTTGCAAACTTTTTTAGTTATATTACGCACAGTAAAAAAGTTATTGAATATTGAAGTTACATCAGTGTTTTATTTTTTATTCAAGGGTGGCACTGTTATGGCGATATTTGAAATTGACAATAGTACTTTATTGTAATAAAATTTTAAGGTCTTATGACGCACCAGTAAAAAGTTATAGCATTTCAATGTTCCAAACTTTGATATTTATATTACGCACAGTATAAAATTTAGAGAATTTTGAAGTTGCATCAGTGTTTAATTTTTTACTCAAAGGTAGCACTGTTATACCGATCTTTTAAATTGACAATAGTACTTAATGGTCACAAAATTTTAAGGAATTATGACGCTCCAGTAAAAAGTTACAGCATTTCAATATTGCAAACTTTGATAGTCATATTACGTACGCACAGTATAAAATTTTGTGAACTTTGAAGTTGCGGCAGTGTTTCATTTTTACTCAATGGTAGCACTGTTATACGGATATTTTAAACTGACAATAGTACTTTATTGTCACAAAATTTCATGGTATTATGACGCTCCAGTAAAAAGTTACCGCATTTCAATATATCAAACTTTGATAGCTATGTTACGCCCAGTATAAAAGTTTGTGAATTTTGAAGTTGCATCAGTGTTTCACTTTTTACCCAAAGTTAGCACTGTTATACCGGTATTTTAAATTGACAATAGTACTTTATTGTCACATAATTTCAAGGTATTATGACGCTCCAGTAAAAAGTTACAGCATTTCAATATTGCAAACTTTGATAGTTATGTTACGCACAGTATAAAAGTTAGTGAACTTTGAAGTTGTATCATTATTTCATTTTTTACTCAAAGGTAGCACTGTTATACCGATATTTTAAATTGACAATAGTACTTTATTGTCAAAAAATTTCAAGGTCTTATGACGCACATGTAAAAAGTTACAGCATGTCAATGTTGCAAACTTTGATAGTTATATTACGCACAGTATAAAAGTTTGTGAAATTTAAGTTGCATCAGTGTTTCATTCTTTACCCAAAGTTAGCACTGTTATACCGGTATTTTAAATTGACAATAGTACTTTATTGTCACAAAATTTCAAGGTATTATGACGCTCCAGTAAAAAGTTACAGCATTTCAATATTGCAATCTTTGATAGTCATATTACGCACAGTATAAAATTTAGTGAACTTTGAAGTTGCATCAGTGTTTCATTTTTTACTCAAAGGTAGCACTGTTATACCGATCTTTTAAATTGTCAATAATACTTAATGGTCACAAAATTTGAAGGTATTATGACGCTCCACTAAAAAGTTACAGCATTTCAATATTGCAAACTTTGATAGTTATATTACGCACAGTATAAAAATTAGTGAATTTTGAAGTTGCATCAGTGTTTCATTTTTTACTCACAGGTAGCACTGTTATACCGATATTTTAAAATGACAATAGTACTTTATAGTCACAAAATTTCAAAGTTTTATGACGCTCCAGCAAAAAGTTACAGCATTTCAATATTGCAAACTTTGATAGTTATGTTACGCACAGTATAAAAGTTAGTGAAATTTGAAGTTGTATCATTGTTTCATTTTTTACTCAAGGGAAGCACTGTTATAACGATATCTCAAATTGACAATAGTACTTTATTGTCACAAAATTTCAAGTTTTTATGAAGCACCAGTAAAAAGTTACAGCATTTCATTGTTGCAAACTTTTTTAGTTATATTACGCACAGTAAAAAAGTTATTGAATATTGAAGTTACATCAGTGTTTTATTTTTTATTCAAGGGTGGCACTGTTATGGCGATATTTGAAATTGACAATAGTACTTTATTGTAATAAAATTTTAAGGTCTTATGACGCACCAGTAAAAAGTTATAGCATTTCAATGTTCCAAACTTTGATATTTATATTACGCACAGTATAAAATTTAGTGAATTTTGAAGTTGCATCAGTGTTTAATTTTTTACTCAAAGGTAGCACTGTTATACCGATCTTTTAAATTGACAATAGTACTTTATGGTCACAAAATTTGAAGGAATTATGACGCTCCAGTAAAAAGTTACAGCATTTCAATATTGCAAACTTTGATAGTCATATTACGTACGCACAGTATAAAATTTAGTGAACTTTGAAGTTGCGGCAGTGTTTCATTTTTACTCAATGGTAGCACTGTTATACGGATATTTTAAACTGACAATAGTACTTTATTGTCACAAAATTTCATGGTATTATGACGCTCCAGTAAAAAGTTACCGCATTTCAATATATCAAACTTTGATAGCTATGTTACGCCCAGTATAAAAGTTTGTGAATTTTGAAGTTGCATCAGTGTTTCATTTTTTACCCAAAGTTAGCACTGTTATACCGGTATTTTAAATTGACAACAGTACTTTATTGTCACCAAATTTCAAGGTATTATGACGCTCCAGTAAAAAGTTACAGCATTTCAATATTGCAAACTTTGATAGTTATGTTACGCACAGTATAAAAGTTAGTGAACTTTGAAGTTGTATCATTATTTCATTTTTTACTCAAAGGTAGCACTGTTATACCGATATTTTAAATTGACGATAGTACTTTATTGTAAAAAAATTTCAAGGTCTTATGACGCACATGTAAAAAGTTACAATGTTGCAAACTTTGATAGTTATATTAAGCACAGTATAAAAGTTAGTGAATTTTTAAACTTCAGTGTTTCATTTTTTACTCAAAATTAGTACTATTATACCGATATTTCAAATTGATTATAGAACTTTATTGTCACAAAATTTCAAGGTCTTATGACGCACCAGTAAAAAGTTATAGCATTTCCAAACTTTGATAGTTATATTACGCACATTATAAAATTTAGTGAATTTTGAAGTTGCATCAGTTTTTCATTTTTTACTCAAAGGTATCACTGTTATACCGATCTTTTAAATTGACAATAGTACTTTATGATAACTAAATTTGAACGTATTATGACGCTCCAGTAAAAAGTTACAGCATTTCAATATTGCAAACTTTGATAGTTATATTACGCACAGTATAAAAGTTAGTGAATTTTGAAGTTGCATCAGTGTTTCATTTTTTACTCAAAGGTAGCACTTTTATACCGATATTTTAAATTGACAATAGTACTTTATTTTCACAAAATTTCAAGGTATTATGACGCTCCAGTAAAAAGCTACAGCATTTCAATATTGCAAACTTTGATAATTATATTACGCACAGTATAAAAGTTAGTGAATTTTGTAGTTGCATCAGTATTTGATTTTTACTCAAGGAAAGCACTGTTTTACCGATATTTCAAATAGACAATAGAATTTTATTGTCACAAAATTTCGAGGTTTTATGACGCACCAGTAAAAAGTTACAGCATTTCAATGTTGCAAACTTTGATAATTATATAACGCACAGTATAAAACTTAGTGAATTTTGAAGTTGCATCAGTGTTTCATTTTTTACTCAAAGGTAGCACTGTTATACCGATATTTTAAATTGACAATAGTACTTTATTGTCAAAAAATTTCAAGGTCTTATGACGCAAATGTAAAAAGTTACAGCATTTCAATGTTGCAAACTTTGATAGTTATATTTCGCACAGTATAAAATTTAATGAATTTTGAAGTTGCATCAGTGTTTCATTTTTTACTCAAAGGTAGCACTGTTATACCGATATTTTAAATTTACAATAGTACTTTATTGTCAAAAAATTTCAAGGTCTTATGACGCACATGTAAAAAGTTACAGCATTTCAATGTTGCAAACTTTGATAGTTATATTAAGCAGAGTATAAAAGTTTGAGAATTTTTAAGTTGCATCAGTGCTTCATTCTTTACTCAAGGGAAGCACTGTTATACCGATATTTCAAATTGACAAGTGTACTTTATTGTCACAAAATTTCAAGTTCTTATGACGCACCAGTAAAAAGTTACAGCATTTCAATGTTGCAAACTTTGATAGTTATATTACGCACAGTATAAAAGTTAGTGAATTTTTAAGTTGCTTCAGTGTTTCATTATTTACTCAAAGGTAGCACTGTTATACCGATAATTTAAATTGACAATAGTACTTTCTTGTCACAAAATTTCAAGGTTTTATGACGCTTCAGTAAAAAGTTACAGCATTTCAATGTTGCAAACATTGATAGTTACATTTCGCACATTATAAAATTTAATGAATTTTGAAGTTGCATCAGTGTTTCATTTTTTACTCAAAGGTAGCACTGTTATACCGATATTTTAAATTGACAATAGTACTTTATAGTCAAACAATTTCAAGGTCTTATGACGCACATGTAAAAAGTTACAGCATTTCAATGTTGCAAACTTTGATAGCTATATTACGCACAGTATAAAAGTTTGTGAAATTTAAGCTGCATCAGTGTTTCATTCTTTACTCAAGGGAAGCACTGTTATACCGATATTTCAAATTGACAAGAGTACTTTATTGTCACAAAATTTCAAGTTCTTATGACGCACCAGTAAAAAGTTACAGCATTTCAATGTTGCAAACTTTGATAGTTATATTACGCACAGAATAAAAGTTAGTGAATTTTTAATTTGCTTCAGTGTTTAATTTTTTACTCAAAGGTAGCACTGTTATACCGATATTTCAAATTGACAATAGTATTTTGTTATCACAAAATTTCAAGGTTTTATGACGCTCCAGTAAAAAGTTACAGCATTTCAATGTTGCAAACTTTGATAGTTATATTACGCACAGTATAAAAGTTAGTGAATTTTTAAGTTGCTTCAGTGTTTCATTTTTTACTCAATATTAGCACTATTATACCGATATTTTAAATTGATTATAGAACTTTATTGTCACAAAATTTCAAGGTCTTATGACGCACCAGTAAAAAGTTATAGCATTTCAATGTTCCAAACTTTGATAGTTATATTACGCACAGTATAAAAGTTTGTGAAATTTAAGTTGCATCAGTGTTTCATTCTTTACTCAAGGGAAGCACTGTTATTCCGATATCTCAAATTGAAAAATAGTACTTTATTGTCAAAAAATTTCAAGGTCGTATGACGCACCAATAAAAAATGACAGCATTTCAATGTTGCAAACTTTGATAGTTATATTACGCACAGTATAAAAGTTACTGAATTTTGTAGTTGCATCTGTGTTTCATTTTTTACTCAAGGGTAGCACTGTTTTACCGATATTTCAAATTGACAATAGAATTTTATTGTCACAAAATTTCAAGGTTTTATGACGCACCAGTAAAAAGTTACAGCATTTCAATATTGCAAACTTTGATAGTTATATTACGCACAGTATAAAAGTTAGTGAATTTTTAAGTTGCTTCAGTGTTTCATTATTTACTCAAGGGTAGCACTGTTATACCGATATTTTAAATTGACAATAGTACTTTATTTTCACAAAATTTCAAGGTATTATGACGCTCCAGTAAAAAGCTACAGCATTTCAATATTGCAAACTTTGATAATTATATTACGCACAGTATAAAAGTTAGTGAATTTTGTAGTTGCATCAGTATTTGATTTTTACTCAAGGAAAGCACTGTTTTACCGATATTTCAAATAGACAATAGAATTTTATTGTCACAAAATTTCGAGGTTTTATGACGCACCAGTAAAAAGTTACAGCATTTCAATGTTGCAAACTTTGATAATTATATAACGCACAGTATAAAACTTAGTGAATTTTGAAGTTGCATCAGTGTTTCATTTTTTACTCAAAGGTAGCACTGTTATACCGATATTTTAAATTGACAATAGTACTTTATTGTCAAAAAATTTCAAGGTCTTATGACGCAAATGTAAAAAGTTACAGCATTTCAATGTTGCAAACTTTGATAGTTATATTTCGCACAGTATAAAATTTAATGAATTTTGAAGTTGCATCAGTGTTTCATTTTTTACTCAAAGGTAGCACTGTTATACCGATATTTTAAATTTACAATAGTACTTTATTGTCAAAAAATTTCAAGGTCTTATGACGCACATGTAAAAAGTTACAGCATTTCAATGTTGCAAACTTTGATAGTTATATTAAGCAGAGTATAAAAGTTTGAGAATTTTTAAGTTGCATCAGTGCTTCATTCTTTACTCAAGGGAAGCACTGTTATACCGATATTTCAAATTGACAAGTGTACTTTATTGTCACAAAATTTCAAGTTCTTATGACGCACCAGTAAAAAGTTACAGCATTTCAATGTTGCAAACTTTGATAGTTATATTACGCACAGTATAAAAGTTAGTGAATTTTTAAGTTGCTTCAGTGTTTCATTATTTACTCAAAGGTAGCACTGTTATACCGATAATTTAAATTGACAATAGTACTTTCTTGTCACAAAATTTCAAGGTTTTATGACGCTTCAGTAAAAAGTTACAGCATTTCAATGTTGCAAACATTGATAGTTACATTTCGCACATTATAAAATTTAATGAATTTTGAAGTTGCATCAGTGTTTCATTTTTTACTCAAAGGTAGCACTGTTATACCGATATTTTAAATTGACAATAGTACTTTATAGTCAAACAATTTCAAGGTCTTATGACGCACATGTAAAAAGTTACAGCATTTCAATGTTGCAAACTTTGATAGCTATATTACGCACAGTATAAAAGTTTGTGAAATTTAAGCTGCATCAGTGTTTCATTCTTTACTCAAGGGAAGCACTGTTATACCGATATTTCAAATTGACAAGAGTACTTTATTGTCACAAAATTTCAAGTTCTTATGACGCACCAGTAAAAAGTTACAGCATTTCAATGTTGCAAACTTTGATAGTTATATTACGCACAGAATAAAAGTTAGTGAATTTTTAATTTGCTTCAGTGTTTAATTTTTTACTCAAAGGTAGCACTGTTATACCGATATTTTAAATTGACAATAGTACTTTATTACCACAAAATTTCAAGGTTTTATGACGCTCCAGTAAAAAGTTACAGCATTTCAATGTTGCAAACTTTGATAGTTATATTACGCATAGTATAAAGTTACTGAATTTTGAAATTGCTTCCGTGTTTCATTTTTTACTCAATATTAGCACTATTATACCGATATTTTAAATTGATTATAGAACTTTATTGTCACAAAATTTCAAGGTCTTATGACGCACCAGTAAAAAGTTATAGCATTTCAATGTTCCAAACTTTGATAGTTATATTACGCACAGTATAAAAGTTTGTGAAATTTAAGTTGCATCAGTGTTTCATTCTTTACTCAAGGGAAGCACTGTTATTCCGATATCTCAAATTGAAAAATAGTACTTTATTGTCAAAAAATTTCAAGGTCGTATGACGCACCAATAAAAAATGACAGCATTTCAATGTTGCAAACTTTGATAGTTATATTACGCACAGTATAAAAGTTACTGAATTTTGTAGTTGCATCTGTGTTTCATTTTTTACTCAAGGGTAGCACTGTTTTACCGATATTTCAAATTGACAATAGAATTTTATTGTCACAAAATTTCAAGGTTTTATGACGCACCAGTAAAAAGTTACAGCATTTCAATATTGCAAACTTTGATAGTTATATTACGCACAGTATAAAAGTTAGTGAATTTTTAAGTTGCTTCAGTGTTTCATTATTTACTCAAGGGTAGCACTGTTATACCGATAATTTAAATTGACAATAGTACTTTCTTGTCACAAAATTTCAAGGTTTTATGACGCTTCAGTAAAAAGTTACAGCATTTCAATGTTGCAAACTTTGATAGTTACATTTCGCACAGTATAAAATTTAATGAATTTTGAAGTTGCATCAGTGTTTCATTTTTTACTCAAAGGTAGCACTGTTATACCGATATTTTAAATTGACAATAGTACTTTATTGTCACAAAATTTCAAGGTCTTATGACGCACCAGTAAAAAGTTATAGCATTTCAATGTTCCAAACTTTGATAATTATATTACGCACATTATAAAATTTAGTGAATTTTGAAGTTGCATCAGTGTTTAATTTATTACTCAAAGGTAGCACTGTTATACCGATATACTTTGATAGTATTATGACGCACCAGTAAAAAGTTACAGCATTTCAATGTTGCAAACTTTGATAGTTATATTACGCACAGTATAAAAGTTAGTGAAGTTTTAAGTTGCTTCAGTGTTTCATTTTTTATTCAAAGGTAGCACTGTTATACCGATATTTTAAATTGACAATAGTACTTTCTTGTCACAAAATTTCAAGGTTTTATGACGCTCCAGTAAAAAGTTATAGCATTTCAATGTTCCAAACTTTGATAGTTATATTACGCACATTATAAAATTTTGTGAATTTTGAAGTTGCATCAGTGTTTCATTTTTTACTCAAAGGTAGCACTGTTATACCGATCTTTTAAATTGACAATAGTACTTTATGGTAACTAAATTTGAAGGTATTATGACGCTCCAGTAAAAAGTTACAGCATTTCAATATTGCAACTTTGATAGTTATATTACGCACAGTATAAAAGTTAGTGAATTTTGAAGTTGCATCAGTGTTTCATTTTTTACTCAAAGGTAGCACTGTTATACCAATATTTTAAATTGACTATAGTACTTTATTGTCACAAAATTTCAAGGTTTTATGACGCTCCAGTAAAAAGTTACAGCATTTCAATGTTGCAAACTTTGATAGTTATATTACGCACAGTATAAAGTTAGTGAATTTTTAAGTTGCTTCAGTGTTTCATTTTTTACTCAATATTAGCACTATTATACCGATATTTTAAATTGATTATAGAACTTTATTGTCACAAAATTTCAAGGTCTTATGACGCACCAGTAAAAAGTTATAGCATTTCAATATTCCAAACTTTGATAGTTATATTACGCACAGTATAAAAGTTTGTGAAATTTAAGTTGCATCAGTGTTTCATTCTTTACTCAAGGGAAGCACTGTTATTCCGATATCTCAAATTGAAAAATAGTACTTTATTGTCACAAAATTTCAAGGTCGTATGACGCACCAATAAAAAATGACAGCATTTCAATGTTGCAAACTTTGATAGTTATATTACGCACAGTATAAAAGTTACTGAATTTTGTAGTTGCATCTGTGTTTCATTTTTTACTCAAGGGTAGCACTGTTTTACCGATATTTAAAATTGACAATAGTACTTTATTGTCACAAAATTTCAAGGTCTTATGACGCACCAGTAAAAAGTTACAGCATTTCAATATTGCAAACTTTGATAGTTATATTACGCACAGTATAAAAGTTAGTGAATTTTTAAGTTGCTTCAGTGTTTCATTATTTACTCAAGGGTAGCACTGTTATACCGATAATTTAAATTGACAATAGTACTTTCTTGTCACAAAATTTCAAGGTTTTATGACGCTTCAGTAAAAAGTTACAGCATTTCAATGTTGCAAACTTTGATAGTTACATTTCGCACAGTATAAAATTTAATGAATTTTGAAGTTGCATCAGTGTTTCATTTTTTACTCAAAGGTAGCACTGTTTTACCGATATTTTAAATTGACAATAGTACTTTATTGTCACAAAATTTCAAGGTCTTATGACGCACCAGTAAAAAGTTATAGCATTTCAATGTTCCAAACTTTGATAATTATATTACGCACATTATAAAATTTAGTGAATTTTGAAGTTGCATCAGTGTTTAATTTATTACTCAAAGGTAGCACTGTTATACCGATATACTTTGATAGTATTATGACGCACCAGTAAAAAGTTACAGCATTTCAATGTTGCAAACTTTGATAGTTATATTACGCACAGTATAAAAGTTAGTGAATTTTTAAGTTGCTTCAGTGTTTAATTTTTTACTCAAGGGTAGCACTGTTTTACCGATATTTCAAATTGACAATAGAATTTTATTGTCACAAAATTTTAAGGTTTTATGACGCACCAGTAAAAAGTTACAGCATTTCAATGTTGCAAACTTTGATAGTTATATTACGTACAGAATAAAAGTTAGTGAATTTTTAATTTGCTTCAGTGTTTAATTTTTTACTCAAAGGTAGCACTGTTATACCGATATTTTAAATTGACAATAGTATTTTATTGTCACAAAATTTCAAGGTTTTATGACGCTCCAGTAAAAAGTTACAGCATTTCAATATTGCAAACTTTGATATTTATATTACGCACAGTATAAAAGTTTGTGAATTTTTAAGCTGCTTCAGTGTTTCATTTTTTACTCAAAATTAGCACTATTATACCGATATTTCAAATTGATTATAGAACCTTACTGTCACAAAATTTCAAGTTCTTATGACGCACCAGTAAAAAGTTACAGCATTTCAATGTTGCAAACTTTGATAGTTATATTACGCACAGTATAAAAGTTAGTGAATTTTTAAGTTGCTTCAGTGTTTCATTATTTACTCAAAGGTAGCACTGTTATACCGATAATTTAAATTGACAATAGTACTTTATTGTCACAAAATTTCAAGGTCTTATGACGCACCAGTAAAAAGTTATAGCATTTCAATGTTGCAAACATTGATAGTTACATTTCGCACATTATAAAATTTAATGAATTTTGAAGTTGCATCAGTGTTTCATTTTTTACTCAAAGGTAGCACTGTTATACCGATATTTTAAATTGACAATAGTACTTTATAGTCAAACAATTACAAGGTCTTATGACGCACATGTAAAAAGTTACAGCATTTCAATGTTGCAAACTTTGATAGCTATATTACGCACAGTATAAAAGTTTGTGAAATTTAAGCTGCATCAGTGTTTCATTCTTTACTCAAGGGAAGCACTGTTATACCGATATTTCAAATTGACAAGAGTACTTTATTGTCACAAAATTTCAAGTTCTTATGACGCACCAGTAAAAAGTTACAGCATTTCAATGTTGCAAACTTTGATAGTTATATTACGCACAGAATAAAAGTTAGTGAATTTTTAATTTGCTTCAGTGTTTAATTTTTTACTCAAAGGTAGCACTGTTATACCGATATTTTAAATTGACAATAGTACTTTATTGTCACAAAATTTCAAGGTTTTATGACGCTCCAGTAAAAAGTTACAGCATTTCAATGTTGCAAACTTTGATAGTTATATTACGCACAGTATAAAAGTTAGTGAATTTTTAAGTTGCTTCAGTGTTTCATTTTTTACTCAATATTAGCACTATTATACCGATATTTTAAACTGATTATAGAACTTTATTGTCACAAAATTTCAAGGTCTTATGACGCACCAGTAAAAAGTTATAGCATTTCAATGTTCCAAACTTTGATAGTTATATTACGCACAGTATAAAAGTTTGTGAAATTTAAGTTGCATCAGTGTTTCATTCTTTACTCAAGGGAAGCACTGTTATTCCGATATCTCAAATTGAAAAATAGTACTTTATTGTCACAAAATTTCAAGGTCGTATGACGCACCAATAAAAAATGACAGCATTTCAATGTTGCAAACTTTGATAGTTATATTACGCACAGTATAAAAGTTACTGAATTTTGTAGTTGCATCTGTGTTTCATTTTTTACTCAAGGGTAGCACTGTTTTACCGATATTTCAAATTGACAATAGAATTTTATTGTCACAAAATTTCAAGGTTTTATGACGCACCAGTAAAAAGTTACAGCATTTCAATATTGCAAACTTTGATAGTTATATTACGCACAGTATAAAAGTTAGTGAATTTTTAAGTTGCTTCAGTGTTTCATTATTTACTCAAGGGTAGCACTGTTATACCGATAATTTAAATTGACAATAGTACTTTCTTGTCACAAAATTTCAAGGTTTTATGACGCTTCAGTAAAAAGTTACAGCATTTCAATGTTGCAAACTTTGATAGTTACATTTCGCACAGTATAAAATTTAATGAATTTTGAAGTTGCATCAGTGTTTCATTTTTTACTCAAAGGTAGCACTGTTATACCGATATTTTAAATTGACAATAGTACTTTATTGTCACAAAATTTCAAGGTCTTATGACGCACCAGTAAAAAGTTATAGCATTTCAATGTTCCAAACTTTGATAATTATATTACGCACATTATAAAATTTAGTGAATTTTGAAGTTGCATCAGTGTTTAATTTATTACTCAAAGGTAGCACTGTTATACCGATATACTTTGATAGTATTATGACGCACCAGTAAAAAGTTACAGCATTTCAATGTTGCAAACTTTGATAGTTATATTACGCACAGTATAAAAGTTAGTGAATTTTTAAGTTGCTTCAGTGTTTCATTTTTTATTCAAAGGTAGCACTGTTATACCGATATTTTAAATTGACAATAGTACTTTCTTGTCACAAAATTTCAAGGTTTTATGACGCTCCAGTAAAAAGTTATAGCATTTCAATGTTCCAAACTTTGATAGTTATATTACGCACATTATAAAATTTTGTGAATTTTGAAGTTGCATCAGTGTTTCATTTTTTACTCAAAGGTAGCACTGTTATACCGATCTTTTAAATTGACAATAGTACTTTATGGTAACTAAATTTGAAGGTATTATGACGCTCCAGTAAAAAGTTACAGCATTTCAATATTGCAAACTTTGATAGTTATATTACGCACAGTATAAAAGTTAGTGAATTTTGAAGTTGCATCAGTGTTTCATTTTTTACTCAAAGGTAGCACTGTTATACCAATATTTTAAATTGACTATAGTACTTTATTGTCACAAAATTTCAAGGTTTTATGACGCTCCAGTAAAAAGTTACAGCATTTCAATGTTGCAAACTTTGATAGTTATATTACGCACAGTATAAAAGTTAGTGAATTTTTAAGTTGCTTCAGTGTTTCATTTTTTACTCAATATTAGCACTATTATACCGATATTTTAAATTGATTATAGAACTTTATTGTCACAAAATTTCAAGGTCTTATGACGCACCAGTAAAAAGTTATAGCATTTCAATATTCCAAACTTTGATAGTTATATTACGCACAGTATAAAAGTTTGTGAAATTTAAGTTGCATCAGTGTTTCATTCTTTACTCAAGGGAAGCACTGTTATTCCGATATCTCAAATTGAAAAATAGTACTTTATTGTCACAAAATTTCAAGGTCGTATGACGCACCAATAAAAAATGACAGCATTTCAATGTTGCAAACTTTGATAGTTATATTACGCACAGTATAAAAGTTACTGAATTTTGTAGTTGCATCTGTGTTTCATTTTTTACTCAAGGGTAGCACTGTTTTACCGATATTTCAAATTGACAATAGAATTTTATTGTCACAAAATTTCAAGGTTTTATGACGCACCAGTAAAAAGTTACAGCATTTCAATATTGCAAACTTTGATAGTTATATTACGCACAGTATAAAAGTTAGTGAATTTTTAAGTTGCTTCAGTGTTTCATTATTTACTCAAGGGTAGCACTGTTATACCGATAATTTAAATTGACAATAGTACTTTCTTGTCACAAAATTTCAAGGTTTTATGACGCTTCAGTAAAAAGTTACAGCATTTCAATGTTGCAAACTTTGATAGTTACATTTCGCACAGTATAAAAGTTAGTGAATTTTGAAGTTGCATCAGTGTTTCATTTTTTACTCAAAGGTAGCACTGTTTTACCGATATTTTAAATTGACAATAGTACTTTATTGTCACAAAATTTCAAGGTCTTATGACGCACCAGTAAAAAGTTATAGCATTTCAATGTTCCAAACTTTGATAATTATATTACGCACAGTATAAAATTTAGTGAATTTTGAAGTTGCATCAGTGTTTAATTTATTACTCAAAGGTAGCACTGTTATACCGATATACTTTGATAGTATTATGACGCACCAGTAAAAAGTTACAGCATTTCAATGTTGCAAACTTTGATAGTTATATTACGCACAGTATAAAAGTTAGTGAATTTTTAAGTTGCTTCAGTGTTTCATTTTTTATTCAAAGTTAGCACTGTTATACCGATATTTTAAATTGACAATAGTACTTTCTTGTCACAAAATTTCAAGGTTTTATGACGCTCCAGTAAAAAGTTATAGCATTTCAATGTTCCAAACTTTGATAGTTATATTACGCACATTATAAAATTTTGTGAATTTTGAAGTTGCATCAGTGTTTCATTTTTTACTCAAAGGTAGCACTGTTATACCGATCTTTTAAATTGACAATAGTACTTTATGGTAACTAAATTTGAAGGTATTATGACGCTCCAGTAAAAAGTTACAGCATTTCAATATTGCAAACTTTAATAGTTATATTACGCACAGTATAAAAGTTAGTGAATTTTGAAGTTGCATCAGTGTTTCATTTTTTACTCAAAGGTAGCACTGTTATACCAATATTTTAAATTGACTATAGTACTTTATTGTCACAAAATTTCAAGGTATTATGACGCACCAGTAAAAAGTTAAAGCATTTCAATGTTCCAAACTTTGATAGTTATATTACGCACAGTATAAAAGTTTGTGAAATTTAAGTTGCATCAGTGTTTCATTCTTTACTCAAGGGAAGCACTGTTATTCCGATATCTCAAATTGAAAAATAGTACTTTATTGTCACAAAATTTCAAGGTCGTATGACGCACCAATAAAAAATGACAGCATTTCAATGTTGCAAACTTTGATAGTTATATTACGCACAGTATAAAAGTTACTGAATTTTGTAGTTGCTTCAGTGTTTAATTTTTTACTCAAGGGTAGCACTGTTTTACCGATATTTCAAATTGACAATAGAATTTTATTGTCACAAAATTTTAAGGTTTTATGACGCACCAGTAAAAAGTTACAGCATTTCAATGTTGCAAACTTTGATAGTTATATTACGTACAGAATAAAAGTTAGTGAATTTTTAATTTGCTTCAGTGTTTAATTTTTTACTCAAAGGTAGCACTGTTATACCGATATTTTAAATTGACAATAGTATTTTATTGTCACAAAATTTCAAGGTTTTATGACGCTCCAGTAAAAAGTTACAGCATTTCAATATTGCAAACTTTGATATTTATATTACGCACAGTATAAAAGTTTGTGAATTTTTAAGCTGCTTCAGTGTTTCATTTTTTACTCAAAATTAGCACTATTATACCGATATTTCAAATTGATTATAGAACCTTACTGTCACAAAATTTCAAGGTCTTATGACGCACCAGTAAAAAGTTATAGCATTTCAATATTCCAAACTTTGATAATTATATTACGCACATTATAAAATTTTGTGAATTTTGAAGTTGCATCAGTGTTGCATTTTTTACTCAAAGGTAGTACTGTTATACCGATCTTTTAAATTGACAATAGTACTTTATGGTAACTAAATTTGAAGGTATTATGACGCTCCAGTAAAAAGTTACAGCATTTCAATATTACAAACTTTGATAGTTATATTACGCACAGTATAAAAGTTAGTGAATTTTGAAGTTGCATCAGTGTTTCATTTTTTTTAAACAAAGGTAGCACTGTTATACCGATATACTTTGATAGTATTATGACGCACCAGTAAAAAGTTACAGCATTTCAATGTTGCAAACTTTGATAGTTATATTAAGCACAGTATAAAAGTTAGTGAATTTTTAAGTTGCTTCAGTGTTTCATTTTTTATTCAAAGGTAGCACTGTTATACCGATATTTTAAATTGGCAATAGTACTTTCTTGTCACAAAATTTCAAGGTTTTATGACGCTCCAGTAAAAAGTTATAGCATTTCAATGTTCCAAACTTTGATAGTTATATTACGCACATTATAAAATTTTGTGAATTTTGAAGTTACATCAGTGTTTCATTTTTTACTCAAAGGTAGCACTGTTATATCGATATTTTAAATTGACAATAGTACTTTATGGTAACTAAATTTGAAGGTATTATGACGCTCCAGTAAAAAGTTACAGCATTTCAATATTGCAAACTTTAATAGTTATATTACACACAGTATAAAAGTTAGTGAATTTTGAAGTTGCATCAGTGTTTCATTTTTTACTCAAAGGTAGCACTGTTATACCGATATTTTAAATTGACTATAGTACTTTATTGTCACAAAATTTCAAAGTATTATGACGCTCCAGTGGAAAGCTACAGCATTTCAATATTGCAAACTTTGATAATTATATTACGCACAGTATAAAAGTTAGTGAATTTTTAAGCTGCCTCAGTGTTTCATTTTTTACTCAAAGGTAGCACTGTTATACCGATATTTGAAATTGACAATAGTACTTTATTGTAATAAAATTTCAAGGTCTTATGACGCACCAGTAAAAAGTTATAGCATTTCAATGTTCCAAACTTTGATAGTTATATTACGCACAGTATAAAATTTAGTGAATTTTGAAGTTGCATCAGTGTTTCATTTTTTACTCAAAGGTAGCACTGTTATACCGATCTTTTAAATTGTCAATGATACTTTATGGTCACAAAATTTGAAGGTATTATGACGCTCCAGTAAAAAGTTACAGCATTTCAATATTGCAAACTTTGATAGTTATATTACGCACAGTATAAAAATTAGTGAATTTTGAAGTTGCATCAGTGTTTCATTTTTTACTCACAGGTAGCACTGTTATACCGATATTTTAAAATGACAATAGTACTTTACTGTCACAAAATTTCAAAGTTTTATGACGCTCCAGCAAAAAGTTACAGCATTTCAATATTGCAAACTTTGATAATTATGTTACGCACAGTATAAAAGTTAGTGAAATTTGAAGTTGTGTCATTGTTTCATTTTTTACTCAAGGGAAGCACTGTTATACCGATATCTCAAATTGACAATAGTACTTTATTGTCACAAAATTTCAAGTTTTTATGAAGCACCCGTAAAAAGTTACAGCATTTCATTGTTGCAAACTTTTTTTATTTATATTACGCACAGTAAAAAAGTTAGTGAATGTTGAAGTTACATCAGTGTTTTATTTTTTATTCAAGGGTGGCACTGTTATGGCGATATTTGAAATTGACAATAGTACTTTATTGCAATAAACTTTTAAGGTCTTATGACGCACCAGTAAAAAGTTATAGCATTTCAATGTTCCAAAGTTTAATATTTATATTACGCACAGTATAAAATTTAGTGAATTTTGAAGTTGCATCAGTGTTTAATTTTTTACTCAAAGGTAGCACTGTTATACCGATCTTTTAAATTGACAATAGTACTTTATGGTCACAAAATTTGAAGGAATTATGACGCTCCAGTAAAAAGTTACAGCATTTCAATATTGCAATCTTTGATAGTCATATTACGCACAGTATAAAATTTAGTGAACTTTGAAGTTGCGGCAGTGTTTCATTTTTACTCAATGGTAGCACTGTTATACGGATATTTTAAACTGACAATAGTACTTTATTGTCACAAAATTTCAAGGTATTATGACGCTCCAGTAAAAAGTTACCGCATTTCAATATATCAAACTTTGATAGCTATGTTACGCCCAGTATAAAAGTTTGTGAATTTTGAAGTTGCTTCAGTGATTCATTTTTTACCCAAAGGTAGCACTGTTATACCGGTATTTTAAATTGACAATAGTACTTTATTGTCAGCAAATTTCAAGGTATTATGACACTCCAGTAAAAAGTTACAGCATTTCAATATTGCAAACTTTGATTGTTATGTTACGCACAGTATAAAATTTACTGAACTTTGAAGTTGTATCATTATTTCATTTTTTACTCAAGGGAAGCACTGTTATACCGATATCTCAAATTGACAATAGTAGTTTATTGTCACAAAATTTCAAGTTTTTATGAAGCACCAGTAAAAAGTTACAGCATTTCAATGTTGCAAACTTTGATAGTTATATTTCGCACAGTATAAAATTTAATGAACTTTGAAGTTGCATCAGTGTTTCATTTTTTACTCAAAGGTTGCACTGTTATACCGATATTTTAAATTGACAATAGTACTTTATTGTCAAAAAATTTCAAGGTCTTATGACGCACATGTAAAAAGTTACAGCATTTCAATGTTGCAAACTTTGATAGTTATATTACGCACATTATAAAAGTTTGTGAAATTTAAGTTGCATCAGTGTTTCATTCTTTACTCAAGGGAAGCACTGTTATGCCGATATTTCAAATTGACAAGAGTACTTTATTGTCACAAAATTTCAAGTTATTATGACGCACCAGTAAAAAGTTACAGCATTTCAATGTTGCAAACTTTGATAGTTATATTACGCACAGAATAAAAGTTAGTGAATTTTTAAGTTGCTTCAGTGTTTCATTTTTTACTCAAAGGTAGCACTGTTATACCGATATTTTAAATTGACAATATTACTTTATTGTCACAAAATTTCAAGGTCTTATGACGCTCCAGTAAAAAGTTACAGCATTTCAATATTGCAAACTTTGATACTTTTATTACGCACAGTATAAAAGTTAGTGAATTTTGAAGTTTCATCAGTGTTTCATTTTTACTCAATGGCAGCATTGTTATACCGATATTTCAAACTGACAACAGAACTTTATTATCACTGAATTTCAAGTTCTTATGACGTACCAGTAAAAAGTTACAGCATTTCAATGTTGCAAACTTTGATAGTTATATTAAGCACTGTATAAAAGTTAGTGAATTTTTAAGCTTCAGTGTTTCATTTTTTACTCAAAATTAGTACTATTATACCGATATTTCAAATTGATTATAGAACTTTATTGTCACAAAATTTCAAGGTCTTATGACGCACCAGTAAAAAGTTATAGCATTTCAATGTTCAAAACTTTGATAGTTATATTACGTAAATTATAAAATTTAGTGAAGTTTGAAGTTGCATCAGTGTTTCATTTTTTACTCAAAGGTAGCACTGTTATACCGATCTTTTAAATTGACAATAGTACTTTATGGTAACTAAATTTGAAGGTATTATGACGCTCCAGTAAAAAGTTACAGCATTTCAATATTGCAAACTTTGATAGTTATATTACGCACAGTATAAAAGTTAGTGAATTTTGACGTTGCATCAGTGTTTCATTTTTTACTCAAAGGTAGCACTGTTATACCGATATTTTAAATAGACAATAGTACTTTATTGTCACAAAATTTCAAGGTATTATGACGCTCCAGTAAAAAGCTACAGCATTTCAATATTGCAAACTTTGATAATTATATTACGCACAGTATAAAAGTTAGTGAATTTTTAAGCTGCCTCAGTGTTTCATTTTTTACGCAAAGGTAGCACTGTTATACCGATATTTGAAATTGACAACAGTACTTTATTGTAATAAAATTTCAAGGTCTTATGACGCACCAGTAAAAAGTGATAGCATTTCAATGTTCCAAACTTTGATAGTTATATTACGCAAAGTATAAAATTTAGTTAATTTTGAAGTTGCATCAGTTTTTCATTTTTTACTCAAAGGTAGCACTGTTATACCGATATCTCAAATTGACAATAATACTTTATGGTCACAAAATTTGAAGGTATTATGACGCTCCAGTAAAAAGTTACAGCATTTCAATATTGCAAACTTTGATAGTTATATTACGCACAGTATAAAAATTAGTGAATTTTGAAGTTGCATCAGTGTTTCATTTTTTACTCAAAGGTAGCACTGTTATACCAATATTTTAAAATGACAATAGTACTTTATTGTCACAAAATTTCAAGTTTTTATGAAGCACCAGTAAAAAGTTACAGCATTTCAATGTTGCAAACTTTTTTTAGTTATATTACGCACAGTATGAAAGTTAGTGAATGTTGAAGTTACATCAGTGTTTTATTTTTTTTTCAAGGGTGGCACTGTTATGCCGATATTTGAAATTGACAATAGTACTTTATTGTAATAAAATTTTAAGGTCTTATGACACACCAGTAAAAAGTTATAGCATTTCAATGTTCCAAACTTTGATATTTATATTACGCACAGTATAAAATTTAGTGAATTTTGAAGTTGCATCAGTGTTTAATTTTTTACTCAAAGGTAGCAATGTTATACCGATCTTTTAAATTGACAATAGTACTTTATGGTCACAAAATTTGAAGGTATTATGACGCTCCAGTAAAAAGTTACAGCCTTAGAATATTGCAAACTTTGATAGTCATATTACTCACAGTATAAAAGTTAGTGAACTTTGAAGTTGCGGCAGTGTTTCATTTTTTACTCAATGGTAGCACTGTTATACGGATATTTTAAATTGACAATAGTACTTTATTGTCACAAAATTTCAAGGTATTATGACGCTCCAGTAAAAAGTTACCGCATTTCAATATATCAAACTTTGATAGCTATGTTACGCCCAGTATAAAAGTTTGTGAATTTTGAAGTTGCATCAGTGTTTCATTTTTTACCCAAAGGTAGCACTGTTATACCGATATTTTAAATTGACAATAGTACTTTATAGTCACAAAATTTCATGGTATTAAGACGCTCCAGTAAAAAGTTACAGCATTTCAATATTGCAAACTTTGATAATTATGTTACGCACAGTATAAAAGTTAGTGAACTTTGAAGTTGTATCATTGTTTCATTTTTTACTCAAGGGAAGCACTGTTATATCGATATCTCAAACTGACAATAGTAGTTTATTGTCACAAAATTTCAAGTTTCTATGAAGCACCAGTAAAAAGTTACAGCATTTCAATGTTGCTAACTTTGATAGTTATATTACGCACACTATAAAAGTTAGGGAATTTTTAAGTTGCTTCAGTGTTTCATTTTTTACTCAAAATTATCACTATTATACCGATATTTCAAATTGTTAATAGTACTTTATTGTCACAAAATTTAAATTTTTTATGAAGCACCAGAAAAAAGTTACAGCATTTCAGTGTTGCAAAATTTTTTAATTATATTACGCACAGTATATAAGTTAGTGAAATTTGAAGTTACATCAGTATTTTATTTTTTACTCAAGGGAAGCACTGTTATGCCGATATTTGAAATTGACAATAGTACTTTATTGTAATAAAATTTCAAGGTCTTATGACGCACCAGTAAAAAGTTATAGCATTTCAATGTTCCAAACTTTGATAGTTATGTTACGCACAGTATAAAATTTAGTGAATTTTGAAGTGGTATCAGTGTTTCATTTTTACTCAAAGGTAGCACTGTTATACCGATATTTTAAATTGACAATAGTACTTTATAGTCACAAAATTTCATGGTATTAAGACGCTCCAGTAAAAAGTTACAGCATTTCAATATTGCAAACTTTGATAATTATGTTACGAACAGTATGAAAGTTAGTGAACTTTGAAGTTGTATCATTGTTGCATTTTTTACTCAAGGGAAACACTGTTATACCGATATCTCAAATTGACAATAGTACTTTATTGTCACAAAATTTCAAGTTTTTATGAAGCACCAGTAAAAAGTAACAGCATTTCAATATTGGAAACTTTGATAGTCATATTACGCACAGTATAAAAGTTAGTGAATTTTGAAGTTGCATCAGTGTTTCATTTTTTACTCAATGGTAGCACTGTTATACCGATATTTTAAATTGACAATAGTACTTTATTGTCACAAAATTTCAAGATATTATGACGCTCCAATAAAAAGTTACAGCATTTCAATATATAAAACTTTGATAGCTATGTAACGCACAGTATAAAAGTTAGTGAATTTTGAAGTTGCATCAGTGTTTCATTTTTTACCCAAAGGTAGCACTGTTATACCGATATTTTAAATTGACAATAATACTTTATTGTCATAAAATTTCAACGTATTATGACGCTCCAGTAAAAAGTTACAGCATTTCAATATTGCAAACTTTGATAGTTATATTACGCACAGTATAAAATTTAGTGAATTTTGAAATTGCATCAGTGTTTCATTTTTACTCAAGGGTAGCACTGTTATACCGATATTTTAAATTGACAAGAGTACTTTATTGTCACAAAATTTCAAGGTATTACGACGCTCCAGTAAAAAGTTACAGCATATCAATATTGCAAACTTTGATAGTTATGTTACGCACAGTATAAAAGTTAGTAAACTTTGAACTTGTATCATTGTTTCATTTTTTACTCAAGGGAAGCACTGTTATACCGATATCTCCTACTAACAATAGTACTTTATTGTCACAAAATTTCAAGTTTTTATGATGCACCAGTAAAAATTTACAGCATTTCAATGTTGCAAACTTTTTTAGTTATATTACGTACAGTATAAAAGTTAGTGAATTTTGAAGTTACATCAGTGTTTTATTGTTTAATCAAGGGTAGCACTGCTACGCCGATATTTTAAAATGACAATAGTACTTTATTGTCACAAAATTTCAAAGTTTTATGACGCTCCAGCAAAAAGTTACAGCATTTCAATATTGCAAACTTTGATAGTTATGTTACGCACAGAATAAAAGTTAGTGCACTTTGACGTTGTATCATTGTTTAATTTTTTACTCAAGGGAAGCACTGTTATACCGATATCTCAAATTGACAATAGTACTTTATTGTCACAAAATTTCAAGTTTTTTTGAAGCACCAGTAAAAAGTTACAGCATTTCAATGTTGCAAACTTTTTTTTATTTATATTACGCACAGTATAAAAGTTAGTGAATGTTGAAGTTATATCAGTGTTTTATTTTTTATTCAAGGGTGGCACTGTTATGCCGATATTTGAAATTGACAATAGTACTTTATTGTAATAAAATTTCAAGGTCCTATGATGGACCAGTAAAAAGTTATAGCATTTCAATGTTCCAAACTTTGATATTTATATTAAGCACAGTATAAAAGTTAGTGAATTTTGAAGTTGCATCAGTGTTTCATTTTTTACTCAATGGTAGCACTGTTATACCGATATTTTAAATTGATAATAGTACTTTATTGTCACAAAATTTCAAGATATTATGACGCTCCAATAAAAAGTTACAGCATTTCAATATATAAAACTTTGATAGCTATGTAACGCACAGTATAAAAGTTAGTGAATTTTGAAGTTGCATCAGTGTTTCATTTTTTACCCAAAGGTAGCACTGTTATACCGATATTTTAAATTGACAATAATACTTTATGATCACAAAATTTGAAGGTATTATGATGCTCCAGTAAAAAGTTACAGCATTTAAATATTGCAAACTTTGATTGTTATATTACGCACAGTATAAAAATTAGTGAATTTTGTAGTTGCATCAGTGTTTAATTTTTTACTCAAAGGTAGCACTGTTATACCGATATTTTAAAATGACAATAGTACTTTATTGTCACAAAATTTTAAAGTTTTATGACGCTCCAGCAAAACGTTACAGCATTTCAATATTGCAAACTTTGATAGTTATGTTACGCACAGAATAAAAGTTAGTGAACTTTGAAGTTGTATCATTGTTTCATTTTTTACTCAAGGGAAGCACTGTTATACCGACATCTCAAATTGACAATAGTACTTTATTGTCACAAAATTTCAAGTTTTTTTGAAGCACCAGTAAAAAGTTACAGCATTTCAATGTTGCAAACTTTTTTAGTTATATTACGCACAGTATAAAAGTTAGTGAATGTTGAAGTTATATCAGTGTTTTATTTTTTATTCAAGGGTGTCACTGTTATGCCGATATTTGAAATTGACAATAGTACTTTATTGTAATAAAATTTCAAGGTCCTATGGCGGACCAGTAAAAAGTTATAGCATTTCAATGTTCCAAACTTTGATATTTATATTACGCACAGTATAAAATTTAGTGAATTTTGAAGTTGCATCAGTGTTTCATTTTTTACTCAAAGGTAGCACTGTTATACCGATATTTTAAATTGACAATAGTTCTCTATGGTCACAAAATTTGAAGGTATTATGACGCTCCAGTAAAAAGTTACAGCATTTCAATATTGCAAACTTTGATAGCTATGTTACGCACAGTATAAAAGTTAGTAAACTTTGAAGTTGTATCATTGTTTCATTTCTTACTCAAGGGAACCACTGTTATACCGATATCTCAAACTAACAATAGTACTTTATTGTCACAAAATTTCAAGTTTTTATGATGCACCAGTAAAAAGTTACTGCATTTCAATGCTGCAAACTTTTTTAGTTATATTACGTACAGTATAAAAGTTAGTGAATTTTGAAGTTACATCAGTGTTTTATTGTTTAATCAAGGGTAGCACTGCTACGCCGATATTTGAAATTGACAATAGTACTTTATTGTAAAAAAATTTCAAGGTCTTATGACGCACCAGTAAAAAGTTATAGCATTTCAATGTTCCAAACTTTGATAGTTATGTTACGCACAGAATAAAAGTTAGTGAACTTTGAAGTTGTATCATTGTTTCATTTCTTACTCAAGGGAACCACTGTTATACCGATATCTCAAATTGACAATAGTACTTTATTGTCACAAAATTTCAAGTTTTTTTGAAGCACCAGTAAAAAGTTACAGCATTTCAATGTTGCAAACTTTTTTAGTTATATTACGCACAGTATAAAAATTAGTGAATTTTGAAGTTGCATCAGTGTTTCATTTTTTACTCAAAGGTAGCACTGTTATACCTATATTTTAAATTGACAATAATACTTTATTGTCACAAAATTTCAAGGTAATATGACGTTCCAGTAAAAAGTTACAGCATTTCAATATTGCAAACTTTGATAGTTATATTACGCACAGTATAAAATTTAGTGAATTTTGAAGTTGCATCAGTGTTTCATTTTTTACTTAAAGGTAGCACTGTTATACCGATATTTCAAATTGACAAGAGTACTTTATTATCACAAAATTTCAAGTTCTTATGACGCACCAGCAAAAAGTTACAGTATTTCAATGTTGCAAACTTTGATAGTTATATTACGCACAGTATAAAAGTTAGTGAATTTTGAAGTTTCATCAGTGTTTCATTTTTACTCAAGGGTAGCACTGTTATACCGATATCTCAAACTAACAATAGTACTTTATTGTCACAAAATTTCAAGTTTTTATGAAGCACCAGAAAAAGATACAGCATTTCAATGTTGCAAACTTTTTTAGTTATATTACGCACAATATAAAAGTTAGTGAATATTGAAGTTACATCAGTGTTTTATTTTTTAATCAAGGGTAGCACTGCTACGCCGATATTTGAAATTGACAATAGTACTTTATTGTAAAAAAATTTCAAGGTCTTATGACGCACCAGTAAAAAGTTATAGCATTTCAATGTTCCAAACTTTGATAGTTATATTACGCACAGTATAAAATTTAGTGAATTTTGAAGTTGCATCAGAGTTTCATTTATTACCAGTAAAAAGTTATAGCATTTCAATGTTCCAAACTTTGATAGTTATATTACGCACAGTATAAAATTTAGTGAATTTTGAAGTTGCATCAGAGTTTCATTTTTTACTCAAAAGTAACACTGTTATAGCGATCTTTTAAATTGACAATAATACTTTATGATCACAAAATTTTAAGGTATTATGATGCTCCAGTAAAAAGTTACAGCATTTCAATATTGCAAACTTTGATAGTTATATTACGCACAGTATAAAAATTAGTGAATTTTGAAGTTGCATCAGTGTTTCATTTTTTACTCAAAGGTAGCACTGTTATACCGATATTTTAAAATGACAATAGTACTTTATTGTCACAAAATTTCAAAGTTTGATAGCTATGCTACGCACAGTATAAAAGTTAGTGAATTTTGAAGTTGCATCAGTGTTTCATTTTTTACCCAAAGGTAGCACTGTTATTCCGATATTTTAAATTGACAATAATACTTTATTGTCACAAAATTTCAAGGTATTATGACGCTCCAGTAAAAAGTTACAGCGTTTCAATATTGCAAACTTTGATAGTTATGTTACGCACAGTATAAAAGTTAGTGAACTTTGAAGTTGCATCAGTGTTTAATTTTTTACTCAAAGTTAGCACTGTTATACCGATATTTTAAAATGACAATAATACTTTATTGTCACAGAATTTCAAAGTTTTATGACGCTTCAGTAAAAAGTTACAGCGTTTCAATGTTGCAAACTTTTTTAGTTATATTACGCACAGTATAAAAGTTAGTGAATTTTGAAGTTACATCAGTGTTTTATTTTTTACTCAAGGGTAGCACTGCTATGCCGATATTTGAAATTGACAATAGTACTTTATTGTACTAAAATTTCAAGGTCTTATGATGCACCAGTAAAAAGTTATAACATTTCAATGTTCCAAACTTTGATAGTTATATTACGCACAGTATAAAATTTAGTGAATTTTGAAGTTGCATCAGAGTTTCATTTTTTACTCAACGGTAGCACTGTTATACCGATCTTTTAAATTGACAATAATACTTTATGGTCACAAAATTTCAAGGTATTATGACGCTCCAGTAAAAAGTTACAGCATTTCAATGTTGCAAACTTTGATAGTTATATTACGCACAGTATAAAAGTGTGTGAATTTTTAAGTTGACTCAGTCTTTCATTCTTTACTCAATGGTAGCACTGTTATACCGATATTTCAAATTGACAAGAGTACTTTATTGTCACAAAATTTCAAGTTCTTATGACGCAACAAGTAAAAAGTTACAGCATTTCAATATTGCAAACTTTCCTAGTTATGTTACGCACAGTATAAAAGTTAGTGAACTTTGAAGTTGTATCATTGTTTCATTTTTTACTCAAGGGAAGCACTGTTATACCGATATCTCAAACTGACAATAGTACTTTATTGTCACAAAATTTCAAGTTTTTATGAAGCACCAATAAAAAGTTACAGCATTTCAATGTTGCAAACTTTTTTAGTTATATTACGCACAGTATAAAAGTTAGTGAATTTTGAAGTTACATCAGTGTTTTATTTTTTACTCAAGGGTAGCACTGTTATGCCGATATTTGAAATTGACAATAGTACTTTATTGTAGTAAAATTTCAAGGTCTTATGACGCACCAGTAAAAAGTTATAGCATTTCAATGTCCCAACTTTCATAGTTATGTTACGCACAGTATACAATTTTGTGAATTTTGAAGTTGCAGCAATGTTTCATTTTTTACTCAAAGGTAGCACTGTTATACCGATCTTTTAAATTCACAATAGTACTTTATGTTCACAAAACTTCAAGGTATTATGACGCTCCAGTAAAAAGTTACAGCATTTCAATTTTGCAAACTTTGATAGCTATGTTACGCACAGAATAAAAGTTAGTGAATTTTGAAGTTGCATCAGTGTTTCATTTTTTACTCAAAGGTAGCACTGTTATACCGATATTTTAAATTGACAATAGTACTTTATTGTCACAAAATTTCAAGGTTTTATGACGCTTTAGCAAAAAGTTACAGCATTTCAATATTGCAAACTTTCATACTTATGTTACGCACAGTATAAAAGTTAGTGAACTTTGTAGTTGTATCATTGTTTCATTTTTTACTCAAGGGAAGCACTGTTATACCGATATCTCAAACTGACAATAGTACTTTATTGTCACAAAATTTCAAGTTTTTATGAAGCACCAGTAAAAAGTTACAGCATTTTAATGTTGCAAACTTTGATAATTATATTACGCACAGTATAAAAGTTAGTGAACTTTGAAGTTACATCAGTGTTTTATTTTTTACTCAAGGGTAGCACTGCTATGCCGATATTTGAAATTGACAATAGTTCTTTATTGTACCAAAATTTCAAGGTCCTATGATGCACCAGTAAAAAGTTATAGCATTTCAATGCTCCAAACTTTGATATTTATATTACGCACAGTATAAAATTTAGTGAATTTTGAAGTTGCATCAGAGTTTCATTTTTTACTAAAAGGTAGCACTGTTATACCGATCTTTTAAACTGACAATAATACTTTATGGTCACAAAATTTCAAGGTATTATGACGCTCCAGTAATAAGTTACAGCATTTCAATATTGCAAACTTTGATATTTATATTACGCACAGTATAAAAATTAGTGAATTTTGAAGTTGCATCAGTGTTTAATTTTTTACTCAAAGGTAGCACTGTTATACCGATATCTCAAATTGACAATAGTACTTTATTGTCACAAAATTTCAAGTTTTTATGAAGCACCAGTAAAAAGTTACAGCATTTCAATGTTGCTATTTTTTTAAATTATATTACGCACAGTATAAAAGTTAGTGAATGTTGAAGTTACATCAGTGTTTTATTTTTTATTCAAGGGTGGCACTGTTATGCCGATATTTGAAATTGACAATAGTACTTTATTTTAATAGAATTTCAAGGTCTAATGACGCACCAGTAAAAAGTTATAGCATTTCAATGTCCCAAACTTTGATAGTTATATTAAGCACAGTATAAAATTTAGTGAATTTTGAAGTTGCATCAGTGTTACATTTTTTACTCAAAGGTATCACTGTTATACCAATCTTTTAAATTAACAATAGTACTTTATGGTCACAAAATTTGAAGGTATTATGACGCTCCAGTAAAAAGTTACAGCATTTCAATATTGCAAACTTTGATTGTCATATTACGCACAGTATAAAAGTTAGTGAATTTTGAAGTTGCATCAGTGTTTCATTTTTTACCCAAAGGTAGCACTGTTATGCCGATATTTGAAATTGACAATAGTACTTTATTGTAATAAAATTTCAAGGTCCTATGACGCACCAGTAAAAAGTTACAGCCTTTCAATGTTGCAAACTTTTTTTATTTATATTACGCACAGTATAAAAGTTAATGAATTTTTAAGTTGCTTCAGTGTTTCATTTTTTACTCAAAATTATCACTATTATACCGATATTTCAAATTGATAATAGTACTTTATTGTCACCAAATTTCAAGATTATATGACGCACCAGTAAAAAGTTACAGCATTTCAATGTTGCAAACTTTTTTAGTTATATTACGCACAGTATAAAAGTTAGTGAACTTTGAAGTTACATCAGTGTTTTATTTTTTTACTCAAGGGTAGCACTGTTATGCCGATATTTGATATTGACAATTGTACTTTATAGTCATAAAATTTCAAGGTTTTACGACGCACAAATAAAAAGGATCCAGCATTTCAATGTTGCAAACTTTGATAGTTATATTACGCACAGTATAAAAGTGTGTGAATTTTTAAGCTGCATCAGTGTTTCATTCTTTACCCAATGGTAGCACTGTTATACCAATATTTCAAATTGACAAGAGTACTTAATTGTCACCAAATTTCAAGTTCTTATGACGCAACAAGTAAAAAGTTACAGCATTTCAATATTGCAAACTTTCATAGTTATGTTACGCACAGTATAAAAGTTGGTGAACTTTGAAGTTGTATCATTGTTTCATTTTTTACTCAAGGGAAGCACTGTTATACCGATATCTCAAACTGACAATAGTACTTTATTGTCACAAAATTTCAAGTTTTTATGAAGCACCAATAAAAAGTTACAGCATTTCAATGTTGCAAACTTTTTTAGTTATATTACGCACAGTATAAAAGTTAGTGAATTTTGAAGTTACATCAGTGTTTCATATTTTACTCAAGGGTAGCACTGTTATACCGATCTTTTAAATTGAAAATAGTACTTCATGGTCACAAAATTTCAAATTTTTATGACGCTCCAGTAACAACTTACAGCATTTCAATATTGCAAACTTTGATAGCTATGTTACGCATAGTATAAAAGTTAGTGAACTTTCATTTTTTACTCAAGGGAAGCACTGTTATACCGATATCTCAAATTGACAATAGTAGTTTATTGTCACAAAATTTCAAGTTTTTATGAAGCACCAGTAAAAAGTTACAGCATTTCAATGTTGCAAACTTTGATAGTTATATTACGCACAGTATAAAAGTTAGTGAATTTTGAAGTTTCATCAGTGTTTCATTTTTACTCAAGGGTAGCACTGTTATACCGATATTTTAAATTGACAAGAGTACTTTATTGTCCCAAAATTTCAAGGTATTATGACGCTCCAGTAAAAAGTTACAGCATTTCAATATTGCAAACTTTGATAATTATGTTACGCACAGTATAAAATTAAGTTAACTTTGAAGTTGTATCATTGTTTCATTTTTTACTCAAGGGAAGCACTGTTATACCGATATCTCAAACTAACAATAGTACTTTATTGTCACAAAATTTCAAGTTTTTATGAAGCCCCAGTAAAAAGTTACAGCATTTCAATGTTGCAAACTTTTTTAGTTATATTACGCACAGTATAAAAGTTAGTGAATTTTGAAGTTACATCAGTGTTTTATTTTTTACTCAAGGGTAGCACTGCTATGCCGATATTTGAAACTGACAATAGTACTTTATTGTACTAAAATTTCAAGGTCTTCTGATGCACCAGTAAAAAGTTATAGCATTTCAATGCTCCAAACTTTGATAGTTATATTACGCACAGTATAAAATTTAGTGAATTTTGAAGTTGCATCAGAGTTTCATTTTTTACTCAAAGGTAGCACTGTTATACCGATCTTTTAAACTGAAAATAATACTTTATGGTCACAAAATTTCAAGGTATTATGACGCTCCAGTAATAAGTTACAGAATTTCAATATTGCAAACTTTGATAGTTATATTACGCACAGTATAAAAATTTGTGAATTTTGAAGTTGCATCAGTGCTTAATTTTTTACTCAAAGGTAGCACTGTTATACCGATATTTTAAAATGACAAAAGTACTTTATTGTCACAAAATTTCAAAGTTTTATGATGCTCCAGCAAAAAGTTCCAGCATTTCAATATTGCAAACTTTGATATTTATGTTACGCACAGAATAAAAGTTAGTGAAATTTGAAGTTGTATCATTGTTTCATTTTTTACTCAAGGGAAGCACTGTTATACCGATATCTCAAATTGACAATAGTACTTTATTGTCACAAAATTTCAAGTTTTTGTGAAGCACCAGTAAAAAGTTACAGCCTTTCAATATTGCAAACTTTTTTTAGTTATATTACGCACAGTATAAATGTTAATGAATTTTTAAGTTGCTTCAGTGTTTCATTTTTTACTCAAAATTATCACTATTATACCGATATTTCAAATTGATAATAGTACTTTATTGTCACCAAATTTCAAGATCATATGACGCACCAGTAAAAAGTTACAGCATTTCAATGTTGCAAACTTTTTTAGTTATATTACGCACAGTATAAAAGTTAGTGAACTTTGAAGTTACATCAGTGTTTTATTTTTTACTCAAGGGTAGCACTGTTATGCCGATATTTGATATTGACAATAGTACTTTATAGTCATAAAATTTCAAGGTTTTACGATGCACAATTAAAAAGGATCCAGCATTTCAATGTTGCAAACTTTGATAGTTATATTACGCACAGTATAAAAGTGTGTGAATTTTTAAGTTGTATCAGTGTTTCATTCTTTACCCAATGGTGGCACTGTTATACCGATATTTCAAATTGACAAGAGTACTTTATTGTCACAAAATTTCAAGTTATTATGACGCAACAAGTAAAAAGTTACAGCATTTCAATATTGCAAACTTTGATAGCTATGTTACGCACAGTATAAAAGTTAGTGAATTTTGAAGTTGCATCAGTGTTTCATTTTTCACTCAAAGGTAGCACTGTTATACCGATATTTTAAATTGACAATAGTACTTTATTGTCACAAAATTTCAAGTTCTTATGATGCACCAGTAAAAAGTTATAGCATTTCAATGCTCCAAACTTTGATATTTATATTACGCACAGTATAAAATTTAGTGAATTTTGAAGTTGCATCAGAGTTTCATTTTTTACTCAAAGGTAGCACTGTTATACCGATCTTTTAAACTGACAATTGTAATTTATTGTCACAAAATTTAAAGGTATTATGACGCTCCAGTAATAAGTTACAGCATTTCAATATTGCAAACTTTGATAGTTATATTACGCACAGTATAAAAATTAGTGAATTTTGAAGTTACATCAGTGTTTTATTTTTTACTCAAGGGTAGCACTGCTATGCCGATATTTGAAATTGACAATAGTACTTTATTGTAATAAAATTTCAAGGTCCTATGACGCACCAGTAAAAAGTTATAGCATTTCAATGTTCCAAACTTTGATATTTATATTACGCACAGTATAAAATTTAGTGAATTTTGAAGTTGCATCAGTGTTTCATTTTTTACTCAAAGGTAGCACTGTTATACCGATCTTTTATATAGACAATAGTACTTTATGGTCACAAAATTTGAAGGTATTATGACGCTCCAGTAAAAAGTTACAGCATTTCAATATTGCAAACTTTGATAGCTATGTTACGCACAGTATAAACGTTAGTGAATTTTGAAGTTGCATCAGTGTTTCATTTTTTACTCAAAGGTAGCACTGTTATACCGATATTTGAAATTGACAATAGTACTTTATAGTCATAAAATTTCAAGGTTTTACGACGCACAATTAAAAAAGATCCAGCATTTCAATGTTGCAAACTTTCATAGTTATGTTACGCACAGTATAAAAGTTAGTGAACTTTGAAGTTGTATCATTGTTTCATTTTTTACTCAAGGGAAGCACTGTTATACCGATATCTCAAACTGACAATAGTACTTTATTGTCGCAAAATTTCAAGTTTTTATGAAGCACCAATAAAAAGTTACAGCATTTCAATGTTGCAAACTTTTTTTGTTATATTACGCACAGTATAAAAGTTAGTGAATTTTGAAGTTACATCAGTGTTTTATTTTTTACTCAAGGGTAGCACTGTTATGCCGATATTTGAAATTGACAATAGTACTTTATTGTAATAAAATTTCAAGGTCTTATGACGCACCAGTAAAAAGTTATAGTATTTCAATGTTCCAAACTTTGATAGTTATATTACGCACAGTATAAAATTTAGTGAATTTTGAAGTTGCATCAGTGTTTCATTTTTTACTCAAAGGTAGCACTGTTATACCGATCTTTTAAATTGACAATAGTACTTCATGGTCACAAAATTTCAAAGTATTATGACGCTCCAGTAAAAACTTACAGCATTTCAATATTGCAAACTTTGATAGCTATGTTACGCACAGTATAAAAGTTAGTGAACTTTGAAGTTGTATCATTGTTTCATTTTTTACTCAAGGGAAGCACTGTTATACCGATATTTCAAATTGACAATAGTTGTTAACTGTCACAAAATTTCAAGTTTTTATGAAGCACCAGTAAAAAGTTACAGCATTTCAATGTTGCAAACTTTGATAGTTATATTACGCACAGTATAAAAGTTAGTGAATTTTTAATTTGCTTCATTGTTTCATTTTTTACTCAAAATTATCACTATTATACCGATATTTCAAATTGATAATAGTACTTTATTGTCACAAAATTTCAATTTTTTATGAAGCACCAATAAAAAGTTACAGCATTTCAATGTTGCAAACTTTTTTAGTTATATTACGCACAGTATAAAAGTTAGTGAATTTTGAAGTTACATCAGTGTTTTATTTTTTACTCAAGGGTAGCACTGCTATGCCGATATTTGAAATTGACAATAGTACTTTATTGTACTAAAATTTCAAGGTCTTATGATGCACCAGTAAAAAGTTATAGCATTTCAATGCTCCAAACTTTTATAGTTATATTACGCACAGTATAAAATTTAGTGAATTTTGAAGTTGCATCAGAGTTTCATTTTTTACTCAAAGGTAGCACTGTTATACCGATCTTTTAAACTGACAATAATACTTTATGGTCACAAAATTTCAAGGTATTATGACGCTCCAGTAATAAGTTACAGAATTTGAATATTGCAAACTTTGATAGTTATATTACGCACAGTATAAAAATTTGTGAATTTTGAAGTTGCATCTGTGTTTAATTTTTTACTCAAAGGTAGCACTGTTATACCGATATTTTAAAATGACAAAAGTACTTTATTGTCACAAAATTTCAAAGTTTTATGATGCTCCAGCAAAAAGTTCCAGCATTTCAATATTGCAAACTTTGATATTTATGTTACGCACAGAATAAAAGTTAGTGAAATTTGAAGTTGTATCATTGTTTCATTTTTTACTCAAGGGAAGCACTGTTATACCGATATCTCAAATTGACAATAGTACTTTATTGTCACAAAATTTCAAGTTTTTGTGAAGCACCATAAAAAGTTACAGCCTTTCAATGTTGCAAACTTTTTTTAGTTATATTACGCACAGTATAAAAGTTAATGATTTTTTAAGTTGCTTCAGTGTTTCATTTTTTACTCAAAATTATCACTATTATACCGATATTTCAAATTGATAATAGTACTTTATTGTCATCAAATTTCAAGATCACATGACGCACCAGTAAAAAGTTACCGCATTTCAATGTTGCAAACTTTTTTAGTTATATTACGCACAATATAAAAGTTAGTGAACTTTGAAGTTACATTAGTGTTTTATTTTTTACTCAAGGGTAGCACTGTTATGCCGATATTTGATATTGACAATAGTACTTTATAGTCATAAAATTTCAAGGTTTTACGACGCACAATTAAAAAGGATCCAGCATTTCAATGTTGCAAACTTTGATAGTTATATTACGCACAGTATAAAAGTGTATGAATTTTTAAGTTGCATCAGTGTTTCATTCTTTACCCAATGGTGGCACTGTTATACCGATATTTCAAATTGACAAGAGTACTTTATTGTCACAAAATTTCGAGTTCTTATGACGCAACAAGTAAAAAGTTACAGCATTTCAATATTGCAAACTTTCATAGTTATGTTACGCACAGTATAAAAGGTAGTGAACTTTGAAGTTGTATCATTGTTTCATTTTTTACTCAAGGGAAGCACTGTTATACCGATATCTCCAACTGACAATAGTACTTTATTGTCACAAAATTTCAAGTTTTTATGAAGCACTAATAAAAAGTTACAGCATTTCAATGTTGCAAACTTTTTTAGTTATATTACGCACAGTATAAAAGTTAGTGAATTTTGAAGTTACATCAGTGTTTCATTTTTTACTCAAGGGTAGCACTGTTATACCGATCTTTTAAATTGAAAATAGTACTTCATGGTCACAAAATTTCAAGGTATTATGACGCTCCAGTAAAAAGTTACAGCATTTCAATATTGCAAACTTTGATAGCTATGTTACGCACAGTATAAAAGTTAGTGAATTTTGAAGTTGCATCAGTGTTTCATTTTTCACTCAAAGGTAGCACTGTTATACCGATATTTTAAATTTACAATAGTACTTTATTGTCACAAAATTTCAAGGTTTTATGACGCTCCAGCAAAAAGTTACAGCATTTCAATATTGCAAACTTTGATACTTAAGTTACGCACAGTATAAAAGTTAGTGAACTTTGAAGTTGTATCATTGTTTCATTTTTTACTCAAGGGAAGCACTGTTATACCGATATCTCAAACTGACAATAGTACTTTATTGTCGCAAAATTTCAAGTTTTTATGAAGCACCAATAAAAAGTTACAGCATTTCAATGTTGAAAACTTTTTTAGTTATATTACGCACAGTATAAAAGTTAGTGAATTTTGAAGTTACATCAGTGTTTTATTTTTTACTCAAGGGTAGCACTGTTATGCCGATATCTCAAATTGACAATAGTACTTTATTGTCACAAAATTTCAAGTTTTTGTGAAGCACCATAAAAAGTTACAGCCTTTCAATGTTGCAAACTTTTTTTAGTTATATTACGCACAGTATAAAAGTTAATGATTTTTTAAGTTGCTTCAGTGTTTCATTTTTTACTCAAAATTATCACTATTATACCGATATTTCAAATTGATAATAGTACTTTATTGTCATCAAATTTCAAGATCACATGACGCACCAGTAAAAAGTTACCGCATTTCAATGTTGCAAACTTTTTTAGTTATATTACGCACAATATAAAAGTTAGTGAACTTTGAAGTTACATCAGTGTTTTATTTTTTACTCAAGGGTAGCACTGTTATGCCGATATTTGATATTGACAATAGTACTTTAGAGTCATAAAATTTCAAGGTTTTACGACGCACAATTAAAAAGGATCCAGCATTTCAATGTTGCAAACTTTGATAGTTATATTACGCACAGTATAAAAGTGTATGAATTTTTAAGTTGCATCAGTGTTTCATTCTTTACCCAATGGTGGCACTGTTATACCGATATTTCAAATTGACAAGAGTACTTTATTGTCACAAAATTTCGAGTTCTTATGACGCAACAAGTAAAAAGTTACAGCATTTCAATATTGCAAACTTTCATAGTTATGTTACGCACAGTATAAAAGGTAGTGAACTTTGAAGTTGTATCATTGTTTCATTTTTTACTCAAGGGAAGCACTGTTATACCGATATCTCCAACTGACAATAGTACTTTATTGTCACAAAATTTCAAGTTTTTATGAAGCACTAATAAAAAGTTACAGCATTTCAATGTTGCAAACTTTTTTAGTTATATTACGCACAGTATAAAAGTTAGTGAATTTTGAAGTTACATCAGTGTTTCATTTTTTACTCAAGGGTAGCACTGTTATACCGATCTTTTAAATTGAAAATAGTACTTCATGGTCACAAAATTTCAAGGTATTATGACGCTCCAGTAAAAAGTTACAGCATTTCAATATTGCAAACTTTGAGAGCTATGTTACGCACAGTATAAAAGTTAGTGAATTTTGAAGTTGCATCAGTGTTTCATTTTTCACTCAAAGGTAGCACTGTTATACCGATATTTTAAATTTACAATAGTACTTTATTGTCACAAAATTTCAAGGTTTTATGACGCTCCAGCAAAAAGTTACAGCATTTCAATATTGCAAACTTTGATACTTAAGTTACGCACAGTATAAAAGTTAGTGAACTTTGAAGTTGTATCATTGTTTCATTTTTTACTCAAGGGAAGCACTGTTATACCGATATCTCAAACTGACAATAGTACTTTATTGTCGCAAAATTTCAAGTTTTTATGAAGCACCAATAAAAAGTTACAGCATTTCAATGTTGCAAACTTTTTTAGTTATATTACGCACAGTATAAAAGTTAGTGAATTTTGAAGTTACATCAGTGTTTTATTTTTTACTCAAGGGTAGCACTGTTATGCCGATATTTGAAATTGACAATAGTACTTTATTGTAATAAAATTTCAAGGTCTTATGACGCACCAGTAAAAAGTTATAGTATTTCAATGTTCCAAACTTTGATAGTTATATTACGCACAGTATAAAATTTAGTGAATTTTGAAGTTGCATCAGTGTTTCATTTTTTACTCAAAGGTAGCACTGTTATACCGATCTTTTAAATTGACAATAGTACTTCATGGTCACAAAATTTCAAAGTATTATGACGCTCCAGTAAAAACTTACAGCATTTCAATATTGCAAACTTTGATAGCTATGTTACGCACAGTATAAAAGTTAGTGAACTTTGAAGTTGTATCATTGTTTCATTTTTTACTCAAGGGAAGCACTGTTATACCGATATCTCAAATTGACAATAGTTGTTTACTGTCACAAAATTTCAAGTTTTTATGAAGCACCAGTAAAAAGTTACAGCATTTCAATGTTGCAAACTTTGATAGTTATATTACGCACAGTATAAAAGTTAGTGAATTTTTAATTTGCTTCAGTGTTTCATTTTTTACTCAAAATTATCACTATTATACCGATATTTCAAATTGATAATAGTACTTTATTGTCACAAAATTTCAATTTTTTATGAAGCACCAATAAAAAGTTACAGCATTTCAATGTTGCAAACTTTTTTAGTTATATTACGCACAGTATAAAAGTTAGTGAATTTTGAAGTTACATCAGTGTTTTATTTTTTACTCAAGGGTAGCACTGCTATGCCGATATTTGAAATTGACAATAGTACTTTATTGTACTAAAATTTCAAGGTCTTATGATGCACCAGTAAAAAGTTATAGCATTTCAATGCTTCAAACTTTTATAGTTATATTACGCACAGTATAAAATTTAGTGAATTTTGAAGTTGCATCAGAGTTTCATTTTTTACTCAAAGGTAGCACTGTTATACCGATCTTTTAAACTGACAATAATACTTTATGGTCACAAAATTTCAAGGTATTATGACGCTCCAGTAATAAGTTACAGAATTTCAATATTGCAAACTTTGATAGTTATATTACGCACAGTATAAAAATTTGTGAATTTTGAAGTTGCATCAGTGTTTCATTTTTCACTCAAAGGTAGCACTGTTATACCGATATTTTAAAATGACAAAAGTACTTTATTGTCACAAAATTTCAAAGTTTTATGATGCTCCAGCAAAAAGTTCCAGCATTTCAATATTGCAAACTTTGATATTTATGTTACGCACAGAATAAAAGTTAGTGAAATTTGAAGTTGTATCATTGTTTCATTTTTTACTCAAGGGAAGCACTGTTATACCGATATCTCAAATTGACAATAGTACTTTATTGTCACAAAATTTCAAGTTTTTGTGAAGCACCAGTAAAAAGTTACAGCCTTTCAATGTTGCAAACTTTTTTTAGTTATATTACGCACAGTATAAAAGTTAATGAATTTTTAAGTTGCTTCAGTGTTTCATTTTTTACTCAAAATTATCACTATTATACCGATATTTCAAATTGATAATAGTACTTTATTGTCACCAAATTTCAAGATCATTTGACGCACCAGTAAAAAGTTACAGCATTTCAATGTTGCAAACTTTTTTAGTTATATTACGCACAGTATAAAAGTTAGTGAACTTTGAAGTTACATCAGTGTTTTATTTTTTACTCAAGGGTAGCACTGTTATGCCGATATTTGAAATTGACAATAGTACTTTATTGTAATAAAATTTCAAGGTCTTATGACGCACCAGTAAAAAGTTATAGTATTTCAATGTTCCAAACTTTGATAGTTATATTACGCACAGTATAAAATTTAGTGAATTTTGAAGTTGCATCAGTGTTTCATTTTTTACTCAAAGGTAGCACTGTTATACCGATCTTTTAAATTGACAATAGTACTTCATGGTCACAAAATTTCAAAGTATTATGACGCTCCAGTAAAAACTTACAGCATTTCAATATTGCAAACTTTGATAGCTATGTTACGCACAGTATAAAAGTTAGTGAACTTTGAAGTTGTATCATTGTTTCATTTTTTACTCAAGGGAAGCACTGTTATACCGATATCTCAAATTGACAATAGTTGTTTACTGTCACAAAATTTCAAGTTTTTATGAAGCACCAGTAAAAAGTTACAGCATTTCAATGTTGCAAACTTTGATAGTTATATTACGCACAGTATAAAAGTTAGTGAATTTTTAATTTGCTTCAGTGTTTCATTTTTTACTCAAAATTATCACTATTATACCGATATTTCAAATTGATAATAGTACTTTATTGTCACAAAATTTCAATTTTTTATGAAGCACCAATAAAAAGTTACAGCATTTCAATGTTGCAAACTTTTTTAGTTATATTACGCACAGTATAAAAGTTAGTGAATTTTGAAGTTACATCAGTGTTTTATTTTTTACTCAAGGGTAGCACTGCTATGCCGATATTTGAAATTGACAATAGTACTTTATTGTACTAAAATTTCAAGGTCTTATGATGCACCAGTAAAAAGTTATAGCATTTCAATGCTCCAAACTTTTATAGTTATATTACGCACAGTATAAAATTTAGTGAATTTTGAAGTTGCATCAGAGTTTCATTTTTACTCAAATGTAGCACTGTTATACCGATCTTTTAAACTGACAATAATACTTTATGGTCACAAAATTTCAAGGTATTATGACGCTCCAGTAATAAGTTACAGAATTTCAATATTGCAAACTTTGATAGTTATATTACGCACAGTATAAAAATTTGTGAATTTTGAAGTTGCATCAGTGTTTAATTTTTTACTCAAAGGTAGCACTGTTATACCGTTATTTTAAAATGACAAAAGTACTTTATTGTCACAAATTTCAAAGTTTTATGATGCTCCAGCAAAAAGTTACAGCATTTCAATATTGCAAACTTTGATATTTATGTTACGCACAGAATAAAAGTTAGTGAAATTTGAAGTTGTATCATTGTTTCATTTTTTACTCAAGGGAAGCACTGTTATACCGATATCTCAAATTGACAATAGTACTTTATTGTCACAAAATTTCAAGTTTTTATGAAGCACCAGTAAAAAGTTACAGCATTTCAATGTTGCAAACTTTGATAATTATATTACGCACAGTATAAAAGTTAGTGAATTTTTAAGTTGCTTCAGTGTTTCATTTTTTACTCAAAGGTAGCACTCTTACACCGATATTTCAAATTGACAAGAGTACATACTTTATTGTCACAAAATTTCAAGTTCTTATAATGCACCAGTAAAAAGTTATAGCATTTCAATGCTCCAAACTTTGATAGTTATATTACGCACAGTATAAAATTTAGTGAATTTTGAAGTTGCATCAGAGTTTCATTTTTTACTCAAAGGTAGCACTGTTATACCGATCTTTTAAACTGACAATAATACTTTATGTTCACAAAATTTCAAGGTATTATGACGCTCCAGTAATAAGTTACAGTATTTCAATATTGCAAACTTTGATAGTTATATTACGCACAGTATAAAAATTAGTGAATTTTGAAGTTGCATCAGTGTTTAATTTTTTACTCAAAGGTAGCACTGTTATACCGATATTTTAAAATGACAAAAGTACTTTATTGTCACAAAATTTCAAAGTTTTATGATGCTCCAGCAAAAAGTTCCAGCATTTCAATATTGCAAACTTTGATATTTATGTTACGCACAGTATAAAATTTAGTGAACTTTGAAGTTGTATCATTGTTTCATTTTTTACTCAAGGGAAGCACTGTTATACCGATATCTCAAACTAACAATAGTACTTTATTGTCACAAAATTTCAAGTTTTTATGAAGCCCCAGTAAAAAGTTACAGCATTTCAATGTTGCAAACTTTTTTAGTTATATTACGCACAGTATAAAAGTTAGTGAATTTTGAAGTTACATCAGTGTTTTATTTTTTACTCAAGGGTAGCACTGCTATGCCGATATTTGAAATTGACAATAGTACTTTATTGTAATAAAATTTCAAGGTCCTATGACGCACCAGTAAAAAGTTATAGCATTTCAATGTTCCAAACTTTGATATTTATATTACGCACAGTATAAAATTTAGTGAATTTTGAAGTTGCATCAGTGTTTAATTTTTTACTCAAAGGTAGCACTGTTATACCGATATTTTAAAATGACAATAGTACTTTATAGTCATAAAATTTCACGGTTTTACGACGCACAATTAAAAAAGATCCAGCATTTCAATGTTGCAAACTTTCATAGTTATGTTACGCACAGTATAAAAGTTAGTGAACTTTGAAGTTGTATCATTGTTTCATTTTTTACTCAAGGGAAGCACTGTTATACCGATATCTCAAACTGACAATAGTACTTTATTGTCGCAAAATTTCAAGTTTTTATGAAGCACCAATAAAAAGTTACAGCATTTCAATGTTGCAAACTTTTTTAGTTATATTACGCACAGTATAAAAGTTAGTGAATTTTGAAGTTACATCAGTGTTTTATTTTTTACTCAGGGGTAGCACTGTTATGCCGATATTTGAAATTGACAATAGTACTTTATTGTAATAAAATTTCAAGGTCTTATGACGCACCAGTAAAAAGTTATAGTATTTCAATGTTCCAAACTTTGATAGTTATATTACGCACAGTATAAAATTTAGTGAATTTTGAAGTTGCATCAGTGTTTCATTTTTTACTCAAAGGTAGCACTGTTATACCGATCTTTTAAACTGACAATAATACTTTATGGTCACAAAATTTCAAGGTATTATGACGCTCCAGTAATAAGTTACAGAATTTCAATATTGCAAACTTTGATAGTTATATTACGCACAGTATAAAAATTTGTGAATTTTGAAGTTGCATCAGTGTTTAATTTTTTAGTCAAAGGTAGCACTGTTATACCGATATTTTAAAATGACAAAAGTACTTTATTGTCACAAAATTTCAAAGTTTTATGATGCTCCAGCAAAAAGTTCCAGCATTTCAATATTGCAAACTTTGATATTTATGTTACGCACAGAATAAAAGTTAGTGAAATTTGAAGTTGTATCATTGTTTCATTTTTTACTCAAGGGAAGCACTGTTATACCGATATCTCAAATTGACAATAGTACTTTATTGTCACAAAATTTCAAGTTTTTGTGAAGCACCAGTAAAAAGTTACAGCCTTTCAATGTTGCAAACTTTTTTTAGTTATATTGCGCACAGTATAAAAGTTAATGAATTTTTAAGTTGCTTCAGTGTTTCATTTTTTACTCAAAATTATCACTATTATACCGATATTTCAAATTGATAATAGTACTTTATTGTCACCAAATTTCAAGATCATATGACGCACCAGTAAAAAGTTACAGCATTTCAATGTTGCAAACTTTTTTAGTTATATTACGCACAGTATAAAAGTTAGTGAACTTTGAAGTTACATCAGTGTTTTATTTTTTACTCAAGGGTAGCACTGTTATGCCGATATTTGATATTGACAATAGTACTTTATAGTCATAAAATTTCAAGGTTTTACGACGCACAATTAAAAAGGATCCAGCATTTCAATGTTGCAAACTTTGATAGTTATATTACGCACAGTATAAAAGTGTGTGAATTTTTAAGTTGCATCAGTGTTTCATTCTTTACCCAATGGTGGCACTGTTATACCGATATTTAAAATTGACAAGAGTACTTTATTGTCACAAAATTTCAAGTTCTTATGACGCAACAAGTAAAAAGTTTCAGCATTTCAATATTGCAAACTTTCATAGTTATGTTACGCACAGTATAAAAGTTAGTGAACTTTGAAGTTGTATCATTGTTTCATTTTTTACTCAAGGGAAGCACTGTTATACCGATATCTCAAACTGACAATAGTACTTTATTGTCACAAAATTTCAAGTTTTTATGAAGCACCAATAAAAAGTTACAGCATTTCAATGTTGCAAACTTTTTTAGTTATATTACGCACAGTATAAAAGTTAGTGAATTTTGAAGTTACATCAGTGTTTCATTTTTTACTCAAGGGTAGCACTGTTAAACCGATCTTTTAAATTGAAAATAGTACTTCATGGTCACAAAATTTCAAGGTATTATGACGCTCCAGTAAAAATTTACAGCATTTCAATATTGCAAACTTTGATAGCTATGTTACGCACAGTATAAAAGTTAGTGAATTTTGAAGTTGCATCAGTGTTTCATTTTTCACTCAAAGGTAGCACTGTTATACCGATATTTTAAATTGACAATAATACTTTATGGTCACAAAATTTCAAGGTATTATGACGCTCCAGTAATAAGTTACAGAATTTCAATATTGCAAACTTTGATAGCTATGTTACGCACAGTATAAAAGTTAGTGAACTTTGAAGTTGTATCATTGTTTCATTTTTTACTCAAGGGAAGCACTGTTATACCGATATCTCAAATTGACAATATTACTTTACTGTCACAAAATTTCAAGTTTTTATGAAGCACCAGTAAAAAGTTACAGCATTTCAATGTTGCAAACTTTGATCGTTATATTACGCACAGTATAAAAGTTAGTGAATTTTTAATTTGCTTCAGTGTTTCATTTTTTACTCAAAATTATCACTATTATACCGATATTTCAAATTGATAATAGTACTTTATTGTCACAAAATTTCAATTTTTTATGAAGCACCAGTAAAAAGTTACAGCATTTCAATGTTGCAAACTTTTTTAGTTATATTACGCACAGTATAAAAGTTAGTGAATTTTGAAGTTACATCAGTGTTTTATTTTTTACTCAAGGGTAGCACTGCTATGCCGATATTTGAAATTGACAATAGTACTTTATTGTACTAAAATTTCAAGGTCTTATGATGCACCAGTAAAAAGTTATAGCATTTCAATGCTCCAAACTTTGATAGTTATATTACGCACAGTGTAAAATTTAGTGAATTTTGAAGTTGCATCAGAGTTTCATTTTTTACTCAAAGGTAGCACTGTTATACCGATCTTTTAAACTGACAATAATACTTTATGGTCACAAAATTTCAAGGTATTATGACGCTCCAGTAATAAGTTACAGAATTTCAATATTGCAAACTTTGATAGTTATATTACGCACAGTATAAAAATTTGTGAATTTTGAAGTTGCATCAGTGTTTAATTTTTTACTCAAAGGTAGCACTGTTATACCGATATTTTAAAATGACAAAAGTACTTTATTGTCACAAAATTTCAAAGTTTTATGATGCTCCAGCAAAAAGTTCCAGCATTTCAATATTGCAAACTTTGATATTTATGTTACGCACAGAATAAAAGTTAGTGAATTTTTAAGTTGCATCAGTGTTTCATTCTTTACCCAATGGTGGCACTGTTATACCGATATTTCAAATTGACAAGAGTACTTTATTGTCACAAAATTTCAAGTTCTTATGACGCAACAAGTAAAAAGTTTCAGCATTTCAATATTGCAAACTTTCATAGTTATGTTACGCACAGTATAAAAGTTAGTGAACTTTGAAGTTGTATCATTGTTTCATTTTTTACTCAAGGGAAGCACTGTTATACCGATATCTCAAACTGACAATAGTACTTTATTGTCACAAAATTTCAAGTTTTTATGAAGCACCAATAAAAAGTTACAGCATTTCAATGTTGCAAACTTTTTTAGTTATATTACGCACAGTATAAAAGTTAGTGAATTTTGAAGTTACATCAGTGTTTCATTTTTTACTCAAGGGTAGCACTGTTAAACCGATCTTTTAAATTGAAAATAGTACTTCATGGTCACAAAATTTCAAGGTATTATGACGCTCCAGTAAAAATTTACAGCATTTCAATATTGCAAACTTTGATAGCTATGTTACGCACAGTATAAAAGTTAGTGAATTTTGAAGTTGCATCAGTGTTTCATTTTTCACTCAAAGGTAGCACTGTTATACCGATATTTTAAATTGACAATAATACTTTATGGTCACAAAATTTCAAGGTATTATGACGCTCCAGTAATAAGTTACAGAATTTCAATATTGCAAACTTTGATAGCTATGTTACGCACAGTATAAAAGTTAGTGAACTTTGAAGTTGTATCATTGTTTCATTTTTTACTCAAGGGAAGCACTGTTATACCGATATCTCAAATTGACAATAGTTGTTTACTGTCACAAAATTTCAAGTTTTTATGAAGCACCAGTAAAAAGTTACAGCATTTCAATGTTGCAAACTTTTTTAGTTATATTACGCACAGTATAAAAGTTAGTGAATTTTGAAGTTACATCAGTGTTTTATTTTTTACTCAAGGGTAGCACTGCTATGCCGATATTTGAAATTGACAATAGTACTTTATTGTACTAAAATTTCAAGGTCTTATGATGCACCAGTAAAAAGTTATAGCATTTCAATGCTCCAAACTTTGATAGTTATATTACGCACAGTGTAAAATTTAGTGAATTTTGAAGTTGCATCAGAGTTTCATTTTTTACTCAAAGGTAGCACTGTTATACCGATCTTTTAAACTGACAATAATACTTTATGGTCACAAAATTTCAAGGTATTATGACGCTCCAGTAATAAGTTACAGAATTTCAATATTGCAAACTTTGATAGTTATATTACGCACAGTATAAAAATTTGTGAATTTTGAAGTTGCATCAGTGTTTAATTTTTTACTCAAAGGTAGCACTGTTATACCGATATTTTAAAATGACAAAAGTACTTTATTGTCACAAAATTTCAAAGTTTTATGATGCTCCAGCAAAAAGTTCCAGCATTTCAATATTGCAAACTTTGATATTTATGTTACGCACAGAATAAAAGTTAGTGAAATTTGAAGTTGTATCATTGTTTCATTTTTTACTCAAGGGAAGCACTGTTATACCGATATCTCAAATTGACAATAGTACTTTATTGTCACAAAATTTCAAGTTTTTGTGAAGCACCAGTAAAAAGTTACAGCCTTTCAATATTGCAAACTTTTTTTAGTTATATTACGCACAGTATAAAAGTTAATGAATTTTTAAGTTGCTTCAGTGTTTCATTTTTTACTCAAAATTATCACTGTTATACCGATATTTCAAATTGATAATAGTACTTTATTGTCACCAAATTTCAAGATCATATGACGCACCAGTAAAAAGTTACAGCATTTCAATGTTGCAAACTTTTTTAGTTATATTACGCACAGTATAAAAGTTACTGAACTTTGAAGTTACAAGAGTGTTTTATTTTTTACTCAAGGGTAGCACTGTTATGCCGATATTTGATATTGACAATAGTACTTTATAGTCATAAAATTTCAAGGTTTTACGACGCACAATTAAAAAGGATCCATTTCAATGTTGCAAACTTTGATAGTTATATTACGCACAGTATAAAAGTGTGTGAATTTTTAAGTTGCATCAGTGTTTCATTCTTTACCCAATGGTGGCACTGTTATACCGATATTTCAAATTGACAAGAGTACTTTATTGTCACAAAATTTCAAGTTCTTATGACGCAACAAGTAAAAAGTTGCAGCATTTCAATATTGCAAACTTTCATAGTTATGTTACGCACAGTATAAAAGTTAGTGAACTTTGAAGTTGTATCATTGTTTCATTTTTTACTCAAGGGAAGCACTGTTATACCGATATCTCAAACTGACAATAGTACTTTATTGTCACAAAATTTCAAGTTTTTATGAAGCACCAGTAAAAAGTTACAGCATTTCAATGTTGCAAACTTTTTTAGTTATATTACGCACAGTATAAAAGTTAGTGAATTTTGAAGTTACATCAGTGTTTCATTTTTTACTCAAGGGTAGCACTGTTAAACCGATCTTTTAAATTGAAAATAGTACTTCATGGTCACAAAATTTCAAGGTATTATGACGCTCCAGTAAAAAGTTACAGCATTTCAATATTGCAAACTTTGATAGCTATGTTACGCACAGTATAAAAGTTAGTGAATTTTGTAGTTGTATCATTGTTTCATTTTTTACTCAAGGGAAGCACTGTTATACCGATATCTCAAATTGACAATAGTACTTTATTGTCACAAAATTTCAAGTTTTTATGAAGCACCAGTAAAAAGTTACAGCATTTCAATGTTGCAAACTTTGATAATTATATTACGCACAGTATAAAAGTTAGTGAATTTTTAAGTTGCTTCAGTGTTTCATTTTTTACTCAAAGGTAGCACTCTTACACCGATATTTCAAATTGACAAGAGTACTTTATTGTCACAAAATTTCAAGTTCTTATGATGCACCAGTAAAAAGTTATAGCATTTCAATGCTCCAAACTTTGATAGTTATATTACGCACAGTATAAAATTTAGTGAATTTTGAAGTTGCATCAGAGTTTCATTTTTTACTCAAAGGTAGCACTGTTATACCGATCTTTTAAACTGACAATAATACTTTATGGTCACAAAATTTCAAGGTATTATGACGCTCCAGTAATAAGTTACAGCATTTCAATATTGCAAACTTTGATAGTTATATAACGCACAGTATAAAAATTAGTGAATTTTGAAGTTGCATCAGTGTTTAATTTTTTACTCAAAGGTAGCACTGTTATACCGATATTTTAAAATGACAAAAGTACTTTATTGTCACAAAATTTCAAAGTTTTATGATGCTCCAGCAAAAAGTTCCAGCATTTCAATATTGCAAACTTTGATATTTATGTTACGCACAGTATAAAATTTAGTGAACTTTGAAGTTGTATCATTGTTTCATTTTTTACTCAAGGGAAGCACTGTTATACCGATATCAAAAACTGACAATAGTACTTTATTGTCGCAAAATTTCAAGTTTTTATGAAGCACCAATTAAAAGTTACAGCATTTCAATGTTGCAAACTTTTTTAGTTATATTACGAACAGTATAAAAGTTAGTGAATTTTGAAGTTACATCAGTGTTTTATTTTTTACTCAAGGGTAGCACTGTTATGCCGATATTTGAAATTGACAATAGTACTTTATTGTAATAAAATGTCAAGGTCTTATGACGCACCAGTAAAAAGTTATAGTATTTCAATGTTCCAAACTTTGATAGTTATATTACGCACAGTATAAAATTTAGTGAATTTTGAAGTTGCATCAGTGTTTCATTTTTTACTCAAAGGTAGCACTGTTATACCGATCTTTTAAATTGACAATAGTACTTCATGGTCACAAAATTTCAAAGTATTATGACGCTCCAGTAAAAACTTACAGCATTTCAATATTGCAAACTTTGATAGCTATGTTACGCACAGTATAAAAGTTAGTGAACTTTGAAGTTGTATCATTGTTTCATTTTTTACTCAAGGGAAGCACTGTTATACCGATATCTCAAATTGACAATAGTTGTTTACTGTCACAAAATTTCAAGTTTTTATGAAGCACCAGTAAAAAGTTACAGCATTTCAATGTTGCAAACTTTGATAGTTATATTACGCACAGTATAAAAGTTAGTGAATTTTTAATTTGCTTCAGTGTTTCATTTTTTACTCAAAATTATCACTATTATACCGATATTTCAAATTGATAATAGTACTTTATTGTCACAAAATTTCAATTTTTTATGAAGCACCAGTAAAAAGTTACAGCATTTCAATGTTGCAAACTTTGATAATTATATTACGCACAGTATAAAAGTTAGTGAATTTTTAAGTTGCTTCAGTGTTTCATTTTTTACTCAAAGGTAGCACTCTTACACCGATATTTCAAATTGACAAGAGTACTTTATTGTCACAAAATTTCAAGTTCTTATGATGCACCAGTAAAAAGTTATAGCATTTCAATGCTCCAAACTTTGATAGTTATATTACGCACAGTATAAAATTTAGTGAATTTTGAAGTTGCATCAGAGTTTCATTTTTTACTCAAGGGTAGCACTGTTATACCGATCTTTTAAACTGACAATAATACTTTATTTTCACAAAATTTCAAGGTATTATGACGCTTCAGTAATAAGTTACAGCATTTCAATATTGCAAACTTTGATAGTTATATTACGCACAGTATAAAAATTAGTGAATTTTGAAGTTGCATCAGTGTTTAATTTTTTACTCAAAGGTAGCACTGTTATACCGATATTTCAAATTGATAATAGTACTTTATTGTCACAAAATTTCAAAGTTTTATGATGCTCCAGCAAAAAGTTCCAGCATTTCAATATTGCAAACTTTGATATTTATGTTACGCACAGTATAAAATTTAGTGAACTTTGAATTTGTATCATTGTTTCATTTTTTACTCAAGGGAGGCACTGTTATACCGATATCTCAAACTAACAATAGTACTTTATTGTCACAAAATTTCCAGTTTTTTGAAGCCCCAGTAAAAAGTTACAGCATTTCAATTTTGCAAACTTTTTTAGTTATATTACGCACAGTATAAAAGTTAGTGAATTTTGAAGTTACATCAGTGTTTTATTTTTTACTCAAGGGTAGCACTGCTATGCCGATATTTGAAATTGACAATAGTACTTTATTGTAATAAAATTTCAAGGTCCCATGACGCACCAGTAAAAAGTTATAGCATTTCAATTTTCCAAACTTTGATATTTATATTACGCACAGTATAAAATTTAGTGAATTTTGAAGTTGCATCAGTGTTTCATTTTTTACTCAAAGGTAGCACTGTTATACCGATCTTTTAAATTGACAATAGTACTTTATGGTCACAAAATTTGAAGGTATTATGACGCTCCAGTAAAAAGTTACAGCATTTCAATATTGCAAACTTTGATAGCTATGTTACGCACAGTATAAACGTTAGTGAATTTTGAAGTTGCATCAGTGTTTCATTTTTTACTCAAAGGTAGCACTGTTATACCGATATTTGAAATTGACAATAGTACTTTATTGTCAACAAATTTCAAGATCTTATGACGCACCAGTAAAAAGTTACAGCATTTCAATGTTGCAAACTTTTTTAGTTATATTACAAACAGTATAAAAGTTAGTGAACTTTGAAGTTGCATCAGTGTTTTATTTTTTACTCAAGGGTAGCACTGTTATGCCGATATTTGAAATTGACAATAGTACTTTATAGTCATAAAATTTCAAGGTTTTACGACGCACAATTAAAAAAGATCCAGCATTTCAATGTTGCAAACTTTCATAGTTATGTTACGCACAGTATAAAAGTTAGTGAACTTTGAAGTTGTATCATTGTTTCATTTTTTACTCAAGGGAAGCACTGTTATACCGATATCTCAAACTGACAATAGTACTTTATTGTCGCAAAATTTCAAGTTTTTATGAAGCACCAATAAAAAGTTACAGCATTTCAATGTTGCAAACTTTTTTAGTTATATTACGCACAGTATAAAAGTTAGTGAATTTTAAAGTTACATCAGTGTTTTATTTTTTACTCAAGGGTAGCACTGTTATACCGATCTTTTAAATTGACAATAGTACTTCATGGTCACAAAATTTCAAAGTATTATGACGCTCCAGTAAAAACTTACAGCATTTCAATATTGCAAACTTTGATAGCTATGTTAGGCACAGTATAAAAGTTAGTGAACTTTGAAGTTGTATCATTGTTTCATTTTTTACTCAAGGGAAGCACTGTTATACCGATATCTCAAATTGACAATAGTTGTTTACTGTCACAAAATTTCAAGTTTTTATGAAGTACCAGTAAAAAGTTACAGCATTTCAATGTTGCAAACTTTGATAGTTATATTACGCACAGTATAAAAGTTAGTGAATTTTTAATTTGCTTCAGTGTTTCATTTTTTTCTCAAAATGATCACTATTATACCGATATTTCAAATTGATAATAGTACTTTATTGTCACAAAATTTAAATTTTTTATGAAGCACCAGTAAAAAGTTACAGCATTTCAATGTTGCAAACTTTTTTAGTTATATTACGCACAGTATAAAAGTTAGTGAACTTTGAAGTTACATCAGTGTTTTATTTTTTACTCAAGGGTAGCACTGCTATGCTGATATTTGAAATTGACAATAGTACTTTATTGTACTAAAATTTCAAGGTCTTATGATGCACCAGTAAAAAGTTATAGCATTTCAATGCTCCAAACTTTGATAGTTATATTACGCACAGTATAAAATTTAGTGAATTTTGAAGTTGCATCAGAGTTTCATTTTTTACTCAAAGGTAGCACTGTTATACCGATCTTTTAAACTGACAATAATGCTTTATGGTCACAAAATTTCAAGGTATTATGACGCTCCAGTAATAAGTTACAGAATTTCAATATTGCAAACTTTTTTTAGTTATATTACGCACAGTATAAAAGTTAATGAATTTTTAAGTTGCTTCAGTGTTTCATTTTTTACTCAAAATTATCACTATTATACCGATATTTCAAATTGATAATAGTACTTTATTGTCACCAAATTTCAAGATCATATAACGCACCAGTAAAAAGTTACAGCATTTCAATGTTGCAAACTTTTTTAGTTATATTACGCACAGTATAAAAGTTAGTGAACTTTGAAGTTACATCAGTGTTTTATTTTTTACTCAAGGGTAGCACTGTTATGCCGATATTTGATATTGACAATAGTACTTTATAGTCATAAAATTTCAAGGTTTTATGACGCACAATTAAAAAGGATCCAGCATTTCAATGTTGCAAACTTTGATAGTTATATTACGCACAGTATAAAAGTGTGTGAACTTTTAAGTTGCATCAGTGTTTCATTTTTTACTCAAGGGTAGCACTGTTATACCGATCTTTTAAATTGAAAATAGTACTTCATGGTCACAAAATTTCAAGGTATTATGACGCTCCAGTAAAAAGTTACAGCATTTCAATATTGCAAACTTTTATAGCTATGTTACGCACAGTATAAAAGTTAGTGAATTTTGAAGTTGCATCAGTGTTTCATTTTTCACTCAAAGGTAGCACTGTTATACCGATATTTTAAATTGACAATAGTACTTTATTGTCACAAAATTTCAAGGTTTTATGACGCTCCAGCAAAAAGTTACAGCATTTCAATATTGCAAACTTTGATACTTATGTTACGCACAGTATAAAAGTTAGTGAACTTTGTAGTTGTATCATTGTTTCATTTTTTACTCAAGGGAAGCACTGTTATACCGATATCTCAAATTGACAATAGTACTTTATTGTCACAAAATTTCAAGTTTTTATGAAGCACCCGTAAAAAGTTACAGCATTTCAATGTTGCAAACTTTGATAATTATATTACGCACAGTATAAAAGTTAGTGAATTTTTAAGTTGCTTCAGTGTTTCATTTTTTACTCAAAGGTAGCACTCTTACACCGATATTTCAAATTGACAAGAGTACTTTATTGTCACAAAATTTCAAGTTCTTATGATGCACCAGTAAAAAGTTATAGCATTTCTATGCTCCAAACTTTGATAATTATATTACGCACAGTATAAAATTTATTGAATTTTGAAGTTGCATCAGAGTTTCATTCTTTACTCAAAGGTAGGACTGTTATACCGATCTTTTAAACTGACAATAATACTTTATGGTCACAAAATTTCAAGGTATTATGACGCTCCAGTAATAAGTTATAGAATTTCAATATTGCAAACTTTGATAGTTATATTACGCACAGTATAAAAATTTGTGAATTTTGAAGTTGCATCAGTGTTTAATTTTTTACTCAAAGGTAGCACTGTTATAACGATATTTTAAAATGACAAAAGTACTTTATTGTCACAAAATTTCAAAGTTTTATGATGCTCCAGCAAAAAGTTCCAGCATTTCAATATTGCAAACTTTGATATTTATGTTACGCACAGAATAAAAGTTAGTGAAATTTGAAGTTGTATCATTGTTTCATTTTTTACTCAAGGGAAGCACTGTTATACCGATATCTCAAATTGACAATAGTACTTTATTGTCACAAAATTTCAAGTTTTTGTGAAGCACCAGTAAAAAGTTACAGCCTTTCAATGTTGCAAACTTTTTTTAGTTATATTACGCACAGTATAAAAGTTAATGAATTTTTAAGTTGCTTCAGTGTTTCATTTTTTACTCAAAATTATCACTATTATACCGATATTTCAAATTGATAATAGTACTTTATTGTCACCAAATTTCAAAATCATATGACGCACCAGTAAAAAGCTACAGCATTTCAATGTTGCAAACTTTTTTAGTTATATTACGCACAGTATAAAAGTTAGTGAACTTTGAAGTTACATCAGTGTTTTATTTTTTACTCAAGGGTAGCACTGTTATGCCGATATTTGAAATTGACAATAGTACTTTATAGTCATAAAATTTCAAGGTTTTACGACGCACAATTAAAAAGGATCCAGCATTTCAAAGTTGCAAACTTTGATAATTATATTACGCACAGTATAAAAGTGTGTGAATTTTTAAGTTGCATCAGTGTTTCATTCTTTACCCAATGGTGGCACTGTTATACCGATATTACAAATTGACAAGAGTACTTTATTATCACAAAATTTCAAGGTTTTATGACGCTCCAGCAAAAAGTTACAGCATTTCAATATTGCAAACTTTGATACTTATGTTACGCACAGTATAAAAGTTAGTGAACTTTGTAGTTGTATCATTGTTTCATTTTTTACTCAAGGGAAGCACTGTTATACCGATATCTTAAAATTGACAATAGTACTTTATTGTCACAAAATTTCAAGTTTTTATGAAGCACCAGTAAAAAGTTACAGCATTTCAATGTTGCAAACTTTGATAATTATATTACGCACAGTATAAAAGTTAGTGAATTTTTAAGTTGCTTCAGTGTTTCATTTTTTACTCAAAGGTAGCACTCTTACACCGATATTTCAAATTGACAAGAGTACTTTATTGTCACAAAATTTCAAGTTCTTATGATGCACCAGTAAAAAGTTATAGCATTTCAATGCTCCAAACTTTGATAGTTATATTACGCACAGTATAAAATTTAGTGAATTTTGAAGTTGCATCAGAATTTCATTTTTTACTCAAAGGTAGCACTGTTATACCGATCTTTTAAACTGACAATAATACTTTATGCTCACAAAATTTCAAGGTATTATGACGCTCCAGTAATAAGTTATAGCATTTCAATATTGCAAACTTTTATAGCTATGTTACGCACAGTATAAAAGTTAGTGAATTTTGAAGTTGCATCAGTGTTTCATTTTTCACTCAAAGGTAGCACTGTTATACCGATATTTTAAATTGACAATAGTACTTTATTGTCACAAAATTTCAAGGTTTTATGACGCTCCAGCAAAAAGTTACAGCATTTCAATATTGCAAACTTTGATACTTATGTTACGCACAGTATAAAAGTTAGTGAACTTTGTAGTTGTATCATTGTTTCATTTTTTACTCAAGGGAAGCACTGTTATACCGATATCTCAAATTGACAATAGTACTTTATTGTCACAAAATTTCAAGTTTTTATGAAGCCCCAGTAAAAAGTTACAGCATTTCAATGTTGCAAACTTTTTTAGTTATATTACGCACAGTATAAAAGTTAGTGAATTTTGAAGTTACATCAGTGTTTTATTTTTTACTCAAGGGTAGCACTGCTATGCCGATATTTGAAATTGACAATAGTACTTTATTGTAATAAAATTTCAAGGTCCTATGACGCACCAGTAAAAAGTTATAGCATTTCAATGTTCCAAACTTTGATATTTATATTACGCACAGTATAAAATTTAGTGAATTTTGAAGTTGCATCAGTGTTTCATTTTTTACTCAAAGGTAGCACTGTTATACCGATCTTTTAAATTGACAACAGTACTTTATGGTCACAAAATTTGAAGGTATTATGACGCTCCAGTAATAAGTTATAGAATTTCAATATTGCAAACTTTGATAGTTATATTACGCACAGTATAAAAATTTGTGAATTTTGAAGTTGCATCAGTGTTTAATTTTTTACTCAAAGGTAGCACTGTTATACCGATATTTTAAAATGACAAAAGTACTTTATTGTCACAAAATTTCAAAGTTTTATGATGCTCCAGCAAAAAGTTCCAGCATTTCAATATTGCAAACTTTGATATTTATGTTACGCACAGAATAAAAGTTAGTGAAATTTGAAGTTGTATCATTGTTTCATTTTTTACTCAAGGGAAGCACTGTTATACCGATATCTCAAATTGACAATAGTACTTTATTGTCACAAAATTTCAAGTTTTTGTGAAACACCAGTAAAAAGTTACAGCCTTTCAATGTTGCAAACTTTTTTTAGTTATATTACGCACAGTATAAAAGTTAATGAATTTTTAAGTTGCTTCAGTGTTTCATTTTTTACTCAAAATTATCACTATTATACCGATATTTCAAATTGATAATAGTACTTTATTGTCACCAAATTTCAAGATCATATGACGCACCAGTAAAAAGTTACAGCATTTCAATGTTGCAAACTTTTTTAGTTATATTACGCACAGTATAAAAGTTAGTGAACTTTGAAGTTACATCAGTGTTTTATTTTTTACTCAAGGGTAGCACTGTTATGCCGATATTTGAAATTGACAATAGTACTTTATAGTCATAAAATTTCAAGGTTTTACGACGCACAATTAAAAAGGATCCAGCATTTCAAAGTTGCAAACTTTGATAGTTATATTACGCACAGTATAAAAGTGTGTGAATTTTTAAGTTGCATCAGTGTTTCATTCTTTACCCAATGGTGGCACTGTTATACCGATATCACAAATTGACAAGAGTACTTTATTATCACAAAATTTTAAGTTCTTATGACGCAACAAGTAAAAAGTTACAGTATTTCAATATTGCAAACTTTCATAGTTATGTTACGCACAGTATAAAAGTTTGTGAACTTTGAAGTTGTATCATTGTTTCATTTTTTACTCAAGGGTAGCACTGTTATACCGATCTTTTAAATTGAAAATAGTACTTCATGGTCACAAAATTTCAAGGTATTATGACGCTCCAGTAAAAAGTTACAGCATTTCAATATTGCAAACTTTGATAGCTATGTTACGCACAGTATAAAAGTTAGTGAATTTTGAAGTTGCATCAGTGTTTCATTTTTCACTCAAAGGTAGCACTGTTATACCGATATTTTAAATTGACAATAGTACTTTATTGTCACAAAATTTCAAGGTTTTATGACGCTCCAGCAAAAAGTTACAGCATTTCAATATTGCAAACTTTGATACTTATGTTACGCACAGTATAAAAGTTAGTGAACTTTGTAGTTGTATCATTGTTTCATTTTTTACTCAAGGGAAGCACTGTTATACCGATATCTCAAATTGACAATAGTACTTTATTGTCACAAAATTTCAAGTTTTTATGAAGCACCAGTAAAAAGTTACAGCATTTCAATGTTGCAAACTTTGATAATTATATTACGCACAGTATAAAAGTTAGTGAATTTTTAAGTTGCTTCAGTGTTTCATTTTTTACTCAAAGGTAGCACTCTTACACCGATATTTCAAATTGACAAGAGTACTTTATTGTCACAAAATTTCAAGTTCTTATGATGCACCAGTAAAAAGTTATAGCATTTCAATGCTCCAAACTTTGATAGTTATATTACGCACAGTATAAAATTTAGTGAATTTTGAAGTTGCATCAGAATTTCATTTTTTACTCAAAGGTTGCACTGTTATACCGATCTTTTAAACTGACAATAATACTTTATGCTCACAAAATTTCAAGGTATTATGACGCTCCAGTAATAAGTTATAGCATTTCCATATTGCAAACTTTGATAGTTATATTAAGCACAGTATAAAAATTAGTGAATTTTGAAGTTGCATCAGTGTTTAATTTTTTACTCAAAGGTAGCACTGTTATACCGATATTTTAAAATGACAAAAGTACTTTATTGTCACAAAATTTCAAAGTTTTATGATGCTCCAGCAAAAAGTTCCAGCATTTCAATATTGCAAACTTTGATATTTATGTTACGCACAGTATAAAATTTTGTGAACTTTGAAGTTGTATCATTGTTTCATTTTTTACTCAAGGGAAGCACTGGTATACCGATATCTCAAATTAACAATAGTACTTTATTGCCACAAAATTTCAAGTTTTTATGAAGCCCCAGTAAAAAGTTACAGCATTGAAATGTTGCAAACTTTTTTAGTTATATTACGCACAGTATAAAAGTTAGTGAATTTTGAAGTTACATCAGTGTTTTATTTTTTACTCAAGGGTAGCACTGCTATGCCGATATTTGAAATTGACAATAGTACTTTATTGTAATAAAATTTCAAGGTCCTATGACGCACCAGTAAAAAGTTATAGCATTTCAATGTTCCAAACTTTGATATTTATATTACGCACAGTATAAAATTTAGTGAATTTTGAAGTTGCATCAGTGTTTCATTTTTTACTCAAAGGTTGCACTGTTATACCGATCTTTTAAATTGACAATAGTACTTTATGGTCACAAAGTTTCAAGGTATTATGACGCTCCAGTAATAAGTTACAGCATTTCAATATTGCAAACTTTGATAGTTATATTACGCACAGTATAAAAATTAGTGAATTTTGAAGTTGCATCAAAATTTTCATTTAATCAAATTTGTGAATTTAGAAGTTGCATCAGTGTTTAATTTTTTACTCAAAGGTAGCACTGTTATACCGATATTTTAAAATGACAAAAGTACTTTATTGTCACAAAATTTCAAAGTTTTATGATGCTCCAGCAAAAAGTTCCAGCATTTCAATATTGCAAACTTTGATATTTATGTTACGCACAGTATACAATTTAGTGAACTTTGAAGTTGTATCATTGTTTCATTTGTTACTCAAGGGAAGCACTGTTATACCGATATCTCAAACTAACAATAGTACTTTATTGTCACAAAATTTCAAGTTTTTATGAAGCCCCAGTAAAAAGTTACAGCATTTCAATGTTGCAAACTTTTTTAGTTATATTACGCACAGTATAAAAGTTAGTGAATTTTGAAGTTACATCAGTGTTTTATTTTTTACTCAAGGGTAGCACTGCTATGCCGATATTTGAAATTGACAATAGTACTTTATTGTAATAAAATTTCAAGGTCCTATGACGCACCAGTAAAAAGTTATAGCACTTCAATGTTCCAAACTTTGATATTTATATTACGCACAGTATAAAATTTAGTGAATTTTGAAGTTGCATCAGTGTTTCATTTTTTACTCAAAGGTAGCACTGTTATACCGATCTTTTAAATTGACAATAGTACTTTATGGTCACAAAATTTGAAGGTATTATGACGCTCCAGTAATAAGTTATAGAATTTCAATATTGCAAACTTTGATAGTTATATTACGCACAGTATAAAAATTTGTGAATTTTGAAGTTGCATCAGTGTTTAATTTTTTACTCAAAGGTAGCACTGTTATACCGATATTTTAAAATGACAAAAGTACTTTATTGTCACAAAATTTCAAAGTTTTATGATGCTCCAGCAAAAAGTTCCAGCATTTCAATATTGCAAACTTTGATATTTATGTTACGCACAGAATAAAAGTTAGTGAAATTTGAAGTTGTATCATTGTTTCATTTTTTACTCAAGGGAAGCACTGTTATACCGATATCTCAAATTGACAATAGTACTTTATAGTCACAAAATTTCAAGTTTTTGTGAAGCACCAGTAAAAAGTTACAGCCTTTCAATGTTGCAAACTTTTTTTAGTTATATTACGCACAGTATAAAAGTTAATGAATTTTTAAGTTGCTTCAGTGTTTCATTTTTTACTCAAAATTATCACTATTATACCGATATTTCAAATTGATAATAGTACTTTATTGTCACCAAATTTCAAAATCATATGACGCACCAGTAAAAAGTTACAGCATTTCAATGTTGCAAACTTTTTTAGTTATATTACGCACAGTATAAAAGTTAGTGAACTTTGTAGTTACATCAGTGTTTTATTTTTTACTCAAGGGTAGCACTGTTATGCCGATATTTGAAATTGACAATAGTACTTTATAGTCATAAAATTTCAAGGTTTTACGACGCACAATTAAAAAGGATCCAGCATTTCAAAGTTGCAAACTTTGATAATTATATTACGCACAGTATAATAGTGTGTGAATTTTTAAGTTGCATCAGTGTTTCATTCTTTACCCAATGGTGGCACTGTTATACCGATATTACAAATTGACAAGAGTACTTTATTATCACAAAATTTCAAGGTTTTATGACGCTCCAGCAAAAAGTTACAGCATTTCAATATTGCAAACTTTGATACTTATGTTACGCACAGTATAAAAGTTAGTGAACTTTGTAGTTGTATCATTGTTTCATTTTTTACTCAAGGGAAGCACTGTTATACCGATATCTCAAATTGACAATAGTACTTTATTGTCACAAAATTTCAAGTTTTTATGAAGCACCAGTAAAAAGTTACAGCATTTCAATGTTGCAAACTTTGATAATTATATTACGCACAGTATAAAAGTTAGTGAATTTTTAAGTTGCTTCAGTGTTTCATTTTTTACTCAAAGGTAGCACTCTTACACCGATATTTCAAATTGACAAGAGTACTTTATTGTCACAAAATTTCAAGTTCTTATGATGCACCAGTAAAAAGTTATAGCATTTCAATGCTCCAAACTTTGATAGTTATATTACGCACAGTATAAAATTTAGTGAATTTTGAAGTTGCATCAGAATTTCATTTTTTACTCAAAGGTTGCACTGTTATACCGATCTTTTAAACTGACAATAATACTTTATGCTCACAAAATTTCAAGGTATTATGACGCTCCAGTAATAAGTTATAGCATTTCCATATTGCAAACTTTGATAGTTATATTACGCACAGTATAAAAATTAGTGAATTTTGAAGTTGCATCAGTGTTTAATTTTTTACTCAAAGGTAGCACTGTTATACCGATATTTTAAAATGACAAAAGTACTTTATTGTCACAAAATTTCAAAGTTTTATGATGCTCCAGCAAAAAGTTCCAGCATTTCAATATTGCAAACTTTGATATTTATGTTACGCACAGTATAAAATTTTGTGAACTTTGAAGTTGTATCATTGTTTCATTTTTTACTCAAGGGAAGCACTGTTATACCGATATCTCAAATTAACAATAGTACTTTATTGCCACAAAATTTCAAGTTTTTATGAAGCCCCAGTAAAAAGTTACAGCATTGAAATGTTGCAAACTGTTTTAGTTATATTACGCACAGTATAAAAGTTAGTGAATTTTGAAGTTACATCAGTGTTTTATTTTTTACTCAAGGGTAGCACTGCTATGCCGATATTTGAAATTGACAATAGTACTTTATTGTAATAAAATTTCAAGGTCCTATGACGCACCAGTAAAAAGTTATAGCATTTCAATGTTCCAAACTTTGATATTTATATTACGCACAGTATAAAATTTAGTGAATTTTGAAGTTGCATCAGTGTTTCATTTTTTACTCAAAGGTTGCACTGTTATACCGATCTTTTAAATTGACAATAGTACTTTATGGTCACAAAGTTTCAAGGTATTATGACGCTCCAGTAATAAGTTACAGCATTTCAATATTGCAAACTTTGATAGTTATATTACGCACAGTATAAAAATTAGTGAATTTTGAAGTTGCATCAAAATTTTCATTTAATCAAATTTGTGAATTTAGAAGTTGCATCAGTGTTTAATTTTTTACTCAAAGGTAGCACTGTTATACCGATATTTTAAAATGACAAAAGTACTTTATTGTCACAAAATTTCAAAGTTTTATGATGCTCCAGCAAAAAGTTCCAGCATTTCAATATTGCAAACTTTGATATTTATGTTACGCACAGTATAAAATTTAGTGAACTTTGAAGTTGTATCATTGTTTCATTTGTTACTCAAGGGAAGCACTGTTATACCGATATCTCAAACTAACAATAGTACTTTATTGTCACAAAATTTCAAGTTTTTATGAAGCCCCAGTAAAAAGTTACAGCATTTCAATGTTGCAAACTTTTTTAGTTATATTACGCACAGTATAAAAGTTAGTGAATTTTGAAGTTACATCAGTGTTTTATTTTTTACTCAAGGGTAGCACTGCTATGCCGATATTTGAAATTGACAATAGTACTTTATTGTAATAAAATTTCAAGGTCCTATGACGCACCAGTAAAAAGTTATAGCACTTCAATGTTCCAAACTTTGATATTTATATTACGCACAGTATAAAATTTAGTGAAATTTGAAGTTGCATCAGTGTTTCATTTTTTACTCAAAGGTAGCACTGTTATACCGATCTTTTAAATTGACAATAGTACTTTATGGTCACAAAATTTGAAGGTATTATGACGCTCCAGTAATAAGTTATAGAATTTCAATATTGCAAACTTTGATAGTTATATTACGCACAGTATAAAAATTTGTGAATTTTGAAGTTGCATCAGTGTTTAATTTTTTACTCAAAGGTAGCACTGTTATACCGATATTTTAAAATGACAAAAGTACTTTATTGTCACAAAATTTCAAAGTTTTATGATGCTCCAGCAAAAAGTTCCAGCATTTCAATATTGCAAACTTTGATATTTATGTTACGCACAGAATAAAAGTTAGTGAAATTTGAAGTTGTATCATTGTTTCATTTTTTACTCAAGGGAAGCACTGTTATACCGATATCTCAAATTGACAATAGTACTTTATTGTCACAAAATTTCAAGTTTTTGTGAAGCACCAGTAAAAAGTTACAGCCTTTCAATGTTGCAAACTTTTTTTAGTTATATTACGCACAGTATAAAAGTTAATGAATTTTTAAGTTGCTTCAGTGTTTCATTTTTTACTCAAAATTATCACTATTATACCGATATTTCAAATTGATAATAGTACTTTATTGTCACCAAATTTCAAAATCATATGACGCACCAGTAAAAAGTTACAGCATTTCAATGTTGCAAACTTTTTTAGTTATATTACGCACAGTATAAAAGTTAGTGAACTTTGTAGTTACATCAGTGTTTTATTTTTTACTCAAGGGTAGCACTGTTATGCCGATATTTGAAATTGACAATAGTACTTTATAGTCATAAAATTTCAAGGTTTTACGACGCACAATTAAAAAGGATCCAGCATTTCAAAGTTGCAAACTTTGATAATTATATTACGCACAGTATAATAGTGTGTGAATTTTTAAGTTGCATCAGTGTTTCATTCTTTACCCAATGGTGGCACTGTTATACCGATATTACAAATTGACAAGAGTACTTTATTATCACAAAATTTCAAGGTTTTATGACGCTCCAGCAAAAAGTTACAGCATTTCAATATTGCAAACTTTGATACTTATGTTACGCACAGTATAAAAGTTAGTGAACTTTGTAGTTGTATCATTGTTTCATTTTTTACTCAAGGGAAGCACTGTTATACCGATATCTCAAATTGACAATAGTACTTTATTGTCACAAAATTTCAAGTTTTTATGAAGCACCAGTAAAAAGTTACAGCATTTCAATGTTGCAAACTTTGATAATTATATTACGCACAGTATAAAAGTTAGTGAATTTTGAAGTTACATCAGTGTTTTATTTTTTACTCAAGGGTAGCACTGCTATGCCGATATTTGATATTGACAATAGTACTTTATAGTCATAAAATTTCAAGGATTTACGACGCACAATTAAAAAGGATCCAGCATTTCAATGTTGCAAACTTTGATAGTTATATTACGCACAGTATAAAAGTGTGTGAATTTTTAAGTTGCATCAGTGTTTCATTTTTTACTCAAGGGTAGCACTGTTGTACCGATCTTTTAAATTGAAAATAGTACTTCATGGTCACAAAATTTCAAGGTATTATGACGCTCCAGTAAAAAGTTACAGCATTTCAATATTGCAAACTTTTATAGCTATGTTACGCACAGTATAAAAGTTAGTGAATTTTGAAGTTGCATCAGTGTTTCATTTTTCACTCAAAGGTAGCACTGTTATACCGATATTTTAAATTGACAATAGTACTTTATTGTCACAAAATTTCAAGGTTTTATGACGCTCCAGCAAAAAGTTATAGCATTTCAATATTGCAAACTTTGATACTTATGTTACGCACAGTATAAAAGTTAGTGAACTTTGTAGTTGTATCATTGTTTCATTTTTTACTCAAGGGAAGCACTGTTATACCGATATCTCAAATTGACAATAGTACTTTATTGTCACAAAATTTCAAGTTTTTATGAAGCCCCAGTAAAAAGTTACAGCATTTCAATGTTGCAAACTTTTTTAGTTATATTACGCACAGTATAAAAGTTAGTGAATTTTGAAGTTACATCAGTGTTTTATTTTTTACTCAAGGGTAGCACTGCTATGCCGATATTTGAAATTGACAATAGTACTTTATTGTAATAAAATTTCAAAGTCCTATGACGCACCAGTAAAAAGTTATAGCATTTCAATGTTCCAAACTTTGATATTTATATTACGCACAGTATAAAATTTAGTGAATTTTGAAGTTGCATCAGTGTTTCATTTTTTACTCAAAGGTAGCACTGTTATACCGATCTTTTAAATTGACAATAGTACTTTATGGTCACAAAATTTGAAGGTATTATGACGCTCCAGTAATAAGTTATAGAATTTCAATATTGCAAACTTTGATAGTTATATTACGCACAGTATAAAAATTTGTGAATTTTGAACTTGCATCAGTGTTTAATTTTTTACTCAAAGGTAGCACTGTTATACCGATATTTTAAAATGACAAAAGTACTTTATTGTCACAAAATTTCAAAGTTTTATGATGCTCCAGCAAAAAGTTCCAGCATTTCAATATTGCAAACTTTGATATTTATGTTACGCACAGAATAAAAGTTAGTGAAATTTGAAGTTGTATCATTGTTTCATTTTTTACTCAAGGGAAGCACTGTTATACCGATATCTCAAATTGACAATAGTACTTTATTGTCACAAAATTTCAAGTTTTTGTGAAGCACCAGTAAAAAGTTACAGCCTTTCAATGTTGCAAACTTTTTTTAGTTATATTACGCACAGTATAAAAGTTAATGAATTTTTAAGTTGCTTCAGTGTTTCATTTTTTACTCAAAATTATCACTATTATACCGATATTTCAAATTGATAATAGTACTTTATTGTCACCAAATTTCAAGATCATATGACGCACCAGTAAAAAGTTACAGCATTTCAATGTTGCAAAGTTTTTTAGTTATATTACGCACAGTATAAAAGTTAGTGAACTTTGAAGTTACATCAGTGTTTTATTTTTTACTCAAGGGTAGCACTGTTATGCCGATATTTGAAATTGACAATAGTACTTTATAGTCATAAAATTTCAAGGTTTTACGACGCACAATTAAAAAGGATCCAGCATTTCAAAGTTGCAAACTTTGATAGTTATATTACGCACAGTATAAAAGTGTGTGAATTTTTAAGTTGCATCAGTGTTTCATTCTTTACCCAATGGTGGCACTGTTATACCGATATTACAAATTGACAAGAGTACTTTATTATCACAAAATTTCAAGTTCTTATGACGCAACAAGTAAAAAGTTACAGTATTTCAATATTGCAAACTTTCATAGTTATGTTACGCACAGTATAAAAGTTTGTGAACTTTGAAGTTGTATCATTGTTTCATTTTTTACTCAAGGGAAGCACTGTAATACCGATATCTCAAACTGACAATAGTACTTTATTGTCACAAAATTTCAAGTTTTTATGAAGCACCAATAAAAAGTTACAGCATTTCAATGTTGCAAACTTTTTTATTTATATTACGCACAGTATAAAAGTTAGTGAATTTTGAAGTTACATCAGTGTTTCATTTTTTACTCAAGGGTAGCACTGTTATACCGATCTTTTAAATTGAAAATAGTACTTCATGGTCACAAAATTTCAAGGTATTATGACGCTCCAGTAAAAAGTTACAGCATTTCAATATTGCAAACTGTGATAGCTATGTTACGCACAGTATAAAAGTTAGTGAATTTTGAAGTTGCATCAGTGTTTCATTTTTCACTCAAAGGTAGCACTGTTATACCGATATTTTAAATTGACAATAGTACTTTATTGTCACAAAATTTCAAGGTTTTATGACGCTCCAGCAAAAAGTTACAGCATTTCAATATTGCAAACTTTGATACTTATGTTACGCACAGTATAAAAGTTAGTGAACTTTGTAGTTGTATCATTGTTTCATTTTTTACTCAAGGGAAGCACTGTTATACCGATATCTCAAATTGACAATAGTACTTTATTGTCACAAAATTTCAAGGTCTTATGACGCACCAGTAAAAAGTTCCAGCATTTTAGTGTTGCAAACTTTGATAATTATATTACGCACAGTATAAAAGTTAGTGAATTTTGAAGTTGCATCAAAATTTTCATTTAATCAAATTTGTGAATTTAGAAGTTGCATCAGTGTTTAATTTTTTACTCAAAGGTAGCACTGTTATACCGATATTTTAAAATGACAAAAGTACTTTATTGTCACAAAATTTCAAAGTTTTATGATGCTCCAGCAAAAAGTTCCAGCATTTCAATATTGCAAACTTTGATATTTATGTTACGCACAGTATAAAATTTAGTGAACTTTGAAGTTGTATCATTGTTTCATTTGTTACTCAAGGGAAGCACTGTTATACCGATATCTCAAACTAACAATAGTACTTTATTGTCACAAAATTTCAAGTTTTTATGAAGCCCCAGTAAAAAGTTACAGCATTTCAATGTTGCAAACTTTTTTAGTTATATTACGCACAGTATAAAAGTTAGTGAATTTTGAAGTTACATCAGTGTTTTATTTTTTACTCAAGGGTAGCACTGCTATGCCGATATTTGAAATTGACAATAGTACTTTATTGTAATAAAATTTCAAGGTCCTATGACGCACCAGTAAAAAGTTATAGCATTTCAATGTTCCAAACTTTGATATTTATATTACGCACAGTATAAAATTTAGTGAATTTTGAAGTTGCATCAGTGTTTCATTTTTTACTCAAAGGTAGCACTGTTATACCGATCTTTTAAATTGACAATAGTACTTTATGGTCACAAAATTTGAAGGTATTATGACGCTCCAGTAATAAGTTATAGAATTTCAATATTGCAAACTTTGATAGTTATATTACGCACAGTATAAAAGTTAATGAATTTTTAAGTTGCTTCAGTGTTTCATTTTTTACTCAAAATTATCACTATTATACCTATATTTCAAATTGATAATAGTACTTTATTGTCACCAAATTTCAAGATCATATGACGCACCAGTAAAAAGTTACAGCATTTCAATGTTGCAAACTTTTTTAGTTATATTACGCACAGTATAAAAGTTAGTGAACTTTGAAGTTACATCAGTGTTTTATTTTTTACTCAAGGGTAGCACTGTTATGCCGATATTTGAAATTGACAATAGTACTTTATAGTCATAAAATTTCAAGGTTTTACGACGCACAATTAAAAAGGATCCAGCATTTCAAAGTTGCAAACTTTGATAGTTATATTACGCACAGTATAAAAGTGTGTGAATTTTTAAGTTGCATCAGTGTTTCATTCTTTACCCAATGGTGGCACTGTTATACCGATATTACAAATTGACAAGAGTACTTTATTATCACAAAATTTCAAGTTCTTATGACGCAACAAGTAAAAAGTTACAGTATTTCAATATTGCAAACTTTCATAGTTATGTTACGCACAGTATAAAAGTTTGTGAACTTTGAAGTTGTATCATTGTTTCATTTTTTACTCAAGGGAAGCACTGTTATACCGATATCTCAAACTGACAATAGTACTTTATTGTCACAAAATTTCAAGTTTTTATGAAGCACCAATAAAAAGTTACAGCATTTCAATGTTGCAAACTTTTTTAGTTATATTACGCACAGTATAAAAGTTAGTGAATTTTGAAGTTACATCAGTGTTTCATTTTTTACTCAAGGGTAGCACTGTTATACCGATCTTTTAAATTGCAAATAGTACTTCATGGTCACAAAATTTCAAGGTATTATGACGCTCCAGTAAAAAGTTACAGCATTTCAATATTGCAAACTGTGATAGCTATGTTACGCACAGTATAAAAGTTAGTGAATTTTGAAGTTGCATCAGTGTTTCATTTTTCACTCAAAGGTAGCACTGTTATACCGATATTTTAAATTGACAATAGTACTTTATTGTCACAAAATTTCAAGGTTTTATGACGCTCCAGCAAAAAGTTACAGCATTTCAATATTGCAAACTTTGATACTTATGTTACGCACAGTATAAAAGTTAGTGAACTTTGTAGTTGTATCATTGTTTCATTTTTTACTCAAGGGAAGCACTGTTATACCGATATCTCAAATTGACAATAGTACTTTATTGTCACAAAATTTCAAGTTTTTATGAAGCACCAGTAAAAAGTTACAGCATTTCAATGTTGCAAACTTTGATAATTATATTACGCACAGTATAAAAGTTAGTGAATTTTGAAGTTGCATCAAAATTTTCATTTAATCAAATTTGTGAATTTAGAAGTTGCATCAGTGTTTAATTTTTTACTCAAAGGTAGCACTGTTATACCGATATTTTAAAATGACAAAAGTACTTTATTGTCACAAAATTTCAAAGTTTTATGATGCTCCAGCAAAAAGTTCCAGCATTTCAATATTGCAAACTTTGATATTTATGTTACGCACAGTATAAAATTTAGTGAACTTTGAAGTTGTATCATTGTTTCATTTGTTACTCAAGGGAAGCACTGTTATACCGATATCTCAAACTAACAATAGTACTTTATTGTCACAAAATTTCAAGTTTTTATGAAGCCCCAGTAAAAAGTTACAGCATTTCAATGTTGCAAACTTTTTTAGTTATATTACGCACAGTATAAAAGTTAGTGAATTTTGAAGTTACATCAGTGTTTTATTTTTTACTCAAGGGTAGCACTGCTATGCCGATATTTGAAATTGACAATAGTACTTTATTGTAATAAAATTTCAAGGTCCTATGACGCACCAGTAAAAAGTTATAGCATTTCAATGTTCCAAACTTTGATATTTATATTACGCACAGTATAAAATTTAGTGAATTTTGAAGTTGCATCAGTGTTTCATTTTTTACTCAAAGGTAGCACTGTTATACCGATCTTTTAAATTGACAATAGTACTTTATGGTCACAAAATTTGAAGGTATTATGACGCTCCAGTAATAAGTTATAGAATTTCAATATTGCAAACTTTGATAGTTATATTACGCACAGTATAAAAATTTGTGAATTTTGAAGTTGCATCAGTGTTTAATTTTTTACTCAAAGGTAGCACTGTTATACCGATATTTTAAAATGACAAAAGTACTTTATTGTCACAAAATTTCAAAGTTTTATGATGCTCCAGCAAAAAGTTCCAGCATTTCAATATTGCAAACTTTGATATTTATGTTACGCACAGAATAAAAGTTAGTGAAATTTGAAGTTGTATCATTGTTTCATTTTTTACTCAAGGGAAGCACTGTTATACCGATATCTCAAATTGACAATAGTACTTTATTGTCACAAAATTTCAAGTTTTTGTGAAGCACCAGTAAAAAGTTACAGCCTTTCAATGTTGCAAACTTTTTTTAGTTATATTACGCACAGTATAAAAGTTAATGAATTTTTAAGTTGCTTCAGTGTTTCATTTTTTACTCAAAATTATCACTATTATACCGATATTTCAAATTGATAATAGTACTTTATTGTCACCAAATTTCAAGATCATATGACGCACCAGTAAAAAGTTACAGCATTTCAATGTTGCAAACTTTTTTAGTTATATTACGCACAGTATAAAAGTTAGTGAATTTTGAAGTTACATCAGTGTTTCATTTTTTACTCAAGGGTAGCACTGTTATACCGATCTTTTAAATTGAAAATAGTACTTCATGGTCACAAAATTTCAAGGTATTATGACGCTCCAGTAAAAAGTTACAGCATTTCAATATTGCAAACTTTGATAGCTATGTTACGCACAGTATAAAAGTTAGTGAATTTTGAAGTTGCATCAGTGTTTCATTTTTCACTCAAAGATAGCACTGTTATACCGATATTTTAAATTGACAATAGTACTTTATTGTCACAAAATTTCAAGGTTTTATGACGCTCCAGCAAAAAGTTACAGCATTTCAATATTGCAAACTTTGATACTTATGTTACGCACAGTATAAAAGTTAGTGAACTTTGTAGTTGTATCATTGTTTAATTTTTTACTCAAGGGAAGCACTGTTATACCGATATCTCAAATTGACAATAGTACTTTATTGTCACAAAATTTCAAGTTTTTATGAAGCACCAGTAAAAAGTTACAGCATTTCAATGTTGCAAACTTTGATAATTATATTACGCACAGTATAAAAGTTAGTGAATTTTTAAGTTGCTTCAGTGTTTCATTTTTTACTCAAAGGTAGCACTCTTACACCGATATTTCAAATTGACAAGAGTACTTTATTGTCACAAAATTTCAAGTTCTTATGATGCACCAGTAAAAAGTTATAGCATTTCAATGCTCCAAACTTTGATAGTTATATTACGCACAGTATAAAATTTAGTGAATTTTGAAGTTGCATCAGAATTTCATTTTTTACTCAAAGGTAGCACTGTTATACCGATCTTTTAAACTGACAATAATACTTTATGCTCACAAAATTTCAAGGTATTATGACGCTCCAGTAATAAGTTATAGCATTTCAATATTGCAAACTTTGATAGTTATATTACGCACAGTATAAAAATTAGTGAATTTTGAAGTTGCATCAGTGTTTAATTTTTTACTCAAAGGTAGCACTGTTATACCGATATTTTAAAATGACAAAAGTACTTTATTGTCACAAAATTTCAAAGTTTTATGATGCTCCAGCAAAAAGTTCCAGCATTTCAATATTGCAAACTTTGATATTTATGTTACGCACAGTATAAAATTTAGTGAACTTTGAAGTTGTATCATTGTTTCATTTTTTACTCAAGGGAAGCACTGTTATACCGATATCTCAAACTAACAATAGTACTTTATTGCCACAAAATTTCAAGTTTTTATGAAGCCCCAGTAAAAAGTTACAGCATTTCAATGTTGCAAACTTTTTTAGTTATATTACGCACAGTATAAAAGTTAGTGAATTTTGAAGTTACATCAGTGTTTTATTTTTTACTCAAGGGTAGCACTGCTATGCCGATATTTGAAATTGACAATAGTACTTTATTGTAATAAAATTTCAAGGTCCTATGACGCACCAGTAAAAAGTTATAGCATTTCAATGTTCCAAACTTTGATATTTATATTACGCACAGTATAAAATTTAGTGAATTTTGAAGTTGCATCAGTGTTTCATTTTTTACTCAAAGGTTGCACTGTTATACCGATCTTTTAAATTGACAATAGTACTTTATGGTCACAAAATTTGAAGGTATTATGACGCTCCAGTAAAAAGTTACAGCATTTCAATATTGCAAACTTTGATAGCTATGTTACGCAGAGTATAAACGTTAGTGAATTTTGAAGTTGCATCAGTGTTTCATTTTTTACTCAAAGGTAGCACTGTTATACCGATATTTGAAATTGACAATAGTACTTTATTGTCACCAAATTTCAAGATCTTATGACGCACCAGTAAAAAGTTACAGCATTTCAATGTTGCAAACTTTTTTAGTTATATTACGAACAGTATAAAAGTTAGTGAACTTTGAAGTTACATCAGTGTTTTATTTTTTACTCAAGGGTAGCACTGTTATGCCGATATTTGAAATTGACAATAGTACTTTATAGTCATAAAATTTCAAGGTTTTACGACGCACAATTAAAAAAGATCCAGCATTTCAATGTTGCAAACTTTCATAATTATGTTACGCACAGTATAAAAGTTAGTGAACTTTGAAGTTGTATCATTGTTTCATTTTTTACTCAAGGGAAGCACTGTTATACCGATATCTCAAACTGACAATAGTACTTTATTGTCGCAAAATTTCAAGTTTTTATGAAGCACCAATAAAAAGTTACAGCATTTCAATGTTGCAAACTTTTTTAGTTATATTACGCACAGTATAGAAGTTAGTGAATTTTGAAGTTACATCAGTGTTTTATTTTTTACTCAAGGGTAGCACTGTTATGCCGATATTTGAAATTGACAATAGTACTTTATTGTAATAAAATTTCAAGGTCTTATGACGCACCAGTAAAAAGTTATAGTATTTCAATGTTCCAAACTTTGATAGTTATATTACGCACAGTATAAAATTTAGTGAATTTTGAAGTTGCATCAGTGTTTCATTTTTTACTCAAAGGTAGCACTGTTATACCGATCTTTTAAATTGACAATAGTACTTCATGGTCACAAAATTTCAAAGTATTATGACGCTCCAGTAAAAACTTACAGCATTTCAATATTGCAAAGTTTGATAGCTATGTTACGCACAGTATAAAAGTTAGTGAACTTTGAAGTTGTATCATTGTTTCATTTTTTACTCAAGGGAAGCACTGTTATACCGATATCTCAAATTGACAATAGTTGTTTACTGTCACAAAATTTCAAGTTTTTATGAAGCACCAGTAAAAAGTTACAGTATTTCAATGTTGCAAACTTTGATAGTTATATTACGCACAGTATAAAAGTTAGTGAAATTTTAATTTGTTTCAGTGTTTCATTTTTTACTCAAAATTATCACTATTATACCGATATTTCAAATTGATAATAGTACTTTATTGTCACCAAATTTCAAGATCATATGACGCACCAGTAAAAAGTTACAGCATTTCAATGTTGCAAACTTTTTTAGTTATATTACGCACAGTATAAAAGTTACTGAACTTTGAAGTTACATCAGTGTTTTATTTTTTACTCAAGGGTAGCACTGTTATGCCGATATTTGATATTGACAATAGTACTTTATAGTCATAAAATTTCAAGGTTTTACGACGCACAATTAAAAAGGATCCAGCATTTCAATGTTGCAAACTTTGATAGTTATATTACGCACAGTATAAAAGTGTGTGAATTTTTAAGTTGCATCAGTGTTTCATTCTTTACCCAATGGTGGCACTGTTATACCGATATTTCAAATTGACAAGAGTACTTTATTGTCACAAAATTTCAAGTTCTTATGACGCAACAAGTAAAAAGTTACAGCATTTCAATATTGCAAACTTTCATAGTTATGTTACGCACAGTATAAAAGTTAGTGAACTTTGAAGTTGTATCATTGTTTCATTTTTTACTCAAGGGAAGCACTGTTATACCGATATCTCAAACTGACAATAGTACTTTATTGTCACAAAATTTCAAGATTTTATGAAGCACCAATAAAAAGTTACAGCATTTCAATGTTGCAAACTTTTTTAGTTATATTACGCACAGTATAAAAGTTAGTGAATTTTGAAGTTGCATCAGTGTTTCATTTTTCACTCAAAGGTAGCACTGTTATACCGATATTTTAAATTGACAATAGTACTTTATTGTCACAAAATTTCAAGGTTTTATGACGCTCCAGCAAAAAGTTACAGCATTTCAATATTGCAAACTTTGATATTTATGTTACGCACAGTATAAAATTTAGTGAACTTTGAAGTTGCATCAGTGTTTCATTTTTCACTCAAAGGTAGCACTGTTATACCGATATTTGAAATTGACAATAGTACTTTATAGTCATAAAATTTCAAGGTTTTACGACGCACAATTAAAAAAGATCCAGCATTTCAATGTTCCAAACTTTGATATTTATATTACGCACAGTATAAAATTTAGTGAATTTTGAAGTTGCATCAGTGTTTCATTTTTTACTCAGAGGTAGCACTGTTATACCGATCTTTTAAACTGACAATAATACTTTATGGTCACAAAATTTCATGGTATTATGACGCTCCAGTAATAAGTTACAGCATTTCAATATTGCAAACTTTGATAGTTATATTACGCACAGTATAAAAATTACTGAATTTTGAAGTTGCATCAGTGTTTAATTTTTTACTCAAAGGTAGCACTGTTATACCGATATTTTAAAATGACAAAAGTACTTTATTGTCACAAAATTTCAAAGTTTTATGATGCTCCAGCAAAAAGTTCCAGCATTTCAATATTGCAAACTTTGATATTTATGTTACGCACAGTATAAAATTTAGTGAATTTTGAAGTTGTATCATTGTTTCATTTTTTATTCAAGGGAAGCACTGTTAGACCGATATCTCAAAATAACAATAGTACTTTATTGTCACAAAATTTCAAGTTTTTATGAAGCACCAATAAAAAGTTACAGCATTTCAATGTTGCAAACTTTTTTAGTTATATTACGCACAGTATAAAAGTTAGTGAATTTTGAAGTTACATCAGTGTTTCATTTTTTACTCAAGGGTAGCACTGTTATACCGATATCTCAAACTGACAATAGTACTTTATTGTCACAAAATTTCAAGTTTTTATGAAGCACCAATAAAAAGTTACAGCATTTCAATGTTGCAAACTTTTTTAGTTATATTACGCACAGTATAAAAGTTAGTGAATTTTGAAGTTGCATCAGTGTTTCATTTTTTACTCAAAGGTAGCACTGTTATACCGATCTTTTAAATTGACAATAGTACTTTATGGTCACAAAATTTGAAGGTATTATGACGCTCCAGTAAAAAGTTACAGCATTTCAATATTGCAAACTTTGATAGCTATGTTACGCACAGTATAAACGTTAGTGAATTTTGAAGTTGCATCAGTGTTTCATTTTTTACTCAAAGGTAGCACTGTTATACCGATATTTGAAATTGACAATAGTACTTTATTGTCACCAAATTTCAAGATCTTATGACGCACCAGTAAAAAGTTACAGCATTTCAATGTTGCAAACTTTTTTAGTTATATTACGAACAGTATAAAAGTTAGTGAACTTTGAAGTTACATCAGTGTTTTATTTTTTACTCAAGGGTAGCACTGTTATGCCGATATTTGAAATTGACAATAGTACTTTATAGTCATAAAATTTCAAGGTTTTACGACGCACAATTAAAAAAGATCCAGCATTTCAATGTTGCAAACTTTCATAGTTATGTTACGCACAGTATAAAAGTTAGTGAACTTTGAAGTTGTATCATTGTTTCATTTTTTACTCAAGGGAAGCACTGTTATACCGATATCTCAAACTGACAATAGTACTTTCTTGTCGCAAAATTTCAAGTTTTTATGAAGCACCAATAAAAAGTTACAGCATTTCAATGTTGCAAACTTTTTTAGTTATATTACGCACAGTATAAAAGTTAGTGAATTTTGAAGTTACATCAGTGTTTTATTTTTTACTCAAGGGTAGCACTGTTTTGCCGATATTTGAAATTGACAATAGTACTTTATTGTAATAAAATTTCAAGGTCTTATGACGCACCAGTAAAAAGTTATAGTATTTCAATCTTCCAAACTTTGATAGTTATATTACGCACAGTATAAAATTTAGTGAATTTTGAAGTTGCATCAGTGTTTCATTTTTTACTCAAAGGTAGCACTGTTATACCGATCTTTTAAATTGACAATAGTACTTCATGGTCACAAAATTTCAAAGTATTATGACGCTCCAGTAAAAACTTACAGCATTTCAATATTGCAAAGTTTGATAGCTATGTTACGCACAGTATAAAAGTTAGTGAACTTTGAAGTTGTATCATTGTTTCATTTTTTACTCAAGGGAAGCACTGTTATACCGATATCTCAAATTGACAATAGTTGTTTACTGTCACAAAATTTCAAGTTTTTATGAAGCACCAGTAAAAAGTTACAGTATTTAAATGTTGCAAACTTTGATAGTTATATTACGCACAGTATAAAAGTTAGTGAACTTTTAATTTGCTTCAGTGTTTCATTTTTTACTCAAAATTATCACTATTATACCGATATTTCAAATTGATAATAGTACTTTATTGTCACCAAATTTCCAGATCATATGACGCACCAGTAAAAAGTTACAGCATTTCAATGTTGCAAACTTTTTTAGTTATATTACGCACAGTATAAAAGTTAGTGAACTTTGAAGTTACATCAGTGTTTTATTTTTTACTCAAGGGTAGCACTGTAATGCCGATATTTGATATTGACAATAGTACTTTATAGTCATAAAATTTCAAGGTTTTACGACGCACAATTAAAAAGGATCCAGCATTTCAATGTTGCAAACTTTGATAGTTATATTACGCACAGTATAAAAGTGTGTGAATTTTTAAGTTGCATCAGTGTTTCATTCTTTACCCAATGGTGGCACTGTTATACCGATATTTCAAATTGACAAGAGTACTTTATTGTCACAAAATTTCAAGTTCTTATGACGCAACAAGTAAAAAGTTACAGCATTTCAATATTGCAAACTTTCATAGTTATGTTACGCACAGTATAAAAGTTAGTGAACTTTGAAGTTGTATCATTGTTTCATTTTTTACTCAAGGGAAGCACTGTTATACCGATATCTCAAACTGACAATAGTACTTTATTGTCACAAAATTTCAAGTTCTTATGAAGCACCAATAAAAAGTTACAGCATTTCAATGTTGCAAACTTTTTTAGTTATATTACGCACAGTATAAAAGTTAGTGAATTTTGAAGTTACATCAGTGTTTCATTTTTTACTCAAGGGTAGCATTGTTATACCGATCTTTTAAATTGAAAATAGTACTCCATGGTCACAAAATTTCAAGGTATTATGACGCTCCAGTAAAAAGTTACAGCATTTCAATATTGCAAACTTTGATAGCTATGTTACGCACAGTATAAAAGTTAGTGAATTTTGAAGTTACATCAGTGTTTCATTTTTCACTCAAAGGTAGCACTGTTGTACCGATATTTTAAATTGACAATAGGACTTTATTGTCACAAAATTTCAAGGTTTTATGACGCTCCAGCAAAAAGTTACAGCATTTCAATATTGCAAACTTTGATACTTATGTTACGCACAGTATAAAAGTTAGTGAACTTTGTAGTTGTATCATTGTTTCATTTTTTACTCAAGGGAAACACTGTTATACCGATATCTCAAATTGACAATAGTACTTTATTGTCACAAAATTTCAAATTTTTATGAAGCACCAGTAAAAAGTTACAGCATTTCAATGTTGCAAACTTTGATAATTATATTACGCACAGTATAAAAGTTAGTGAATTTTTAAGTTGCTTCAGTGTTTCATTTTTTACTCAAAGGTAGCACTCTTACACCGATATTTCAAATTGACAAGAGTACTTTATTGTCACAAAATTTCAAGTTCTTCTGATGCACCAGTAAAAAGTTACAGCATTTCAATGCTCCAAACTTTGATAGTTATATTACGCACAGTATAAAATTTAGTGAATTTTGAAGTTACATCAGAGTTTCATTTTTTACTCAAAGGTAGCACTGTTATACCGATCTTTTAAACTGACAATAATACTTTATGGTCACAAAATTTCAAGATATTATGACGCTCCAGTAATAAGTTACAGCATTTCAATATTCCAAACTTTGATAGTTATATTACGCACAGTATAAAAATTTGTGAATTTTGAAGTTGCATCAGTGTTTAATTTTTTACTCAAAGGTAGCACTGTTATACCGATATTTTAAAATGACAAAAGTACTTTATTGTCACAAAATTTCAAAGTTTTATGATGCTCCAGCAAAAAGTTCCAGCATTTCAATATTGCAAACTTTGATATTTATGTTACGCACAGTATAAAATTTAGTGAACTTTGAAGTTGTATCATTGTTTCATTTTTTTCTCAAGGGAAGCACTGTTATACCGATATCTCAAATTGACAATAGTACTTTATTGTCACAAAATTTCAAGTTTTTATGAAGCCCCAGTAAAAAGTTACAGCATTTCAATGTTGCAAACTTTTTTAGTTATATTACGCACAGTATAAAAGTTAGTGAATTTTGAAGTTACATCAGTGTTTTATTTTTTACTCAAGGGTAGCACTGCTATGCCGATATTTGAAATTGACAATAGTACTTTATTGTAACAAAATTTCAAGGTCCTATGACGCACCAGTAAAAAGTTATAGCATTTCAATGTTCCAAACTTTGATATTTATATTACGCACAGTATAAAATTTAGTGAATTTTGAAGTTGCATCAGTGTTTCATTTTTTACTCAAAGGTAGCACTGATATACCGATCTTTTAAATTGACAATAGTAATTTATGGTCACAAAATTTGAAGGTATTATGACGCTCCAGTAAAAAGTTACAGCATTTCAATATTGCAAACTTTGATAGCTATGTTACGCACAGTATAAACGTTAGTGAATTTTGAAGTTGCATCAGTGTTTCATTTTTTACTCAAAGGTAGCACTGTTATACCGATATTTTAAATTGACAATAGTACTTTATTGTCACCAAATTTCAAGATCTTATGACGCACCAGTAAAAAGTTACAGCATTTCAATGTTGCAAACTTTTTTAGTTATATTACGAACAGTATAAAAGTTAGTGAACTTTGAAGTTACATCAGTGTTTTATTTTTTACTCAAGGGTAGCACTGTTATACCGATATTTGAAATTGACAATAGTACTTTATAGTCATAAAATTTCAAGGTTTTACGACGCACAATTAAAAAAGATCCAGCATTTCAATGTTCCAAACTTTGATATTTATATTACGCACAGTATAAAATTTAGTGAATTTTGAAGTTGCATCAGTGTTTCATTTTTTACTCAAAGGTAGCACTGTTATACCGATCTTTTAAACTGACAATAATACTTTATGGTCACAAAATTTCAAGGTATTATGACGCTCCAGTAATTAGTTACAGCATTTCAATATTGCAAACTTTGATAGTTATATTACGCACAGTATAAAAATTAGTGAATTTTGAAGTTGCATCAGTGTTTAATTTTTTACTCAAAGGTAGCATTGTTATACCGATATTTTAAAATGACAAAAGTACTTTATTGTCACAAAATTTCAAAGTTTTATGATGCTCCAGCCAAAAGTTCCAGCATTTCAATATAGCAAACTTTGATATTTATGTTACGCACAGTATAAAATTTAGTGAATTTTGAAGTTGTATCATTGTTTCATTTTTTACTCAAGGGAAGCACTGTTATACCGATATCTCAAAATAACAATAGTACTTTATTGTCACAAAATTTCAAGTTTTTATGAAGCCCCAGTAAAAAGTTACAGCATTTCAATGTTGCAAAATTTTTAGTTATATTACACACAGTATAAAAGTTAGTGAATTTTGAAGTTACATCAGTGTTTTATTTTTTACTCAAGGGTAGCACTGCTATGCCGATATTTGAAATTGACAATAGTACTTTATTGTAATAAAATTTCAAGGTCCTATGACGCACCAGTAAAAAGTTATAGCATTTCAATGTTCCAAACTTTGATATTTATATTACGCACAGTATAAAATTTAGTGAATTTTGAAGTTGCATCAGTGTTTCATTTTTTACTCAAAGGTAGCACTGTTATACCGATCTTTTAAATTGACAATAGTACTTTATGGTCACAAAATTTGAAGGTCTTATGACGCTCCAGTAAAAAGTTACAGCATTTCAATATTGCAAACTTTGATAGCTATGTTACGCACAGTATAAACGTTAGTGAAATTTGAAGTTGCATCAGTGTTTCATTTTTTACTCAAAGGTAGCACTGTTATACCGATATTTGAAATTGACAATAGTACTTTATTGTCACCAAATTTCAAGATCTTATGACGCACCAGTAAAAAGTTACAGCATTTCAATGTTGCAAACTTTTTTAGTTATATTACGAACAGTATAAAAGTTAGTGAACTTTGAAGTTACATCAATGTTTTATTTTTTACTCAAGGGTAGCACTGTTATGCCGATATTTGAAATTGACAATAGTACTTTATAGTCATAAAATTTCAAGGTTTTACGACGCACAATTAAAAAAGATCCAGCATTTCAATGTTGCAAACTTTCATAGTTATGTTACGCACAGTATAAAAGTTAGTGAACTTTGAAGTTGTATCATTGTTTCATTTTTTACTCAAGGGAAGCACTGTTATACCGATATCTCAAAATGACAATAGTACTTTATTGTCGCAAAATTTCAAGTTTTTATGAAGCACCAATAAAAAGTTACAGCATTTCAATGTTGCAAACTTTTTTAGTTATATTACGCACAGTATAAAAGTTAGTGAATTTTGAAGTTACATCAGTGTTTTATTTTTTACTCAAGGGTAGCACTGTTATGCCGATATTTGAAATTGACAATAGTACTTTATTGTAATAAAATTTCAAGGTCTTATGACGCACCAGTAAAAAGTTATAGTATTTCAATGTTCCAAACTTTGATAGTTATATTACGCACAGTATAAAATTTAGTGAATTTTGAAGTTGCATCAGTGTTTCATTTTTTACTCAAAGGCAGCACTGTTATACCGATCTTTTAAATTGACAATAGTACTTCATGGTCACAAAATTTCAAAGTATTATGACGCTCCAGTAAAAACTTACAGCATTTCAATATTGCAAACTTTGATAGCTATGTTACGCACAGTATAAAAGTTAGTGAACTTTGAAGTTGTATCATTGTTTCATTTTTTACTCAAGGGAAGCACTGTTATACCGATATCTCAAATTGACAATAGTTGTTTACTGTCACAAAATTTCAAGTTTTTATGAAGCACCAGTAAAAAGTTACAGCATTTCAATGTTGCAAACTTTGATAGTTATATTACGCACAGTATAAAAGTTAGTGAATTTTTAATTTGCTTCAGTGCTTCAGTTTTTACTCAAAATTATCACTATTATACCGATATTTCAAATTGATAATAGTACTTTATTGTCACAAAATTTCAAAGTTTTATGATGCTCCAGCAAAAAGTTCCAGCATTTCAATATTGCAAACTTTGATATTTATGTTACGCACAGAATAAAAGTTAGTGAAATTTGAAGTTGTATCATTGTTTCATTTTTTACTCAAGGGAAGCACTGTTATACCGATATCTCAAATTGACAATAGTACTTTATTGTCACAAAATTTCAAGTTTTTGTGAAGCACCAGTAAAAAGTTACAGCCTTTCAATGTTGCAAACTTTTTTTAGTTATATTACGCACAGTATAAAAGTTAGTGAATTTTTAAGTTGCTTCAGTGTTTCATTTTTTACTCAAAATTATCACTATTACACCGATATTTCAAATTGATAATAGTACTTTATTGTCACCAAATTTCAAGATCATACGACGCACCAGTAAAAAGTTACAGCATTTCAATGTTGCAAACTTTTTTAGTTATATTACGCACAGTATAAAAGTTAGTGAACTTTGAAGTTACATCAGTGTTTTATTTTTTACTCAAGGGTAGCACTGTTATGCCGATATTTGATATTGACAATAGTTCTTTATAGTCATAAAATTTCAAGGTTTTACGACGCACAATTAAAAAGGATCCAGCATTTCAATGTTGCAAACTTTGATAGTTATATTACGCACAGTATAAAAATGTGTGAATTTTTAAGTTGCATCAGTGTTTCATTCTTTACCCAATGGTGGCACTGTTATACCGATATTTCAAATTGACAAGAGTACTTTATTGTCACAAAATTTCAAGTTCTTATGACGCAACAAGTAAAAAGTTACAGCATTTCAATATTGCAAACTTTCATAGTTATGTTACGCACAGTATAAAAGTTAGTGAACTTTGAAGTTGTATCATTGTTTCATTTTTTACTCAAGGGAAGCACTGTTATACCGATATCTCAAACTGACAATAGTACTTTATTGTCACAAAATTTCAAGTTTTTATGAAGCACCAATAAAAAGTTACAGCATTTCAATGTTGCAAACTTTTTTAGTTATATTACGCACAGTATAAAAGTTAGTGAATTTTGAACACCAGTGTTTCATCAGTGTTTCATTTTTCACTCAAAGGTAGCACTGTTATACCGAAATTTTAAAATGACAAAAGTACTTTATTGTCACAAAATTTCAAAGTTTTATGATGCTCCAGCAAAAAGTTCCAGCATTTCAATATTGCAAACTTTGATATTTATGTTACGCACAGTATAAAATTTAGTGAACTTTGAAGTTGTATCATTGTTTCATTTTTTACTCAAGGGAAGCACTGTTATACCGATATCTCAAACTAACAAAAGTACTTTATTGTCACAAAATTTCAAGTTTTTATGAAGCCCCAGTAAAAAGTTACAGCATTTCAATGTTGCAAACTTTTTTAGTTATATTACGCACAGTATAAAAGTTAGTGAATTTTGAAGTTACATCAGTGTTTTATTTTTTACTCAAGGGTAGCACTGTTATGCCGATATTTGAAATTGACAATAGTACTTTATTGTAATAAAATTTCAAGGTCTTATGACGCACCAGTAAAAAGTTATAGTATTTCAATGTTCCAAACTTTGATAGTTATATTACGCACAGTATAAAATTTAGTGAATTTTGAAGTTGCATCAGTGTTTCATTTTTTACTCAAAGGTAGCACGGTTATACCGATCTTTTAAATTGACAATAGTACTTCATGGTCACAAAATTTCAAAGTATTATGACGCTCCAGTAAAAACTTACAGCATTTCAATATTGCAAACTTTGATAGCTATGTTACGCACAGTATAAAAGTTAGTGAAATTTGAAGTTGTATCATTGTTTCATTTTTTACTCAAGGGAAGCACTGTTATACCGATATCTCAAATTGACAATAGTTGTTTACTGTCACAAAATTTCAAGTTTTTATGAAGCACCAGTAAAAAGTTACAGCATTTCAATGTTGCAAACTTTGATAGTTATATTACGCACAATATAAAAGTTAGTGAATTTTTAATTTGCTTCAGTGTTTCATTTTTTACTCAAAATTATCACTATTATACCGATATTTCAAATTGATAATAGTACTTTATTGTCACCAAATTTCAAGATCATACGACGCACCAGTAAAAAGTTACAGCATTTCAATGTTGCAAACTTTTTTAGTTATATTACGCACAGTATAAAAGTTAGTGAATTTTGAAGTTACATCAGTGTTTTATTTTTCACTCAAAGGTAGCACTGTTATACCGATATTTTAAATTGACAATAATACTTTATGGTCACAAAATTTCAAGGTTTTATGACGCTCCAGCAAATAGTTACAGCATTTCAATATTGCAAACTTTGATACTTATGTTACGCACAGTATAAAAGTTAGTGAACTTTGTAGTTGTATCATTGTTTCATTTTTTACTCAAGGGAAGCACTGTTATACCGATATCTCAAACTGACAATAGTACTTTATTGTCACAAAATTTCAAGTTTTTATGAAGCACCAGTAAAAAGTTACAGCATTTCAATGTTGCAAACTTTGATAATTATATTACGCACAGTATAAAAGTTAGTGAATTTTTAAGTTGCTTCAGTGTTTCATTTTTTACTCAAAGGTAGCACTCTTACACCGATATTTCAAATTGACAAGAGTACTTTATTGTCACAAAATTTCAAGTTCTTATGATGCACCAGTAAAAAGTTATAGCATTTCAATGTTCCAAACTTTGATAGTTATATTACGCACAGTATAAAATTTAGTGAATTTTGAAGTTGCATCAGAGTTTCATTTTTTACTCAAAGGTAGCACTGTTATACCAATCTTTTAAACTGACAATAATACTTTATGGTCACAAAATTTCAAGGTATTATGACGCTCCAGTAATAAGTTAGAGAATTTCAATATTGCAAACTTTGATAGTTATATTACGCACAGTATAAAAATTTGTGAATTTTGAAGTTGCATCAGTGTTTAATTTTTTACTCAAAGGTAGCACTGTTATACCGATATTTTAAAATGACAAAAGTACTTTATTGTCACAAAATTTCAAGGTTTTATGACGCTCCAGCAAATAGTTACAGCATTTCAATATTGCAAACTTTGATACTTATGTTACGCACAGTATAAAAGTTAGTGAACTTTGTAGTTGTATCATTGTTTCATTTTTTACTCAAGGGAAGCACTGTTATACCGATATCTCAAACTGACAATAGTACTTTATTGTCACAAAATTTCAAGTTCTTATGATGCACCAGTAAAAAGTTATAGCATTTCAATGCTCCAAACTTTGATAGTTATATTACGCACAGTATAAAAGTTAGTGAATTTTGAAGTTACATCAGTGTTTCATTTTTCACTCAAAGGTAGCACTGTTATACCGATATTTTAAATTGACAATAATACTTTATGGTCACAAAATTTCAAAGTCTTATGATGCTCCAGCAAAAAGTTCCAGCATTTCAATATTGCAAACTTTGATATTAATGTTACGCACAGAATAAAAGTTAGTGAAATTTGAAGTTGTATCATTGTTTCATTTTTTACTCAAGGGAAGCACTGTTATACCGATATCTCAAATTGACAATAGTACTTTATTGTCACAAAATTTCAAGTTTTTGTGAAGCAACAGTAAAAAGTTACAGCCCTTCAATGTTGCAAACTTTTTTTAGTTATATTACGCACAGTATAAAAGTTAATGAATTTTTAAGTTGCTTCAGTGTTTCATTTTTTACTCAAAATTATCACTATTATACCGATATTTCAAATTGATAATAGTACTTTATTGTCACCAAATTTCAAGATCATATGACGCACCAGTAAAAAGTTACAGCATTTCAATGTTGCAAACTTTTTTAGTTATATTACGCACAGTATAAAAGTTAGTGAACTTTGAAGTTACATCAGTGTTTTATTTTTTACTCAAGGGTAGCACTGTTATGCCGATATTTGATATTGACAATAGTACTTTATAGTCATAAAATTTCAAGGTTTTACGACGCACAATTAAAAAGGATCCAGCATTTCAATGTTGCAAACTTTGATAGTTATATTACGCACAGTATAAAAGTGTGTGAATTTTTAAGTTGCATCAGTGTTTCATTCTTTACCCAATGGTGGCACTGTTATACCGATATTTCAAATTGACAAGAGTACTTTATTGTCACAAAATTTCAAGTTTTTATGAAGCACCAATAAAAAGTTACAGCATTTCAATGTTGCTTAATTATATTACGGTTGATAATTATATTACGCTCAGTATAAAAGTTAGTGAATTTTGAAGTTACATCAGTGTTTTATTTTTTACTCAAGGGTAGCACTGCTATGCCGATATTTGAAATTGACAATAGTACTTTATTGTAATAAAATTTCAAGGTCCTATGACGCACCAGTAAAAAGTTATAGCATTTCAATGTTCCAAACTTTGATATTTATATTACGCACAGTATAAAATTTAGTGAATTTTGAAGTTGCATCAGTGTTTCATTTTTTACTCAAAGGTAGCACTGTTATACCGATCTTTTAAATTGACAATAGTACTTTATGGTCACAAAATTTGAAGGTATTATGACGCTCCAGTAAAAAGTTACAGCATTTCAATATTGCAAACTTTGATAGCTATGTTACGCACAGTATAAACGTTAGTGAATTTTGAAGTTGCATCAGTGTTTCATTTTTTACTCAAAGGTAGCACTGTTATACCGATATTTGAAATTGACAATAGTACTTTATTGTCGCAAAATTTCAAGTTTTTATGAAGCACCAATAAAAAGTTACAGCATTTCAATGTTGCAAACTTTTTTAGTTATATTACGCACAGTATAAAAGTTAGTGAATTTTGAAGTTACATCAGTGTTTTATTTTTTACTCAAGGGTAGCACTGTTATGCCGATATTTGAAATTGACAATAGTACTTTATTGTAATAAAATTTCAAGGTCTTATGACGCACCAGTAAAAAGTTATAGTATTTCAATGTTCCAAACTTTGATAGTTATATTACGCACAGTATAAAATTTAGTGAATTTTGAAGTTGCATCAGTGTTTCATTTTTTACTCAAAGGTAGCACGGTTATACCGATATCTCAAACTGACAATAGTACTTTATTGTCACAAAATTTCAAGTTTTTATGAAGCACCAATAAAAAGTTACAGCATTTCAATTTTGCAAACTTTTTTAGTTATATTACGCACAGTATAAAAGTTAGTGAATTTTGAAGTTACATCAGTGTTTCATTTTTTACTCAAGGGTAGCACTGTTATACCGATCTTTTAAATTGAAAATAGTACTTCATGGTCACAAAATTTCAAGGTATTATGACGCTCCAGTAAAAAGTTACAGCATTTCAATATTGCAAACTTTGATAGCTATGTTACGCACAGTATAAAAGTTAGTGAATTTTGAAGTTGCATCAGTGTTTCATTTTTCACTCAAAGGCAGCACTGTTATACCGATATTTTAAATTGACAATAGTACTTTATTGTCACAAAATTTCAAGGTTTTATGACGCTCCAGCAAAAAGTTACAGCATTTCAATATTGCAAACTTTGATACTTATGTTACGCACAGTATAAAAGTTAGTGAACTTTGTAGTTGTGTCATTGTTTCATTTTTTACTCAAGGGAAGCACTGTTATACCGATATCTCAAATTGACAATAGTACTTTATTGTCACAAAATTTCAAGTTTTTATGAAGCACCAGTAAAAAGTTACAGCATTTCAATGTTGCAAACTTTGATAATTATATTACGCACAGTATAAAAGTTAGTGAATTTTTAAGTTGCTTCAGTGTTTCATTTTTTACTCAAAGGTAGCACTCTTACACCGATATTTCAAATTGACAAGAGTACTTTATTGTCACAAAATTTCAAGTTCTTATGATGCACCAGTAAAAAGTTATAGCATTTCAATGCTCCAAACTTTGATAGTTATATTACGCACAGTATAAAATTTAGTGAATTTTGAACTTGCATCAGAGTTTCATTTTTTACTCAAAGGTAGCACTGTTATACCGATCTTTTAAACTGACAATAATACTTTATGGTCACAAAATTTCAAGGTATTATGACGCTCCAGTAATAAGTTAAAGCATTTCAATATTGCAAACTTTGATAGTTATATTACGCACAGTATAAAAATTAGTGAATTTTGAAGTTGCATCAGTGTTTAATTTTTTACTCAAAGGTAGCACTGTTATACCGATATTTTAAAATGACAAAAGTACTTTATTGTCACAAAATTTCAAAGTTTTATGATGCTCCAGCAAAAAGTTCCAGCATTTCAATATTGCAAACTTTGATATTTATGTTACGCACAGTATAAAATTTAGTGAACTTTGAAGTTGTATCATTGTTTCATTTTTTACTCAAGGGAAGCACTGTTATACCGATATCTCAAACTAACAATAATACTTTATTGTCACAAAATTTCAAGTTTTTATGAAGCCCCAGTAAAAAGTTACAGCAATTCAATGTTGCAAACTTTTTTAGTTATATTACGCACAGTATAAAAGCTAGTGAATTTTGAAGTTACATCAGTGTTTTATTTTTTACTCAAGGGTAGCACTGCTATGCCGATATTTGAAATTGACAATAGTACTTTATTGTAATAAAATTTCAAGGTCCTATGACGCACCAGTAAAAAGTTATAGCATTTCAATGTTCCAAACTTTGATATTTATATTACGCACAGTATAAAATTTAGTGAATTTTGAAGTTGCATCAGTGTTTCATTTTATACTCAAAGGTAGCACTGTTATACCGATCTTTTAAATTGACAATAGTGCTTTATGGTCACAAAATTTGAAGGTATTATGACGCTCCAGTAAAAAGTTACAGCATTTCAATATTGCAAACTTTGATAGCTATGTTACGCACAGTATAAACGTTAGTGAATTTTGAAGTTGCATCAGTGTTTCATTTTTTACTCAAAGGTAGCACTGTTATACCGATATTTGAAATTGACAATAGTACTTTATTGTCACCAAATTTCAAGATCTTATGACGCACCAGTAAAAAGTTACAGCATTTCAATGTTGCAAACTTTTTTAGTTATATTACGAACAGTATAAAAGTTAGTGAACTTTGAAGTTACATCAGTGTTTTATTTTTTACTCAAGGGTAGCACTGTTATGCCGATATTTGAAATTGACAATAGTACTTTATAGTCATAAAATTTCAAGGTTTTACGACGCTCAATTAAAAAAGATCCAGCATTTCAATGTTGAAAACTTTCATAGTTATGTTACGCACAGTATAAAAGTTAGTGAACTTTGAAGTTGTATCATTGTTTCATTTTTTACTCAAGGGAAGCACTGTTATACCGATATCTCAAACTAACAATAATACTTTATTGTCACAAAATTTCAAGTTTTTATGAAGCACCAGTAAAAAGTTACAGCATTTCAATGTTGCAAACTTTGATATTTATATTACGCACAGTATAAAAGTTAGTGAATTTTTAATTTGCTTCAGTGTTTCATTTTTTACTCAAAATTATCACTATTATACCGATATTTCAAATTGATAATAGTACTTTATTGTCACAAAATTTCAATTTTTTATGAAGCACCAGTAAAAAGTTACAGCATTTCAATGTTGCAAACTTTTTTAGTTATATTACGCACAGTATAAAAGTTAGTGAATTTTGAAGTTGCATCAGTGTTTCATTTTTCACTCAAAGGTAGCACTGTTATACCGATATTTTAAATTGACAATAGTACTTTATTGTCACAAAATTTCAAGGTTTTATGACGCTCCAGCAAAAAGTTACAGAATTTCAATGTTGCAAACTTTGATAATTATATTACGCACAGTATAAAAGTTAGTGAATTTTTAAGTTGCTTCAGTGTTTCATTTTTTACTCAAAGGTAGCACTCTTACACCGATATTTCAAATTGACAAGAGTACTTTATTGTCACAAAATTTCGAGTTCTTATGATGCACCAGTAAAAAGTTATAGCATTTCAATGCTCCAAACTTTTTTTTAGTTATATTACGCACAGTATAAAAGTTAATGAATTTTTAAGTTGCTTCAGTGTTTCATTTTTTACTCAAAATTATCACTATTATACCGATATTTCAAATTGATAGTAGTACTTTATTGTCACCAAATTTCAAGATCAGATGACGCACCAGTAAAAAGTTACAGCATTTCAATGTTGCAAACTTTTTTAGTTATATTACGCACAGTATAAAAGTTAGTGAACTTTGACGTTACATCAGTGTTTTATTTTTTACTCAAGGGTAGCACTGTTATGCCGATATTTGATATTGACAATAGTACTTTATAGTCATAAAATTTCAAGGTTTTACGACGCACAATTAAAAAGGATCCAGCATTTCAATGTTGCAAACTTTGATATTTATATTACGCACAGTATAAAAGTGTGTGAATTTTTAAGTTGCATCAGTGTTTCATTCTTTACCCAATGGTGGCACTGTTATACCGATATTTCAAACTGACAAGAGTACTTTATTGTCACAAAATTTCAAGTTCTTATGATGCACCAGTAAAAAGTTATAGCATTTCAATGCTCCAAACTTTGATAGTTATATTACGCACAGTATAAAATTTAGTGAATTTTGAAGTTGCATCAGAGTTTCATTTTTTACTCAAAGGTAGCACTGTTATACCGATCTTTTAAACTGACAGTAATACTTTATGGTCACAAAATTTGAAGGTATTATGACGCTCCAGTAAAAAGTTACAGCATTTCAATATTGCAAACTTTGATAGCTATGTTACGCACAGTATAAACGTTAGTGAATTTTGAAGTTGCATCAGTGTTTCATTTTTTACTCAAAGGTAGCACTGTTATACCGATATTTGAAATTGACAATAGTACTTTATTGTCACCAAATTTCAAGATCTTATGACGCACCAGTAAAAAGTTACAGCATTTCAATGTTGCAAACTTTTTTAGTTATATTACGAACAGTATAAAAGTTAGTGAACTTTGAAGTTACATCAGTGTTTTATTTTTTACTCAAGGGTAGCACTGTTATGCCGATATTTGAAATTGACAATAGTACTTTATTGTACTAAAATTTCAAGGTCTTATGATGCACCAGTAAAAAGTTATAGCATTTCAATGCTCCAAACTTTGATAGTTATATTACGCACAGTATAAAATTTAGTGAATTTTGAAGTTGCATCAGAGTTTCATTTTTTACTCAAAGGTAGCACTGTTATACCGATCTTTTAAACTGACAATAATACTTTATGGTCACAAAATTTCAAGGTATTATGACGCTCCAGTAATAAGTTACAGAATTTCAATATTGCAAACTTTGATATTTATATTACGCACAGTATAAAAATTTGTGAATTTTGAAGTTGCATCAGTGTTTAATTTTTTACTCAAAGGTAGCACTGTTATACCGATATTTTAAAATGACAAAAGAACTTTATTGTCACAAAATTTCAAAGTTTTATGAAGCACCAATAAAAAGTTACAGCATTTCAATGTTGCAAACTTTTTTAGTTATATTACGCACAGTATAAAAGTTAGTGAATTTTGAAGTTACATCAGTGTTTTATTTTTTACTCAAGGGTAGCACTGTTATGCCGATATTTGAAATTGACAATAGTACTTTATTGTAATAAAATTTCAAGGTCTTATGACGCACCAGTAAAAAGTTATAGTATTTCAATGTTCCAAACTTTGATAGTTATATTACGCACAGTATAAAATTTAGTGAATTTTGAAGTTGCATCAGTGTTTCATTTTTTACTCAAAGGTAGCACTGTTATACCGATCTTTTAAATTGACAATAGTACTTCATGGTCACAAAATTTCAAAGTATTATGACGCTCCAGTAAAAACTTACAGCATTTCAATATTGCAAACTTTGATAGCTATGTTACGCACAGTATAAAAGTTAGTGAACTTTGAAGTTGTATCATTGCTTCATTTTTTACTCAAGGGAAGCACTGTTATACCGATATCTCAAATTGACAATAGTTGTTTACTGTCACAAAATTTCAAGTTTTTATGAAGCACCAGTAAAAACTTACAGCATTTCAATGTTGCAAACTTTGATATTTATATTACGCACAGTATAAAAGTTAGTGAATTTTTAATTTGCTTCAGTGTTTCATTTTTTACTCAAAATTATCACTATTATACCGATATTTCAAATTGATAATAGTACTTTATTGTCACAAAATTTCAAGTTTTTATGAAGCACCAATAAAAAGTTACAGCATTTCAATGTTGCAAACTTTTTTAGTTATATTACGCACAGTATAAAAGTTAGTGAATTTTGAAGTTACATCAGTGTTTCATTTTTTACTCAAGGGTAGCACTGTTATACCGATCTTTTAAATTGAAAATAGTACTTCATGGTCACAAAATTTCAAGGTATTATGACGCTCCAGTAAAAAGTTACAGCATTTCAATATTGCAAACTTTGATAGCTATGTTACGCACAGTATAAAAGTTAGTGAATTTTGAAGTTGCATCAGTGTTTCATTTTTCACTCAAAGGTAGTACTGTTATACCGATATTTTAAATTGACAATAGTACTTTATTGTCACAAAATTTCAAGGTTTTATGACGCCCCAGCAAAAAGTTACAGAATTTCAATGTTGCAAACTTTGATAATTATATTACGCACAGTATAAAAGTTAGTGAATTTTTAAGTTGCTTCAGTGTTTCATTTTTTACTCAAAGGTAGCACTCTTACACCGATATTTCAAATTGACAAGAGTACTTTATTGTCACAAAATTTCAAGTTCTTATGATGCACCAGTAAAAAGTTATAGCGTTTCAATTCTCCAAACTTTGATAGTTATATTACGCACAGTATAAAATTTAGTGAATTTTGAAGTTGCATCAGTGTTTAATTTTTTACTCAAAGGTAGCACTGTTATACCGATATTTTAAAATGACAAAATTACTTTATTGTCACAAAATTTCAAAGTTTCATGATGCTCCAGCAAAAAGTTCCAGCATTTCAATATTGCAAACTTTGATATTTATGTTACGCACAGTATAAAATTTAGTGAACTTTAAAGTTGTATCATTGTTTCATTTTTTACTCAAGGGAAGCACTGTTATACCGATATCTCAAACTAACAATAGTACTTTATTGTCACAAAATTTCAAGTTTTTATGAAGCCCCAGTAAAAAGTTACTGCATTTCAATGTTGCAAACTTTTTTAGTTATATTACGCACAGTATAAAAGTTAGTGAATTTTGAAGTTACATCAGTGTTTTATTTTTTACTCAAGGGTAGCACTGCTATGCCGATATTTGAAATTGACAATAGTACTTTATTGTACTAAAATTTCAAGGTCTTATGATGCACCAGTAAAAAGTTATAGCATTTCAATGCTCCAAACTTTGATAGTTATATTACGCACAGTATAAAATTTAGTGAATTTTGAAGTTGCATCAGAGTTTCATTTTTTACTCAAAGGTAGCACTGTTATACCGATCTTTTAAACTGACAATAATACTTTATGGTCACAAAATTTCAAGGTATTATGACGCTCCAGTAATAAGTTACAGAATTTCAATATTGCAAACTTTGATAATTATATTACGCACAGTATACAAATTTGTGAATTTTGAAGTTGCATCAGTGTTTTATTTTTTACTCAAAGGTAGCACTGTTATACCGATATTTTAAAATGACAAAAGAACTTTATTGTCACAAAATTTCAAAGTTTTATGAAGCACCAATAAAAAGTTACAGCATTTCAATGTTGCAAACTTTTTTAGTTATATTACGCACCGTATAAAAGTTAGTGAATTTTGAAGTTACATCAGTGTTTTATTTTTTACTCAAGGGTAGCACTGTTATGCCGATATTTGAAATTGACAATAATACTTTATTGTAATAAAATTTCAAGGTCTTATGACGCACCAGTAAAAAGTTATAGTATTTCAATGTTCCAAACTTTGATAGTTATATTACGCACAGTATAAAATTTAGTGAATTTTGAAGTTGCATCAGTGTTTCATTTTTTACTCAAAGGTAGCACTGTTATACCGATCTTTTAAATTGACAATAGTACTTCATGGTCACAAAATTTCAAAGTATTATGACGCTCCAGTAAAAACTTACAGCATTTCAATATTGCAAACTTTGATGGCTATGTTACGCACAGTATAAAAGTTAGTGAATTTTGAAGTTGCATCAGTGTTTCATTTTTCACTCAAAGGTAGCACTGTTATACCGATATTTTAAATTGACAATAGTACTTTATTGTCACAAAATTTCAAGGTTTTATGACGCTCCAGCAAAAAGTTACAGAATTTCAATGTTGCAAACTTTGATAATTATATTACGCACAGTATAAAAGTTAGTGAATTTTTAAGTTGCTTCAGTGTTTCATTTTTTACTCAAAGGTAGCACTCTTACACCGATATTTCAAATTGACAAGAGTACTTTATTGTCACAAAATTTCAAGTTCTTATGATGCACCAGTAAAAAGTTATAGCATTTCAATGCTCCAAACTTTTTTTTAGTTATATTACGCACAGTATAAAAGTTAATGAATTTTTAAGTTGCTTCAGTGTTTCATTTTTTACTCAAAATTATCACTATTATACCGATATTTCAAATTGATAGTAGTACTTTATTGTCACCAAATTTCAAGATCATATGACGCACCAGTAAAAAGTTACAGCATTTCAATGTTGCAAACTTTTTTAGTTATATTACGCACAGTATAAAAGTTAGTGAACTTTGAAGTTACATCAGTGTTTTATTTTTACTCAAGGGTAGCACTGTTATGCCGATATTTGATATTGACAATAGTACTTTATAGTCATAAAATTTCAAGGTTTTACGACGCACAATTAAAAAGGATCCAGCATTTCAATGTTGCAAACTTTGATAGTTATATTACGCACAGTATAAAAGTGTGTGAATTTTTAAGTTGCATCAGTGTTTCATTCTTTACCCAATGGTGGCACTGTTATACCGATATTTCAAATTGACAAGAGTACTTTATTGTCACAAAATTTCAAGTTCTTATGATGCACCAGTAAAAAGTTATAGCATTTCAATGCTCCAAACTTTGATAGTTATATTACGCACAGTATAAAATTTAGTGAATTTTGAAGTTGCATCAGAGTTTCATTTTTTACTCAAAGGTAGCACTGTTATACCGATCTTTTAAACTGACAATAATACTTTATGGTCACAAAATTTCAAGGTATTATGACGCTCCAGTAATAAGTTACAGCATTTCAATATTGCAAACTTTGATAGTTATATTACGCACAGTATAAAAATTAGTGAATTTTGAAGTTGCATCAGTGTTTAATTTTTTACTCAAAGGTAGCACTGTTATACCGATATTTTAAAATGACAAAAGTACTTTATTGTCACAAAATTTCAAAGTTTTTTGATGCTCCAGCAAAAAGTTCCAGCATTTCAATATTCAAACTTTGATATTTATGTTACGCACAGTATAAAATTTAGTGAGCTTTGAAGTTGTATCATTGTTTCATTTTTTACTCAAGGGAAGCACTGTTATACCGATATCTTAAACTAACAATAGTACTTTATTGTCACAAAATTTCAAGTTTTTATGAAGCCCCAGTAAAAAGTTACAGCAATTCAATGTTGCAAACTTTTTTAGTTATATTACGCACAGTATAAAAGCTAGTGAATTTTGAAGTTACATCAGTGTTTTATTTTTTACTCAAGGGTAGCACTGCTATGCCGATATTTGAAATTGACAATAGTACTTTATTGTAATAAAATTTCAAGGTCCTATGACGCACCAGTAAAAAGTTATAGCATTTCAATGTTCCAAACTTTGATATTTATATTACGCACAGTATAAAATTTAGTGAATTTTGAAGTTGCATCAGTGTTTCATTTTTTACTCAAAGGTAGCACTGTTATACCGATCTTTTAAATTGACAATAGTACTTTATGGTCACAAAATTTGAAGGTATTATGACGCTCCAGTAAAAAGTTACAGCATTTCAATATTGCAAACTTTGATAGCTATGTTACGCACAGTATAAACGTTAGTGAATTTTGAAGTTGCATCAGTGTTTCATTTTTTACTCAAAGGTAGCACTGTTATACCGATATTTGAAATTGACAATAGTACTTTATTGTCACCAAATTTCAAGATCTTATTACGCACCAGTAAAAAGTTACAGCATTTCAATGTTGCAAACTTTTTTAGTTATATTACGAACAGTATAAAAGTTAGTGAACTTTGAAGTTACATCAGTGTTTTATTTTTTACTCAAGGGTAGCACTGTTATGCCGATATTTGAAATTGACAATAGTACTTTATAGTCATAAAATTTCAAGGTTTTACGACGCACAATTAAAAAAGATCCAGCATTTCAATGTTGCAAACTTTCATAGTTATGTTACGCACAGTATAACATTTAGTGAACTTTGAAGTTGTATCATTGTTTCATTTTTCACTCAAGGGAAGCACTGTTATACCGATATCTCAAACTGACAATAGTACTTTATTGTCGCAAAATTTCAAGTTTTTATGATGCACCAATAAAAAGTTACAGCATTTCAATGTTGCAAACTTTTTTAGTTATATTACGCACAGTATAAAAGTTAGTGAATTTTGAAGTTACATCAGTGTTTTATTTTTTACTCAAAGGTAGCACTGTTATGCCGATATTTGAAATTGACAATAGTACTTTATTGTAATAAAATTTCAAGGTCTTATGACGCACCAGTAAAAAGTTATAGTATTTCAATGTTCCAAACTTTGATAGTTATATTACGCACAGTATAAAATTTAGTGAATTTTGAAGTTGCATCAGTGTTTCATTTTTTACTCAAAGGTAGCACTGTTATACCGATCTTTTAAATTGACAATAGTACTTAATGGTCACAAAATTTCAAAGTATTATGACGCTCCAGTAAAAACTTACAGCATTTCAATATTGCAAACTTTGATAGCTATGTTACGCACAGTATAAAAGTTAGTGAACTTTGAAGTTGTATCATTGTTTCATTTTTTACTCAAGGGAAGCACTGTTATACCGATATCTCAAATTGACAATAGTTGTTTACTGTCACAAAATTTCAAGTTTTTATGAAGCACCAGTAAAAAGTTACAGCATTTCAATGTTGCAAACTTTGATATTTATATTACGCACAGTATAAAAGTTAGTGAATTTTTAATTTGCTTCAGTGTTTCATTTTTTACTCAAAATTATCACTATTATACCGATATTTCAAATTGATAATAGTACTTTATTGTCACAAAATTTCAATTTTTTATGAAGCACCAGTAAAAAGTTACAGCATTTCAATGTTGCAAACTTTTTTAGTTATATTACGCACAGTATAAAAGTTAGTGAATTTTGAAGTTACATCAGTGTTTTATTTTTTACTCAAGGTAGCACTGCTATGCCGATATTTGAAATTGACAATAGTACTTTATTGTACTAAAATTTCAAGGTCTTATGATGCACCAGTAAAAAGTTATAGCATTTCAATGCTCCAAACTTTGATAGTTATATTACGCACAGTATAAAATTTAGTGAATTTTGAAGTTGCATCAGAGTTTCATTTTTTACTCAAAGGTAGCACTGTTATACCGATCTTTTAAACTGACAATAATACTTTATGGTCACAAAATTTCAAGGTATTATGACGCTCCAGTAATAAGTTACAGAATTTCAATATTGCAAACTTTGATAATTATATTACGCACAGTATAAAAATTTGTGAATTTTGAAGTTGCATCAGTGTTTAATTTTTTACTCAAAGGTAGCACTGTTATACCGATATTTTAAAATGACAAAAGAACTTTATTGTCACAAAATTTCAAAGTTTTATGAAGCACCAATAAAAAGTTACAGCATTTCAATGTTGCAAACTTTTTTAGTTATATTACGCACAGTATAAAAGTTAGTGAATTTTGAAGTTACATCAGTGTTTTATTTTTTACTCAAGGGTAGCACTGTTATGCCGATATTTGAAATTGACAATAGTACTTTATTGTAATAAAATTTCAAGGTCTTATGACGCACCAGTAAAAAGTTATAGTATTTCAATGTTCCAAACTTTGATAGTTATATTACGCACAGTATAAAATTTAGTGAATTTTGAAGTTGCATCAGTGTTTCATTTTTTACTCAAAGGTAGCACTGTTATACCGATCTTTTAAATTGACAATAGTACTTCATGGTCACAAAATTTCAAAGTATTATGACGCTCCAGTAAAAACCTACAGCATTTCAATATTGCAAACTTTGATAGCTATGTTACGCACAGTATAAAAGTTAGTGAACTTTGAAGTTGTATCATTGTTTCATTTTTTACTCAAGGGAAGCACTGTTATACCGATATCTCAAATTGACAATAGTTGTTTACTGTCACAAAATTTCAAGTTTTTATGAAGCACCAGTAAAAACTTACAGCATTTCAATGTTGCAAACTTTGATATTTATATTACGCACAGTATAAAAGTTAGTGAATTTTTAATTTGCTTCAGTGTTTCATTTTTTACTCAAAATTATCACTATTATACCGATATTTCAAATTGATAATAGTACTTTATTGTCACAAAATTTCAAGTTTTTATGAAGCACCAATAAAAAGTTACAGCATTTCAATGTTGCAAACTTTTTTAGTTATATTACGCACAGTATAAAAGTTAGTGAATTTTGAAGTTACATCAGTGTTTCATTTTTTACTCAAGGGTAGCACTGTTATACCGATCTTTTAAATTGAAAATAGTACTTCATGGTCACAAAATTTCAAGGTATTATGACGCTCCAGTAAAAAGTTACAGCATTTCAATATTGCAAACTTTGATAGCTATGTTACGCACAGTATAAAAGTTAGTGAATTTTGAAGTTGCATCAGTGTTTCATTTTTCACTCAAAGGTAGCACTGTTATACCGATATTTTAAATTGACAATAGTACTTTATTGTCACAAAATTTCAAGGTTTTATGACGCCCCAGCAAAAAGTTACAGAATTTCAATGTTGCAAACTTTGATAATTATATTACGCACAGTATAAAAGTTAGTGAATTTTGAAGTTTCATCAGTGTTTCATTTTTACTCAAGGGTAGCACTGTTATACCGATATCTCAAACTGACAATAGTACAATATTGTCACAAAATTTCGAGGTCTTATGACGCACCAGTAAAAAGTTACAGCATTTCAATATTGCAAACTTTGATAGCTATGTTACGCACAGTATAAAAGTTAGTGAATTTTGAAGTTGCATCAGTGTTTCATTTTTCACTCAAAGGTAGCACTGTTATACCGATATTTTAAATTGACAATAGTACTTTATTGTCACAAAATTTCAAGGTTTTATGACGCCCCAGCAAAAAGTTACAGAATTTCAATATTGCAAACTTTGATAGCTATGTTACGCACAGTATAAAAGTTAGTGAATTTTGAAGTTGCATCAGTGTTTCATTTTTTACTCAAAGGTAGCACTCTTACACCGATATTTCAAATTGACAAGAGTACTTTATTGTCACAAAATTTCAAGTTCTTATGATGCACCAGTAAAAAGTTATAGCGTTTCAATTCTCCAAACTTTGATAGTTATATTACGCACAGTATAAAATTTAGTGAATTTTGAAGTTGCATCAGAGTTTCATTTTTTACTCAAAGGTAGCACTGTTATACCGATCTTTTAAACTGACAATAATACTTTATGGTCACAAAATTTCAAGGTATTATGACGCTCCAGTAATAAGTTACAGCATTTCAATATTGCAAACTTTGATAGTTATATTACGCTCAGTATAAAAATTAGTGAATTTTGAAGTTGCATCAGTGTTTAATTTTTTACTCAAAGGTAGCACTGTTATACCGATATTTTAAAATGACAAAATTACTTTATTGTCACAAAATTTCAAAGTTTTATGATGCTCCAGCAAAAAGTTCCAGCATTTCAATATTGCAAACTTTGATATTTATGTTACGCACAGTATAAAATTTAGTGAACTTTGAAGTTGTATCATTGTTTCATTTTTTACTCAAGGGAAGCATTGTTATACCGATATCTCAAACTAACAATAGTACTTTATTGTCACAAAATTTCAAGTTTTTATGAAGCCCCAGTAAAAAGTTACAGCATTTCAATGTTGCAAACTTTTTTAGTTATATTACGCACAGTATAAAAGTTAGTGAATTTTGAAGTTACATCAGTGTTTTATTTTTTACTCAAGGGTAGCACTGCTATGCCGATATTTAAAATTGACAATAGTACTTTATTGTAATAAAATTTCAAGGTCCTATGACGCACCAATAAAAAGTTATAGCATTTCAATGTTCCAAACTTTTATATTTATATTACGCACAGTATAAAATTTAGTGAATTTTGAAGTTGCATCAGTGTTTCATTTTTTACTCAAAGGTAGCACTGTTATACCGATCTTTTAAATTGACAATAGTACTTTATGGTCACAAAATTTGAAGGTATTATGACGCTCCAGTAAAAAGTTATAGCATTTCAATATTGCAAACTTTGATAGCTATGTTACGCACAGTATAAACGTTAGTGAATTTTGAAGTTGCATCAGTGTTTCATTTTTTACTCAAAGGTAGCACTGTTATACCGATATTTGAAATTGACAATAGTACTTTATTGTCACCAAATTTCAAGATCTTATGACGCACCAGTAAAAAGTTACAGTATTTCAATGTTGCAAACTTTTTTAGTTATATTACGAACAGTATAAAAGTTTGTGAACTTTGAAGTTACATCAGTGTTTTATTTTTTACTCAAGGGTAGCACTGTTATGCCGATATTTGAAATTGACAATAGTACTTTATAGTCATAAAATTTCAAGGTTTTACGACGCACAATTAAAAAAGATCCAGCATTTCAATGTTGCAAACTTTCATAGTTATGTTACGCACAGTATAAAAGTTAGTGAACTTTGAAGTTGTATCATTGCTTCATTTTTTACTCAAGGGAAGCACTGTTATACCGATATCTCAAACTGACAATAATACTTTATTGTCGCAAAATTTCAAGTTTTTATGAAGCACCAATAAAAAGTTACAGCATTTCAATGTTGCAAACTTTTTTAGTTATATTACGCACAGTATAAAAGTTAGTGAATTTTGAAGTTACATCAGTGTTTTATTTTTTACTCAAGGGTAGCACTGTTATGCCGATATTTGAAATTGACAATAGTACTTTATTGTAATAAAATTTCAAGGTCTTATGACGCACCAGTAAAAAGTTATAGTATTTCAATGTTCCAAACTTTGATAGTTATATTACGCACAGTATAAAATTTAGTGAATTTTGAAGCTGCATCAGTGTTTCATTTTTTACTCAAAGGTAGCACTGTTATACCGATCTTTTAAATTGACAATAGTACTTCATGGTCACAAAATTTCAAAGTATTTTGACGCTCCAGTAAAAACTTACAGCATTTCAATATTGCAAACTTTGATAGCTATGTTACGCACAGTATAAAAGTTAGTGAACTTTGCAGTTGTATCATTGTTTCATTTTTTACTCAAGGGAAGCACTGTTATACCGATATCTCAAATTGACAATAGTTGTTTACTGTCACAAAATTTCAAGTTTTTATGAAGCACCAGTAAAAAGTTACAGCATTTTAATGTTGCAAACTTTGATAGTTATATTACGCACAGTATAAAAGTTAGTGAATTTTTAATTTGCTTCAGTGTTTCATTTTTTACTCAAAATTATCACTATTATACCGATATTTCAAATTGATAATAGTACTTTATTGTCACAAAATTTCAATTTTTTATGAAGCACCAGTAAAAAGTTACAGCATTTCAATGTTGCAAACTTTTTTAGTTATTTTACGCACAGTATAAAAGTTAGTGAATTTTGAAGTTACATCAGTGTTTTATTTTTTACTCAAAGGTAGCACTGCTATGCCGATATTTGAAATTGACAATAGTACTTTATTGTACTAAAATTTCAAGGTCTTATGATGCACCAGTAAAAAGTTATAGCATTTCAATGCTCCAAACTTTGATAGTTATATTACGCACAGTATAAAATTTAGTGAATTTTGAAGTTGCATCAGAGTTTCATTTTTTACTCAAAGGTAGCACTGTTATACCGATCTTTTAAACTGACAATAATACTTTATGGTCACAAAATTTCAAGGTATTATGACGCTCCAGTAATAAGTTACAGAATTTCAATATTGCAAACTTTGATAGTTATATTACGCACAGTATAAAAATTTGTGAATTTTGAAGTTGCATCAGTGTTTAATTTTTTACTCAAAGGTAGCACTGTTATACCGATATTTTAAAATGACAAAAGTACTTTATTGTCACAAAATTTCAAAGTTTTATGATGCTCCAGCAAAAAGTTCCAGCATTTCAATATTGCAAACTTTGATATTTATGTTACGCACAGAATAAAAGTTAGTGAAATTTGAAGTTGTATCATTGTTTCATTTTTTACTCAAGGGAAGCACTGTTATACCGATATCTCAAATTGACAATAGTACTTTATTGTCACAAAATTTCAAGTTTTTATGAAGCACCAGTAAAAAGTTACAGCCTTTCCATGTTGCAAACTTTTTTTTAGTTATATTACGCACAGTATAAAAGTTAATGAATTTTTAAGTTGTTTCAGTGTTTCATTTTTTACTCAAAATTATCACTATTATACCGATATTTCAAATTGATAATAGTACTTTATTGTCACCAAATTTCAAGATCATATGACGCACCAGTAAAAAGTTACAGCATTTCAATGTTGCAAACTTTTTTAGTTATATTACGCACAGTATAAAAGTTAGTGAACTTTGAAGTTACATCAGTGTTTTATTTTTTACTCAAGGGTAGCACTGTTATGCCGATATTTGATATTGACAATAGTACTTTATAGTCATAAAATTTCAAGGTTTTACGACGCAAAATTAAAAAGGATCCAGCATTTCAATGTTGCAAACTTTCATAGTTATATTACGCACAGTATAAAAGTGTGTGAATTTTTAAGTTGCATCAGTGTTTCATTCTTTACCCAATGGTGGCTTTGTTATACCGATATTTCAAATTGACAAGAGTACTTTATTGTCACAAAATTTCAAGTTCTTATGACGCAACAAGTAAAAAGTTACAGCATTTCAATATTGCAAACTTTCATAGTTATGTTACGCACAGTATAAAAGTTAGTGAACTTTGAAGTTGTATCATTGTTTCATTTTTTACTCAAGGGAAGCACTGTTATACCGATATCTCAAACTGACAATAGTACTTTATTGTCACAAAATTTCAAGTTTTTATGAAGCACCAATAAAAAGTTACAGCATTTCCATGTTTCAAACTTTTTTAGTTATATTACGCACAGTATAAAAGTTAGTGAACTTTGAAGTTACATCAGTGTTTCATTTTTTACTCAAGGGTAGCACTGTTATACCGATCTTTTAAATTGAAAATAGTACTTCATGGTCACAAAATTTCAAGGTATTATGACGCTCCAGTAAAAAGTTACAGCATTTCAATATTGCAAACTTTGATAGCTATGTTACGCACAGTATAAAAGTTAGTGAATTTTGAAGTTGCATCAGTGTTTCATTTTTCACTCAAAGGTAGCACTGTTATACCGATATTTCAAATTGACAATAGTACTTTATTGTCACAAAATTTCAAGGTTTTATGACGCTCCAGCAAAAAGTTACAGCATTTCAATATTGCAAACTTTGATACTTATGTTACGCACAGTATAAAAGTTAGTGAACTTTGTAGTTGTATCATTGTTTCATTTTTTACTCAAGGGAAGCACTGTTATACCGATATCTCAAATTGACAATAGTACTTTATTGTCACAAAATTTCAAGTTTTTATGAAGCACCAGTAAAAAGTTACAGCATTTCAATGTTGCAAACTTTGATAATTATATTACACACAGTATAAAAGTTAGTGAATTTTTAAGTTGCTTCAGTGTTTCATTTTTTACTCAAAGGTAGCACTCTTACACCGATATTTCAAATTGACAAGAGTACTTTATTGTCACAAAATTTCAAGTTCTTATGATGCACCAGTAAAAAGTTATAGCATTTTAATGCTCAAAACTTTGATAGTTATATTACGCACAGTATAAAATTTAGTGAATTTTGAAGTTGCATCAGAGTTTCATTTTTTACTCAAAGGTAGCACTGTTATACCGATCTTTTAAACTGACAATAATACTTTATGGTCACAAAATTTCAAGGTATTATGACGCTCCAGTAATAAGTTACAGCATTTCAATATTGCAAACTTTGATAGTTATATTACGCACAGTATAAAAATTAGTGAATTTTGAAGTTGCATCAGTGTTTAATTTTTTACTCAAAGGTAGCACTGTTATACCGATATTTTAAAATGACAAAAGTACTTTGTTGTCACAAAATTTCAAAGTTTTATGATGCTCCAGCTAAAAGTTCCAGCATTTCAATATTGCAAACTTTGATATTTATGTTACGCACAGTATAAAATTTAGTGAACTTTGAAGTTGTATCATTGTTTCATTTTTTACTCAAGGGAAGCACTGTTATACCGATATCTCAAACTAACAATAGTACTTTATTGTCACAAAATTTCAAGTTTTTATGAAGCCCCAGTAAAAAGTTACAGCATTTCAATGTTGCAAACTTTTTTAGTTATATTACGCACAGTATAAAAGTTAGTGAATTTTGAAGTTACATCAGTGTTTTATTTTTTACTCAAGGGTAGCACTGCTATGCCGATATTTGAAATTGACAATAGTACTTTATTGTAATAAAAGTTCAAGGTCTTATGACGCACCAGTAAAAAGTTATAGCATTTCAATGTTCCAACTTTCATAGTTATGTTACGCACAGTATACAATTTTGTGAATTTTGAAGTTGCATCAGTGTTTCATTTTTTACTCAAAGGTAGCACTGTTATACCGATCTTTTAAATTGACAATAGAACTTTATGTTCACAAAATTTCAAGGTATTATAACGCTCCAGTAAAAAGTTACAGCATTTCAATATTGCAAACTTTGATAGCTATGTTACGCACAGTATAAAAGTTAGTGAATTTTGTAGTTGTATCATTGTTTCATTTTTTACTCAAGGGAAGCACTGTTATACCGATATCTAAAATTGACAATAGTTGTTTATTGTCACAAAATTTCAAGTTTTTATGAAGCACCAGTAAAAAGTTACAGCATTTCAATGTTGCAAACTTTGATAGTTATATGTATTACGCACATTTTAAAAGTTAGTGAATTTTTAATTTGCTTCAGTGTTTCATTTTTTACTCAAAATTATCACTAATATACCGATATTTCAAATTGATAATAGTACTTTATTGTCACAAAATTTCAATTTTTTATGAAGCACTAGTAAAAAGTTACAGCATTTCAATTTTGCAAACTTTTTTTAGTAATATTATTACGCACAGTATAAAAGTTAGTGAATTTTGAAGTTACATCAGTGTTTTATTTTTTACTCAAGGGTAGCACTGTTATGCCGATATTTTAAATTGACAATAGTACTTTATTGTAATAAAATTTCAAGGTCTTATGACGCACCATTAAAAAGTTATAGCATTTCAATGTTCCAACTTTCATAGTTATGTTACGCACAGTATACAATTTTGTGAATTTTGAAGTTGCATCAGTGTTTCATTTTTTACTCAACGGTAGCACTGTTATACCGATCTTTTAAATTGACAATAGTACTTTATGTTCACAAAATTTCAAGGTATTATGACGCTCCAGTAAAAAGTTACAGCATTTCAATATTGCAAACTTTGATAGCTATGTTACGAACAGTATAAAAGTTAGTGAATTTTGAAGTTGCATCACTGTTTAATTTTTTACTCAAAGGTAGCACTGTTATACCGATATTTTAAATTGACAATGGTACTTTATTGTAATAAAATTTCAAGGTCTTATGACGCACCAGTAAAAAGTTATAGTATTTCAATGTTCCAAACTTTGATAGTTATATTACGCACAGTATAAAATTTAGTGAATTTTGTAGTTGTATCATTGTTTCATTTTTTACTCAAGGGAAGCACTGTTATACCAATATCTCAAATTGACAATAGTACTTTATTGTCACAAAATTTCAATTTTTTATGAAGCACCAGTAAAAAGTTACAGCATTTCAATGTTGCAAACTTTTTTTAGTAATATTATTACGCACAGTATAAAAGTTAGTGAATTTTGAAGTTACATCAGTGTTTTATTTTTTACTCAAGGGTAGCACTGTTATACCGATCTTTTAAATTGACAATAGTACTTTATTGTAATAAAATTTCAAGGTCTTATGACGCACCAGTAAAAAGTTATAGTATTTCAATGTTCCAAACTTTGATAGTTATATTACGCACAGTATAAAATTTAGTGAATTTTGAAGTTGCATCAGTGTTTCATTTTTTACTCAAAGGTAGCACTGTTATACCGATCTTTTAAATTGACAATAGTACTTCATGGTCACAAAATTTCAAAGTATTATGACGCTCCAGTAAAAACTTACAGCATTTCAATATTGCAAACTTTGATAGCTATGTTACGCACAGTATAAAAGTTAGTGAACTTTGAAGTTGTATCATTGTTTCATTTTTTACTCAAGGGAAGCACTGTTATACCGATATCTCAAATTGACACTAGTAGTTTATTGTTACAAAATTTCAAGTTTTTATGAAACACCAGTAAAAAGTTACAGCATTTCAATGTTGCAAACTTTGATAGTTATATTACGCACAGTATAAAAGTTAGTGAATTTTTAAGCTGCTTCAGTGTTTCATTTTTTACTCAAAATTATCACTATTATACCGATATTTCAAATTGATAATAGTACTTTATTGTCACAAAATTTCAATTTTTTATGAAGCACCAGTAAAAAGTTAGAGCATTTCAATGTCCCAAATTTTGATAGTTATATTACGCACAGTATAAAATTTAGTGAATTTTGAAGTTGCATCAGTGTTTCATTTTTTACTCAAAGGTATCACTGTTATACCAATCTTTTAAATTGACAATAGTACTTTATGGTCACAAAATTTGAAGGTATTATGACGCTCCAGTAAAAAGTTACAGCATTTCAATATTGCAAACTTTGATTGTCATATTACGGACAGTATAAAAGTTTGTGAATTTTGAAGTTGCATCAGTGTTTCATTTTTTACCCAGAGGTAGCACTGTTATACCGATATTTTAAATTGACAATAGTACTTTATTGTCAAAATTTCAAGTTATAATGACGCGCCAGTAAAAAGTTACAGCATTTCAATATTGCAAACTTTGACAGTTATGTTACGCACAGTATAAAAGTTAGTGAAATATGAAGATGTATCATTGTTTCATTTTTTACTCAAGGGAAGCACTGTTATACCGATATCTCAAATTGACAATAGTACTTTATTGTCCCAAAATTTCAAGTTTTTATGAAGCACCAGTAAAAAGTTACAGCATTTCAATATTGCAAACTTTGATAGTTATATTACGCACAGTATAAAAGTTAGTGAATTTTTAAGTTGCTTCAGTGTTTCATTTTATACTCAAAATTATCACTATTATACCGATATTTCAAATTGATAATAGTACTTTATTGTCACAAAATTTCAAGATCTTATGACGCACCAGTAAAAAGTTACAGCATTTCAAAGTTGCAAACTTTGATAGTTATATTACGCACAGTATAAAATTTAGTGAATTTTGAAGTTGCATCAGTGTTTCATTTTTTACTCAAAGGTAGCACTGTTATACCGATATTTAAAATTGACAATAGTACTTTATGGAAACACAAAATTTTAAGGTATTATGAAGCTCCAGTAAAAAGCTACAGCATTTCAATATTGCAAACTTTGATAGTTATATTACGCACAGTATAAAATTTAGTGAATTTTGAAGTTGCATCAGTGTTTCATTTTTTACTCAAAGGAAGCACTGTTATACCGATATTTCAAATTGGCAAGAGTACTTTATTGTCACAAAATTACAAGGTCTTATGACGCACCAGTAAAAAGTTACAGCATATCAATGTTGCAAACTTTTTTAGTTATATTACGCACAGTATAAAAGTTAGTGAACTTTGAAGTTACATCAGTGTTTTATTTTTTACTCAAGGGTAGCTCTATTATGCCGATATTTGAAATTAACAATAGTACTTTATAGTCATAAAATTTCAAGGTTTTACGACGCACCATTAAAAAGGTTCCAGCATTTCAATGTTGCAAACTTTGATAATTATATTACGCACAGTATAAAAGTTTGTGAATTTTTAAGTTGCATCAGTGATTCATTCTTTACTCAATGGTAGCACTGTTATACCGATATTTCTAATTGACAAGAGTACTTTATTGTCACAAAATTTCAAGTTCTTATGACGCACCAATAAAAAGTTACAACATTTCTATGTTGCAAACTTTGATAGTTATATTACGCACAGTAGAAAATTTAGTGAAATTTGAAGTTGCATCAGTGTTTCATTTTTTACTCAAAGGTAGCACTGTTATACCGATCTTTTAAATTGACAATAGTACTTTATGGTCACAAAATTTGAAGGTATTATGACGCTCCAGTAAAAAGTTACAGCATTTCAATATTGCAAACTTTGATGGTTATATTACGCACAGTATAAAAATTAGTGAATTTTGAAGTTGCATCAGTGATTCATTTTTTACTCAAAGGTAGCACTGTTATATCGATATCTTAAATTGACAATAGTACTTTATTGTCACAAAAATTCAAAGTATTATGACGCTCCAGTAAAAACTTACAGCATTTCAATATTGCAAACTTTGATAGCTATGTTACGCACAGTATAAAAGTTAGTGAACTTTGAAATTGTATCATTGTTTCATTCTTTACTCAAGGGAAGCACTGTTATACCGATATCTCAAATTGACAATAGTAGTTTATTGTCACAAAATTTCAAGTTTTTATGAAGCACCAGTAAAAAGTTACAGCATTTCAATGTTGCAAACTTTGATAGTTATATTACGCACAGTATAAAAGTTAGTGAATTTTTAAGTTGCTTCAGTGTTTCATTTTTTACTCAAAATTATCTCTATTATACCGATATTTCAAATTGATAATAGTACTTTATTGTCACAAAATTTAAATTTTTTATGAAGCACCAGTAAAAAGTTACAGCATTTCAATGTTGCAAACTTTTTTAGTTAAATTACTCACAGTATAAAAGTTAGTGAATTTTGAAGTTACATCAGTTTTTTATTTTTTACTCAAGGGTAGCACTGTGATGCCGATATTTGATTGACAATAGTACTTTATTGTAATAAAATTTCAAGGTCTTATGACGCACCAGTAAAAAGTTATAGCATTTCAATGTTCCAAACTTTGATAATTATATTACGCACAGTATAAAATTTAGTAAATTTTTAAGTTACATCAGTGTTTTATTTTTTACTCAAGGGTAGCACTGTTATGCCGATATTTGAAATTGACAATAGTACTTTATTGTAATAAAATTTCAAGGTCTTATGACGCACCAGTAAAAGTTATAGCAATTCACTGTTCCAAACTTTGATAGTTATATTACGCACAGTATAAAATTTAGTGAATTTTGAAGTTGCTTCAGTGTTTAATTTTTTACTCACAGGTAGCACTGTTATACCGATCTTTTAAATTGATAATAGTACTTTATGGTCAGAAAATTTTAAGGTATTATGACTCTCCACTAAAAACTTACAGCATTTCAATATTGCAAACTTTGATAACTATGTTACGCACAGTATAAAAGTTAGTGAAGTTTGAAGTTGTATCATTGTTTCATTTTTTACTCAAGGGAAGCACTGTTATACCGATATCTCAAATTGACAATAGTAGTTTATTGTCAAAAAATTTCATGTTTTTATGAAGCACCAGTAAAAAGTTACAGCATTTCAATGTTGCAAACTTTGATAGTTATATTACGCACAGTATAAAAGTTAGTGAATTTTTAAGTTGCTTCAGTGTTTCATTTTTTACTCAAAATTATCACTATTATACCGATATTTCAAATTGATAATAGTACTTTATTGTCACAAAATTTCAATTTTTTATGAAGCACCAGTAAAAAGTTACAGCATTTCAATGTCCCAAATTTTGATAGTTATATTACGCACAGTATAAAATTTAGTGAATTTTGAAGTTGCATCAGTGTTTCATTTTTTACTCAAAGGTATCACTGTTATACCAATCTTTTAAATTGACAATAGTACTTTATGGTCACAAAATTTGAAGGTATTATGACGCTCCAGTAAAAAGTTACAGCATTTCAATATTGCAAACTTTGATTGTCATATTACGGACAGTATAAAAGTTAGTGAATTTTGAAGTTGCATCAGTGTTTCATTTTTTACCCAGAGGTAGCACTGTTATACCGATATTTTAAATTGACAATAGTACTTTATTGTCAAAATTTCAAGGTATAATGACGCGCCAGTAAAAAGTTACAGCATTTCAATATTGCAAACTTTGATAGTTATGTTACGCACAGTATAAAAGTTAGTGAAATTTGAAGATGTATCATTGTTTCATTTTTTACTCAAGGGAAGCACTGTTATACCGATATCTCACATTGACAATAGTACTTTATTGTCCCAAAATTTCAAGTTTTTATGAAGCACCAGTAAAAAGTTACAGCATTTCAATATTGCAAACTTTGATAGTTATATTACGCACAGTATAAAAGTTAGTGAATTTTTAAGTTGCTTCAGTGTTTCATTTTATACTCAAAATTATCACTATTATACCGATATTTCAAATTGATAATAGTACTTTATTGTCACAAAATTTCAAGATCTTATGACGCACCAGTAAAAAGTTACAGCATTTCAAATTTGCAAACTTTGATAGTTATATTACGCACAGTATAAAATTTAGTGAATTTTGAAGTTGCATCAGTGTTTCATTTTTTACTCAAAGGTAGCACTGTTATACCGATATTTAAAATTGACAATAGTACTTTATGGTCACAAAATTTTAAGGTATTATGAAGCTCCAGTAAAAAGCTACAGCATTTCAATATTGCAAACTTTGATAGTTATATTACGCACAGTATAAAATTTCGTGAATTTTGAAGTTGCATCAGTGTTTCATTTTTTACTCAAAGGAAGCACTGTTATACCGATATTTCAAATTGGCAAGAGTACTTTATTGTCACAAAATTACAAGGTCTTATGACGCACCAGTAAAAAGTTACAGCATATCAATGTTGCAAACTTTTTTAGTTATATTACGCACAGTATAAAAGTTAGTGAAATTTGAAGTTACATCAGTGTTTTATTTTTTACTCAAGGGTAGCTCTATTATGCCGATATTTGAAATTAACAATAGTACTTTTTAGTCATAAAATTTCAAGGTTTTACGACGCACCATTAAAAAGGTTCCAGCATTTCAATGTTGCAAACTTTGATAATTATATTACGCACAGTATAAAAGTTTGTGAATTTTTAAGTTGCATCAGTGTTTCATTCTTTACTCAATGGTAGCACTGTTATACCGATATTTCTAATTGACAAGAGTACTTTATTGTCACAAAATTTCAAGTTCTTATGACGCACCAATAAAAAGTTACAACATTTCTATGTTGCAAACTTTGATAGTTATATTACGCACAGTAGAAAATTTAGTGAAATTTGAAGTTGCATCAGTGTTTCATTTTTTACTCAAAGGTAGCACTGTTATACCGATCTTTTAAATTGACAATAGTACTTTATGGTCACAAAATTTGAAGGTATTATGACGCTCCAGTAAAAAGTTACAGCATTTCAATATTGCAAACTTTGATGGTTATATTACGCACAGTATAAAAATTAGTGAATTTTGAAGTTGCATCAGTGATTCATTTTTTACTCAAAGGTAGCACTGTTATATCGATATCTTAAATTGACAATAGTACTTTATTGTCACAAAAATTCAAAGTATTATGACGCTCCAGTAAAAACTTACAGCATTTCAATATTGCAAACTTTGATAGCTATGTTACGCACAATATAAAAGTTAGTGAACTTTGAAATTGTATCATTGTTCCATTTTTTACTCAAGGGAAGCACTGTTATACCGATATCTCAAATTGACAATAGTAGTTTATTGTCATAAAATTTCAAGTTTTTATGAAGCACCAGTAAAAAGTGACAGCATTTCAATGTTGCAAACTTTGATAGTTATATTACGCACAGTATAAAAGTTAGTGAATTTTTAAGTTGCTTCAGTGTTTCATTTTTTACTCAAAATTATCACTATTATACCGATAGTTCAAATTGATAATAGTACTTTATTGTCACAAAATCTCAGTTTTTTATGAAGCACCAGTAAAAAGTTACAGCATTTCAATGTTGCAAACTTTTTTTAGTTATATTACGCACAGTATAAAAGTTAGTGAATTTTGAAGTTACATCAGTGTTTTATTTTTTACTCAAGGGTAGCACTGTTATGTCGATATTTGAAATTGACAATAGTACTTTATTGTAATGAAATTTCAAGGTCTTATGACGCACCAGTAAAAAGTTATAGCATTTCAATGTTCCAAACTTTGATAGTTATGTTACGCACAGTATAAAATTTAGTGAATTTTGAAGTTGCATCAGTGTTTCATTTTTTACTCAAAGGTAGCACTGTTATACCGATATTTTAAATTGACAATAGTACTTTATTGTCACAAAATCAAGTTTTTATGAAGCAGCAGTAAAAAGTTACAGCATTTCACTTTTGCTAACTTTTTTAGTTATATTACGCACAGTATAAAAGTTAGTGAATTTTGAAGTTGCATCAGTGTTTCATTTTTTACTCAAAGGTAGCACTGTTATACCGATATTTGAAATTGACAATAGTACTTTTTTGTAATAAACTTTCAAGGTCTTATGACTCACCAGTAAAAAGTTATAGCATTTCAATGTTCCAAACTTTGTTAATTATATTACGCACAGTATAAAATTTAGTGAAATTTGAAGTTGCATCAGTGTTTCATTTTTTACTCAAAGGTAGCACTGTTATACCGATCTTTTAAATTGACAATAGTACTTTATGGTCACAAAATTTGAAGGTATTATGACGCTCCAGTAAAAAGTTACAGCATTTCAATGTTGCAAACTTTGATTGTTATATTACGCACAGTATAAAAATTAGTGAATTTTGAAGTTGCATCAGTGATTCATTTTTTACTCAAAGGTAGCACTGTTATATCGATATCTTAAATTGACAATAGTACTTTATTGTCACAAAAATTCGAAGTATTATGACGCTCCAGTAAAAACTTACAGCATTTCAATATTGCAAACTTTGATAGCTATGTTACGCACAGTATAAAAGTTAGTGAACTTTGAAATTGTATCATTGTTTCATTTTTTACTCAAGGGAAGCACTGTTATACCGATATCTCAAATTGACAATAGTAGTTTATTGTCACAAAATTTCAAGTTTTTATGAAGCACCAGTAAAAAGTTACAGCATTTCAATGTTGCAAACTTTGATAGTTATATTACGCACAGTATAAAAGTTAGTGAATTTTTAAGTTGCTTCAGTGTTTCATTTTTTACTCAAAATTATCTCTATTATACCGATATTTCAAATTGATAATAGTACTTTATTGTCACAAAATTTAAATTTTTTATGAAGCACCAGTAAAAAGTTACAGCATTTCAATGTTGCAAACTTTTTTAGTTAAATTACTCACAGTATAAAAGTTAGTGAATTTTGAAGTTACATCAGTTTTTTATTTTTTACTCAAGGGTAGCACTGTGATGCCGATATTTGATTGACAATAGTACTTTATTGTAATAAAATTTCAAGGTCTTATGACGCACCAGTAAAAAGTTATTGCATTTCAATGTTCCAAACTTTGATAATTATATTACGCACAGTATAAAATTTAGTAAATTTTTAAGTTACATCAGTGTTTTATTTTTTACTCAAGGGTAGCACTGTTATGCCGATATTTGAAATTGACAATAGTACTTTATTGTAATAAAATTTCAAGGTCTTATGACGCACCAGTAAAAAGTAATAGCAATTCACTGTTCCAAACTTTGATAGTTATATTACGCACAGTATAAAATTTAGTGAATTTTGAAGTTGCTTCAGTGTTTAATTTTTTACTCACAGGTAGCACTGTTATACCGATCTTTTAAATTGATAATAGTACTTTATGGTCGGAAAAATTTAAGGTATTATGACGCTCCACTAAAAACTTACAGCATTTCAATATTGCAAACTTTGATAACTATGTTACGCACAGTATAAAAGTTAGTGAACTTTGAAGTTGTATCATTGTTTCATTTTTTACTCAAGGGAAGCACTGTTATACCGATATCTCAAATTGACAATAGTAGTTTATTGGCAAAAAATTTCATGTTTTTATGAAGCACCAGTAAAAAGTTACAGCATTTCAATGTTGCAAACTTTGATAGTTATATTACGCACAGTATAAAAGTTAGTGAATTTTTAAGTTGCTTCAGTGTTTCATTTTTTACTCAAAATTATCACTATTATACCGATATTTCAAATTGATAATAGTACTTTATTGTCACAAAATTTCAATTTTTTATGAAGCACCAGTAAAAAGTTACAGCATTTCAATGTCCCAAATTTTGATAGTTATATTACGCACAGTATAAAATTTAGTGAATTTTGAAGTTGCATCAGTGTTTCATTTTTTACTCAAAGGTAGCACTGTTATACCGATCTTTTAAATTGACAATAGTACTTTATGGTCACAAAATTTGAAGGTATTATGACGCTCCAGTAAAAAGTTACAGCTTTTCAATATTGCAAACTTTGATAGTCATATTACGCACAGTATAAAAGTTAGTGAATTTTGAAGTTGCATCAGTGTTTCATTTTTTACTCAATGGTAGCACTGTTATACCGATATTTTGAATTGACAATAGTACTCTATAGTCACAAAATTTCAAAGTATTATGACGCTCCAGTAAAAACTTACAGCATTTCAATATTGCAAACTTTGATAGCTATGTTACGCACAGTATAAAAGTTAGTGAACTTTGAAATTGTATCATTGTTTCATTTTTTACTCAAGGGAAGCACTGTTATACCGATATTTTAAATTGACAATAGTACTTTATTGTCCCAAAATTTCAAGTTTTTGTGAAGCACCAGTAAAAAGTTACAGCATTTCAAAATTGCAAACTTTGATAGTTATATTACGCACAGTATAAAAGTTAGTGAATTTTTAAGTTGCTTCAGTGTTTCATTTTATACTCAAAATTATCACTATTATACCGATATTTCAAATTGATAATAGTACTTTATTGTCACAAAATTTCAAGTTCTTATGACGCACCAGTAAAAAGTTACAGCATTTCAAAGTGGCAAACTTTGATAGTTATATTACGCACAGTATAAAATTTAGTGAATTTTGAAGTTGCATCAGTGTTTCATTTATTACTCAAAGGTAGCACTGTTATACCGATATTTAAAATTGACAATAGTACTTTATGGTCACAAAATTTTAAGGTATTATGAAGCTCCAGTAAAAAGCTACAGCATTTCAATATTGCAAACTTTGATAGTTATATTACGCACAGTATAAAATTTCGTGAATTTTGAAGTTGCATCAGTGTTTCATTTTTTACTCAAAGGAAGCACTGTTATACCGATATTTCAAATTGGCAAGAGTACTTTATTGTCACAAAATTACAAGGTCTTATGAGGCACCAGTAAAAAGTTACAGCATATCAATGTTGCAAACTTTTTTAGTTATATTACGCACAGTATAAAAGTTAGTGAATTTTGAAGTTACATCAGTGTTTTATTTTTTACTCAAGGGTAGCACTGTTATGCCGATATTTGAAATTGACAATAGTACTTTATTGTAATGAAATTTCAAGGTCTTATGACGCACCAGTAAAAAGTTATAGCATTTCAATGTTCCAAACTTTGATAGTTATGTTACGCACAGTATAAAATTTAGTGAATTTTGAAGTTGCATCAGTGTTTCATTTTTTACTCAAAGGTAGCACTGTTATACCGATATTTTAAATTGACAATAGTACTTTATTGTCACAAAATCAAGTTTTTATGAAGCAGCAGTAAAAAGTTACAGCATTTCACTTTTGCTAACTTTTTTAGTTATATTACGCACAGTATAAAAGTTAGTGAATTTTGAAGTTGCATCAGTGTTTCATTTTTTACTCAAAGGTAGCACTGTTATACCGATATTTGAAATTGACAATAGTACTTTTTTGTAATAAACTTTCAAGGTCTTATGACTCACCAGTAAAAAGTTATAGCATTTCAATGTTCCAAACTTTGTTAATTATATTACGCACAGTATAAAATTTAGTGAAATTTGAAGTTGCATCAGTGTTTCATTTTTTACTCAAAGGTAGCACTGTTATACCGATCTTTTAAATTGACAATAGTACTTTATGGTCACAAAATTTGAAGGTATTATGACGCTCCAGTAAAAAGTTACAGCATTTCAATATTGCAAACTTTGATGGTTATATTACGCACAGTATAAAAATTAGTGAATTTTGAAGTTGCATCAGTGATTCATTTTTTACTCAAAGGTAGCACTGTTATATCGATATCTTAAATTGACAATAGTACTTTATTGTCACAAAAATTCGAAGTATTATGACGCTCCAGTAAAAACTTACAGCATTTCAATATTGCAAACTTTGATAGCTATGTTACGCACAGTATAAAAGTTAGTGAACTTTGAAATTGTATCATTGTTTCATTTTTTACTCAAGGGAAGCACTGTTATACCGATATCTCAAATTGACAATAGTAGTTTATTGTCACAAAATTTCAAGTTTTTATGAAGCACCAGTAAAAAGTTACAGCATTTCAATGTTGCAAACTTTGATAGTTATATTACGCACAGTATAAAAGTTAGTGAATTTTTAAGTTGCTTCAGTGTTTCATTTTTTACTCAAAATTATCTCTATTATACCGATATTTCAAATTGATAATAGTACTTTATTGTCACAAAATTTAAATTTTTTATGAAGCACCAGTAAAAAGTTACAGCATTTCAATGTTGCAAACTTTTTTAGTTAAATTACTCACAGTATAAAAGTTAGTGAATTTTGAAGTTACATCAGTTTTTTATTTTTTACTCAAGGGTAGCACTGTGATGCCGATATTTGATTGACAATAGTACTTTATTGTAATAAAATTTCAAGGTCTTATGACGCACCAGTAAAAAGTTATTGCATTTCAATGTTCCAAACTTTGATAATTATATTACGCACAGTATAAAATTTAGTAAATTTTTAAGTTACATCAGTGTTTTATTTTTTACTCAAGGGTAGCACTGTTATGCCGATATTTGAAATTGACAATAGTACTTTATTGTAATAAAATTTCAAGGTCTTATGACGCACCAGTAAAAAGTTATAGCAATTCACTGTTCCAAACTTTGATAGTTATATTACGCACAGTATAAAATTTAGTGAATTTTGAAGTTGCTTCAGTGTTTAATTTTTTACTCACAGGTAGCACTGTTATACCGATCTTTTAAATTGATAATAGTACTTTATGGTCGGAAAAATTTAAGGTATTATGACGCTCCACTAAAAACTTACAGCATTTCAATATTGCAAACTTTGATAACTATGTTACGCACAGTATAAAAGTTAGTGAACTTTGAAGTTGTATCATTGTTTCATTTTTTACTCAAGGGAAGCACTGTTATACCGATATCTCAAATTGACAATAGTAGTTTATTGGCAAAAAATTTCATGTTTTTATGAAGCACCAGTAAAAAGTTACAGCATTTCAATGTTGCAAACTTTGATAGTTATATTACGCACAGTATAAAAGTTAGTGAATTTTTAAGTTGCTTCAGTGTTTCATTTTTTACTCAAAATTATCACTATTATACCGATATTTCAAATTGATAATAGTACTTTATTGTCACAAAATTTCAATTTTTTATGAAGCACCAGTAAAAAGTTACAGCATTTCAATGTCCCAAATTTTGATAGTTATATTACGCACAGTATAAAATTTAGTGAATTTTGAAGTTGCATCAGTGTTTCATTTTTTACTCAAAGGTAGCACTGTTATACCGATCTTTTAAATTGACAATAGTACTTTATGGTCACAAAATTTGAAGGTATTATGACGCTCCAGTAAAAAGTTACAGCTTTTCAATATTGCAAACTTTGATAGTCATATTACGCACAGTATAAAAGTTAGTGAATTTTGAAGTTGCATCAGTGTTTCATTTTTTACTCAATGGTAGCACTTTTATACCGATATTTTGAATTGACAATAGTACTCTATAGTCACAAAATTTCAAAGTATTATGACGCTCCAGTAAAAACTTACAGCATTTCAATATTGCAAACTTTGATAGCTATGTTACGCACAGTATAAAAGTTAGTGAACTTTGAAATTGTATCATTGTTTCATTTTTTACTCAAGGGAAGCACTGTTATACCGATATTTTAAATTGACAATAGTACTTTATTGTCCCAAAATTTCAAGTTTTTGTGAAGCACCAGTAAAAAGTTACAGCATTTCAAAATTGCAAACTTTGATAGTTATATTACGCACAGTATAAAAGTTAGTGAATTTTTAAGTTGCTTCAGTGTTTCATTTTATACTCAAAATTATCACTATTATACCGATATTTCAAATTGATAATAGTACTTTATTGTCACAAAATTTCAAGATCTTATGACGCACCAGTAAAAAGTTACAGCATTTCAAAGTTGCAAACTTTGATAGTTATATTACGCACAGTATAAAATTTAGTGAATTTTGAAGTTGCATCAGTGTTTCATTTTTTACTCAAAGGTAGCACTGTTATACCGATATTTAAAATTGACAATAGTACTTTATGGTCACAAAATTTTAAGGTATTATGAAGCTCCAGTAAAAAGCTACAGCATTTCAATATTGCAAACTTTGATAGTTATATTACGCACAGTATAAAATTTCGTGAATTTTGAAGTTGCATCAGTGTTTCATTTTTTACTCAAAGGAAGCACTGTTATACCGATATTTCAAATTGGCAAGAGTACTTTATTGTCACAAAATTACAAGGTCTTATGAGGCACCAGTAAAAAGTTACAGCATATCAATGTTGCAAACTTTTTTAGTTATATTACGCACAGTATAAAAGTTAGTGAATTTTGAAGTTACATCAGTGTTTTATTTTTTACTCAAGGGTAGCACTGTTATGCCGATATTTGAAATTGACAATAGTACTTTATTGTAATGAAATTTCAAGGTCTTATGACGCACCAGTAAAAAGTTATAGCATTTCAATGTTCCAAACTTTGATAGTTATGTTACGCACAGTATAAAATTTAGTGAATTTTGAAGTTGCATCAGTGTTTCATTTTTTACTCAAAGGTAGCACTGTTATACCGATATTTTAAATTGACAATAGTACTTTATTGTCACAAAATCAAGTTTTTATGAAGCAGCAGTAAAAAGTTACAGCATTTCACTTTTGCTAACTTTTTTAGTTATATTACGCACAGTATAAAAGTTAGTGAATTTTGAAGTTGCATCAGTGTTTCATTTTTTACTCAAAGGTAGCACTGTTATACCGATCTTTTAAATTGACAATAGTACTTTATGGTCACAAAATTTGAAGGTATTATGACGCTCCAGTAAAAAGTTACAGCATTTCAATATTGCAAACTTTGATGGTTATATTACGCACAGTATAAAAATTAGTGAATTTTGAAGTTGCATCAGTGATTCATTTTTTACTCAAAGGTAGCACTGTTATATCGATATCTTAAATTGACAATAGTACTTTATTGTCACAAAAATTCGAAGTATTATGACGCTCCAGTAAAAACTTACAGCATTTCAATATTGCAAACTTTGATAGCTATGTTACGCACAGTATAAAAGTTAGTGAACTTTGAAATTGTATCATTGTTTCATTTTTTACTCAAGGGAAGCACTGTTATACCGATATCTCAAATTGACAATAGTAGTTTATTGTCACAAAATTTCAAGTTTTTATGAAGCACCAGTAAAAAGTTACAGCATTTCAATGTTGCAAACTTTGATAGTTATATTACGCACAGTATAAAAGTTAGTGAATTTTTAAGTTGCTTCAGTGTTTCATTTTTTACTCAAAATTATCTCTATTATACCGATATTTCAAATTGATAATAGTACTTTATTGTCACAAAATTTAAATTTTTTATGAAGCACCAGTAAAAAGTTACAGCATTTCAATGTTGCAAACTTTTTTAGTTAAATTACTCACAGTATAAAAGTTAGTGAATTTTGAAGTTACATCAGTTTTTTATTTTTTACTCAAGGGTAGCACTGTGATGCCGATATTTGATTGACAATAGTACTTTATTGTAATAAAATTTCAAGGTCTTATGACGCACCAGTAAAAAGTTATTGCATTTCAATGTTCCAAACTTTGATAATTATATTACGCACAGTATAAAATTTAGTAAATTTTTAAGTTACATCAGTGTTTTATTTTTTACTCAAGGGTAGCACTGTTATGCCGATATTTGAAATTGACAATAGTACTTTATTGTAATAAAATTTCAAGGTCTTATGACGCACCAGTAAAAAGTTATAGCAATTCACTGTTCCAAACTTTGATAGTTATATTACGCACAGTATAAAATTTAGTGAATTTTGAAGTTGCTTCAGTGTTTAATTTTTTACTCACAGGTAGCACTGTTATACCGATCTTTTAAATTGATAATAGTACTTTATGGTCGGAAAAATTTAAGGTATTATGACGCTCCACTAAAAACTTACAGCATTTCAATATTGCAAACTTTGATAACTATGTTACGCACAGTATAAAAGTTAGTGAACTTTGAAGTTGTATCATTGTTTCATTTTTTACTCAAGGGAAGCACTGTTATACCGATATCTCAAATTGACAATAGTAGTTTATTGGCAAAAAATTTCATGTTTTTATGAAGCACCAGTAAAAAGTTACAGCATTTCAATGTTGCAAACTTTGATAGTTATATTACGCACAGTATAAAAGTTAGTGAATTTTTAAGTTGCTTCAGTGTTTCATTTTTTACTCAAAATTATCACTATTATACCGATATTTCAAATTGATAATAGTACTTTATTGTCACAAAATTTCAATTTTTTATGAAGCACCAGTAAAAAGTTACAGCATTTCAATGTCCCAAATTTTGATAGTTATATTACGCACAGTATAAAATTTAGTGAATTTTGAAGTTGCATCAGTGTTTCATTTTTTACTCAAAGGTATCACTGTTATACCAATCTTTTAAATTGACAATAGTACTTTATGGTCACAAAATTTGAAGGTATTATGACGCTCCAGTAAAAAGTTACAGCATTTCAATATTGCAAACTTTGATTGTCATATTACGGACAGAATAAAAGTTAGTGAATTTTGAAGTTGCATCAGTGTTTCATTTTTTACCCAGAGGTAGCACTGTTATACCGATATTTTAAATTGACAATAGTACTTTATTGTCAAAATTTCAAGGTATAATGACGCGCCAGTAAAAAGTTACAGCATTTCAATATTGCAAACTTTGATAGTTATGTTACGCACAGTATAAAAGTTAGTGAAATTTGAAGATGTATCATTGTTTCATTTTTTACTCAAGGGAAGCACTGTTATACCGATATCTCAAATTGACAATAGTACTTTATTGTCCCAAAATTTCAAGTTTTTGTGAAGCACCAGTAAAAAGTTACAGCATTTCAAAATTGCAAACTTTGATAGTTATATTACGCACAGTATAAAAGTTAGTGAATTTTTAAGTTGCTTCAGTGTTTCATTTTATACTCAAAATTATCACTATTATACCTATATTTCAAATGGATAATAGTACTTTATTGTCACAAAATTTCAAGATCTTATGACGCACCAGTAAAAAGTTACAGCATTTCAAAGTTGCAAACTTTGATAGTTATATTACGCACAGTATAAAATTTAGTGAATTTTGAAGTTGCATCAGTGTTTCATTTTTTACTCAAAGGTAGCACTGTTATACCGATATTTAAAATTGACAATAGTACTTTATGGTCACAAAATTTTAAGGTATTATGAAGCTCCAGTAAAAAGCTACAGCATTTCAATATTGCAAACTTTGATAGTTATATTACGCACAGTATAAAATTTCGTGAATTTTGAAGTTGCATCAGTGTTTCATTTTTTACTCAAAGGAAGCACTGTTATACCGATATTTCAAATTGGCAAGAGTACTTTATTGTCACAAAATTACAAGGTCTTATGAGGCACCAGTAAAAAGTTACAGCATATCAATGTTGCAAACTTTTTTAGTTATATTACGCACAGTATAAAAGTTAGTGAACTTTGAAGTTACATCAGTGTTTTATTTTTTACTCAAGGGTAGCTCTATTATGCCGATATTTGAAATTAACAATAGTACTTTTTAGTCATAAAATTTCAAGGTTTTACGACGCACCATTAAAAAGGTTCCAGCATTTCAATGTTGCAAACTTTGATAATTATATTACGCACAGTATAAAAGTTTGTGAATTTTTAAGTTGCATCAGTGTTTCATTCTTTACTCAATGGTAGCACTGTTATACCGATATTTCTAATTGACAAGAGTACTTTATTGTCACAAAATTTCAAGTTCTTATGACGCACCAATAAAAAGTTACAACATTTCTATGTTGCAAACTTTGATAGTTATATTACGCACAGTAGAAAATTTAGTGAAATTTGAAGTTGCATCAGTGTTTCATTTTTTAATCAAAGGTAGCACTGTTATACCGATCTTTTAAATTGACAATAGTACTTTATGGTCACAAAATTTGAAGGTATTATGACGCTCCAGTAAAAAGTTACAGCATTTCAATATTGCAAACTTTGATGGTTATATTACGCACAGTATAAAAATTAGTGAATTTTGAAGTTGCATCAGTGATTCATTTTTTACTCAAAGGTAGCACTGTTATATCGATATCTTAAATTGACAATAGTACTTTATTGTAACAAAAATTCAAAGTATTATGACGCTCCAGTAAAAACTTACAGCATTTCAATATTGCAAACTTTGATAGCTATGTTACGCACAGTATAAAAGTTAGTGAACTTTGAAATTGTATCATTGTTCCATTTTTTACTCAAGGGAAGCACTGTTATACCGATATCTCAAATTGACAATAGTAGTTTATTGTCACAAAATTTCAAGTTTTTATGAAGCACCAGTAAAAAGTGACAGCATTTCAATATTGCAAACTTTGATAGTTATATTACGCACAGTATAAAAGTTAGTGAATTTTTAAGTTGCTTCAGTGTTTCATTTTTTACTCAAAATTATCACTATTATACCGATAGTTCAAATTGATAATAGTACTTTATTGTCACAAAATCTCAGTTTTTTATGAAGCACCAGTAAAAAGTTACAGCATTTCAATGTTGCAAACTTTTTTTAGTTATATTACGCACAGTATAAAAGTTAGTGAATTTTGAAGTTACATCAGTGTTTTATTTTTTACTCAAGGGTAGCACTGTTATGCCGATATTTGAAATTGACAATAGTACTTTATTGTAATGAAATTTCAAGGTCTTATGACGCACCAGTAAAAAGTTATAGCATTTCAATGTTCCAAACTTTGATAGTTATGTTACGCACAGTATAAAATTTAGTGAATTTTGAAGTTGCATCAGTGTTTCATTTTTTACTCAAAGGTAGCACTGTTATACCGATATTTTAAATTGACAATAGTACTTTATTGTCACAAAATCAAGTTTTTATGAAGCAGCAGTAAAAAGTTACAGCATTTCACTTTTGCTAACTTTTTTAGTTATATTACGCACAGTATAAAAGTTAGTGAATTTTGAAGTTGCATCAGTGTTTCATTTTTTACTCAAAGGTAGCACTGTTATACCGATATTTGAAATTGACAATAGTACTTTTTTGTAATAAACTTTCAAGGTCTTATGACTCACCAGTAAAAAGTTATAGCATTTCAATGTTCCAAACTTTGTTAGTTATATTACGCACAGTATAAAATTTAGTGAATTTTCAAGTTGCATCAGTGTTTCATTTTTTACTCAAAGGTAGCACTGTTATACCGATCTTTTAAATTGACAATAGTACTTTATGGTCACAAAATTTGAAGGTATTATGACGCTCCAGTAAAAACTTACAGCATTTCAATATTGCAAACTTTGATAGCTATGTTACGCACAGTATAAAAGTTAGTGAACTTTGAAATTGTATCATTGTTTCATTTTTTACTCAAGGGAAGCACTGTTATACCGATATTTTAAATTGACAATAGTAGTTTATTGTCACAAAATTTCAAGTTTTTATGAAGCACCAGTAAAAAGTTACAGCATTTCAATGTTGCAAACTTTGATAGTTATATTACGCACAGTATAAAAGTTAGTGAATTTTTAAGTTGCTTCAGTGTTTCATTTTTTACTCAAAATTATCTCTATTATACCGATATTTCAAATTGATAATAGTACTTTATTGTCACAAAATTTAAATTTTTTATGAAGCACCAGTAAAAAGTTACAGCATTTCAATGTTGCAAACTTTTTTAGTTAAATTACTCAAAGTATAAAAGTTAGTGAATTTTGAAGTTACATCAGTTTTTTATTTTTTACTCAACGGTAGCACTGTGATGCCGATATTTGATTGACAATAGTACTTTATTGTAATAAAATTTCAAGGTCTTCTGACGCACCAGTAAAAAGTTATAGCATTTCAATGTTCCAAACTTTGATAATTATATTACGCACAGTATAAAATTTAGTAAATTTTTAAGTTACATCAGTGTTTTATTTTTTACTCAAGGGTAGCACTGTTATGCCGATATTTGAAATTGACAATAGTACTTTATTGTAATAAAATTTCAAGGTCTTATGACGCACCAGTAAAAAGTTATAGCAATTCACTGTTCCAAACTTTGATAGTTATATTACGCACAGTATAAAATTTAGTGAATTTTGAAGTTGCATCAGTGTTTCATTTTTTACTCAATGGTAGCACTGTTATACCGATATTTTAAATTGACAATAGTACTCTATAGTCACAAAATTTCAAAGTATTATGACGCTCCAGTAAAAACTTACAGCATTTCAATATTGCAAACTTTGATAGCTATGTTACGCACAGTATAAAAGTTAGTGAACTTTGAAATTGTATCATTGTTTCATTTTTTACTCAAGGGAAGCACTGTTATACCGATATTTTAAATTGACAATAGTAGTTTATTGTCACAAAATTTCAAGTTTTTATGAAGCACCAGTAAAAAGTTACAGCATTTCAATGTTGCAAACTTTGATAGTTATATTACGCACAGTATAAAAGTTAGTGAATTTTTAAGTTGCTTCAGTGTTTCATTTTTTACTCAAAATTATCTCTATTATACCGATATTTCAAATTGATAATAGTACTTTATTGTCACAAAATTTAAATTTTTTATGAAGCACCAGTAAAAAGTTACAGCATTTCAATGTTGCAAACTTTTTTAGTTAAATTACTCACAGTATAAAAGTTAGTGAATTTTGAAGTTACATCAGTTTTTTATTTTTTACTCAAGGGTAGCACTGTGATGCCGATATTTGATTGACAATAGTACTTTATTGTAATAAAATTTCAAGGTCTTATGACGCACCAGTAAAAAGTTATAGCATTTCAATGTTCCAAACTTTGATAATTATATTACGCACAGTATAAAATTTAGTAAATTTTTAAGTTACATCAGTGTTTTATTTTTTACTCAAGGGTAGCACTGTTATGCCGATATTTGAAATTGACAATAGTACTTTATTGTAATAAAATTTCAAGGTCTTATGACGCACCAGTAAAAAGTTATAGCAATTCACTGTTCCAAACTTTGATAGTTATATTACGCACAGTATAAAATTTAGTGAATTTTGAAGTTGCTTCAGTGTTTAATTTTTTACTCAAAGGTAGCACTGTAATAGAGTGAGTGAGTGAGGTTTATTTCAATTATTCTTTTTACAATTTTTGTTACAATTTCATGGTATCTCGCGAAGCCTTTAAGGCTTGTCTGCGAGAAAATTTGAAATAATAATAAATTAATTAATTAATAATAACAATAGATATTCAAATAATAAATAACAATAGTTCAATTAGAATACAAATTTAAAGGACGATTATAAGTTATAAATTTAAAGTATAATTATAAAGTACAAATATAAAATTTAGAAACTTATCAAGGAGCAATGTAATTGAATAAGAAGAAGGAAAAAGAGTACAATTTAAAACATTATTATTGGTACATGGGTGACCATTATTTAGAAGCGAAAATAAACATTATTTAGAAGTGAAAATAAACATTAGTTCTGAATATAATGGAGTTTGATGTTTCTATTTCGCTGATGTTTCGGAGCTTGGTGATCGTTCGCTATGTTTGATGGCAGCTGATTCAGAATTTTGGGTATAACAACATCGAGAGTGCGTTTTCCATAATTGTTGTAGAAATGGGCAACTTTAACTCTCCCGCCTGTTCGGTGTCGCGTGCTATACTCGTGTTGAATTGGAATCCTGAAGCGCTTGTCGTCGAAGAACTCGCTTAGTAGACTGCTCTTAAATAGGTCATCAACCGTCAAGACTTGGAGGTGCTTCCAGACTGGGATACTGCTGTCGTGACGGTGGTAGGTTTTTTTCTTGGCCAGTATTTTAAGAATGGCGTTTTGACTTTTTTGTGCGTCAGAGCAGTGGGTTGACGAGCCCCATGCGGTGATGCCGTGGCGGATGTAAGATTCGCAAAGTGCGAAGTAAGCCTGCCTGAGTACCGAGTAGTTACATGCGTAGCTTAGGTGGTGCATCATATACGATGTTCTGCGTAGTTTTGCTCGGAGTTGTTTGATGTGTGCGTGCCATTTCAAGTGTGTGTCCACGACCACGCCCAGGTATTTATATTCTTCCACTATTTCAATTATTGTTTGGCAATCGTCATCTGAGGAGCTTCTGGTTTGGTGATTGTGCAGGCATGACGTACAATGAAATTTTATTTGTATCTGGGATCGTGGCATGTGTATCGAGCGAATGTGCATAATTTTTGTTTTTGCAGCATTTATCGATAGACCATTATCGTGAGACCATCTTGCAATAGCATCGAGCTCGCTTTGCATTATTTTTGTTGCAGTGTTAAGATCCTTATGTGCAACCACTATGGCAGTGTCATCGGCGTAGGCATAAACTTTGCTGTTCTGGAGCGCTCTCAACATTTCGTTTGCGTAAATTATATATAGAAGTGGTCCCAGTTTGGATCCTTGTGGTACGCCGTGTTTAGTGTATACTGGCGCGCTTAGATTGTCTTTAATTTTTACTTGGTAAGAGCGTAATGTCAGGTAATTTTCAAGCCATTTAAGGCACTCACCTCGAAGACCGGCGCGTTCGATTGCTTCCAAGAGTTTTTTATGAGACAGCGTGTCGAAAGCTTTACTAAAATCGACGAAAAGTACCAGGCTGTGACAATTCTTGCTCAGATTTTCATTCAAATCGCTTGCAAAGTTACCAAGAAGCTTGTTAATATTTTTCCCTTTTTGGAAGCCATACTGGTTACTTGCAATTATTTGATATTTTTCAATAAAAACGTTGAGCCTGCGCAGCACGATTTCCTCAATTATTTTTTCTAGCACCGGCAATATCGCTATTGGTCGATAGTTACCAACATCTGACTTATCCCCGCTTTTATAAATAGGCCGAATAGTTGAGAGTTTAAGAGCTTGTGGCATCTTATTCTGTTCGAGGCTCATGTTGATAAGTTTTGTTATTACCGGAGCCATCACTACAGCATTATTTTTCAGGTCTGCTGGTCGGATCGCATCGTTTCCTGGACTTTTTTGAGAATTCAGACCGTAGAGTATGTTCAGGACTTCGACTTCACTCGCGTTTTCCATGTAAATTGAGTTTCTTATGTTTAAGTTTGTGGTGTGAAAGGTTTTAATATCGCATTCATGTATGGTGTTTTGGATATTTTGATCAATGCTGACAGCAAATTTATTTGTTAATGTCTGTAAATCATCGTTTTTGAAATTTTTAATCAATATATCGTCTAATTGATTGCTTTTTTTGCCAATAATTTCATTAACGATTTGCCATGTTTTTTTTAAATCGATAATAGTACTTTATGGTCAGAAAATTTGAAGGTATTATGACGCTCCAGTAAAAACTTACAGCATTTCAATATTTTAAACTTTGATAACTATGTTACGCACAGTATAAAAGTTAGTGAACTTTGAAGTTGTATCATTGTTTCATTTTTTACTCAAGGGAAGCACTGTTATACCGATATCTCAAATTGACAATAGTAGTTTATTGTCAAAAAATTTCATGTTTTTATGAAGCACCAGTAAAAAGTTACAGCATTTCAATGTTGCAAACTTTGATAGTTATATTACGCACAGTATAAAAGTTAGTGAATTTTTAAGTTGCTTCAGTGTTTCATTTTTTACTCAAAATTATCACTATTATACCGATATTTCAAATTGATAATAGTACTTTATTGTCACAAAATCTCAGTTTTTTATGAAGCACCAGTAAAAAGTTACAGCATTTCAATGTTGCAAACTTTTTTTAGTTATATTACGCACAGTATAAAAGTTAGTGAATTTTGAAGTTACATCAGTGTTTTATTTTTTACTCAAGGGTAGCACTGTTATGCCGATATTTGAAATTGACAATAGTACTTTATTGTAATGAAATTTCAAGGTCTTATGACGCACCAGTAAAAAGTTATAGCATTTCAATGTTCCAAACTTTGATAGTTATGTTACGCACAGTATAAAATTTAGTGAATTTTGAAGTTGCATCAGTGTTTCATTTTTTACTCAAAGGTAGCACTGTTATACCGATATTTTAAATTGACAATAGTACTTTATTGTCACAAAATTTCAAGTTTTTATGAAGCAGCAGTAAAAAGTTACAGCATTTTACTTTTGCTAACTTTTTTAGTTATATTACGCACAGTATAAAAGTTAGTGAATTTTGAAGTTGCATCAGTGTTTCATTTTTTACTCAAAGGTAGCACTGTTATACCGATATTTGAAATTGACAATAGTACTTTTTTGTAATAAAATTTCAAGGTCTATTGACTCACCAGTAAAAAGTTATAGCATTTCAATGTTCCAAACTTTGTTAGTTATATTACGCACAGTATAAAATTTAGTGAATTTTCAAGTTGCATCAGTGTTTCATTTTTTCCTCAAAGGTAGCACTGTTATACCGATCTTTTAAATTGACAATAGTACTTTATGGTCACAAAATTTGAAGGTATTATGACGCTCCAGTAAAAAGTTACAGCTTTTCAATATTGCAAACTTTGACAGTCATATTACGCACAGTATAAAAGTTAGTGAATTTTGAAGTTGCATCAGTGTTTCATTTTTTACTCAATGGTAGCACTGTTATACCGATATTTTAAATTGACAATAGTACTCTATAGTCACAAAATTTCAACGTATTATGACGCTCCGGTGAAAATTACAGCATTTCAATATATCAAACTTTGATAGCTATGTTACGCACAGTATAAAAGTTAGTGAATTTTGAAGTTGCATCAGTGTTTCATTTTTTACCCAAAGGTAGCACTGTTATACCGATATTTTAAATTGACAATAGTACTTTATTGTCACAAAATTTCAAGGTATTATGACGCTCCAGTAAAAAGTTACAGCATTTTAATCTTTCAAACTTTGATAGTTATGTTACGCACAGTATAAAAGTCAGTGAACTTTGTTGTATATGGATGTTGTATCATTGTTTCATTTTTTACTCAAGGGAAGCACTGTGATACCGATATCTCAAATAGACAATAGTACTCTATTGTCACAAAATTTAAAGTTTTTATGAAGCACCAGTAAAAAGTTACAGCATTTCAATGTTGCAAACTTTAATAGTTATATTACGCACAGTATAAAAGTTAGTGAATTTTTAAGTTGCTTCAGTGTTTCATTTTTTACTCAAAATTATCACTATTATACCGATATTTCAAATTGATAATAGTACTTTATTGTCACAAAATTTCAAGATCTTATGACGCACCAGTAAAAAGTTACAGCATTTCAATGTTGCAAACTTTGATAATTATATTACGCACAGTATAAAAGTTAGTGAATTTTGAAGTTACATCATTATTTTATTTTTTACTCAAGGGTAGCACTGTTATGCCGATATTTGAAATTGACAATAGTACTTTATTGTAATAAAATTTCAAGGTCTTATGACGCACCAGTAAAAAGTTATAGCATTTCAATGTTCCAAACTTTGATAGTTATGTTACGCACAGTATAAAATTTAGTGAATTTTGAAGTTGCATCAGTGTTTCATTTTTTTCTCAAAGGTAGCATTGTTATACCGATCTTTTAAATTGACAATAGTACTTTTTGGTAACAAAATTTCAAGGTATTATGACGGTCCAGTAAAAAGTTACAGCATTTCAATATTGCAAACTTTGATAGCTATGTTACGCACAGTATAAAAGTTAGTGAATTTTGAAGTTGCATCAGTGTTTCATTTTTTACTCAAAGGTAGCATTGTTATACCGATCTTTTAAATTGACAATAGTACTTTATGGTCACAAAATTTGAAGGTATTATGACGCTCTAGTAAAAACTTACAGCATTTCAATATTGCAAACTTTGATAGCTATGTTACACACAGTATAAAAGTTAGTGAACTTTGAAGTTGTATCATTGTTTCATTTTTTCTCAAGGGAAGCACTGTTATACCGATATCTCAAATTGACAATAGTAGTTTATTGTCACAAAATTTCAAGTTTTTATGAAGCACCAGTAAAAAGTTACAGCATTTCAATGTTGCAAACTTTGATAGTTATATTACGCACAGTATAAAATTTAGGGAATTTTGAAGTTGTATCAGTGTTTCATTTTTACTCAAAGGTAGCACTGTTATACCGACCTTTAAATTTACAATAGTACTTTATGGTCACAAAATTTGAAGGCATTATGATGCTCCAGTAAAAAGTTACAGCATTTCAATATTGCAAACTTTGATAGTTATATCTCGCACAGTATAAAAATTAGTGAATTTTGAAGTTGCATCAGTGATTCATTTTTACTCAAAGGTAGCACTGTTATACCGATATTTTAAATTGACAATAGTACTTTATTGTAATACAATTTCAAGGTCTTATGCCGCACCAGTAAAAAGTTATAGCATTTCAATGTTCCAAACTTTGATAGTTATATTACGCACAGTATAAAAGTTAGTGAATGTTGAAGTTACATCAGTGTTTTATTTTTTATTCAAGGGTGGCACTGTTATGCCGATATTTGAAATTGACAATAGTACTTTATTGTAATAAAATTTCAAGGTCTTATGCCGCACCAGTAAAAAGTTATAGCATTTCAATGTTCCAAACTTTGATAGTTATATTACGCACAGTATAAAATTTAGGGAATTTTGAAGTTGTATCAGTGTTTCATTTTTACTCAAAGGTAGCACTGTTATACCGACCTTTAAATTTACAATAGTCCTTTATGGTCACAAAATTTGAAGGCATTATGATGCTCCAGTAAAAAGTTACAGCATTTCAATATTGCAAACTTTGATAGTTATATCTCGCACAGTATAAAAATTAGTGAATTTTGAAGTTGCATCAGTGATTCATTTTTACTCAAAGGTAGCACTGTTATACCGATATTTTAAATTGACAATAGTACTTTATTGTAATACAATTTCAAGGTCTTATGACGCACCAGTAAAAAGTTATAGCAATTCACTGTTCCAAACTTTGATAGTTATATTACGCACAGTATAAAATTTAGTGAATTTTGAAGTTGTATGTATCAGTGTTTCATTTTTACTCAAAGGTAGCACTGTTATACCGATCTTTTAAATTTACAATAGTTCTTTATGGTCACAAAATTTGAAGGTATTATGACACTCCAGTAAAAACTTACAGCATTTCAATATTGCAAACTTTGATAGCTATGTTACGCACAGTATAAAAGTTAGTGAACTTTGAAGTTGTATCATTGTTTCATTTTTTACTCAAGGGAAGCGCTGTTATACCGATATCTCAAATTGACAATAGTAGTTTATTGTCACAAAATTTCAAGTTTTTATGAAGCACCAGTAAAAAGTTACAGCATTTCAATGTTGCAAACTTTGATAGTTATATTACGCACAGTATAAAAGTTAGTGAATTTTTTAGTTGCTTCAGTGTTTCATTTTTTACTCAAAATTATCACTATTATACCGATATTTTAACTTGACAATAGTACTTTATGGTCACAAAATTTCTATTTTTTATGAAGCACCAGTAAAAAGTTACAGCATTTCAATGTTGCAAACTTTTTTAGTTATATTACGCACAGTATAAAAGTTAGTGAATGTTGAAGTTACATCAGTGTTTTATTTTTTATTCAAGGGTGGCACTGTTATGCCGATATTTGAAATTGACAATAGTACTTTATTGTAATAAAATTTCAGGGTCTTATGACGCACCAGTAAAAAGTTATAGCATTTCAATATTCCAAACTTTGATAGTTATATTACGCACAGTATAAAATTTAGGGAATTTTGAAGTTGTATCAGTGTTTCATTTTTACTCAAAGGTAGTACTGTTATACCGATCTTTTAAATTCACAATAGTACTTTATGGTCACAAAATTTGAAGGCATTATGACGCTCCAGTAAATAGTTACAGCATTTCAATATTGCAAACTTTGATAGTTATATCTCGCACAGTATAAAAATTAGTAAATTTTGAAGTTGCATCAGTGATTCATTTTTACTCAAAGGTAGCACTGTTATACCGATATTTGAAATTGACAATAGTACTTTATATCATAAAATTTCAAGGTTTTACGACGCACAATTAAAAAAGATCCAGCATTTCAATGTTGCAAACTTTCATAGTTATGTTACGCACAGTATAAAAGTTAGTGAACTTTGAAGTTGTATCATTGTTTCATTTTTTACTCAAAATTAGCACTATTATACCGATATTTCAAATTGATAATAGTACTTTATTGTCGCAAAATTTCAAGTTTTTATGAAGCACCAATAAAAAGTTACAGCATTTCAATGTTGCAAACTTTTTTAGTTATATTACGCACAGTATAAAAGTTAGTGAATTTTGAAGTTACATCAGTGTTTTATTTTTTACTCAAGGGTAGCACTGTTATGCCGATATTTGAAATTGACAATAGTACTTTATTGTAATAAAATTTCAAGGTCTTATGACGCACCAGTAAAAAGTTATAGTATTTCAATGTTCCAAACTTTGATAGTTATATTACGCACAGTATAAAATTTAGTGAATTTTGAAGTTGCATCAGTGTTTCATTTTTTACTCAAAGGTAGCAGTGTTATACCGATCTTTTAAATTGACAATAGTACTTCATGGTCACAAAATTTCAAAGTATTATGACGCTCCAGTAAAAACTTACAGCATTTCAATATTGCAAACTTTGATAGCTATGTTACGCACAGTATAAAAGTTAGTGAACTTTGAAGTTGTATCATTGTTTCATTTTTTACTCAAGGGAAACACTGTTATACCGACATCTCAAATTGACAATAGTAGTTTATTGTCACAAAATTTCAAGTTTTTATGAAGCACCAGTAAAAAGTTACACCATTTCAATGTTGCAAACTTTGATAGTTATATTACGCACAGTATAAAAGTTAGTGAATTTTTAAGTTGCTTCAGTGTTTCATTTTTTACTCAAAATTATCACTATTATACCGATATTTCAAATTGATAATAGTACTTTATTGTCACAAAATTTCAATTTTTCATGAAGCACAAGTAAAAAGTTACAGCATTTCAATGTTGCAAACTTTTTTTAGTTATATTACGCACAGTATAAAAGTTAGTGAATTTTGTGAAGTTGTATCAATGTTTCATTTTTACTCAAAGGTAGCACTGTTATACCGATCTTTTAAATTGACAATAGTACTTTTTGGTCACAAAATTTCAAGGTATTATTACGGTCCAGTAAAAAGTTACAGTATTTCAATATTGCAAACTTTGATAGCTATGTTACGCACAGTATAAAAGTTAGTGAATTTTGAAGTTGCATCAGTGTTTCATTTTTTACTCAAAGGTAGCACTGTTATACCGATATTTTAAATTGACAATAGTACTTTATTGTCAGACAATTTCAAGGTTTTATAAGGCTCCAGCAAAAAGTTACAGCATTTCAATATTGCAAACTTTGATACTTATGTTACGCACAGTATAAAAGTTAATGAACTTTGAAGTTGTATCATTGTTTCATTTTTTACTCAAGGGAAGCACTGTTATACCGATATCTCAAATTGACAATAGTACTTTATTGTCACAAAATTTCAAGTTTTTATGAAGCACCAGTAAAAAGTTACAGAATTTCAATGTTGCAAACTTTTTTTAGTTATATTACGCACAGTATAAAAGTTAGTGAATGATGAAGTTACATCAGTGTTTTATTTTTTATTCAAGGGTGGCACTGTTATGCCGATATTTGAAATTGACAATAGTACTTTATTGTAATAAAATTTCAGGGTCTTATGACGCACCAGTAAAAAGTTATAGCATTTCAATATTCCAAACTTTGATAGTTATATTACGCACAGTATAAAATTTAGGGAATTTTGAAGTTGTATCAGTGTTTCATTTTTATTCAAAGGTAGTACTGTTATACCGATCTTTTAAATTTACAATAGTACTTTATGGTCACAAAATTTGAAGGCATTATGACGCTCCAGTAAATAGTTACAGCATTTCAATATTGCAAACTTTGATAGTTATATCTCGCACAGTATAAAAATTAGTAAATTTTGAAGTTGCATCAGTGATTCATTTTTACTCAAAGGTAGCACTGTTATACCGATATTTTAAATTGACAATAGTACTTTATTGTAATAAAATTTCAAGGTCTTATGACGCACCAGTAAAAAGTTATAGCATTTCAATGTTCCAAACTTTGATAATTATATTACGCACACTATAAAATTTAGTGAATTTTTAAGTTATATCAGTGTTTTATTTTTTACTCAAGGGTAGCACTGTTATGCCGATATTTGAAATTGACAATAGTACTTTATTGTAATAAAATTTCAAGGTCTTATGACGCAGCAGTAAAAAGTTATAGCAATTCACTATTCCAAACTTTTATAGTTATATTACGCACAGTATAAAATTTAGTGAATTTTGAAGTTGTATCAGTGTTTCATTTTTACTCAGAGGTAGCACTGTTATACCGATCTTTTATATTTACAATAGTACTTTATGGTCACAAAATTTGAAGGTATTATGACACTCCAGTAAAAACTTACAGCATTTCAATATTGCAAACTTTGATAGCTATGTTACGCACAGTATAAAAGTTAGTGAACTTTGAAGTTGTATCATTGTTTCATTTTTTACTCAAGGGAAGCACTGTTATACCGATATCTCAAATTGACAATAGTACTTTATTGTCACAAAATTTCAAGTTTTTATGAAGCACCAGTAAAAAGTTACAGCATTTCAATGTTGCAAACTTTGATAATTATATTACGCACAGTATAAAAGTTAGTGAATTTTTAAGTTGCTTCAGTGTTTCATTTTTTACTCAAAGGTAGCACTGTTATGCCGATATTTGAAATTGACAATAGTACTTTATAGTCATAAAATTTCAAGGTTTTACGACGCACAATTAAAAAAGATCCAGCATTTCAATGTTGCAAACTTTCATAGTTATGTTACGCACAGTATAAAAGTTAGTGAACTTTGAAGTTGTATCATTGTTTCATTTTTTACTCAAAATTAGCACTATTATACCGATATTTTAAATTGATAATAGTACTTTATTGTCGCAAAATTTCAAGTTTTTATGAAGCACCAATAAAAAGTTACAGCATTTCAATGTTGCAAACTTTTTTAGTTATATTACGCACAGTATAAAAGTTAGTGAATTTTGAAGTTACATCAGTGTTTTATTTTTTACTCAAGGGTAGCACTGTTATGCCGATATTTGAAATTGACAATAGTACTTTATTGTAATAAAATTTCAAGGTCTTATGACGCACCAGTAAAAAGTTATAGTATTTCAATGTTCCAAACTTTGATAGTTATATTACGCACAGTATAAAATTTAGTGAATTTTGAAGTTGCATCAGTGTTTCATTTTTTACTCAAAGGTAGCAGTGTTATACCGATCTTTTAAATTGACAATAGTACTTCATGGTCACAAAATTTCAAAGTATTATGACGCTCCAGTAAAAACTTACAGCATTTCAATATTGCAAACTTTGATAGCTATGTTACGCACAGTATAAAAGTTAGTGAACTTTGAAGTTGTATCATTGTTTCATTTTTTACTCAAGGGAAGCACTGTTATACCGATATCTCAAATTGACAATAGTTGTTTACTGTCACAAAATTTCAAGTTTTTATGAAGCACCAGTAAAAAGTTACAGCATTTCAATGTTGCAAACTTTGATAGTTATATTACGCACAGTATAAAAGTTAGTGAATTTTTAATTTGCTTCAGTGCTTCATTTTTTACTCAAAATTATCACTATTATACCGCTATTTCAAATTGATAATAGTACTTTATTGTCACAAAATTTCAATATTTTATGAAGCACCAGTAAAAAGTTACAGCATTTCAATTTTGCAAACTTTTTTTAGTAATATTATTACGCACAGTATAAAAGTTAGTGAATTTTGAAGTTACATCAGTGTTTTATTTTTTACTCAAGGGTAGCACTGTTATGCCGATATTTGAAATTGACAATAGTACTTTATTGTCACAAAATTTCAAGGTTTTTTGACCCTCCAGCAAAAAGTTACAGCATTTCAATATTGCAAACTTTGATACTTATGTTACGCACAGTATAAAAGTTAGCGAACTTTGTAGTTGTATCATTGTTTCATTTTTTACTCAAGGGAAGCACTGTTATACCAATATCTCAAATTGACAATAGTACTTTATTGTCACAAAATTTCAATTTTTTATGAAGCACCAGTAAAAAGTTACAGCATTTCAATGTTGCAAACTTTTTTTCGTAATATTATTACGCACAGTATAAAAGTTAGTGAATTTTGAAGTTACATCAGTGTTTTATTTTTTACTCAAGGGTAGCACTGTTATACCGATCTTTTAAATTGACAATAGTACTTTATTGTAATAAAATTTCAAGGTCTTATGACGCACCAGTAAAAAGTTATAGTATTTCAATGTTCCAAACTTTGATAATTATATTACGCACAGTATAAAATTTAGTGAATTTTGAAGTTGCATCAGTGTTTCATTTTTTACTCAAAGGTAGCACTGTTATACCGATCTTTTAAATTGACAATAGTACTTCATGGTCACAAAATTTCAAAGTATTATGACGCTCCAGTAAAAACTTACAGCATTTCAATATTGCAAACTTTGATAGCTATGTTACGCACAGTATAAAAGTTAGTGAACTTTGAAGTTGTATCATTGTTTCATTTTTTACTCAAGGGAAGCACTGTTATACCGATATCTCAAATTGACAATAGTTGTTTATTGTCACAAAATTCACAAGTTTTTATGAAGCACCAGTAAAAAGTTACAGCATTTCAATGTTGCAAACTTTGATAGTTATATGTATTACGCACAGTATAAAAGTTAGTGAATTTTTAATTTGCTTCAGTGTTTAATTTTTTACTCAAAATTATCACTAATATACCGATATTTCAAATTGATAATAGTAATTTATTGTCACAAAATTTCAATTTTTTATGAAGCACCAGTAAAAAGTTACAGCATTTCAATTTTGCAAACTTTTTTTAGTAATATTATTACGCACAGTATAAAAGTTAGTGAATTTTGAAGTTACATCAGTGTTTTATTTTTTACTCAAGGGTAGCACTGTTATGCCGATATTTTAAATTGACATTAGTACTTTATTGTAATAAAATTTCAAGGTCTTATAACGCACCAGTAAACAGTTATAGCATTTCAATGTTCCAACTTTCATAGTTATGTTACGCACAGTATACAATTTTGTGAATTTTGAAGTTGCATCAGTGTTTCATTTTTTACTCAAAGGTAGCACTGTTATACCGATCTTTTAAATTGACAATAGTACTTTATGTTCACAAAATTTCAAGGTATTATGACGCTCCAGTAAAAAGTTACAGCATTTCAATATTGCAAACTTTGATAGCTATGTTACGCACAGTATAAAAGTTAGTGAATTTTGAAGTTGCATCACTGTTTCATTTTTTACTCAAAGGTAGCACTGTTATACCGATATTTTAAATTGACAATAGTACTTTATTGTCACAAAATTTCAAGGTTTTATGACCCTCCAGCAAAAAGTTACAGCATTTCAATATTGCAAACTTTGATACTTATGTTACGCACAGTATAAAAGTTAGCGAACTTTGTAGTTGTATCATTGTTTCATTTTTTACTCAAGGGAAGCACTGTTATACCAATATCTCAAATTGACAATAGTACTTTATTGTCACAAAATTTCAATTTTTTATGAAGCACCAGTAAAAAGTTACAGCATTTCAATGTTGCAAACTTTTTTTAGTAATATTATTACGCACAGTATAAAAGTTAGTGAATTTTGAAGTTACATCAGTGTTTTATTTTTTACTCAAGAGTAGCACTGTTATACCGATCTTTTAAATTGACAATAGTACTTTATTGTAATAAAATTTCAAGGTCTTATGACGCACCAGTAAAAAGTTATAGTATTTCAATGTTCCAAACTTTGATAGTTATATTACGCACAGTATAAAATTTAGTGAATTTTGAAGTTGCATCAGTGTTTCATTTTTTACTCAAAGGTAGCACTGTTATACCGATCTTTTAAATTGACAATAGTACTTCATGGTCACAAAATTTCAAAGTATTATGACGCTCCAGTAAAAACTTACAGCATTTCAATATTGCAAACTTTGATAGCTATGTTACGCACAGTATAAAAGTTAGTGAACTTTGAAGTTGTATCATTGTTTCATTTTTTACTCAAGGGAAGCACTGTTATACCGATATCTCAAATTGACAATAGTTGTTTATTGTCACAAAATTCACAAGTTTTTATGAAGCACCAGTAAAAAGTTACAGCATTTCAATGTTGCAAACTTTGATAGTTATATGTATTACGCACAGTATAAAAGTTAGTGAATTTTTAATTTGCTTCAGTGTTTCATTTTTTACTCAAAATTATCACTAATATACCGATATTTCAAATTGATAATAGTACTTTATTGTCACAAAATTTCAATTTTTTATGAAGCACCAGTAAAAAGTTACAGCATTTCAATTTTGCAAACTTTTTTTAGTAATATTATTACGCACAGTATAAAAGTTAGTGAATTTTGAAGTTACATCAGTGTTTTATTTTTTACTCAAGGGTAGCACTGTTATACCGATCTTTTAAAATATATAGTTATAGCATTTCAATGTCCCAAATTTTGATAGTTATATTACGCACAGTATAAAATTTAGTGAATTTTGAAGTTGCATCAGTGTTTCATTTTTTACTCAAAGGTATCACTGTTATACCAATCTTTTAAATTGACAATAGTACTTTATGGTCACAAAACTTGAAGGTATTATGACGCTCCAGTAAAAAGTTACAGCATTTCAATATTGCAAACTTTGATTGTCATATTACGCACAGTATAAAAGTTAGTGAATTTTGAAGTTGCATCAGTGTTTCATTTTTTACCCAGAGGTAGCACTGTTATACCGATATTTTAAATTGACAATAGTACTTTATTGTCAAAATTTCAAGGTATAATGACGCGCCAGTAAAAAGTTACAGCATTTCAATATTGCAAACTTTGATAGTTATGTTACGCACAGTATAAAAGTTAGTGAAATTTGAAGATGTATCATTGTTTCATTTTTTACTCAAGGGAAGCACTGTTATACCGATATCTCAAATTGACAATAGTACTTTATTGTCCCAAAATTTCAAGTTTTTATGAAGCACCAGTAAAAAGTTACAGCATTTCAATATTGCAAACTTTGATAGTTATATTACGCACAGTATAAAAGTTAGTGAATTTTTAAGTTGCTTCAGTGTTTCATTTTATACTCAAAATTATCACTATTATACCGATATTTCAAATTGATAATAGTACTTTATTGTCACAAAATTTTAAGATCTTATGACGCACCAGTAAAAAGTTACAGCATTTCAAAGTTGCAAACTTTGATAGTTATATTACGCACAGTATAAAATTTAGTGAATTTTGAAGTTGCATCAGTGTTTCATTTTTTACTCAAAGGTAGCACTGTTATACCGATATTTAAAATTGACAATAGTACTTTATGGTCACAAAATTTTAAGGTATTATGAAGGTCCAGTAAAAAGCTACAGCATTTCAATATTGCAAACTTTGATAGTTATATTACGCACAGTATAAAATTTAGTGAATTTTGAAGTTGCATCAGTGTTTCATTTTTTACTCAAAGGAAGCACTGTTATACCGATATTTCAAATTGACAAGAGTACTTTATTGTCACAAAATTACAAGGTCTTATGACGCACCAGTAAAAAGTTACAGCATATCAATGTTGCAAACTTTTTTAGTTATATTACGCACAGTATAAAAGTTAGTGAACTTTGAAGTTACATCAGTGTTTTATTTTTTACTCAAGGGTAGCTCCATTATGCCGATATTTGAAATTAACAATAGTACTTTATAGTCATAAAATTTCAAGGTTTTACGACGCACCATTAAAAAGGTTCCAGCATTTCAATGTTGCAAACTTTGATAATTATATTACGCACAGTATAAAAGTTTGTGAATTTTTAAGTTGCATCAGTGTTTCATTCTTTACTCAATGGTAGCACTGTTATACCGATATTTCTAATTGACAAGAGTACTTTATTGTCACAAAATTTCAAGTTCTTATGACGCACCAATAAAAAGTTACAACATTTCTATGTTGCAAACTTTGATAGTTATATTACGCACAGTAGAAAATTTAGTGAAATTTGAAGTTGCATCAGTGTTTCATTTTTTACTCAAAGGTAGCACTGTTATACCGATCTTTTAAATTGACAATAGTACTTTATGGTCACAAAATTTGAAGGTATTATGACGCTCCAGTAAAAAGTTACAGCATTTCAATATTGCAAACTTTGATGGTTGCGCACAGTATAAAAATTAGTGAATTTTGAAGTTGCATCAGTGATTCATTTTTTACTCAAAGGTAGCACTGTTATATCGATATCTTAAATTGACAATAGTACTTTATTGTCACAAAAATTCAAAGTATTATGACACTCCAGTAAAAACTTACAGCATTTCAATATTGCAAACTTTGATAGCTATGTTACGCACAGTATAAAAGTTAGTGAACTTTGAAATTGTATCATTGTTTCATTTTTTACTCAAGGGAAGCACTGTTATACCGATATCTCAAATTGACAATAGTAGTTTATTGTCACAAAATTTCAAGTTTTTATGAAGCACCAGTAAAAAGTTACAGCATTTCAATGTTACAAACTTTGATAGTTATATTACGCACAGTATAAAAGTTAGTGAATTTTTAAGTTGCTTCAGTGTTTCATTTTTTACTCAAAATTATCTCTATTATACCGATATTTCAAATTGATAATAGTACTTTATTGTCACAAAATCTCAGTTTTTTATGAAGCACCAGTAAAAAGTTACAGCATTTCAATGTTGCAAACTTTTTTTAGTTATATTACGCACAGTATAAAAGTTAGTGAATTTTGAAGTTACATCAGTGTTTTATTTTTTACTCAAGGGTAGCACTGTTATGCCGATATTTGAAATTGACAATAGTACTTTATTGTAATGAAATTTCAAGGTCTTATGACGCACCAGTAAAAAGTTATAGCATTTCAATGTTCCAAACTTTGATAGTTATGTTACGCACAGTATAAAATTTAGTGAATTTTGAAGTTGCATCAGTGTTTCATTTTTTACTCAAAGGTAGCACTGTTATACCGATATTTTAAATTGACAATAGTACTTTATTGTCACAAAATTTCAAGTTTTTATGAAGCAGCAGTAAAAAGTTACAGCATTTCACTTTTGCTAACTTTTTTAGTTATATTACGCACAGTATAAAACCTAATGAATTTTGAAGTTGCATCAGTGTTTCATTTGTTACTCAAAGGTAGCACTGTTCCACCGATATTTGAAATTGACAATAGTACTTTTTTGTAATAAAATTTCAAGGTCTTATGACTCACCAGTAAAAAGTTATAGCATTTCAATGTTCCAAACTTTGTTAGTTATATTACGCACAGTATAAAATTTAGTGAATTTTCAAGTTGCATCAGTGTTTCATTTTTTACTCAAAGGTAGCACTGTTATACCGATCTTTTAAATTGACAATAGTACTTTATGGTCACAAAATTTGAAGGTATTATGACGCTCCAGTAAAAAGTTACAGCTTTTCAATATTGCAAACTTTGATAGTCATATTACGCACAGTATAAAAGTTAGTGAATTTTGAAGTTGCATCAGTGTTTCATTTTTTACTCAATGGTAGCACTGTTATACCGATATTTTAAATTGACAATAGTACTCTATAGTCACAAAATTTCAACGTATTATGACGCTCCGGTAAAAATTACAGCATTTCAATATATCAAACTTTGATAGCTATGTTACGCACAGTATAAAAGTTAGTGAACTTTGAAGTTGCATCAGTGTTTCATTTTTTACCCAAAGGTAGCACTGTTATACCGATATTTTAAATTGACAATAGTACTTTATTGTCACAAAATTTCAAGGTATTATGACGCTCCAGTAAAAAGTTACAGCATTTTAATCTTTCAAACTTTGATAGTTATGTTACGCACAGTGTAAAAGTCAGTGAACTTTGTTGTATATGAATGTTGTATCATTGTTTCATTTTTTACTCAAGGGAAGCACTGTTATACCGATATCTCAAATAGACAATAGTACTCTATTGTCACAAAATTTAAAGTTTTTATGAAGCACCAGTAAAAAGTTACAGCATTTCAATGTTGCAAACTTTAATCGTTATATTACGCACAGTATAAAAGTTAGTGAATTTTTAAGTTGTTTCTGTGTTTCATTTTTTACTCAAAATTATCACTATTATACCGATATTTCAAATTGATAATAGTACTTTATTGTCACAAAATTTCAAGATCTTATGACGCACCAGTAAAAAGTTACAGCATTTCAATGTTGCAAACTTTGATAGTTATATTACGCACAGTATAAAAGTTAGTGAATTTTGAAGTTACATCATTATTTTATTTTTTACTCAAGGGTAGCACTGTTATGCCGATATTTGAAATTGACAATAGTACTTTATTGTAATAAAATTTCAAGGTCTTATGACGCACCAGTAAAAAGTTATAGCATTTCAATGTTCCAAACTTTGATAGTTATGTTACGCACAGTATAAAATTTAGTGAATTTTGAAGTTGCATCAGTGTTTCATTTTTTACTCAAAGGTAGCACTGTTATACCGATCTTTTAAATTGACAATAGTACTTTTTGGTCACAAAATTTCAAGGTATTATGACGGTCCAGTAAAAAGTTACAGCATTTCAATATTGCAAACTTTGATAGCTATGTTACGCACAGTATAAAAGTTAGTGAATTTTGAAGTTGCATCAGTGTTTCATTTTTTACTCAAAGGTAGCATTGTTATACCGATCTTTTAAATTGACAATAGTACTTTATGGTCACAAAATTTGAAGGTATTATGACGCTCTAGTAAAAACTTACAGCATTTCAATATTGCAAACTTTGATAGCTATGTTACACACAGTATAAAAGTTAGTGAACTTTGAAGTTGTATCATTGTTTCATTTTTTCTCAAGGGAAGCACTGTTATACCGATATCTCAAATTGACAATAGTAGTTTATTGTCACAAAATTTCAAGTTTTTATGAAGCACCAGTAAAAAGTTACAGCATTTCAATGTTGCAAACTTTTTTTTGTTTATATTACGCACAGTATAAAAGTTAGTGAATTTGGAAGTTTCATCAGTGTTTCATTTTTTACTCAAAGGTAGCACTGTTATACCGATCTTTTAAATTGACAAAAGTACTTTTTGGTCACAAAATTTCAAGGTATTATGACGCTCCAGCAAAAAGTTACAGCATTACAATATTGCAAACTTTGATACTTATGTTACGCACAGTATAAAAGTTAGTGAACTTTGAAGTTGTATGATTGTTTCATTTTTTACTCAAGGGAAGCACTGTTATACCGATATCTCAAATTGACAATAGTACTTTATTGTCACAAAATTTCAAGTTTTTATGAAGCACCAGTAAAAAGTTACAGCATTTCAATGTTGCAAACTTTTTTAGTTATATTACGCACAGTATAAAAGTTAGTGAAAGTTGAAGTTACATCAGTGTTTTATTTTTTATTCAAGGGTGGCACTGTTATGCCGATATTTGAAATTGACAATAGTACTTTATTGTAATAAAATTTCAAGGTCTTATGACGCACCAGTAAAAAGTTATAGCATTTCAATGTTCCAAACTTTGATAGTTATGTTACGCACAGTATAAAATTTAGTGAATTTTGAAGTTGCATCAGTGTTTCATTTTTTACTCAAAGGTAGCATTGTTATACCGATCTTTTAAATTGACAATAGTACTTTTTGGTCACAAAATTTCAAGGTATTATGACGGTCCAGTAAAAAGTTACAGCATTTCAATATTGCAAACTTTGATAGCTATGTTACGCACAGTATAAAAGTTAGTGAATTTTGAAGTTGCATCAGTGTTTCATTTTTTACTCAAAGGTAGCATTGTTATACCGATCTTTTAAATTGACAATAGTACTTTATGGTCACAAAATTTGAAGGTATTATGACGCTCTAGTAAAAACTTACAGCATTTCAATATTGCAAACTTTGATAGCTATGTTACACACAGTATAAAAGTTAGTGAACTTTGAAGTTGTATCATTGTTTCATTTTTTCTCAAGGGAAGCACTGTTATACCGATATCTCAAATTGACAATAGTAGTTTATTGTCACAAAATTTCAAGTTTTTATGAAGCACCAGTAAAAAGTTACAGCATTTCAATGTTGCAAACTTTTTTTTGTTTATATTACGCACAGTATAAAAGTTAGTGAATTTGGAAGTTTCATCAGTGTTTCATTTTTTACTCAAAGGTAGCACTGTTATACCGATCTTTTAAATTGACAAAAGTACTTTTTGGTCACAAAATTTCAAGGTATTATGACGCTCCAGCAAAAAGTTACAGCATTACAATATTGCAAACTTTGATACTTATGTTACGCACAGTATAAAAGTTAGTGAACTTTGAAGTTGTATGATTGTTTCATTTTTTACTCAAGGGAAGCACTGTTATACCGATATCTCAAATTGACAATAGTACTTTATTGTCACAAAATTTCAAGTTTTTATGAAGCACCAGTAAAAAGTTACAGCATTTCAATGTTGCAAACTTTTTTAGTTATATTACGCACAGTATAAAAGTTAGTGAAAGTTGAAGTTACATCAGTGTTTTATTTTTTATTCAAGGGTGGCACTGTTATGCCGATATTTGAAATTGACAATAGTACTTTATTGTAATAAAATTTCAAGGTCTTATGCCGCACCAGTAAAAAGTTATAGCATTTCAATGTTCCAAACTTTGATAGTTATATTACGCACAGTATAAAATTTAGGGAATTTTGAAGTTGTATCAGTGTTTCATTTTTACTCAAAGGTAGCACTGTTATACCGACCTTTAAATTTACAATAGTACTTTATGGTCACAAAATTTGAAGGCATTATGATGCTCCAGTAAAAAGTTACAGCATTTCAATATTGCAAACTTTGATAGTTATATCTCGCACAGTATAAAAATTAGTGAATTTTGAAGTTGCATCAGTGATTCATTTTTACTCAAAGGTAGCACTGTTATACCGATATTTTAAATTGACAAAAGTACTTTATTGTAATAAAATTTCAAGGTCTTATGACGCACCAGTAAAAAGTTATAGCAATTCACTGTTCCAAACTTTGATAGTTATATTACGCACAGTATAAAATTTAGTGAATTTTGAAGTTGTATGTATCAGTGTTTCATTTTTACTCAAAGGTAGCACTGTTATACCGATCTTTTAAATTTACAATAGTACTTTATGGTCACAAAATTTGAAGGTATTATGACACTCCAGTAAAAACTTACAGCATTTCAATATTGCAAACTTTGATAGCTATGTTACGCACAGTATAAAAGTTAGTGAACTTTGAAGTTGTATCATTGTTTCATTTTTTACTCAAGGGAAGCACTGTTATACCGACATCTCAAATTGACAATAGTAGTTTATTGTCAAAAAATTTCAAGTTTTTATGAAGCACCAGTAAAAAGTTACACCATTTCAATGTTGCAAACTTTGATAGTTATATTACGCACAGTATAAAAGTTAGTGAATTTTTAAGTTGCTTCAGTGTTTCATTTTTTACTCAAAATTATCACTATTATACCGATATTTCAAATTGATAATAGTACTTTATTGTCACAAAATTTCAATTTTTCATGAAGCACAAGTAAAAAGTTACAGCATTTCAATGTTGCAAACTCTTTTTAGTTATATTACGCACAGTATAAAAGTTAGTGAATTTTGTGAAGTTGTATCAATGTTTCATTTTTACTCAAAGGTAGCACTGTTATACCGATCTTTTAAATTGACAATAGTACTTTTTGGTCACAAAATTTCAAGGTATTATGACGGTCCAGTAAAAAGTTACAGCATTTCAATATTGCAAACTTTGATAGCTATGTTACGCACAGTATAAAAGTTAGTGAATTTTGAAGTTGCATCAGTGTTTCATTTTTTACTCAAAGGTAGCACTGTTATACCGATATTTTAAATTGACAATAGTACTTTATTGTCAGAAAATTTCAAGGTTTTATAAGGCTCCAGCAAAAAGTTACAGCATTTCAATATTACAAACTTTGATACTTATGTTACGCACAGTATAAAAGTTAATGAACTTTGAAGTTGTATCATTGTTTCATTTTTTACTCAAGGGAAGCACTGTTATACCGATATCTCAAATTGACAATAGTACTTTATTGTCACAAAATTTCAAGTTTTTATGAAGCACCAGTAAAAAGTTACAGAATTTCAATGTTCCAAACTTTGATAGTTATATTACGCACAGTATAAAAGTTAGAGAATGATGAAGTTACATCAGTGTTTTATTTTTTATTCAAGGGTGGCACTGTTATGCCGATATTTGAAATTGACAATAGTACTTTATTGTAATAAAATTTCAGGGTCTTATGACGCACCAGTAAAAAGTTATAGCATTTCAATATTCCAAACTTTGATAGTTATATTACGCACAGTATAAAATTTAGGGAATTTTGAAGTTGTATCAGTGTTTCATTTTTACTCAAAGGTAGTACTGTTATACCGATCTTTTAAATTTACAATAGTACTTTATGGTCACAAAATTTGAAGGCATTATGACGCTCCAGTAAAAAGTTACAGCATTTCAATATTGCAAACTTTGATAGCTATGTTACGCACAGTATAAAAGTTAGTGAACTTTGAAGTTGTATCATTGTTTCATTTTTTACTCAAGGGAAGCACTGTTATACCGATATCTCAAATTGACAATAGTAGTTTATTGTCACAAAATTTCAATTTTTTATGAAGCACCAGTAAAAAGTTACAGCATTTCAATGTTGCAAACTTTTTTTAGTTATATTACGCACAGTATAAAAGTTAGTGAATTTTGTGAAGTTGTATCAGTGTTTCATTTTTACTCAAAGGTAGCACTATTATACCGATCTTTTAAATTGACAATAGTACTTTTTGGTCACAAAATTTCAAGGTATTATGACGGTCCAGTAAAAAGTTACAGCATTTCAATATTGCAAACTTTGATAGCTATGTTACGCACAGTATAAAAGTTAGTGAATTTTGAAGTTGCATCAGTGTTTCATTTTTTACTCAAAGGTAGCACTGTTATACCGATATTTTAAATTGACAATAGTACTTTTTGGTTACAAAATTTCAAGGTATTATGACGGTCCAGCAAAAAGTTACAGCATTTCAATATTGCAAACTTTGATACTTATGTTACGCACAGTATAAAAGTTAGTAAACTTTGAAGTTGTATCATTGTTTCATTTTTTACTCAAGGGAAGCACTGTTATACCGATATCTCAAATTGACAATAGTACTTTATTGTCACAAAATTTCAAGTTTTTATGAAGCACCAGTAAAAAGTTAAAGCATTTCAATGTTGCAAACTTTTTTAATTATATTACGCACAGTATAAAAGTTAGTGAATGATGAAGTTACATCAGTGTTTTATTTTTTATTCAAGGGTGGCACTGTTATGCCGATATTTGAAATTGACAATTGTACTTTATTGTAATAAAATTTCAAGGTCTTATGACGCACCAGTAAAAATTTATAGCATTTCAATGTTCCAAACTTTGATAGTTATATTACGCACAGTATAAAATTTAGGGAATTTTGAAGTTCTATCAGTGTTTCATTTTTACTCAAAGGTAGCACTGTTATACCGATCTTTTAAGTTTACAATAGTACTTTATGGTCACAAAATTTGAAGGCATTATGACGCTCCAGTAAAAAGTTACAGCATTTCAATGTTCCAAACTTTGATAATTATATTACGCACACTATAAAATTTAGTGAATTTTTAAGTTATATCAGTGTTTTATTTTTTACTCAAGGGTAGCACTGTTATTCCGATATTTGAAATTGACAATAGTACTTTATTGTAATAAAATTTCAAGGTCTTATGACGCACCAGTAAAAAGTTATAGCAATTCACTGTTCCAAACTTTGATAGTTATATTACGCACAGTATAAAATTTAGTGAATTTTGAAGTTGTATCAATGTTTCATTTTTACTTAAAGGTAGCACTGTTATACCGATCTTTTAAATTTACAATAGTACTTTATGGTCACAAAATTTGAAGGTATTATGACACTCCAGTAAAAACTTACAGCATTTCAATATTGCAAACTTTGATAGCTATGTTACGCACAGTATAAAAGTTAGTGAACTTTGAAGTTGTATCATTGTTTCATTTTTTACTCAAGGGAAGCACTGTTATACCGACATCTCAAATTGACAATAGTAGTTTATTGTCACAAAATTTCAAGTTTTTATGAAGCACCAGTAAAAAGTTACACCATTTCAATGTTGCAAACTTTGATAGTTATATTACGCACAGTATAAAAGTTAGTGAATTTTTAAGTTGCTTCAGTGTTTCATTTTTTACACAAAATTATCACTATTATACCGATATTTCAAATTGATAATAGTACTTTATTGTCACAAAATTTCAATTTTTCATGAAGCACAAGTAAAAAGTTACAGCATTTCAATGTTGCAAACTTTTTTTAGTTATATTACGCACAGTATAAAAGTTAGTGAATTTTGTGAAGTTGTATCAATGTTTCATTTTTACTCAAAGGTAGCACTGTTATACCGATCTTTTAAATTGACAATAGTACTTTTTGGTCACAAAATTTCAAGGTATTATGACGCTCCAGTAAAAAGTTACAGCATTTCAATATTGCAAACTTTGATAGCTATGTTACGCACAGTATAAAAGTTAGTGAATTTTGAAGTTGCATCAGTGTTTCATTTTTTACTCAAAGGTAGCACTGTTATACCGATATTTTAAATTGACAATAGTACTTTATTGTCACAAAATTTCAAGGTTTTATAAGGCTCCAGCAAAAAGTTACAGCATTTCAATATTGAAAACTTTGATACTTATGTTACGCACGGTATAAAATTTAATGAACTTTGAAGTTGTATCATTGTTTCATTTTTTACTCAAGGGAAGCACTGTTATACCGATATCTCAAATTGACAATAGTAGTTTATTGTCACAAAATTTCAATTTTTTATGAAGCACCAGTAAAAAGTTACAGCATTTCAATGTTGCAAACTTTTTTTAGTTATATTACGCACAGTATAAAAGTTAGTGAATTTTGTGAAGTTGTATCAGTGTTTCATTTTTACTCAAAGGTAGCACTGTTATACCGATCTTTTAAATTGACAATAGTACTTTTTGGTCACAAAATTTCAAGGTATTATGACGGTCCAGTAAAAAGTTACAGCATTTCAATATTGCAAACTTTGATAGCTATGTTACGCACAGTATAAAAGTTAGTGAATTTTGAAGTTGCATCAGTGTTTCATTTTTTACTCAAAGGAAGCACTGTTATACCGATATTTTAAATTGACAATAGTACTTTTTGGTTACAAAATTTCAAGGTATTATGACGGTCCAGCAAAAAGTTACAGCATTTCAATATTGCAAACTTTGATACTTATGTTACGCACAGTATAAAAGTTAGTAAACTTTGAAGTTGTATCATTGTTTCATTTTTTACTCAAGGGAAGCACTGTTATACCGATATCTCAAATTGACAATAGTACTTTATTGTCACAAAATTTCAAGTTTTTATGAAGCACCAGTACAGCATTTCAATGTTGCAAACTTTTTTAGTTATATTACGCACAGTATAAAAGTTAGTGAATGATGAAGTTACATCAGTGTTTTATTTTTTATTCAAGGGTGGCACTGTTATGCCGATATTTGAAATTGACAATTGTACTTTATTGTAATAAAATTTCAAGGTCTTATGACGCACCAGTAAAAATTTATAGCATTTCAATTTTCCAAACTTTGATAGTTATATTACGCACAGTATAAAATTTAGGGAATTTTGAAGTTCTATCAGTGTTTCATTTTTACTCAAAGGTAGCACTGTTATACCGATCTTTTAAATTTACAATAGTACTTTATGGTCACAAAATTTGAAGGCATTATGACGCTCCAGTAAAAAGTTACAGCATTTCAATGTTCCAAACTTTGATAATTATATTACGCACACTATAAAATTTAGTGAATTTTTAAGTTATATCAGTGTTTTATTTTTTACTCAAGGGTAGCACTGTTATGCCGATATTTGAAATTGACAATAGTACTTTATTGTAATAAAATTTCAAGGTCTTATGACGCACCAGTAAAAAGTTATAGCAATTCACTGTTCCAAACTTTGATAGTTATATTACGCACAGTATAAAATTTAGTGAATTTTGAAGTTGTATCAGTGTTTCATTTTTACTCAAAGGTAGCACTGTTATACCGATCTTTTAAATTTACAATAGTACTTTATGGTCACAAAATTTGAAGGTATTATGACACTCCAGTAAAAACTTACAGCATTTCAATATTGCAAACTTTGATAGCTATGTTACGCACAGTATAAAAGTTAGTGAACTTTGAAGTTGTATCATGGTTTCATTTTTTACTCAAGGGAAGCACTGTTATACCGACATCTCAAATTGACAATAGTAGTTTATTGTCACAAAATTTCAAGTTTTTATGAAGCACCAGTAAAAAGTTACACCATTTCAATGTTGCAATCTTTGATAGTTATATTACGCACAGTATAAAAGTTAGTGAATTTTTAAGTTGCTTCAGTGTTTCATTTTTTACACAAAATTATCACTATTATACCGATATTTCAAATTGATAATAGTACTTTATTGTCACAAAATTTCAATTTTTCATGAAGCACAAGTAAAAAGTTACAGCATTTCAATGTTGCAAACTTTTTTTAGTTATATTACGCACAGTATAAAAGTTAGTGAATTTTGTGAAGTTGTATCAATGTTTCATTTTTACTCAAAGGTAGCACTGTTATACCGATCTTTTAAATTGACAATAGTACTTTTTGGTCACAAAATTTCAAGGTATTATGGCGCTCCAGTAAAAAGTTACAGCATTTCAATATTGCAAACTTTGATAGCTATGTTACGCACAGTATAAAAGTTAGTGAATTTTGAAGTTGCATCAGTGTTTCATTTTTTACTCAAAGGTAGCACTGTTATACCGATATTTTAAATTGACAATAGTACTTTATTGTCACAAAATTTCAAGGTTTTATAAGGCTCCAGCAAAAAGTTACAGCATTTCAATATTGAAAACTTTGATACTTATGTTACGCACAGTATAAAAGTTAATGAACTTTGAAGTTGTATCATTGTTTCATTTTTTACTCAAGGGAAGCACTGTTATACCGATATCTCAAATTGACAATAGTACTTTATTGTCACAAAATTTCAAGTTTTTATGAAGCACCAGTAAAAAGTTACAGAATTTCAATGTTGCAAACTTTTTTAGTTATATTACGCACAGTATAAAAGTTAGTGAATGATGAAGTTACATCAGTGTTTTATTTTTTATTCAAGGGTGGCACTGTTATGCCGATATTTGAAATTGACAATAGTACTTTATTGTAATAAAATTTGAGGGTCTTATGACGCACCAGTAAAAAGTTATAGCATTTCAATATTCCAAACTTTGATAGTTATATTACGCACAGTATAAAATTTAGGGAATTTTGAAGTTGTATCAGTTTTTCATTTTTACTCAAAGGTAGTACTGTTATACCGATCTTTTAAATTTACAATAGTACTTTATGGTCACAAAATTTGAAGGCATTATGACGCTCCAGTAAAAAGTTACAGCATTTCAATATTGCAAACTTTGATAGTTATATCTCGCACAGTATAACAATTAGTATAGTTTGAAGTTGCATCAGTGATTCATTTTTACTCAAAGGTAGCACTGTTATACCGATATTTTAAATTGACAATAGTACTTTATTGTAATAAAATTTCAAGGTCTTATGACGCACCAGTAAAAAGTTATAGCATTTCAATGTTCCAAACTTTGATAATTATATTACGCACACTATAAAATTTAGTGAATTTTTAAGTTATATCAGTGTTTTATTTTTTACTCAAGGGTAGCACTGTTATGCCGATATTTGAAATTGACATTAGTACTTTATTGTAATAAAATTTCAAGGTCTTATGACGCACCAGTAAAAAGTTATAGCAATTCACTATTCCAAACTTTGATAGTTATATTACGCACAGTATAAAATTTAGTGAATTTTGAAGTTGTATCAGTGTTTCATTTTTACTCAAAGGTAGCACTGTTATACCGATCTTTTAAATTTACAATAGTACTTTATGGTCACAAAATTTGAAGGTATTATGACACTCCAGTAAAAACTTATAGCATTTCAATATTGCAAACTTTGATAGCTATGTTACGCACAGTATAAAAGTTAGTGAACTTTGAAGTTGTATCATTGTTTCATTTTTTACTCAAGGGAAGCACTGTTATACCGATATCTCAAATTGACAATAGTAGTTTATTGTCACAAAATTTCAATTTTTTATGAAGCACCAGTAAAAAGTTACAGCATTTCAATGTTGCAAACTTTTTTTAGTTATATTACGCACAGTATAAAAGTTAGTGAATTTTGTGAAGTTGTATCAGTGTTTCATTTTTACTCAAAGGTAGCACTGTTATACCGATCTTTTAAATTGACAATAGTACTTTTTGGTCACAAAATTTCAAGGTATTATGACGGTCCAGTAAAAAGTTACAGCATTTCAATATTGCAAACTTTGATAGCTATGTTACGCACAGTATAAAAGTTAGTGAATTTTGAAGTTGCATCAGTGTTTCATTTTTTACTCAAAGGTAGCACTGTTATACCGATATTTTAAATTGACAATAGTACTTTATTGTCACAAAATTTCAAGGTTTTATGACGCTCCAGCAAAAAGTTACACCATTTCAATATTGCAAACTTTGATACTTATGTTACGCACAGTATAAAAGTTAGTAAACTTGGAAGTTGTATCATTGTTTCATTTTTTACTCAAGGGAAGCACTGTTATACCGATATCTCAAATTGACAATAGTACTTTATTGTCACAAAATTTCAAGTTTTTATGAAGCACCAGTAAAAAGTCACAGCATTTCAATGTTGCAAACTTTTTTAGTTATATTACGCACAGTATAAAAGTTAGTGAATGATGAAGTTACATCAGTGTTTTATTTTTTATTCAAGGGTGGCACTGTTATGCCGATATTTGAAATTGACAATTGTACTTTATTGTAATAAAATTTCAAGGTCTTATGACGCACCAGTAAAAATTTATAGCATTTCAATGTTCCAAACTTTGATAGTTATATTACGCACAGTATAAAATTTAGGGAATTTTGAAGTTGTATCAGTGTTTCATTTTTACTCAAAGGTAGCACTGTTATACCGATCTTTTAAATTTACAATAGTACTTTATGGTCACAAAATTTGAAGGCATTATGACGCTCCAGTAAAAAGTTTCAGCATTTCAATGTTCCAAACTTTGATAATTATATTACGCACACTATAAAATTTAGTGAATTTTTAAGTTATATCAGTGTTTTATTTTTTACTCAAGGGTAGCACTGTTATGCCGATATTTGAAATTGACAATAGTACTTTATTGTAATAAAATTTCAAGGTCTTATGACGCACCAGTAAAAAGTTATAGCAATTCACTATTCCAAACTTTGATAATTATATTACGCACAGTATAAAATTTAGTGAATTTTGAAGTTGTATCAGTGTTTCATTTTTACTCAAAGGTAGCACTGTTATACCGATCTTTTAAATTTACAATAGTACTTTATGGTCACAAAATTTGAAGGTATTATGACACTCCAGTAAAAACTTACAGCATTTCAATATTGGAAACTTTGATAGCTATGTTACGCACAGTATAAAAGTTAGTGAACTTTGAAGTTGTATCATTGTTTCATTTTTTACTCAAGGGAAGCACTGTTATACCGATATCTCAAATTGACAATAGTAGTTTATTGTCACAAAATTTCAAGTTTTTATGAAACACCAGTAAAAAGTTACAGCATTTCAATGTTGCAAACTTTGATAGTTATATTACGCACAGTATAAAAGTTAGTGAATTTTTAAGCTGCTTCAGTGTTTCATTTTTTACTCAAAATTATCACTATTATACCGATATTTCAAATTGATAATAGTACTTTATTGTCACAAAATTTCAATTTTTTATGAAGCACCAGTAAAAAGTTACAGCATTTCAATGTTGCAAACTTTTTTTAGTTATATTACGCACAGTATAAAAGTTAGTGAATTTTGTGAAGTTGTATCAGTGTTTCATTTTTACTCAAAGGTAGCACTGTTATACCGATCTTTTAAACTGACAATAGTACTTTTTGGTTACAAAATTTCAAGGTATTATGACGGTCCAGTAAAAAGTTACAGCATTTCAATATTGCAAACTTTGATAGCTATGTTACGCACAGTATAAAAGTTAGTGAATTTTGAAGTTGCATCAGTGTTTCATTTTTTACTCAAAGGTAGCACTGTTATACCGATATTTTAAATTGACAATAGTACTTTATTGTCACAAAATTTCAAGGTTTTATGACGCTCCAGCAAAAAGTTACAGCATTTCAATATTGCAAACTTTGATACTTATGTTACGCACAGTATAAAAGTTAGTAAACTTTGAAGTTGTATCATTGTTTCATTTTTTACTCAAAGGAAGCACTGTTATACCGATATCTCAAATTGACAATAGTACTTTATTGTCACAAAATTTCAAGTTTTTATGAAGCACCAGTAAAAAGTTACAGTATTTCAATGTTGCAAACTTTTTTAGTTATATTACGCACAGTATAAAAGTTAGTGAATGATGAAGTTACATCAGTGTTTTATTTTTTATTCAAGGGTGGCACTGTTATGCCGATATTTGAAATTGACAATAGTACTTTATTGTAATAAAATTTCAAGGTCTTATGACGCACCAGTAAAAATTTATAGCATTTCAATGTTCCAAACTTTGATAGTGATATTACGCACAGTATAAAATTTAGAGAATTTTGAAGTTGCATCAGTGTTTCATTTTTTACTCAATGGTAGCACTGTTATACCGATATTTTAAATTGACAATAGTACTTTATAGTCACAAAATTTCAACGTATTATGACGCTCCAGTAAAATTTTCAGCATTTCAATATATCAAACTTTGATGGCTATGTTACGCACAGTATAAAAGTTAGTGAATTTTGAAGTTGCATCAGTGTTTCATTTTTTACCCAAAGGTAGCACTGTTATACCGATATTTTAAATTGACAATAGTACTTTATTGTCACAAAATTTCAAGGTATTATGACGCTTCAGTAAAAAGTTACAACATTTCAATCTTGCAAACTTTGATAGTTATGTTACGCACAGTATAAAAGTCAGTGAACTTTGTTGTATATGAAAGTTGTATCATTGTTTCATTTTTTACTCAAGGGAAGCACTGTTATACCGATATTTCATATATACAATAGTACTTTATTGTCACAAAATTTCAAGTCTTTATGAAGCACCAGTAAAAAGTTACAGCATTTCAATGTTGCAAACTTTAATAGTTATATTACGCACAGTATAAAAGTTAGTGAATTTTTAAGTTGCTTCAGTGTTTCATTTTTTACTCAAAATTATCACTATTATACCGATATTGCAAATTGATAATAGTACTTTATTGTCACAAAATTTCAAGATCTTATGAAGCACCAGTAAAAAGTTACAGCATTTCAATGTTGCAAACTTTGATAGTTATATTACGCACAGTGTAAAAGTTAGTGAATTTTGAAGTTGCATCAGTGTTTCATTTTTTACTCAAAGGTAGCACTGTTATACCGATATTTAAAATTGACAATAGTACGTTATGGTCACAAAATTTGAAGGTATTATGACGCTCCAGTAAAAAGCTACAGCATTTCAATATTGCAAACTTTGATAGTTATATTACGCACAGTATAAAAGTTAGTGAATTTTTAAGTTGCATTAGTGTTTAAATTTTTACTCAAGGGTAGCACTGTTATACCGATATTTCAAATTGACAAGAGTACTTTATTGTCACAAAATTTCAAGGTCTTATGACGCACCAGTAAAAAGTTACAGCATTTCAATGTTGCAAACTTTTTTAGTTATATTACGCACAGTATAAAAGTTAGGGAACTTTGAAGTTATATCAGTGTTTTATTTTTTACTCAAGGGTAGCATTGTTATGCCGATATTTGAAATTGACAATAGTACTTTATAGTCATAAAATTTCAAGGTTTTACGATGCACCATTAAAAAGGTTCCAGCATTTCAATGTTGCAAACTTTGAAAGTTATATTACGCACAGTATAAAATTTAGTGAATTTTGAAGTTGCATCAGTGTTTCATTTTTTACTCAAAGTTAGCACTGTTATACCGATATTTAAAATTGACAATAGTACTATATGGTCACAATATTTGAAGGTATTATGACGCTCCAGTAAAAAGTTACAGCATTTCAATGTTGCAAACTTTTTTAGTTATATTACGCACAGTATAAAAGTTAGTGAATTTTGAATTTACATCAGTGTTTTATTTTTTACTCAAGGGTAGCACTGTTATGCCGATATTTGAAATTTACAATAGTACTTTCCTGTAATAAAATTTCAAGGTCTTATGACGCACCAGTAAGAAGTTATAGCATTTCAATGTTCCAAACTTTGATAGTTATGTTACGCACAGTATAAACTTTAGTGAATTTTGAAGTTGCATCAGTGTTTCATTTTTTACTCTAAGGTAGCACTGTTATACCGATATTTAAAATTGACAATAGTACTTTATGGTCACAAACTTTGAAGGAATTATGACGCTCCAGTAAAAAGCTACAGCATTTCAATATTGCAAACTTTGATAGTTATATTACGCACAGTATAAAAGTTAGTGAATTTTTAAGTTGCATCAGTGTTTCATTTTTTACTCAAAGGTAGCACTGTTATACCGATATTTCAAATTGACAAGAGTCCTTTATTGTCACAAAATTTCAAGGTCTTATGACGCACCAGTAAAAAGTTACAGCATTTCAATGTTGCAAACTTTTTAGTTATATTACGCACAGTATAAAAGTTAGTGAACTTTGAAGTTACATCAGTGTTTTATTTTTTACTCAAGGGTAGCATTGCTATGCCGATATTTGAAATTGACAATAGTACTTTATAGTCATAAAATTTCAAGGTTTTACGACGCATCATTAAAAAGGTTCCAGCATTTCAATGTTGCAAACTTTGATAGTTATATTACGCAAAGTATAAAATTTAGTGAATTTTGAAGTTGCATCAGTGTTTCATTTTTTACTCAAAGCTAGCACTGTTATACCGATATTTAAAATTGACAATAGTACTTTATTGTCAGAAAATTTCAAGATCTTATGAAGCACCAGTAAAAAGTTACAGCATTTCAATGTTGCAAATTTTGATAGTTATATTACGCACAGTATAAAATTTAGTGAATTTTGAAGTTGCATCAGTGTTTCATTTTTTACTCAAAGGTAGCCCTGTTATACCGATATTTCAAATTGACAAGAGTAATTTATTGTCACAAAATTTCAAGGTCTTATGACGCACCAGTAAAAAGTTACAGCATTTCAATGTTGCAAACTTTTTTAGTTATAATACGCACAGTGTAAAAGTTTGTGAATTTTTAAGTTGCATCAGTGTTTCATTTTTTACTCAAAGGTAGCATTGTTATACCGATATTTCAAGTTGACAAGAGTACTTTATTGTCACAAAATTTCAAGGTCTTATGACGCACCAGTAAAAAGTTACAGCATTTCAATGTTGCAAACTTTTTTAATTATATTACGCACAGTATAAAAGTTAGTGAAATTTGAAGTTACATCAGTGTTTTATTTTTTACTCAAGGGTAGCACTGTTATGCCGATATTTGATATTGACAATAGTACTTTATAGTCATAAAATTTCAAGGTTTTACGACGCACCATTAAAAAGGTTCCAGCATTTCAATGTTGCAAACTTTGATAGTTATATTACACACAGTAGAAAATTTATTGAATTTTGAAGTTGCATCAGTGTTTCATTTTTTAATCAAAGGTAGCACTGTTATACCGATCTTTTAAATTGACAATAGTACCTTATGGTCACAAAATTTCAAAGTATTATGACGCTCCAGTAAAAACTTACAGCATTTCAATATTGCAAACTTTGATAGCTATGTTACGCACAGTATAAAAGTTAGTGAACTTTGAAGTTGTATCATTGTTTCATTTTTTACTCAAGGGAAGCACTGTTATACCGATATCTCACATTGACAATAGTAGTTTATTGTAACAAAATTTCAAGTTTTTATGAAGAACCAGTAAAAAGTTACAGCATTTCAATGTTGCAAACTTTGATAGTTATATTACGCACAGTATAAAATTTAGTGATTTTTTAAGTTGCTTCAGTGTTTCATTTTTTACTCAAAATTATCACTATTATACCGATATTTCAAATTGATAATAAATTGTACTTTATTGTCACAAAATTTCAATTTTTTATGAAGCACCAGTAAAAAGTTACAGCATTTCAATGTTTCAAACTTTTTTAGTTATATTACGCACAGTATAAAAGTTAGTGAATTTTGAAGTTACATCAGTGTTTTATTTTTTACTCAAAGGTAGCACTGTTATACCGATCTTTTAAATTGATAATAGTACTTTATGGTCACAAAATTTCAAGGTATTATGACGCCCAGTAAAAAGTTACAGCATTTCAATATTGCAAACTTTGATAGCTATGTTACGCACAGTATAAAAGTTAGTGAATTTTTAAGTTGCTTCAGTGTTTAATTTTTTACTCAAAATTATCACTATTATACCGATATTTCAAATTGATAATAGTACTTTATTGTCACAAAATTTCAAGATCTTATGACGCACCAGTAAAAAGTTACAGCATTTTAATGTTGCAAACTTTGATAGTTATATTACGCACAGTATAAAATTTAGTGAATTTTGAAGTTGCATCAGTGTTTCATTTTTTACTCAAAGGTAGCACTGTTATACCGATATTTAAAATTGACAATAGTACTTTATGGTCACAAAATTTGAAGGTATTATGACTTTCCAGTAAAAAGCTACAGCATTTCAATTTTGCAAACTTTGATAGTTATATTACGCACAGTATAAAAGTTAGTGAATTTTTAAGTTGCATCAGTGTTTCATTTTTTACTCAAAGACAGCACTGTTATACCGATATTTCAAATTGATAAGAGTACTTTATTGTCACAAAATTTCAAGGTCTTATGACGCACCAGTAAAAAGTTACAGCATTTCAATGTTGCAAACTTTTTTAGTTATATTACGCACAGTATAAAAGTTAGTGAATTTTAAAGTTACATCAGTGTTTTTTTTTTTACTCAAGGGTAGCACTGTTATGCCGATATTTGAAATTTACAATAGTACTTTGTTGTAATAAAATTTCAAGGTCTTATGACGCACCAGTAAAAAGTTATAGCATTTCAATGTTCCAAACTTTGATAATTATGTTACGCACAGTATAAACTTTAGTGAATTTTGAAGTTGCATCAGTGTTTAATATTTTACTCAAAGGTAGCACTGTTATACCGATCTTTTAAATTGATAATAATACTTTATGGTCACAAAATTTCAAGGTATTATGACGACCAGTAAAAAGTTACAGCATTTCAATATTGCAAACTTTGATAGCTATGTTACGCACAGTATAAAAGTAAGTGAACTTTGAAGTTGCATCAGTGTTTCATTGTTTATTCAAGGGTTGCACTGTTATACCGATATCTCAAATTGACAATAGTACTTAATTGTCACAAAATTTCAAGAACTTATGACGCACCAGTAAAAAGTTACAGCATTTTAATGTTGCAAACTTTGATAGTTATATTACGCACAGTATAAAATTTAGTGAACTTTGAAGTTGCATCAGTGTTTAATTTTTTACTCTAAGGTAGCACTGTTATACAAATATTTAAAATTGACAATAGTAATTTATGGTCACAAAATTTGAAGGTATTATGACGCTCCAGTAAAAAGCTACAGCATTTCAATATTTCAAACTTTGATAGTTATATTACGCACTGTATAAAAGTTAGTGAATTTTTAAGTTGCATCAGTGTTTCATTTTTTACTCAAAGGTAGCACTGTTATACCGGTATTTCAAATTGACAAGAGTACTTTATTGTCACAAAATTTCAAGGTCTAATGACGCACTAGTAAAAAGTTACAGCATTTCAATGTTGCAAACTTTTTTAGTTATATTACGCACAGTATAAAAGTTAGTGAACTTTGAAGTTACATCAGTGTTTTATTTTTTACTCAAGGGTAGCATTGTTATGCCGATATTTGAAATTGACAATAGTACTTTATAGTCATAAAATTTCAAGGTTTTACGACGCACCATTAAAAAGGTTCAAGCATTTCAATGTTGCAAACTTTGATAGTTATATTACGCACAGTATAAAATTTAGTGAATTTTGAAGTTGCATCAGTGTTTCATTTTTTACTCAAAGTTAGCACTGTTATACCGATATTTAAAATTGACAATAGTACTTTATGGTCACAAAATTTGAAGGTATTATGACGCTCCAGTAAAAAGCTACAGCATTTCAATATTGATAGTTATATTACGCACAGTATAAAAGTTAGTGAATTTTTAAGTTGCATCAGTCTTTCATTTTTTACTCAAAGGTAGCACTGTTATACCGATATTTCAAATTGACAAGAGTACTTTATTTTCACAAAATTTCAAGTTCTTTTGACGCAACAGTAAAAAGTTACAGCATTTCAATGTTCCAAACTTTGATAGTTATGTTACGCATAGTATAAAATTTTGTGAATTTTGAAATTGCATCAGTGTTTCATTTTTTACTCAAAGTTTGCACTGTTATACCGATATTTAAAATTGACAATAGTACTATATGGTCACAAAATTTGAAGGTATTATGACGCTCCAGTAAAAAGTTACAGCATTTCAATGTTGCAAACTTTTTTAGTTATAATACGCACAGTATAAAAGTTAGTGAATTTTGAAGTTACATCAGTGTTTTATTTTTTACTCAAGGGTAGCACTGTTATGCCGATATTTTAAATTTACAATAGTACTTTCTTGTAATAAAATTTCAAGGTCTTATGACGCACCAGTAAGAAGTTATAGCATTTCAATGTTCCAAACTTTGATAGTTAGGTTACGCACAGTATAAACATTAGTGAATTTTGAAGTTGCATCAGTGTTTCATTTTTTACTCTAAGGTAGCACTGTTATACCGATATTTAAAATTGACAATAGTACTTTATGGTCACAAACTTTGAAGGTATTATGACGCTCCAGTAAAAAGCAACAGCATTTCAATGTTGCAAACTTTGATAGTTATATTACGCACAGCATAAAAGTTAGTGAATTTTTAAGTTGCATCAGTGTTTCATTTTTTACTCAAAGGTAGCACTGTTATACCGATATTTCAAATTGACAAGAGTACTTTATTGTCACAAAATTTCAAGGTCTTATGACGCACCAGTAAAAAGTTACAGCATTTCAATGTTGCAAACTTTTTTAGTTATATTACGCACAGTATAAAAGTTAGTGAACTTTGAAGTTACATCAGTGTTTTATTTTTTACTCAAGGGTAGCATTGCTATGCCGATATTTGAAATTGACAATAGTACTTTATAGTCATAAAATTTCAAGGTTTTACGACTTACCATTAAAAAGGTTCCAGCATTTCAATGTTGTAAACTTTGATAGTTATATTACGCACAGTATAAAATTTAGTGAATTTTGAAGTTGCATCAGTGTTTCATTTTTTACTCAAAGTTAGCACTGTTATACCGATATTTAAAATTGACAATAGTACTTTATGGTCACAAAATTTGAAGGCATTATGACGCAAGTTGCATCAGTGTTTCATTTTTTACTCAAAGTTAGCACTGTTATACCGATATTTAAAATTGACAATAGTACTTTATGGTCACAAAATTTGAAGGCATTATGACGCTCCAGTAAAAAGCTACAGCATTTCAATATTGGAAACTTTGATAGTTATATTACGCACAGTATAAAAGTTAGTGAATTTTTTAGTTGCATCAGTGTTTCATCTTTTTCTCAAAGGTAGCACTGTTATACCGATATTTCAAATTGACAAGAGTACTTTATTTTCACAAAATTTCAAGGTCTTATGACGCACCAGTAAAAAGTTACAGCATTTCAATGTTGCAAACTTTTTTAGTTATATTACGCACAGTATAAAAGTTAGTGAACTTTGAAGTTACATCAGTGTTTTATTTTTTACTCAAGGGTAGCTGTTTGGGAGTTTTATACCCAAACAACCTTAATTACCATGCAAATCCACATCTGGTATCCCTGGATACCAATATCAACATATTAACTAAGGCAAATGAGTCAAGGTTGTACGGTTGTCGTTTTCTCATGATTTGTGCAACAGAGACAAAAAACTCTAACTGTTGCTTAATGTGTAGGTCCAACTTGAGGGGGTATTGTTAGCGGTGTAAAGAGAATGCAGTTTCTGCTGGAGAGTTTTTTACCATTAACTTCGAGAAGAAGTTGAAGAAGATTTTAAATGAGTAGAAAAAATAGTGTTGAACAATGAAGAGCTCCTCGAGAACAATAAAATAATTAATAGTTACTAAAAATTCCGTGTAAAATTATTTAAAAAAAATAATAACTGAACTGAAGAAAAAAAAAGATAAAATTAATTAATAAAAAAAATGACTTTTTATTAAAAGAAACAGAAACTCTCATACATAAAAGTGGTGCCGAAACCCGGGAACTGTCCATGTGCTGACACAAATCCCTCATATTTTACATAAAAAGTTACTGCCGTCGTGCTACGGATAAAATAACCTCATTTTGTTGCCACGAATTTCGAGCTAAATTCACTACAAAATGGAGACAGTTATTGAAGATCAACATAATATAATCAACTATATCGCTCGTATGCAGCAATCTTTTAATGCTAAACCAAAGGAGCGTAAGTCCAAAAGTTATGCTCAAGCTGTGCTCGAAGACTTGGAGCAGAATTTCAAATTATTTAAAGATGGCCACGAGTTGGTTATGAGCATAGTTCGAGAACAGTCCCTCGCGGAGAAGGATGTACCCTACCTAAGTACCAATATGTATTACACTTGTTGTGATACATATATCTCATTTAAAACTAATATTCTTGATTTAATGTTTGAATTTGATTCTCCACAGACTCCAACCGTCCACGCAAGTACATTCGCCGCAACGAAACATTTGTCGCCGGAGTACGACTGCCAAAAATACAACTTCCAACATTTTCTGGAGATTATCTCGATTGGGTCTCTTATCGCGATACGTTTTTGTCACTAGTTCATGAACCAGCGTCACTCACTGATATCCAGAAATTTTTATATTTGAAAAGTTCGTGCACAGGTACTCCCCTTTCTATGATCAACGAATATCCAGTTGCCGGTTCTAGCTATGCACTTGCATGGGAAGCTCTCGAGAGGAGATTTCACAATGAAAGAAAGCTTGTCGATCAAATCTTAAAGCGATTATTTTCCATACCGCCCACCAAGGGAAACGTTTATTCTATTAAAGAACTTCTGGATACCACCAGAAATTGTTTAGCTCAACTAAAAGCATTAAAAATCGATACTACCACCTGGGATTCGATTTTGATTTATTTGACGTCTCAGAAGCTAGACGTTCAAACCCGCAAAGAATGGGAGCAGTCGCTCAAGGCCAGTACAACGGTACCTCCTATGACTGAAATGCTTGGTTTTTTGGAAACAACTTTTAGAGCTTTGGAATGCGTTGAAGATGCAAATATTCCAAGCAGTTCAAACAAAAGTTATGGGGACAGCAAATTTGAAAATCGTCGTAAGCCAACGAAAATTGTTCGAGCCCACACAGCTACTTCTACTATGTTGGATGAAAACTGCCCGTGCTGCAACAAACGTCATCCGTTATACAAATGTTTTAAATTTGCAACGATATCTTCAGCAGAGAAGAAAAACATCGTCAATCAACATCGGCTGTGTCGAAACTGTCTTCGTACCGGACATTTACAAGCCGCATGTAAGTTGAAGTCAGTTTGTCAAAACTGTAGTGAGCCACATCACACTGTTGTCCACAACGAATACTATTCTGGAAACACCTCGTTGACAATTGCTACGACACCAAATGCTACAGCAAACCAGACTTTTGCTCAACCTCCTACTACTTCTACTCCTACAACTGCATCTGTAAGTACGCTTCACTCCAATATGAATACATGCCATATAAATCCTGCCTTACTTGCCACAGTAAAGGTAATTATAAAAATTAATAAGTCTGCTTATAGTGTAAAAGCCCTTGTAGACCAAGGATCTCAGATCTCATTTATATCTGAGGAATTAGCCCAACTATTGCCCATACCGAAATTAAAAACGCATGTCGATGTCTGTGGGATTGGAGGAAACAAATCCGTCACGGTGAAGAAGTCCGTAAATTTAAATCTCTACTCCACATATGATCAACAATTTGAATTGCCGATAACTGCACTTGTTGTACCATCAGTTTCATCATATATTCCTCCCAAATTAAATTTGATCACAATTCCAGATTTACCAGAAAATCATCTTGCCGATAATAATTTCTTGTTAGCAGAAAAAATTGATCTCCTTCTCGGAAATGACGTCTATGGGGATCTATTACTAGCTCAGGCGAAAAAATTAGAAAATGGTCTATTTTTACAAGAAACTCATTTTGGATACATGGTTTCTGGGTCTCCAAGATCAAATTTGTCCGCAGCAACAATTTCTGCTAATTTGTGTTCGCTAGAAAATCAGCTACGCCTATTTTGGGAACAGGAAGAATTTGTAGATGAGAAACAATTCACACCCGAAGAGATGTTATGTGAAAAATTGTTTAATGAAACGCATACTAGAGATGATACCGGACGCTATACTGTCCATTTACCCTTCAAGAGTATACTTCAAGGTCAACCCCCTCCAACTTTTTCCCACACGGACTACAATGCGCTTAAACGGTTAAAACAGCTGGAATCTACTTTCAAAAATAAACCTAAATTTGCTGAGGAATATAAGAAATTCATGATGGAGTATGAAACGCTTAACCATATGGTAAAACTTGGTGAGTACCCTCATGCAATACCGAAAAATGCTTATTTCTTTCCCCATCATGGTGTACTCAGAGAGAGTAGTACAACAACAAAATTACGTGTTGTTTTTGATGGTCGAAATCACAGACCCCCTCAGACTTCTATAAATGAGGAACTATCAGTCGGGCCTGCACTGCAAAATGATTTGTCTACTATTATATCTCGATGGAGGAGATATCGAATAGCTTTCACAGCTGATATAGAAAAAATGTTCAGACAAATCAATGTCTGTAAAGAACATCAGCCTTCACAATGTATACTTTGGAGAGATGAAACTACAAATAAAATTAACATTTACAGTTTACTTACAGTAACGTATGGTACTACGTCAGCTCCATATTTGGCAATCAGAGTACTACAACAGCTCGCCGAAGATGAAGAGAAACAATTCCCACAAGCGAGCCAAATACTTCGCTCAGACACATATGTCGATGACGTCATATCTGGCGCTGATAGTTTTGATGACGCTCTAAAATTACAGCAACAACTTTGCTCTTTAGTGAAATCTGGTGGATTTCACCTTCGAAAATGGAACTCTAATTCTTCACGATTAATTAATCACATTCCAGAGGAAGATCGTGAAAAGAAAGAGCTATTTACACTCAATGAACCAAACATGGCGAAAGCTCTTGGTCTTTATTGGGACATTACAACCGATTCTTTTTGCTTTACAATAAATTTTACATTTGCTCAAACTGTTACTAAACGCACCTTGCTTTCAGATGCAGCTAAGTTATTTGATCCCCTAGGCTGGTTATCTCCCACAACTATAAAAGCGAAAATTATGTTCCAGCTACTATGGAAACTAAAACGCGATTGGGATGATACACTACCAGAACAGATTCAAAACGAATGGATAAATTTTCGATCAACGCTGAAGTCTTTTGAGAAAATACGAATTCCTCGATGGCTTGGGTATACATCTAAACAATCTACAATTGACCTTCACGGCTTTAGTGACGCATCACTAACTGCCTACGCTGCTGTTGTCTACGCTCGAATTGTAGCTGAATCTGGTGAGATAATTATTAATTTATTACAGGCAAAAACAAAGGTAGCCCCTTTAAAAAATGAAACAATTCCGAGACTGGAATTAAGTGCAGCTATGATTTTAGCAAAATTGATCGCTAAAATTAAATCAAACAACGATTTCAACATTGGGCGCATCGTATACTGGACGGATAGTACCATCGTTCTTGCGTGGCTAAAAAATTACAACAGACGGTTGGAAGTCTACGTGGCAAACAGAGTTGCACAAATTCATAAGCTTTGCGACGTCACCGATTGGAGATATGTTCCATCAGCTGATAACCCTGCAGATTGTGCTTCTCGCGGATTATTTCCTGAAGAACTTATCAAGCATTCATTATGGTGGACTGGTCCATCATGGCTGAAAACTGATTCAAATGATTGGCCTTCCTCCCCGGCAAATTCATATATTGATAAATCTACTGTAAACGCTGCTACAGAAGAAAAAATTTACAACAACAATGTTATTGTCTGTCACTCAACCAATACAGAAACAGCAACAGCATTCCCTAAACTCCTGTCGAAATATTCCAGTTTCACTACGTTAATACGTGTGATGGCATACCTTTTTCGTTATTTCGAAAATTTAAAATGCAAAATACAGAAGATCGAAATAGATACAAGCTTTTTAAAAACATGGGAACTTACAAGAGCAAGGAATCATCTAATTCGAATAACACAAGCTGTAACATTTCGGGAAGAAGTACAATGCTTAAAATCAAGTAAACCTCTTCCTAATAATAGCCGAATTCTGAAGTTATCACCATTTTTAGATGAATTGGATATTGTCAGAGTTGGTGGTCGCATATCTCAGGCCGAGATTCCATTCCACACGAAGCATCCTATACTTTTGACCAAACAAAATCCTATTTCCCTTCTTATCTTTTCAGAAGCACATAAAAAGACTTGCCACGGTAGTCTTCTGCTAATGCAGGCCTATGTTTCACGGCATTATTGGGTAGTCTCTGCTCGTGACTTAGCAAAAAAGGTGCAACGCAATTGCATCGTGTGCTTCAAATACAAAACTAAGACTTGTCAACAATTAATGGGTAACCTGCCAGCTGTCCGCCTTCAGCCAGCCCGCCCCTTCAAGCATAGTGGGCTCGACTATGCCGGCCCCATCAATATAAAAACATCATCCTTAAGAACGGCATCTACTTCGAAGGGATACATTTGCCTTTTCATATGTATGTGCACCAAGGCAATACATTTGGAAGCCGTCACCAGCCTTAATGTAGATGCATTCTTAGCAGCTTATCGCCGTTTTATTGCTCGTCGAGGAATTTGTACGGACTTATACTCCGATTATGGTACAAATTTCGTTGGTGCGAATAAAGAGCTGCGAGTCATTTATCAGCGCAATAAATTATCCCTTCCCGAGCATCTCGCTGAAACACTGGCCAATCAAGGTACGAAATGGCACTTCATTCCTCCTGCTTCGCCTCATTTTGGTGGACTCTGGGAAGCAGGAGTAAAATCCACAAAACATCATTTACGTCGAATAGTCAATGATCGTCTCCTCAATTACGAAGAACTATGCACGCTTCTCGCACAGATTGAAAGCATTCTAAACTCCAGACCTCTATGTCCCCTGTCAACTGATCCCCAAGATCACAACGCGCTTACACCTGCGCACTTTTTAATCGGTGAACCTACAGTTTGCATTCCGGATGAAGATTTATTGGATGCAAAGTTTATCGACTCTGTCGTTGGAAACAGATTGTACTTCTTAAGCAACACTTCTGGGAAAGATGGAAAAGAGAGTACATGTGTCGACTACAATCACGCCCCAAATGGAATAAAATAATCGATAACATTAAAGTTGGCGACATCGTACTCTTAGTCAATGAAAAAAGTGTTCCTGGTCAGTGGCCTCTCGCAAAAGTTGAAGAATTACATCCTGGTAATGATGGCTTGGTTCGAGTTGTTACTCTCTACTGCAACAAGAAATATATTAAACGTCCAATTGCCAAACTGTGTCGATTACCAACAAATGACATCACGTCAACAGAAGATACGGAATCATCAAGCAACAGTCCTAATTAAGAACATAGGTTCTTGGCGGGGAGAATGTTTGGGAGTTTTATACCCAAACAACCTTAATTACCATGCAAATCCACATCTGGTATCCCTGGATACCAATATCAACATATTAACTAAGGCAAATGAGTCAAGGTTGTACGGTTGTCGTTTTCTCATGATTTGTGCAACAGAGACAAAAAACTCTAACTGTTGCTTAATGTGTAGGTCCAACTTGAGGGGGTATTGTTGGCGGTGTAAAGAGAATGCAGTTTCTGCTGGAGAGTTTTTTACCATTAACTTCGAGAAGAAGTTGAAGAAGATTTTAAATGAGTAGAAAAAATAGTGTTGAACAATGAAGAGCTCCTCGAGAACAATAAAATAATTAATAGTTACTAAAAATTCCGTGTAAAATTATTTAAAAAAAATAATAACTGAACTGAAGAAAAAAAAAGATAAAATTAATCAATAAAAAAAATGACTTTTTATTAAAAGAAACAGAAACTCTCATACAGTAGCATTGCTATGCCGATATTTGAAATTGACAATAGTACTTTATAGTCATAAAATTTCAAGGTTTTACGACGCTCCAATAAAAAGTTACAGCATTTCAATATTGCAAACTTTCAAAGTTATGTTACGCACAGTATAAAAGTTAGGGAACTTTGAAGTTGTATCATTGTTTCATTTTTTACTCAAGGGAAGCACTGTTATACCGATATCTCAAACTGCCAATAGTACTTTATTGTCACAAAATTTTCAGTTTTTATGAAGCACCAGTAAAAAGTTCCAGCATTTCAATGTTGCAAACTTTTTTAGTTATATTCCGCACAGTTTAAAAGTTAGTGAATTTTGAAGTTACATCAGTGTTTTATTTTTTACTCAAGGGTAGCACTGTTATGCCGATATTTGAAATTGACAATAGTACTTTATTGTAATAAAATTTCAAGGTCTTACGACGCACTAGTAAAAAGTTATAGCATTTCAATGTTCCAAACTTTGATAGTTATATTACGCACAGTAGAAAATTTAGTGAAATTTGAAGTTGCATCAGTGTTTCATTTTTCACCCAAAGTTAGCACTGTTATACCGATCTTTTAAATTGACAATAGTACTTTATGGTCACAAAATTTCAATGTATTATGACGCTCCAGTAAAAAGTTACAGCATTTCAATATTGCAAACTTTGATAGTTATGTTACACACAGTATAAAAGTTTGTGAACTTTTTTAGTTATATTACGCACAGTATAAAAGTTAGTGAACTTTGAAGTTACATCACTGTTTTATTTTTTACTCAAGGGTAGCATTGCTATGCCGATATTTGAAATTGACAATAGTACTTTATAGTCATAAAATTTCAAGGTTTTACGACGCACCATTAAAAAGGTTCCAGCATTTCAATTGCAAACTTTGATAGTTATATTACGCACAGTATAAAATTTAGTGAAATTTGAAGTTGCATCAGTGTTTCATTTTTTACTCAAAGTTAGCACTGTTATACCGATATTTAAAATTCACAATAGTACTTTATGGTCACAAAATTTGAAGGTATTATGACGCTCCAGTAAAAAGCTACAGCATTTCAATATTGGAAACTTTGATAGTTATATTACGCACAGTATAAAAGTTAGTGAATTTTTTAGTTGCATCAGTGTTTCATCTTTTACTCAAAGGTAGCACTGTTATACCGATATTTCAAATTGACAAGAGTACTTTATTTTCACAAAATTTCAAATTCTTTTGACGCAACAGTAAAAAGTTACAGCATTTCTATGTTGCAAACTTTGATAGTTATATTACGCACAGTATAAAAGTTTGTGAATTTTGAAGTTACATCAGTGTTTTATTTTTACTCAAGGGTAGCACTGTTATGCCGATATTTGAAATTTACAATAGTACTTTGTTGTAATAAAATTTCAAGGTCTTATGACGCACCAGTAAAAAGTTATAGCATTTCAATGTTCCAAACTTTGATAGTTATGTTACGCACAGTATAAACTTTAGTGAATTTTGAAGTTGCATCAGTGTTTAATATTTTACTCAAAGGTAGCACTGTTATACCGATCTTTTAAATTGATAATAGTACTTTATGGTCACAAAATTTCAAGGTATTATGACGCCCAGTAAAAAGTTACAGCATTTCAATATTGCAAACTTTGATAGCTATGTTACGCACAGTATAAAAGTAAGTGAACTTTGAAGTTGCATCAGTGTTTCATTTTTTACTCAAAGGTAGCACTGTTATACCGATATTTCAAATTGACAAGAGTACTTTATTGTCACAAAATTTCAAGGTCTTATGACGCACCAGTAAAAAGTTACAGCATTTCAATGTTGCAAACTTTTTTAGTTATATTACACACAGTATAAAAGTTAGTGAATTTTGAAGTTACATCAGTGTTTTATTTTTTACTCAAGGGTAGCACTGTTATGCCGATATTTGAAATTTACAATAGTACTTTCTTGTAATAAAATTTCAAGTTCTTATGACGCACCAGTAAGAAGTTATAGCATTTCAATGTTCCAAACTTTGATAGTTATGTTACGCACAGTTTAAACATTAGTGAATTTTGAAGTTGCATCAGTGTTTCATTTTTTACTCAAAGTTAGCACTGTTATACCGATATTTAAAATTGACAATAGAACTTTATGGTCACAAAATTTGAAGGCATTATGACGCTCCAGTAAAAAGCTACAGCATTTCAATATTGGAAACTTTGATAGTTATATTACGCACAGTATAAAAGTTAGTGAATTTTTTAGTTGCATCAGTGTTTCATCTTTTTCTCAAAGGTAGCACTGTTATACCGATATTTCAAATTGACAAGAGTACTTTATTTTCACAAAATTTCAAGGTCTTATGACGCACCAGTAAAAAGTTACAGCATTTCAATGTTGCAAACTTTTTTAGTTATATTACGCACAGTATAAAAGTTAGTGAACTTTGAAGTTACATCAGTGTTTTATTTTTTACTCAAGGGTAGCATTGCTATGCCGATATTTGAAATTGACAATAGTACTTTATTGTCATAAAATTTCAAGGTTTTACGACGCTCCAATAAAAAGTTACAGCATTTCAATATTGCAAACTTTCATAGTTATGTTACGCACAGTATAAAAGTTAGGGAACTTTGAAGTTGTATCATTGTTTCATTTTTTACTCAAGGGAAGCACTGTTATACCGATATCTCAAACTGCCCATAGTACTTTATTGTCACAAAATTTTCAGTTTTTATGAAGCACCAGTAAAAAGTTACAGCATTTCAATGTTGCAAACTTTTTTAGTTATATTCCGCACAGTATAAAAGTTAGTGAATTTTGAAGTTACATCAGTGTTTTATTTTTTACTCAAGGGTAGCACTGTTATGCCGATATTTGAAATTGACAATAGTGCTTTATTGTAATAAAATTTCAAGGTCTTACGACGCACCAGTAAAAAGTTATAGCATTTCAATGTTCCAAACTTTGATAGTTATATTACGCACAGTAGAAAATTTAGTGAATTTTGAAGTTGCATCAGTGTTTCATTTTTCACCCAAAGTTAGCACTGTTATACCGATAGTTTAAATTGACAATAGTACTTTATTGTCACAAAATTTCAAGGTATTATGACGCTCCAGTAAAAAGTTACAGCATTTCAATATTGCAAACTTTGATAGTTATGTTACACACAGTATAAAAGTTTGTGAACTTTGAAGTTGTATCATTGTTTCATTTTTTACTCAAGGTAAGCACTGTTATACCGATATCTCAAATTGACAATAGTACTTTATTGTCACAAAATTTCAAGTTTTTATGAAGCACCAGTAAAAAGTTACAGCATTTCAATGTTGCAAACTTTGATAGTTATATTACGCACAGTATAAAAGTTAGTGAATTTTTAAGTTGCTTCAGTGTTTCATTTTTTACTCAAAATTAGCACTATTATACCGATATTTCAAATTGATAATAGTACATTATTGTCACAAAATTTCAAGGTATTATGACGCTCTAGTAAAAAGCTACAGCATTTCAATATTGCAAACTTTGATAGTTATATTACGCACAGTATAAAATTTAGTGAATTTTGAAGTTGCATCAGTGTTTCATTTTTTACTCAAAGGTAGCACTGTTAAACCGATATTTTAAATTGACAATAGTACATTATTGTCACAAAATTTCAAGGTATTATGACGCTCTAGTAAAAAGCTACAGCATTTCAATATTGCAAACTTTGATAGTTATATTACGCACAGTATAAAATTTAGTGAATTTTGAAGTTGCATCAGTGTTTCATTTTTTACTCAAGGGTAGCACTGTTATACCGATATTTCAAATTGACAAGAGTACTTTATTGTCACGAATTTCAATTTGTTATGAAGCGACAGTAAAAAGTTACAGCATTTCAATGTTGCAAACTTTTTTAGTTATATTACGCACAGTATAAAAGTTAGTGAACTTTGAAGTTACATCACTGTTTTATTTTTTACTCAAGGGTAGCATTGCTATGCCGAAATTTGAAATTGACAATAGTACTTTATAGTCATAAAATTTCAAGGTTTTACGACGCACCATTAAAAAGGTTCCAGCATTTCAATGTTGCAAACTTTGATAGTTATATTACGCACAGTATAAAATTTAGTGAATTTTGAAGTTGCATCAGTGTTTCATTTTTTACTCAAAGTTAGCACTGTTATACCGATATTTAAAATTGACAATAGTACTTTATGGTCACAAAATTTGAAGGTATTATGACGCTCCAGTAAAAAGCTACAGCATTTCAATATTGGAAACTTTGATAGTTATATTACGCACAGTATAAAAGTTAGTGAATTTTTTAGTTGCATCAGTGTTTCATCTTTTACTCAAAGGTAGCACTGTTATACCGATATTTCAAATTGACAAGAGTACTTTATTTTCACAAAATTTCAAGTTCTTTTGACGCAACAGTAAAAAGTTACAGCATTTCTATGTTGCAAACTTTGATAGTTATATTACGCACAGTATAAAAGTTAGTGAATTTTGAAGTTTCATCAGTGTTTCATTTTTACTCAATGTTAGCACTGTTATACCGATATTTCAAATTGACAAGAGTACTTTATTGTCACAAAGTTTCAAGGTATTATGACGCTCCAATAAAAAGTTACAGCCTTTCAATATTGCAAACTTTCATAGTTATGTTACGCACAGTATAAAAGTTAGGGAACTTTGAAGTTACATCAGTGTTTTATTTTTTACTCAAGGGTAGCACTGTTATGCCGATATTTGAAATTGACAATAGTACTTTATTGTCATAAAATTTCAAGGTTTCACGACGCACCATTAAAAAGGTTCCAGCATTTCAATGTTGCAAACTTTGATAGTTATATTACGCACAGTATAAAAGTTTGTGAATTTTTAAGTTGCATCAGTATTTCGTTCTTTACTCAAGGGTAGCACTATTATACCGATATTTCAAATTGACAAGAGTACTTTATTGTCACAAAATTTCAAGTTTTTATGACGCACCAGTAAATAGTTACAGCATTTCAATGTTGCAAATTTTGATAGTTGTATTACGCATTGTATAAAAGTTGGTGAATTTTGAAGTTTCATCAGTGTTTCATTTTTACTCAAGGGTAGCACTGTAATACCGATATTTCAAACTGACAAGAGTACTTTATTGTCACAAAAATTCAAGTTCTTATGACGCACCAGTAAAAAGTTACAGCTTTTCAATGTTGCAAACTTTGATAGTTATATTACGCACAGTATAAAAGTTAGTGAATTTTTAAGTTGCTTCAGTGTTTAATTTTTTACTCAAAGGTAGCACTGTTATACCGATATTTCAAATTGACAATAGTACTTTCTTGTCATAAAATATCAAGGTTTTACGACGCACCATGAAAAAGGTTCCAGCATTTCCATGTTGCAAACTTTGATAGTTATATTACGCAGAATATAAAAGTTAGTGAAATTTGAAGTTGTATCATTGTTTCATTTTTTACTCAAGGGAAGCACTGTTATACCGATATCTCAAACTCACAATAGTACTTTATTGTCACAAAATCTCAAGTTTTTATGAAGCACCACTAAAAAGTTACAGCATTTCAATGTTGCAAACTTTTTTAGTTATATTACGCACAGTATAAAAGTTAGTGAACTTTGAAGTTACATCAGTGTTTTATTTTTTACTCAAGGGTAGCACTGCTATGCCGATATTTGAAATTGACAATAGTACTTTATTGTAATAAAATTTCAAGGTCTTATGACGCACCAGTAAAAAGTTATAGCAATTCACTGTTCCAAACTTTGATAGTTATATTACGCACAGTATAAAATTTAGTGAATTTTAAAGTTGTATCAGTGTTTCATTTTTACTCAAAGGTATACCGATATTTTAAATTGACAATAGTACTTTGAGATCACAAAATTTCAAGGTATTATGACGCTCCAGTAAAAAGCTACAGCATTTCAATATTGCAAACTTTGATAGTTATATTACGCGCAGTATAAAAGTTAGTGAATTTTTAAGTTGCATCAGTGTTTCATTTTTTACCCAAGGGTAGCACTGTTATACCGATATTTCAAATTGACAAGAGTACTTTATGGTCACAAAATTTGAAGGTATTATGACGCTCCAGTAAAAAGCTACAGCATTTCAATATTGGAAACTTTGATAGTTATATTACGCACAGTATAAAAGTTAGTGAATTTTTTAGTTGCATCAGTGTTTCATCTTTTACTCAAAGGTAGCACTGTTATACCGATATTTCAAATTGACAAGAGTACTTTATTTTCACAAAATTTCAAGTTCTTTTGACGCAACAGTAAAAAGTTACAGCATTTCTATGTTGCAAACTTTGATAGTTATATTACGCACAGTATAAAAGTTAGTGAATTTTGAAGTTTCATCAGTGTTTCATTTTTACTCAATGTTAGCACTGTTATACCGATATTTCAAATTGACAAGAGTACTTTATTGTCACAAAGTTTCAAGGTATTATGACGCTCCAATAAAAAGTTACAGCCTTTCAATATTGCAAACTTTCATAGTTATGTTACGCACAGTATAAAAGTTAGGGAACTTTGAAGTTACATCAGTGTTTTATTTTTTACTCAAGGGTAGCACTGTTATGCCGATATTTGAAATTGACAATAGTACTTTATTGTCATAAAATTTCAAGGTTTCACGACGCACCATTAAAAAGGTTCCAGCATTTCAATGTTGCAAACTTTGATAGTTATATTACGCACAGTATAAAAGTTTGTGAATTTTTAAGTTGCATCAGTGTTTCGTTCTTTACTCAAGGGTAGCACTATTATACCGATATTTCAAATTGACAAGAGTACTTTATTGTCACAAAATTTCAAGTTTTTATGACGCACCAGTAAATAGTTACAGCATTTCAATGTTGCAAATTTTGATAGTTGTATTGCGCATTGTATAAAAGTTGGTGAATTTTGAAGTTTCATCAGTGTTTCATTTTTACTCAAGGGTAGCACTGTAATACCGATATTTCAAACTGACAAGAGTACTTTATTGTCACAAAATTTCAAGTTCTTATGACGCACCAGTAAAAAGTTACAGCATTTCCATGTTGCAAACTTTGATAGTTATATTACGCAGAATATAAAAGTTAGTGAAATTTGAAGTTGTATCATTGTTTCATTTTTTACTCAAGGGAAGCACTGTTATACCGATATCTCAAACTGACAATAGTACTTTATTGTCACAAAATCTCAAGTTTTTATGAAGCACCACTAAAAAGTTACAGCATTTCAATGTTGCAAACTTTTTTAGTTATATTACGCACAGTATAAAAGTTAGTGAACTTTGAAGTTACATCAGTGTTTTATTTTTTACTCAAGGGTAGCACTGTTATGCCGATATTTGAAATTGACAATAGTACTTTATTGTAATAAAATTTCAAGGTCTTATGACGCACCAGTAAAAAGTTATAGCAATTCACTGTTCCAAACTTTGATAGTTATATTACGCACAGTATAAAATTTAGTGAATTTTAAAGTTGTATCAGTGTTTCATTTTTACTCAAAGGTATACCGATATTTTAAATTGACAATAGTACTTTATGATCACAAAATTTCAAGGTATTATGACGCTCCAGTAAAAAGCTACAGCATTTCAATATTGCAAACTTTGATAGTTATATTACGCGCAGTATAAAAGTTAGTGAATTTTTAAGTTGCATCAGTGTTTCATTTTTTACTCAAGGGTAGCACTGTTATACCGATATTTCAAATTGACAAGAGTACTTTATTGCCACAAATTTCAATTTGTTATGAAGCACAAGTAAAAAGTTACAGAATTTCAATGTTGCAAACTTTGATAGTTATATTACGCACAGTATAAAAGTTAGTGAATTTTGAAGTTTCATCAGTGTTTAATTTTTACTCAAGGGTAGCACTGATATACCGATATTTCAAACTGACAAGAGTACTTTATTGTCACAAAATTTCAAGTTCTTAGGACGTAAGAAGTTACAGCATTTCAATGTTGCAAACTTTGATAGTTATATTACGCACAGTATAAAAGTTAGTGAATTTTTAAGTTACATCAGTGTTTCATTTTTTACTCAAGGGTAGCACTGTTATACCGATATTTCAAATTGACAAGAGTACTTTATTGCCACAAATTTCAATTTGTTATGAAGCACAAGTAAAAAGCTACAGCATTTCAATGTTGCAAACTTTTTTAGTTATATTACGCACAGTATAAAAGTTAGTGAACTTTGAAGTTACATCAGTGTTTTATTTTTTACTCTAGGGTAGCACTGTTATGCCGATATTTGAAATTGACAATAGTACTTTATTGTCATAAAATTTCAAGGTTTTACGACGCACCATTAAAAAGGTTCCAGCATTTCCATGTTGCAAACTTTGATAGTTATATTACGCAGAATATAAAAGTTTGTGAATTTTTAAGTTGCATCAGTGTTTCATTCTTTACTCAAGGGTAGCACTGTTATAACGATATTTCAAATTGACAAGAGTACTTTATTGTCACAAAATTTTAAGTTTTTATGAAGCGCCAGTAAAAAGTTACAGCATTTCAATGTTGCAAACTTTGATAGTTATATTACGCACAGTATAAAAGTTAGTGAATTTTTAAGTTGCTTCAGTGTTTCATTTTTTACTCAAAATTAGCACTATTATACCGATATTTCAAATTGATAATAGTACTTTATTGTCACAAAATTTCAAGATCTTATGACTCACCAGTAAAAAGTAACAGCATTTCAATATTTCAATTTTTGATAGTTATATTACGCACAGTATAAAATTTAGTGAATTTTGAAGTTGCATCAGTGTTTCATTTTTTACTCAAAGCTAGCACTGTTAAACCGATATTTTAAATTGAAAATAGTACATTATTGTCACAAAATTTCAAGGTATTATGACGCTCTAGTAAAAAGCTACAGCATATCAATATTGCAAACTTTGATAGTTATATTACGCACAGTATAAAATTTAGTGAATTTTGAAGTTGCATCAGTGTTTCATTTTTTACTCAAGGGTAGCACTGTTATACCGATATTTCAAATTGACAAGAGTACTTTATTGTCACGAATTTCAATTTGTTATGAAGCACCAGTAAAAAGTTACAGCATTTCAATGTTGCAAACTTTTTTTGTTATATTACGCACAGTATAAAAGTTAGTGAATTTTGAAGTTTCATCAGTGTTTCATTTTTACTCAATGTCAGCACTGTTATACCGATATTTCAAATTGACAAGAGTACTTTATTGTCACAAAGTTTCAAGGTATTATGACGCTCCAATAAAAAGTTACAGCCTTTCAATATTGCAAACTTTCATAGTTATGTTACGCACAGTATAAAAGTTAGGGAACTTTGAAGTTACATCCGTGTTTTATTTTTTACTCAAGGGTAGCACTGTTATGCCGATATTTGAAATTGACAATAGTACTTTATTGTCATAAAATTTCAAGGTTTCACGACGCACCATTAAAAAGGTTCCAGCATTTCATTTTGCAAACTTTGATAGTTATATTACGCACAGTATAAAAGTTTGTGAATTTTTAAGTTGCATCAGTGTTTCGTTCTTTACTCAAGGGTAGCACTATTATACCGATATTTCAAATTGACAAGAGTACTTTATTGTCACAAAATTTCAAGTTTTTATGACGCACCAGTAAATAGTTACAGCATTTCAATGTTGCAAATTTTGATAGTTGTATTACGCATTGTATAAAAGTTGGTGAATTTTGAAGTTTCATCAGTGTTTCATTTTTACTCAAGGGTAGCACTGTAATACCGATATTTCAAACTGACAAGAGTACTTTATTGTCACAAAATTTCAAGTTCTTATGACGCACCAGTAAAAAGTTACAGCTTTTCAATGTTGCAAACTTTGATAGTTATATTACGCACAGTATAAAAGTTAGTGAATTTTTAAGTTGCTTCAGTGTTTAATTTTTTACTCAAAGGTAGCACTGTTATACCGATATTTCAAATTGACAATAGTACTTTCTTGTCATAAAATATCAAGGTTTTACGACGCACCATTAAAAAGGTTCCAGCATTTCCATGTTGCAAACTTTGATAGTTATATTACGCAGAATATAAAAGTTAGTGAAATTTGAAGTTGTATCATTGTTTCATTTTTTACTCAAGGGAAGCACTGTTATACCGATATCTCAAACTGACAATAGTACTTCATTGTCACAAAATCTCAAGTTTTTATGAAGCACCACTAAAAAGTTACAGCATTTCAATGTTGCAAACTTTTTTAGTTATATTACGCACAGTATAAAAGTTAGTGAACTTTGAAGTTACATCAGTGTTTTATTTTTTACACAAGGGTAGCACTGTTATGCCGATATTTGAAATTGACAATAGTACTTTATTGTAATAAAATTTCAAGGTCTTATGACGCACCAGTAAAAAGTTATAGCAATTCACTGTTCCAAACTTTGATAGTTATATTACGCACAGTATAAAATTTAGTGAATTTTAAAGTTGTATCAGTGTTTCATTTTTACTCAAAGGTATACCGATATTTTAAATTGACAATAGTACTTTATGATCACAAAATTTCAAGGTATTATGACGCTCCAGTAAAAAGCTACAGCATTTCAATATTGCAAACTTTGATAGTTATATTACGCGCAGTATAAAAGTTAGTGAATTTTTAAGTTGCATCAGTGTTTCATTTTTTACTCAAGGGTAGCACTGTTATACCGATATTTCAAATTGACAAGAGTACTTTATTGCCACAAATTTCAATTTGTTATGAAGCACAAGTAAAAAGTTACAGAATTTCAATGTTGCAAACTTTGATAGTTATATTACGCACAGTATAAAAGTTAGTGAATTTTGAAGTTTCATCAGTGTTTAATTTTTACTCAAGGGTAGCACTGATATACCGATATTTCAAACTGACAAGAGTACTTTATTGTCACAAAATTTCAAGTTCTTAGGACGCACCAGTAAGAAGTTACAGCATTTCAATGTTGCAAACTTTGATAGTTATATTACGCACAGTATAAAAGTTAGTGAATTTTTAAGTTACATCAGTGTTTCATTTTTTACTCAAGGGTAGCACTGTTATACCGATATTTCAAATTGACAAGAGTACTTTATTGCCACAAATTTCAATTTGTTATGAAGCACAAGTAAAAAGCTACAGCATTTCAATGTTGCAAACTTTTTTAGTTATATTACGCACAGTATAAAAGTTAGTGAACTTTGAAGTTACATCAGTGTTTTATTTTTTACTCTAGGGTAGCACTGTTATGCCGATATTTGAAATTGACAATAGTACTTTATTGTCATAAAATTTCAAGGTTTTACGACGCACCATTAAAAAGGTTCCAGCATTTCCATGTTGCAAACTTTGATAGTTATATTACGCAGAATATAAAAGTTTGTGAATTTTTAAGTTGCATCAGTGTTTCATTCTTTACTCAAGGGTAGCACTGTTATAACGATATTTCAAATTGACAAGAGTACTTTATTGTCACAAAATTTTAAGTTTTTATGAAGCGCCAGTAAAAAGTTACAGCATTTCAATGTTGCAAACTTTGATAGTTATATTACGCACAGTATAAAAGTTAGTGAATTTTTAAGTTGCTTCAGTGTTTCATTTTTTACTCAAAATTAGCACTATTATACCGATATTTCAAATTGATAATAGTACTTTATTGTCACAAAATTTCAAGATCTTATGACTCACCAGTAAAAAGTAACAGCATTTCAATATTTCAATTTTTGATAGTTATATTACGCACAGTATAAAATTTAGTGAATTTTGAAGTTGCATCAGTGTTTCATTTTTTACTCAAAGCTAGCACTGTTAAACCGATATTTTAAATTGAAAATAGTACATTATTGTCACAAAATTTCAAGGTATTATGACGCTCTAGTAAAAAGCCACAGCATTTCAATATTGCAAACTTTGATAGTTATATTACGCACAGTATAAAATTTAGTGAATTTTGAAGTTGCATCAGTGTTTCATTTTTTACTCAAGGGTAGCACTGTTATACCGATATTTCAAATTGACAAGAGTACTTTATTGTCACGAATTTCAATTTGTTATGAAGCACCAGTAAAAAGTTACAGCATTTCAATGTTGCAAACTTTTTTTGTTATATTACGCACAGTATAAAAGTTAGTGAACTTTGAAGTTACATCAGTGTTTTATTTTTTACTCAAGGGTAGCACTGTTATGCCGATATTTGAAATTGACAATAGTACTTTATTGTCATAAAATTTCAAGGTTTCACGACGCACCATTAAAAATGTTCCAGTATTTCAATGTTGCAAACTTTGATAGTTATATTACGCACAGTATAAAAGTTAGTGAATTTTTTAGTTGCATCAGTGTTTCATCTTTTACTCAAAGGTAGCACTGTTATACCGATATTTCAAATTGACAAGAGTACTTTATTTTCACAAAATTTCAAGTTCTTTTGACGCAACAGTAAAAAGTTACAGCATTTCTATGTTGCAAACTTTGATAGTTATATTACGCACAGTATAAAAGTTAATGAATTTTGAAGTTTCATCAGTGTTTCATTTTTACTCAATGTCAGCACTGTTATACCGATATTTCAAATTGACAAGAGTACTTTATTGTCACAAAGTTTCAAGGTATTATGACGCTCCAATAAAAAGTTACAGCCTTTCAATATTGCAAACTTTCATAGTTATGTTACGCACAGTATAAAAGTTAGGGAACTTTGAAGTTACATCAGTGTTTTATTTTTTACTCAAGGGTAGCACTGTTATGCCGATATTTGAAATTGACAATAGTACTTTATTGTCATAAAATTTCAAGGTTTCACGACGCACCATTAAAAAGGTTCCAGCATTTCAATGTTGCAAACTTTGATAGTTATATTACGCACAGTATAAAAGTTTGTGAATTTTTAAGTTGCATCAGTGTTTCGTTCTTTACTCAAGGGTAGCACTATTATACCGATATTTCAAATTGACAAGAGTACTTTATTGTCACAAAATTTCAAGTTTTTATGACGCACCAGTAAATATTTACAGCATTTCAATGTTGCAAATTTTGATAGTTGTATTACGCATTGTATAAAAGTTGGTGAATTTTGAAGTTTCATCAGTGTTTCATTTTTACTCAAGGGTAGCACTGTAATACCGATATTTCAAACTGACAAGAGTACTTTATTGTCACAAAATTTCAAGTTCTTATGACGCACCAGTAAAAAGTTACAGCTTTTCAATGTTGCAAACTTTGATAGTTATATTACGCACAGTATAAAAGTTAGTGAATTTTTAAGTTGCTTCAGTGTTTAATTTTTTACTCAAAGGTAGCACTGTTATACCGATATTTCAAATTGACAATAGTACTTTCTTGTCATAAAATATCAAGGTTTTACGACGCACCATTAAAAAGGTTCCAGCATTTCAATGTTGCAAACTTTGATAGTTATGTTACGCACAGTATAAAAGTTAGTAAAATTTGAAGTTGTATCATTGTTTCATTTTTTACTCAAGGGAAGCACTGTTATACCGATATCTCAAACTGACAATAGTACTTTATTGTCACAAAATCTCAAGTTTTTATGAAGCACCACTAAAAAGTTACAGCATTTCAATGTTGCAAACTTTTTTAGTTATATTACGCACAGTATAAAAGTTAGTGAACTTTGAAGTTACATAAGTGTTTTATTTTTTACTCAAGGGTAGCACTGTTATGCCGATATTTGAAATTGACAATAGTACTTTATTGTAATAAAATTTCAAGGTCTTATGACGCACCAGTAAAAAGTTATAGCAATTCACTCTTCCAAACTTTGATAGTTATATTACGCACAGTATAAAATTTAGTGAATTTTAAAGTTGTATCAGTGTTTCATTTTTACTCAAAGGTATACCGATATTTTAAATTGACAATAGTACTTTATGATCACAAAATTTCAAGATATTATGACGCTCCAGTAAAAAGCTACAGCATTTCAATATTGCAAACTTTGATAGTTATATTACGCGCAGTATAAAAGTTAGTGAATTTTTAAGTTGCATCAGTGTTTCATTTTTTACTCCAGGGTAGCACTGTTATACCGATATTTCAAATTGACAAGAGTACTTTATTGCCACAAATTTCAATTTGTTATGAAGCACAAGTAAAAAGTTACAGAATTTCAATGTTGCAAACTTTGATAGTTATATTACGCACAGTATAAAAGTTAGTGAATTTTGAAGTTTCATCAGTGTTTAATTTTTACTCAAGGGTAGCACTGATATACCGATATTTCAAACTGACAAGAGAACTTTATTGTCACAAAATTTCAAGTTCTTAGGACGCACCAGTAAGAAGTTACAGCATTTCAATGTTGCAAACTTTGATAGTTATATTACGCACAGTATAAAAGTTAGTGAATTTTTAAGTTACATCAGTGTTTCATTTTTTACTCAAGGGTAGCACTGTTATACCGATATTTCAAATTGACAAGAGTACTTTATTGCCACAAATTTCAATTTGTTATGAAGCACAAGTAAAAAGCTACAGCATTTCAATGTTGCAAACTTTTTTAGTTATATTACGCACAGTATAAAAGTTAGTGAACTTTGAAGTTACATCAGTGTTTTATTTTTTACTCAAGGGTAGCACTGTTATGCCGATATTTGAAATTGACAATAGTACTTTATTGTCATAAAATTTCAAGGTTTTACGACGCACCATTAAAAAGGTTCCAGCATTTCCATGTTGCAAACTTTGATAGTTATATTACGCAGAATATAAAAGTTTGTGAATTTTTAAGTTGCATCAGTGTTTCATTCTTTACTCAAGGGTAGCACTGTTATAACGATATTTCAAATTAACAAGAGTACTTTATTGTCACAAAATTTCAAGTTTTTATGAAGCACCAGTAAAAAGTTACAGCATTTCAATGTTGCAAACTTTGATAGTTATATTACGCACAGTATAAAAGTTAGTGAATTTTTAAGTTGCTTCAGTGTTTCATTTTTTACTCAAAATTAGCACTATTATACCGATATTTCAAATTGATAATAGTACTTTATTGTCACAAAATTTCAAGATCTTATGACGCACCAGTAAAAAGTAACAGCATTTCAATATTTCAATTTTTGATAGTTATATTACGCACAGTATAAAATTTAGTGAATTTTGAAGATGCATCAGTGTTTCATTTTTTACTCAAAGCTAGCACTGTTAAACCGATATTTTAAATTGAAAATAGTACATTATTGTCACAAAATTTCAAGGTATTATGACGCTCTAGTAAAAAGCTACAGCATTTCAATATTGCAAACTTTGATAGTTATATTACGCACAGTATAAAATTTAGTGAATTTTGAAGTTGCATCAGTGTTTCATTTTTTACTCAAGGGTAGCACTGTTATACCGATATTTCAAATTGACAAGAGTACTTTATTGTCACGAATTTCAATTTGTTATGAAGCACCAGTAAAAAGTTACAGCATTTCAATGTTGCAAACTTTTTTTGTTATATTACGCACAGTATAAAAGTTAGTGAACTTTGAAGTTACATCAGTGTTTTATTTTTTACTCAAGGGTAGCACTGTTATGCCGATATTTGAAATTGACAATAGTACTTTATTGTCATAAAATTTCAAGGTTTCATGACGCACCATTAAAAATGTTCCAGCATTTCAATGTTGCAAACTTTGATAGTTATATTACGCACAGTATAAAAGTTTGTGAATTTTTAAGTTGCATCAGTGTTTCATTCTTTACTCAAGGGTAGCACTATTATACCTATATTTCAAATTGACAAGAGTACTTTATTGTCACAAAATTTCAAGTTCTTATGACGCACCAGTAAAAAGTTACAGCTTTTCAATGTTGCAAACTTTGATAGTTATATTACGCACAGTATAAAAGTTAGTGAATTTTTAAATTGCTTCAGTGTTTAATTTTTTACTCAAAGGTAGCACTGTTATACCGATATTTCAAATTGACAATAGTACTTTCTTGTCATAAAATTTCAAGGTTTTACGACGCACCATTAAAAAGGTTCCAGCATTTCAATGTTGCAAACTTTGATAGTTATGTTACGCACAGTATCAAAGTTAGTGAAATTTGAAGTTGTATCATTGTTTCATTTTTTACTCAAGGGAAGCACTGTTATACCGATATCTCAAACTGACAATAGTACTTTATTGTCACAAAATCTCAAGTTTTTATGAAGCACCACTAAAAAGTTACAGCATTTCAATGTTGCAAACTTTTTTAGTTATATTACGCACAGTATAAAAGTTAGTGAACTTTGAAGTTACATCAGTGTTTTATTTTTTACTCAAGGGTAGCACTGTTATGCCGATATTTGAAATTGACAATAGTACTTTATTGTAATAAAATTTCAAGGTCTTATGACGCACCAGTAAAAAGTTATAGCAATTCACTGTTCCAAACTTTGATAGTTATATTACGCACAGTATAAAATTTAGTCAATTTGAAAGTTGTATCAGTGTTTCATTTTTACTCAAAGGTATACCGATATTTTAAATTGACAATAGTACTTTATGATCACAAAATTTCAAGGTATTATGACGCTCCAGTAAAAAGCTACAGCATTTCAATATTGCAAACTTTGATAGTTATATTACGCGCAGTATAAAAGTTAGTGAATTTTTAAGTTGCATCAGTGTTTCATTTTTTACTCAAGGGTAGCACTGTTATACCGATATTTCAAATTGACAAGAGTACTTTATTGCCACAAATTTAAATTTGTTATGAAGCACAAGTAAAAAGTTACAGAATTTCAATGTTGCAAACTTTGATAGTTATATTACGCACAGTATAAAAGTTAGTGAATTTTGAAGTTTCATCAGTGTTTCATTTTTACTCTAGGGTAGCACTGATATACCGATATCTCAAACTGACAAGAGTACTTTATTGTCACAAAATTTCAAGTTCTTAGGACGCACCAGTAAGAAGTTACAGCATTTCAATGTTGCAAACTTTGATAGTTATATTACGCACAGTATAAAAGTTAGTGAATTTTTAAGTTACATCAGTGTTTCATTTTTTACTCAAGGGTAGCACTGTTATACCGATATTTCAAATTGACAAGAGTACTTTATTGCCACAAATTTCAATTTGTTATGAAGCACAAGTAAAAAGTTACAGCATTTCAATGTTGCAAACTTTATTTAGTTATATTACGCACAGTATAAAAGTTAGTGAACTTTGAAGTTACATCAGTGTTTTATTTTTTACTCAAGGGTAGCACTGTTATGCCGATATTTGAAATTGACAATAGTACTTTATTGTCATAAAATTTCAAGGTTTTACGACGCACCATTAAAAAGGTTCCAGCATTTCCATGTTGCAAACTTTGATAGTTATATTACGCAGAATATAAAAGTTTGTGAATTTTTAAGTTGCATCAGTGTTTCATTCTTTACTCAAGGGTAGCACTGTTATAACGATATTTCAAATTGACAAGATTACTTTATTGTCACAAAATTTCAAGTTTTTATGAAGCACCAGTAAAAAGTTACAGCATTTCAATGTTGCAAACTTTGATAGTTATATTACGCACAGTATAAAAGTTAGTGAATTTTTAAGTTGCTTCAGTGTTTCATTTTTTACTCAAAATTAGCACTATTATACCGATATTTCAAATTGATAATAGTACTTTATTGTCACAAAATTTCAAGATCTTATGACGCACCAGTAAAAAGTTACAGCATTTCAATATTTCAATTTTTGATAGTTATATTACGCACAGTATAAAATTTAGTGAATTTTGAAGTTGCATCAGTGTTTCATTTTTTACTCAAAGGTAGCACTGTTAAACCGATATTTTAAATTGACAATAGTACGTTATGGTCACAAAATTTGAAGGTATTATGACGCTCCAGTAAAAAGCTACAGCATTTCAATATTGCAAACTTTGATAGTTATATTACGCACAGTATAAAATTTAGTGAATTTTGAAGTTGCATCAGTGTTTCATTTTTTACTCAAGGGTAGCACTGTTATACCGATATTTCAAATTGACAAGAGTACTTTATTGTCACGAATTTCAATTTGTTATGAAGCACCAGTAAAAAGTTACAGCATTTCAATGTTGCAAACTTTTTTTGTTATATTACGCACAGTATAAAAGTTAGTGAACTTTGAAGTTACATCAGTGTTTTATTTTTTACTCAAGGGTAGCACTGTTATGCCGATATTTGAAATTGACAATAGTACTTTATTGTCATAAAATTTCAAGGTTTCACGACGCACCATTAAAAAGGTTCCAGCATTTCAATGTTGCAAACTTTGATAGTTATATTACGCACAGTATAAAAGTTTGTGAATTTTTAAGTTGCATCAGTGTTTCATTCTTTACTCAAGGGTAGCACTATTATACCGATATTTCAAATTGACAAGAGTACTTTATTGTCACAAAATTTCAAGTTCTTATGACGCACCAGTAAATAGTTACAGCATTTCAATGTTGCAAATTTTGATAGTTATATTACGCATTGTATAAAAGTTAGTGAATTTTGAAGTTTCATCAGTGTTTCATTTTTACTCAAGGGTAGCACTGTAATACCGATATTTCAAACTGACGAGAGTACTTTATTGTCACAAAATTTCAAGTTCTTATGACGCACCAGTAAAAAGTTACAGCTTTTCAATGTTGCAAACTTTGATAGTTATATTACGCACAGTATAAAAGTTAGTGAATTTTTAAGTTGCTTCAGTGTTTAATTTTTTACTCAAAGGTAGCACTGTTATACCGATATTTCAAATTGACAATAGTACTTTCTTGTCATAAAATTTCAAGGTTTTACGACGCACCATTAAAAAGGTTCCAGCATTTCAATGTTGCAAACTTTGATAGTTATGTTACGCACAGTATAAAAGTTAGTGAAATTTGAAATTGTATCATTGTTTCATTTTTTACTCAAGGGAAGCACTGTTATACCGATATCTCAAACTGACAATAGTACTTTATTGTCACAAAATTTCAAGTTTTTATGAAGCACCACTAAAAAGTTAGAGCATTTCAATATTGCAAACTTTGATAGTTATATTACGCGCAGTATAAAAGTTAGTGCATTTTTAAGTTGCATCAGTGTTTCATTTTTTACTCAAGGGTAGCACTGTTATACCAATATTTCAAATTTACAAGAGTACTTTATTGCCACAAATTTCAATTTGTTATGAAGCACAAGTAAAAAGTTACAGAATTTCAATGTTGCAAACTTTGATAGTTATATTACGCACAGTATAAAAGTTAGTGAATTTTTAAGTTGCTTCAGTGTTTAATTTTTTACTCAAGGGTAGCACTGTTATACCGATATTTCAAATTGACAATAGTACTTTCTTGTCATAAAATTTCAAGGTTTTACGACGCACCATTAAAAAGGTTCCAGCATTTCAATGTTGCAAACTTTGATAGTTATGTTACGCACAGTATAAAAGTTAGTGAAATTTGAAGTTGTATCATTGTTTCATTTTTTACTCAAGGGAAGCACTGTTATACCGATATCTCAAACTGACAATAGTACTTTATTGTCACAAAATCTCAAGTTTTTATGAAGCACCACTAAAAAGTTACAGCATTTCAATGTTGCAAACTTTTTTAGTTATATTACGCACAGTATAAAAGTTAGTGACCTTTGAAGTTACATCAGTTTTTATTTTTTACTCAAGGGTAGCACTGTTATGCCGATATTTGAAATTGACAATAGTACTTTATTGTAATAAAATTTCAAGGTCTTATGACGCACCAGTAAAAAGTTATAGCAATTCACTGTTCCAAACTTTGTTAGTTATATTACGCACAGTATAAAATTTAGTGAATTTTAAAGTTGTATCAGTGTTTCATTTTTACTCAAAGGTAGCACTGTTATACCGATATTTTAAATTGACAATAGTACTTTATGATCACAAAATTTCAAGGTATAATGACGCTCCAGTAAAAAGCTACAGCATTTCAATATTGCAAACTTTGATAGTTATATTACGCGCAGTATAAAAGTTAGTGAATTTTTAAGTTGCATCAGTGTTTCATTTTTTACTCAAGGGTAGCACTGTTATACCGATATTTCAAATTGACAAGAGTACTTTATTGCCACAAATTTCAATTTGTTATGGAGTACAAGTAAAAAGTTACAGCATTTCAATGTTGCAAACTTTGATAGTTATATTACGCACAGTATAAAAGTTAGTGAATTTTGAAGTTTCATCAGTGTTTCATTTTTACTCAAGGGTAGCACTAATATACCGATATTTCAAACTGACAAGAGTACTTTATTGTCACAAAATTTCAAGTTCTTAGGACGCACCAGTAAGAAGTTACAGCATTTCAATGTTGCAAACTTTGATAGTTATATTACGCACAGTATAAAAGTTAGTGAATTTTTAAGTTGCATCAGTGTTTCATTTTTTACTCAAAGGTAGCACTGTTATACCGATATTTCAAATTGACAATAGTACTTTATTGTCAAAAAATTTCAAGGTTTTACGACGCACCATTAAATAGGTTCCAGCATTTCAATGTTGCAAACTTTGATAGTTATATTACGCACAGTATAAGAGTTAGTGAATTTTGAAATTTCATCAGTGTTTCATTTTTACTCAATGGTAGCACTGTTATACCGATATTTCAAATTGACAAGAGTACTTTATTGTCACAAAATTTCAAGGTATTATGATGCTCCAGTAAAAAGTTACAGCATTTCAATATTGCAAACTTTGATAGTTATGTTACGCACAGTATAAAAGTTAGTGAACTTTGAAGTTACATCAGTGTTTTATTTTTTACTCAAGGGTAGCACTGTTATGCCGATATTTGAAATTGACAATAGTACTTTATTGTAATAAAATTTCAAGGTCTTATGACGCACCAGTAAAAATTTATAGCAATTCACTGTTCCAAACTTTGATAGTTATATTACGCACAGTATAAAATTTAGTGAATTTTAAAGTTGTATCAGTGTTTCATTTTTACTCAAAGGTAGCACTGTTATACCGATATTTTAAATTGACAATAGTACTTTATGATCACAAAATTTCAAGGTATTATGACGCTCCAGTAAAAAGCTACAGCATTTCAATATTGCAAACTTTGATAGTTATATTACGCGCAGTATAGAAGTTAGTGAATTTTTAAGTTGCATCAGTGTTTCATTTTTTACTCAAGGGTAGCACTGTTATACCGATATTTCAAATTGACAAGTGTACTTTATTGCCACAAATATCAATTTGTTATGAAGCACAAGTAAAAAGTTACAGCATTTCAATGTTGCAAACTTTTTTAGTTATATTACGCACAGTATAAAAGTTAGTGAACTTTGAAGTTACATCAGTGTTTTATTTTTTACTCAAGGGTAGCACTGTTATGCCGATATTTGAAATTGACAATAGTACTTTATTGTCATAAAATTTCAAGGTTTTACGACGCACCATTAAAAAGGTTCCAGCATTTCCATGTTGCAAACTTTGATAGTTATATTACGCAGAATATAAAAGTTTGTGAATTTTTAAGTTGCATCAGTGTTTCATTCTTTACTCTAGGGTAGCACTGTTATAACGATATTTCAAATTGACAAGAGTACTTTATTGTCACAAAATTTCAAGTTTTTATGAAGCACTAGTAAAAAGCTACAGCATTTCAATGTTGCAATTTTTGATAGTTATATTACGCACAGTATAAAATTTAGTGAATTTTGAAGTTGCATCAGTGTTTCATTTTTTACTCAAAGGTAGCACTGTTGAACCGATATTTTAAATTGACAATAGTACATTATTGTCACAAAATTTCAAGGTATTATGACGCTCTAGTAAAAAGCTACAGCATTTCAATATTGCAAACTTTGATAGTTATATTACGCGCAGTATAAAAGTTAGTTTAATTTTTAAGTTGCATCAGTGTTTCATTTTTTACTCAAGGGTAGCACTGTTATACCGATATTTCAAATTGACAAGAGTACTTTATTGCCACAAATTTCAATTTGTTATGAAGCACAAGTAAAAATTTACAGCATTTCAATGTTGCAAACTTTGATAGTTATATTACGCACAGTATAAAAGTTAGTGAATTTTGAAGTTTCATCAGTGTTTCATTTTTACTCAAGGGTAGCACTGATATACCGATATTTCAAACTGACAAGAGTACTTTATTGTCACAAAATTTCAAGTTCTTAGGACGCACCAGTAAGAAGTTACAGCATTTCAATGTTGCACACTTTGATAGTTATATTACGCACAGTATAAAAGTTAGTGAATTTTTAAGTTGCATCAGTATTTCATTTTTTACTCAAAGGTAGCACTGTTATACCGATATTTCAAATTGACAATAGTACTTTATTGTCAAAAAATTTCAAGGTTTTACGACGCACCATTAAATAGGTTCCAACATTTCAATGTTGCAAACTTTGATAGTTATATTACGCACAGTATAAAAGTTAGTGAATTTTGAAATTTCATCAGTGTTTCATTTTTACTCAATGGTAGCACTGTTATACCGATATTTCAAATTGACAAGAGTACTTTATTGTCACAAAATTTCAAGGTATTATGATGCTCCAGTAAAAAGTTACAGCATTTCAATATTGCAAACTTTGATAGTTATGTTACGCACAGTATAAAAGTTAGTGAACTTTGAAGTTGTATCATTGTTTCATTTTTTACTCAAGGGAAGCACTGTTATACCAATATCTCAAACTGACAATAGTACTTTATTGTCACAAAATTTCAAGTTTTTATGAAGCACTACTAAGTTCTACCTTTGGGTAAAAAACGAAATACTGATGCAACTTCAAAATTCTCTAACTTTTATACTGTGCGTAACATAGCTATCAAAGTTTGCAATATTGAAATGCTGTAACTTTTTACTGGAGCGTCATAATACCTTGAAATTTTGTGACAGTAAAGTACTATTGTCAATTTAAAATATCGGGATAACAGTGCTACCTTTGAGTAAAAAATGAAACACTGATGCAACTTCAAAATTCACTAAATTTTATACTGTGCGTAATATAACTATCAAAGTTTGCAACATTGAAATGCTGTAACTTTTTGCTGGAGCGTCATAAGATCTTGAAATTTTGTGACAATAAAGTACTATTATAAATTTGAAATATCGGTATAATAGTGCTAATTTTGAGTAAAAAATGAAACACTGAAGCAACTTAAAAATTCACTAAGTTTTATACTGTGCGTAACATAGCTATCAAAGTTTGCAACATTAAAATGCTGTATCTTTTTACTGGTGCTTCATAAAAACTTGAAATTTTGTGACAATAAAGTACTATTGTCAATTTGAGATATCGGTATAACTGTGCTTCCCTTGAGTAAAAAATGAAACAATGATACAACTTCAAAGTTCACTAACTTTTATACTGTGCGTAACAAAGCTATCAAAGTTTGCAATATTGAAATGCTGTAACTTTTTACTGGAGCATCATAATACCTTGAAATTTTGTGACAATAAAGTACTATTGTCAATTTAAAATATCGGTATAACAGTGCTACCTTTGGGTAAAAAATGAAACACTGATGCAACTTCAAAATTCACTAACTTTTATACTGTGCGTAACATAGCTATCAAAGTTTGCAATATTGAAATGCTGTAACTTTTTACTGGAGTGTCATAATACCTTTAAATTTTGTGACAATAAATTACTATTGTCAATTTGAAATATCGGTATAACAGTGCTTCCCTTGAGTAAAGAATGAAACACTGATGCAACTTAAAAATTCACAAACTTTTATACTGTGCGTAATATAACTATCAAAGTTTGCAAAATTGAAATTCTGGAACGTTTTTAATGGTGCGTCGCAAAACCTTGAAATTTTATGACAATAAAGTACTATTGTCAATTTCAAATATCGGCATAACAGTGCTACCCTTGAGTAAAAAATAAAACACTGATGTAACTTCAAAGTTCACAAAATTTTATACTGTGCGTAATATAACTAAAAAAGTTTGCAACATTGAAATGCTGTAACTTTTTACTGGTGCTTCATAACCCTACATCTCCACGGGCAATTTTTGATGGCATAACATCTGTCAAATTGGATTGCAATGGTTGGCAATATTTTAATGGTGGGCATTGCGATGTTATGCCATTGTCATTTTGAAAATGCCGTCAAGCAATCTAGTTCGCTGTACCCACGCTTGAAAAAGTTTTTTATTTATACGATGAAGAGGAAAAAAGAAGGAAACCGAACTTCTGGGTGAATCCTTTATTACAAAAAATGCAAATGCACAGTCTCCATTCATTTTAGCGTTTTTATTAATTTAAAAGATGCGGTAAAACGAAAATGTCCGACGATGCTTCCACTGTGAGCGTCACGAAAAAATGAAAAAAGCCTGTCAAACAAACAAAATGACAACTAATTGCAACACAGCACGTTGGCAATTTATGGCATAACATATTGCATAACATAAATTGCCAACTTGAAGCAATTTGGAGTCTCCATTGGCAATTTGCTTGAAATTGCCAATGGGATACCATCAAAAATTGCCCGTGGAGACGTAGGGTAACAAATTGAAATTTTGTGACAATAAAGTACTCTTGCCAATTTGAAATATCGGTATAACAGTGCTACCCTTGAGTAAAAAATGAAACAATGATACAACTTCAAAGTTCACTAACTTTTATACTGTGCGTAACATAACTATCAAAGTTTGCAATATTCAAATGCTGTAACTTTTTACTTGGGCGTCATAATACCCTTAAATTTTGTGACAATAAAGTTTATTGTCAATTTAAAATATCGGTATAACACAACTACCTTTGGGTAAAAAATGAAACACTGATGCAACTTCAAAAGTCACTAACTTTTATACTGTGCGTAACCTAGCTATCAAAGTTTGCAATATTGAAATGCTGTAACTTTTTACTGGAGCGTCATAATACCTTGAAATTTTGTGACAATAAAGTACTATTGTCAATTTAAAATATCGGTATAACAGTGCTACCTTTGAGTAAAAAATGAAAAACTGATGCAACTTCAAAATTCACTAATTTTTATACTGTGCGTAATATAACTATCAAAGTTTGCAATATTGAAATGCTCTAACTTTTTGCTGGAGCGTCATAAGACCTTGAAATTTTATTACAATAAAGTACTATTGTCAATTTCTAATATCGGCATAACAGTGCTACCCTTGATTAAAAAATAAAACACTGATGTAACTTCAAAATTCACAAACTTTTATACTGTGCGTAATATAACTAAAAAAGTTTGCAACATTGAAATGCTGTAAATTTTTACTGGTGCTTCATTAAAACTTGAAATTTGGTGACAATAAAGTACTATTGTCAGTTTGAGATGTCGGTATAACAGTGATTCCCTTGAGTAAAAAATGAAACAATGATACAACTTCAAAGTTCACTAACTTTTATACTGTGCGTAACATAACTATCAAAGTTTGCAATATTGAAATGCTGTAACTTTTTACTGGACCATCATAATACCTTGAAATTTTGTGACAATAAAGTACTATTGTCAATTTAAAATATCGGTATAGCAGTACTACCTTTGAGTAAAAAATGAAACACTGATGCAACTTCAAAATTCACTAATTTTTATACTGTGCGTAATATAACTATCAAAGTTTGCAATAATGAAATGCTGTAACTTTTTACTGGAGCGTCATAATACCTTAAAATTTTGTGACCATAAAGTACAATTGTCAATTTAAAAGATCGGTATAACAGTGCTACCTTTGAGTAAAAATGAAACACTGATCCAACTTCAAAATAAACCAAATTTTATACTGTGCGTAATATAACTATCAAAGTTTGGAACAGTGAATTGCTATAACTTTTTACTGGTGCGTCATAAGACCTTGAAATTTTATTACAATAAAGTACTATTATCAATTTCAAATATCGGCATAACAGAGCTACCCTTGAGTAAAAAATAAAACACTAACTTTTAGACTGTGCGTAATATAACTAAAAAAGTTTGCAACATTGAAATGCTGTAACTTTTTAGTGGTGCTTCATAAAAACATGAAATTTTGTGACAATAAAGTACTATTGTCAGTTTGAGATATCGGTATAACAGTGCTTCCCTTGAGTAAAAATGAAACAATGATACAACTTCAAAGTTCACTAACTTTTATACTGTGCGTAACATAACTATCAAAGTTTGCAATATGGAGCGTCATAATACCTTGAAATTTTGTGACAATAAAGTATTCTTGTCAATTTGAAATATCGGTATAACAGTGCTACCCTTGAGTAAAAATGAAACACCGATGAAACTTCAAAATTCACTAACTTTTATACGGTGCGTAATATAACTATCAAAGTTTGCAACATTGAAATGCTGGAACCTTTTTAATGGTGCGTCGTAAAACCTTGAAATTTTATGACAATAAAGTACTATTTTTAATTTGAAATATCGGTATAACAGTGCTACCTTTGAGAAAAAAATGAAACACTGATGCAACTTAAAAATTCACTAACTTTTATACTGTGCGTAATATAACTATCAAAGTTTGCAACATTGAAATGCTGTAACTTCTTACTGGTGCGTCAAAAGAACTTGAAATTTTGTGACAATAAAGTACTCTTGTCAGTTTGAAATATCGGTATAACAGTGCTACCGTTGAGTAAAATTGAAACACTGATGAAACTTCAAAATTCACTAACTTTTATACTGAGCGTAATATAACTATCAAAGTTTGCAACATTGAAATGTTGTAACTATTTACTGGTACGTCATAAGAACTTGAAACTTTGTGACAATAAAGTACTCTTGTCAATTTGAAATATCGGTATAACAGTGCTACCCTTGAGTAAAAAATAAAACACTGATGTAACTTCAAAGTTCACTAACTTTTATACTGTGCGTAATATAACTAAAAAAGTTTGCAACATTGAAATGCTGTAACTTTTTACTGGTGCTTCATAACAAATTGAAATTTTGTGACAATAAAATACTCTTGTCAATTTGAAATATCGGTATAACAGTGCTACCCTTGAGTAAAAAATGAAACAATGATACAACTTCAAAGTTCACTAACTTTTATACTGTGCGTAACATAACTATCAAAGTTTGCAATATTCAAATGCTGTAACTTTTTACTTGGGCGTCATAATACCTTGAAATTTTGTGACAATAAAGTACTATTGTCAATTTAAAATATCGGTATAACACAACTACCTTTGGGTAAAAAATGAAACACTGATGCAACTTCAAAAGTCACTAACTTTTATACTGTGCGTAACATAGCTATCAAAGTTTGCAATATTGAAATGCTGTAACTTTTTACTGGAGCGTCATAATACCTTGAAATTTTGTGACAATAAAGTACTATTGTCAATTTAAAATATCGGTATAACAGTGCTACCTTTGAGTAAAAAATGAAAAACTGATGCAACTTCAAAATTCACTAATGTTTATACTGTGCGTAATATAACTATCAAAGTTTGCAATATTGAAATGCTGTAACTTTTTGCTGGAGCGTCATAATACCTTCAAATTTTGTGACCATAAAGTACTATTGTCAATTTAAAAGATCGGTATAACAGTGCTACCTTTGAGGAAAAAATTAAACACTGATGCAACTTCAAAATTCACTAAATTTTATACTGTCCGTAATATAACTATCAAAGTTTGGAACATTGAAATGCTATAACTTTTTACTGGTGCGTCATAAGACATTGAAATTTTATTACAATAAAGTACTATTGTCAATTTCTAATATCGGCATAACAGTGCTACCCTTGATTAAAAAATAAAACACTGATGTAACTTAAAAATTCACAAACTTTTATACTGTGCGTAATATAACTAAAAAAGTTTGCAACATTGAAATGCTGTAAATTTTTACTGGTGCTTCATCAAAACTTGAAATTTTGTAACAATAAAGTACTATTGTCAGTTTGAGATATCGGTATAACAGTGCTTCCCTTGAGTAAAAAATGAAACAATGATACAACTTCAAAGTTCACTAACTTTTATACTGTGCGTAACATAACTATCAAAGTTTGCAATATTGAAATGCTGTAACTTTTTACTGGACCATCATAATACCTTGAAATTTTGTGACAATAAAGTACTATTGTCAATTTAAAATATCGGTATAGCAGTACTACCTTTGAGTAAAAAATGAAACACTGATGCAACTTCAAAATTCACTAATTTTTATACTGTGCGTAATATAACTATCAAAGTTTGCAATAATGAAATGCTGTAACTTTTTACTGGAGCGTCATAATACCTTAAAATTTTGTGACCATAAAGTACAATTGTCAATTTAAAAGATCGGTATAACAGTGCTACCTTTGAGTAAAAATGAAACACTGATACAACTTCAAAATAAACTAAATTTTATACTGTGCGTAATATAACTATCAAAGTTTGCAACATTGAAATGCTGTAACTATTTACTGGTGCATCATAAGAACTTGAAATTTTGTGACAATAAAGTACTATTGTCAATTTCAAATATCGGCATAAGAGTGCTACCCTTGAGTAAAAAATAAAACACTGATGTAACTTCAAAGTTCACTAACTTTTATACTGTGCGTAATATAACTAAAAAACGGTTGAAGTCAGCTCCTTGGTACATAAACCAAGAGCTAGTTGAAATGCTATAGGTCACTTGAAACCGTATAACTGTAATAGAGAACACTTAGGCAGTTAAGCTCAAATGTTGAAGATAGCTCCTTGGTACATAAACCAAGAACTTGTTGAAATGTTATAGGTAGGCAGTTAAGGTGATTCTGATTCTTTATTGGAATTGTACAATTATTTATATCAATTTTATGCTGATTGGTTTAAATATAATTAACAATAAATTGACAGACAAAACTGCACCGTTGTCAATAATCAAACACGAGCCAACATCATTATATCATTCCCATACATACTTTAGCGCACATTGCAACCAAGTGAAATATGATCGCCTAAGTCCATGCACTGGGCAGCTACTTTGAAGGGAATGAGTTCAACAAGCAAGTGTTGGCCTTGATAATATGAAATTTTGGTTTTGCGTGTGCTGGTTTCTGCCAATGGTGCATTTTCGCTGTACTGATAAAAAATAAACATTAAGTGCAATTGTTGATCTGTTCAGTGTGACTGAAAATTCTGCCGGGCGTTGAGTATTTGCTCAATTTTGGATTATATGTGAACAGTGAAAGATGATTCATTTGTTTGCTGTCGCTGACGTGGTTGAGGTGTGGGGATAGTCGGAGCACTGCGCTTACGTTTTAATTTCAGTATTATGATGAGAAGAAACGTGGAAATGATGAGTGCGGAGTAGCTTACCGCATGCTGATGCTGGCTGTTGGACTGTATTAAATTTGGTAGATTGGTGAATTCTTCACTTGCCAGTTGGTTTTGGAGTATGGTGAGTTCTTCAAATTTGGTGTCAAATTTGGTGTATGATGTATTGAAAATCCGTTTTCTTTCCTCAGATGTATTGATGTTTTGGATGACCATGAATCTGGCGTATGATGTATGTATGGTGCTAGACGATGTATGGAAGCCTTGAATGGTGACTAGGTTTCCCTTAATTACACAGTTAGGCTTTATTATTAATATGCCGGATCCTGATAGTATTAATTGCGTCAGATTTGTGCAACAGACTGCTGATATTTCATAGTCTGACGTAGTTGAAAATATCCATTGATTTCTGTGATGCATTTGTATCCATGCCAGGGTTCCTTGAAGTTGTGTCAGTCTGCATTGCGTAGTATTCTTGCCGTTGAACATGTGAATTTCGCAGGAATGCATGGATGATTCCTTTCCAAATATGGGTTTCTTGTTATCGCAGATGTATGTGTCTTCCTTAGATTTAAAACATGCTCTCATATCGGTTGCACTCAGTGGAATGTACTCATCTCGATGAGCATTTACTGCTAAGAATTGTGCATCGGTTGCAATAGTGATCATAATTTTTTTTTTTGACCATAGGAATTGGGATGAGATTAAAAAGATCAAAGGATTGTTGATCGATTAATGGCAAGATGACCTCATTCTTGGTTATTGCTCCCTCCGCTTTCATGATTTTGTAGAACTTCACCAAATTATCTTGTTCTATGGGCAGAAGTCGTAATGGAGGAAGATGGGCCTTAATAATGTTGATTTCATTCTTCAGTTGTTGAGGCGTGATTAGTAACGGACTGATTTTTCCATGGTGGGTGTCAGTGAGTACACTTATTACTTCTGCCTGTACCCGCTGTAAATTGATTGCCATCAGTGTTAATTGGTTTGAAAATGGTGCAAAGAGTTGGAAGAATTTGATTTGTTCTCCTTCAATTTCCATTTGTTTCATCATAGAGTTCATCTTCTGCTGCAGATCTACGATATTTTATTTTGTTGTAAGCGCATTGTGTTTGATGACATTTATGGTGGAATCAATGATAGAGGTTTGGTTTTTAAGAAGCCTTATAGTGTGAGCTTCGTCTGTCTTAACGTTGTTGATTATTTCCGACATCTGTTCCGCATAGTCAGAGTCCAGAACACCGAACAAGGTACGAGCGACATTTCCAACGATATTGAGGGCTGCTCTCCTTGGACGACTAGTCGAGAGCAGATCCCTGTCCTGAGTAAGCTCCTTTGTTGTGTCGTCAAAATTCTTAATCAGGACGTCGCAGGCAGTATCTTGTTGTAGTCTTGAGCACAGACGTTGAAGGGTCCCTACCCCAGACGAGAATATTTTCATTTCTTCCCAGAATGGATTCAAATCGTAGTAGACCACCAATTTCCATTCCGCTGTGACAATCCTTGTTATGCCAATTCCTTCAAAGTATATTCCAGGATTTGTACCAAAATTTTGAACCTAAATAGTATTGCCCAGGAAGTAACAGTAGGGATAGAAGAAATGTTACGAGAATGGTATTGTTAGTTGGTTTCCGTCGCTTTCTGGGTATGTAATTTAAATTATCCTCAGAAGTTAATGATATCTGTTGTTGCTCAGGCTGCGCATCTTGTAATGAATCTCGATTTATGTCTGGGCATTCAGAAACCTTCTCACTAAAAAGTGGTGCAAGTCTGTGAATCGGACGTTTCCACACACCTGTTGATGTTTTTACGTCTACCACTCGCACCATTCCGTCGTTTCCTTGTAGACTCGTTGTATTCTTCCAAGTGGCCATTGTAAGGTGGGCACATTATCTTCCTTGATAATAACCATTTGTCCTTCCCGGATATTTTGTGATTGGTCCTTCCACTTATGTTTTTGCTGTAGTTGATTGAGGTATTCACGGGACCAACGATCCCAGAATTCATGCTTGAGTTGTGTCACCAATTTTCATCTTGTTGGCATGGAAATCTTGAAACTTGGCGTGCCTCTGTCTATTTGTGCAGTCAATGGTTCTCCAATAAGAAAATGTTCCGGTGTTAATGTTGTTAAATCGTTTGGATCTGTTGATATTGGAGTTAACGGTCGAGAGTTAAGGATTGCTTCTATTTCGATGACAACGGTTTCAAGCTCTTCATACGTGAGCGAGACTGTTGAAACGTTCCGAAGCAATAGATCTTTCGCTGATTTGACCGCAGCCTCCCATAAGCCCCCAAAGTGTGGAGCTCTAGGGGGTATGAATTTGAAATTTATTACACGATCACTGCAAGTTTTAATGATTTTCTCCCGAGAGTCGTTGGCAAAAATGGAGTCGTTTAGCTCTTCTAGTTTATTTTTAGCTCCGACAAAATTAGTTGCATTGTCCGAGTATATGGTATCACATCGGCCACGACGAGACGTAAAACGTTTTAGTGATCCAATGAAGGCTTCGGTAATTAAATCGCTGACTACCTCTAAATGAACTGCCTTTGTGGCAAAGCAGCAGAAGACGGCGATATAAACCTTATGTGGTTTTTTTCCACGGATCTTGTAGTGTACCCAGAAGGGTCCACAATAATCGACACCGGCGTTGACGAATGGTCGTGCTTGAGTGACTCTGGTTGAAGGCAGGTTTCCCATCACTTGCTTGTATAGCTTCGGCCTAGCTCTGGTGCAGCGAATGCATTTTTGCACAATATTTCGTGCCATTGTCTTTCCTTTTATGACCAAAAATCGCTGCCTAGATGCTGGTAACAGGGTCTGTGGACCACAATGCAAATTACTCTCATGTATCATGGCAAGTATAATTTTTGAAATTGGGTCATTGTATGGAAGCAGCATTGGATGTTTAGCATCATATGATAAAGTTGATGCAGCTAATCGCCCACCAACTCGTAGCACGCCATTGTCGTCTATGAAAGGGGATAAGCTGCTGAGTGGGCTGGCTCTGTCGATTCCATTTTGTTTTCTTAATTGTTTGATTTCATGCTCGATCTCAGAGGCTTGTATGGTTCTTACTATGATCGTTAATGATGCGTCCAACTCCTCAGAAGTTAACGATTTCTGTGATGAACGTTTATCTTTTGACAGTTTTAGATTTTTAATGAACCTTAGAACATATCCAATGGTTCTTTGTAGAACTTTAAATGAGTTACCATGCTTCACGTTGTAAATTATATATTCTAGTCCTGTGCAGGTGGTTGTGGTTGCCACAATCGGAGCCTTGTGTTTTTGTTCTAAGTCCGTTGGAATGTGGTGTTCCCTTAAAGATGGTTTCGGCCAGTGTGATTCCATTCCATGTAGAAAGATGGGCCAATAGAACCATATATTGCAAGTCATGAGTTTATTTGGCTGAAGCCCTCGAGAGATGACGTCTGCAGGATTGTCCTTGGAGGATACATGGCGCCACTGGTGAGCGCTAGAGAGTTTCTGGATTGTGTTTACTCTGTAAGCAACAAATGTTCGCAAGGATGATGATGACGAATTTATCCAAGATAATACAATTTCCGAGTCTGACCAGAAATGAGAAGTGTTGTTGGCTAAGTGTAAATCCCGTTTTACTCTTGATTCTAGCTCGACTCCTAACACTGCTGCACATAATTCTAAACGAGGCAGCGTTTGTTCCTTGAGAGGTGCGACACGTGATTTGGCACACAAAAGTCTAACAATTATTCTGTTATCTTGAAGCCTCGATCGTAGATAAACAGCAGCGCCATATGCCTTCTCGGAGGCATCTACGAACGTATGAATCTCTGTCATTATCGGTTTCTGACCGTTGAAAACGTGCCTGGAGATACGTGTGTCATTTAATTCCTTTAAGTTTCTACGGAAAGTAGTCCATTTTCTCCGCATTTCTGCTGGTAGATGTTCATCTCAAGATATCTGCAGTTGCCACAGTTGTTGGATAAATATTTTTGCCGTGATGACCACTGGACCTACGAGACCTAATGGATCAAATATTCTGGCTATGTCTGATATTATAGTGCGTTTTGTTATTGTTGTATTATATGGTAACTCCGCCTTTATACAGAATAGATCAGATTTTGGCATCCAGGTTAGTCCTAATGTCTTGGTCGAGGAGTTTTCAAAGTCGAGATTAACTTCCTGATCCTCTGGAGATATACTATATAGATATCTAGCAGCTGAGGATGATTGGCGCACCATTTCCGTAGTTTGAATCCTGAACCGTGGAGTAGTGTTGTCAATTGTTTCTGCATTTCGACAGCCGTGGATAGGCTGTCTCAGCCACTCACGCCATCATCGACATAGAAATCGTCACGTAATATTTGTACGCCTAGTGGGAACCTTCCGATGTTTTTCTCTGCTAACTATTGTAGGCACTTTGTGGCCAAATATGGTGCTGACGATGTTCCATAAGTTATTGTATTAAGCTGATAGTACCTTATGGGCTTGTTCTCATTTTCTCTCCACATAATCAACTGTAGCATTCTATCGGCTGGGACGACTAGGATTTGTCGGTACATCTTTTCGATGTCTGTTGTGAAGACAAATTTTGGTAGTCGGAAGCGCAACAGTATTGAGAATAAATCACTTTGAACCGTTGGGCCAGTGTACATTATGTCATTTAGGGCTAGTCCAGATGCAGTTTTGGCTGATGCATCCAACACAACCCTCAGCTTTGTCGTAGTGCTTTCTGGCTTAAGCACGCTGTGATGAAGAATGAAGTAATGCGGGTGTAAAATGTTTTCGGGGTTGATTACGCTCATGTGTCCTAACTTTTCATATTGCCTCATGAATTCGGCGTATTGTGCCTTTAATGGAGGGTTCCTTTCCATACGCCGTTCTATTGCCAGGAATCTTTTATATGCAAGATTTTTTGACTCTCCCAAGGTGCTTGGATCTTCGGAAAATGATAGTCTTACTATGTATCGGCCTTCTGTGATTTTACGCACGGTTTGTATGAAATGAGTTTCGCATTGCCTTTCTGCGATCGTCAGATTATCATTGGCTTCCCTGGCGTCATCAAGCTTCCAAAATTGCATTATCAATTCGTTGGTTGATACTTCGTCCTCACTGTAAACCGCGCAGGTTGCCGTGCTTGTCGACTCACCCTTGCTCTTTCCACCTATGATCCAGCGCAATGATGTATTTTGTAGCACTAGTAGATCAGTGGATAGTTGGATTTGGCCCGTTGCCATTAAACTGAAGTAGAACTCAGCACCCAGGACATCGATTTTTCCTGGTTGGTTAAATTCCGGGTCAGCTAATTGTATGTTTTCAGGAATCAACCATGATGAGACGTCTATTTGTTGAGCTGGTTGAGCTGGAATGATTGTTTGTAGTACAAAAGCCTCTAGTCTGGTTTCGAAATGGCCTGTTCTTGATTGTAGTTTCACGTTGACCCGTTGAGTTGCAGTCTTCACTCTTTGACCAATGCCTTCAATGCTTAATGCAGCCTTGGTTGGAGCAATAGTCAATTTCTTAATGAGTCGCTCAGTTACTAGGTTGATCTGAGACCCAGAATCCAAGATTGCCCTGAAAACATCAGATTGTCCGTTATTTGCTGTGATTTTGACTTTAGCTGTTGCTAGTAAGACATAGCCCTGGCAGGCCGCCAAGGTGTTAGCTGCAGCTAATGTTACCGAAGAATTGGTTGCAGTCAACTTAGTTTCTGTACTGGATTGTTGATTTGATCTTGCTATTTGTTGGCTATTTGTTGGCGCTGGATCCTTCGATTCCAAATGTAACAATGAATTGTGCTTTTTGTTACACTTGGTGCAGCTCCGAGATTTGCAGTCTCGTAAAGTGTGATCATTTTTAAGGCAATTGAAACAGAGCCTTTGTTTTTTAGCCCAATTCAATCGATTTACCGCAGATAATTGCAGGAATCCCTTGCAATGGTACAGGGGGTGGTCCTTGCCCGAGCAATACCTGCAAGTGGAAGCTGATGCTACCGATGCTATAACTCTTGATGCGTTTTGTCTTTCCCTCCCCACGAGAGCCTCTAAAGATTGAAACCGGTTTTCGAGGAAATGCAGGAAGTCATCAATAGTTTGTAGCTGCTTAGGACTTTCCAATGATTGCTCATATAATATATGGTTTTGGCAATCTAGTTTTTTGATGAGAAGATGTAGCAGCAATGGATCCCAAGATAACGTAGATACGCCTAGGTTTTCGAGCGCCAGCAGACTTTCGCGTACAGCATCGTGGAGATTTTTTATAGTTGTCGACAAAGCTGTGTCAGATGAGAGACTTGGATGTCCTAGTATTCGCTGAATCAAAGTGGAAGTTAGCACTCTCTTGTTGTTGTACCTCTCCTGGAGCAATTTCCATGCTGTTTCATAAGTGTATTGAGTCAATGTGAGATGCCTGATTACCCGCTCAGCTTCTCCCGCCAAATTGGCCTTCAGGTACCACATTTTTTGAACTGGTGAAATTGGCGATTTATGAACCATTTCTGTAAATATGTCGTAGAATTGGTTCCATTTTAAGTAATCACCATCAAATTTGGGTATGGTGATTTGTGGTAACCGGAAGGCTTGTTGCTCAACTACTTCTGGAAGTTCCCTTTTTCCTGATTTTGTGGAAAGCTCTATTAGCCGGCAATGCACCTGGTGTTCCATCTCGAGATAGGCATTGAAATCGTAGCCCTCCTCTTCCGGTGCTGGGGACTCTTCCCATACTTTGAAGTTTGTGGTATCAATTTCGTTCCACAATCTTTTAAGTCGCGCAATGTTTTCTTCAAAGAATTTGCGTGATTGGTCCTCAGCGATTGTTGAGATTCCACAAAGAAGTCGTTGTAGTGACATCATTAATTCGTGCTGTTTACGCACAGTGCTTGCAATGGTGCCTTCTGTCTTGGTTGAACCGCCTGAAGATTTTCGTGATTGGTATTTGACTGGTCCTGATCCAAGTGCTTCGTGTTGTTTAGTGTTGCTGATCCCAGGTTGCTGTGCTCAATCCGCTGGTGTCTTAGCAGGACCTACGTATGGTGTTTTAGTCAGTGCTTCGAGTTTTTGTATTTCGTCATTGAAGAGCTGCACATGGGCAGTGACTATTTTGTTGATTTGTTCGTAATAAGCCAATGCGAAGTATTCGTGATTCAAGGGCTGATCAGTTAATGTCCTCAGCTTGCTATCTCTTCCTTCAAAGTTGTCCCATGCAGTGTTCAGGCGCCACAAACGATCCTTGAAATATGTAGCGGTTGTCTTCCTGTCAGCTGGGTCCTTTCTGAAATTCTTAATGATTCCTTGAATTTCCTCCCCAGTTTCTTTCTGGAGTGCCACTAGCTCGCCGAAGGTAGCCATGGTGTCAGATGATTGACGTTGTTCAATTGAATTGTCGGGGTCACCAAATGTTGAAGTCAGCTCCTTGGTACATAAACCAAGAACTTGTTGAAATGTTATAGGTCACTTGAAACCGTATAACTTTAATTGAGAACACTTAGGCAGTTAAGGTGATTCTGATTCTTTATTGGAATTGTACAACTATTTATATCAATTTTATGCTGATTGGTTTAAATATAATTAACAATAAAGTGACGGACAAAACTGCACCGTTGTCAATAATCAAACACGAGCCAACATCATTATATCATTCCCATATATAATTTAGCGCACATTGCAACCAAGTGAAATATGATCGCCTAAGTCAATGCACTGGGCAGCTACTTTGAAGGTAATGAGTTCAACAAGCAAGTGTTGGCCTTGATAATATGAAATTTTGGTTTTGCGTGTGCTGGTTTCTTTCAATGGTGCATTTTCGCTGTACTGATAAAAAATAAACATAAAGTGCAATTGTTGATCTGTTCAGTGTGACTGAACAGCAACATTGAAATGCTGTAACTTTTTACTTGTGCTTCATAACAAATTGAAATTTGTGACAATAAAGTACTCTTGTCAATTTGAAATATCGGTATAACAGTGCTACCCTTGAGTAAAAAATGAAACACTGATGCAACTTAAAAATTCACTAACTTTTATACTGCGCGTAATATAACTATCAAAGTTTGCAATATTGAAATGCTGTAGCTTTTTACTGGACCGTCATAATACCTTGAAATTTTGTGACCATAAAGAACTATTGTCAATTTAAAATATCGGTATAACAGTGCTACCTTTGAGTAAAAATGAAACACTGATACAACTTCGAAATTCACTAAATTTTATACTGTGCGTAATATAACTATCCTACCTACGAAAGCCCTTTTTGCCATGCTGCACTGGCTCCCCTCGGGGATCCTGGTTAAGCCACAAGCCCAGCTGACAGCGATTAGACTTAATGCTCTTTCGCACTGGCGCATAACCCTGACAGGCCATGCTTCAATTCTGAATCAGGACCCACCTGTCCCCAACTTTATCGATTATATGTCGGTCTATCCCGATTTGAACAGGGAATTCGACCTCACTATTGCAAGTCGAAGCGACTGGACCTCAGAAAACCGAATCGTCGGTGAAACAGTTGAAATCTACACCGACGGTTCCAAGCTTGGAGGTAGAGTCGGCAGCGGTATTTATTCCGACAAGCTGGACTTAAACATCTCCCTACGTCTCCCAGACCATTGCAGCGTTTTTCAAGCTGAGGTCATGGCCATTTACCACGCAGCCAAATGGATGCTGAGTAGTGATATCGGCGCGGTTGATGTATCTATCTTCTCAGACAGCCAGGCCGCCATTAAATCTCTTTTTGGCTCCACGGCCACATCAAGACTAGTTCATGAATGTCGAACATCTTTAAATGAGCTCGCAAGTTACTCTCGGGTGCACCTAGTCTGGGTTCCCGGACACAGCGAAATCCCGGGAAACTGCGAGGCGGACGAGCTTGCCAAGGCAGGCACGCTAATGCACGACATTCACCCCTCTGTAAACATCGGCATTCCACTGGCAACAGCCAAGCTGGAAGTCAAACGGAAATATCTGGCTGACGCCTAAAAATCCTGGGCTAACGAGGAATCCTGCCACACGGCTAGACTAACTTGGGCAAGCATGGACAAAAACAGAACCAATCAACTTCTTCGACTTGATCGCGTATCACTGTCGACAACTGTGTCGGTTTTGACCGGCCACTGCATAATGGGACAGCACGCAGAAAGACTGGGCCTACCCTCAAATGACTTTTGCCGAGGCTGTGGCTTCGAGGAGGAGGACGAGACGGTTTTCCACCTCTTATGCCACTGCCCATCCTTGAGCAGAAGAAGAATTCGCACCTTTGGTGCCCCATTTCTTACAAGCCTGACAGAGCTGTCATCCATTAACATTAGGGACATAGCCAGGTTCATCAAAATATCAGGATGGTTTCCTGAAACATGACGGGGGAGTCGTGCCTTTCCAGGCGCTGTCCTTGCGCTGACTATCACCATCCCAAGTATGGGAACCTTTTTAGTCAGTGCTTGAACGGCGCCACACCGTGGTATCACAATGGGCCATTATGTGTGCTCAAGTGTGCTTTTGGCAAACTGGGCGGCCACTCCTACCTACCTACCTACCTAATATAACTATCAAGGTTTGGAACAGTGAATTCCGATAACTTTTTACTGATGCGTCATAAGACCTTGAAATTTTATTAGAATAAAGTACTATTGTCAATTTAAAATATCGGTATAACAGTGCTACCTTTGAGTAAAAAATGAAACACTGATGCAACTTCAAAATTCACTAATTTTTATACTGTGCGTAATATAACTATCAAAGTTTGGAACAGTCAATTGCTACAATTTTTTACTGGTGCGTCATAAGACCTTGAAATTTTATTACAATAAAGTACTATTGTCAATTTCAAATATCGGCATAACAGTGCTACCCTTGAGTAAAAAATAAAACATTGATGTAACTTCAAAATTCACTAACTTTTATACTGTGCGTAATATAACTAAAAAAGTTTGCAACATTGATATGCTGTAACTTTTGTTATACCGATATCTCAAATTGACAACAGTACTTTATTGTAATAAAACTTCAAGGTTTTATGACCCTCCAGTAAAAAGTTACAGCATTTCAATATTGCAAACTTTGATAGTTATATTACGCACAGTATAAAAGTTAGTGAATTTTTAAGTTGCTTCATTGTTTCATTTTTTACTCAAAATTAGCACTATTATACCGATATTTCAAATTGATTATAGTTCTTTATTGTCACAAAATTTCAAGGTCTTATGACGCACCAGTAAAATGTTATAGCATTTCAATGTTCCAAACTTTTATAGTTATATTACGCACAGTATAAAATTTAGTGAATTTTGAAGTTGCATCAGTGTTTCATTTTTTACTCAAAGGTAGCACTGTTATACCGATCTTTTAAATTGACAATAGTACTTTATGGTCACAAAATTTTAAGGTATTATGACACTCCAGTAAAAAGTTACAGCATTTCAATATTGCAAACTTTGATAGTTATATTACGCACAGTATAAAAGTTTGTGAATTTTAAGTTGCATCAGTGTTTCATTCTTTAATCAAGGGAAGCACTGTTATACCGATATTTCAAATTGACAAGAGTACTTTACTGTCACAATATTTCAAGTTCTTATGACGCACCAGTAAAAAGTTACAGCATTTCAATGTTGCAAACTTTGATAGTTATATTACGCACAGTATAAAAGTTAGTGAATTTTGAAGTTTCATCAGTGTTTCATTTTTACTCAAGGGTAGTACTGTTATACCGATATTTCAAATTGACAATAGTACTTTATTGTCACAAAATTTCAAGTTTTTATGAAGCACCAGTAAAAAGTTACAGCATTTCAATGTTGCAAACTTTGATATGTATGACGCACCAATAAAAAATGACAGCATTTCAATGTTGCAAACTTTGATAGTTATATTTCGCACAGTATAAAAGTTATTGAATTTTGTAGTTGCATCATTGCAGTGTTTCATTTTTTACTCAAGTGTAGCACGGTTTTACCGATATTTCAAATTGACAATAGAATTTTATTGTCACAAAATTTCGAGGTTTCATGACGCACCAGTAAAAAGTTACAGCATTTCAATGTTGCAAACTTTGATAGTTATATTACGCACAGTATAAAAGTTAGTGAATTTTGAAGTTTCATCAGAGTTTCATTTTTACGCAAGGGTAGCACTGTTATACCGATATCTCAAATTGACAATAGTACATTATTATCACAAAATTTCAAGGTCTTATGACGCTCCAGTAAAAAGTTACAGCATTTCAATGTTGCAAACTTTGAAAGTTATATTATTCACAGTATAAAAGTTAGTGACTTTTGTAGTTGCATCAGTGTTTGATTTTTACTCAAGGGTAGCCCTGTTTTACCGATATTTCAAATAGACAATAGAATTTTATTGTCACAAAATTTCGAGGTTTTATAACGCACCAGTTAAAAGTTACAGCATTTCAATGTTGCAAACTTTGATAGTTATATTACGCACAGTATAAAAGTTTGTGAATTTTTAAGTTGCATCAGTGTTTCATTCTTTAATCAAGGGAAGCACTGTTATACCGATATTTCAAATTGACAAGAGTACTTTACTGTCACAATATTTCAAGTTCTTATGACGCACCAGTAAAAAGTTACAGCATTTCAATGTTGCAAACTTTGATAGTTATATTACGCACAGTATAAAAGTTAGTGAACTTTGAAGTTGCATCAGTGTTTCATTCTTTACTCAAGGGAAGCACTGTTATACCGATATTTCAAATTGACAAGAGTACTTTATTGTCACAAAATTTCAAGGTACTATGACGCTCCAGTAAAAACTTACAGCATTTCAATATTGCAAACTTTGATAGTTTTGTTACGCACAGTATAAAAGTTAGTGAACTTTGAAGTTGTATCATTGTTTCATTTTTTACTCAAGGGAAGCACTGTTATACCGATATCTCAAATTGACAATAGTACTTTATTGTCACAAAATTTCAAGTTTTTATGAAGCACCAGTAAAAAGTTACAGCATTTCAATGTTGCAAACTTTGATATGTATGACGCACCAATAAAAAATGACAGCATTTCAATGTTGCAAACTTTGATAGTTATATTTCGCACAGTATAAAAGTTATTGAATTTTGTAGTTGCATCATTGCAGTGTTTCATTTTTTACTCAAGTGTAGCACGGTTTTACCGATATTTCAAATTGACAATAGAATTTTATTGTCACAAAATTTCGAGGTTTCATGACGCACCAGTAAAAAGTTACAGCATTTCAATGTTGCAAACTTTGAAAGTTATATTATTCACAGTATAAAAGTTAGTGACTTTTGTAGTTGCATCAGTGTTTGATTTTTACTCAAGGGTAGCCCTGTTTTACCGATATTTCAAATAGACAATAGAATTTTATTGTCACAAAATTTCGAGGTTTTATGACGCACCAGTTAAAAGTTACAGCATTTCAATGTTGCAAACTTTGATAGTTATATTACGCACAGTATAAAAGTTTGTGAATTTTTAAGTTGCATCAGTGTTTCATTCTTTAATCAAGGGAAGCACTGTTATACCGATATTTCAAATTGACAAGAGTACTTTACTGTCACAATATTTCAAGTTCTTATGACGCACCAGTAAAAAGTTACAGCATTTCAATGTTGCAAACTTTGATAGTTATATTACGCACAATATAAAAGTTAGTGAATTTTGAAGTTTCATCAGTGTTTCATTTTTACTCAAGGGTAGCACTGTTATACCGATATTTCAAATTGACAAGAGTACTTTATTGTCACAAAATTTCAAGTTCTTATGACACACCAGTAAAATGTTACAGCATTTCAATGTTGCAAACTTTGATAGTTATATTACGCACAATATAAAAGTTAGTGAATTTTTAAGCTCCGTCAGTGTTTCATTTTTTACTCAAAGGTAGCACTGTTATACCGATATTTCAAATTGACAAGAGTACTTTATTGTCACAAAATTTCAAGTTCTTATGACGCACCAGTAAAAAGTTACAGCATTTCAATGTTGTAAACTTTGATAGTTATATTACGCACAGTATAAAAGTTAGTGAATTTTGTAGTTGCATCAGTGTTTGATTTTTACTCAAGGGTAGCCCTGTTTTACCGATATTTCAAATAGACAATAGAATTTTATTGTCACAAAATTTCGAGGTTTTATGACGCACCAGTTAAAAGTTACAGCATTTCAATGTTGCAAACTTTGATAGTTATATTACGCACAGTATAAAAGTTTGTGAATTTTTAAGTTGCATCAGTATTTCATTCTTTAATCAAGGGAATCACTGCTATACCGATATTTCAAATTGACAAGAGTACTTCACTGTCACAAAATTTCAAGTTTTTATGACGCACCAGTAAAGAGTTACAGCATTTCAGTATTGCAAACTTTGATAGTTATATTGCGCACAGTATAAAAGTTAGTGAATTTTGAAGTTTCATCAGTGTTTCATTTTTACTCAAGGGCAGCACTGTTATACCGATATTTCAAATTGATAAGAGTACTTTATTGTCACAAAATTTCAAGTTTTTATGACGCACCAGTAAAGAATTACAGCATTTCAGTATTGCAAACTTTGATAGTTATATTGCGCACATTATAAAAGTTAGTGAATTTTGAAGTTTCATCAGTGTTTCATTTTTACTCAAGGGTAGCACTGTTATACCGATATTTCAAATTGACAAGAGTACTTTACTGTGTCACAAAATTTCGAGGTTTTATGACGCACCAGTAAAGAATTACAGCATTTCAGTATTGCAAACTTTGATAGTTATATTGCGCACAGTATAAAAGTTAGTGAATTTTGAAGTTTCATCAGTGTTTCATATTTACTCAAGGGTAGCACTGTTATACCGATATTTCAAATTGACAAGAGTACTTTATTGTCACAATATTTCAAGTTCTTATGACGCACCAGTAAAAAGTTAAAGCATTTCAATATTGCAAACTTTGATAGTTATATTACGCACAGTATAAAAGTTAGTGAATTTTGAAGTTGCACCAGTGTTTCATTTTTTACTCAAGGGTAGCACTGTTTTACCGATATTTCAAATTGACAATAGAATTTTATTGTCACAAAATTTCGAGGTTTTATGACGCACCAGTAAAAAGTTACAGCATTTCAATGTTGCAAACTTTGATAGTTATATTACGCACAGTATAAAAGTTAGTGAATTTTGAAGTTTCATCAGTGTTTCATTTTTACGCAATTGTAGCACTGTTATACCTATATCTCAAATTGACAATAGTACATTATTATCACAAAATTTCAAGGTCTTATGATGCTCCAGTAAAAAGTTACAGCATTTCAACGTTGCAAACTTCGATAGTTATCTTACTCACAGTATAAAAGTTAGTGAATTTTGTAGTTGCATCAGTGTTTGATTTTTACTCAAGGGTAGCACGGTTTTACCGATATTTCAAATAGACAATAGAATTTTATTGTCACAAAACTTCCAGGTTTTATGACGCACTAGTAAAAAGTTACAGCATTTCAATGTTGCAAACTTTGATAGTTATATTACGCATAGTATAAAAGTTTGAGAATTTTTAAGTTGCATCAGTGTTTCAATCTTTACTCAAGGAAAGCACTGTTATACCGATATTTCAAATTGACAAGAGTACTTTATTGTCACAAAATTTCAAGTTCTTATGACGCACCAGTACAAAGTTACAGCATTTCAATGTTGCAAACTTTGATAGTTAGATTACGCACAGTATAAAAGTTTGTGAATTTTTAAGTTGCATCAGTGTTTCATTCTTTACTCAAGGGAAGCACTGTTATACCGATATTTCAAATTGACAAGAGTACTTTATTGTCACAAAATTTCAAGGTACTATGACGCTCCAGTAAAAACTTACAGCATTTCAATATTGCAAACTTTGATAGTTTTGTTACGCACAGTATAAAAGTTAGTGAACTTTGAAGTTGTATCATTGTTTCATTTTTTACTCAAGGGAAGCACTGTTATACCGATATCTCAAATTGACAATAGTACTTTATTGTCACAAAATTTCAAGTTTTTATGAAGCACCAGTAAAAAGTTACAGCATTTCAATGTTGCAAACTTTGATATGTATGACGCACCAATAAAAAATGACAGCATTTCAATGTTGCAAACTTTGATAATTATATTTCGCACAGTATAAAAGTTATTGAATTTTGTAGTTGCATCATTGCAGTGTTTCATTTTTTACTCAAGTGTAGCACGGTTTTACCGATATTTCAAATTGACAATAGAATTTTATTGTCACAAAATTTCGAGGTTTCATGACGCACCAGTAAAAAGTTACAGCATTTCAATGTTGCAAACTTTGATAGTTATATTACGCACAGTATAAAAGTTAGTGAATTTTGAAGTTTCATCAGAGTTTCATTTTTACGCAAGGGTAGCACTGTTATACCGATATCTCAAATTGACAATAGTACATTATTATCACAAAATTTCAAGGTCTTATGACGCTCCAGTAAAAAGTTACAGCTTTTCAATGTTGCAAACTTTGAAAGTTATATTATTCACAGTATAAAAGTTAGTGAATTTTGTAGTTGCATCAGTGTTTGATTTTTACTCAAGGGTAGCCCTGTTTTACCGATATTTCAAATAGACAATAGAATTTTATTGTCACAAAATTTCGAGGTTTTATGACGCACCAGTTAAAAGTTACAGCATTTCAATGTTGCAAACTTTGATAGTAATATTACGCACAGTATAAAAGTTTGTGAATTTTTAAGTTGCATCAGTGTTTCATTCTTTAATCAAGGGAAGCACTGTTATACCGATATTTCAAATTGACAAGAGTACTTTACTGTCACAATATTTCAAGTTCTTATGACGCACCAGTAAAAAGTTACAGCATTTCAATGTTGCAAACTTTGATAGTTATATTACGCACAGTATAAAAGTTAGTGAATTTTGAAGTTTCATCAGTGTTTCATTTTTACTCAAGGGTAGCACTGTTATACCGATATTTCAAATTGACAAGAGTACTTTATTGTCACAAAATTTCAAGTTCTTTTGACACACCAGTAAAATGTTACAGCATTTCAATGTTGCAAACTTTGATAATTATATTACGCACAGTATAAAAGTTTGATAAATTTTAAGTTGCATCAGTGTTTCATTCTTTACTCAAGGGAAGCGCTGTTATACCGATATTTCAAATTGACAAGAGTACTTTATTGTCACAAAATTTCAAGTTCTTATGACACACTAGTAAAATGTTACAGCATTTCAATGTTGCAAACTTTGATAGTTATATTACGCACAGTATAAAAGTTAGTGAATTTTTAAGCTCCGTCAGTGTTTCATTTTTTACTCAAAGGTAGCACTGTTATACCGATATTTCAAATTGACAAGAGTACTTTATTGTCACAAAATTTCAAGTTCTTATGATGCACCAGTAAAAAGTTACAGCATTTCAATGTTGTAAACTTTGATAGTTATATTACGCACAGTATAAAAGTTAGTGAATTTTGTAGTTTCATCAGTGTTTCATTTTTACTCAAGGGTAGCCCTGTTTTACCGATATTTCAAATAGACAATAGAATTTTATTGTCACAAAATTTCGAGGTTTTATGACGCACCAGTTAAAAGTTACAGCATTTCAATGTTGCAAACTTTGATAGTTATATTACGCACAGTATAAAAGTTTGTGAATTTTTAAGTTGCATCAGTATTTCATTCTTTAATCAAGGGAATCACTGCTATACCGATATTTCAAATTGACAAGAGTACTTTACTGTCACAAAATTTCAAGTTTTTATGACGCACCAGTAAAGAGTTACAGCATTTCAGTATTGCAAACTTTGATAGTTATATTGCGCACAGTATAAAAGTTAGTGAATTTTGAAGTTTCATCAGTGTTTCATTTTTACTCAAGGGCAGCACTGTTATACCGATATTTCAAATTGATAAGAGTACTTTATTGTCACAAAATTTCAAGTTTTTATGACGCACCAGTAAAGAATTACAGCATTTCAGTATTGCAAACTTTGATAGTTATATTGCGCACAGTATAAAAGTTAGTGAATTTTGAAGTTTCATCAGTGTTTCATTTTTACTCAAGGGTAGCACTGTTATACCGATATTTCAAATTGACAAGAGTACTTTACTGTGTCACAAAATTTCGAGGTTTTATGACGCACCAGTAAAAAGTTACAGCATTTCAATGTTGCAAACTTTGATAGTTATATAACGCACAGTATAAAAGTTTGTGAATTTTTAAGTTGCATCAGTGTTTCATTCTTTAATCAAGGGAAGCACTGTTGTACCGATATTTCAAATTGACAAGAGTACTTTACTGTCACAAAATTTCAAGTTTTTATGACGCACCAGTAAAGAATTACAGCATTTCAGTATTGCAAACTTTGATAGTTATATTGCGCACAGTATAAAAGTTAGTGAATTTTGAAGTTTCATCAGTGTTTCATTTTTACTCAAGGGTAGCACTGTTATACCGATATTTCAAATTGACAAGAGTACTTTATTGTCACAATATTTCAAGTTCTTATGACGCACCAGTAAAAAGTTAAAGCATTTCAATATTGTAAACTTTGATAGTTATGTTACGCACAGTATAAAAGTTAGTGAACTTTGAAGTTGTATCATTGTTCCATTTTTTACTCAAGGGAAGCACTGTTATACCGATATCTCAAATTGACAACAGTACTTTATTGTAATAAAACTTCAAGGTTTTACGACGCAACAGTAAAAAGTTACAACTTTTCAATGTTGCAAACTTTGATAGTTATATTACGCACAGTATAAAAGTTAGTGAATTTTGAAGTTGCACCAGTGTTTCATTTTTTACTCAAGGGTAGCACTGTTTTACCGATATTTCAAATTGACAATAGAATTTTATTGTCACAAAATTTTGAGGTTTTATGACGCACCAGTAAAAAGTTACAGCATTTCAATGTTGCAAACTTTGATAGTTATATTACGCACAGTATAAAAGTTAGTGAATTTTGAAGTTTCATCAGTGTTTCATTTTTACGCAATTGTAGCACTGTTATACCTATATCTCAAATTGACAATAGTACATTATTATCACAAAATTTCAAGGTCTTATGATGCTCCAGTAAAAAGTTACAGCATTTCAACGTTGCAAACTTCGATAGTTATATTACTCACAGTATAAAAGTTAGTGAATTTTGTAGTTGCATCAGTGTTTGATTTTTACTCAAGGGTAGCACGGTTTTACCGATATTTCAAATAGACAATAGAATTTTATTGTCACAAAACTTCCAGGTTTTATGACGCACTAGTAAAAAGTTACAGCATTTCAATGTTGCAAACTTTGATAGTTATATAACACACAGTATAAAACTTAGTGAATTTTGAAGTTTCATCAGTGTTTCATTTTTACGCAAGGGTAGCACTGTTATACCGATATCTCAAATTGACAATAGTACTTTATTGTCACAAAATTTCAAGGTCTTATAATGCTCCAGCAAAAAGTAACAGCATTTCAATGTTGCAAACTTTGATAGTTACATTTCGCACAGTATAAAATTTAATGAATTTTGAAGTTGCATCAGTGTTTCATTTTTTACTCAAAGGTAGCACTGTTATACCGATATTTTAAATTGACAATAGTACTTTATTGTCAAAAAATTTCAAGGCCTTATGACGCACATATAAAAAGTTACAGCATTTCAATGTTGCAAACTTTGATAGTTATATTACGAACAGTATAAATGTTTGTGAATTTTTAAGTTGCATCAGTGTTTCATTCTTTACTCAAGGGAAGCACTTTTATACCGATATTTCAAATTCACAAGAGTACTTTATTGTCACAAAATTTCAAGTTTCTATGACGCACCAGTAAAAAGTTACAGCATTTCAATGTTGCAAACTTTGATAGTTATATTACGCACAGTATAAAAGTTAGCGAATTTTTAAGTTGCTTCAGTGTTTCATTTTTTACTCAAAGGTAGCACTGTTATACCGATCTTTTAAATTGACAATAGTACTTTATGGTCACAAAATTTTAAGGTATTATGACGCTCCAGTAAAAAGTTACAGCATTTCAATATTGCAAACTTTGATAGTTATATTACGCACAGTATAAAAGTTAGTGAATTTTGAAGTTGCATAAGTGTTTCATTTTTTACTCAAAAGTAGCACTGTTATACCGATATTTTAAATTGACAATAGTACTTTATTGTCACAAAATTTCAAGGTACTATGACGCTCCAGTAAAAAGTTACAGCATTTCAATATTGCAAACTTTGATAGTTTTGTTACGCACAGTATAAAAGTTAGTGAACTTTGAAGTTGTATCATTGTTTCATTTATTACTCAAGGGAAGCACTGTTATACCGATATCTCAAATTAACAATAGTACTTTATTGTCACAAAATTTCAAGTTTTTATGAAGCACCAGTAAAAAGTTACAGCATTTCAATGTTGCAAACTTTGATAGGTATGACGCACCAATAAAAAATGACAGCATTTCAATGTTGCAAACTTTGATAGTTATATTTCACACAGTATAAAAGTTATTGAATTTTGTAGTTGCATCAGTGTTTCATTTTTTACTCAAGTGTAGCACTGTTTTACCGATATTTCAAATTGACAATAGAATTTTATTGTCACAAAATTTCGAGGTTTTATGACGCACCAGTAAAAAGTTACAGCATTTCAATGTTGCAAACTTTGATAGTTATATTACGCACAGTATAAAAGTTAGTGAATTTTGAAGTTTCATCAGTGTTTCATATTTTCTCAAGGGTAGCACTGTTATACCGATATTTCAAATTGACAATAGTACTTTATTATCACAAAACTTTAAAGTTGTATGACGTTTCAGTAAAAAGTTACAGCATTTCAATGTTGCAAACTTTGAAAATTATATTATTCACAGTATAAAAGTTAGTGAATTTTGTAGTTGCATCATTGTTTGATTTTTACTCAAGGGTAGCCCTGTTTTACCGATATTTCAAATAGACAATAGAATTTTATTGTCACAAAATTTCGAGGTTTTATGACGCACCAGTAAAAAGTTACCGCATTTCAATGTTGCAAACTTTCATAGTTATATTACGCACAGTATAAAAGTTTGTGAATTTTTAAGTTGCATCAGTGTTTCATTCTTTAATCAAGGGAAGCACTGTTATACCGATATTTCAAATTGGCAAGAGTACTTTACTGTCACAAAATTTCAAGTTCTTATGACGCACCAGTAAAAAGTTAAAGCATTTCAATGTTGCAAACTTTGATAGTTATATTACGCACAGTATAAAAGTTAGTGAATTTTGAAGTTGCATCAGTGTTTCATTTTTTACTCAAAAGTAGCACTGTTATACCGATACTTTAAATTGACAATCGTACTATATTGTCACAAAATTTCAAGGTACTATGACGCTCCAGTAAAAAGTTACAGCATTTCAATGTTGCAAACTTTGAAAATTATATTATTCACAGTATAAAAGTTAGTGAATTTTGTAGTTGCATCAGTGTTTGATTTTTACTCAAGGGTAGCCCTGTTTTACCGATATTTCAAATAGACAATAGAATTTTATTGTCACAAAATTTCAAGTTCTTATGACGCACCAGTAAAAAGTTACAGCATTTCAATGTTGCAAACTTTGATAGTTATATTACGCAAAGTATAAAAGTTAGTGAATTTTGAAGTTGCATCAGTGTTTCATTTTTTACTCAAAAGTAGCACTGTTATACCGATATTTTAAATTGACTATCGTACTATATTGTCACAAAATTTCAAGGTACTATGACGCTCCAGTAAAAAGTTACAGCATATCAATATTGCAAACTTTGATAGTTTTGTTACGCACAGTATAAAAGTTAGTGAACTTTGAAGTTGTATCATTGTTTCATTTTTTACTCAAGGGAAGCACTGTTATACCGATATCTCAAATTGACAATAGTACTTTATTGTCACAAAATTTCAAGTTTTTATGAAGCACCAGTAAAAAGTTACAGCATTTCAATGTTGCAAACTTTGATAGGTATGACGCACAAATAAAAAATGACAGCATTTCAATGTTGCAATCTTTGATAGTTATATTTCACACAGAATAAAAGTTATTGAATTTTGTAGTTGCATCAGAGTTTCATTTTTTACTCAAGTGTAGCACGGTTTTACCGATATTTCAAATTGACAATAGAATTTTATTGTCACAAAATTTCGAGGTTTTACGACGCACCAGTAAAAAGTTACAGCATTTCAATGTTGCAAACTTTGATAGTTATATTACGCACAGTATAAAAGTTAGTGAATTTTGAAGTTTCATCAGTGTTTCATTTTTACGCAAGGGTAGCACTGTTATACCGATATCTCAAATTGACAATAGTACATTATTATCACAAAATTTCAACGTCTTATGACGCTCCAGTAAAAAGTTACAGCATTTCAATGTTGCAAACTTTGAAAATTATATTATTCACAGTATAAAAGTTAGTGAATTTTGTAGTTGCATCAGTGTTTGATTTTTACTCAAGGGTAGCCCTGTTTTACCGATATTTCAAATAGACAATAGAATTTTATTGTCACAAAATTTCGAGGTTTTATGACGCACCAGTAAAAAGTTACAGCATTTCAATGTTGCAAACTTTGATAGTTATATTACGCACAGTATAAAAGTTAGTGAACTTTGAAGTTGTATCATTGTTTCATTTATTACTCAAGGGAAGCACTGTTATACCGATATCTCAAATTAACAATAGTACTTTATTGTCACAAAATTTCAAGTTTTTATGAAGCACCAGTAAAAAGTTACAGCATTTCAATGTTGCAAACTTTGATAGGTATGACGCACCAATAAAAAATGACAGCATTTCAATGTTGCAAACTTTGATAGTTATATTTCACACAGTATAAAAGTTATTGAATTTTGTAGTTGCATCAGTGTTTCATTTTTTACTCAAGTGTAGCACTGTTTTACCGATATTTCAAATTGACAATAGAATTTTATTGTCACAAAATTTCGAGGTTTTATGACGCACCAGTAAAAAGTTACAGCATTTCAATGTTGCAAACTTTGATAGTTATATTACGCACAGTATAAAAGTTAGTGAATTTTGAAGTTTCATCAGTGTTTCATTTTTACGCAAGGGTAGCACTGTTATACCGATATTTCAAATTGACAATAGAACATTATTATCACAAAATTTCAAGGTCTTATGACGCTCCAGTAAAAAGTTACAGCATTTCAATGTTGCAAACTTTGAAAATAATATTACGCACAGCATAAAAGTTAGTGAATTTTGTAGTTGCATCAGTGTTTGATTTTTACTCAAGGGTAGCCCTGTTTTACCGATATTTCAAATAGACAATAGAATTTTATTGTCACAAAATTTCGAGGTTTTATGACGCACCAGTAAAAAGTTACCGCATTTCAATGTTGCAAACTTTGATATTTATATTACGCACAGTATAAAAGTTTGTGAATTTTTAAGTTGCATCAGTGTTTCATTCTTTAATCAAGGGAAGCACTGTTATACCGATATTTCAAATTGGCAAGAGTACTTTACTGTCACAAAATTTCAAGTTCTTATGACGCACCCGTAAAAAGTTACAGCATTTCAATGTTGCAAACTTTGATAGTTATATTACGCACAGTATAAAAGTTAGTGAATTTTGAAGTTGCATCAGTGTTTCATTTTTTACTCAAAAGTAGCACTGTTATACCGATATTTTAAATTGACAATCGTACTATATTGTCACAAAATTTCAAGGTACTATGACGCTCCAGTAAAAAGTTACAGCATTTCAATGTTGCAAACTTTGAAAATTATATTATTCACAGTATAAAAGTTAGTGAATTTTGTAGTTGTATCAGTGTTTGATTTTTACTCAAGGGTAGCCCTGTTTTACCGATATTTTAAATTGACAATAGTACTTTATTGTCAAAAAATTTCAAGGTCTTATGACGCACATATAAAAAGTTACAGCATTTCAATGTTGCAAACTTTGATAGTTATATTACGAACAGTATAAAAGTTTGTGAATTTTTAAGTTGCATCAGTGTTTCATTCTTTACTCAAGAGATGCACTGTTATACCGATATTTTAAATTGACAATAGTACTTTATGGTCACAAAATTTGAAGGTATTATGACGCTCCAGTAAAAAGTTACAGCATTTCAATATTGCAAACTTTGATAGTTATATTACGCACAGTATAAAAGTTAGTGAATTTTGAAGTTGCATAAGTGTTTCATTTTTTACTCAAAAGTAGCACTGATATACCGATATTTTAAATTGACAATAGTACTTTATTGTCACAAAATTTCAAGGTACTATGACGCTCCAGTAAAAAGTTACAGCATTTCAATATTGCAAACTTTGATAGTTTTGTTACGCACAGTATAAAAGTTAGTGAACTTTGAAGTTGTATCATTGTTTCATTTATTACTCAAGGGAAGCACTGTTATACCGATATCTCAAATTAACAATAGTACTTTATTGTCACAAAATTTCAAGTTTTTATGAAGCACCAGTAAAAAGTTACAGCATTTCAATGTTGCAAACTTTGATAGGTATGACGCACCAATAAAAAATGACAGCATTTCAATGTTGCAATCTTTGATAGTTATATTTCACACAGAATAAAAGTTATTGAATTTTGTAGTTGCATCAGAGTTTCATTTTTTACTCAAGTATAGCACGGTTTTACCGATATTTCAAATTGACAATAGAATTTTATTGTCACAAAATTTCGAGGTTTTACGACGCACCAGTAAAAAGTTACAGCATTTCAATGTTGCAAACTTTGATAGTTATATTACGCACAGTATAAAAGTTAGTGAATTTTGAAGTTTCATCAGTGTTTCATTTTTACGCAAGGGTAGCACTGTTATACCGATATCTCAAATTGCCAATAGTACATTATTATCACAAAATTTCAACGTCTTATGACGCTCCAGTAAAAAGTTACAGCATTTCAATGTTGCAAACTTTGAAAATTATATTATTCACAGTATAAAAGTTAGTGAATTTTGTAGTTGCATCAGTGTTTGATTTTTACTCAAGGGTAGCCCTGTTTTACCGATATTTCAAATAGACAATAGAATTTTATTGTCACAAAATTTCGAGGTTTTATGACGCACCAGTAAAAAGTTACCGCATTTCAATGTTGCAAACTTTGATAGTTATATTACGCACAGTATAAAAGTTAGTGAACTTTGAAGTTGTATCATTGTTTCATTTATTACTCAAGGGAAGCACTGTTATACCGATATCTCAAATTAACAATAGTACTTTATTGTCACAAAATTTCAAGTTTTTTTGAAGCACCAGTAAAAAGTTACAGCATTTCAATGTTGCAAACTTTGATAGGTATGACGCACCAATAAAAAATGACAGCATTTCAATGTTGCAAACTTTGATAGTTATATTTAACACAGTATAAAAGTTATTGAATTTTGTAGTTGCATCAGTGTTTCATTTTTTACTCAAGTGTAGCACTGTTTTACCGATATTTCAAATTGACAATAGAATTTTATTGTCACAAAATTTCGAGGTTTTATGACGCACCAGTAAAAAGTTACAGCATTTCAATGTTGCAAACTTTGATAGTTATATTACGCACAGTATAAAAGTTAGTGAATTTTGAAGTTTCATCAGTGTTTCATTTTTACGCAAGGGTAGCACTGTTATACCGATATTTCAAATTGACAATAGTACATTATTATCACAAAATTTCAAGGTCTTATGACACTCCAGTAAAAAGTTACAGCATTTCAATGTTGCAAACTTTGAAAATTATATTATTCACAGTATAAAAGTTAGTGAATTTTGTAGTTGCATCAGTGTTTGATTTTTACTCAAGGGTAGCCCTGTTTTACCGATATTTCAAATAGACAATAGAATTTTATTGTCACAAAATTTCGAGGTTTTATGACGCACCAGTAAAAAGTTACCGCATTTCAATGTTGCAAACTTTGATAGTTATATTACGCACAGTATAAAAGTTTGTGAATTTTTAAGTTGCATCAGTGTTTCATTCTTTAATCAAGGGAAGCACTGTTATACCGATATTTCAAATTGGCAAGAGTACTTTACTGTCACAAAATTTCAAGTTCTTATGACGCACCAGTAAAAAGTTACAGCATTTCAATGTTGCAAACTTTGATAGTTATATTACGCACAGTATAAAAGTTAGTGAATTTTGAAGTTGCATCAGTGTTTCATTTTTTACTCAAAAGTAGCACTGTTATACCGATATTTTAAATTGACAATCGTACTATATTGTCACAAAATTTCAAGGTACTATGACGCTCCAGTAAAAAGTTACAGCATTTCAATGTTGCAAACTTTGAAAATTATATTATTCACAGTATAAAAGTTAGTGAATTTTGTAGTTGCATCAGTGTTTGATTTTTACTCAAGGGTAGCCCTGTTTTACCGATATTTTAAATTGACAATAGTACTTTATTGTCAAAAAATTTCAAGGTCTTATGACGCACATATAAAAAGTTACAGCATTTCAATGTTGCAAACTTTGATAGTTATATTACGAACAGTATAAAAGTTTGTGAATTTTTAAGATGCATCAGTGTTTCATTCTTTACTCAAGGGAAGCACTTTTATACCGATCTTTTAAATTGACAATAGTACTTTATGGTCACAAAATTTTAAGGTATTATGACGCTCCAGTAAAAAGTTACAGCATTTCAATATTGCAAACTTTGATAGTTATATTACGCACAGTATAAAAGTTAGTGAATTTTGAAGTTGCATAAGTGTTTCATTTTTTACTCAAAAGTAGCACTGTTATACCGATATTTTAAATTGACAATAGTACTTTATTGTCACAAAATTTCAAGGTACTATGACGCTCCAGTAAAAAGTTACAGCATTTCAATATTGCAAACTTTGATAGTTTTGTTACGCACAGTATAAAAGTTAGTGAACTTTGAAGTTGTATCATTGTTTCATTTATTACTCAAGGGAAGCACTGTTATACCGATATCTCAAATTAACAATAGTACTTTATTGTCACAAAATTTCAAGTTTTTATGAAGCACCAGTAAAAAGTTACAGCATTTCAATGTTGCAAACTTTGATAGGTATGACGCACCAATAAAAAATGACAGCATTTCAATGTTGCAAACTTTGATAGTTATATTTCACACAGTATAAAAGTTATTGAATTTTGTAGTTGCATCAGTGTTTCATTTTTTACTCAAGTGTAGCACTGTTTTACCGATATTTCAAATTGACAATAGAATTTTATTGTCACAAAATTTCGAGGTTTTATGACGCACCAGTAAAAAGTTACAGCATTTCAATGTTGCAAACTTTAATAGTTATATTACGCACAGTATAAAAGTTAGTGAATTTTGAAGTTTCATCAGTGTTTCATTTTTACTCAAGGGTAGCACTGTTATACCGATATCTGAAATTGACAATAGAACATTATTATCACAAAATTTCAAGGTCTTATGACGCTCCAGTAAAAAGTTACAGCATTTCAATGTTGCAAACTTTGAAAATAATATTACGCACAGTATAAAAGTTAGTGAATTTTGTAGTTGCATCAGTGTTTGATTTTTACTCAAGGGTAGCCCTGTTTTACCGATATTTCAAATAGACAATAGAATTTTATTGTCACAAAATTTTGAGGTTTTATGACGCACCAGTAAAAAGTTACCGCATTTCAATGTTGCAAACTTTGATAGTTATATTACGCACAGTATAAAAGTTTGTGAATTTTTAAGTTGCATCAGTGTTTCATTCTTTAATCAAGGGAAGCACTGCTATACCGATATTTCAAATTGGCAAGATTACTTTACTGTCACAAAATTTCAAGTTCTTATGACGCACCAGTAAAAAGTTACAGCATTTCAATGTTGCAAACTTTGATAGTTATATTACGCACAGTATAAAAGTTAGTGAATTTTGAAGTTGCATCAGTGTTTCATTTTTTACTCAAAAGTAGCACTGTTATACCGATATTTTAAATTGACAATCGTACTATATTGTCACAAAATTTCAAGGTACTATGACGCTCCAGTAAAAAGTTACAGCATTTCAATGTTGCAAACTTTGAAAATTATATTATTCACAGTATAAAAGTTAGGGAATTTTGTAGTTGCATCATTGTTTGATTTTTACTCAAGGGTAGCCCTGTTTTACCGATATTTCAAATAGACAATAGAATTTTATTGTCACAAAATTTCAAGTTCTTATGACGCACCAGTAAAAAGTTACAGCATTTCAATGTTGCAAACTTTGATAGTTATATTACGCAAAGTATAAAAGTTAGTGAATTTTGAAGTTGCATCAGTGTTTCATTTTTTACTCAAAAGTAGCACTGTTATACCGATATTTTAAATTGACAATCGTACTATATTGTCACAAAATTTCAAGGTGCTATGACGCTCCAGTAAAAAGTTACAGCATATCAATATTGCAAACTTTGATAGTTTTGTTACGCACAGTATAAAAGTTAGTGAACTTTGAAGTTGTATCATTGTTTCATTTTTTACTCAAGGGAAGCACTGTTATACCGATATTTCAAATTGACAAGAGTACTTTATTGTCACAAAATTTCAAGTTCTTTTGACACACCAGTAAAATGTTACAGCATTTCAATGTTGCAAACTTTGATAATTATATTACGCACAGTATAAAAGTTTGATAAATTTTAAGTTGCATCAGTGTTTCATTCTTTACTCAAGGGAAGCGCTGTTATACCGATATTTCAAATTGACAAGAGTACTTTATTGTCACAAAATTTCAAGTTCTTATGACACACTAGTAAAATGTTACAGCATTTCAATGTTGCAAACTTTGATAGTTATATTACGCACAGTATAAAAGTTAGTGAATTTTTAAGCTCCGTCAGTGTTTCATTTTTTACTCAAAGGTAGCACTGTTATACCGATATTTCAAATTGACAAGAGTACTTTATTGTCACAAAATTTCAAGTTCTTATGATGCACCAGTAAAAAGTTACAGCATTTCAATGTTGTAAACTTTGATAGTTATATTACGCACAGTATAAAAGTTAGTGAATTTTGTAGTTGCATCAGTGTTTGATTTTTACTCAAGGGTAGCCCTGTTTTACCGATATTTCAAATAGACAATAGAATTTTATTGTCACAAAATTTCGAGGTTTTATGACGCACCAGTTAAAAGTTACAGCATTTCAATGTTGCAAACTTTGATAGTTATATTACGCACAGTATAAAAGTTTGTGAATTTTTAAGTTGCATCAGTATTTCATTCTTTAATCAAGGGAATCACTGCTATACCGATATTTCAAATTGACAAGAGTACTTTACTGTCACAAAATTTCAAGTTTTTATGACGCACCAGTAAAGAGTTACAGCATTTCAGTATTGCAAACTTTGATAGTTATATTGCGCACAGTATAAAAGTTAGTGAATTTTGAAGTTTCATCAGTGTTTCATTTTTACTCAAGGGCAGCACTGTTATACCGATATTTCAAATTGATAAGAGTACTTTATTGTCACAAAATTTCAAGTTTTTATGACGCACCAGTAAAGAATTACAGCATTTCAGTATTGCAAACTTTGATAGTTATATTGCGCACAGTATAAAAGTTAGTGAATTTTGAAGTTTCATCAGTGTTTCATTTTTACTCAAGGGTAGCACTGTTATACCGATATTTCAAATTGACAAGAGTACTTTACTGTGTCACAAAATTTCGAGGTTTTATGACGCACCAGTAAAAAGTTACAGCATTTCAATGTTGCAAACTTTGATAGTTATATAACGCACAGTATAAAAGTTTGTGAATTTTTAAGTTGCATCAGTGTTTCATTCTTTAATCAAGGGAAGCACTGTTGTACCGATATTTCAAATTGACAAGAGTACTTTACTGTCACAAAATTTCAAGTTTTTATGACGCACCAGTAAAGAATTACAGCATTTCAGTATTGCAAACTTTGATAGTTATATTGCGCACAGTATAAAAGTTAGTGAATTTTGAAGTTTCATCAGTGTTTCATTTTTACTCAAGGGTAGCACTGTTATACCGATATTTCAAATTGACAAGAGTACTTTATTGTCACAATATTTCAAGTTCTTATGACGCACCAGTAAAAAGTTAAAGCATTTCAATATTGTAAACTTTGATAGTTATGTTACGCACAGTATAAAAGTTAGTGAACTTTGAAGTTGTATCATTGTTCCATTTTTTACTCAAGGGAAGCACTGTTATACCGATATCTCAAATTGACAACAGTACTTTATTGTAATAAAACTTCAAGGTTTTACGACGCAACAGTAAAAAGTTACAACTTTTCAATGTTGCAAACTTTGATAGTTATATTACGCACAGTATAAAAGTTAGTGAATTTTGAAGTTGCACCAGTGTTTCATTTTTTACTCAAGGGTAGCACTGTTTTACCGATATTTCAAATTGACAATAGAATTTTATTGTCACAAAATTTTGAGGTTTTATGACGCACCAGTAAAAAGTTACAGCATTTCAATGTTGCAAACTTTGATAGTTATATTACGCACAGTATAAAAGTTAGTGAATTTTGAAGTTTCATCAGTGTTTCATTTTTACGCAATTGTAGCACTGTTATACCTATATCTCAAATTGACAATAGTACATTATTATCACAAAATTTCAAGGTCTTATGATGCTCCAGTAAAAAGTTACAGCATTTCAACGTTGCAAACTTCGATAGTTATATTACTCACAGTATAAAAGTTAGTGAATTTTGTAGTTGCATCAGTGTTTGATTTTTACTCAAGGGTAGCACGGTTTTACCGATATTTCAAATAGACAATAGAATTTTATTGTCACAAAACTTCCAGGTTTTATGACGCACTAGTAAAAAGTTACAGCATTTCAATGTTGCAAACTTTGATAGTTATATAACACACAGTATAAAACTTAGTGAATTTTGAAGTTTCATCAGTGTTTCATTTTTACGCAAGGGTAGCACTGTTATACCGATATCTCAAATTGACAATAGTACTTTATTCTCACAAAATTTCTAGGTCTTATGACGCTCCAGTAAAATGTAACAGCATTTCAATGTTGCAAACTTTGATAGTTACATTCCGCACAGATTAAAAGTTACTGAAATTTGAAGTTGCATCAGTGTTTCATTTTGTACTCAAAGGTAGCACTGTTATACCGATATTTTAAATTGACAATAGTACTTTATTGTCAAAAAATTTCAAGGCCTTATGACGCACATATAAAAAGTTACAGCATTTCAATGTTGCAAACTTTGATAGTTATATTACGAACAGTATAAATGTTTGTGAATTTTTAAGTTGCATCAGTGTTTCATTCTTTACTCAAGGGAAGCACTTTTATACCGATATTTCAAATTCACAAGAGTACTTTATTGTCACAAAATTTCAAGTTTCTATGACGCACCAGTAAAAAGTTACAGCATTTCAATGTTGCAAACTTTGATAGTTATATTACGCACAGTATAAAAGTTAGCGAATTTTTAAGTTGCTTCAGTGTTTCATTTTTTACTCAAAGGTAGCACTGTTATACCGATCTTTTAAATTGACAATAGTACTTTATGGTCACAAAATTTTAAGGTATTATGACGCTCCAGTAAAAAGTTACAGCATTTCAATATTGCAAACTTTGATAGTTATATTACGCACAGTATAAAAGTTAGTGAATTTTGAAGTTGCATAAGTGTTTCATTTTTTACTCAAAGGTAGCACTGTTATACCGATATTTTAAATTGACAATAGTACTTTATTGTCACAAAATTTCAAGGTACTATGACGCTCCAGTAAAAAGTTACAGCATTTCAATATTGCAAACTTTGATAGTTTTGTTACGCACAGTATAAAAGTTAGTGAACTTTGAAGTTGTATCATTGTTTCATTTATTACTCAAGGGAAGCACTGTTATACCGATATCTCAAATTAACAATAGTACTTTATTGTCACAAAATTTCAAGTTTTTATGAAGCACCAGTAAAAAGTTACAGCATTTCAATGTTGCAAACTTTGATAGGTATGACGCACCAATAAAAAATGACAGCATTTCAATGTTGCAAACTTTGATAGTTATATTTCACACAGTATAAAAGTTATTGAATTTTGTAGTTGCATCAGTGTTTCATTTTTTACTCAAGTGTAGCACTGTTTTACCGATATTTCAAATTGACAATAGAATTTTATTGTCACAAAATTTCGAGGTTTTATGACGCACCAGTAAAAAGTTACAGCATTTCAATGTTGCAAACTTTGATAGTTATATTACGCACAGTATAAAAGTTAGTGAATTTTGAAGTTTCATCAGTGTTTCATTTTTACGCAAGGGTAGCACTGTTATACCGATATTTCAAATTGACAATAGTACATTATTATCACAAAATTTCAAGGTCTTATGACGCTCCAGTAAAAAGTTACAGCATTTCAATGTTGCAAACTTTGAAAATAATATTATTCACAGCATAAAAGTTAGTGAATTTTGTAGTTGCATCAGTGTTTGATTTTTACTCAAGGGTAGCCCTGTTTTACCGATATTTCAAATAGACAATAGAATTTTATTGTCACAAAATTTCGAGGTTTTATGACGCACCAGTAAAAAGTTACCGCATTTCAATGTTGCAAACTTTCATAGTTATATTACGCACAGTATAAAAGTTTGTGAATTTTTAAGTTGCATCAGTGTTTCATTCTTTACTCAAGGGAAGCACTTTTATACCGATATTTCAAATTGACAAGAGTACTTTATTGTCACAATATTTCAAGTTCTTATGACGCACCAGTAAAAAGTTAAAGCATTTCAATGTTGCAAACTTTGATAGTTATATTACGCACAGTATAAAAGTTAGTGAATTTTGAAGTTGCATCAGTGTTTCATTTTTTACTCAAAAGTAGCACTGTTATACCGATACTTTAAATTGACAATCGTACTATATTGTCACAAAATTTCAAGGTACTATGACGCTCCAGTAAAAAGTTACAGCATTTCAATGTTGCAAACTTTGAAAATTATATTATTCACAGTATAAAAGTTAGTGAATTTTGTAGTTGCATCAGTGTTTGATTTTTACTCAAGGGTAGCCCTGTTTTACCGATATTTCAAATAGACAATAGAATTTTATTGTCACAAAATTTCAAGTTCTTATGACGCACCAGTAAAAAGTTACAGCATTTCAATGTTGCAAACTTTGATAGTTATATTACGCAAAGGATAAAAGTTAGTGAATTTTGAAGTTGCATCAGTGTTTCATTTTTTACTCAAAAGTAGCACTGTTATACCGATATTTTAAATTGACTATCGTACTATATTGTCACAAAATTTCAAGGTACTATGACGCTCCAGTAAAAAGTTACAGCATATCAATATTGCAAACTTTGATAGTTTTGTTACGCACAGTATAAAAGTTAGTGAACTTTGAAGTTGTATCATTGTTTCATTTTTTACTCAAGGGAAGCACTGTTATACCGATATCTCAAATTGACAATAGTACTTTATTGTCACAAAATTTCAAGTTTTTATGAAGCACCAGTAAAAAGTTACAGCATTTCAATGTTGCAAACTTTGATAGGTATGACGCACCAATAAAAAATGACAGCATTTCAATGTTGCAATCTTTGATAGTTATATTTCACACAGAATAAAAGTTATTGAATTTTGTAGTTGCATCAGAGTTTCATTTTTTACTCAAGTGTAGCACGGTTTTACCGATATTTCAAATTGACAATAGAATTTTATTGTCACAAAATTTCGAGGTTTTACGACGCACCAGTAAAAAGTTACAGCATTTCAATGTTGCAAACTTTGATAGTTATATTACGCACAGTATAAAAGTTAGTGAATTTTGAAGTTTCATCAGTGTTTCATTTTTACGCAAGGGTAGCACTGTTATACCGATATCTCAAATTGACAATAGTACATTATTATCACAAAATTTCAACGTCTTATGACGCTCCAGTAAAAAGTTACAGCATTTCAATGTTGCAAACTTTGAAAATTATATTATTCACAGTATAAAAGTTTGTGAATTTTGTAGTTGCATCAGTGTTTGATTTTTACTCAAGGGTAGCCCTGTTTTACCGATATTTCAAATAGACAATAGAATTTTATTGTCACAAAATTTCGAGGTTTTATGACGCACCAGTAAAAAGTTACCGCATTTCAATGTTGCAAACTTTGATAGTTATATTACGCACAGTATAAAAGTTAGTGAACTTTGAAGTTGTATCATTGTTTCATTTATTACTCAAGGGAAGCACTGTTATACCGATATCTCAAATTAACAATAGTACTTTATTGTCACAAAATTTCAAGTTTTTATGAAGCACCAGTAAAAAGTTACAGCATTTCAATGTTGCAAACTTTGATAGGTATGACGCACCAATAAAAAATGACAGCATTTCAATGTTGCAAACTTTGATAGTTATATTTCACACAGTATAAAAGTTATTGAATTTTGTAGTTGCATCAGTGTTTCATTTTTTACTCAAGTGTAGCACTGTTTTACCGATATTTCAAATTGACAATAGAATTTTATTGTCACAAAATTTCGAGGTTTTATGACGCACCAGTAAAAAGTTACAGCATTTCAATGTTGCAAACTTTGATAGTTATATTACGCACAGTATAAAAGTTAGTGAATTTTGAAGTTTCATCAGTGTTTCATTTTTACGCAAGGGTAGCACTGTTATACCGATATTTCAAATTGACAATATAACATTATTATCACAAAATTTCAAGGTCTTATGACGCTCCAGTAAAAAGTTACAGCATTTCAATGTTGCAAACTTTGAAAATAATATTACGCACAGCATAAAAGTTAGTGAATTTTGTAGTTGCATCAGTGTTTGATTTTTACTCAAGGGTAGCCCTGTTTTACCGATATTTCAAATAGACAATAGAATTTTATTGTCACAAAATTTCGAGGTTTTATGACGCACCAGTAAAAAGTTACCGCATTTCAATGTTGCAAACTTTGATATTTATATTACGCACAGTATAAAAGTTTGTGAATTTTTAAGTTGCATCAGTGTTTCATTCTTTAATCAAGGGAAGCACTGTTATACCGATATTTCAAATTGGCAAGAGTACTTTACTGTCACAAAATTTCAAGTTCTTATGACGCACCCGTAAAAAGTTACAGCATTTCAATGTTGCAAACTTTGATAGTTATATTACGCACAGTATAAAAGTTAGTGAATTTTGAAGTTGCATCAGTGTTTCATTTTTTACTCAAAAGTAGCACTGTTATACCGATATTTTAAATTGACAATCGTACTATATTGTCACAAAATTTCAAGGTACTATGACGCTCCAGTAAAAAGTTACAGCATTTCAATGTTGCAAACTTTGAAAATTATATTATTCACAGTATAAAAGTTAGTGAATTTTGTAGTTGTATCAGTGTTTGATTTTTACTCAAGGGTAGCCCTGTTTTACCGATATTTTAAATTGACAATAGTACTTTATTGTCAAAAAATTTCAAGGTCTTATGACGCACATATAAAAAGTTACAGCATTTCAATGTTGCAAACTTTGATAGTTATATTACGAACAGTATAAAAGTTTGTGAATTTTTAAGTTGCATCAGTGTTTCATTCTTTACTCAAGGGAAGCACTTTTATACCGATCTTTTAAATTGACAATAGTACTTTATGGTCACAAAATTTTAAGGTATTATGACGCTCCAGTAAAAAGTTACAGCATTTCAATATTGCAAACTTTGATAGTTATATTACGCACAGTATAAAAGTTAGTGAATTTTGAAGTTGCATAAGTGTTTCATTTTTTACTCAAAAGTAGCACTGATATACCGATATTTTAAATTGACAATAGTACTTTATTGTCACAAAATTTCAAGGTACTATGACGCTCCAGTAAAAAGTTACAGCATTTCAATATTGCAAACTTTGATAGTTTTGTTACGCACAGTATAAAAGTTAGTGAACTTTGAAGTTGTATCATTGTTTAATTTATTACTCAAGGGAAGCACTGTTATACCGATATCTCAAATTAACAATAGTACTTTATTGTCACAAAATTTCAAGTTTTTATGAAGCACCAGTAAAAAGTTACAGCATTTCAATGTTGCAAACTTTGATAGGTATGACGCACCAATAAAAAATGACAGCATTTCAATGTTGCAATCTTTGATAGTTATATTTCACACAGAATAAAAGTTATTGAATTTTGTAGTTGCATCAGAGTTTCATTTTTTACTCAAGTATAGCACGGTTTTACCGATATTTCAAATTGACAATAGAATTTTATTGTCACAAAATTTCGAGGTTTTACGACGCACCAGTAAAAAGTTACAGCATTTCAATGTTGCAAACTTTGATAGTTATATTACGCACAGTATAAAAGTTAGTGAATTTTGAAGTTTCATCAGTGTTTCATTTTTACGCAAGGGTAGCACTGTTATACCGATATCTCAAATTGCCAATAGTACATTATTATCACAAAATTTCAACGTCTTATGACGCTCCAGTAAAAAGTTACAGCATTTCAATGTTGCAAACTTTGAAAATTATATTATTCACAGTATAAAAGTTAGTGAATTTTGTAGTTGCATCAGTGTTTGATTTTTACTCAAGGGTAGCCCTGTTTTACCGATATTTCAAATAGACAATAGAATTTTATTGTCACAAAATTTCGAGGTTTTATGACGCACCAGTAAAAAGTTACCGCATTTCAATGTTGCAAACTTTGATAGTTATATTACGCACAGTATAAAAGTTAGTGAACTTTGAAGTTGTATCATTGTTTCATTTATTACTCAAGGGAAGCACTGTTATACCGATATCTCAAATTAACAATAGTACTTTATTGTCACAAAATTTCAAGTTTTTTTGAAGCACCAGTAAAAAGTTACAGCATTTCAATGTTGCAAACTTTGATAGGTATGACGCACCAATAAAAAATGACAGCATTTCAATGTTGCAAACTTTGATAGTTATATTTCACACAGTATAAAAGTTATTGAATTTTGTAGTTGCATCAGTGTTTCATTTTTTACTCAAGTGTAGCACTGTTTTACCGATATTTCAAATTGACAATAGAATTTTATTGTCACAAAATTTCGAGGTTTTATGACGCACCAGTAAAAAGTTACAGCATTTCAATGTTGCAAACTTTGATAGTTATATTACGCACAGTATAAAAGTTAGTGAATTTTGAAGTTTCATCAGTGTTTCATTTTTACGCAAGGGTAGCACTGTTATACCGATATTTCAAATTGACAATAGTACATTATTATCACAAAATTTCAAGGTCTTATGACACTCCAGTAAAAAGTTACAGCATTTCAATGTTGCAAACTTTGAAAATTATATTATTCACAGTATAAAAGTTAGTGAATTTTGTAGTTGCATCAGTGTTTGATTTTTACTCAAGGGTAGCCCTGTTTTACCGATATTTCAAATAGACAATAGAATTTTATTGTCACAAAATTTCGAGGTTTTATGACGCACCAGTAAAAAGTTACCGCATTTCAATGTTGCAAACTTTGATAGTTATATTACGCACAGTATAAAAGTTTGTGAATTTTTAAGTTGCATCAGTGTTTCATTCTTTAATCAAGGGAAGCACTGTTATACCGATATTTCAAATTGGCAAGAGTACTTTACTGTCACAAAATTTCAAGTTCTTATGACGCACCAGTAAAAAGTTACAGCATTTCAATGTTGCAAACTTTGATAGTTATATTACGCACAGTATAAAAGTTAGTGAATTTTGAAGTTGCATCAGTGTTTCATTTTTTACTCAAAAGTAGCACTGTTATACCGATATTTTAAATTGACAATCGTACTATATTGTCACAAAATTTCAAGGTACTATGACGCTCCAGTAAAAAGTTACAGCATTTCAATGTTGCAAACTTTGAAAATTATATTATTCACAGTATAAAAGTTAGTGAATTTTGTAGTTGCATCAGTGTTTGATTTTTACTCAAGGGTAGCCCTGTTTTACCGATATTTTAAATTGACAATAGTACTTTATTGTCAAAAAATTTCAAGGTCTTATGACGCACATATAAAAAGTTACAGCATTTCAATGTTGCAAACTTTGATAGTTATATTACGAACAGTATAAAAGTTTGTGAATTTTTAAGATGCATCAGTGTTTCATTCTTTACTCAAGGGAAGCACTTTTATACCGATCTTTTAAATTGACAATAGTACTTTATGGTCACAAAATTTTAAGGTATTATGACGCTCCAGTAAAAAGTTACAGCATTTCAATATTGCAAACTTTGATAGTTATATTACGCACAGTATAAAAGTTAGTGAATTTTGAAGTTGCATAAGTGTTTCATTTTTTACTCAAAAGTAGCACTGTTATACCGATATTTTAAATTGACAATAGTACTTTATTGTCACAAAATTTCAAGGTACTATGACGCTCCAGTAAAAAGTTACAGCATTTCAATATTGCAAACTTTGATAGTTTTGTTACGCACAGTATAAAAGTTAGTGAACTTTGAAGTTGTATCATTGTTTCATTTATTACTCAAGGGAAGCACTGTTATACCGATATCTCAAATTAACAATAGTACTTTATTGTCACAAAATTTCAAGTTTTTATGAAGCACCAGTAAAAAGTTACAGCATTTCAATGTTGCAAACTTTGATAGGTATGACGCACCAATAAAAAATGACAGCATTTCAATGTTGCAAACTTTGATAGTTATATTTCACACAGTATAAAAGTTATTGAATTTTGTAGTTGCATCAGTGTTTCATTTTTTACTCAAGTGTAGCACTGTTTTACCGATATTTCAAATTGACAATAGAATTTTATTGTCACAAAATTTCGAGGTTTTATGACGCACCAGTAAAAAGTTACAGCATTTCAATGTTGCAAACTTTAATAGTTATATTACGCACAGTATAAAAGTTAGTGAATTTTGAAGTTTCATCAGTGTTTCATTTTTACTCAAGGGTAGCACTGTTATACCGATATCTGAAATTGACAATAGAACATTATTATCACAAAATTTCAAGGTCTTATGACGCTCCAGTAAAAAGTTACAGCATTTCAATGTTGCAAACTTTGAAAATAATATTACGCACAGCATAAAAGTTAGTGAATTTTGAAGTTGCATCAGTGTTTGATTTTTACTCAAGGGTAGCCCTGTTTTACCGATATTTCAAATAGACAATAGAATTTTATTGTCACAAAATTTTGAGGTTTTATGACGCACCAGTAAAAAGTTACCGCATTTCAATGTTGCAAACTTTGATAGTTATATTACGCACAGTATAAAAGTTTGTGAATTTTTAAGTTGCATCAGTGTTTCATTCTTTAATCAAGGGAAGCACTGCTATACCGATATTTCAAATTGGCAAGATTACTTTACTGTCACAAAATTTCAAGTTCTTATGACGCACCAGTAAAAAGTTACAGCATTTCAATGTTGCAAACTTTGATAGTTATATTACGCACAGTATAAAAGTTAGTGAATTTTGAAGTTGCATCAGTGTTTCATTTTTTACTCAAAAGTAGCACTGTTATACCGATATTTTAAATTGACAATCGTACTATATTGTCACAAAATTTCAAGGTACTATGACGCTCCAGTAAAAAGTTACAGCATTTCAATGTTGCAAACTTTGAAAATTATATTATTCACAGTATAAAAGTTAGGGAATTTTGTAGTTGCATCATTGTTTGATTTTTACTCAAGGGTAGCCCTGTTTTACCGATATTTCAAATAGACAATAGAATTTTATTGTCACAAAATTTCAAGTTCTTATGACGCACCAGTAAAAAGTTACAGCATTTCAATGTTGCAAACTTTGATAGTTATATTACGCAAAGTATAAAAGTTAGTGAATTTTGAAGTTGCATCAGTGTTTCATTTTTTACTCAAAAGTAGCACTGTTATACCGATATTTTAAATTGACAATCGTACTATATTGTCACAAAATTTCAAGGTGCTATGACGCTCCAGTAAAAAGTTACAGCATATCAATATTGCAAACTTTGATAGTTTTGTTACGCACAGTATAAAAGTTAGTGAACTTTGAAGTTGTATCATTGTTTCATTTTTTACTCAAGGGAAGCACTGTTATACCGATATCTCAAATTGACAATAGTACTTTATTGTCACAAAATTTCAAGTTTTTATGAAGCACCAGTAAAAAGTTACAGCATTTCAATGTTGCAAACTTTGATAGGTATGACGCACCAATAAAAAATGACAGCATTTCAATGTTGCAATCTTTGATAGTTATATTTCACACAGAATAAAAGTTATTGAATTTTGTAGTTGCATCAGAGTTTCATTTTTTACTCAAGTGTAGCACGGTTTTACCGATATTTCAAATTGACAATAGAATTTTATTGTCACAAAATTTCGAGGTTTTACGACGCACCAGTAAAAAGTTACAGCATTTCAATGTTGCAAACTTTGATAGTTATATTACGCACAGTATAAAAGTTAGTGAATTTTGAAGTTTCATCAGTGTTTCATTTTTACGCAAGGGTAGCACTGTTATACCGATATCTCAAATTGACAATAGTACATTATTATCACAAAATTTCAACGTCTTATGACGCTCCAGTAAAAAGTTACAGCATTTCAATGTTGCAAACTTTGAAAATTATATTATTCACAGTATAAAAGTTAGTGAATTTTGTAGTTGCATCAGTGTTTGATTTTTACTCAAGGGTAGCCCTGTTTTACCGATATTTCAAATAAACAATAGAATTTTATTGTCACAAAATTTCGAGGTTTTATGACGCACCAGTAAAAAGTTACCGCATTTCAATGTTGCAAACTTTGATAGTTATATTACGCACAGTATAAAAATTAGTGAACTTTCAAGTTGTATCATTGTTTCATTTTTTACTCAAGGGAAGCACTGTTATACCGATATCTCAAATTAACAATAGTACTTTATTGTCACAAAATTTCAAGTTTTTATGAAGCACCAGTAAAAAGTTACAGCATTTCAATGTTGCAAACTTTGATAGGTATGACGCACCAATAAAAAATGACAGCATTTCAATGTTGCAAACTTTGATAGTTATATTTCACACAGTATAAAAGTTATTGAATTTTGTAGTTGCATCAGTGTTTCATTTTTTACTCAAGTGTAGCACTGTTTTACCGATATTTCAAATTGACAATAGAATTTTATTGTCACAAAATTTCGAGGTTTTATGACGCACCAGTAAAAAGTTACAGCATTTCAATGTTGCAAACTTTGATAGTTATATTACGCACAGTATAAAAGTTAGTGAATTTTGAAGTTTCATCAGTGTTTCATTTTTACGCAAGGGTAGCACTGTTATACCGATATCTCAAATTGACAATAGAACATTATTATCACAAAATTTCAAGGTCTTATGACGCTCCAGTAAAAAGTTACAGCATTTCAATGTTGCAAACTTTGAAAATAATATTACGCACAGCATAAAAGTTAGTGAATTTTGTAGTTGCATCAGTGTTTGATTTTTACTCAAGGGTAGCCCTGTTTTACCGATATTTCAAATAGACAATAGAATTTTATTGTCACAAAATTTCGAGGTTTTATGACGCACCAGTAAAAAGTTACCGCATTTCAATGTTGCAAACTTTGATAGTTATATTACGCACAGTATAAAAGTTAGTGAATTTTTAAGTTGCATCAGTGTTTCATTCTTTAATCAAGGGAAGCACTGTTATACCGATATTTCAAATTGGCAAGAGTACTTTACTGTCACAAAATTTCAAGTTCTTATGACGCACCAGTAAAAAGTTACAGCATTTCAATGTTGCAAACTTTGATAGTTATATTACGCACAGTATAAAAGTTAGTGAATTTTGAAGTTGCATCAGTGTTTCAATTTTTACTCAAAAGTAGCACTGTTATACCGATATTTTAAATTGACAATCGTACTATATTGTCACAAAATTTCAAGGTACTATGACGCTCCAGTAAAAAGTTACAGCATTTCAATGTTGCAAACTTTGAAAATTATATTATTCACAGTATAAAAGTTAGTGAATTTTGTAGTTGCATCAGTGTTTGATTTTTACTCAAGGGTAGCCCTGTTTTACCGATATTTCAAATAGACAATAGAATTTTATTGTCACAAAATTTCAAGTTCTTATGACGCACCAGTAAAAAGTTACAGCATTTCAATGTTGCAAACTTTGATAGTTATATTACGCAAAGTATAAAAGTTAGTGAATTTTGAAGTTGCATCAGTGTTTCATTTTTTACTCAAAAGTAGCACTGTTATACCGATATTTTAAATTGACAATCGTACTATATTGTCACAAAATTTCAAGGTACTATGACGCTCCAGTAAAAAGTTACAGCATATCAATATTGCAAACTTTGATAGTTTTGTTACGCACAGTATAAAAGTTAGTGAACTTTGAAGTTGTATCATTGTTTCATTTTTACTCAAGGGAAGCACTGTTATACCGATATCTCAAATTGACAATAGTACTTTATTGTCACAAAATTTCAAGTTTTTATGAAGCACCAGTAAAAAGTTACAGCATTTCAATGTTGCAAACTTTGATAGGTATGACGCACCAATAAAAAATGACAGCATTTCAATGTTGCAATCTTTGATAGTTATATTTCACACAGTATAAAAGTTATTGAATTTTGAAGTTTCATCAGTGTTTCATTTTTACGCAAGGGTAGCACTGTTATACCGATATTTCAAATTGACAATAGTACATTATTATCACAAAATTTCAAGGTCTTATGACGCTCCAGTAAAAAGTTACAGCATTTCAATGTTGCAAACTTTGAAAATAATATTACGCACAGCATAAAAGTTAGTGAATTTTGTAGTTGCATCAGTGTTTGATTTTTACTCAAGGGTAGCCCTGTTTTACCGATATTTCAAATAGACAATAGAATTTTATTGTCACAAAATTTCGAGGTTTTATGACGCACCAGTAAAAAGTTACCGCATTTCAATGTTGCAAACTTTGATAGTTATATTACGCACAGTATAAAAGTTAGTGAATTTTTAAGTTGCATCAGTGTTTCATTCTTTAATCAAGGGAAGCACTGTTATACCGATATTTCAAATTGGCAAGAGTACTTTACTGTCACAAAATTTCAAGTTCTTATGACGCACCAGTAAAAAGTTACAGCATTTCAATGTTGCAAACTTTGATAGTTATATTACGCACAGTATAAAAGTTAGTGAATTTTGAAGTTGCATCAGTGTTTCAATTTTTACTCAAAAGTAGCACTGTTATACCGATATTTTAAATTGACAATCGTACTATATTGTCACAAAATTTCAAGGTACTATGACGCTCCAGTAAAAAGTTACAGCATTTCAATGTTGCAAACTTTGAAAATTATATTATTCACAGTATAAAAGTTAGTGAATTTTGTAGTTGCATCAGTGTTTGATTTTTACTCAAGGGTAGCCCTGTTTTACCGATATTTCAAATAGACAATAGAATTTTATTGTCACAAAATTTCAAGTTCTTATGACGCACCAGTAAAAAGTTACAGCATTTCAATGTTGCAAACTTTGATAGTTATATTACGCAAAGTATAAAAGTTAGTGAATTTTGAAGTTGCATCAGTGTTTCATTTTTTACTCAAAAGTAGCACTGTTATACCGATATTTTAAATTGACAATCGTACTATATTGTCACAAAATGTCAAGGTACTATGACGCTCCAGTAAAAAGTTACAGCATATCAATATTGCAAACTTTGATAGTTTTGTTACGCACAGTATAAAAGTTAGTGAACTTTGAAGTTGTATCATTGTTTCATTTTTACTCAAGGGAAGCACTGTTATACCGATATCTCAAATTGACAATAGTACTTTATTGTCACAAAATTTCAAGTTTTTATGAAGCACCAGTAAAAAGTTACAGCATTTCAATGTTGCAAACTTTGATAGGTATGACGCACCAATAAAAAATGACAGCATTTCAATGTTGCAATCTTTGATAGTTATATTTCACACAGAATAAAAGTTATTGAATTTTGTAGTTGCATCAGAGTTTCATTTTTTACTCAAGTGTAGCCCTGTTTTACCGATATTTCAAATAGACAATAGAATTTTATTGTCACAAAATTTCGAGGTTTTATGACGCACCAGTAAAAAGTTACCGCATTTCAATGTTGCAAACTTTGATAGTTATATTACGCACAGTATAAAAATTAGTGAACTTTCAAGTTGTATCATTGTTTCATTTTTTACTCAAGGGAAGCACTGTTATACCGATATCTCAAATTAACAATAGTACTTTATTGTCACAAAATTTCAAGTTTTTATGAAGCACCAGTAAAAAGTTACAGCATTTCAATGTTGCAAACTTTGATAGGTATGACGCACCAATAAAAAATGACAGCATTTCAATGTTGCAAACTTTGATAGTTATATTTCACACAGTATAAAAGTTATTGAATTTTGTAGATCAGTGTTTCATTTTTTACTCAAGTGTAGCACTGTTTTACCGATATTTCAAATTGACAATAGAATTTTATTGTCACAAAATTTCGAGGTTTTATGACGCACCAGTAAAAAGTTACAGCATTTCAATGTTGCAAACTTTGATAGTTATATTACGCACAGTATAAAAGTTAGTGAATTTTGAAGTTTCATCAGTGTTTCATTTTTACGCAAGGGTAGCACTGTTATACCGATATTTCAAATTGACAATAGTACATTATTATCACAAAATTTCAAGGTCTTATGACCGATATTTCAAATTGACAATAGAATTTTATTGTCACAAAATTTCGAGGTTTTATGACGCACCAGTAAAAAGTTACAGCATTTCAATGTTGCAAACTTTGATAGTTATATTACGCACAGTATAAAAGTTAGTGAATTTTGAAGTTTCATCAGTGTTTCATTTTTACGCAAGGGTAGCACTGTTATACCGATATTTCAAATTGACAATAGTACATTATTATCACAAAATTTCAAGGTCTTATGACGCTCCAGTAAAAAGTTACAGCATTTCAATGTTGCAAACTTTGAAAATAATATTACGCACAGTATAAAAGTTAGTGAATTTTGTAGTTGCATCAGTGTTTGATTTTTACTCAAGGGTAGCCCTGTTTTACCGATATTTCAAATAGACAATAGAATTTTATTGTCACAAAATTTCGAGGTTTTATGACGCACCAGTAAAAAGTTACCGCATTTCAATGTTGCAAACTTTGATAGTTATATTACGCACAGTATAAAAGTTAGTGAATTTTTAAGTTGCATCAGTGTTTCATTCTTTAATCAAGGCAAGCACTGTTATACCGATATTTCAAATTGGCAAGAGTACTTTACTGTCACAAAATTTCAAGTTCTTATGACGCACCAGTAAAAAGTTACAGCATTTCAATGTTGCAAACTTTGATAGTTATATTACGCACAGTATAAAAGTTAGTGAATTTTGAAGTTGCATCAGTGTTTCAATTTTTACTCAAAAGTAGCACTGTTATACCGATATTTTAAATTGACAATCGTACTATATTGTCACAAAATTTCAACGTACTATGAGGCTCCAGTAAAAAGTTACAGCATTTCAATATTGCAAACTTTGAAAATTATATTATTCACAGTATAAAAGTTAGTGAATTTTGTAGTTGCATCAGTGTTTGATTTTTACTCAAGGGTAGCCCTGTTTTACCGATATTTCAAATAGACAATAGAATTTTATTGTCACAAAATTTCAAGGTCTTATGACGCACCAGTAAAAAGTTACAGCATTTCAATGTTGCAAACTTTGATAGTTATATTACGCAAAGTATAAAAGTTAGTGAATTTTGAAGTTGCATCAGTGTTTCATTTTTTACTCAAAGGTAGCACTGTTATACCGATATTTTAAATTGACAATCGTACTATATTGTCACAAAATTTCAAGGTACTATGACGCTCCAGTAAAAAGTTACAGCATATCAATATTGCAAACTTTGATAGTTTTGTTACGCACAGTATAAAAGTTAGTGAACTTTGAAGTTGTATCATTGTTTCATTTTTACTCAAGGGAAGCACTGTTATACCGATATCTCAAATTGACAATAGTACTTTATTGTCACAAAATTTCAAGTTTTTATGAAGCACCAGTAAAAAGTTACAGCATTTCAATGTTGCAAACTTTGATAGGTATGACGCACCAATAAAAAATGACAGCATTTCAATGTTGCAATCTTTGATAGTTATATTTCACACAGAATAAAAGTTATTGAATTTTGTAGTTGCATCAGAGTTTCATTTTTTACTCAAGTGTAGCACGGTTTTACCGATATTTCAAATTGACAATAGAATTTTATTGTCACAAAATTTCGAGGTTTTACGACGCACCAGTAAAAAGTTACAGCATTTCAATGTTGCAAACTTTGATAGTTATATTACGCACAGTATAAAAGTTAGTGAATTTTGAAGTTTCATCAGTGTTTCATTTTTACGCAAGGGTAGCACTGTTATACCGATATCTCAAATTGACAATAGTACATTATTATCACAAAATTTCAACGTCTTATGACGCTCCAGTAAAAAGTTACAGCATTTCAATATTGCAAACTTTGAAAATTATATTATTCACAGTATAAAAGTTAGTGAATTTTGTAGTTGCATCAGTGTTTGATTTTTACTCAAGGGTAGCCCTGTTTTACCGATATTTCAAATAGACAATAGAATTTTATTGTCACAAAATTTCGAGGTTTTATGACGCACCAGTAAAAAGTTACCGCATTTCAATGTTGCAAACTTTGATAGTTATATTACGCACAGTATAAAAGTTAGTGAACTTTCAAGTTGTATCATTGTTTCATTTTTTACTCATGGGAAGCACTGTTATACCGATATCTCAAATTAACAATAGTACTTTATTGTCACAAAATTTCAACTTTTTATGAAGCACCAGTAAAAAGTTACAGCATTTCAATGTTGCAAACTTTGATAGGTATGACGCACCAATAAAAAATGACAGCATTTCAATGTTGCAATCTTTGATAGTTATATTTCACACAGTATAAAAGTTATTGAATTTTGTAGTTGCATCAGAGTTTCATTTTTTACTCAAGTGTAGAACGGTTTTACCGATATTTCAAATTGACAATAGAATTTTATTGTCACAAAATTTCGAGGTTTTATGACGCACCAGTAAAAAGTTACAGCATTTCAATGTTGCAAACTTTGATAGTTATATTACGCACAGTATAAAAGTTAGTGAATTTTGAAGTTTCATCAGTGTTTCATTTTTACGCAAGGGTAGCACTGTTATACCGATATCTCAAATTGACAATAGTACATTATTATCACAAAATTTCAAGGTCTTATGACGCTCCAGTAAAAAGTTACAGCATTTCAATGTTGCAAACTTTGAAAGTTATATTATTCACAGTATAAAAGTTAGTGAATTTTGTAGTTGCATCAGTGTTTGATTTTTACTCAAGGGTAGCCCTGTTTTACCGATATTTCAAATAGACAATAGAATTTTATTGTCACAAAATTTCGAGGTTTTATGACGCACCAGTAAAAAGTTACCGCATTTCAATGTAGCAAACTTTGATAGTTATATTACGCACAGTATAAAAGTTTGTGAATTTTTAAGTTGCATCAGTGTTTCATTCTTTAATCAAGGGAAGCACTGTTATACCGATATTTCAAATTGACAAGAGTACTTTACTGTCACAAAATTTCAAGTTCTTATGACGCACCAGTAAAAAGTTACAGCATTTCAATGTTGCAAACTTTGATAGTTATATTACGCACAGTATAAAAGTTAGTGAATTTTGAAGTTTCATCAGTGTTTCATTTTTACTCAAGGGTAGCACTGTTATACCGATATTTCAAATTGACAAGAGTACTTTATTGTCACAAAATTTCAAGTTTTTATGACGCACCAGTAAAAAGTTACAGCATTTCAATGTTCCAAACTTTGATAGTTATATAACGCACAGTATAAAACTTAGTGAATTTTTAAGTTGCGTCAGTGTTTCATTTTTTACTCAAAGTTAGCACTGTTATACCGATATTTTAAATTGACAATAGTACTTATTGTCAAAAAATTTCAAGGTCTTATGACGCACATGTAAAAAGTTATAGCATTTCAATGTTGCAAACTTTGATAGTTATATTACGCACCGTATAAAAGTTTGAGAATTTTTAAGTTGCATCAGTGTTTCCTTCTTTACTCAAGGGAAGCACTGTTATACCGATATTTCAAATTGACAAGAGTACTTTATTGTCACAAAATTTCAAGTTCTTATGACACACCAGTAAAAAGTTACAGCATTTCAATGTTGCAAACTTTGATAGTTATATTACGCACAGTATAAAAGTTAGTGAACTTTTAATCTGCTTCAGTGTTTCATTATTTACTCAAAGGTAGCACTGTTATACCGATATTTTAAGTTGATAATAGTACTTTATTGTCACAAAATTTCATGTTCTTATGACGCACCAGTAAAAAGTTACAGCATTTCAATGTTGCAAACTTTGATAATTATTTAACGCACAGTATAAAAGTTAGTGAATTTTTAAGTTGCATCAGTGTTTCATTTTTTACTCAAAGGTAGCACTGTTATACCGATATTTTAAATTGACAATAGTACTTTATTGTCAAAAGATTTCAAGGTCTTATGATGCAAAGGTAGCACTGTTAAACCGATCTTTTAAATTGACAATAGTACTTTATGGTCACAAAATTTTAAGGCATTATGACGCTCCAGTAAAAAGTTACAGCATTTCAATATTGCAAACTTTAATAGTTTTGTTACGCACAGTATAAAAGTTAGTGAACTTTGAAGTTGTATCATTGTTTCATTTTTTACTCAAGGGAAGCACTGCTATACCGATATCTCAAATTGACAATAGTACTTTATTGTCACAAAATTTCAAGTTTTTATGAAGCACCAGTAAAAAGTTACAGTATTTCAATGTTGCAAACTTTGATAGGTATGACGCACCAATAAAAAATGACAGCATTTCAATGTTGCAAACTTTGATAGTTATATTACGCACAGTATAAAAGTTAGTGAATTTTGAAGTTTCATCAGTGTTTCATTTTTACGCATGGGTAGCACTGTTACACCGATATCTCAAATTGACAATAGTACATTATTATCACAAAATTTCAAGATCTTATGACGCTCCAGTAAAAAGTTACAGCATTTCAATGTTGCAAACTTTGATAGTTATAATATTCACAGTATAAAAGTTAGTGAATTTTGTAGTTGCATCAGTGTTTGATTTTTACTCAAGGGTAGCCCTGTTTTACCGATATTTCAAGTAGACAATAGAATTTTATCACAAAATTTCGAGGTTTTATGACGCACCAGTAAAAAGTTAACGCATTTCCATGTTGCAAACTTTGATAGTTATATTAAGCACAGTATAAAAGTTAGTGAATTTTGAAGTTTCATCAGTGTTTCATTTTTACTCAAGGGTAGCACTGTTATACCGATATTTCAAATTGACAAGAGTACTTTATTGTCACAAAATTTCAAGTTCTTATGACGCATCAGTAAAAAGTTACAGCATTTCAATGTTGCAAACTTTGATAGTTATATAACGCACAGTATAAAACTTAGTGAATTTTGAAGTTGCATCAGATGTTCATGTTTTATTCAAAGGTAGCACTGTTATACCGATATTTTAAATTGACAATAGTACTTTATTCTCAAAAAATTTCAAGTTCTTCTGACGCACATGTAAAAATTTATAGCATTTCAATGTTGCAAACTTTGATAGTTATATTACGCACAGTATAAAAGTTTGAGAATTTTTAAGTTCCATCAGTGTTTCATTCTTTACTCAAGGGAAGCACTGTTATACCGATATTTCAAATTGACAAGAGTACTTTTTCACAGTATAAAAGTTTGTGAAATTTAAGTTGCATTAGTGTTTCATTCTTTAATCAAGGGAAGCACTGTTATACCGATATTTCAAATTGACATGTGTACTTTACTGTCACAAAATTTCAAGTTCTTATGACGCACCAGTAAAAAGTTACAGCATTTCAATGGTGCAAACTTTGATAGTTATATTACGCACAGAATAAAAGTTAGTGAATTTTTAATTTGCTTCAGTGTTTAATTTTTTACTCAAAGGTAGCACTGTTATACCGATATTTTAAATTGACAATAGTACTTTATTGTCACAAAATTTCAAGGTTTTATGACGCTCCAGTAAAAAGTTACAGCATTTCAATGTTGCAAACTTTGATAGGTATGCCGCACCAATAAAAAATGACAGCATTTCAATGTTGCAAACTTTGATAGTTATATTTCGCACAGTATAAAAGTTATTGAATTTTGTAGTTGCATCAGAGTTTAATTTTTTACTCAATTGTAGCACGGTTTTACCGATATTTCAAATTGACAATAGAATTTTATTGTCACAAAGTTTCGAGGTTTTATGACGCACCAGTAAAAAGTTACAGCATTTCAATGTTGCAAACTTTGATAGTTATATTACGCACAGTATAAAAGTTAGTGAATTTTGAAGTTTCATCAGTGTTTCATTTTTACGCAAGGGTAGCACTGTTATACCGATATCTCAAATTGACAATAGTACATTATTATCACAAAATTTCAAGGTCTTATGACGCTCCAGTAAAAAGTTACAGCATTTCAATGTTGCAAACTTTGATAGTTATAATATTCACAGTATAAAAGTTAGTGAATTTTGTAGTTGCATCAGTGTTTGATTTTTACTCAAGGGTAGCCCTGTTTTACCGATATTTCAAGTAGACAATAGAATTTTATCACAAAATTTCGAGGTTTTATGACGCACCAGTAAAAAGTTAACGCATTTCCATGTTGCAAACTTTGATAGTTATATTAAGCACAGTATAAAAGTTAGTGAATTTTGAAGTTTCATCAGTGTTTCATTTTTACTCAAGGGTAGCACTGTTATACCGATATTTCAAATTGACAAGAGTACTTTATTGTCACAAAATTTCAAGTTCTTATGACGCATCAGTAAAAAGTTACAGCATTTCAATGTTGCAAACTTTGATAGTTATATAACGCACAGTATAAAACTTAGTGAATTTTGAAGTTGCATCAGATGTTCATGTTTTATTCAAAGGTAGCACTGTTATACCGATATTTTAAATTGACAATAGTACTTTATTCTCAAAAAATTTCAAGGTCTTATGACGCACATGTAAAAAGTTATAGCATTTCAATGTTGCAAACTTTGATAGTTATATTACGCACAGTATAAAAGTTTGAGAATTTTTAAGTTCCATCAGTGTTTCATTCTTTACTCAAGGGAAGCACTGTTATACCGATATTTCAAATTGACAAGAGTACTTTTTCACAGTATAAAAGTTTGTGAAATTTAAGTTGCATCAGTGTTTCATTCTTTAATCAAGGGAAGCACTGTTATACCGATATTTCAAATTGACATGTGTACTTTACTGTCACAAAATTTCAAGTTCTTAAAAGGTAGCACTGTTATACCGATATTTTAAATTGACAATAGTACTTTATTCTCAAAAAATTTCAAGGTCTTATGACGCACATGTAAAAATTTATAGCATTTCAATGTTGCAAACTTTGATAGTTATATTACGCACAGTATAAAAGTTTGAGAATTTTTAAGTTCCATCAGTGTTTCATTCTTTACTCAAGGGAAGCACTGTTATACCGATATTTCAAATTGACAAGAGTACTTTTTCACAGTATAAAAGTTTGTGAAATTTAAGTTGCATTAGTGTTTCATTCTTTAATCAAGGGAAGCACTGTTATACCGATATTTCAAATTGACATGTGTACTTTACTGTCACAAAATTTCAAGTTCTTATGACGCACCAGTAAAAAGTTACAGCATTTCAATGGTGCAAACTTTGATAGTTATATTACGCACAGAATAAAAGTTAGTGAATTTTTAATTTGCTTCAGTGTTTAATTTTTTACTCAAAGGTAGCACTGTTATACCGATATTTTAAATTGACAATAGTACTTTATTGTCACAAAATTTCAAGGTTTTATGACGCTCCAGTAAAAAGTTACAGCATTTCAATGTTGCAAACTTTGATAGGTATGCCGCACCAATAAAAAATGACAGCATTTCAATGTTGCAAACTTTGATAGTTATATTTCGCACAGTATAAAAGTTATTGAATTTTGTAGTTGCATCAGAGTTTAATTTTTTACTCAATTGTAGCACGGTTTTACCGATATTTCAAATTGACAATAGAATTTTATTGTCACAAAGTTTCGAGGTTTTATGACGCACCAGTAAAAAGTTACAGCATTTCAATGTTGCAAACTTTGATAGTTATATTACGCACAGTATAAAAGTTAGTGAATTTTGAAGTTTCATCAGTGTTTCATTTTTACGCAAGGGTAGCACTGTTATACCGATATCTCAAATTGACAATAGTACATTATTATCACAAAATTTCAAGGTCTTATGACGCTCCAGTAAAAAGTTACAGCATTTCAATGTTGCAAACTTTGATAGTTATATTATTCACAGTATAAAAGTTAGTGAATTTTGTAGTTGCATCAGTGTTTGATTTTTACTCAAGGGTAGCACGGTTATACCGATATCTCAAATTGACAATAGTACTTTATTGTCACAAAATTTCTAGGTCGTATGGCGCTCCAGTAAAAAGTTACAGCATTTCAACGTTGCAAACTTTGATAATTATATTACTCACAGTATAAAAGTTAGTGAATTTTGTAGTTGCATCAGTGTTTGATTTTTACTCAAAGGTAGCACTGTTATACCGATATTTTAAATTGACAACAGTACTTTATTGTCAAAAAATTTCAAGGTCTTATGACGCACATGTAAAAAGTTATAGCATTTCAATGTTGCAAACTTTGATAGTTATATTACGCACAGTATAAAAGTTTGAGAATTTTTAAGTTGCATCAGTGTTTCAATCTTTACTCAAGGGAAGCACTGTTATACCGATATTTCAAATTGACAAGAGTACTTTATTGTCACAAAATTTCAAGTTCTTATGACGCACCAGTACAAAGTTACAGCATTTCAATGTTGCAAACTTTGATAGTTATATTACGCACAGTATAAAAGTTAGCGAATTTTTAAGTTGCTTCAGTGTTTCATTTTTTACTCAAAGGTAGCACTGTTATACCGATCTTTTAAATTGACAATAGTACTTTATGGTCACAAAATTTTAAGGTATTATGACGCTCCAGTAAAAAGTTACAGCATTTCAATATTGCAAACGTTGATAGTTATATTACGTACAGTATAAAATTTAGTGAATTTTGAAGTTGTATCAGTGTTTCATTTTTACTCAAAAGTAGCACTGTTATACCGATATTTTAAACTGACAATAGTACTTTATTGTCACAAAATTTCAAGGTACTATGACGCTCCAGTAAAAAGTTACAGCATTTCAATATTGCAAACTTTGATAGTTTTGTTACGCACAGTATAAAAGTTAGTGAACTTTGAAGTTGTATCATTGTTTCATTTTTTACTCAAGGGAAGCACTGTTATACCGATATCTCAAATTGACAATAGTATTATTTCAAGTTTTTATGAAGCACCAGTAAAAAGTTACAGCATTTCAATGTTGCAAACTTTGACAGGTATGACGCACCAATAAAAAATGACAGCATTTCAATGTTGCAAACTTTGATAGTTATATTTCACACAGTATAAAAGTTATTGAATTTTGTAGTTGCATCAGTGTTTCATTTTTTACTCAAGTGTAGCACGGTTTTACCGATATTTCAAATTGACAATAGAATTTTATTGTCACAAAATTTCGAGGTTTTATGACGCACCAGTAAAAAGTTACAGCATTTCAATGTTGCAAACTTTGATAGTTATATTACGCACAGTATAAAAGTTAGTGAATTTTGAAGTTTCATCAGTGTTTCATTTTTACGCAAGGGTAGCACTGTTATACCGATATCTCAAATTGACAATAGTACATTATTATCACAAAATTTCAAGGTCTTATGACGCTCCAGTAAAAAGTTACAGTATTTCAATGTTGCAAACTTTGAAAGTTATATTATTCACAGTGTAAAAGTTAGTGAATTTTGTAGTTGCATCAGTGTTTGATTTTTACTCAAGGGTAGCCCTGTTTTACCGATATTTCAAATAGATAATAGAATTTTATTGTCACAAAATTTCGAGGTTTTATGACGCACCAGTAAAAAGTTACCGCATTTCAATGTTGCAAACTTTGATAGTTATATTACGCACAGTATAAAAGTTTGTGAATTTTTAAGTTGCATCAGTGTTTCATTATTTAATCAAGGGAAGCACTGTTATACCGATATTTCAAATTGACAAGAGTACTTTACTGTCACAAAATTTCAAGTTTTTATGACGCACCAGTAAAAAGTTACAGCATTTCAATGTTGCAAACTTTGATAGTTATATTACGCACAGTATAAAAGTTGGTGAATTTTGAAGTTTCATCAGTGTTTCATTTTTACTCAAGGGTAGCACTGTTATACCGATATTTCAAATTGACAAGAGTACTTTATTGTCACGAAATTTCAAGGTACTATGACGCTCCAGTAAAAAGTTACAGCATTTCAATATTGCAAACTTTGATAGTTTTGTTACGCACAGTATAAAAGTTTGTGAATTTTTAAGTTGCATCAGTGTTTCATTCTTTAATCAAGGGAAGCACTGTTATACCGATATTTCAAATTGACAAGAGTACTTTACTGTCACAAAATTTCAAGTTCTTATGACGCACCAGTAAAAAGTTACAGCATTTCAATGTTCCAAACTTTGATAGTTATATAACGCACAGTATAAAAGTTAGTGAACTTTCAAGTTGTATCATTGTTTCATTTTTTACTCAAGGGAAGCACTGTTATACCGATATCTCAAATTAACAATAGTACTTTATTGTCACAAAATTTCAAGTTTTTATGAAGCACCAGTAAAAAGTTACAGCATTTCAATGTTGCAAACTTTGATAGGTATGACGCACCAATAAAAAATGACACCATTTCAATGTTGCAATCTTTGATAGTTATATTTCACACAGTATAAAAGTTATTGAATTTTGTAGTTGCATCAGAGTTTCATTTTTTACTCAAGTGTAGAACGGTTTTACCGATATTTCAAATTGACAATAGAATTTTATTGTCACAAAATTTCGAGGTTTTATGACGCACCAGTAAAAAGTTACAGCATTTCAATGTTGCAAACTTTGATAGTTATATTACGCACAGTATAAAAGTTAGTGAATTTTGAAGTTTCATCAGTGTTTCATTTTTACGCAAGGGTAGCACTGTTATACCGATATCTCAAATTGACAATAGTACATTATTGTAACAAAATTTCAAGTTTTTATGACGCACCAGTAAAAAGTTACAGCATTTCAATGTTCCAAACTTTGATAGTTATATAACGCACAGTATAAAACTTAGTGAATTTTTAAGTTGCATCAGTGTTTCATTTTTTACTCAAAGGTAGCACTGTTATACCGATATTTTAAATTGACAATAGTACTTATTGTCAAAAAATTTCAAGGTCTTATGACACACATGTAAAAATTTATAGCATTTCAATGTTGCAAACTTTGATAGTTATATTACGCACAGTATAAAAGTTTGAGAATTTTTAAGTTGCATCAGTGTTTCATTCTTTACTCAAGGGAAGCACTGTTATACCGATATTTCAAATTGACAAGAGTACTTTATTGTCACAAAATTTCAAGTTCTTATGACACACCAGTAAAAAGTTACAGCATTTCAATGTTGCAAACTTTGATAGTTATATTACGCACAGTATAAAAGTTAGTGAACTTATAATCTGCTTCAGTGTTTCATTATTTACTCAAAGGTAGCACTGTTATACCGATATTTTAAGTTGACAATAGTACTTTATTGTCACAAAATTTCATGTTCTTATGACGCACCAGTAAAAAGTTACAGCATTTCAATGTTGCAAACTTTGATAATTATATAACGCACAGTATAAAAGTTAGTGAATTTTTAAGTTGCATCAGTGTTTCATTTTTTACTCAAAGGTAGCACTGTTATACCGATATTTTAAATTGACAATAGTACTTTATTGTCAAAAAATTTCAAGGTCTTAAGACGCAAAGGTAGCACTGTTATACCGATCTTTTAAATTGACAATAGTACTTTATGGTCACAAAATTTTAAGGCATTATGACGCTCCAGTAAAAAGTTACAGCATTTCAATATTGCAAACTTTAATAGTTTTGTTACGCACAGTATAAAAGTTAGTGAACTTTGAAGTTGTATCATTGTTTCATTTTTTTACTCAAGGGAAGCACTGCTATACCGATATCTCAAATTGACAATAGTACTTTATTGTCACAAAATTTCAAGTTTTTATGAAGTACCAGTAAAAAGTTACAGTATTTCAATGTTGCAAACTTTGATAGGTATGACGCACCAATAAAAAATGACAGCATTTCAATGTTGCAAACTTTGATAGTTATATTTCGCACAGTATAAAAGTTATTGAATTTTGTAGTTGCATCAGTGTTTCATTTTTTACTCAAGTGTAGCACGGTTTTACCGATATTTCAAATTGACAATGGAATTTTATTGTCACAAAATTTCGAGGTTTTATGACGCACCAGTAAAAAGTTAACGCATTTCAATGTTGCAAACTTTGATAGTTATATAACGCACAGTATAAAACTTAGTGAATTTTGAAGTTGCATCAGATGTTCATGTTTTATTCAAAGGTAGCACTGTTATACCGATATTTTAAATTGACAATGGTACTTTATTCTCAATAAATTTCAAGGTCGTATGACGCACATGTAAAAAGTTATAGCATTTCAATGTTGCAAACTTTGATAGTTATATTACGCACAGTATAAAAGTTTGAGAATTTTTAAGTTCCATCAGTGTTTCATTCTTTACTCAAGGGAAGCACTGTTATACCGATATTTCAAATTGACAAGAGTACTTTATTGTCACAAAATTTCAAGTTCTTATGACGCACCAGTAAAAAGTTACAGCATATCAATGTTGCAAACTTTGATAGTTATATTACGCACAGTATAAAAGTTTGTGAAACTTAAATTGCATCAGTTTTTCATTCTTTAATCAAGGGAAGCACTGTTATACCGATATTTCAAATTGACATGTGTACTTTACTGTCACAAAATTTCAAGTTCTTATGACGCACCAGTAAAAAGTTACAGCATTTCAATGGTGCAAACTTTGATAGTTATATTACGCACAGAATAAAAGTTAGTGAATTTTTAATTTGCTTCAGTGTTTAATTTTTTACTCAAAGGTAGCACTGTTATACCGATATCTCAAATTGACAATAGTACATTATTATCACAAAATTTCAAGGTCTTATGACGCTCCAGTAAAAAGTTACAGCATTTCAATGTTGCAAACTTTGATAGTTATATTATTCACAGTATAAAAGTTAGTGAATTTTGTAGTTGCATCAGTGTTTGATTTTTACTCAAGGGTAGCACGGTTTTACCGATATTTCAAATAGACAATAGAATTTTATTGTCACAAAACTTCCAGGTTTTATGACACACCAGTAAAAAGTTACAGCATTTCAATGTTGCAAACTTTGATAGTTATATAACGCACAGTATAAAACTTAGTGAATTTTGAAGTTTCATCAGTGTTTCATTTTTACGCAAGGGTAGCACTGTTATACCGATATCTCAAATTGACAATAGTACTTTATTGTCACAAAATTTCTAGGTCTTATGGCGCTCCAGTAAAAAGTTACAGCATTTCAACGTTGCAAACTTTGATAGTTATATTACTCACAGTATAAAAGTTAGTGAATTTTGTAGTTGCATCAGTGTTTGATTTTTACTCAAAGGTAGCACTGTTACACCGATATTTTAAATTGACAACAGTACTTTATTGTCAAAAAATTTCAAGGTCTTATGACGCACATGTAAAAAGTTATAGCATTTCAATGTTGCAAACTTTGATAGTTATATTACGCACAGTATAAAAGTTTGAGAATTTTTAAGTTGCATCAGTGTTTCAATCTTTACTCAAGGGAAGCACTGTTATACCGATATTTCAAATTGACAAGAGTACTTTATTGTCACAAAATTTCAAGTTCTTATGACGCACCAGTACAAAGTTACAGCATTTCAATGTTGCAAACTTTGATAGTTATATTACGCACAGTATAAAAGTTAGCGAATTTTTAAGTTGCTTCAGTGTTTCATTTTTTACTCAAAGGTAGCACTGTTATACCGATCTTTTAAATTGACAATAGTACTTTATGGTCACAAAATTTTAAGGTATTATGACGCTCCAGTAAAAAGTTACAGCATTTCAATATTGCAAACTTTGATATTTATATTACGCACAGTATAAAATTTAGTGAATTTTGAAGTTGCATCAGTGTTTCATTTTTACTCAAAAGTAGCACTGTTATACCGATATTTTAAACTGACAATAGTACTTTATTGTCACAAAATTTCAAGGTACTATGACGCTCCAGTAAAAAGTTACAGCATTTCAATATTGCAAACTTTGATAGTTTTGTTACGCACAGTATAAAAGTTAGTGAACTTTGAAGTTGTATCATTGTTTCATTTTTTACTCAAGGGAAGCACTGTTATACCGATATCTCAAATTGACAATAGTATTATTTCAAGTTTTTATGAAGCACCAGTAAAAAGTTACAGCATTTCAATGTTGCAAACTTTGATAGTTATATTACGCACAGTATAAAAGTTTGTGAATTTTTAAGTTGCATCAGTGTTTCATTCTTTAATCAAGGGAAGCACTGTTATACCGATATTTCAAATTGACAAGAGTACTTTACTGTCACAAAATTTCAAGTTCTTATGACGCACCAGTAAAAAGTTACAGCATTTCAATGTTGCAAACTTTGATAGTTATATTACGCACAGTATAAAAGTTAGTGAATTTTGAAGTTTCATCAGTGTTTCATTTTTACTCAAGGGTAGCACTGTTATACCGATATTTCAAATTGACAAGAGTACTTTATTGTCACAAAATTTCAAGTTTTTATGACGCACCAGTAAAAAGTTACAGCATTTCAATGTTCCAAACTTTGATAGTTATATAACGCACAGTATAAAACTTAGTGAATTTTTAAGTTGCATCAGTGTTTCATTTTTTACTCAAAGGTAGCACTGTTATACCGATATTTTAAATTGACAATAGTTCTTATTGTCAAAAAATTTCAAGGTCTTATGACGCACATGTAAAAAGTTATAGCATTTCAATGTTGCAAACTTTGATAGTTATATTACGCACAGTATAAAAGTTTGAGAATTTTTAAGTTGCATCAGTGTTTCCTTCTTTACTCAAGGGAAGCACTGTTATACCGATATTTCAAATTGACAAGAGTACTTTATTGTCACAAAATTTCAAGTTCTTATGACACACCAGTAAAAAGTTACAGCATTTCAATGTTGCAAACTTTGATAGTTATATTACGCACAGTATAAAAGTTAGTGAACTTTTAATCTGCTTCAGTGTTTCATTATTTACTCAAAGGTAGCACTGTTATACCGATATTTTAAGTTGATAATAGTACTTTATTGTCACAAAATTTCATGTTCTTATGACGCACCAGTAAAAAGTTACAGCATTTCAATGTTGCAAACTTTGATAATTATTTAACGCACAGTATAAAAGTTAGTGAATTTTTAAGTTGCATCAGTGTTTCATTTTTTACTCAAAGGTAGCACTGTTATACCGATATTTTAAATTGACAATAGTACTTTATTGTCAAAAAATTTCAAGGTCTTATGATGCAAAGGTAGCACTGTTATACCGATCTTTTAAATTGACAATAGTACTTTATGGTCACAAAATTTTAAGGCATTATGACGCTCCAGTAAAAAGTTACAGCATTTCAATATTGCAAACTTTAATAGTTTTGTTACGCACAGTATAAAAGTTAGTGAACTTTGAAGTTGTATCATTGTTTCATTTTTTACTCAAGGGAAGCACTGCTATACCGATATCTCAAATTGACAATAGTACTTTATTGTCACAAAATTTCAAGTTTTTATGAAGCACCAGTAAAAAGTTACAGTATTTCAATGTTGCAAACTTTGATAGGTATGACGCACCAATAAAAAATGACAGCATTTCAATGTTGCAAACTTTGATAGTTATATTTCGCACAGTATAAAAGTTATTGAATTTTGTAGTTGCATCAGTGTTTCATTTTTTACTCAAGTGTAGCACGGTTTTACCGATATTTCAAATTGACAATAGAATTTTATTGTCACAAAATTTCGAGGTTTTATGACGCACCAGTAAAAAGTTACAGCATTTCAATGTTGCAAACTTTGATAGTTATATTACGCACAGTATAAAAGTTAGTGAATTTTGAAGTTTCATCAGTGTTTCATTTTTACGCATGGGTAGCACTGTTACACCGATATCTCAAATTGACAATAGTACATTATTATCACAAAATTTCAAGATCTTATGACGCTCCAGTAAAAAGTTACAGCATTTCAATGTTGCAAACTTTGATAGTTATAATATTCACAGTATAAAAGTTAGTGAATTTTGTAGTTGCATCAGTGTTTGATTTTTACTCAAGGGTAGCCCTGTTTTACCGATATTTCAAGTAGACAATAGAATTTTATCACAAAATTTCGAGGTTTTATGACGCACCAGTAAAAAGTTAACGCATTTCAATGTTGCAAACTTTGATAGTTATATTACGCACAGTATAAAAGTTAGTGAATTTTGAAGTTTCATCAGTGTTTCATTTTTACTCAAAGGTAGCACTGTTATACCGATATTTTAAATTGACAATAGTACTTTATTCTCAAAAAATTTCAAGGTCTTATGACGCACATGTAAAAAGTTATAGCATTTCAATGTTGCAAACTTTGATAGTTATTTTACGCACAGTATAAAAGTTTGAGAATTTTTAAGTTCCATCAGTGTTTCATTCTTTACTCAAGGGAAGCACTGTTATACCGATATTTCAAATTGACAAGAGTACTTTTTCACAGTATAAAAGTTTGTGAAATTTAAGTTGCATCAGTGTTTCATTCTTTAATCAAGGGAAGCACTGTTATACCGATATTTCAAATTGACATGTGTACTTTACTGTCACAAAATTTCAAGTTCTTAAAAGGTAGCACTGTTATACCGATATTTTAAATTGACAATAGTACTTTATTCTCAAAAAATTTCAAGGTCTTATGACGCACATGTAAAAAGTTATAGCATTTCAATGTTGCAAACTTTGATAGTTATATTACGCACAGTATAAAAGTTTGAGAATTTTTAAGTTCCATCAGTGTTTCATTCTTTACTCAAGGGAAGCACTGTTATACCGATATTTCAAATTGACAAGAGTACTTTTTCACAGTATAAAAGTTTGTGAAATTTAAGTTGCATCAGTGTTTCATTCTTTAATCAAGGGAAGCACTGTTATACCGATATTTCAAATTGACATGTGTACTTTACTGTCACAAAATTTCAAGTTCTTATGACGCACCAGTAAAAAGTTACAGCATTTCAATGGTGCAAACTTGGATAGTTATATTACGCACAGAATAAAAGTTAGTGAATTTTTAATTTGCTTCAGTGTTTAATTTTTTACTCAAAGGTAGCACTGTTATACCGATATTTTAAATTGACAATAGTACTTTATTGTCACAAAATTTCAAGGTTTTATGACGCTCCAGTAAAAAGTTACAGCATTTCAATGTTGCAAACTTTGATAGGTATGCCGCACCAATAAAAAATGACAGCATTTCAATGTTGCAAACTTTGATAGTTATATTTCGCACAGTATAAAAGTTATTGAATTTTGTAGTTGCATCAGAGTTTAATTTTTTACTCAATTGTAGCACGGTTTTACCGATATTTCAAATTGACAATAGAATTTTATTGTCACAAAGTTTCGAGGTTTTATGACGCACCAGTAAAAAGTTACAGCATTTCAATGTTGCAAACTTTGATAGTTATATTACGCACAGTATAAAAGTTAGTGAATTTTGAAGTTTCATCAGTGTTTCATTTTTACGCAAGGGTAGCACTGTTATACCGATATCTCAAATTGACAATAGTACATTATTATCACAAAATTTCAAGGTCTTATGACGCTCCAGTAAAAAGTTACAGCATTTCAATGTTGCAAACTTTGATAGTTATATTATTCACAGTATAAAAGTTAGTGAATTTTGTAGTTGCATCAGTGTTTGATTTTTACTCAAGGGTAGCACGGTTTTACCGATATTTCAAATAGACAATAGAATTTTATTGTCACAAAACTTCCAGGTTTTATGACACACCAGTAAAAAGTTACAGCATTTCAATGTTGCAAACTTTGATAGTTATATAACGCACAGTATAAAACTTAGTGAATTTTGAAGTTTCATCAGTGTTTCATTTTTACGCAAGGGTAGCACTGTTATACCGATATCTCAAATTGACAATAGTACTTTATTGTCACAAAATTTCTAGGTCTTATGGCGCTCCAGTAAAAAGTTACAGCATTTCAACGTTGCAAACTTTGATAGTTATATTACTCACAGTATAAAAGTTAGTGAATTTTGTAGTTGCATCAGTGTTTGATTTTTACTCAAAGGTAGCACTGTTATACCGATATTTTAAATTGACAACAGTACTTTATTGTCAAAAAATTTCAAGGTCTTATGACGCACATGTAAAAAGTTATAGCATTTCAATGTTGCAAACTTTGATAGTTATATTACGCACAGTATAAAAGTTTGAGAATTTTTAAGTTGCATCAGTGTTTCAATCTTTACTCAAGGGAAGCACTGTTATACCGATATTTCAAATTGACAAGAGTACTTTATTGTCACAAAATTTCAAGTTCTTATGACGCACCAGTACAAAGTTACAGCATTTCAATGTTGCAAACTTTGATAGTTATATTACGCACAGTATAAAAGTTTGCGAATTTTTAAATTGCTTCAGTGTTTCATTTTTTACTCAAAGGTAGCACTGTTATACCGATCTTTTAAATTGACAATAGTACTTTATGGTCACAAAATTTTAAGGTATTATGACGCTCCAGTAAAAAGTTACAGCATTTCAATATTGCAAACGTTGATAGTTATATTACGTACAGTATAAAATTTAGTGAATTTTGAAGTTGTATCAGTGTTTCATTTTTACTCAAAAGTAGCACTGTTATACCGATATTTTAAACTGACAATAGTACTTTATTGTCACAAAATTTCAAGGTACTATGACGCTCCAGTAAAAAGTTACAGCATTTCAATATTGCAAACTTTGATAGTTTTGTTACGCACAGTATAAAAGTTAGTGAACTTTGAAGTTGTATCATTGTTTCATTTTTTACTCAAGGGAAGCACTGTTATACCGATATCTCAAATTGACAATAGTATTATTTCAAGTTTTTATGAAGCACCAGTAAAAAGTTACAGCATTTCAATGTTGCAAACTTTGACAGGTATGACGCACCAATAAAAAATGACAGCATTTCAATGTTGCAAACTTTGATAGTTATATTTCACACAGTATAAAAGTTATTGAATTTTGTAGTTGCATCAGTGTTTCATTTTTTACTCAAGTGTAGCACGGTTTTACCGATATTTCAAATTGACAATAGAATTTTATTGTCACAAAATTTCGAGGTTTTATGACGCACCAGTAAAAAGTTACAGCATTTCAATGTTGCAAACTTTGATAGTTATATTACGCACAGTATAAAAGTTAGTGAATTTTGAAGTTTCATCAGTGTTTCATTTTTACGCAAGGGTAGCACTGTTATACCGATATCTCAAATTGACAATAGTACATTATTATCACAAAATTTCAAGGTCTTATGACGCTCCAGTAAAAAGTTACAGTATTTCAATGTTGCAAACTTTGAAAGTTATATTATTCACAGTGTAAAAGTTAGTGAATTTTGTAGTTGCATCAGTGTTTGATTTTTACTCAAGGGTAGCCCTGTTTTACCGATATTTCAAATAGATAATAGAATTTTATTGTCACAAAATTTCGAGGTTTTATGACGCACCAGTAAAAAGTTACCGCATTTCAATGTTGCAAACTTTGATAGTTATATTACGCACAGTATAAAAGTTTGTGAATTTTTAAGTTGCATCAGTGTTTCATTATTTAATCAAGGGAAGCACTGTTATACCGATATTTCAAATTGACAAGAGTACTTTACTGTCACAAAATTTCAAGTTCTTATGACGCACCAGTAAAAAGTTACAGCATTTCAATGTTGCAAACTTTGATAGTTATATTACGCACAGTATAAAAGTTGGTGAATTTTGAAGTTTCATCAGTGTTTCATTTTTACTCAAGGGTAGCACTGTTATACCGATATTTCAAATTGACAAGAGTACTTTATTGTCACGAAATTTCAAGGTACTATGACGCTCCAGTAAAAAGTTACAGCATTTCAATATTGCAAACTTTGATAGTTTTGTTACGCACAGTATAAAAGTTTGTGAATTTTTAAGTTGCATCAGTGTTTCATTCTTTAATCAAGGGAAGCACTGTTATACCGATATTTCAAATTGACAAGAGTACTTTACTGTCACAAAATTTCAAGTTCTTATGACGCACCAGTAAAAAGTTACAGCATTTCAATGTTCCAAACTTTGATAGTTATATAACGCACAGTATAAAAGTTAGTGAACTTTCAAGTTGTATCATTGTTTCATTTTTTACTCAAGGGAAGCACTGTTATACCGATATCTCAAATTAACAATAGTACTTTATTGTCACAAAATTTCAAGTTTTTATGAAGCACCAGTAAAAAGTTACAGTATTTCAATGTTGCAAACTTTGATAGGTATGACGCACCAATAAAAAATGACAGCATTTCAATGTTGCAAACTTTGATAGTTATATTTCGCACAGTATAAAAGTTATTGAATTTTGTAGTTGCATCAGTGTTTCATTTTTTACTCAAGTGTAGCACGGTTTTACCGATATTTCAAATTGACAATAGAATTTTATTGTCACAAAATTTCGAGGTTTTATGACGCACCAGTAAAAAGTTACAGCATTTCAATGTTGCAAACTTTGATAGTTATATTACGCACAGTATAAAAGTTAGTGAATTTTGAAGTTTCATCAGTGTTTCATTTTTACGCATGGGTAGCACTGTTACACCGATATCTCAAATTGACAATAGTACATTATTATCACAAAATTTCACGATCTTATGACGCTCCAGTAAAAAGTTACAGCATTTCAATGTTGCAAACTTTGATAGTTATAATATTCACAGTATAAAAGTTAGTGAATTTTGTAGTTGCATCAGTGTTTGATTTTTACTCAAGGGTAGCCCTGTTTTACCGATATTTCAAGTAGACAATAGAATTTTATCACAAAATTTCGAGGTTTTATAACGCACCAGTAAAAAGTTACCGCATTTCAATGTTGCAAACTTTGATAGTTATATTACGCACAGTATAAAAGTTAGTGAACTTTCAAGTTGTATCATTGTTTCATTTTTTACTCAAGGGAAGCACTGTTATACCGATATCTCAAATTAACAATAGTACTTTATTGTCACAAAATTTCAAGTTTTTATGAAGCACCAGTAAAAAGTTACAGCATTTCAATGTTGCAAACTTTGATAGGTATGACGCACCAATAAAAAATGACAGCATTTCAATGTTGCAATCTTTGATAGTTATATTTCACACAGTATAAAAGTTATTGAATTTTGTAGTTGCATCAGAGTTTCATTTTTTACTCAAGTGTAGAACGGTTTTACCGATATTTCAAATTGACAATAGAATTTTATTGTCACAAAATTTCGAGGTTTTATGACGCACCAGTAAAAAGTTACAGCATTTCAATGTTGCAAACTTTGATAGTTATATTACGCACAGTATAAAAGTTAGTAAATTTTGAAGTTTCATCAGTGTTTCATTTTTACGCAAGGGTAGCAGTGTTATACCGATATCTCAAATTGACAATAGTACATTATTGTCACAAAATTTCAAGTTTTTATGACGCACCAGTAAAAAGTTACAGCATTTCAATGTTCCAAACTTTGATAGTTATATAACGCACAGTATAAAACTTAGTGAATTTTTAAGTTGCATCAGTGTTTCATTTTTTACTCAAAGGTAGCACTGTTATACCGATATTTTAAATTGACAATAGTACTTATTGTCAAAAAATTTCAAGGTCTTATGACGCATGATGTAATGTAAAAAGTTATATATGTATGATGTAAAAAGTTATAGCATTTCAATGTTGCAAACTTTGATAGTTATATTACGCACAGTATAAAAGTTTGAGAATTTTTAAGTTGCATCAGTGTTTCATTCTTTACTCAAGGGAAGCACTGTTATACCGATATTTCAAATTGACAAGAGTACTTTATTGTCACAAAATTTCAAGTTCTTATGACACACCAGTAAAAAGTTACAGCATTTCAATGTTGCAAACTTTGATAGTTATATTACGCACAGTATAAAAGTTAGTGAATTTTAATCTGCTTCAGTGTTTCATTATTTACTCAAAGGTAGCACTGTTATACCGATATTTTAAGTTGACAATAGTACTTTATTGTCACAAAATTTCATGTTCTTATGACGCACCAGTAAAAAGTTACAGCATTTCAATGTTGTAAACTTTGATAATTATATAACGCACAGTATAAAAGTTAGTGAATTTTTAAGTTGCATCAGTGTTTCATTTTTTACTCAAAGGTAGCACTGTTATACCGATATTTTAAATTGACAATAGTACTTTATTGTCAAAAAATTTCAAGGTCTTATGACGCAAAGGTAGCACTGTTATACCGATCTTTTAAATTGACAATAGTACTTTATGGTCACAAAATTTTAAGGCATTATGACGCTCCAGTAAAAAGTTACAGCATTTCAATATTGCAAACTTTAATAGTTTTGTTACGCACAGTATAAAAGTTAGTGAACTTTGAAGTTGTATCATTGTTTCATTTTTTACTCAAGGGAAGCACTGCTATACCGATATCTCAAATTGACAATAGTACTTTATTGTCACAAAATTTCAAGTTTTTATGAAGCACCAGTAAAAAGTTACAGTATTTCAATGTTGCAAACTTTGATAGGTATGACGCACCAATAAAAAATGACAGCATTTCAATGTTGCAAACTTTGATAGTTATATTTCGCACAGTATAAAAGTTATTGAATTTTGTAGTTGCATCAGTGTTTCATTTTTTACTCAAGTGTAGCACGGTTTTACCGATATTTCAAATTGACAATGGAATTTTATTGTCACAAAATTTCGAGGTTTTATGACGCACCAGTAAAAAGTTAACGCATTTCAATGTTGCAAACTTTGATAGTTATATTACGCACAGTATAAAAGTTAGTGAATTTTGAAGTTTCATCAGTGTTTCATTTTTACTCAAGGGTAGCACTGTTATACCGATATTTCAAATTGACAAGAGTACTTTATTGTCACAAAATTTCAAGTTCTTCTGACGCACCAGTAAAAAGTTACAGCATTTCAATGTTGCAAACTTTGATAGTTATATAACGCACAGTATAAAACTTAGTGAATTTTGAAGTTGCATCAGATGTTCATGTTTTATTCAAAGGTAGCACTGTTATACCGATATTTTAAATTGACAATAGTACTTTATTCTCAATAAATTTCAAGGTTTTATGACGCTCCAGTAAAAAGTTTCAGCATTTCAATGTTGCAAACTTTGATAGGTATGACGCACCAATAAAAAATGACAGCATTTCAATGTTGAAAAACTTTGATAGTTATATTTCGCACAGTATAAAAGTTATTGAATTTTGTAGTTGCATCAGAGTTTAATTTTTTACTCAATTGTAGCACGGTTTTACCGATATTTCAAATTGACAATAGAATTTTATTGTCACAAAGTTTCGAGGTTTTATGACGCACCAGTAAAAAGTTACAGCATTTCAATGTTGCAAACTTTGATAGTTATATTACGCACAGTATAAAAGTTAGTGAATTTTGAAGTTTCATCAGTGTTTCATTTTTTACTCAAAGGTAGCACTGTTATACCGATATCTCAAATTGACAATAGTACATTATTATCACAAAATTTCAAGGTCTTATGGCGCTCCAGTAAAAAGTTACAGCATTTCAATGTTGCAAACTTTGATAGTTATATTATTCACAGTATAAAAGTTAGTGAATTTTGTAGTTGCATCAGTGTTTGATTTTTACTCAAGGGTAGCACGGTTTTACCGATATTTCAAATAGACAATAGAATTTTATTGTCACAAAACTTCCAGGTTTTATGACACACCAGTAAAAAGTTACAGCATTTCAATGTTGCAAACTTTGATAGTTATATAACGCACAGTATAAAACTTAGTGAATTTTGAAGTTTCATCAGTGTTTCATTTTTACGCAAGGGTAGCACTGTTATACCGATATCTCAAATTGACAATAGTACTTTATTGTCACAAAATTTCTAGGTCTTATGGCGCTCCAGTAAAAAGTTACAGCATTTCAAAGTTGCAAACTTTGATAGTTATATTACTCACAGTATAAAAGTTAGTGAATTTTGTAGTTGCATCAGTGTTTGATTTTTACTCAAAGGTAGCACTGTTATACCGATATTTTAAATTGACAACAGTACTTTATTGTCACAAAATTTCAAGTTCTTATGACGCACCAGTACAAAGTTACAGCATTTCAATGTTGCAAACTTTGATAGTTATATTACGCACAGTATAAAAGTTAGCGAATTTTTAAGTTGCTTCAGTGTTTCATTTTTTAATCAAAGGTAGCACTGTTATACCGATCTTTTAAATTGACAATAGTACTTTATGGTCACAAAATTTTAAGGTATTATGACGCTCCAGTAAAAAGTTACAGCATTTCAATATTGCAAACTTTGATAGTTATATTACGCACAGTATAATATTTAGTGAATTTTGAAGTTGCATCAGTGTTTCATTTTTACTCAAAAGTAGCACTGTTATACCGATATTTTAAACTGACAATAGTACTTTATTGTCACAAAATTTCAAGGTACTATGACGCTCCAGTAAAAAGTTACAGCATTTCAATATTGCAAACTTTGATAGTTTTGTTACGCACAGTATAAAAGTTAGTGAACTTTGAAGTTGTATCATTGTTTCATTTTTTACTCAAGGGAAGCACTGTTATACCGATATCTCAAATTGACAATAGTATTATTTCAAGTTTTTATGAAGCACCAGTAAAAAGTTACAGCATTTCAATGTTGCAAACTTTGATAGGTATGACGCACCAATAAAAAATGACAGCATTTCAATGTTGCAAACTTTGATAGTTATATTTCACACAGTATAAAAGTTATTGAATTTTGTAGTTGCATCAGTGTTTCATTTTTTACTCAAGTGTAGCACGGTTTTACCGATATTTCAAATTGACAATAGAATTTTATTGTCACAGAATTTCGAGGTTTTATGACGCACCAGTAAAAAGTTACAGCATTTCAATGTTGCAAACTTTGATAGTTATATTACGCACAGTATAAAAGTTGGTGAATTTTGAAGTTTCATCAGTGTTTCATTTTTACTCAAGGGTAGCACTGTTATACCGATATTTCAAATTGACAAGAGTACTTTATTGTCACAAAATTTCAAGGTACTATGACGCTCCAGTAAAAAGTTACAGCATTTCAATATTGCAAACTTTGATAGTTTTGTTACGCACAGTATAAAAGTTTGTGAATTTTTAAGTTGCATCAGTGTTTCATTCTTTAATCAAGGGAAGCACTGTTATACCGATATTTCAAATTGACAAGAGTACTTTACTGTCACAAAATTTCAAGTTTTTATGACGCACCAGTAAAAAGTTACAGCATTTCAATGTTCCAAACTTTGATAGTTATATAACGCACAGTATAAAACTTAGTGAATTTTTAAGTTGCATCAGTGTTTCATTTTTTACTCAAAGGTAGCACTGTTATACCGATATTTTAAATTGACAATAGTACTTTATTGTCAAAAAGTTTCAAGGTCTTATGACGCACATGTAAAAAGTTATAGCATTTCAATGTTGCAAACTTTGATAGTTATATTACGCACAGTATAAAAGTTTGAGAATTTTTAAGTTGCATCAGTGTTTCAATCTTTACTCAAGGGAAGCACTGTTATACCGATATTTCAAATTGACAAGAGTACTTTATTGTCACAAAATTTCAAGTTCTTATGACGCACCAGTACAAAGTTACAGCATTTCAATGTTGCAAACTTTGATAGTTATATTACGCACAATATGAAAGTTACTGAACTTTTATTTTTTCTCAAAGGTAGCACTGTTATACCGATATTTTAAATTGACAATAGTACTTTATTGTCACAAAATTTCAAGTTCTTATGACGCACCAGTAAAAAGTTACAGCATTTCAATGTTGCAAACTTTGATAATTATATTACGCACAGTATAAAAGTTAGCGAATTTTTAAGTTGCTTCAGTGTTTCATTTTTTACTCAAAGGTAGCACTGTTATACCGATCTTTTAAATTGACAATAGTACTTTATGGTCACAAAATTTTAAGGTATTATGACGCTCCAGTAAAAAGTTACAGCATTTCAATATTGCAAACTTTGATAGTTATATTACGCACAGTATAAAATTTAGTGAATTTTGAAGTTGCATCAGTGTTTCATTTTTACTCAAAAGTAGCACTGTTATACCGATATTTTAAACTGACAATAGTACTTTATTGTCACAAAATTTCAAGGTACTATGACGCTCCAGTAAAAAGTTACAGCATTTCAATATTGCAAACTTTGATAGTTTTGTTACGCACAGTATAAAAGTTAGTGAACTTTGAAGTTGTATCATTGTTTCATTTTTTACTCAAGGGAAGCACTGTTATACCGATATCTCAAATTGACAATAGTATTATTTCAAGTTTTTATGAAGCCCCAGTAAAAAGTTACAGCATTTCAATGTTGCAAACTTTGATAGGTATGACGCACCAATAAAAAATGACAGCATTTCAATGTTGCAAACTTTGATAGTTATATTTCACACAGTATAAAAGTTATTGAATTTTGTAGTTGCATCAGTGTTTCATTTTTTACTCAAGTGTAGCACGGTTTTACCGATATTTCAAATTGACAATAGAATTTTATTATCACAAAATTTCAAGGTCTTATGACGCTCCAGTAAAAAGTTACAGTATTTCAATGTTGCAAACTTTGAAAGTTATATTATTCACAGTGTAAAAGTTAGTGAATTTTGTAGTTGCATCAGTGTTTGATTTTTACTCAAGGGTAGCCCTGTTTTACCGATATTTCAAATAGATAATAGAATTTTATTGTCACAAAATTTCGAGGTTTTATGACGCACCAGTAAAAAGTTACCGCATTTCAATGTTGCAAACTTTGATAGTTATATTACGCACAGTATAAAAGTTTGTGAATTTTTAAGTTGCATCAGTGTTTCATTATTTAATCAAGGGAAGCACTGTTATACCGATATTTCAAATTGACAAGAGTACTTTACTGTCACAAAATTTCAAGTTCTTATGACGCACCAGTAAAAAGTTACAGCATTTCAATGTTGCAAACTTTGATAGTTATATTACGCACAGTATAAAAGTTGGTGAATTTTGAAGTTTCATCAGTGTTTCATTTTTACTCAAGGGTAGCACTGTTATACCGATATTTCAAATTGACAAGAGTACTTTATTGTCACAAAATTTCAAGGTACTATGACGCTCCAGTAAAAAGTTACAGCATTTCAATATTGCAAACTTTGATAGTTTTGTTACGCACAGTATAAAAGTTAGTGAACTTTGAAGTTGTATCATTGTTTCATTTTTTACTCAAGGGAAGCACTGTTATACCGATATCTCAAATTGACAATAGCACTTTATTGTCACAAAATTTCAAGTTTTTATGAAGCACCAGTAAAAAGTTACAGCATTTCAATGTTGCAAACTTTGATAGGTATGACGCACCAATAAAAAATGACAGCATTTCAATGTTGCAAACTTTGATAGTTATATTTCACACAGTATAAAAGTTATTGAATTTTGTAGTTGCATCAGTGTTTCATTTTTTACTCAAGTGTAGCACGGTTTTACCGATATTTCAAATTGACAATATAATTTTATTGTCACAAAATTTCGAGGTTTTATGACGCACCAGTAAAAAGTTACAGCATTTCAATGTTGCAAACTTTGATAGTTATATTACGCACAGTATAAAAGTTAGTGAATTTTGAAGTTTCATCAGTGTTTCATTTTTACGCAAGGGTAGCACTGTAATACCGATATCTCAAATTGACAATAGTACATTATTATCACAAAATTTCAAGGTCTTATGACGCTCCAGTAAAAAGTTACAGTATTTCAATGTTGCAAACTTTGAAAGTTATATTATTCACAGTATAAAAGTTAGTGAATTTTGTAGTTGCATCAGTGTTTGATTTTTACTCAAGGGTAGCCCTGTTTTACCGATATTTCAAATAGATAATAGAATTTTATTGTCACAAAATTTCGAGGTTTTATGACGCACCAGTAAAAAGTTACCGCATTTCAATGTTGCAAACTTTGATAGTTATATTACGCACAGTATAAAAGTTTGTGAATTTTTAAGTTGCATCAGTGTTTCATTCTTTAATCAAGGGAAGCACTGTTATACCGATATTTCAAATTGACAAGATTACTTTACTGTCATAAAATTTCAAGTTCTTATGACGCACCAGTAAAAAGTTACAGCATTTCAATGTTGCAAACTTTGATAGTTATATTACGCACAGTATAAAAGTTAGTGAATTTTGAAGTTTCATCAGTGTTTCATTTTTTACTCAAAGGTAGCACTGTTATACCGATATTTTAAATTGACAATAGTACTTTATTGTCAAAAAATTTCAAGGTCTTATGACGCACATGTAAAAAGTTATAGCATTTCAATGTTGCAAACTTTGATAGTTATATTACGCACAGTATAAAAGTTTGAGAATTTTTAAGTTGCATCAGTGTTTCATTCTTTACTCAAGGGAAGCACTGTTATACCGATATTTCAAATTGACAACAGTACTTTATTGTCACAAAATTTCAAGTTCTTATGACACACCAGTAAAAAGTTACAGCATTTCAATGTTGCAAACTTTGATAGTTATATTACGCACAGTATAAAAGTTAGTGAACTTTGAAGTTGTATCATTGTTTCATTTTTTACTCAAGGGAAGCACTGTTATACCGATATCTCAAATTGACAATAGTATTATTTCAAGTTTTTATGAAGCACCAGTAAAAAGTTACAGCATTTCAATGTTGCAAACTTTGATAGGTATGACGCACCAATAAAAAATGACAGCATTTCAATGTTGCAAACTTTGATAGTTATATTTCACACAGTATAAAAGTTATTGAATTTTGTAGTTGCATCAGTGTTTCATTTTTTACTCAAGTGTAGCACGGTTTTACCGATATTTCAAATTGACAATAGAATTTGATTGTCACAAAATTTCGAGGTTTTATGACGCACCAGTAAAAAGTTACAGCATTTCAATGTTGCAAACTTTGATAGTTTTGTACGCACAGTATAAAAGTTAGTGAACTTTGAAGTTGTATCATTGTTTCATTTTTTACTCAAGGGAAGCACTCTTATACCGATATCTCAAATTGACAATAGTACTTTATTGTCACAAAATTTCAAGTTTTTATGAAGCACCAGTAAAAAGTTACAGCATTTCAATGTTGCAAACTTTGATAGGTATGACGCACCAATAAAAAATGACAGCATTTCAATGTTGCAAACTTTGATAGTTATATTTCACACAGTATAAAAGTTATTGAATTTTGTAGTTGCATCAGTGTTTCATTTTTTACTCAAGTGTAGCACGGTTTTACCGATATTTCAAATTGACAATATAATTTTATTGTCACAAAATTTCGAGGTTTTATGACGCACCAGTAAAAAGTTACAGCATTTCAATGTTGCAAACTTTGATAGTTATATTACGCACAGTATAAAAGTTAGTGAATTTTGAAGTTTCATCAGTGTTTCATTTTTACGCAAGGGTAGCACTGTTATACCGATATCTCAAATTGACAATAGTACATTATTATCACAAAATTTCAAGGTCTTATGACGCTCCAGTAAAAAGTTACAGTATTTCAATGTTGCAAACTTTGAAAGTTATATTATTCACAGTATAAAAGTTAGTGAATTTTGTAGTTGCATCAGTGTTTGATTTTTACTCAAGGGTAGCCCTGTTTTACCGATATTTCAAATAGATAATAGAATTTTATTGTCACAAAATTTCGAGGTTTTATGACGCACCAGTAAAAAGTTACCGCATTTCAATGTTGCAAACTTTGATAGTTATATTACGCACAGTATAAAAGTTTGTGAATTTTTAAGTTGCATCAGTGTTTCATTCTTTAATCAAGGGAAGCACTGTTATACCGATATTTCAAATTGACAAGAGTACTTTACTGTCACAAAATTTCAAGTTCTTATGACGCACCAGTAAAAAGTTACAGCATTTCAATGTTGCAAACTTTGATAGTTATATTACGCACAGTATAAAAGTTAGTGAATTTTGAAGTTTCATCAGTGTTTCATTTTTACTCAAGGGTAGCACTGTTATACCGATATTTCAAATTGACAAGAGTACTTTATTGTCACAAAATTTCAAGTTCTTATGACGCACCAGTAAAAAGTTACAGCATTTCAATGTTCCAAACTTTGATAGTTATATAACGCACAGTATAAAACTTAGTGAATTTTTAAGTTGCATCAGTGTTTCATTTTTTACTCAAAGGTAGCACTGTTATACCGATATTTTAAATTGACAATAGTACTTTATTGTCAAAAAATTTCAAGGTCTTATGACGCACATGTAAAAAGTTATAGCATTTCAATGTTGCAAACTTTGATAGTTATATTACGCACAGTATAAAAGTTTGAGAATTTTTAAGTTGCATCAGTGTTTCATTCTTTACTCAAGGGAAGCACTGTTATACCGATATTTCAAATTGACAACAGTACTTTATTGTCACAAAATTTCAAGTTCTTATGACACACCAGTAAAAAGTTACAGCATTTCAATGTTGCAAACTTTGATAGTTATATTACGCACAGTATAAAAGTTAGTGAACTTTGAAGTTGTATCATTGTTTCATTTTTTACTCAAGGGAAGCACTGTTATACCGATATCTCAAATTGACAATAGTATTATTTCAAGTTTTTATGAAGCACCAGTAAAAAGTTACAGCATTTCAATGTTGCAAACTTTGATAGGTATGACGCACCAATAAAAAATGACAGCATTTCAATGTTGCAAACTTTGATAGTTATATTTCACACAGTATAAAAGTTATTGAATTTTGTAGTTGCATCAGTGTTTCATTTTTTACTCAAGTGTAGCACGGTTTTACCGATATTTCAAATTGACAATAGAATTTGATTGTCACAAAATTTCGAGGTTTTATGACGCACCAGTAAAAAGTTACAGCATTTCAATGTTGCAAACTTTGATAATTATATTACGCACAGTATAAAAGTTAGTGAATTTTGAAGTTTCATCAGTGTTTTATTTTTACGGAAGGGTAGCACTGTTATACCGATATCTCAAATTGACAATAGTACATTATTATCACAAAATTTCAATGTTTTATGACACTCCAGTAAAAAGTTACAGCATTTCAATGTTGCAAACTTTGATAGTTATATTACGCACAGTATAAAAGTTAGTGAATTTTGAAGTTGCATCAGTGTTTCATTTTTACTCAAAAGTAGCACTGTTATACCGATATTTTAAATTGACAATAGTACTTTATTGTCACAAAATTTCAAGGTACTATGACGCTCCAGTAAAAAGTTACAGCATTTCAATATTGCAAACTTTGATAGTTTTCTACGCACAGTATAAAAGTTAGTGAACTTTGAAGTTGTATCATTGTTTCATTTTTTACTCAAGGGAAGCACTCTTATACCGATATCTCAAATTGACAATAGTACTTTATTGTCACAAAATTTCAAGTTTTTATGAAGCACCAGTAAAAAGTTACAGCATTTCAATATTGCAAACTTTGATAGGTATGACGCACCAATAAAAAATGACAGCATTTCAACGTTGCAAACTTTGATAGTTATATTTCACACAGTATAAAAGTTATTGAATTTTGTAGTTGCATCAGTGTTTCATTTTTTACTCAAGTGTAGCACGGTTTTACCGATATTTCAAATTGACAATAGAATTTTATTGTCACAAAATTTCGAGGTTTTATGACGCACCAGTAAAAAGTTACAGCATTTCAACGTTGCAAACTTTGATAGTTATATTTCACACAGTATAAAAGTTATTGAATTTTGTAGTTGCATCAGTGTTTCATTTTTTACTCAAGTGTAGCACGGTTTTACCGATATTTCAAATTGACAATAGAATTTTATTGTCACAAAATTTCGAGGTTTTATGACGCACCAGTAAAAAGTTACAGCATTTCAATGTTGCAAACTTTGATAGTTATATTACGCACAGTATAAAAGTTAGTGAATTTTGAAGTTTCATCAGTGTTTCATTTTTACGCAAGGGTAGCACTGTTATACCGATATCTCAAATTGACAATAGTACATTATTATCACAAAATTTCAAGGTCTTATGACGCTCCAGTAAAAAGTTACAGCATTTCAATGTTGCAAACTTTGAAAACTATATTATTCACAGTATAAAAGTTAGTGAATTTTGTAGTTGCATCAGTGTTTGATTTTTACTCAAGGGTAGCCCTGTTTTACCGATATTTCAAATAGACAATAGAATTTTATTGTCACAAAATTTCGAGGTTTTATGACGCACCAGTAAAAAGTTACCGCATTTCAATGTTGCAAACTTTGATAGTTATATTACGCACAGTATAAAAGTTTGTGAATTTTTAAGTTGCATCAGTGTTTCATTCTTTAATCAAGGGAAGCACTGTTATACCGATATTTCAAATTGACAAGAGTACTTTACTGTCACAAAATTTCAAGTTCTTATGACGCACCAGTAAAAAGTGACAGCATTTCAATGTTGCAAACTTTGATAGTTATATTACGCACAGTATAAAAGTTAGTGAATTTTGAAGTTGCATCAGTGTTTCATTTTTTACTCAAAAGTAGCACTGTTATACCGATATTTTAAATTGACAATAGTACTTTATTGTCACAAAATTTCAAGGTACGATGACGCTCCAGTAAAAAGTTACAGCATTTCAATATTGCAAACTTTGATAGTTTTGTACGCACAGTATAAAAGTTAGTGAACTTTGAAGTTGTATCATTGTTTCATTTTTTACTCAAGGGAAGCACTCTTATACCGATATCTCAAATTGACAATAGTACTTTATTGTCACAAAATTTCAAGTTTTTATGAAGCACCAGTAAAAAGTTACAGCATTTCAATGTTGCAAACTTTGATAGGTATGACGCACCAATAAAAAATGACAGCATTTCAATGTTGCAAACTTTGATAGTTATATTTCACACAGTATAAAAGTTATTGAATTTTGTAGTTGCATCAGTGTTTCATTTTTTACTCAAGTGTAGCACGGTTTTACCGATATTTCAAATTGACAATATAATTTTATTGTCACAAAATTTCGAGGTTTTATGACGCACCAGTAAAAAGTTACAGCATTTCAATGTTGCAAACTTTGATAGTTATATTACGCACAGTATAAAAGTTAGTGAATTTTGAAGTTTCATCAGTGTTTCATTTTTACGCAAGGGTAGCACTGTTATACCGATATCTCAAATTGACAATAGTACATTATTATCACAAAATTTCAAGGTCTTATGACGCTCCAGTAAAAAGTTACAGTATTTCAATGTTGCAAACTTTGAAAGTTATATTATTCACAGTATAAAAGTTAGTGAATTTTGTCGTTGCATCAGTGTTTGATTTTTACTCAAGGGTAGCCCTGTTTTACCGATATTTCAAATAGATAATAGAATTTTATTGTCACAAAATTTCGAGGTTTTATGACGCACCAGTAAAAAGTTACCGCATTTCAATGTTGCAAACTTTGATAGTTATATTACGCACAGTATAAAAGTTTGTGAATTTTTAAGTTGCATCAGTGTTTCATTCTTTAATCAAGGGAAGCACTGTTATACCGATATTTCAAATTGACAAGAGTACTTTACTGTCACAAAATTTCAAGTTCTTATGACGCACCAGTAAAAAGTTACAGCATTTCAATGTTGCAAACTTTGATAGTTATATTACGCACAGTATAAAAGTTAGTGAATTTTGAAGTTTCATCAGTGTTTCATTTTTACTCAAGGGTAGCACTGTTATACCGATATTTCAAATTGACAAGAGTACTTTATTGTCACAAAATTTCAAGTTCTTATGACGCACCAGTAAAAAGTTACAGCATTTCAATGTTGCAAACTTTGATAGTTATATAACGCACAGTATAAAACTTAGTGAATTTTTAAGTTGCATCAGTGTTTCATTTTTTACTCAAAGGTAGCACTGTTATACCGATATTTTAAATTGACAATAGTACTTTATTGTCAAAAAATTTCAAGGTCTTATGACGCACATGTAAAAAGTTATAGCATTTCAATGTTGCAAACTTTGATAGTTATATTACGCACAGTATAAAAGTTTGAGAATTTTTAAGTTGCATCAGTGTTTCATTCTTTACTCAAGGGAAGCACTGTTATACCGATATTTCAAATTGACAACAGTACTTTATTGTCACAAAATTTCAAGTTCTTATGACACACCAGTAAAAAGATACAGCATTTCAATGTTGCAAACTTTGATAGTTATATTACGCACAGTATAAAAGTTAGTGAACTTTGAAGTTGTATCATTGTTTCATTTTTTACTCAAGGGAAGCACTGTTATACCGATATCTCAAATTGACAATAGTATTATTTCAAGTTTTTATGAAGCACCAGTAAAAAGTTACAGCATTTCAATGTTGCAAACTTTGATAGGTATGACGCACCAATAAAAAATGACAGCATTTCAATGTTGCAAACTTTGATAGTTATATTTCACACAGTATAAAAGTTATTGAATTTTGTAGTTGCATCAGTGTTTCATTTTTTACTCAAGTGTAGCACGGTTTTACCGATATTTCAAATTGACAATAGAATTTGATTGTCACAAAATTTCGAGGTTTTATGACGCACCAGTAAAAAGTTACAGCATTTCAATGTTGCAAACTTTGATAATTATATTACGCACAGTATAAAAGTTAGTGAATTTTGAAGTTTCATCAGTGTTTCATTTTTACGCAAGGGTAGCACTGTTATACCGATATCTCAAATTGACAATAGTACATTATTATCACAAAATTTCAAGGTCTTATGACACTCCAGTAAAAAGTTACAGCATTTCAATGTTGCAAACTTTGATAGTTATATTACGCACAGTATAAAAGTTAGTGAATTTTGAAGTTGCATCAGTGTTTAATTTTTTACTCAAAAGTAGCACTGTTATACCGATATTTTAAATTGACAATAGTACTTTATTGTCACAAAATTTCAAGGTACTATGACGCTCCAGTAAAAAGTTACAGCATTTCAATATTGCAAACTTTGATAGTTTTCTACGCACAGTATAAAAGTTAGTGAACTTTGAAGTTGTATCATTGTTTCATTTTTTACTCAAGGGAAGCACTCTTATACCGATATCTCAAATTGACAATAGTACTTTATTGTCACAAAATTTCAAGTTTTTATGAAGCACCAGTAAAAAGTTACAGCATTTCAATGTTGCAAACTTTGATAGGTATGACGCACCAATAAAAAATGACAGCATTTCAACGTTGCAAACTTTGATAGTTATATTTCACACAGTATAAAAGTTATTGAATTTTGTAGTTGCATCAGTGTTTCATTTTTTACTCAAGTGTAGCACGGTTTTACCGATATTTCAAATTGACAATAGAATTTTATTGTCACAAAATTTCGAGGTTTTATGACGCACCAGTAAAAAGTTACAGCATTTCAATGTTGCAAACTTTGATAATTATATTACGCACAGTATAAAAGTTAGTGAATTTTGAAGTTTCATCAGTGTTTCATTTTTACGCAAGTGTAGCACTGTTATACCGATATCTCAAATTGACAATAGTACAATATTATCACAAAATTTCAAGGTCTTATGACGCTCCAGTAAAAAGTTACAGCATTTCAATATTGCAAACTTTGAAAATTATATTATTCACAGTATAAAAGTTAGTGAATTTTGTAGTTGCATCAGTGTTTGATTTTTACTCAAGGGTAGCCCTGTTTTACCGATATTTCAAATAGACAATAGAATTTTATTGTCACAAAATTTCGAGGTTTTATGACGCACCAGTAAAAAGTTACCGAATTTCAATGTTGCAAACTTTGATAGTTATATTACGCACAGTATAAAAGTTTGTGAATTTTTAAGTTGCATCAGTGTTTCATTCTTTAATCAAGGGAAGCACTGTTATACCGATATTTCAAATTGACAAGAGTACTTTACTGTCACAAAATTTCAAGTTCTTATGATGCACCAGTAAAAAGTTACAGCATTTCAATGTTGCAAACTTTGATAGTTATATTACGCACAGTATAAAAGTTAGTGAATTTTGAAGTTGCATCAGTGTTTCATTTTTTACTCAAAAGTAGCACTGTTATACCGATATTTTAAATTGACAATAGTACTTTATTGTCACAAAATTTCAAGGTACTATGACGCTCCAGTAAAAAGTTACAGCATTTCAATATTGCAAACTTTGATAGTTTTGTTACGCACAGTATAAAAGTTAGTGAACTTTGAAGTTGTATCATTGTTTCATTTTTTACTCAAGGGAAGGACTGTTATACCGATATATCAAATTGACAATAGTACTTTATTGTCACCAAATTTCAAGTTTTTATGAAGCACCAGTAAAAAGTTACAGCATTTCAATGTTGCAAACTTTGATAGGTATGACGCACCAATAAAAAATTACAGCATTTCAATGTTGCAAACTTTGATAGTTATATTTCACACAGTATAAAAGTTATTGAATTTTGTAGTTGCATCAGTGTTTCATTTTTTACTCAAGTGTAGCACGGTTTTACCGATATTTCAAATTGACAATAGAATTTTATTGTCACAAAATTTCGAGGTTTTATGACGCACCAGTAAAAAGTTACAGCATTTCAATGTTGCAAACTTTGATAGTTATATTACGCACAGTATAAAAGTTAGTGAATTTTGAAGTTTCATCAGTGTTTCATTTTTACGCAAGGGTAGCACTGTTATACCGATATCTCAAATTGACAATAGTACATTATTATCACAAAATTTCAAAGTCTAATGCGCTCCAGTAAAAAGTTACAGCATTTCAATGTTGCAAACTTTGATAGGTATGACGCACCAATAAAAAATGACAGCATTTCAATGTTGCAAACTTTGATAGTTATATTTCACACAGTATAAAAGTTATTGAATTTTGTAGTTGCATCAGTGTTTCATTTTTTACTCAAGTGTAGCACGGTTTTACCGATATTTCAAATTGACAATAGAATTTGATTGTCACAAAATTTCGAGTTTTTATGACGCACCAGTAAAAAGTTACAGCATTTCAATGTTGCAAACTTTGATAATTATATTACGCACAGTATAAAAGTTAGTGAATTTTGAAGTTTCATCAGTGTTTCATTTTTACGCAAGGGTAGCACTGTTATACCGATATCTCAAATTGACAATAGTACATTATTATCACAAAATTTCAAGGTCTTATGACGCTCCAGTAAAAAGTTACAGCATTTCAATGTTGCAAACTTTGATAGTTATATTACGCACAGTATAAAAGTTAGTGAATTTTGAAGTTGCATCAGTGTTTCATTTTTTACTCAAAAGTAGCACTGTTATACCGATATTTTAAATTGACAATAGTACTTTATTGTCACAAAATTTCAAGGTACTATGACGCTCCAGTAAAAAGTTACAGCATTTCAATATTGCAAACTTTGATAGTTTTCTACGCACAGTATAAAAGTTAGTGAACTTTGAAGTTGTATCATTGTTTCATTTTTTACTCAAGGGAAGCACGCTTATACCGATATCTCAAATTGACAATAGTACTTTATTGTCACAAAATTTCAAGTTTTTATGAAGCACCAGTAAAAAGTTACAGCATTTCAATGTTGCAAACTTTGATAGGTATGACGCACCAATAAAAAATGACAGCATTTCAACGTTGCAAACTTTGATAGTTATATTTCACACAGTATAAAAGTTATTGAATTTTGTAGTTGCATCAGTGTTTCATTTTTTACTCAAGTGTAGCACGGTTTTACCGATATTTCAAATTGACAATAGAATTTTATTGTCACAAAATTTCGAGGTTTTATGACGCACCAGTAAAAAGTTACAGCATTTCAATGTTGCAAACTTTGATAATTATATTACGCACAGTATAAAAGTTAGTGAATTTTGAAGTTTCATCAGTGTTTCATTTTTACGCAAGGGTAGCACTGTTATACCGATATCTCAAATTGACAATAGTACATTATTATCACAAAATTTCAAGGTCTTATGACGCTCCAGTAAACAGTTACAGCATTTCAATGTTGCAAACTTTGAAAATAATATTACGCACAGCATAAAAGTTAGTGAATTTTGTAGTTGCATCAGTGTTTGATTTTTACTCAAGGGTAGCCCTGTTTTACCGATATTTCAAATAGACAATAGAATTTTATTGTCACAAAATTTCGAGGTTTTATGACGCACCAGTAAAAAGTTACCGAATTTCAATGTTGCAAACTTTGATAGTTATATTACGCACAGTATAAAAGTTTGTGAATTTTTAAGTTGCATCAGTGTTTCATTCTTTAATCAAGGGAAGCACTGTTATGCCGATATTTCAAATTGACAAGAGTACTTTACTGTCACAAAATTTCAAGTTCTTATGATGCACCAGTAAAAAGTTACAGCATTTCAATGTTGCAAACTTTGATAGTTATATTACGCACAGTATAAAAGTTAGTGAATTTTGAAGTTGCATCAGTGTTTCATTTTTTACTCAAAAGTAGCACTGTTATACCGATATTTTAAATTGACAATAGTACTTTATTGTCACAAAATTTCAAGGTACTATGACGCTCCAGTAAAAAGTTACAGCATTTCAATATTGCAAACTTTGATAGTTTTGTTACGCACAGTATAAAAGTTAGTGAACTTTGAAGTTGTATCATTGTTTCATTTTTTACTCAAGGGAAGGACTGTTATACCGATATATCAAATTGACAATAGTACTTTATTGTCACCAAATTTCAAGTTTTTATGAAGCACCAGTAAAAAGTTACAGCATTTCAATGTTGCAAACTTTGATAGGTATGACGCACCAATAAAAAATGACAGCATTTCAATGTTGCAAACTTTGATAGTTATATTTCACACAGTATAAAAGTTATTGAATTTTGTAGTTGCATCAGTGTTTCATTTTTTACTCAAGTGTAGCACGGTTTTACCGATATTTCAAATTGACAATAGAATTTTATTGTCACAAAATTTCGAGGTTTTATGACGCACCAGTAAAAAGTTACAGCATTTCAATGTTGCAAACTTTGATAGTTATATTACGCACAGTATAAAAGTTAGTGAATTTTGAAGTTTCATCAGTGTTTCATTTTTACGCAAGGGTAGCACTGTTATACCGATATCTCAAATTGACAATAGTACATTATTATCACAAAATTTCAAGGTCTAATGCGCTCCAGTAAAAAGTTACAGCATTTCAATGTTGCAAACTTTGAAAGTTATATTATTCACAGTATAAAAGTTAGTGAATTTTGTAGTTGCATCAGTGTTTGATTTTTACTCAAGGGTAGCCCTGTTTTACCGATATCTCAAATAGATAATAGAATTTTATTGTCACAAAATTTCGAGGTTTTATGACGCACCAGTAAAAAGTTACCGCATTTCAATGTTGCAAACTTTGATAGTTATATTACGCACAGTATAAAAGTTTGTGAATTTTTAAGTTGCATCAGTGTTTCATTCTTTAATCAAGGGAAGCACTGTTATACCGATATTTCAAATTGACAAGAGTACTTTACTGTCACAAAATTTCAAGTTCTTATGACGCACCAGTAAAAAGTTACAGCATTTCAATGTTGCAAACTTTGATACTTATATTACGCACAGATAAAAGTTAGTGAATTTTGAAGTTTCATCAGTGTTTCATTTTTACTCAATTGTAGCACTGTTATACCGATATTTCAAATTGACAAGAGTACTTTATTGTCACAAAATTTCAAGTTCTTATGACGCACCAGTAAAAAGTTACAGCATTTCAATGTTCCAAACTTTGATAGTTATATAACGCACAGTATAAAACTTAGTGAATTTTTAAGTTGCATCAGTGTTTCATTTTTTACTCAAAGGTAGCACTGTTATACCGATATTTTAAATTGACAATAGTACTTTATTGTCAAAAAATTTCAAGGTCTTATGACGCACATGTAAAAAGTTATAGCATTACAATGTTGCAAACTATGATAGTTATATTACGCACAGTATAAAAGTTTGAGAATTTTTAAGTTGCATCAGTGTTTCATTCTTTACTCAAGGGAAGCACTGTTATACCGATATTTCAAATTGACAACAGTACTTTATTGTCACAAAATTTCAAGTTCTTATGACACACCAGTAAAAAGTTACAGCATTTCAATGTTGCAAACTTTGATAGTTATATTACGCACAGTATAAAAGTTAGTGAACTTTGAAGTTGTATCATTGTTTCATTTTTTACTCAAGGGAAGCACTGTTATACCGATATCTCAAATTGACAATAGTATTATTTCAAGTTTTTATGAAGCACCAGTAAAAAGTTACAGCATTTCAATGTTGCAAACTTTGATAGGTATGACGCACCAATAAAAAATGACAGCATTTCAATGTTGCAAACTTTGATAGTTATATTTCACACAGTATAAAAGTTATTGAATTTTGTAGTTGCATCAGTGTTTCATTTTTTACTCAAGTGTAGCACGGTTTTACCGATATTTCAAATTGACAATAGAATTTGATTGTCACAAAATTTCGAGGTTTTATGACGCACCAGTAAAAAGTTACAGCATTTCAATGTTGCAAACTTTGATAATTATATTACGCACAGTATAAAAGTTAGTGAATTTTGAAGTTTCATCAGTGTTTCATTTTTACGCAAGGGTAGCACTGTTATACCGATATCTCAAATTTACAATAGTACATTATTATCACAAAATTTCAAGGTCTTATGACGCTCCAGTAAAAAGTTACAGCATTTCAATGTTGCAAACTTTGATAGTTATATTACGCACAGTATAAAAGTTAGTGAATTTTGAAGTTGCATCAGTGTTTCATTTTTTACTCAAAAGTAGCCCTGTTATACCGATATTTTAAATTGACAATAGTACTTTATTGTCACAAAATTTCAAGGTACTATGACGCTCCAGTAAAAAGTTACAGCATTTCAATATTGCAAACTTTGATAGTTTTCTACGCACAGTATAAAAGTTAGTGAACTTTGAAGTTGTATCATTGTTTCATTTTTTACTCAAGGGAAGCACTCTTATACCGATATCTCAAATTGACAATAGTACTTTATTGTCACAAAATTTCAAGTTTTTATGAAGCACCAGTAAAAAGTTACAGCATTTCAATGTTGCAAACTTTGATAGGTATGACGCACCAATAAAAAATGACAGCATTTCAACGTTGCAAACTTTGATAGTTATATTTCACACAGTATAAAAGTTATTGAATTTTGTAGTTGCATCAGTGTTTCATTTTTTACTCAAGTGTAGCACGGTTTTACCGATATTTCAAATTGACAATAGAATTTTATTGTCACAAAATTTCGAGGTTTTATGACGCACCAGTAAAAATTTACAGCATTTCAATGTTGCAAACTTTGATAATTATATTACGCACAGTATAAAAGTTAGTGAATTTTGAAGTTTCATCAGTGTTTCATTTTTACGCAAGGGTAGCACTGTTATACCGATATCTCAAATTGACAATAGAACATTATTATCACAAAATTTCAAGGTCTTATGACGCTCCAGTAAAAAGTTACAGCATTTCAATGTTGCAAACTTTGAAAATTATATTATTCACAGTATAAAAGTTAGTGAATTTTGTAGTTGCATCAGTGTTTGATTTTTACTCAAGGGTAGCCCTGTTTTACCGATATTTCAAATAGACAATAGAATTTTATTGTCACAAAATTTCGAGGTTTTATGACGCACCAGTAAAAAGTTACCGCATTTCAATGTTGCAAACTTTGATAGTTATATTACGCACAGTATAAAAGTTTGTGAATTTTTAAGTTGCATCAGTGTTTCATTCTTTAATCAAGGGAAGCACTGTTATACCGATATTTCAAATTGACAAGAGTACTTTACTGTCACAAAATTTCAAGTTCTTATGATGCACCAGTAAAAAGTTACAGCATTTCAATGTTGCAAACTTTGATAGTTATATTACGCACAGTATAAAAGTTAGTGAATTTTGAAGTTTCATCAGTGTTTCATTTTTTACTCAAAGGTAGCACTGTTATACCGATATCTCAAATTGACAATAGTACATTATTATCACAAAATTTCAAGGTCTTATGACGCTCCAGTAAAAAGTTACAGCATTTCAATGTTGCAAACTTTGATAGTTATATTATTCACAGTATAAAAGTTAGTGAATTTTGTAGTTGCATCAGTGTTTGATTTTTACTCAAGGGTAGCACGGTTTTACCGATATTTCAAATAGACAATAGAATTTTATTGTCACAAAACTTCCAGGTTTTATGACACACCAGTAAAAAGTTACAGCATTTCAATGTTGCAAACTTTGATAGTTATATAACGCACAGTATAAAACTTAGTGAATTTTGAAGTTTCATCAGTGTTTCATTTTTACGCAAGGGTAGCACTGTTATACCGATATCTCAAATTGACAATAGTACTTTATTGTCACAAAATTTCTAGGTCTTATGGCGCTCCAGTAAAAAGTTACAGCATTTCAACGTTGCAAACTTTGATAGTTATATTACTCACAGTATAAAAGTTAGTGAATTTTGTAGTTGCATCAGTGTTTGATTTTTACTCAAAGGTAGCACTGTTATACCGATATTTTAAATTGACAACAGTACTTTATTGTCAAAAAATTTCAAGGTCTTATGACGCACATGTAAAAAGTTATAGCATTTCAATGTTGCAAACTTTGATAGTTATATTACGCACAGTATAAAAGTTTGAGAATTTTTAAGTTGCATCAGTGTTTCAATCTTTACTCAAGGGAAGCACTGTTATACCGATATTTCAAATTGGCAAGACTACTTTATTGTCACAAAATTTCAAGTTCTTATGACGCACCAGTACAAAGTTACAGCATTTCAATGTTGCAAACTTTGATAGTTATATTACGCACAGTATAAAAGTTAGCGAATTTTTAAGTTGCTTCAGTGTTTCATTTTTACTCAAAGGTAGCACTGTTATACCGATCTTTTAAATTGACAATAGTACTTTATGGTCACAAAATTTTAAGGTATTATGACGCTCCAGTAAAAAGTTACAGCATTTCAATATTGCAAACTTTGATAGTTATATTACGCACAGTATAAAATTTAGTGAATTTTGAAGTTGCATCAGTGTTTCATTTTTACTCAAAAGTAGCACTGTTATACCGATATTTTAAACTGACAATAGTACTTTATTGTCACAAAATTTCAAGGTACTATGACGCTCCAGTAAAAAGTTACAGCATTTCAATATTGCAAACTTTGATAGTTTTGTTACGCACAGTATAAAAGTTAGTGAACTTTGACGTTGTATCATTGTTTCATTTTTTACTCAAGGGAAGCACTGTTATACCGATATCTCAAATTGACAATAGTATTATTTCAAGTTTTTATGAAGCACCAGTAAAAAGTTACAGCATTTCAATGTTGCAAACTTTGATAGGTATGACGCACCAATAAAAAATGACAGCATTTCAATGTTGCAAACTTTGATAGTTATATTTCACACAGTATAAAAGTTATTGAATTTTGTAGTTGCATCAGTGTTTCATTTTTTACTCAAGTGTAGCACGGTTTTACCGATATTTCAAATTGACAATAGAATTTTATTGTCACAAAATTTCGAGGTTTTATGACGCACCAGTAAAAAGTTACAGCATTTCAATGTTGCAAACTTTGATAGTTATATTACGCACAGTATAAAAGTTAGTGAATTTTGAAGTTTCATCAGTGTTTCATTGTTACGCAAGGGTAGCACTGTTATACCGATATCTCAAATTGACAATAGTACATTATTATCACAAAATTTCAAGGTCTTATGACGCTCCAGTAAAAAGTTACAGTATTTCAATGTTGCAAACTTTGAAAGTTATATTATTCACAGTGTAAAAGTTAGTGAATTTTGTAGTTGCATCAGTGTTTGATTTTTACTCAAGGGTAGCCCTGTTTTACCGATATTTCAAATAGATAATAGAATTTTATTGTCACAAAATTTCGAGGTTTTATGACGCACCAGTAAAAAGTTACCGCATTTCAATATTGCAAACTTTGATAGTTATATTACGCACAGTATAAAAGTTTGTGAATTTTTAAGTTGCATCAGTGTTTCATTATTTAATCAAGGGAAGCACTGTTATACCGATATTTCAAATTGACAGGAGTACTTTACTGTCACAAAATTTCAAGTTCTTATGACGCACCAGTAAAAAGTTACAGCATTTCAATGTTGCAAACTTTGATAGTTATATTACGCACAGTATAAAAGTTGGTGAATTTTGAAGTTTCATCAGTGTTTCATTTTTACTCAAGGGTAGCACTGTTATACCGATATTTCAAATTGACAAGAGTACTTTATTGTCACAAAATTTCAAGGTACTATGACGCTCCAGTAAAAAGTTACAGCATTTCAATATTGCAAACTTTGATAGTTTTGTTACGCACAGTATAAAAGTTTGTGAATTTTTAAGTTGCATCAGTGTTTCATTATTTAATCAAGGGAAGCACTGTTATACCGATATTTCAAATTGACAAGAGTACTTTACTGTCACAAAATTTCAAGTTCTTATGACGCACCAGTAAAAAGTTACAGCATTTCAATGTTCCAAACTTTGATAGTTATATAACGCACAGTATAAAACTTAGTGAATTTTTAAGTTGCATCAGTGTTTCATTTTTTACTCAAAGGTAGCACTGTTATACCGATATTTTAAATTGACAATAGTACTTTATTGTCAAAAAGTTTCAAGGTCTTATGACGCACATGTAAAAAGTTATAGCATTTCAATGTTGCAAACTTTGATAGTTATATTACGCACAGTATAAAAGTTTGAGAATTTTTAAGTTGCATCAGTGTTTCAATCTTTACTCAAGGGAAGCACTGTTATACCGATATTTCAAATTGACAAGAGTACTTTATTGTCACAAAATTTCAAGTTCTTATGACGCACCAGTACAAAGTTACAGCATTTCAATGTTGCAAACTTTGATAGTTATATTACGCACAATATAAAAGTTAGTGAATTTTTAAGTTGCTTCAGTGTTTCATTTTTTACTCAAAGGTAGCACTGTTATACCGATATTTTAAATTGACAATAGTACTTTATTGTCACAAAATTTCAAGTTCTTATGACGCACCAGTAAAAAGTTACAGCATTTCAATGTTGCAAACTTTGATAGTTATATTACGCACAGTATAAAAGTTAGCGAATTTTTAAGTTGCTTCAGTGTTTCATTTTTTACTCAAAGGTAGCACTGTTATACCGATCTTTTAAATTGACAATAGTACTTTATGGTCACAAAATTTTAAGGTATTATGACGCTCCAGTAAAAAGTTACAGCATTTCAATATTGCAAACTTTGATAGTTATATTACGCACAGTATAAAATTTAGTGAATTTTGAAGTTGCATCAGTGTTTCATTTTTACTCAAAAGTAGCACTGTTATACCGATATTTTAAACTGACAATAGTACTTTATTGTCACAAAATTTCAAGGTACTATGACGCTCCAGTAAAAAGTTACAGCATTTCAATATTGCAAACTTTGATAGTTTTGTTACGCACAGTATAAAAGTTAGTGAACTTTGAAGTTGTATCATTGTTTCATTTTTTACTCAAGGGAAGCACTGTTATACCGATATCTCAAATTGACAATAGTATTATTTCAAGTTTTTATGAAGCCCCAGTAAAAAGTTACAGCATTTCAATGTTGCAAACTTTGATAGGTATGACGCACCAATAAAAAATGACAGCATTTCAATGTTGCAAACTTTGATAGTTATATTTCACACAGTATAAAAGTTATTGAATTTTGTAGTTGCATCAGTGTTTCATTTTTTACTCAAGTGTAGCACGGTTTTACCGATATTTCAAATTGACAATAGAATTTTATTATCACAAAATTTCAAGGTCTTATGACGCTCCAGTAAAAAGTTACAGTATTTCAATGTTGCAAACTTTGAAAGTTATATTATTCACAGTGTAAAAGTTAGTGAATTTTGTAGTTGCATCAGTGTTTGATTTTTACTCAAGGGTAGCCCTGTTTTACCGATATTTCAAATAGATAATAGAATTTTATTGTCACAAAATTTCGAGGTTTTATGACGCACCAGTAAAAAGTTACCGCATTTCAATGTTGCAAACTTTGATAGTTATATTACGCACAGTATAAAAGTTTGTGAATTTTTAAGTTGCATCAGTGTTTCATTATTTAATCAAGGGAAGCACTGTTATACCGATATTTCAAATTGACAAGAGTACTTTACTGTCACAAAATTTCAAGTTCTTATGACGCACCAGTAAAAAGTTACAGCATTTCAATGTTGCAAACTTTGATAGTTATATTACGCACAGTATAAAAGTTGGTGAATTTTGAAGTTTCATCAGTGTTTCATTTTTACTCAAGGGTAGCACTGTTATACCGATATTTCAAATTGACAAGAGTACTTTATTGTCACAAAATTTCAAGGTACTATGACGCTCCAGTAAAAAGTTACAGCATTTCAATATTGCAAACTTTGATAGTTTTGTTACGCACAGTATAAAAGTTAGTGAACTTTGAAGTTGTATCATTGTTTCATTTTTTACTCAAGGGAAGCACTGTTATACCGATATCTCAAATTGACAATAGCACTTTATTGTCACAAAATTTCAAGTTTTTATGAAGCACCAGTAAAAAGTTACAGCATTTCAATGTTGCAAACTTTGATAGGTATGACGCACCAATAAAAAATGACAGCATTTCAATGTTGCAAACTTTGATAGTTATATTTCACACAGTATAAAAGTTATTGAATTTTGTAGTTGCATCAGTGTTTCATTTTTTACTCAAGTGTAGCACGGTTTTACCGATATTTCAAATTGACAATATAATTTTATTGTCACAAAATTTCGAGGTTTTATGACGCACCAGTAAAAAGTTACAGCATTTCAATGTTGCAAACTTTGATAGTTATATTACGCACAGTATAAAAGTTAGTGAATTTTGAAGTTTCATCAGTGTTTCATTTTTACGCAAGGGTAGCACTGTAATACCGATATCTCAAATTGACAATAGTACATTATTATCACAAAATTTCAAGGTCTTATGACGCTCCAGTAAAAAGTTACAGTATTTCAATGTTGCAAACTTTGAAAGTTATATTATTCACAGTATAAAAGTTAGTGAATTTTGTAGTTGCATCAGTGTTTGATTTTTACTCAAGGGTAGCCCTGTTTTACCGATATTTCAAATAGATAATAGAATTTTATTGTCACAAAATTTCGAGGTTTTATGACGCACCAGTAAAAAGTTACCGCATTTCAATGTTGCAAACTTTGATAGTTATATTACGCACAGTATAAAAGTTTGTGAATTTTTAAGTTGCATCAGTGTTTCATTCTTTAATCAAGGGAAGCACTGTTATACCGATATTTCAAATTGACAAGATTACTTTACTGTCATAAAATTTCAAGTTCTTATGACGCACCAGTAAAAAGTTACAGCATTTCAATGTTGCAAACTTTGATAGTTATATTACGCACAGTATAAAAGTTAGTGAATTTTGAAGTTTCATCAGTGTTTCATTTTTTACGCAAAGGTAGCACTGTTATACCGATATTTTAAATTGACAATAGTACTTTATTGTCAAAAAATTTCAAGGTCTTATGACGCACATGTAAAAAGTTATAGCATTTCAATGTTGCAAACTTTGATAGTTATATTACGCACAGTATAAAAGTTTGAGAATTTTTAAGTTGCATCAGTGTTTCATTCTTTACTCAAGGGAAGCACTGTTATACCGATATTTCAAATTGACAACAGTACTTTATTGTCACAAAATTTCAAGTTCTTATGACACACCAGTAAAAAGTTACAGCATTTCAATGTTGCAAACTTTGATAGTTATATTACGCACAGTATAAAAGTTAGTGAACTTTGAAGTTGTATCATTGTTTCATTTTTTACTCAAGGGAAGCACTGTTATACCGATATCTCAAATTGACAATAGTATTATTTCAAGTTTTTATGAAGCACCAGTAAAAAGTTACAGCATTTCAATGTTGCAAACTTTGATAGGTATGACGCACCAATAAAAAATGACAGCATTTCAATGTTGCAAACTTTGATAGTTATATTTCACACAGTATAAAAGTTATTGAATTTTGTAGTTGCATCAGTGTTTCATTTTTTACTCAAGTGTAGCACGGTTTTACCGATATTTCAAATTGACAATAGAATTTGATTGTCACAAAATTTCGAGGTTTTATGACGCACCAGTAAAAAGTTACAGCATTTCAATGTTGCAAACTTTGATAATTATATTACGCACAGTATAAAAGTTAGTGAATTTTGAAGTTTCATCAGTGTTTCATTTTTACGCAAGGGTAGCACTGTTATACCGATATCTCAAATTGACAATAGTACATTATTATCACAAAATTTCAAGGTCTTATGACGCTCCAGTAAAAAGTTACAGCATTTCAATGTTGCAAACTTTGAAAACTATATTATTCACAGTATAAAAGTTAGTGAATTTTGTAGTTGCATCAGTGTTTGATTTTTACTCAAGGGTAGCCCTGTTTTACCGATATTTCAAATAGACAATAGAATTTTATTGTCACAAAATTTCGAGGTTTTATGACGCACCAGTAAAAAGTTACCGCATTTCAATGTTGCAAACTTTGATAGTTATATTACGCACAGTATAAAAGTTTGTGAATTTTTAAGTTGCATCAGTGTTTCATTCTTTAATCAAGGGAAGCACTGTTATACCGATATTTCAAATTGACAAGAGTACTTTACTGTCACAAAATTTCAAGTTCTTATGACGCACCAGTAAAAAGTTACAGCATTTCAATGTTGCAAACTTTGATAGTTATATTACGCACAGTATAAAAGTTAGTGAATTTTGAAGTTGCATCAGTGTTTCATTTTTTACTCAAAAGTAGCACTGTTATACCGATATTTTAAATTGACAATAGTACTTTATTGTCACAAAATTTCAAGGTACTATGACGCTCCAGTAAAAAGTTACAGCATTTCAATATTGCAAACTTTGATAGTTTTGTACGCACAGTATAAAAGTTAGTGAACTTTGAAGTTGTATCATTGTTTCATTTTTTACTCAAGGGAAGCACTCTTATACCGATATCTCAAATTGACAATAGTACTTTATTGTCACAAAATTTCAAGTTTTTATGAAGCACCAGTAAAAAGTTACAGCATTTCAATGTTGCAAACTTTGATAGGTATGACGCACCAATAAAAAATGACAGTTTTCAATGTTGCAAACTTTGATAGTTATATTTCACACAGTATAAAAGTTATTGAATTTTGTAGTTGCATCAGTGTTTCATTTTTTACTCAAGTGTAGCACGGTTTTACCGATATTTCAAATTGACAATATAATTTTATTGTCACAAAATTTCGAGGTTTTATGACGCACCAGTAAAAAGTTACAGCATTTCAATGTTGCAAACTTTGATAGTTATATTACGCACAGTATAAAAGTTAGTGAATTTTGAAGTTTCATCAGTGTTTCATTTTTACGCAAGGGTAGCACTGTTATACCGATATCTCAAATTGACAATAGTACATTATTATCACAAAATTTCAAGGTCTTATGACGCTCCAGTAAAAAGTTACAGTATTTCAATGTTGCAAACTTTGAAAGTTATATTATTCACAGTATAAAAGTTAGTGAATTTTGTAGTTGCATCAGTGTTTGATTTTTACTCAAGGGTAGCCCTGTTTTACCGATATTTCAAATAGATAATAGAATTTTATTGTCACAAAATTTCGAGGTTTTATGACGCACCAGTAAAAAGTTACCGCATTTCAATGTTGCAAACTTTGATAGTTATATTACGCACAGTATAAAAGTTTGTGAATTTTTAAGTTGCATCAGTGTTTCATTCTTTAATCAAGGGAAGCACTGTTATACCGATATTTCAAATTGACAAGAGTACTTTACTGTCACAAAATTTCAAGTTCTTATGACGCACCAGTAAAAAGTTACAGCATTTCAATGTTGCAAACTTTGATAGTTATATTACGCACAGTATAAAAGTTAGTGAACTTTGAAGTTATATCATTGTTTCATTTTTTACTCAAGGGAAGCACTGTTATACCGATATCTCAAATTGACAATAGTATTATTTCAAGTTTTTATGAAGCACCAGTAAAAAGTTACAGCATTTCAATGTTGCAAACTTTGATAGGTATGACGCACCAATAAAAAATGACAGCATTTCAATGTTGCAAACTTTGATAGTTATATTTCACACAGTATAAAAGTTATTGAATTTTGTAGTTGCATCAGTGTTTCATTTTTTACTCAAGTGTAGCACGGTTTTACCGATATTTCAAATTGACAATAGAATTTGATTGTCACAAAATTTCGAGGTTTTATGACGCACCAGTAAAAAGTTACAGCATTTCAATGTTGCAAACTTTGATAATTATATTACGCACAGTATAAAAGTTAGTGAATTTTGAAGTTTCATCAGTGTTTTATTTTTACGCAAGGGTAGCACTGTTATACCGATATCTCAAATTGACAATAGTACATTATTGTCACAAAATTTCAAGGTCTTATGACACTCCAGTAAAAAGTTACAGCATTTCAATGTTGCAAACTTTGATAGTTATATTACGCACAGTATAAAAGTTAGTGAATTTTGAAGTTGCATCAGTGTTTCATTTTTTACTCAAAAGTAGCACTGTTATACCGATATTTTAAATTGACAATAGTACTTTATTGTCACAAAATTTCAAGGTACTATGACGCTCCAGTAAAAAGTTACAGCATTTCAATATTGCAAACTTTGATAGTTTTCTACGCACAGTATAAAAGTTAGTGAACTTTGAAGTTGTATCATTGTTTCATTTTTTACTCAAGGGAAGCACTCTTATACCGATATCTCAAATTGACAATAGTACTTTATTGTCACAAAATTTCAAGTTTTTATGAAGCACCAGTAAAAAGTTACAGCATTTCAATATTGCAAACTTTGATAGGTATGACGCACCAATAAAAAATGACAGCATTTCAACGTTGCAAACTTTGATAGTTATATTTCACACAGTATAAAAGTTATTGAATTTTGTAGTTGCATCAGTGTTTCATTTTTTACTCAAGTGTAGCACGGTTTTACCGATATTTCAAATTGACAATAGAATTTTATTGTCACAAAATTTCGAGGTTTTATGACGCACCAGTAAAAAGTTACAGCATTTCAACGTTGCAAACTTTGATAGTTATATTTCACACAGTATAAAAGTTATTGAATTTTGTAGTTGCATCAGTGTTTCATTTTTTACTCAAGTGTAGCACGGTTTTACCGATATTTCAAATTGACAATAGAATTTTATTGTCACAAAATTTCGAGGTTTTATGACGCACCAGTAAAAAGTTACAGCATTTCAATGTTGCAAACTTTGATAGTTATATTACGCACAGTATAAAAGTTTGTGAAATTTAAGTTGCATCAGTGTTTCATTCTTTAATCAAGGGAAGCACTGTTATACCGATATTTCAAATTGACAAGATTACTTTACTGTCACAAAATTTCAAGTTCTTATGACGCACCAGTAAAAAGTTACAGCATTTCAATGTTGCAAACTTTGATAGTTATATTACGCACAGTATAAAAGTTAGTGAATTTTGAAGTTTCATCAGTGTTTCATTTTTACTCAAGGGTAGCACTGTTATACCGATATTTCAAATTGACAAGAGTACTTTATTGTCACAAAATTTCAAGTTCTTATGACGCACCAGTAAAAAGTTACAGCATTTCAATGTTCCAAACTTTGATAGTTATATAACGCACAGTATAAAACTTAGTGAACTTTTAAGTTGCATCAGTGTTTCATTTTTTACTCAAAGGTAGCACTGTTATACCGATATTTTAAATTGACAATAGTACTTGATTGTCACAAAATTTCGAGGTTTTATGACGCACCAGTAAAAAGTTATAGCATTTCAATGTTGCAAACTTTGATAGTTATATTACGCACAGTATAAAAGTTTGTGAATTTTTAAGTTGCATCAGTGTTTCATTCTTTAATCAAGGGAAGCACTGTTATACCGATATTTCAAATTGACAAGAGTACTTTACTGTCACAAAATTTCAAGTTCTTATGACGCACCAGTAAAAAGTTACAGCATTTCAATGTTGCAAACTTTGATAGTTATATTACGCACAGTATAAAAGTTAGTGAATTTTGAAGTTGCATCAGTGTTTCATTTTTTACTCAAAAGTAGCACTGTTATACCGATATTTTAAATTGACAATAGTACTTTATTGTCACAAAATTTCAAGGTACGATGAGGCTCCAGTAAAAAGTTACAGCATTTCAATATTGCAAACTTTGATAGTTTTGTACGCACAGTATAAAAGTTAGTGAACTTTGAAGTTGTATCATTGTTTCATTTTTTACTCAAGGGAAGCACTCTTATACCGATATCTCAAATTGACAATAGTACTTTATTGTCACAAAATTTCAAGTTTTTATGAAGCACCAGTAAAAAGTTACAGCATTTCAATGTTGCAAACTTTGATAGGTATGACGCACCAATAAAAAATGACAGCATTTCAATGTTGCAAACTTTGATAGTTATATTTCACACAGTATAAAAGTTATTGAATTTTGTAGTTGCATCAGAGTTTCATTTTTTACTCAAGTGTAGCACGGTTTTACCGATATTTCAAATTGACAATATAATTTTATTGTCACAAAATTTCGAGGTTTTATGACGCACCAGTAAAAAGTTACAGCATTTCAATGTTGCAAACTTTGATAGTTATATTACGCACAGTATAAAAGTTAGTGAATTTTGAAGTTTCATCAGTGTTTCATTTTTACGCAAGGGTAGCACTGTTATACCGATATCTCAAATTGACAATAGTACATTATTATCACAAAATTTCAAGGTCTTATGACGCTCCAGTAAAAAGTTACAGTATTTCAATGTTGCAAACTTTGAAAGTTATATTATTCACAGTATAAAAGTTAGTGAATTTTGTCGTTGCATCAGTGTTTGATTTTTACTCAAGGGTAGCCCTGTTTTACCGATATTTCAAATAGATAATAGAATTTTATTGTCACAAAATTTCGAGGTTTTATGACGCACCAGTAAAAAGTTACCGCATTTCAATGTTGCAAACTTTGATAGTTATATTACGCACAGTATAAAAGTTTGTGAATTTTTAAGTTGCATCAGTGTTTCATTCTTTAATCAAGGGAAGCACTGTTATACCGCTATTTCAAATTGACAAGAGTACTTTACTGTCACAAAATTTCAAGTTCTTATGACGCACCAGTAAAAAGTTACAGCATTTCAATGTTGCAAACTTTGATAGTTATATTACGCACAGTATAAAAGTTAGTGAATTTTGAAGTTTCATCAGTGTTTCATTTTTACTCAAGGGTAGCACTGTTATACCGATATTTCAAATTGACAAGAGTACTTTATTGTCACAAAATTTCAAGTTCTTATGACGCACCAGTAAAAAGTTACAGCATTTCAATGTTCCAAACTTTGATAGTTATATAACGCACAGTATAAAACTTAGTGAATTTTTAAGTTGCATCAGTGTTTCATTTTTTACTCAAAGGAAGCACTGTTATACCGATATTTTAAATTGACAATAGTACTTTATTGTCAAAAAATTTCAAGGTCTTATGACGCACATGTAAAAAGTTATAGCATTTCAATGTTGCAAACTTTGATAGTTATATTACGCACAGTATAAAAGTTTGAGAATTTTTAAGTTGCATCAGTGTTTCATTCTTTACTCAAGGGAAGCACTGTTATACCGATATTTCAAATTGACAACAGTACTTTATTGTCACAAAATTTCAAGTTCTTATGACACACCAGTAAAAAGATACAGCATTTCAATGTTGCAAACTTTGATAGTTATATTACGCACAGTATAAAAGTTAGTGAACTTTGAAGTTGTATCATTGTTTCATTTTTTACTCAAGGTGTTGTGAGTTAGAATCAAGCTACCTACGCGTAGTTGACTCACAGCAACGGCTCCTATTAAATTCATTAAGAACGCACATATTTTTAGGGTGCAAATATTGAAAATGAACAGTAATTATTCATTAATTATGATGTAAACTTTTAGGGTGTCACAGTTCCGCAGTCAAGCTGACGAGGGGCATTTAGAATGCACCGACGACACTTTTACTTGCAGTAGGTCAGCGGGCTTGAGCAACTGACACCAAGTAACAATTGCGTAACTGGAACACCAGAAAAGTGAAGACGTAGACTGTAATGTTTATTTGTAAATAGTATATAAGAACTAGCATTTTAAGAATAAACTCTTGTTATTTTAAACCTAAAAGAGTGCAGTGTTTCTTTCAGAAAGTGGTGTAGGTTTACAGGTTCCCGCGCAGGACAAGCCGCGACAGGATATTCCAGAGGACGTCTCTCGCCGACAAGCAGATACGGACCCCAACATTTTGGCGCAGCCGGTCTAAAGGACCTATTGGAGCAATCCCAGGGCAAGGAACCCTGAAGCAGAGAGGCATCCTGCAACGAATTCGAAGGACCTCATCTAAGGACACTGTGGAAAAAAGGATGTCATCGGGAAAAATAATGGTGAGTAGAGTGTATAGTAGCGTAAAATAAGTAGATACTTCTGCGACCCTGAAGGCGCCGTAGCGCTGGTCAAAGAAGTCGCAACCTATAGGCGCGTTTGCGCTGTTGCACGCAGCTTTGAATGGCAACCATAAACCGTCAGTATGATCGGACGGTCTATGTATGTTCATCCTAGCTGTGAGGATTTTTTTTTTAGGGGATTTGTGTTTGTTTGTCGGTAGGGACATTTATACGATTTAATTTATATTGTTTTGAAATCAAAATAAAGATTGATTTAAATATTTGGCATTTTGAGTTTAGGGTATTAGGTGAAGAGGTGCAGACAACACGTGTTGTTGCATTAAAGTTTTTGTAGTTCGGAAACTACGATTTGCGTAGCAATGTTGAAGAAAACATTTAAATGCTATTATTATGCGGCGCATACGTTACGGGTTTATTTTTAAATATGGATTCAAATTTCCGGGAATGAATCAAGACACTTTTGCCGGTAAATCAAATTTCGGTTTTTACAAACATATGGCCTTTTCTATGGATTCTTGGGAGAATTAAAAGATGGTGAGAGGAAATCAAGGAGTATCTGTGGGAAGTCAAGAACCAATTTGCACTGATGGAAGGACTTAATGGACGCCGTTAGACAGCGGATTTGAAACTTGAGATGGAGGATAAGTAAAGAAAGAATATAAACATAGAATTTACGGTGGAATGTTTTTTTTTTTAATAAATTTGTATTTATCAATAAGTAAGATCGAATAAAATATTGTAACAAGTTTTAACAAATATTGGATTTTTATTTGTAATTGGGATACGACATCTGTTCTGGCATTTGGGATATGACGAAGGAAGCGCAAGGATTACTGCTGAGACAGGAACAAATTGGCGAAACGATTGAAAAGCTGGTCCGTAACTTTAAGAAAGACGGCAAGTTACGTAAGGACAACGTGTATTATCGCAAGCGAATAACACAGTTGCAAGATCTGGGGAGAGAGTTCAACAATAATCACGGACTGTTGTTGCCTCACGCAGTTGAGTACGACAAGGGAAAATATTTTGCGGAAAAATACGCAGACTACATAAATAGTCTGGTCAACGAATGGGCAGATACATTTAGTTCTGAATTAGAAGGACTAGGGCAACAAACAGTGAGTTTGGTTTCGCCAGACGAGAAAGTAAGGAACAGACTAAAATCAATACAGTCAGAGGTGAAACTGTTTACTGGGAAAATAGTTGACCAGTTCGAAGCAAGTACAAGCAGGGAAGAAGCTCAGGAATTGTGGAAGCAGGCGAATGCCGGAGGAGCTGTGTCACCATTAGAAGTAGCGGATCAAGCCTTTACGGCAATCCAAAGAAGAACAGAAGAAAAGTTATTCAGTTTTCATAAGAAAACAGAAGATTTGAGAGCACAAAAAGAGTATCTTGAGAAGAAGGTAAAGGAACTTTCTCAGAGATTGTCGGAAACAGAGGAAGCAGCAACGCTGTTGGAAAAGGAGTGTGCAGGATTGAAAAGAGGACGGGCGACCAATAGCAACCCACATAGAAAGGAGAGATCAAAATCAGCATCGGCTGGATTCACACAGACAGTGTTGACATTGCCTCCTGAAGTTCGCTGGCCGGAGTATTTAACTCCGGAAGGGATAGGTCGTGTGGTAAAGCCTAGATTAGTATTGACTGGAGAAAGTGAAGCGGGATTTTTATTTGACGCATCGGAAATCGGTGTCGAGCCATTTACTCCAGAACGTCCGGTAACTAATAAAAATAAGGGATATACGCCAAAAGAGCCAGAAGCAGTAACGGTACAGGACAGGCCCAATATTGCGGACAGTATTTCGCCTGTACGAACAAACGATCGAAGACTAATTAGTTTGAGTCCGTCATTGGTCAATTACCTCTCAGATCCGGGAGAAGTGAATCTAGGAACGACCCACAAAGATAGCGCTCAAGTTTTACCGGTCATAAGTAAAACAAAAATACGTAAAATGGGTATAGAGGAGATTTCAAAGACCGTGTCCAGGCTAGTACCTGTGTTTACTGGTGCTGCTTCAGAAGATTTAAGGTCCGAACTCAGCAGGTTCATTCAAGGTTGTGAACTTGCAAAGCGAAGCATAGGCCCTGATGAGTTGCAGGACTTCTTTGACTGTGTTAAGCAAAGGTTATTTGGAGATGCGTACAACCTTGTGCTGCCAAAACAATTCGCCAGTGTGAATGAACTTTACGGCCTTCTGAAGAGAACTTATCTAAAGGAGAGAACTCTGGAAGACATATCCCAAGAAATTAGAATCGGGAAACAACTGGCAGGGGAAGACATACGCGCCTTTGCCAGGCGTTTGGAGTCACTTCGGATGATGGCCCAAGAAGTAATCAAGAATAAGTACGATGGCGTTGGTGATACCGCGTTATTATACGAAGTTGACAAGTCGGTCTTAACGACTTTCGTAGTGGGGCTCCGCAACTCCGCTCTTAAAATTCATATGCTGAATAGCAAAACAGGAAATCTGGAGGAATTGGTAGAAGAAGCAATTCGAGCGCAAGTCCTTGTGGAACGGAGTACGGCCGGATTGGGGGAGATACATATGTTGGAAAATAGACAGGACAATTTAACTGCCGCTGTCATGGATAGAGAAGGAAATAATTTCGTCCCAAACGTATACAGAGGAGCGTATAATCCCGGTATCTCCGACAGCAGAGCCGCGTATCAGAGAAATCCGCACAGGGGGGTTGTACAGAAGGCTCCCACATGTTCGTTCTGCCATAGGCCAGGCCATACAAGAGATGAATGCATTACACGCAAGAATACGCCCTATTGTATGGAGTGCCAAACATATGGTCATGAGGCAAGTAGACAGTGCCAATTAGACAATAAATGGGATCAAAGTAGAAGGCAGCCAGGTACGAGGCGCCCAGATCCACCCTTAAGGGACAGCAGGGGTAGTGGTCCTCGAGTCAACTCAACGGAAGGAAGAAATCCTTTCAACACGGGGAATGGTCAGCAGCGACCAAATTGGAATTTTAGAGGTGGACAAAGGTTAGGCAACACCCAACAGGGGTTGAAATGCTTCTCATGTGGACGGATGGGGCATCGTGCTGCGGAATGCAGGGATAGAAAGTCCCAGCAAAGGAACCAGGGAAACTTCCAGCGGCCCAGTCGAAGCCAATAGACTGGAAAGCCAAAAGAAAGAGAGTAATAATTAGGCCGGAAGTAAGTGGGACTAGTAATGTAGGAACTACAGTCCAGGAGAAGGAGGAGCAAGAGGCTCTCCAATATCACGAAGGGTTAGGAAGTGGATACACGTCCATATTGGGAACAAAAGGAGGTTGCTTCGCTATTAGCAGAATAGGTGATGCCTTCATCGAGATGCCCTGCGAGGAAGCAGCGAGTGGAAAACTAGTGCTATTAGTAGATTCAGGGGCGGACACTAGCCTCGTAAAATCTAGTGTTTTACGGAAGGGGCTAGACATTAATCAAATGGACTTAAGAACGCTTAACGGAGCGTTTGGAGGGTGCATTAGGACATTGGGGTCGCTCAGAATAGGGCACAGTGGAGTAAAGGGTATGAGTTTTAGAATGCACGCAGTGGAAGTCGATAGGAAAGGTATCCCGGCTGATGGGATAATTGGCCGCGATAATCTTTGGGGACGCACCATACTGGATGCCCTCGACAAGCAGTTATCATTCTATGATAACAATAAGCATAGAATCCTTACTTTTCCATTAATGTCATGGCAGGAAGGAACCGTGAGTAAGGTTAAGAATTGTATGGAGGTAGTGAATGCAAGGTCAACCAGAGTAGTTACTATGCATGTAAATACGAAACTTAGGACTGTTGTTTTACACAAGCAGCAGCTAGCGGAGGGCGTATATATGGGGGAAACCATAACGCACGTTGACAAGGGTAAGGTGTACGCTTGCGTACTCAATGCATCGGAAAAGGACTACTTGATGGAGGAGGATTTTAGGCCTAAGTTCACTAGCTATGATAATTTTAAGGAACCGAATTATAGATCGGTGAATCAGATTAAACAAGTTGATATAAGAGAAAGAATGGAGCGAGTGCTAGAATCACTGAAGCTAGACCCAAGCGTGAATTCAGAAGAGAAGGCATCAATAGAAGCCATTTGTGCGTCATTCCATGACATATTTTTGCTGGAAGGAGACCAGTTAACATATACACCAGAGGTAGAGCATGAAATACCTACTAGAGTGGATCAACCGCCAATTAACCAGAAGCAATACAGATTGCCGCAAGCTCACAAAGATGAGGTAAATAGACAAGTGGAAGGAATGTTAAAGGATAACATTATTTCACCGAGTATCTCGCCTTGGAACTCACCAATAATTTTGGTACCAAAGAAGGGAGGTGCGCAGGGTCAGAAGAAGTGGAGAATGGTCGTCGATTTTAGGAAATTGAACGACGCCACTATCAAGCAGGTGTTCCCGATACCAAGGATAGAAGAGATTCTGGATCAATTGGGACACAGTAGATATTTTTCTACACTTGATTTAGCGAGTGGCTACCACCAAGTTCTGGTGGATACCCAAGATAAGCAGAAAACCGCGTTCAGCACCGGTTTAGGGCATTATGAGTTTAATAGAATGCCGTTTGGATTAACAGGAGCACCGGCTACCTTCCAACGGCTAATGAACCATGTGCTAACAGGCTTGCAAGGGTTAGATTGTTTTGTGTATCTGGATGACATTGTAATTTATGGGAAGATTTTGCAGCAGCATTCGCAACGCTTGTGCAAGGTACTCCAGAAATTACGAGAACACAATTTGAAATTGAACACGGAGAAGTGTCAATTTTTGCGGAGAGAGGTGGTTTATTTAGGCCATCGTTGCTCAGAAGCAGGAGCACTGCCTGACCCGCAGAAGGTGGAATGCGTTAAAAATCTAGCGATTCCAAGAAACAGAAAAGAAGTGCAAGCATTCCTAGGACTAGTGAACTATTATAGAAAGTTCGTGGAAGGACTAGCCGGAATTGCGTTGCCAATTAACAAGTTGCTACGAAAAGAAGCAAAGTTCGAATGGACAGGGAGATGTCAGCAGGCATTCGAGAGGCTAAAAGAAATAATTAGCTCGCCACCAATTTTGGCATACCCCGACTTTGAGCAAACTTTTTTGTTGACCACTGATGCTAGCAATGAAGCATTAGGGGCAGTATTGTCACAAGGGGAAGTCGGGAATGACCGACCAATAGCATTCGCAAGCAGAGCGCTTAGCGACACGGAAAAGAGATACTCCACAATAGAAAAGGAGTTTCTAGCCATAGTATGGGCTACGAAGAATTTTAGAGCATATTTGTTAGGACGCCCATTCAAGATATACACTGATCACCAGCCGTTGAGAGGCATAGCCAACTTGAAAGACCAAACGTCTAGGCTAGCCAGGTTCAGACACAAATTGTCTGAGTATGATTTTGAAATCATATACAAACCTGGGAAGAAGAATCTGAATGCCGATGCACTCAGCAGAGTACCGCAGGCACAGAAAGTATCAGTAGTGCAAACAAGGTCCAAAGCACGGTCGGATAAGGAGAAGGCCGAGAGGATACAGAAGGACAAAGTTGATGCTACAAGAGATGTTAGCAATGCGGGTTTCGATACCAATGAGCAAGCAGCCAGTAGTGTGGAATGGCTGAAGGATATAAAGGATATCCAGGCTGTGTTAAAGGGTTTCCATGATTCACCTCTAGGTGGACACCAGGGATTCTGGAAAACCCATGACAGAATTAGGCGAGTATACGGATGGAAAGGTATGCTCAAGGACATAAAAGAATACGTAAGAAGTTGCCCAAAGTGCCAGGCCAACAAAAGTTCAAGGCTAACAAAGATGCCCATGGTATTAACGGACACACCAAAGCAACCATTTGATAAGGTTCATATGGATATTGTAGGTATTTTACCTGAGACTGTTTCGGGCAATAAATACATCTTGACGTTCCAAGACGATTTCTCAAAGTATATGGCGTGCGTGGCTATACCCGATGCTGAAGCAAGTACGGTGGCCAAAGCATTCTTTGATGAAATTATAGCAAGATACAACATACCTAAGATTTTGATAACCGACAATGGTTCAAATTTCGTATCAAAACTATTCTCAGAAACGTGTAAAATGCTGGGAATCAAGAAGTTGCACATAACACCATATCATCCACAGGCGAATGGCTCACTGGAACGTAGTCATCGACCTCTGGCCGAGTACTTGCGCAGTTTTGCCAAGGAAGACGGCTCAAATTGGGATCAATGGTTGACCACTGCAATGCACGTACACAACAATACCGTGCATGTATCAACGAAGCAAACTCCATTTAGAACACTCTACGGGTTTGATTTCAACATGCCAGCGAATTTGAAGCGCAAATGTGCGCCTGTATACAATGCTGATAACCCGAATAAAGTGCGGAAGTATCAGTTACAGCGAGCGCACGAATTGGTTAGAGAAAACCAGGAATGTGCTAAACGAGTGGCCAGGGAAGCCTATAACAAGGTACTAAACCCAGTAGTTTTTCATGTGGGTGATCAAGTACTAATGAAGAATCAGGCTAGGAGAAACAAATTCTCACCTGTGTGGATAGGTCCCTATGTAGTAGCAGAGATCAAAAGCCCAGTTACAACGGTCGTAACAATTAAGGGCAAAAATAAAAAGCTACATAATAATTTGTTGAAATTATTCCACATTAGACCACACAAATAAAGACATGTGTTAGCAGTGTCTTACAAGTGTAAACACAAAAATAACAACGTAAACATGTACGTGTGTGTATCAAATAACACACACAGTTCCGATTCTCAAAGTCAACGCCAGTAGAAGTGTGCCACTTAAAATCGAGCGATTAAAGTTGACGTAATAAAAGTGCTTATTATGCACTGTGGCCGAACGAAGCATAGTAGGGAAAAATATATTTTTTAAATATTAAATGATAAATATTGCACGTAATTAAAAAAATAAAATAAGATAGTAAGACAGTCGTGGGTAAGTAATATAAAACAAAACTTCGAATATGTACATACATACATACGGCAGTGTATGCACTGAAATTCGATGCGTGGGCATTAACGCCAGGCAATGGAACTGCTGGTGAAGTAAGTATATATACGAGTATATATATATGTGTATAAGTTAAAGAATGAATGTACGAATGTATATTTAAAGAAGTAAGTATTCTAGTTAGGAGGAATGGGTATGTGCGTATGTATATATTTGCAGATACTGCAGCAGGCTATATGTAGATATACTCGTACATAGGTTTTAACTGTTTATTGTTTAGGAAATTAGCGTATGGAAATTCGAAAAAATGTGTAGTTAATTGGGGAAAATAACGTTAGTAATTAATTCTAGGTAATTTAAAGCGCCTTGAATGTATGTATGTATTCATATACGGGCTGATTACAGGATGGAAAATAGAATCGTTAATGGATATATACATATCAGGCTAGAAGTAAATTTAAATAAAAAGTCAATTGTATGCGATGAAAGATATAGTCATGCAATGGACAATGTTTTCACATAAACGGGTTTATCTTAAATAATCTCGCTTATGTAAAAGGCACTAGTTTTGCCAAGAATTGATATAAAAAATTTTTTTTTGGGCGGCATATAATTAAATTAGAAAATAATTGTTATGTATGAAGCAAATTTTTGTAAAATGTATATATTTGAGAAGGATTTAAAGTTTTAATGCCGCCAACAATTGTAAGAAAATGTATTATAGTTAATTAATAGTATTTGTAAAGGAAATAGTTTTTGTTACTTGTTTATAGTCTGTTTGTTAAGACGTAGTAGATAAGCGATATATAGATTTGAATCCAATTTACTGTTTACGTTAAAAATTGAATGAATGTAATAGCTAGTAAGAATAATTAAAACTCGGCAAGTCCGATAAGCTAAGCGTATTGTTTTTAGATATTCAGGCGTTGGTGAACAAACATCTGGATGGTTCAATATGGTGCAGCATGAACCTGGAAGGGACTTCCTGCAGCGTCGAAGCCTGAGTAATATGTTAACCAACATCCAGGAGACCAGTAGATGAAATGCAAGTGCAGCGAACAAAAATCTGACTGAATGAGAAGAAGTAAGAAGACGTAGAAGAAAAGTGATCAGTAAGCCACAAAGGAAGAAAGACGAGTTTGGCAACGATGATGTCCAGAGATAATTTTTGGGTTGGAAGAAACGAAAACGAAATTAGTGAGAATTCATTTTTATATGAAAGAGTGGAAGAGCTTCCAACTTCCCATCTGCGAGATGACTACGATTTAAGCTTATGAAAAGTCAAATAATACTTGAGTTTTATTGCATAACTGACGAAATGGCATGAAAAACACTAACATGTACGTTGTCCGGATAAAAAAAAATTCCAACGTGTCTGCCATTATTACATATGTCAGTATGTATATTGTATTATTGTCTAGAAATAAGAAAAGGTAATTTTAGCCAAAACCCGAGGTTACTCCGTAATTTCACCGAGAAACGGCTACAATAACAATAACAGCCACAACTACTATCGTTCAATTAGCTTCGCAGAATAATCTCCTGGCGCAAAAATCGTTTTAACCACGAAAAGATCGAACATAACTTAGCCAAGCTTTATCGACTAAACTTCGTAACGATTTCTCCAATGAGAAAATATCCATTGTCACTCACTAAGCGAATATCGAATATTTATTTTGATTTCGTCAGAAGCGCATCTAGTCGCGCAAGCTTGCATCATCTTTGTACGTACCGATCCAGAAAGAAGGGAGGGGTATGCAGAGTTCATCGAGGGACTTCACTCTGACAACGACGGTCGTCAACTGGACCAGCAGGTAGCAGAGGGCGCAGTACAATATAAGGTTTTATGTATAGAATAGAATTGTGTTATTGTTTAGATATTTGTATATACGCCAATGAGAAAAGAGTCAATGAAAGACCAAATTATAAAAAGGGGAATATAAAAAAAAAAAAATAATGATGGATACAAATAAAAAAAAAAAAAAATAAAAAAAAAACAAACAAACAAAAACAAAGTAAAGAAAAAAATAAAAATAAAAGAAAGAAAACTACAAAAGAAAATAAAAGCTAGAGAAAAAAAAAATATATATGGAAAAGAAAAGAATAAAAAAGGAAGAAAAAACAGTGATAGAACCCAAACAAGGCGATTTCATGGAAAAAAATAAAACAAATTATATATATGTACTATAGAGTTAAATAAATGCACATAATTGTTTACAGTGCAAGAAAAATATTGTAGAGATTTTATGGAAGTTAGTTGCACTAACTTCTTTTAGAAAGAGGGGAGGGATGTTGTGAGTTAGAATCAAGCTACCTACGCGTAGTTGACTCACAGCAACGGCTCCTATTAAATTCATTAAGAACGCACATATTTTTAGGGTGCAAATATTGAAAATGAACAGTAATTATTCATTAATTATGATGTAAACTTTTAGGGTGTCACAGTTCCGCAGTCAAGCTGACGAGGGGCATTTAGAATGCACCGACGACACTTTTACTTGCAGTAGGTCAGCGGGCTTGAGCAACTGACACCAAGTAACAATTGCGTAACTGGAACACCAGAAAAGTGAAGACGTAGACTGTAATGTTTATTTGTAAATAGTATATAAGAACTAGCATTTTAAGAATAAACTCTTGTTATTTTAAACCTAAAAGAGTGCAGTGTTTCTTTCAGAAAGTGGTGTAGGTTTACAGGTTCCCGCGCAGGACAAGCCGCGACAGGATATTCCAGAGGACGTCTCTCGCCGACAAGCAGATACGGACCCCAACAAAGGGAAGCACTGTTATACCGATATCTCAAATTGACAATAGTATTATTTCAAGTTTTTATGAAGCACCAGTAAAAAGTTACAGCATTTCAATGTTGCAAACTTTGATAGTTATATTTCACACAGTATAAAAGTTATTGAATTTTGTAGTTGCATCAGTGTTTCATTTTTTACTCAAGTGTAGCACGGTTTTACCGATATTTCAAATTGACAATAGAATTTGATTGTCACAAAATTTCGAGGTTTTATGACGCACCAGTAAAAAGTTACAGCATTTCAATGTTGCAAACTTTGATAATTATATTACGCACAGTATAAAAGTTAGTGAATTTTGAAGTTTCATCAGTGTTTCATTTTTACGCAAGGGTAGCACTGTTATACCGATATCTCAAATTGACAATAGTACATTATTGTCACAAAATTTCAGGTTCTTATGACACTCCAGTAAAAAGTTACAGCATTTCAATGTTGCAAACTTTGATAGTTATATTACGCACAGTATAAAAGTTAGTGAAATTTGAAGTTGCATCAGTGTTTAATTTTTTACTCAAAAGTAGCACTGTTATACCGATATTTTAAATTGACAATAGTACTTTATTGTCACAAAATTTCAAGGTACTATGACGCTCCAGTAAAAAGTTACAGCATTTCAATATTGCAAACTTTGATAGTTTTCTACGCACAGTATAAAAGTTAGTGAACTTTGAAGTTGTATCATTGTTTCATTTTTTACTCAAGGGAAGCACTCTTATACCGATATCTCAAATTGACAATAGTACTTTATTGTCACAAAATTTCAAGTTTTTATGAAGCACCAGTAAAAAGTTACAGCATTTCAATGTTGCAAACTTTGATAGGTATGACGCACCAATAAAAAATGACAGCATTTCAACGTTGCAAACTTTGATAGTTATATTTCACACAGTATAAAAGTTATTGAATTTTGTAGTTGCATCAGTGTTTCATTTTTTACTCAAGTGTAGCACGGTTTTACCGATATTTCAAATTGACAATAGAATTTTATTGTCACAAAATTTCGAGGTTTTATGACGCACCAGTAAAAAGTTACAGCATTTCAATGTTGCAAACTTTGATAATTATATTACGCACAGTATAAAAGTTAGTGAATTTTGAAGTTTCATCAGTGTTTCATTTTTACGCAAGGGTAGCACTGTTATACCGATATCTCAAATTGACAATAGTACAATATTATCACAAAATTTCAAGGTCTTATGACGCTCCAGTAAAAAGTTACAGCATTTCAATGTTGCAAACTTTGAAAATTATATTATTCACAGTATAAAAGTTAGTGAATTTTGTAGTTGCATCAGTGTTTGATTTTTACTCAAGGGTAGCCCTGTTTTACCGATATTTCAAATAGACAATAGAATTTTATTGTCACAAAATTTCGAGGTTTTATGACGCACCAGTAAAAAGTTACCGAATTTCAATGTTGCAAACTTTGATAGTTATATTACGCACAGTATAAAAGTTTGTGAATTTTTAAGTTGCATCAGTGTTTCATTCTTTAATCAAGGGAAGCACTGTTATACCGATATTTCAAATTGACAAGAGTACTTTACTGTCACAAAATTTCAAGTTCTTATGATGCACCAGTAAAAAGTTACAGCATTTCAATGTTGCAAACTTTGATAGTTATATTACGCACAGTATAAAAGTTAGTGAATTTTGAAGTTGCATCAGTGTTTCATTTTTTACTCAAAAGTAGCACTGTTATACCGATATTTTAAATTGACAATAGTACTTTATTGTCACAAAATTTCAAGGTACTATGACGCTCCAGTAAAAAGTTACAGCATTTCAATATTGCAAACTTTGATAGTTTTGTTACGCACAGTATAAAAGTTAGTGAACTTTGAAGTTGTATCATTGTTTCATTTTTTACTCAAGGGAAGGACTGTTATACCGATATATCAAATTGACAATAGTACTTTATTGTCACCAAATTTCAAGTTTTTATGAAGCACCAGTAAAAAGTTACAGCATTTCAATGTTGCAAACTTTGATAGGTATGACGCACCAATAAAAAATGACAGCATTTCAATGTTGCAAACTTTGATAGTTATATTTCACACAGTATAAAAGTTATTGAATTTTGTAGTTGCATCAGTGTTTCATTTTTTACTCAAGTGTAGCACGGTTTTACCGATATTTCAAATTGACAATAGAATTTTATTGTCACAAAATTTCGAGGTTTTATGACGCACCAGTAAAAAGTTACAGCATTTCAATGTTGCAAACTTTGATAGTTATATTACGCACAGTATAAAAGTTAGTGAATTTTGAAGTTTCATCAGTGTTTCATTTTTACGCAAGGGTAGCACTGTTATACCGATATCTCAAATTGACAATAGTACATTATAATCACAAAATTTCAAAGTCTAATGCGCTCCAGTAAAAAGTTACAGCATTTCAATGTTGCAAACTTTGATAGGTATGACGCACCAATAAAAAATGACAGCATTTCAATGTTGCAAACTTTGATAGTTATATTTCACACTGTATAAAAGTTATTGAATTTTGTAGTTGCATCAGTGTTTCATTTTTTACTCAAGTGTAGCACGGTTTTACCGATATTTCAAATTGACAATAGAATTTGATTGTCACAAAATTTCGAGTTTTTATGACGCACCAGTAAAAAGTTACAGCATTTCAATGTTGCAAACTTTGATAATTATATTACGCACAGTATAAAAGTTAGTGAATTTTGAAGTTTCATCAGTGTTTCATTTTTACGCAAGGGTAGCACTGTTATACCGATATCTCAAATTGACAATAGTACATTATTATCACAAAATTTCAAGGTCTTATGACGCTCCAGTAAAAAGTTACAGCATTTCAATGTTGCAAACTTTGATAGTTATATTACGCACAGTATAAAAGTTAGTGAATTTTGAAGTTGCATCAGTGTTTAATTTTTTACTCAAAAGTAGCACTGTTATACCGATATCTGAAATTGGCAACAGTACTTTATTGTCACAAAATTTCAAGGTTTTGTGACGCTCCAGTAAAAAGTTACAGTATTTCAATATTGCAAACTTTGATAGTTTTCTACGCACAGTATAAAAGTTAGTGAACTTTGAAGTTGTATCATTGTTTCATTTTTTACTCAAGGGAAGCACTCTTATACCGATATCTCAAATTGACAATAGTACTTTATTGTCACAAAATTTCAAGTTTTTATGAAGCACCAGTAAAAAGTTACAGCATTTCAATATTGCAAACTTTGATAGGTATGACGCACCAATAAAAAATGACAGCATTTCAACGTTGCAAACTTTGATAGTTATATTTCACACAGTATAAAAGTTATTGAATTTTGTAGTTGCATCAGTGTTTCATTTTTTACTCAAGTGTAGCACGGTTTTACCGATATTTCAAATTGACAATAGAATTTTATTGTCACAAAATTTCGAGGTTTTATGACGCACCAGTAAAAAGTTACAGCATTTCAATGTTGCAAACTTTGATAATTATATTACGCACAGTATAAAAGTTAGTGAATTTTGAAGTTTCATCAGTGTTTCATTTTTACGCAAGGGTAGCACTGTTATACCGATATCTCAAATTGACAATAGTACAATATTATCACAAAATTTCAAGGTCTTATGACGCTCCAGTAAAAAGTTACAGCATTTCAATGTTGCAAACTTTGAAAATTATATTATTCACAGTATAAAAGTTAGTGAATTTTGTAGTTGGATCAGTGTTTGATTTTTACTCAAGGGTAGCCCTGTTTTACCGATATTTCAAATAGACAATAGAATTTTATTGTCACAAAATTTCGAGGTTTTATGACGCACCAGTAAAAAGTTACCGAATTTCAATGTTGCAAACTTTGATAGTTATATTACGCACAGTATAAAAGTTTGTGAATTTTTAAGTTGCATCAGTGTTTCATTCTTTAATCAAGGGAAGCACTGTTATACCGATATTTCAAATTGACAAGAGTACTTTACTGTCACAAAATTTCAAGTTCTTATGATGCACCAGTAAAAAGTTACAGCATTTCAATGTTGCAAACTTTGATAGTTATATTACGCACAGTATAAAAGTTAGTGAATTTTGAAGTTGCATCAGTGTTTCATTTTTTACTCAAAAGTAGCACTGTTATACCGATATTTTAAATTGACAATAGTACTTTATTGTCACAAAATTTCAAGGTACTATGACGCTCCAGTAAAAAGTTACAGCATTTCAATATTGCAAACTTTGATAGTTTTGTTACGCACAGTATAAAAGTTAGTGAACTTTGAAGTTGTATCATTGTTTCATTTTTTACTCAAGGGAAGGACTGTTATACCGATATATCAAATTGACAATAGTACTTTATTGTCACCAAATTTCAAGTTTTTATGAAGCACCAGTAAAAAGTTACAGCATTTCAATGTTGCAAACTTTGATAGGTATGACGCACCAATAAAAAATGACAGCATTTCAATGTTGCAAACTTTGATAGTTATATTTCACACAGTATAAAAGTTATTGAATTTTGTAGTTGCATCAGTGTTTCATTTTTTACTCAAGTGTAGCACGGTTTTACCGATATTTCAAATTGACAATAGAATTTTATTGTCACAAAATTTCGAGGTTTTATGACGCACCAGTAAAAAGTTACAGCATTTCAATGTTGCAAACTTTGATAGTTATATTACGCACAGTATAAAAGTTAGTGAATTTTGAAGTTTCATCAGTGTTTCATTTTTACGCAAGGGTAGCACTGTTATACCGATATCTCAAATTGACAATAGTACATTATTATCACAAAATTTCAAAGTCTAATGCGCTCCAGTAAAAAGTTACAGCATTTCAATGTTGCAAACTTTGATAGGTATGACGCACCAATAAAAAATGACAGCATTTCAATGTTGCAAACTTTGATAGTTATATTTCACACAGTATAAAAGTTATTGAATTTTGTAGTTGCATCAGTGTTTCATTTTTTACTCAAGTGTAGCACGGTTTTACCGATATTTCAAATTGACAATAGAATTTGATTGTCACAAAATTTCGAGTTTTTATGACGCACCAGTAAAAAGTTACAGCATTTCAATGTTGCAAACTTTGATAATTATATTACGCACAGTATAAAAGTTAGTGAATTTTGAAGTTTCATCAGTGTTTCATTTTTTACTCAAGGGTAGCACTGTTATACCGATATCTCAAATTGACAATAGTACATTATTATCACAAAATTTCAAGGTCTTATGACGCTCCAGTAAAAAGTTACAGCATTTCAATGTTGCAAACTTTGATAGTTATATTACGCACAGTATAAAAGTTAGTGAATTTTGAAGTTGCATCAGTGTTTCATTTTTTACTCAAAAGTAGCACTGTTATACCGATATCTGAAATTGACAATAGTACTTTATTGTCACAAAATTTCAAGGTTTTGTGACGCTCCAGTAAAAAGTTACAGCATTTCAATATTGCAAACTTTGATAGTTTTCTACGCACAGTATAAAAGTTAGTGAACTTTGAAGTTGTATCATTGTTTCATTTTTTACTCAAGGGAAGCACTCTTATACCGATATCTCAAATTGACAATAGTACTTTATTGTCACAAAATTTCAAGTTTTTATGAAGCACCAGTAAAAAGTTAGAGCATTTCAATGTTGCAAACTTTGATAGGTATGACGCACCAATAAAAAATGACAGCATTTCAACGTTGCAAACTTTGATAGTTATATTTCACACAGTATAAAAGTTATTGAATTTTGTAGTTGCATCAGTGTTTCATTTTTTACTCAAGTGTAGCACGGTTTTACCGATATTTCAAATTGACAATAGAATTTTATTGTCACAAAATTTCGAGGTTTTATGACGCACCAGTAAAAAGTTACAGCATTTCAATGTTGCAAACTTTGATAATTATATTACGCACAGTATAAAAGTTAGTGAATTTTGAAGTTTCATCAGTGTTTCATTTTTACGCAAGGGTAGCACTGTTATACCGATATCTCAAATTGACAATAGTACAATATTATCACAAAATTTCAAGGTCTTATGACGCTCCAGTAAAAAGTTACAGCATTTCAATGTTGCAAACTTTGAAAATTATATTATTCACAGTATAAAAGTTAGTGAATTTTGTAGTTGCATCAGTGTTTGATTTTTACTCAAGGGTAGCCCTGTTTTACCGATATTTCAAATAGACAATAGAATTTTATTGTCACAAAATTTCGAGGTTTTATGACGCACCAGTAAAAAGTTACCGAATTTCAATGTTGCAAACTTTGATAGTTATATTACGCACAGTATAAAAGTTTGTGAATTTTTAAGTTGCATCAGTGTTTCATTCTTTAATCAAGGGAAGCACTGTTATACCGATATTTCAAATTGACAAGAGTACTTTACTGTCACAAAATTTCAAGTTCTTATGATGCACCAGTAAAAAGTTACAGCATTTCAATGTTGCAAACTTTGATAGTTATATTACGCACAGTATAAAAGTTAGTGAATTTTGAAGTTGCATCAGTGTTTCATTTTTTACTCAAAAGTAGCACTGTTATACCGATATTTTAAATTGACAATAGTACTTTATTGTCACAAAATTTCAAGGTACTATGACGCTCCAGTAAAAAGTTACAGCATTTCAATATTGCAAACTTTGATAGTTTTGTTACGCACAGTATAAAAGTTAGTGAACTTTGAAGTTGTATCATTGTTTCATTTTTTACTCAAGGGAAGGACTGTTATACCGATATATCAAATTGACAATAGTACTTTATTGTCACCAAATTTCAAGTTTTTATGAAGCACCAGTAAAAAGTTACAGCATTTCAATGTTGCAAACTTTGATAGGTATGACGCACCAATAAAAAATGACAGCATTTCAATGTTGCAAACTTTGATAGTTATATTTCACACAGTATAAAAGTTATTGAATTTTGTAGTTGCATCAGTGTTTCATTTTTTACTCAAGTGTAGCACGATTTTACCGATATTTCAAATTGACAATAGAATTTTATTGTCACAAAATTTCGAGGTTTTATGACGCACCAGTAAAAAGTTACAGCATTTCAATGTTGCAAACTTTGATAGTTATATTACGCACAGTATAAAAGTTAGTGAATTTTGAAGTTTCATCAGTGTTTCATTTTTACGCAAGGGTAGCACTGTTATACCGATATCTCAAATTGACAATAGTACATTATTATCACAAAATTTCAAGGTCTAATGCGCTCCAGTAAAAAGTTACAGCATTTCAATGTTGCAAACTTTGAAAGTTATATTATTCACAGTATAAAAGTTAGTGAATTTTGTAGTTGCATCAGTGTTTGATTTTTACTCAAGGGTAGCCCTGTTTTACCGATATCTCAAATAGATAATAGAATTTTATTGTCACAAAATTTCGAGGTTTTATGACGCACCAGTAAAAAGTTACCGCATTTCAATGTTGCAAACTTTGATAGTTATATTACGCACAGTATAAAAGTTTGTGAATTTTTAAGTTGCATCAGTGTTTCATTCTTTAATCAAGGGAAGCACTGTTATACCGATATTTCAAATTGACAAGAGTACTTTACTGTCACAAAATTTCAAGTTCTTATGACACACCAGTAAAAAGTTACAGCATTTCAATGTTGCAAACTTTGATAGTTATATAACGCACAGTATAAAACTTAGTGAATTTTTAAGTTGCATCAGTGTTTCATTTTTTACTCAAAGGTAGCACTGTTATACCGATATTTTAAATTGACAATAGTACTTTATTGTCAAAAAATTTCAAGGTCTTATGACGCACATGTAAAAAGTTATAGCATTACAATGTTGCAAACTTTGATAGTTATATTACGCACAGTATAAAAGTTTGAGAATTTTTAAGTTGCATCAGTGTTTCATTCTTTACTCAAGGGAAGCACTGTTATACCGATATTTCAAATTGACAACAGTACTTTATTGTCACAAAATTTCAAGTTCTTATGACGCTCCAGTAAAAAGTTACAGCATTTCAATGTTGCAAACTTTGATAGTTATATTACGCACAGTATAAAAGTTAGTGAACTTTGAAGTTGTATCATTGTTTCATTTTTTACTCAAGGGAAGCACTGTTATACCGATATCTCAAATTGACAATAGTATTATTTCAAGTTTTTATGAAGCACCAGTAAAAAGTTACAGCATTTCAATGTTGCAAACTTTGATAGGTATGACGCACCAATAAAAAATGACAGCATTTCAATGTTGCAAACTTTGATAGTTATATTTCACACAGTATAAAAGTTATTGAATTTTGTAGTTGCATCAGTGTTTCATTTTTTACTCAAGTGTAGCACGGTTTTACCGATATTTCAAATTGACAATAGAATTTGATTGTCACAAAATTTCGAGGTTTTATGACGCACCAGTAAAAAGTTACAGCATTTCAATGTTGCAAACTTTGATAATTATATTACGCACAGTATAAAAGTTAGTGAATTTTGAAGTTTCATCAGTGTTTCATTTTTACGCAAGGGTAGCACTGTTATACCGATATCTCAAATTTACAATAGTACATTATTATCACAAAATTTCAAGGTCTTATGACGCTCCAGTAAAAAGTTACAGCATTTCAATTTTGCAAACTTTGATAGTTATATTACGCACAGTATAAAAGTTAGTGAATTTTGAAGTTGCATCAGTGTTTCATTTTTTACTCAAAAGTAGCCCTGTTATACCGATATTTTAAATTGACAATAGTACTTTATTGTCACAAAATTTCAAGGTACTATGACGCTCCAGTAAAAAGTTACAGCATTTCAATATTGCAAACTTTGATAGTTTTCTACGCACAGTATAAAAGTTAGTGAACTTTGAAGTTGTATCATTGTTTCATTTTTTACTCAAGGGAAGCACTCTTATACCGATATCTCAAATTGACAATAGTACTTTATTGTCACAAAATTTCAAGTTTTTATGAAGCACCAGTAAAAAGTTACAGCATTTCAATGTTGCAAATTTTGATAGGTATGACGCACCAATAAAAAATGACAGCATTTCAACGTTGCAAACTTTGATAGTTATATTTCACACAGTATAAAAGTTATTGAATTTTGTAGTTGCATCAGTGTTTCATTTTTTACTCAAGTGTAGCACGGTTTTACCGATATTTCAAATTGACAATAGAATTTTATTGTCACAAAATTTCGAGGTTTTATGACGCACCAGTAAAAATTTACAGCATTTCAATGTTGCAAACTTTGATAATTATATTACGCACAGTATAAAAGTTAGTGAATTTTGAACTTTCATCAGTGTTTCATTTTTACGCAAGGGTAGCACTGTTATACCGATATCTCAAATTGACAATAGTACAATATTATCACAAAATTTCAAGGTCTTATGACGCTCCAGTAAAAAGTTACAGCATTTCAATGTTGCAAACTTTGAAAATTATATTATTCACAGTATAAAAGTTAGTGAATTTTGTAGTTGCATCAGTGTTTGATTTTTACTCAAGGGTAGCCCTGTTTTACCGATATTTCAAATAGACAATAGAATTTTATTGTCACAAAATTTCGAGGTTTTATGACGCACCAGTAAAAAGTTACCGCATTTCAATGTTGCAAACTTTGATAGTTATATTACGCACAGTATAAAAGTTTGTGAATTTTTAAGTTGCATCAGTGTTTCATTCTTTAATCAAGGGAAGCACTGTTATACCGATATTTCAAATTGACAAGAGTACTTTACTGTCACAAAATTTCAAGTTCTTATGATGCACCAGTAAAAAGTTACAGCATTTCAATGTTGCAAACTTTGATAGTTATATTACGCACAGTATAAAAGTTAGTGAATTTTGAAGTTGCATCAGTGTTTCATTTTTTACTCAAAAGTAGCACTGTTATACCGATATTTTAAATTGACAATAGTACTTTATTGTCACAAAATTTCAAGGTACTATGACGCTCCAGTAAAAAGTTACAGCATTTCAATATTGCAAACTTTGATAGTTTTGTTACGCACAGTATAAAAGTTAGTGAACTTTGAAGTTGTATCATTGTTTCATTTTTTACTCAAGGGAAGGACTGTTATACCGATATGTCAAATTGACAATAGTACTTTATTGTCACCAAATTTCAAGTTTTTATGAAGCACCAGTAAAAAGTTACAGCATTTCAATGTTGCAAACTTTGATAGGTATGACGCACCAATAAAAAATGACAGCATTTCAATGTTGCAAACTTTGATAGTTATATTTCACACAGTATAAAAGTTATTGAATTTTGTAGTTGCATCAGTGTTTCATTTTTTACTCAAGTGTAGCACGGTTTTACCGATATTTCAAATTGACAATAGAATTTTATTGTCACAAAATTTCGAGGTTTTATGACGCACCAGTAAAAAGTTACAGCATTTCAATGTTGCAAACTTTGATAGTTATATTACGCACAGTATAAAAGTTAGTGAATTTTGAAGTTTCATCAGTGTTTCATTTTTACGCAAGGGTAGCACTGTTATACCGATATCTCAAATTGACAATAGTACATTATTATCACAAAATTTCAAGGTCTAATGCGCTCCAGTAAAAAGTTACAGCATTTCAATGTTGCAAACTTTGAAAGTTATATTATTCACAGTATAAAAGTTAGTGAATTTTGTAGTTGCATCAGTGTTTGATTTTTACTCAAGGGTAGCCCTGTTTTACCGATATCTCAAATAGATAATAGAATTTTATTGTCACAAAATTTCGAGGTTTTATGATGCACCAGTAAAAAGTTACCGCATTTCAATGTTGCATACTTTGATAGTTATATTACGCACAGTATAAAAGTTTGTGAATTTTTAAGTTGCATCAGTGTTTCATTCTTTAATCAAGGGAAGCACTGTTATACCGATATTTCAAATTGACAAGAGTACTTTACTGTCACAAAATTTCAAGTTCTTATGACGCACCAGTAAAAAGTTACAGCATTTCAATGTTGCAAACTTTGATACTTATATTACGCACAGTATAAAAGTTAGTGAATTTTGAAGTTTCATCAGTGTTTCATTTTTACTCAAGGGTAGCACTGTTATACCGATATTTCAAATTGACAAGAGTACTTTATTGTCACAAAATTTTAAGTTCTTATGACGCACCAGTAAAAAGTTACAGCATTGCAATGTTCCAAACTTTGATAGTTATATAACGCACAGTATAAAACTTAGTGAATTTTTAAGTTGCATCAGTGTTTCATTTTTTACTCAAAGATAGCACTGTTATACCGATATTTTAAATTGACAATAGTACTTTATTGTATAATGTTGCAAACTTTGATAGTTATATTACGCACAGTATAAAAGTTAGTGAATTTTGAAGTTTCATCAGTGTTTCATTTTTACGCAAGGGTAGCACTGTTATACCGATATCTCAAATTGACAATAGTACATTATTATCACAAAATTTCAAGGTCTTATGACGCTCCAGTAAAAAGTTACAGCATTTCAATGTTGCAAACTTTGATAATTATATAACGCACAGTATAAAAGTTAGTGAATTTTTAAGTTGCATCAGTGTTTCATTTTTTACTCAAAGGTAGCACTGTTATACCGATATTTTAAATTGATAATAGTACTTTATTGTCAAAAATTTTCAAGGTCTTATGACGCACATGTAAAAAGTTATAGCATTTCAATGTTCCAAACTTTGATAGTTATATTACGCACAGTATAAAAGTTTGAGAATTTTTAAGTTCCATCAGTGTTTCATTCTTTACTCAAGGGAAGCACTGTTATACCGATATTTCAAATTGACAAGAGTACTTTATTGTCACAAAATTTCAAGTTCTTATGACGCACCAGTAAAAAGTTACAGCATATCAATGTTGCAAACTTTGATAGTTATATTTCGCACAGTATAAAAGTTATTGAATTTTGTAGTTGCATCAGAGTTTCATTTTTTACTCAATTGTAGCACGGTTTTACCGATATTTCAAATTGACAATAGAATTTTATTGTCACAAAATTTCGAGGTTTTATGACGCACCAGTAAAAAGTTACAGCATTTCAATGTTGCAAACTTTGATAATTATATTACGCACAGTATAAAAGTTAGTGAATTTTGAAGTTTCATCAGTGTTTCATTTTTACGCAAAAGTAGCACTGTTATACCGATATCTCAAATTGACAATAGTACATTATTATTACAAAATTTCAAGGTCTTATCACGCTCCAATAAAAAGTTACAGCATTTCAATGTTGCAAACTTTGATAATAATATTATTCACAGTATAAAAGTTAGTGAATTTTGTAGTTGCATCAGTGTTTGATTTTTACTCAAGGGTAGCCCTGTTTTACCGATATTTCAAATAGACAATAGAATTTTATTGTCACAAAATTTCGAAGTTTTATGACGCTCCAGTAAAAAGTTACAGCATTTCAATGTTGCAAACTGTGATAGTTACATTTCGCACAGTATAAAATTTAATGAATTTTGAAGTTGCATCAGTGTTTTATTTTTTACTCAAAGGTAGCACTGTTATACCGATATTTTAAATTGACAATAGTACTTTATTGTCAAAAAATTTCAAGGTCTTATGACGCACATATAAAAAGTTACAGCATTTCATTTTTGCAAACTTTTATAGTTATATTACGCACAGTATAAAAGTTTGTGAATTTTTAAGTTGCATCAGTGTTTCATTCTTTACTCAAGGGAATTACTTTTATACCGATATTTCAAATTCACAAGAGTACTTTATTGTCACAAAATTTCAAGTTCTTATGACGCACCAGTAAAAAGTTACAGCATTTCAATGTTGCAAACTTTGATAGTTATATTACACACAGTATAAAAGTTAGTGAATTTTTAAGTTGCTTCAGTGTTTCATTTTTTACTCAAAAGTTAGCACTGTTATACCGAAATTTTAAATTGACAATAGTACTTTATTGTCACAAAATTTCAAGGTTTTATGACGCTCCAGTAAAAAGTTACAGCATTTCAATATTGCAAACTTTGATAATTATATTACGCACAGTATAAAAGTTTGTGAATTTTTAAGTTGCTTCATTGGTTCATCTTTTACTCAAAATTAGCACTATTATACCGATATTTCAAATTGATTATAGTTCTTTATTGTCACAAAATTTCAAGGTCTTATGACGCACCAGTAAAAAGTTATAGCATTTCAATGTTGCAAACTTTGATAGTTATATTACGCACAGTATAAAAGTTTGTGAATTTTTAAGTTGCATCAGTGTTTCATTCTTTACTCAAGGGAAGCACTGTTATTCCGATCTTTTAAATTGACAATAGTACTTTATGGTCACAAAATTTTAAGGTATTATGACGCTCCAGTAAAAAGTTACAGCATTTCAATATTGCAAACTTTGATAGTTATATTACGCACAGTATAAAAGTTAGTGAATTTTGAAGTTGCATCAGTGTTTCATTTTTTACTCAAAAGTAGCACTGTTATACCGATATTTTAAATTGACAATAGTACTTTATTGTCACAAAATTTCAAGGTACTATGACGCTCCAGTAAAAAGTTACAGCATTTCAATATTGCAAACTTTGATAATTTTGTTACGCACAGTATAAAAGTTACTGAACTTTGAAGTTGTATCATTGTTTCATTTTTTATTCAAGGGAAGCACTGTTTTACCGATATTTCAAATTGACAAGAGTACTTTATTGTCACAAAATTTCAAGTTTTTATGAAGCACCAGTAAAAAGTTACAGCATTTCAATGTTGCAAACTTTGATATTTATATTATTCACAGTATAAAAGTTAGTGAATTTTGTAGTTGCATCAGTGTTTGATTTTTACTCAAGGGTAGCCCTGTTTTACCGATATTTCAAATAGACAATAGAATTTTATTGTCACAAAATTTCGAGGTTTTATGACGCACCAGTAAAAAGTTACCGCATTTCAATGTTGCAAACTTTGATAGTTATATTACGCACAGTATAAAAGTTTGTGAATTTTTAAGTTGCATCAGGGTAAAAACATATGAAATCAACCGAAAATATTAACATTTCTGGCCTCATCACCTCCAAATTTGATAAGATTTTGTACACATGATCTATGGATCGGCACAATAATATTTGCCAACTTTCAGACATAGCCTTCAAAGTTTCAGAATTATGGCCATTCCAAGTTGGCAAAAATCAATAAAAATGCACTCAGATGCCTTAACACAATTTTTAATATCTCGAAAAGTATTCATTGTACGTTAATAATCAAGGGCTCATTTTACAGACAAAAACATGCGCCATTCAAAAAAATTTTTTTTCTAAAATTTTCGATCAAGGATAATGTAAATAAAAAAGGACTAAAATTTCCAAAGGATATATCTCGAAAATCAATATTTTTAAAATTTTCAAAAAAATATATGTTAATTCTTATTATGTTTTGTACAAGTCTGCCAAATTTCAATGTGGAGTCTTTATTACAACATGAGTTATTCAGAAAAAAGCAGGCGAAGGTTTATGTATTTCATGAAATGTACCAAAATACAAAAAGGTGACAAATTACAAAAAGAAGCCCGTATTTAAATAAAAAATATGCCATTCAATTCAACATTTTGCTGTAATCCTTTTAAAAAATCCGGTCACACTGGGTGCAATAAAAGTTTAAGACAAGTCCAAGAATGGATGCTACAGTATACTAAGGATAAAAACATTACGATCTCAAATAAATTTTTTGGGACATGTAGAATAAAATTTTCGCATCTGAAAAAATCTAATAAATCTAATTTGGAAGAAGGTTCAGACATAAACGAAAATGTAGATACTTTCGATGACATTGCGTCAGGCACGGAAGAAGATGACATTGCGTCAGGCACGGAAGAAGTTGCTATTTCAAAATTAAAACAATCTTTACCGTATCTGGAACAATCTCCGATAAAAAAGAAGAAGTTACATCAAAAACGGTACAGAGATGCAAAATGCAGGAAAATAAGTGATTCGATTCAAGACAAAATTTTCCACGGTTCAGCACAATCAATTTCGCATATGTGCCCACAATCCGAAATAATAGAACAATTAAAAGAAAAGTTTAAAACATTAACAAAAAATAGTGAGAAAAACCAACTGCTAACAATTTTACCAAAAAGCTGGACAATACATAAAATTGAGGAAGAATTCCTGGTTACAAACTATATCGCGCGAAAAGTTAAGCATTTGGTTGAAACAAAGGGTGTGATGAGTACGCCTAACCCAAAACTGGGAAGTCCAATTTCACCAGTGACAAGCAGTTTAGTAACATCCTTTTCTGAATCCGATGACGTCAGCAGGTGTATGCCCGGACAGAAAGATTTCGTGTCTGTTTTTGAAAATGGTACAAAAGTGAGGAAAAATAAAAGACTTTTGCTTGGAAACTTAAGAGAAATGTACGCCTTATTCAAGGAACGACATGATGGAATAAACATAGGTATCGCCACCTGAATGTATTTTTGAGAAAAAAGTTTAAAACAACCCCGAAGAAAATCACGTATTTTTCAGACGGTAGTGCTGCCCAGTTTAAAAATAAAAAGAACTTTATCAATTTATGTTATCATATGGAAGATTTTGGATGTAATGCTGAGTGGCATTTTTTTGCAACAAGCCATGGAAAAGGCCCAAGTGACGATCTTGGAGGTATCGTAAAGAGAGAGGCACGTCGAGCTAGTTTACAGCGTCCATTACAAGGTCAAATAACTACTCCAAAACAATTATATGAATGGTGCCTGCAAAATCTTTTGAACTGTAATTTCGAGTTTTTAACTCTAAAAATTCGTTTTAAAGATTTGCGTACTATTCCTGGAACTCAAAAGCTGCATTCTATTGAACCTGTATATAAAAAAAAATTAGTCAAGCGTTTCTCGGCAGATGCAGATTTTGTAATTGAAATCCTTCAGAAATAAATAAATATGTTATAATTAAGTGTTTAATAATGATAATACATTATGTTGTACTTTTTATTAAAGGTTTAGCAATGGAGAAAAAGAGTCTAAGCAAAGAAAAGTCGAAAAAGTTCCGTTACATTCGATTTGTCCTTCTTTTTGTAATTTGTCACCTTTTTGTATTTTGGTACATTTCATGAAATACATAAACCTTCGCCTGCTTTTTTCTGAATAACTCATGTTGTAATAAAGACTCCACATTGAAATTTGGCAGACTTGTACAAAACATAATAAGAATTAACATATATTTTTTTGAAATTTTTAAAAACATTGATTTTCGAGATATATCCTTTGGAAATTTTAGTCCATTTTTATTTACATTATCCTTGATCGAAAATTTTAGAAAAAAAATTTTTTTGAATGTCGCATGTTTTTGTCTGTAAAATGAGCCCTTGATTATTAACGTACAATGAATACTTTTCGAGATATTAAAAATTGTGTTAAGGCATCTGAGTGCATTTTTATTGATTTTTGCCAACTTGGAATGGCCATAATTCTGAAAGTACGAGAGCTAGGACACTGAAAGTTGGCAAACGCTATTATTATGTTTAACTTTCCCTTCGTACCATATTTCATCCAATTCGAAATCGGTGCGGTCAACTCATTGGTTGATTTCATATGTTTTTACCCTTCAGTGTTTCATTCTTTAATCAAGGGAAGCACTGTTATACCGATATTTCAAATTGACAAGAGTACTTTACTGTCACAAAATTTCAAGTTTTTATGACGCACCAGTAAAAATTTACAGCATTTCAATGTTGCAAACTTTGATAGTTATATTACGCACAGTATAAAAGTTAGTGAATTTTGAAGTTTCATCAGTGTTTCATTTTTACTCAAGGGTAGCACTGTTATACCGATATTTCAAATTGACAAGAGTACATTATTGTCACAAAATTTCAAGTTCTTATGACACTCCAAGGAAAAGTTACAGCATTTCAATGTTGCAAACTTTGATAGTTATATTACGCACAGTATAAAATTTAGTGAATTTTGAAGTTGCATCAGTGTTTAATTTTTTGCTCAAAGGTAGCACTGTTATACCGATCTTTTAAATTGACAATAGTACTTTATGGTTACAAAATTTTAAGGTATTATGACGCTCCAGTAAAAAGTTACAGCATTTCAATATTGCAAACTTTGATAGTTATATTACGCACAGTATAAAATTTAGTGAATTTTGAAGTTGCTTCAGTGTTTAATTTTTTTTTTCAAAGGTAGCACTGTTATACCGATCTTTTAAATTGACAATAGTACTTTATTGTCACAAAATTTCAAGGTATTATGACGCTCCAGTAAAAAGTTACAGCATTTCAATATTGCAAACTTTGATAGTTATATTACGCACAGTATAAAAGTTAGTGAATTTTGAAGTTGCATCAGTGTTTCATTTTTTACTCAAAAGTAGCACTGTTATACCGATATTTTAAATTGACAATAGTACTTTATTGTGACAAAATTTCAAGGTACTATGACGCTCCAGTAAAAAGTTACAGCATTTCAATATTGCAAACTTTGATAATTTTGTTACGCACAGTATAAAAGTTAGTGAACTTTGAAGTTGTATCATTGTTTCATTTTTTACTCAGGGGAAGCACTGTTTTACCGATATTTCAAATTGACAAGAGTACTTTATTGTCACAAAATTTCAAGTTTTTATGAAGCACCAGTAAAAAGTTACAGCATTTCAATGTTGCAAACTTTGATAGTTATATTATTCACAGTATAAAAGTTAGTGAATTTTGTAGTTGCATCAGTGTTTGATTTTTACTCAAGGGTAGCCCTGTTTTACCGATATTTCAAATAGACAATAGAATTTTATTGTCACAAAATTTCGAGGTTTTATGACGCACCAGTAAAAACTTACCGCATTTCAATGTTGCAAACTTTGATAGTTATATTACGCACAGTATAAAAGTTTGTGAAATTTTAAGTTGCATCAGTGTTTCATTCTTTAATCAAGGGAAGCACTGTTATACCGATATTTCAAATTGACAAGAGTACTTTACTGTCACAAAATTTCAAGTTCTTATGACGCACCAGTAAAAATTTACAGCATTTCAATGTCGCAAACTTTGATAGTTATATTACGCACAGTATAAAAGTTAGTGAATTTTGAAGTTTCATCAGTGTTTCATTTTTACTCAAGGGTAGCACTGTTATACCGATATATCAAATTGACAAGAGTACTTTATTGTCACAAAATTTCAAGTTCTTATGACGGACCAGTAAAAAGTTACAGCATTTCAATGTTGCAAACTTTGATAGTTATATTACGCACAGTATAAAATTTAGTGAATTTTGAAGTTGCATCAGTGTTTAATTTTTTTACTCAAAGGTAGCACTGTTATACCGATCTATTAAATAGACAATAGTACTTTATTGTCACAAAATTTTAAGGTATTATGACGCTCCAGTAAAAAGTTACTGCATTTCAATATTGCAAACTTTGATAGTTATATTACGCACAGTATAAAAGTTAGTGAATTTTGAAGTTGCATCAGTGTTTCATTTTTTACTCAAAAGTAGCCCTGTTATACCGATATTTTAAATTGACAATAGTACTTTATTGTCACAAAATTTCAAGGTACTATGACGCTCCAGTAAAAAGTTACAGCATTTCAATATTGCAAACTTTGATAGTTTTCTACGCACAGTATAAAAGTTAGTGAACTTTGAAGTTGTATCATTGTTTCATTTTTTACTCAAGGGAAGCACTCTTATACCGATATCTCAAATTGACAATAGTACTTTATTGTCACAAAATTTCAAGTTTTTATGAAGCACCAGTAAAAAGTTACAGCATTTCAATGTTGCAAATTTTGATAGGTATGACGCACCAATAAAAAATGACAGCATTTCAACGTTGCAAACTTTGATAGTTATATTTCACACAGTATAAAAGTTATTGAATTTTGTAGTTGCATCAGTGTTTCATTTTTTACTCAAGTGTAGCACGGTTTTACCGATATTTCAAATTGACAATAGAATTTTATTGTCACAAAATTTCGAGGTTTTATGACGCACCAGTAAAAATTTACAGCATTTCAATGTTGCAAACTTTGATAATTATATTACGCACAGTATAAAAGTTAGTGAATTTTGAAGTTTCATCAGTGTTTCATTTTTACGCAAGGGTAGCACTGTTATACCGATATCTCAAATTGACAATAGAACATTATTATCACAAAATTTCAAGGTCTTATGACGCTCCAGTAAAAAGTTACAGCATTTCAATGTTGCAAACTTTGAAAATAATATTACGCACAGCATAAAAGTTAGTGAATTTTGTAGTTGCATCAGTGTTTGATTTTTACTCAAGGGTAGCCCTGTTTTACCGATATTTCAAATAGACAATAGAATTTTATTGTCACAAAATTTCGAGGTTTTATGACGCACCAGTAAAAAGTTACCGCATTTCAATGTTGCAAACTTTGATAGTTATATTACGCACAGTATAAAAGTTTGTGAATTTTTAAGTTGCATCAGTGTTTCATTCTTTAATCAAGGGAAGCACTGTTATACCGATATTTCAAATTGACAAGAGTACTTTACTGTCACAAAATTTCAAGTTCTTATGATGCACCAGTAAAAAGTTACAGCATTTCAATGTTGCAAACTTTGATAGTTATATTTCGCACAGTATAAAAGTTAGTGAATTTTGAAGTTGCATCAGTGTTTCATTTTTTACTCAAAAGTAGCACTGTTATACCGATATTTTAAATTGACAATAGTACTTTATTGTCACAAAATTTCAAGGTACTATGACGCTCCAGTAAAAAGTTACAGCATTTCAATATTGCAAACTTTGATAGTTTTGTTACGCACAGTATAAAAGTTAGTGAACTTTGAAGTTGTATCATTGTTTCATTTTTTACTCAAGGGAAGGACTGTTATACCGATATGTCAAATTGACAATAGTACTTTATTGTCACCAAATTTCAAGTTTTTATGAAGCACCAGTAAAAAGTTACAGCATTTCAATGTTGCAAACTTTGATAGGTATGACGCACCAATAAAAAATGACAGCATTTCAATGTTGCAAACTTTGATAGTTATATTTCACACAGTATAAAAGTTATTGAATTTTGTAGTTGCATCAGTGTTTCATTTTTTACTCAAGTGTAGCACGGTTTTACCGATATTTCAAATTGACAATAGAATTTTATTGTCACAAAATTTCGAGGTTTTATGACGCACCAGTAAAAAGTTACAGCATTTCAATGTTGCAAACTTTGATAGTTATATTACGCACAGTATAAAAGTTAGTGAATTTTGAAGTTTCATCAGTGTTTCATTTTTACGCAAGGGTAGCACTGTTATACCGATATCTCAAATTGACAATAGTACATTATTATCACAAAATTTCAAGGTCTAATGCGCTCCAGTAAAAAGTTACAGCATTTCAATGTTGCAAACTTTGAAAGTTATATTATTCACAGTATAAAAGTTAGTGAATTTTGTAGTTGCATCAGTGTTTGATTTTTACTCAAGGGTAGCCCTGTTTTACCGATATCTCAAATAGATAATAGAATTTTATTGTCACAAAATTTCGAGGTTTTATGATGCACCAGTAAAAAGTTACCGCATTTCAATGTTGCATACTTTGATAGTTATATTACGCACAGTATAAAAGTTTGTGAATTTTTAAGTTGCATCAGTGTTTCATTCTTTAATCAAGGGAAGCACTGTTATACCGATATTTCAAATTGACAAGAGTACTTTACTGTCACAAAATTTCAAGTTCTTATGACGCACCAGTAAAAAGTTACAGCATTTCAATGTTGCAAACTTTGATACTTATATTACGCACAGTATAAAAGTTAGTGAATTTTGAAGTTTCATCAGTGTTTCATTTTTACTCAAGGGTAGCACTGTTATACCGATATTTCAAATTGACAAGAGTACTTTATTGTCACAAAATTTTAAGTTCTTATGACGCACCAGTAAAAAGTTACAGCATTGCAATGTTCCAAACTTTGATAGTTATATAACGCACAGTATAAAACTTAGTGAATTTTTAAGTTGCATCAGTGTTTCATTTTTTACTCAAAGATAGCACTGTTATACAGATATTTTAAATTGACAATAGTACTTTATTGTATAATGTTGCAAACTTTGATAGTTATATTACGCACAGTATAAAAGTTAGTGAATTTTGAAGTTTCATCAGTGTTTCATTTTTACGCAAGGGTAGCACTGTTATACCGATATCTCAAATTGACAATAGTACATTATTATCACAAAATTTCAAGGTCTTATGACGCTCCAGTAAAAAGTTACAGCATTTCAATGTTGCAAACTTTGATAATTATATAACGCACAGTATAAAAGTTAGTGAATTTTTAAGTTGCATCAGTGTTTCATTTTTTACTCAAAGGTAGCACTGTTATACCGATATTTTAAATTGATAATAGTACTTTATTGTCAAAAATTTTCAAGGTCTTATGACGCACATGTAAAAAGTTACAGCATTTCAATGTTCCAAACTTTGATAGTTATATTACGCACAGTATAAAAGTTTGAGAATTTTTAAGTTCCATCAGTGTTTCATTCTTTACTCAAGGGAAGCACTGTTATACCGATATTTCAAATTGACAAGAGTACTTTATTGTCACAAAATTTCAAGTTCTTATGACGCACCAGTAAAAAGTTACAGCATATCAATGTTGCAAACTTTGATAGTTATATTTCGCACAGTATAAAAGTTATTGAATTTTGTAGTTGCATCAGAGTTTCATTTTTTACTCAATTGTAGCACGGTTTTACCGATATTTCAAATTGACAATAGAATTTTATTGTCACAAAATTTCGAGGTTTTATGACGCACCAGTAAAAAGTTACAGCATTTCAATGTTGCAAACTTTGATAATTATATTACGCACAGTATAAAAGTTAGTGAATTTTGAAGTTTCATCAGTGTTTCATTTTTACGCAAAAGTAGCACTGTTATACCGATATCTCAAATTGACAATAGTACATTATTATCACAAAATTTCAAGGTCTTATGACGCTCCAGTAAAAAGTTACAGCATTTCAATGTTGCAAACTTTGATAGTTATATTATTCACAGTATAAAAGTTAGTGAATTTTGTAGTTGCATCAGTGTTTGATTTTTACTCAAGGGTAGCCCTGTTTTACCGATATTTCAAATAGACAATAGAATTTTATTGTCACAAAATTTCGAAGTTTTATGACGCTCCAGTAAAAAGTTACAGCATTTCAATGTTGCAAACTGTGATAGTTACATTTCGCACAGTATAAAATTTAATGAATTTTGAAGTTGCATCAGTGTTTTATTTTTTACTCAAAGGTAGCACTGTTATACCGATATTTTAAATTGACAATAGTACTTTATTGTCAAAAAATTTCAAGGTCTTATGACGCACATATAAAAAGTTACAGCATTTCATTTTTGCAAACTTTTATAGTTATATTACGCACAGTATAAAAGTTTGTGAATTTTTAAGTTGCATCAGTGTTTCATTCTTTACTCAAGGGAATTACTTTTATACCGATATTTCAAATTCACAAGAGTACTTTATTGTCATAAAATTTCAAGTTCTTATGACGCACCAGTAAAAAGTTACAGCATTTCAATGTTGCAAACTTTGATAGTTATATTACACACAGTATAAAAGTTAGTGAATTTTTAAGTTGCTTCAGTGTTTCATTTTTTACTCAAAAGTTAGCACTGTTATACCGAAATTTTAAATTGACAATAGTACTTTATTGTCACAAAATTTCAAGGTTTTATGACGCTCCAGTAAAAAGTTACAGCATTTCAATATTGCAAACTTTGATAATTATATTACGCACAGTATAAAAGTTTGTGAATTTTTAAGTTGCTTCATTGGTTCATCTTTTACTCAAAATTAGCACTATTATACCGATATTTCAAATTGATTATAGTTCTTTATTGTCACAAAATTTCAAGGTCTTATGACGCACCAGTAAAAAGTTATAGCATTTCAATGTTGCAAACTTTGATAGTTATATTACGCACAGTATAAAAGTTTGTGAATTTTTAAGTTGCATCAGTGTTTCATTCTTTACTCAAGGGAAGCACTGTTATTCCGATCTTTTAAATTGACAATAGTACTTTATGGTCACAAAATTTTAAGGTATTATGACGCTCCAGTAAAAAGTTACAGCATTTCAATATTGCAAACTTTGATAGTTATATTACGCACAGTATAAAAGTTAGTGAATTTTGAAGTTGCATCAGTGTTTCATTTTTTACTCAAAAGTAGCACTGTTATACCGATATTTTAAATTGACAATAGTACTTTATTGTCACAAAATTTCAAGGTACTATGACGCTCCAGTAAAAAGTTACAGCATTTCAATATTGCAAACTTTGATAATTTTGTTACGCACAGTATAAAAGTTACTGAACTTTGAAGTTGTATCATTGTTTCATTTTTTATTCAAGGGAAGCACTGTTTTACCGATATTTCAAATTGACAAGAGTACTTTATTGTCACAAAATTTCAAGTTTTTATGAAGCACCAGTAAAAAGTTACAGCATTTCAATGTTGCAAACTTTGATATTTATATTATTCACAGTATAAAAGTTAGTGAATTTTGTAGTTGCATCAGTGTTTGATTTTTACTCAAGGGTAGCCCTGTTTTACCGATATTTCAAATAGACAATAGAATTTTATTGTCACAAAATTTCGAGGTTTTATGACGCACCAGTAAAAAGTTACCGCATTTCAATGTTGCAAACTTTGATAGTTATATTACGCACAGTATAAAAGTTTGTGAATTTTTAAGTTGCATCAGGGTAAAAACATATGAAATCAACCGAAAATATTAACATTTCTGGCCTCATCACCTCCAAATTTGATAAGATTTTGTACACATGATCTATGGATCGGCACAATAATATTTGCCAACTTTCAGACATAGCCTTCAAAGTTTCAGAATTATGGCCATTCCAAGTTGGCAAAAATCAATAAAAATGCACTCAGATGCCTTAACACAATTTTTAATATCTCGAAAAGTATTCATTGTACGTTAATAATCAAGGGCTCATTTTACAGACAAAAACATGCGCCATTCAAACAAATTTTTTTTCTAAAATTTTCGATCAAGGATAATGTAAATAAAAAAGGACTAAAATTTCCAAAGGATATATCTCGAAAATCAATATTTTTAAAATTTTCAAAAAAATATATGTTAATTCTTATTATGTTTTGTACAAGTCTGCCAAATTTCAATGTGGAGTCTTTATTACAACATGAGTTATTCAGAAAAAAGCAGGCGAAGGTTTATGTATTTCATGAAATGTACCAAAATACAAAAAGGTGACAAATTACAAAAAGAAGCCCGTATTTAAATAAAAAATATGCCATTCAATTCAACATTTTGCTGTAATCCTTTTAAAAAATCCGGTCACACTGGGTGCAATAAAAGTTTAAGACAAGTCCAAGAATGGATGCTACAGTATACTAAGGATAAAAACATTACGATCTCAAATAAATTTTTTGGGACATGTAGAATAAAATTTTCGCATCTGAAAAAATCTAATAAATCTAATTTGGAAGAAGGTTCAGACATAAACGAAAATGTAGATACTTTCGATGACATTGCGTCAGGCACGGAAGAAGATGACATTGCGTCAGGCACGGAAGAAGTTGCTATTTCAAAATTAAAACAATCTTTACCGTATCTGGAACAATCTCCGATAAAAAAGAAGAAGTTACATCAAAAACGGTACAGAGATGCAAAATGCAGGAAAATAAGTGATTCGATTCAAGACAAAATTTTCCACGGTTCAGCACAATCAATTTCGCATATGTGCCCACAATCCGAAATAATAGAACAATTAAAAGAAAAGTTTAAAACATTAACAAAAAATAGTGAGAAAATCCAACTGCTAACAATTTTACCAAAAAGCTGGACAATACATAAAATTGAGGAAGAATTCCTGGTTACAAACTATATCGCGCGAAAAGTTAAGCATTTGGTTGAAACAAAGGGTGTGATGAGTACGCCTAACCCAAAACTGGGAAGTCCAATTTCACCAGTGACAAGCAGTTTAGTAACATCCTTTTCTGAATCCGATGACGTCAGCAGGTGTATGCCCGGACAGAAAGATTTCGTGTCTGTTTTTGAAAATGGTACAAAAGTGAGGAAAAATAAAAGACTTTTGCTTGGAAACTTAAGAGAAATGTACGCCTTATTCAAGGAACGACATGATGGAATAAACATAGGTATCGCCACCTGAATGTATTTTTGAGAAAAAAGTTTAAAACAACCCCGAAGAAAATCACGTATTTTTCAGACGGTAGTGCTGCCCAGTTTAAAAATAAAAAGAACTTTATCAATTTATGTTATCATATGGAAGATTTTGGATGTAATGCTGAGTGGCATTTTTTTGCAACAAGCCATGGAAAAGGCCCAAGTGACGATCTTGGAGGTATCGTAAAGAGAGAGGCACGTCGAGCTAGTTTACAGCGTCCATTACAAGGTCAAATAACTACTCCAAAACAATTATATGAATGGTGCCTGCAAAATCTTTTGAACTGTAATTTCGAGTTTTTAACTCTAAAAATTCGTTTTAAAGATTTGCGTACTATTCCTGGAACTCAAAAGCTGCATTCTATTGAACCTGTATATAAAAAAAAATTAGTCAAGCGTTTCTCGGCAGATGCAGATTTTGTAATTGAAATCCTTCAGAAATAAATAAATATGTTATAATTAAGTGTTTAATAATGATAATACATTATGTTGTACTTTTTATTAAAGGTTTAGCAATGGAGAAAAAGAGTCTAAGCAAAGAAAAGTCGAAAAAGTTCCGTTACATTCGATTTGTCCTTCTTTTTGTAATTTGTCACCTTTTTGTATTTTGGTACATTTCATGAAATACATAAACCTTCGCCTGCTTTTTTCTGAATAACTCATGTTGTAATAAAGACTCCACATTGAAATTTGGCAGACTTGTACAAAACATAATAAGAATTAACATATATTTTTTTGAAATTTTTAAAAACATTGATTTTCGAGATATATCCTTTGGAAATTTTAGTCCATTTTTATTTACATTATCCTTGATCGAAAATTTTAGAAAAAAAATTTTTTTGAATGTCGCATGTTTTTGTCTGTAAAATGAGCCCTTGATTATTAACGTACAATGAATACTTTTCGAGATATTAAAAATTGTGTTAAGGCATCTGAGTGCATTTTTATTGATTTTTGCCAACTTGGAATGGCCATAATTCTGAAAGTACGAGAGCTAGGACACTGAAAGTTGGCAAACGCTATTATTATGTTTAACTTTCCCTTCGTACCATATTTCATCCAATTCGAAATCGGTGCGGTCAACTCATTGGTTGATTTCATATGTTTTTACCCTTCAGTGTTTCATTCTTTAATCAAGGGAAGCACTGTTATACCGATATTTCAAATTGACAAGAGTACTTTACTGTCACAAAATTTCAAGTTTTTATGACGCACCAGTAAAAATTTACAGCATTTCAATGTTGCAAACTTTGATAGTTATATTACGCACAGTATAAAAGTTAGTGAATTTTGAAGTTTCATCAGTGTTTCATTTTTACTCAAGGGTAGCACTGTTATACCGATATTTCAAATTGACAATAGGACATTATTGTCACAAAATTTCAAGTTCTTATGATGTTCCAGTAAAAAGTTACAGCATTTCAATGTTGCAAACTTTGATAGTTATATTACGCACAGTATAAAATTTAGTGAATTTTGAAGTTGCATCAGTGTTTAATTTTTTACTCAAAGGTAGCACTGTTATACCGATCTTTTAAATTGACAATAGTACTTTATGGTTACAAAATTTTAAGGTATTATGACGCTCCAGTAAAAAGTTACAGCATTTCAATATTGCAAACTTTGATAGTTATATTACGCACAGTATAAAATTTAGTGAATTTTGAAGTTGCTTCAGTGTTTAATTTTTTTTTTTCAAAGGTAGCACTGTTATACCGATCTTTTAAATTGACAATAGTACTTTATGGTCACAAAATTTTAAGGTATTATGACGCTCCAGTAAAAAGTTACAGCATTTCAATATTGCAAACTTTGATAGTTATATTACGCACAGTATAAAAGTTAGTGAATTTTGAAGTTGCATCAGTGTTTCATTTTTTACTCAAAAGTAGCACTGTTATACCGATATTTTAAATTGACAATAGTACTTTATTGTGACAAAATTTCAAGGTACTATGACGCTCCAGTAAAAAGTTACAGCATTTCAATATTGCAAACTTTGATAATTTTGTTACGCACAGTATAAAAGTTAGTGAACTTTGAAGTTGTATCATTGTTTCATTTTTTACTCAGGGGAAGCACTGTTTTACCGATATTTCAAATTGACAAGAGTACTTTATTGTCACAAAATTTCAAGTTTTTATGAAGCACCAGTAAAAAGTTACAGCATTTCAATGTTGCAAACTTTGATAGTTATATTATTCACAGTATAAAAGTTAGTGAATTTTGTAGTTGCATCAGTGTTTGATTTTTACTCAAGGGTAGCCCTGTTTTACCGATATTTCAAATAGACAATAGAATTTTATTGTCACAAAATTTCGAGGTTTTATGACGCACCAGTAAAAACTTACCGCATTTCAATGTTGCAAACTTTGATAGTTATATTACGCACAGTATAAAAGTTTGTGAAATTTTAAGTTGCATCAGTGTTTCATTCTTTAATCAAGGGAAGCACTGTTATACCGATATTTCAAATTGACAAGAGTACTTTACTGTCACAAAATTTCAAGTTCTTATGACGCACCAGTAAAAATTTACAGCATTTCAATGTCGCAAACTTTGATAGTTATATTACGCACAGTATAAAAGTTAGTGAATTTTGAAGTTTCATCAGTGTTTCATTTTTACTCAAGGGTAGCACTGTTATACCGATATATCAAATTGACAAGAGTACTTTATTGTCACAAAATTTCAAGTTCTTATGACGCACCAGTAAAAAGTTACAGCATTTCAATGTTGCAAACTTTGATAGTTATATTACGCACAGTATAAAATTTAGTGAATTTTGAAGTTGCATCAGTGTTTAATTTTTTTACTCAAAGGTAGCACTGTTATACCGATCTATTAAATAGACAATAGTACTTTATTGTCACAAAATTTTAAGGTATTATGACGCTCCAGTAAAAAGTTACTGCATTTCAATATTGCAAACTTTGATAGTTATATTACGCACAGTATAAAAGTTAGTGAATTTTGAAGTTGCATCAGTGTTTCATTTTTTACTCAAAGGTAGCACTGTTATACCGATATCTCAAATTGACAATAGTTCTTTATTGTCACAAAATTTCGAGGTTTTATGGCGCACCAGTAAAATGTTACCGCATTTCAATGTTGCAAACTTTGATAATTATATTACGCACAGTATAAAAGTTTAAGAATTTTTAAGTTGCACCAATGTTTCATTTAGAGTACTTTGCTGTCACAAAATTTCAAGTTTTTATCAAGCACCAGTAAAAATTTACAGCATTTCAATGTCGCAAACTTTGATAGTTATATTTCGCACAGTATAAAAGATATTGAATTTTGTAGTTGCATCAGTGTTTCATTTTTTACTCAAGTGTAGCACGGTTTTACCGATATTTCAAATTGACAATAGAATTTTATTGTCACAAAATTTCGAGGTTTAATGACGCACCAGTAAAAAGTTACAGCATTTCAATGTTGCAAACTTTGATAGTTATATAACGCACATTATAAAACTTAGTGAATTTTGAAGTTGCATCAGTGTTTCACTTTTTACTCAAGGGTAGCACTGTTATTCCGATATCTCAAATTGAAAGATAGTACTTTATTGTCACAAATTTTCAAGGTCGTATGACGCACCAATAAAAAATGACAGCATTTCAATGTTGCAAACTTTGATAGTTATATTACGCACAGTATAAAAGTTACTGAATTTTGTAGTTGCATCAGTGTTTCATTTTTTACTCAAGGGTAGCACTGTTTTACCGATATTTCAAATTGACAATAGAATTTTATATTCACAAAATTTCGAGGTTTAATGACGCACCAGTAAAAAGTTACAGCATTTCAATGTTGCAAACTTTGATAGTTATATAACGCACAGTATAAAACTTAGTGAATTTTGAAGTTGCATCAGTGTTTCATTTTTTACTCAAAGGTAGCACTGTTATACCGATATTTTAAATTGACAATAGTACTTTATTGTCACAAACTTTCAAGGTTTTATGACGCTCCAATAAAAAGTTACAGCATTTCAATGTTGCAAACTTTAATAGTTATATTTCGCACAGTATAAAAGTTATTGAATTTTGTAGTTGCATCAGTGTTTCATTTTTTACTCAAGTGTAGCACGGTTTTACCGATATTTCAAATTGACAATAGAATTTTATTGTCACAAAATTTCGAGGTTTTATGACGCACCAGTAAAAAGTTACAGCATTTCAATGTTGCAAACTTTGATAGTTATATTACGCACAGTATAAAAGTTAGTGAATTTTGAAGTTGCATCAGTGTTTCATTTTTTACTCAAGTGTAGCACGGTTTTACCGATATTACAAATTGACAATAGTACTTTATTGTCAAAAAATTTCAAGGTCTTATGACGCACATGTAAAAAGTTACAGCATTTCAATGTTGCAAACTTTGATAGTTATATTACGCACAGTATAAAAGTTAGTGAATTTTGAAGTTGCATCAGTGTTTCATTTTTTACTCAAGTGTAGCACGGTTTTACCGATATTACAAATTGACAATAGTACTTTATTGTCAAAAAATTTCAAGGTCTTATGACGCACATGTAAAAAGTTACAGCATTTCAATGTTGCAAACTTTGATAGTTATATTTCGCACAGTATAAAAGTTACTGAATTTTGTAGTTGCATCAGGGTTTCATTTTCTACTCAAGGGTAGCACTGTTTTACCGATATTTCAAATTGACAATAGAATTTTATTGTCACAAAATTTCGAGGTTTTATGACGCACCAGTAAAAAGTTACAGCATTTCAATGTTGCAAACTTTGATAGTTATATTCCGCACAGTATAAAAGTTAGTGAATTTTGAAGTTTCATCAGAGTTTCATTTTTACGCAAGGTTAGCACTGTTATACCGATATCTCAAATTGATAATAGTATATTATTATCACAAAATTTCTAGGTCTTATGACGCTCCAGTAAAAAGTTACATCATTTCAATGTTGCAAACTTTGATAGTTATATTATTCACAGTTAAAAGTTAGTGAATTTTGTAGTTGCATCAGTGTTTGATTTTTACTCAAGGGTAGCCCTGTTTTACCGATATTTCAAATAGACAATAGAATTTTATTGTCACAAAATTTCGAGGTTTTATGACGCACCAGTAAAAATTTAGAGCATTTCAATGTTGCTAACTTTGAGAGTTATATTACGCATTGTATAAAAAATTTGTGAATTTTTAAGTTGCATCAGTGTTTCATTTTTCGCTCAAATGTAGCAGTCTTATACACATATCTCAAATTGACAATAGTTCTTTATTGTCACAAAATTTCAAGGTTTTATGGCGCACCAGTAAAATGTTACCGCATTTCAATGTTGCAAACTTTGATAATTATATTACGCACAGTATAAAAGTTTAAGAATTTTTAAGTTGCACCAATGTTTCATTTAGAGTACTTTGCTGTCACAAAATTTCAAGTTTTTATCAAGCACCAGTAAAAATTTACAGCATTTCAATGTCGCAAACTTTGATAGTTATATTTCGCACAGTATAAAAGATATTGAATTTTGTAGTTGCATCAGTGTTTCATTTTTTACTCAAGTGTAGCACGGTTTTACCGATATTTCAAATTGACAATAGAATTTTATTGTCACAAAATTTCGAGGTTTAATGACGCACCAGTAAAAAGTTACAGCATTTCAATGTTGCAAACTTTGATAGTTATATAACGCACATTATAAAACTTAGTGAATTTTGAAGTTGCATCAGTGTTTCACTTTTTACTCAAGGGTAGCACTGTTATTCCGATATCTCAAATTGAAAGATAGTACTTTATTGTCACAAATTTTCAAGGTCGTATGACGCACCAATAAAAAATGACAGCATTTCAATGTTGCAAACTTTGATAGTTATATTACGCACAGTATAAAAGTTACTGAATTTTGTAGTTGCATCAGTGTTTCATTTTTTACTCAAGTGTAGCACGGTTTTACCGATATTTCAAATTGACAATAGAATTTTATTGTCACAAAATTTCGAGGTTTTATGACGCACCAGTAAAAAGTTACAGCATTTCAATGTTGCAAACTTTGATAGTTATATTACGCGCAGTATAAAAGTTAGTGAATTTTGAAGTTGCATCAGTGTTTCATTTTTTACTCAAGTGTAGCACGGTTTTACCGATATTACAAATTGACAATAGTACTTTATTGTCAAAAAATTTCAAGGTCTTATGACGCACATGTAAAAAGTTACAGCATTTCAATGTTGCAAACTTTGATAGTTATATTACGCACAGTATAAAAGTTAGTGAATTTTGAAGTTGCATCAGTGTTTCATTTTTTACTCAAGTGTAGCACGTTTTTACCGATATTACAAATTGACAATAGTACTTTATTGTCAAAAAATTTCAAGGTCTTATGACGCACATGTAAAAAGTTACAGCATTTCAATGTTGCAAACTTTGATAGTTATATTTCGCACAGTATAAAAGTTACTGAATTTTGTAGTTGCATCAGGGTTTCATTTTCTACTCAAGGGTAGCACTGTTTTACCGATATTTCAAATTGACAATAGAATTTTATTGTCACAAAATTTCGAGGTTTTATGACGCACCAGTAAAAAGTTACAGCATTTCAATGTTGCAAACTTTGATAGTTATATTCCGCACAGTATAAAAGTTAGTGAATTTTGAAGTTTCATCAGAGTTTCATTTTTACGCAAGGTTAGCACTGTTATACCGATATCTCAAATTGATAATAGTATATTATTATCACAAAATTTCTAGGTCTTATGACGCTCCAGTAAAAAGTTACATCATTTCAATGTTGCAAACTTTGATAGTTATATTATTCACAGTTAAAAGTTAGTGAATTTTGTAGTTGCATCAGTGTTTGATTTTTACTCAAGGGTAGCCCTGTTTTACCGATATTTCAAATAGACAATAGAATTTTATTGTCACAAAATTTCGAGGTTTTATGACGCACCAGTAAAAAGTTACTGCATTTCAATGTTGCAAACTTTGATAATTATATTACGCACAGTATAAAAGTTTGTGAATTTTTAAGTTGCATCAGTGTTTCATTTTTTACTCAAAGGTAGCACTGTTATACCGATATCTCAAATTGACAATAGTACTTTATTGTCACAAAATTTCGAGGTTTTATGGCGCACCAGTAAAATGTTACCGCATTTCAATGTTGCAAACTTTGATAATTATATTACGCACAGTATAAAAGTTTAAGAATTTTTAAGTTGCACCAATGTTTCATTTAGAGTACTTTGCTGTCACAAAATTTCAAGTTTTTATCAAGCACCAGTAAAAATTTACAGCATTTCAATGTCGCAAACTTTGATAGTTATATTTCGCACAGTATAAAAGATATTGAATTTTGTAGTTGCATCAGTGTTTCATTTTTTACTCAAGTGTAGCACGGTTTTACCGATATTTCAAATTGACAATAGAATTTTATTGTCACAAAATTTCGAGGTTTAATGACGCACCAGTAAAAAGTTACAGCATTTCAATGTTGCAAACTTTGATAGTTATATAACGCACATTATAAAACTTAGTGAATTTTGAAGTTGCATCAGTGTTTCACTTTTTACTCAAGGGTAGCACTGTTATTCCGATATCTCAAATTGAAAGATAGTACTTTATTGTCACAAATTTTCAAGGTCGTATGACGCACCAATAAAAAATGACAGCATTTCAATGTTGCAAACTTTGATAGTTATATTACGCACAGTATAAAAGTTACTGAATTTTGTAGTTGCATCAGTGTTTCATTTTTTACTCAAGGGTAGCACTGGTTTACCGATATTTCAAATTGACAATAGAATTTTATTGTCACAAAATTTCGAGGTTTAATGACGCACCAGTAAAAAGTTACAGCATTTCAATGTTGCAAACTTTGATAGTTATATAACGCACAGTATAAAACTTAGTGAATTTTGAAGTTGCATCAGTGTTTCATTTTTTACTCAAAGGTAGCACTGTTATACCGATATTTTAAATTGACAATAGTACTTTATTGTCACAAACTTTCAAGGTTTTATGACGCTCCAATAAAAAGTTACAGCATTTCAATGTTGCAAACTTTAATAGTTATATTTCGCACAGTATAAAAGTTATTGAATTTTGTAGTTGCATCAGTGTTTCATTTTTTACTCAAGTGTAGCACGGTTTTACCGATATTTCAAATTGACAATAGAATTTTATTGTCACAAAATTTCGAGGTTTTATGACGCACCAGTAAAAAGTTACAGCATTTAAATGTTGCAAACTTTGATAGTTATATTACGCACAGTATAAAAGTTAGTGAATTTTGAAGTTGCATCAGTGTTTCATTTTTTACTCAAGTGTAGCACGGTTTTACCGATATTACAAATTGACAATAGTACTTTATTGTCAAAAAATTTCAAGGTCTTATGACGCACATGTAAAAAGTTACAGCATTTCAATGTTGCAAACTTTGATAGTTATATTACGCACAGTATAAAAGTTAGTGAATTTTGAAGTTGCATCAGTGTTTCATTTTTTACTCAAGTGTAGCACGGTTTTACCGATATTACAAATTGACAATAGTACTTTATTGTCAAAAAATTTCAAGGTCTTATGACGCACATGTAAAAAGTTACAGCATTTCAATGTTGCAAACTTTGATAGTTATATTTCGCACAGTATAAAAGTTACTGAATTTTGTAGTTGCATCAGGGTTTCATTTTCTACTCAAGGGTAGCACTGTTTTACCGATATTTCAAATTGACAATAGAATTTTATTGTCACAAAAATTCGAGGTTTTATGACGCACCAGTAAAAAGTTACAGCATTTCAATGTTGCAAACTTTGATAGTTATATTCCGCACAGTATAAAAGTTAGTGAATTTTGAAGTTTCATCAGAGTTTCATTTTTACGCAAGGTTAGCACTGTTATACCGATATCTCAATTTGATAATAGTATATTATTATCACAAAATTTCTAGGTCTTATGACGCTCCAGTAAAAAGTTACATCATTTCAATGTTGCAAACTTTGATAGTTATATTATTCACAGTTAAAAGTTAGTGAATTTTGTAGTTGCATCAGTGTTTGATTTTTACTCAAGGGTAGCCCTGTTTTACCGATATTTCAAATAGACAATAGAATTTTATTGTCACAAAATTTCGAGGTTTTATGACGCACCAGTAAAAAGTTACTGCATTTCAATATTGCAAACTTTGATAATTATATTACGCACAGTATAAAAGTTTGTGAATTTTTAAGTTGCATCAGTGTTTCATTTTTTACTCAAAGGTAGCACTGTTATACCGATCTTTTAAATTGACAATAGTACTTTATTGTCAAAAAATTTCAAGGTCTTATGACGCACATGTAAAAAGTTACAGCATTTCAATATTGCAAACTTTGATAGGTATATTACGCACAGTATAAAAGTTTGTGAATTTTTAAGTTGCATCAGTGTTTCATTCTTTACTCAAGGGAAGCACTGTTATTCCGATATCTCAAATTGAAAAATAGTACTTTATTGTCACAAAATTTCAAGGTGGTATGACGCACCAATAAAAAATGACAGCATTTCAATGTTGCAAACTTTGATTGTTATATTCCGCACAGTATAAAAGTTAGTGAATTTTGAAGTTTCATCAGAGTTTCATTTTTACGCAAGGGTAGCACTGTTATACCGATATCTCAAATTGACAATAGTACATTATTATCACAAAATTTCAAGGTCTTATGACGCTCCAGTAAAAAGTTACAGCATTCAATGTTGCAAACTTTGATAGTTATATTACTCACAGTATAAATGTTAGTGAATTTTGTAGTTGCATCAGTGTTTGATTTTTACTCAAGGGTAGAACTGTTTTACCGATATTTCAAATAGACAATAGAATTTTATTGTCACAAAATTTCGAGGTTTAATGACGCACCAGTAAAAAGTTACAGCATTTCAATGTTGCAAACTTTGATAGTTATATAACGCACAGTATAAAACTTAGTGAATTTTGAAGTTGCATCAGTGTTTCACTTTTTACTCAAGGGTAGCACTGTTATTCCGATATCTCAAATTGAAAGATAGTACTTTATTGTCACAAAATTTCAAGGTCGTATGACGCACCAATAAAAAATGACAGCATTTCAATGTTGCAAACTTTGATAGTTATATTACGCACAGTATAAAAGTTACTGAATTTTATAGTTGCATCAGTGTTTCATTTTTTACTCAAGTGTAGCACGGTTTTACCGATATTACAAATTGACAATAGTACTTTATTGTCAAAAAATTTCAAGGTCTTATGACGCACATGTAAAAAGTTACAGCATTTCAATGTTGCAAACTTTGATAGTTATATTACGCACAGTATAAAAGTTTGTGAATTTTTAAGTTGCATCAGTGTTTCATTCTTTACTCAAGGGAAGCACTGTTATTCCGATATCTCAAATTGAAAAATAGTACTTTATTGTCACAAAATTTCAAGGTCGTATGACGCACCAATAAAAAATGACAGCATTTCAATGTTGCAAACTTTGATAGTTATATTACGCACAGTATAAAAGTTACTGAATTTTGTAGTTGTATCAGGGTTTCATTTTCTACTCAAGGGTAGCACTGTTTTACCGATATTTCAAATTGACAATAGAATTTTATTGTCACAAAATTTCGAGGTTTTATGACGCACCAGTAAAAAGTTACAGCATTTCAATGTTGCAAACTTTGATAGTTATATTCCGCACAGTATAAAAATTAGTGAATTTTGAAGTTTCATCAGAGTTTCATTTTTACGCAAGGTTAGCACTGTTATACCGATATCTCAAATTGATAATAGTATATTATTATCACAAAATTTCTAGGTCTTATGACGCTCCAGTAAAAAGTTACATCATTTCAATGTTGCAAACTTTGATAGTTATATTATTCACAGTTAAAAGTTAGTGAATTTTGTAGTTGCATCAGTGTTTGATTTTTACTCAAGGGTAGCCCTGTTTTACCGATATTTCAAATAGACAATAGAATTTTATTGTCACAAAATTTCGAGGTTTTATGACGCACCAGTAAAAAGTTACTGCATTTCAATGTTGCAAACTTTGATAATTATATTACGCACAGTATAAAAGTTTGTGAATTTTTAAGTTGCATCAGTGTTTCATTTTTTACTCAAAGGTAGCACTGTTATACCGATCTTTTAAATTGACAATAGTACTTTATTGTCAAAAAATTTCAACGTCTTATGACGCACATGTAAAAAGTTACAGCATTTCAATATTGCAAACTTTGATAGTTATATTACGCACAGTATAAAAGTTTGTGAATTTTTAAGTTGCATCAGTGTTTCATTCTTTACTCAAGGGAAGCACTGTTATTCCGATATCTCAAATTGAAAAATAGTACTTTATTGTCACAAAATTTCAAGGTGGTATGACGCACCAATAAAAAATGACAGCATTTCAATGTTGCAAACTTTGATTGTTATATTCCGCACAGTATAAAAGTTAGTGAATTTTGAAGTTTCATCAGAGTTTCATTTTTACGCAAGGGTAGCACTGTTATACCGATATCTCAAATTGACAATAGTACATTATTATCACAAAATTACAAGGTCTTATGACGCTCCAGTAAAAAGTTACAGCATTCAATGTTGCAAACTTTGATAGTTATATTACTCACAGTATAAATGTTAGTGAATTTTGTAGTTGCATCAGTGTTTGATTTTTACTCAAGGGTAGCACTGTTTTACCGATATTTCAAATAGACAATAGAATTTTATTGTCACAAAATTTCTAGGTTTAATGACGCACCAGTAAAAAGTTACAGCATTTCAATGTTGCAAACTTTGATAGTTATATAACGCACAGTATAAAACTTAGTGAATTTTGAAGTTGCATCAGTGTTTCACTTTTTACTCAAGGGTAGCACTGTTATTCCGATATTTCAAATTGAAAGATAGTACTTTATTGTCACAAAATTTCAAGGTCGTATGACGCACCAATAAAAAATGACAGCATTTCAATGTTGCAAACTTTGATAGTTATATTACGCACAGTATAAAAGTTACTGAATTTTATAGTTGCATCAGTGTTTCATTTTTTACTCAAGGATAGCACTGTTTTACCGATATTTCAAATTGACAATAGAATTTTATTGTCACAAAATTTCGAGGTTTTATGACGCACCAGTAAAAAGTTACAGCATTTCAATGTTGCAAACTTTGATAGTTATATAACGCACTGTATAAAACTTAGTGAATTTTGAAGTTGCATCATTGTTTCATTTTTTACTCAAAGGTAGCACTGTTATACCGATATTTTAAATTGACAATAGTACTTTATTGTCACAAACTTTCAAGGTTTTATGACGCTCCAATAAAAAGTTACAGCATTTCAATGTTGCAAACTTTAATAGTTATATTTCGCACAGTATAAAAGTTATTGAATTTTGTAGTTGCATCAGTGTTTCATTTTTTACTCAAGTGTAGCACGGTTTTACCGATATTTCAAATTGACAATAGAATTTTATTGTCACAAAATTTCGAGGTTTTATGACGCACCAGTAAAAAGTTACAGCATTTCAATGTGGCAAACTTTGATAGTTATATTACGCACAGTATAAAAGTTACTGAATTTTGTAGTTGTATCAGGGTTTCATTTTCTACTCAAGGGTAGCACTGTTTTACCGATATTTCAAATTGACAATAGAATTTTATTGTCACAAAATTTCGAGGTTTTATGACGCACCAGTAAAAAGTTACAGCATTTCAATGTTGCAAACTTTGATAGTTATATTCCGCACAGTATAAAAGTTAGTGAATTTTGAAGTTTCATCAGAGTTTCATTTTTACGCAAGGTTAGCACTGTTATACCGATATCTCAAATTGATAATAGTATATTATTATCACAAAATTTCTAGGTCTTATGACGCTCCAGTAAAAAGTTACATCATTTCAATGTTGCAAACTTTGATAGTTATATTATTCACAGTTAAAAGTTAGTGAATTTTGTAGTTGCATCAGTGTTTGATTTTTACTCAAGGGTAGCCCTGTTTTACCGATATTTCAAATAGACAATAGAATTTTATTGTCACAAAATTTCGAGGTTTTATGACGCACCAGTAAAAAGTTACTGCATTTCAATGTTGCAAACTTTGATAATTATATTACGCACAGTATAAAAGTTTGTGAATTTTTAAGTTGCATCAGTGTTTCATTTTTTACTCAAAGGTAGCACTGTTATACCGATCTTTTAAATTGACAATAGTACTTTATTGTCAAAAAATTTCAAGGTCTTATGACGCACATGTAAAAAGTTACAGCATTTCAATATTGCAAACTTTGATAGTTATATTACGCACAGTATAAAAGTTTGTGAATTTTTAAGTTGCATCAGTGTTTCATTCTTTACTCAAGGGAAGCACTGTTATTCCGATATCTCAAATTGAAAAATAGTACTTTATTGTCACAAAATTTCAAGGTGGTATGACGCACCAATAAAAAATGACAGCATTTCAATGTTGCAAACTTTGATTGTTATATTCCGCACAGTATAAAAGTTAGTGAATTTTGAAGTTTCATCAGAGTTTCATTTTTACGCAAGGGTAGCACTGTTATACCGATATCTCAAATTGACAATAGTACATTATTATCACAAAATTACAAGGTCTTATGACGCTCCAGTAAAAAGTTACAGCATTCAATGTTGCAAACTTTGATAGTTATATTACTCACAGTATAAATGTTAGTGAATTTTGTAGTTGCATCAGTGTTTGATTTTTACTCAAGGGTAGCACTGTTTTACCGATATTTCAAATAGACAATAGAATTTTATTGTCACAAAATTTCTAGGTTTAATGACGCACCAGTAAAAAGTTACAGCATTTCAATGTTGCAAACTTTGATAGTTATATAACGCACAGTATAAAACTTAGTGAATTTTGAAGTTGCATCAGTGTTTCACTTTTTACTCAAGGGTAGCACTGTTATTCCGATATTTCAAATTGAAAGATAGTACTTTATTGTCACAAAATTTCAAGGTCGTATGACGCACAAATAAAAAATGACAGCATTTCAATGTTGCAAACTTTGATAGTTATATTACGCACAGTATAAAAGTTACTGAATTTTATAGTTGCATCAGTGTTTCATTTTTTACTCAAGGATAGCACTGTTTTACCGATATTTCAAATTGACAATAGAATTTTATTGTCACAAAATTTCGAGGTTTTATGACGCACCAGTAAAAAGTTACAGCATTTCAATGTTGCAAACTTTGATAGTTATATAACGCACTGTATAAAACTTAGTGAATTTTGAAGTTGCATCATTGTTTCATTTTTTACTCAAAGGTAGCACTGTTATACCGATATTTTAAATTGACAATAGTACTTTATTGTCACAAACTGTCAAGGTTTTATGACGCTCCAATAAAAAGTTACAGCATTTCAATGTTGCAAACTTTAATAGTTATATTTCGCACAGTATAAAAGTTATTGAATTTTGTAGTTGCATCAGTGTTTCATTTTTTACTCAAGTGTAGCACGGTTTTACCGATATTTCAAATTGACAATAGAATTTTATTGTCACAAACTTTCGAGGTTTTATGACGCACCAGTAAAAAGTTACAGCATTTCAATGTTGCAAACTTTGATAGTTATATTACGCACAGTATAAAAGTTAGTGAATTTTGAAGTTGCATCAGTGTTTCATTTTTTACTCAAGTGTAGCACGGTTTTACCGATATTACAAATTGACAATAGTACTTTATTGTCAAAAAATTTCAAGGTCTTATGACGCACATGTAAAAAGTTACAGCATTTCAATGTTGCAAACTTTGATAGTCATATTACGCACAGTATAAAAGATTGTGAAATTTAAGTTGCATCAGTGTTTCATTCTTTACTCAAGGGAAGCGCTTTTATACCGATATTTCAAATTCACAAGAAAACTTTATTGTCACATAATTTCAAGTTCTTATGACGCACCAGTAAAAAGTTACAGCATTTCAATGTTGCAAACTTTAATAGTTATATTTCGCACAGTATAAAAGTTATTGAATTTTGTAGTTGCATCACTGTTTCATTTTTTACTCAAGTGTAGCACGGTTTTACCGATATTTCAAATTGACAATAGAATTTTATTGTCACAAAATTTCGAGGTTTTATGACGCACCAGTAAAAAGTTACAGCATTTCAATGTTGCAAACTTTGATAGTTATATTACGCACAGTATAAAAGTTAGTGAATTTTGAAGTTGCATCAGTGTTTCATTTTTTACTCAAGTGTAGCACGGTTTTACCGATATTACAAATTGACAATAGTACTTTATTGTCACAAAATTTCAAGGTCGTATGACGCACCAATAAAAAATGACAGCATTTCAATGTTGCAAACTTTGATAGTTATATTACGCACAGTATAAAAGTTACTGAATTTTGTAGTTGTATCAGGGTTTCATTTTCTACTCAAGGGTAGCACTGTTTTACCGATATTTCAAATTGACAATAGAATTTTATTGTCACAAAATTTCGAGGTTTTATGACGCACCAGTAAAAAGTTACAGCATTTCAATGTTGCAAACTTTGATAGTTATATTCCGCACAGTATAAAAGTTAGTGAATTTTGAAGTTTCATCAGAGTTTCATCAGAGTTTCATTTTTACGCAAGGTTAGCACTGTTATACCGATATCTCAAATTGATAATAGTATATTATTATCACAAAATTTCTAGGTCTTATGACGCTCCAGTAAAAAGTTACATCATTTCAATGTTGCAAACTTTGATAGTTATATTATTCACAGTTAAAAGTTAGTGAATTTTGTAGTTGCATCAGTGTTTGATTTTTACTCAAGGGTAGCCCTGTTTTACCGATATTTCAAATAGACAATAGAATTTTATTGTCACAAAATTTCGAGGTTTTATGACGCACCAGTAAAAAGTTACTGCATTTCAATGTTGCAAACTTTGATAATTATATTACGCACAGTATAAAAGTTTGTGAATTTTTAAGTTGCATCAGTGTTTCATTTTTTACTCAAAGGTAGCACTGTTATACCGATCTTTTAAATTGACAATAGTACTTTATTGTCAAAAAATTTCAAGGTCTTATGACACACATGTAAAAAGTTACAGCATTTCAATATTGCAAACTTTGATAGTTATATTCCGCACAGTATAAAAGTTAGTGAATTTTGTAGTTGTATCAGGGTTTCATTTTCTACTCAAGGGTAGCACTGTTTTACCGATATTTCAAATTGACAATAGAATTTTATTGTCACAAAATTTCGAGGTTTTATGACGCACCAGTAAAAAGTTACTGCATTTCAATGTTGCAAACTTTGATAATTATATTACGCACAGTATAAAAGTTTGTGAATTTTTAAGTTGCATCAGTGTTTCATTCTTTACTCAAGGGAAGCACTGTTATTCCGATATCTCAAATTGAAAAATAGTACTTTATTGTCACAAAATTTCAAGGTGGTATGACGCACCAATAAAAAATGACAGCATTTCAATGTTGCAAACTTTGATTGTTATATTCCGCACAGTATAAAAGTTAGTGAATTTTGAAGTTTCATCAGAGTTTCATTTTTACGCAAGGGTAGCACTGTTATACCGATATCTCAAATTGACAATAGTACATTATTATCACAAAATTACAAGGTCTTATGACGCTCCAGTAAAAAGTTACAGCATTCAATGTTGCAAACTTTGATAGTTATATTACTCACAGTATAAATGTTAGTGAATTTTGTAGTTGCATCAGTGTTTGATTTTTACTCAAGGGTAGCACTGTTTTACCGATATTTCAAATAGACAATAGAATTTTATTGTCACAAAATTTCTAGGTTTAATGACGCACCAGTAAAAAGTTACAGCATTTCAATGTTGCAAACTTTGATAGTTATATAACGCACAGTATAAAACTTAGTGAATTTTGAAGTTGCATCAGTGTTTCACTTTTTACTCAAGGGTAGCACTGTTATTCCGATATTTCAAATTGAAAGATAGTACTTTATTGTCACAAAATTTCAAGGTCGTATGACGCACCAATAAAAAATGACAGCATTTCAATGTTGCAAACTTTGATAGTTATATTACGCACAGTATAAAAGTTACTGAATTTTATAGTTGCATCAGTGTTTCATTTTTTACTCAAAGATAGCACTGTTTTACCGATATTTCAAATTGACAATAGAATTTTATTGTCACAAAATTTCGAGGTTTTATGACGCACCAGTAAAAAGTTACAGCATTTCAATGTTGCAAACTTTGATAGTTATATAACGCACTGTATAAAACTTAGTGAATTTTGAAGTTGCATCATTGTTTCATTTTTTACTCAAAGGTAGCACTGTTATACCGATATTTTAAATTGACAATAGTACTTTATTGTCACAAACTTTCAAGGTTTTATGACGCTCCAATAAAAAGTTACAGCATTTCAATGTTGCAAACTTTAATAGTTATATTTCGCACAGTATAAAAGTTATTGAATTTTGTAGTTGCATCAGTGTTTCATTTTTTACTCAAGTGTAGCACGGTTTTACCGATATTTCAAATTGACAATAGAATTTTATTGTCACAAAATTTCGAGGTTTTATGACGCACCAGTAAAAAGTTACAGCATTTCAATGTTGCAAACTTTGATAGTTATATTACGCACAGTATAAAAGTTAGTGAATTTTGAAGTTGCATCAGTGTTTCATTTTTTACTCAAGTGTAGCACGGTTTTACCGATATTACAAATTGACAATAGTACTTTATTGTCAAAAAATTTCAAGGTCTTATGACGCACATGTAAAAAGTTACAGCATTTCAATGTTGCAAACTTTGATAGTCATATTACGCACAGTATAAAAGATTGTGAAATTTAAGTTGCATCAGTGTTTCATTCTTTACTCAAGGGAAGCGCTTTTATACCGATATTTCAAATTCACAAGAAAACTTTATTGTCACATAATTTCAAGTTCTTATGACGCACCAGTAAAAAGTTACAGCATTTCAATGTTGCAAACTTTAATAGTTATATTTCGCACAGTATAAAAGTTATTGAATTTTGTAGTTGCATCAGTGTTTCATTTTTTACTCAAGTGTAGCACGGTTTTACCGATATTTCAAATTGACAATAGAATTTTATTGCCACAAAATTTCGAGGTTTTATGACGCACCAGTAAAAAGTTACAGCATTTCAATGTTGCAAACTTTGATAGTTATATTACGCACAGTATAAAAGTTAGTGAATTTAGAAGTTGCATCAGTGTTTCATTTTTTACTCAAGTGTAGCACGGTTTTACCGATATTACAAATTAACAATAGTACTTTATTGTCAAAAAATTTCAAGGTCTTATGACGCACATGTAAAAAGTTACAGCATTTCAATGTTGCAAACTTTGATAGTTATATTACGCACAGTATAAAAGTTTGTGAATTTTTAAGTTGCATCAGTGTTTCATTCTTTACTCAAGTGTAGCACGGTTTTACCGATATTACAAATTGACAATAGTACTTTATTGTCAAAAAATTTCAAGGTCTTATGACGCACATGTCAAAAGTTACAGCATTTCAATGTTGCAAACTTTGATAGTTATATTACGCACAGTATAAAAGTTTGTGAATTTTTAAGTTGCATCAGTGTTTCATTCTTTACTCAAGGGAAGCACTGTTATTCCGATATCTCAAATTGAAAAATAGTACTTTATTGTCACAAAATTTCAAGGTCGTATGACGCACCAATAAAAAATGACAGCATTTCAATGTTGCAAACTTTGATAGTTATATTACGCACAGTATAAAAGTTACTGAATTTTGTAGTTGCATCAGGGTTTCATTTTCTACTCAAGGGTAGCACTGTTTTACCGATATTTCAAATTGACAATAGAATTTTATTGTCACAAAATTTCGAGGTTTTATGACGCACCAGTAAAAAGTTACAGCATTTCAATGTTGCAAACTTTGATAGTTATATTACGCACAGTATAAAAGTTAGTGAATTTTGAAGTTGCATCAGTGTTTCATTTTTTACTCAAGTGTAGCACGGTTTTACCGATATTACAAATTGACAATAGTACTTTATTGTCAAAAAATTTCAAGGTCTTATGACGCACATGTAAAAAGTTACAGCATTTCAATGTTGCAAACTTTGATAGTCATATTACGCACAGTATAAAAGATTGTGAAATTTAAGTTGCATCAGTGTTTCATTCTTTACTCAAGGGAAGCGCTTTTATACCGATATTTCAAATTCACAAGAAAACTTTATTGTCACATAATTTCAAGTTCTTATGACGCACCAGTAAAAAGTTACAGCATTTCAATGTTGCAAACTTTAATAGTTATATTTCGCACAGTATAAAAGTTATTGAATTTTGTAGTTGCATCAGTGTTTCATTTTTTACTCAAGTGTAGCACGGTTTTACCGATATTTCAAATTGACAATAGAATTTTATTGCCACAAAATTTCGAGGTTTTATGACGCACCAGTAAAAAGTTACAGCATTTCAATGTTGCAAACTTTGATAGTTATATTACGCACAGTATAAAAGTTAGTGAATTTAGAAGTTGCATCAGTGTTTCATTTTTTACTCAAGTGTAGCACGGTTTTACCGATATTACAAATTAACAATAGTACTTTATTGTCAAAAAATTACAAGGTCTTATGACGCACATGTAAAAAGTTACAGCATTTCAATGTTGCAAACTTTGATAGTTATATTACGCACAGTATAAAAGTTTGTGAATTTTTAAGTTGCATCAGTGTTTCATTCTTTACTCAAGGGAAGCACTGTTATTCCGATATCTCAAATTGAAAAATAGTACTTTATTGTCACAAAATTTCAAGGTCGTATGACGCACCAATAAAAAATGACAGCATTTCAATGTTGCAAACTTTGATAGTTATATTACGCACAGTATAAAAGTTACTGAATTTTGTAGTTGCATCAGGGTTTCATTTTCTACTCAAGGGTAGCACTGTTTTACCGATATTTCAAATTGACAATAGAATTTTATTGTCGCAAAATTTCGAGGTTTTATGACGCACCAGTAAAAAGTTACAGCATTTCAATGTTGCAAACTTTGATAGTTATATTACGCACAGTATAAAAGTTAGTGAATTTTGAAGTTGCATCAGTGTTTCATTTTTTACTCAAGTGTAGCACGGTTTTACCGATATTACAAATTGACAATAGTACTTTATTGTCAAAAAATTTCAAGGTCTTATGACGCACATGTAAAAAGTTACAGCATTTCAATGTTGCAAACTTTGATAGTCATATTACGCACAGTATAAAAGATTGTGAAATTTAAGTTGCATCAGTGTTTCATTCTTTACTCAAGGGAAGCGCTTTTATACCGATATTTCAAATTCACAAGAAAACTTTATTGTCACATAATTTCAAGTTCTTATGACGCACCAGTAAAAAGTTACAGCATTTCAATGTTGCAAACTTTAATAGTTATATTTCGCACAGTATAAAAGTTATTGAATTTTGTAGTTGCATCAGTGTTTCATTTTTTACTCAAGTGTAGCACGGTTTTACCGATATTTCAAATTGACAATAGACTTTTATTGTCACAAAATTTCGAGGTTTTATGACGCACCAGTAAAAAGTTACAGCATTTCAATGTTGCAAACTTTGATAGTTATATTACGCACAGTATAAAAGTTAGTGAATTTTGAAGTTTCATCAGAGTTTCATTTTTACGCAAGGTTAGCACTGTTATACCGATATCTCAAATTGATAATAGTATATTATTATCACAAAATTTCTAGGTCTTATGACGCTCCAGTAAAAAGTTACAGCATTTCAATGTTGCAAACTTTGATAGTTATATAACGCACAGTATAAAACTTAGTGAATTTTGAAGTTGCATCAGTGTTTCACTTTTTACTCAAGGGTAGCACTGTTATTCCGATATCTCAAATTGAAAGATAGTACTTTATTGTCACAAAATTTCAAGGTCGTATGACGCACCAATAAAAAATGACAGCATTTCAATGTTGCAAACTTTGATAGTTATATTACGCACAGTATAAAAGTTACTGAATTTTATAGTTGCATCAGTGTTTCATTTTTTACTCAAGTGTAGCACGGTTTTACCGATATTACAAATTGACAATAGTACTTTATTGTCAAAAAATTTCAAGGTCTTATGACGCACATGTAAAAAGTTACAGCATTTCAATGTTGCAAACTTTGATAGTTATATTACGCACAGTATAAAAGTTTGTGAATTTTTAAGTTGCATCAGTGTTTCATTCTTTACTCAAGGGAAGCACTGTTATTCCGATACCTCAAATTGAAAAATAGTACTTTATTGTCACAAAATTTCAAGGTCGTATGACGCACCAATAAAAAATGACAGCATTTCAATGTTGCAAACTTTGATAGTTATATTACGCACAGTATAAAAGTTACTGAATTTTGTAGTTGTATCAGGGTTTCATTTTCTACTCAAGGGTAGCACTGTTTTACCGATATTTCAAATTGACAATAGAATTTTATTGTCACAAAATTTCGAGGTTTTATGACGCACCAGTAAAAAGTTACAGCATTTCAATGTTGCAAACTTTGATAGTTATATTCCGCACAGTATAAAAGTTAGTGAATTTTGAAGTTTCATCAGAGTTTCATTTTTACGCAAGGTTAGCACTGTTATACCGATATCTCAAATTGATAATAGTATATTATTATCACAACATTTCTAGGTCTTATGACGCTCCAGTAAAAAGTTACATCATTTCAATGTTGAAAACTTTGGTAGTTATATTATTCACAGTTAAAAGTTAGTGAATTTTGTAGTTGCATCAGTGTTTGATTTTTACTCAAGGGTAGCCCTGTTTTACCGATATTTCAAATAGACAATAGAATTTTATTGTCACAAAATTTCGAGGTTTTATGACGCACCAGTAAAAAGTTACTGCATTTCAATGTTGCAAACTTTGATAATTATATTACGCACAGTATAAAAGTTTGTGAATTTTTAAGTTGCATCAGTGTTTCATTTTTTACTCAAAGGTAGCACTGTTATACCGATCTTTTAAATTGACAATAGTACTTTATTGTCAAAAAATTTCAAGGTCTTATGACGCACATGTAAAAAGTTACAGCATTTCAATATTGCAAACTTTGATAGTTATATTACGCACAGTATAAAAGTTTGTGAATTTTTAAGTTGCATCAGTGTTTCATTCTTTACTCAAGGGAAGCACTGTTATTCCGATATCTCAAATTGAAAAATAGTACTTTATTGTCACAAAATTTCGAGGTTTTATGACGCACCAGTAAAAAGTTACAGCATTTCAATGTTGCAAACTTTGATAGTTATATAACGCACTGTATAAAACTTAGTGAATTTTGAAGTTGCATCATTGTTTCATTTTTTACTCAAAGGTAGCACTGTTATACCGATATTTTAAATTGACAATAGTACTTTATTGTCACAAACTTTCAAGGTTTTATGACGCTCCAATAAAAAGTTACAGCATTTCAATGTTGCAAACTTTAATAGTTATATTTCGCACAGTATAAAAGTTATTGAATTTTGTAGTTGCATCAGTGTTTCATTTTTTACTCAAGTGTAGCACGGTTTTACCGATATTTCAAATTGACAATAGAATTTTATTGTCACAAAATTTCGAGGTTTTATGACGCACCAGTAAAAAGTTACAGCATTTCAATGTTGCAAACTTTGATAGTTATATTACGCACAGTATAAAAGTTAGTGAATTTTGAAGTTGCATCAGTGTTTCATTTTTTACTCAAGTGTAGCACGGTTTTACCGATATTACAAATTGACAATAGTACTTTATTGTCAAAAAATTTCAAGGTCTTATGACGCACATGTAAAAAGTTACAGCATTTCAATGTTGCAAACTTTGATAGTCATATTACGCACAGTATAAAAGATTGTGAAATTTAAGTTGCATCAGTGTTTCATTCTTTACCCAAGGGAAGCGCTTTTATACCGATATTTCAAATTCACAAGAAAACTTTATTGTCACATAATTTCAAGTTCTTATGACGCACCAGTAAAAAGTTACAGCATTTCAATGTTGTAAACTTTGATAGTTATATTACGCACAGTATAAAAGTTAGTGAATTTTTAAGTTGCTTCAGTGTTTCATTTTTTACTCAAAGATAGCACTGTTATACCGATATTTTAAATTGACAATAGTACTTTATTTTCACAAAATTTAAAGTTTTTATGAAGCACCATTAAAAAGTTACAGCATTTCAATGTTGCAAACTTTTTTAGTTATATTACGCACAATATAAAAGTTAGTGAAATTTGAAGTTACATCAGTGTTTTATTTTTTACTCAAGAGTAGCACTGTTATGCCGATATTTGAAATTGACAATAGTACTTTATGGTAACAAAATTTGAAGGTATTATGACGCTCCAGTAAAAAGTTACAGCATTTCAATATTGCAAACTTTGATAGTTATATTACGCACAGTATAAAAGTTAGTGAATTTTGAAGTTGCATCAGTGTTTCATTTTATACTCAAAGGTAGCACTGTTATACCGATATTTTAAATTGACAATAGTTCTTTATTGTCACAAAATTTCAAGGTATTATGACGCTCCAGTAAAAAGCTACAGCATTTCAATATTGCAAACTTTGATAATTATATAACGCACAGTGTAAAACTTATTGAATTTTGAAGTTGCATCAGTGTTTCATTTTTTACTCAAAGATAGCACTGTTATACCGATATTTTAAATTGACAATAGTACTTTATTGTCAAAAAGTTTCAAGGTCTTATGACGCACATGTAAAAAGTTACAGCATTTCAATATTGCAAACTTTGATAGTTATATTACGCACAGTATAAAAGTTTGTGAATTTTTAAGTTGCATTAGTGTTTCATTCTTTACTCAAGGGAAGCACTGTTATACCGATATTTCAAATTGACAAGAGTACTTTATTGTCACAAAATTTCAAGGTTTTATGACGCTGCAATAAAAAGTTACAGCATTTCAATGTTGCAAACTTTGATAGTTATATTTCGCAAAGTATAAAATTTAATGAATTTTGAAGTTGCATTTGTGTTTCATTCTTTACTCAAGGGAAGCACTGTTATACCGATATTTCAAACTGACAAGAGTACTTTATTGTCACAAAATTTCAAGTTCTTATGACGCACCAGTAAAAAGTTACAGCATTTCAATGTTGCAAACTTTGATAGTTATATAACGCACAGTATAAAACTTAGTGAATTTTGAAGTTGCATCAGTGTTTCATATTTTACTCAAAGGTAGCACTGTTATACCGATATTTTAATTTGACATTAGTACTTTATTGTCAAAAAATTTCAAGGTCTTATGACGCACATGTAAAAAGTTACAGCATTTCAATGTTGCAAACTTTGATAGTCATATTACGCACAGTATAAAAGTTTGAGAATTTTTAAGTTGCATCAGTGTTTCATCATTTACTCAAGGGAAGCACTGTTATACCCATATTTCAAATTGACAAGAGTACTTTATTGTCACAAAATTTCAAGTTCTTATGACGCACCAGTAAAAAGTTACAGCATTTCAATGTTGCAAACTTTGATAGTTATATTACGCACAGTATAAAAGCTAGTGAATTTTTAAGTTGCTTCAGTGTTTCATTTTTTACTCAAAGGTAGCACTGTTATACCAATATTTTAAATTGACAATAGTACTTTATTGTCACAAAATTTCAAGGTTTTATGACGCTCCAGTAAACAGTTACAGCATTTCAATGTTGCAAACTTTGATAGTTACATTTCGCACAGCATAAAATTTAATGAATTTTGAAGTTGCATCAGTGTTTCATTTTTTACTCAAAGGTAGCACTGTTATACCGATATCTTAAATTGACAATAGTACTTTATTGTCAAAAACTTTCAAGGTCTTATGACGCACATGTAAAAAGTTACAGCATTTCAATGTTGCAAACTTTGATAGTTATATTACGCACAGTATAAAAGTTTGTGAAATTTAAGTTGCATCAGTGTATCATTCTTTACTCAAGGGAAGCACTTTTATACCGATATTTCAAATTCACAAGAAAACTTTATTGTCACAAAATTTCAAGGTTTTATGACGCTCCAGTAAACAGTTACAGCATTTCAATGTTGCAAACTTTGATAGTTGTATAACGCACAGTATAAAACTTAGTGAATTTTGAAGTTGCATCAGTGTTTCATATTTTACTCAAAGGTAGCTCTGTTATACAGATATTTTAAATTGACATTAGTACTTTATTGTCAAAAAATTTCAAGGTCTTATGACGCACATATACAAAGTTACAGCATTTCAATGTTGCAAACTTTGATAGTTATATTACGCACAGTATAAAAGATTGTGAAATTTAAGTTGCATCAGTGTTTCATTCTTTACTCAAGGGAAGCACTTTTATACCGATATTTCAAATTCACAAGAAAACTTTATTGTCACATAATTTCAAGTTCTTATGACGCACCAGTAAAAAGTTACAGCGTTTCAATGTTGCAAACTTTGATAGTTATATTACGCACAGTATAAAAGTTAGTGAATTTTTAAGTTGCTTCAGTGTTTCATTTTTTATTCAAAGGTAGCACTGTTATACCGATATTTTAAATTGACAATAGTACTTTATTTTCACAAAATTTCAAGGTTTTATGACGCTCCAGTAAAAAGTTACAGCATTTCAATATTGCAAACTTTGATAGTTATGTTACACACAGTATAAAAGTTAGTGAACTTTGAAGTTGTATCATTGTTTTATTTTTTACTCAAGGGAAGCACTGTTATACCGATATCTCAAATTGACAATAGTACTTTATTGTCACAAAATTTAAAGTTTTTATGAAGCACCATTAAAAAGTTACAGCATTTCAATATTGCAAACTTTGATAATTATATTACGCACAGTATAAAAGTTAGTGAATTTTTAAGTTGCATCAGTGTTTCATTTTTTACTCAAAGGTAGCACTGTTATACCGATATTTCAAATTGACAAGAGTACTTTATTGTCACAAAATTTCAAGTTGTTATGACGCACCAGCAAAAAGTTACAGCATTTCAATGTTGCAAACTTTGATAGTTATATTACGCACAGTATAAAAGTTAGTGAATTTTGAAGTTTCATCTGTGTTTCATTTTTACTCAAGGGTAGCACTGTTATACCGATATTTTAAATTGACAAAAATACTTTATTGTCACAAAATTTCAAGGTATTATGACGCTCCAGTAAACAGTTACAGCATTTCAATGTTGCAAACTTTGATAGTTACATTTCGCACAGTATAAAATTTAATGAATTTTGAAGTTGCATCAGTGTTTCATTTTTTACTCAAAGATAGCACTGTTATACCGATATTTTAAATTGACAATAGTACTTTATTGTCAAAAAGTTTCAAGGTCTTATGACGCACATGTAAAAAGTTACAGCATTTCAATGTTGCAAACTTTGATAGTTATATTACGCACAGTATAAAAGTTTGTGAATTTTTAAGTTGCATTAGTGTTTCATTCTTTACTCAAGGGAAGCACTGTTATACCGATATTTCAAATTGACAAGAGTACTTTATTGTCACAAAATTTCAAGGTTTTATGACGCTGCAATAAAAAGTTACAGCATTTCAATGTTGCAAACTTTGATAATTATATTTCGCAAAGTATAAAATTTAATGAATTTTGAAGTTGCATTTGTGTTTCATTCTTTACTCAAGGGAAGCACTGTTATACCGATATTTCAAACTGACAAGAGTACTTTATTGTCACAAAATTTCAAGTTCTTATGACGCACCAGTAAAAAGTTACAGCATTTCAATGTTGCAAACTTTGATAGTTATATAACGCACAGTATAAAACTTAGTGAATTTTGAAGTTGCATCAGTGTTTCATATTTTACTCAAAGGTAGCACTGTTATACCGATATTTTAATTTGACATTAGTACTTTATTGTCAAAAAATTTCAAGGTCTTATGACGCACATGTAAAAAGTTACAGCATTTCAATGTTGCAAACTTTGATAGTCATATTACGCACAGTATAAAAGTTTGAGAATTTTTAAGTTGCATCAGTGTTTCATCATTTACTCAAGGGAAGCACTGTTATACCCATATTTCAAATTGACAAGAGTACTTCATTGTCACAAAATTTCAAGTTCTTATGACGCACCAGTAAAAAGTTACAGCATTTCAATGTTGCAAACTTTGATAGTTATATTACGCACAGTATAAAAGCTAGTGAATTTTTAAGTTGCTTCAGTGTTTCATTTTTTACTCAAAGGTAGCAGTGTTATACCAATATTTTAAATTGACAATAGTACTTTATTGTCACAAAATTTTAAGGTTTTATGACGCTCCAGTAAACAGTTACAGCATTTCAATGTTGCAAACTTTGATAGTTACATTTCGCACAGCATAAAATTTAATGAATTTTGAAGTTGCATCAGTGTTTCATTTTTTACTCAAAGGTAGCACTGTTATACCGATATCTTAAATTGACAATAGTACTTTATTGTCAAAAACTTTCAAGGTCTTATGACGCACATGTAAAAAGTTACAGCATTTCAATGTTGCAAACTTTGATAGTTATATTACGCACAGTATAAAAGTTTGTGAAATTTAAGTTGCATCAGTGTATCATTCTTTACTCAAGGGAAGCACTTTTATACCGATATTTCAAATTCACAAGAAAACTTTATTGTCACAAAATTTCAAGGTTTTATGACGCTCCAGTAAACAGTTACAGCATTTCAATGTTGCAAACTTTGATAGTTGTATAACGCACAGTATAAAACTTAGTGAATTTTGAAGTTGCATCAGTGTTTCATATTTTACTCAAAGGTAGCTCTGTTATACAGATATTTTAAATTGACATTAGTACTTTATTGTCAAAAAATTTCAAGGTCTTATGACGCACATGTACAAAGTTACAGCATTTCAATGTTGCAAACTTTGATAGTTATATTACGCACAGTATAAAAGATTGTGAAATTTAAGTTGCATCAGTGTTTCATTCTTTACTCAAGGGAAGCACTTTTATACCGATATTTCAAATTCACAAGAAAACTTTATTGTCACATAATTTCAAGTTCTTATGACGCACCAGTAAAAAGTTACAGCGTTTCAATGTTGCAAACTTTGATAGTTATATTACGCACAGTATAAAAGTTAGTGAATTTTTAAGTTGCTTCAGTGTTTCATTTTTTATTCAAAGGTAGCACTGTTATACCGATATTTTAAATTGACAATAGTACTTTATTTTCACAAAATTTCAAGGTTTTATGACGCTCCAGTAAAAAGTTACAGCATTTCAATATTGCAAACTTTGATAGTTATGTTACACACAGTATAAAAGTTAGTGAACTTTGAAGTTGTATCATTGTTTTATTTTTTACTCAAGGGAAGCACTGTTATACCGATATCTCAAATTGACAATAGTACTTTATTGTCACAAAATTTAAAGTTTTTATGAAGCACCATTAAAAAGTTACAGCATTTCAATATTGCAAACTTTGATAATTATATTACGCACAGTATAAAAGTTAGTGAATTTTTAAGTTGCATCAGTGTTTCATTTTTTACTCAAAGGTAGCACTGTTATACCGATATTTCAAATTGACAAGAGTACTTTATTGTCACAAAATTTCAAGTTGTTATGACGCACCAGCAAAAAGTTACAGCATTTCAATGTTACAAACTTTGATAGTTATATTACGCACAGTATAAAAGTTAGTGAATTTTGAAGTTTCATCAGTGTTTCATTTTTACTCAAGGGTAGCACTGTTATACCGATATTTTAAATTGACAAAAATACTTTATTGTCACAAAATTTCAAGGTATTATGACGCTCCAGTAAACAGTTACAGCATTTCAATGTTGCAAACTTTGATAGTTACATTTCGCACAGTATAAAATTTAATGAATTTTGAAGTTGCATCAGTGTTTCATTTTTTACTCAAAGATAGCACTGTTATACCGATATTTTAAATTGACAATAGTACTTTATTGTCAAAAAGTTTCAAGGTCTTATGACGCACATGTAAAAAGTTACAGCATTTCAATGTTGCAAACTTTGATAGTTATATTACGCACAGTATAAAAGTTTGTGAATTTTTAAGTTGCATTAGTGTTTCATTCTTTACTCAAGGGAAGCACTGTTATACCGATATTTCAAATTGACAAGAGTACTTTATTGTCACAAAATTTCAAGGTTTTATGACGCTGCAATAAAAAGTTACAGCATTTCAATGTTGCAAACTTTGATAGTTATATTTCGCAAAGTATAAAATTTAATGAATTTTGAAGTTGCATTTGTGTTTCATTCTTTACTCAAGGGAAGCACTGTTATACCGATATTTCAAACTGACAAGAGTACTTTATTGTCACAAAATTTCAAGTTCTTATGACGCACCAGTAAAAAGTTACAGCATTTCAATGTTGCAAACTTTGATAGTTATATAACGCACAGTATAAAACTTAGTGAATTTTGAAGTTGCATCAGTGTTTCATATTTTACTCAAAGGTAGCACTGTTATACCGATATTTTAATTTGACATTAGTACTTTATTGTCAAAAAATTTCAAGGTCTTATGACGCACATGTAAAAAGTTACAGCATTTCAATGTTGCAAACTTTGATAGTCATATTACGCACAGTATAAAAGTTTGAGAATTTTTAAGTTGCATCAGTGTTTCATCATTTACTCAAGGGAAGCACTGTTATACCCATATTTCAAATTGACAAGAGTACTTTATTGTCACAAAATTTCAAGTTCTTATGACGCACCAGTAAAAAGTTACAGCATTTCAATGTTGCAAACTTTGATAGTTATATTACGCACAGTATAAAAGCTAGTGAATTTTTAAGTTGCTTCAGTGTTTCATTTTTTACTCAAAGGTAGCAGTGTTATACCAATATTTTAAATTGACAATAGTACTTTATTGTCACAAAATTTCAAGGTTTTATGACGCTCCAGTAAACAGTTACAGCATTTCAATGTTGCAAACTTTGATAGTTACATTTCGCACAGCATAAAATTTAATGAATTTTGAAGTTGCATCAGTGTTTCATTTTTTACTCAAAGGTAGCACTGTTATACCGATATCTTAAATTGACAATAGTACTTTATTGTCAAAAACTTTCAAGGTCTTATGACGCACATGTAAAAAGTTACAGCATTTCAATGTTGCAAACTTTGATAGTTATATTACGCACAGTATAAAAGTTTGTGAAATTTAAGTTGCATCAGTGTATCATTCTTTACTCAAGGGAAGCACTTTTATACCGATATTTCAAATTCACAAGAAGTCTTTATTGTCACAAAATTTCAAGGTTTTATGACGCTCCAGTAAACAGTTATAGCATTTCAATGTTGCAAACTTTGATAGTTGTATAACGCACAGTATAAAACTTAGTGAATTTTGAAGTTGCATCAGTGTTTCATATTTTACTCAAAGGTAGCTCTGTTATACAGATATTTTAAATTGACATTAGTACTTTATTGTCAAAAAATTTCAAGGTCTTATGACGCACATGTACAAAGTTACAGCATTTCAATGTTGCAAACTTTGATAGTTATATTACGCACAGTATAAAAGATTGTGAAATTTAAGTTGCATCAGTGTTTCATTCTTTACTCAAGGGAAGCACTTTTATACCGATATTTCAAATTCACAAGAAAACTTTATTGTCACATAATTTCAAGTTCTTATGACGCACCAGTAAAAAGTTACAGCGTTTCAATGTTGTAAACTTTGATAGTTATATTACGCACAGTATAAAAGTTAGTGAATTTTTAAGTTGCTTCAGTGTTTCATTTTTTATTCAAAGGTAGCACTGTTATACCGATATTTTAAATTGACAATAGTACTTTATTTTCACAAAATTTCAAGGTTTTATGACGCTCCAGTAAAAAGTTACAGCATTTCAATATTGCAAACTTTGATAGTTATGTTACACACAGTATAAAAGTTAGTGAACTTTGAAGTTGTATCATTGTTTCATTTTTTACTCAAGGGAAGCACTGTTATACCGATATCTCAAATTGACAATAGTACTTTATTGTCACAAAATTTAAAGTTTTTATGAAGCACCATTAAAAAGTTACAGCATTTCAATATTGCAAACTTTGATAATTATATTACGCACAGTATAAAAGTTAGTGAATTTTTAAGTTGCATCAGTGTTTCATTTTTTACTCAAAGGTAGCACTGTTATACCGATATTTCAAATTGACAAGAGTACATTATTGTCACAAAATTTCAAGTTGTTATGACGCACCAGCAAAAAGTTACAGCATTTCAATGTTGCAAACTTTGATAGTTATAATACGCACAGTATAAAAGTTAGTGAATTTTGAAGTTTCATCAGTGTTTCATTTTTACTCAAGGGTAGCACTGTTATACCGATATTTTAAATTGACAAAAATACTTTATTGTCACAAAATTTCAAGGTATTATGACGCTCCAGTAAACAGTTACAGCATTTCAATGTTGCAAACTTTGATAGTTACATTTCGCACAGTATAAAATTTAATGAATTTTGAAGTTGCATCAGTGTTTCATTTTTTACTCAAAGGTAGCACTGTTATACCGATATTTTAAATTGACAATAGTACTTTATTGTCAAAAAATTTCAAGGTCTTATGATGCACATGTAAAAAGTTACAGCATTTCAATGTTGCAAACTTTGATAGTTATATTACGCACAGTATAAAAGTTTGTGAAATTTAAGTTGCATCAGTGTTTCATTCTTTACTCAAGGGAAGCACTTTTATACCGATATTTCAAATTCACAAGAACACTTTATTGTCACAAAATTTCAAGTTCTTATGACGCACCAGTAAAAAGTTACAGCATTTCAATGTTGCAAACTTTGATAGTTATATTACGCACAGTATAAAAGTTAGTGAATTTTTAAGTTGCTTCAGTGTTTCATTTTTTACTCAAAGGTAGCACTGTTATACCGATATTTTAAATTGTCAATAGTACTTTAATGTCACAAAATTTCAAGGTTTTATGACGCTCCAGTAAAAAGTTACAGCATTTCAATATTGCAAACATTGATAGTTATGTTACACACAGTATAAAAGTTAGTGAACTTTGAAGTTGTATCATTGTTTCATTTTTTACTCAAGGGAAGCACTGTTATACCGATATCTCAAATTGACAATAGTACTTTATTGTCACAAAATTTAAAGTTTTTATGAAGCACCATTAAAAAGTTACAGCATTTCAATGTTGCAAACTTTTTTAGTTATATTACGCACAATATAAAAGTTAGTGAAATTTGAAATTACATCAGTGTTTTATTTTTTACTCAAGAGTAGCACTGTTATGCCGATATTTGAAATTGACAAGAGTACTTTATTGTCACAAAATTTCAAGTTGTTATGACGCACCAGCAAAAAGTTACAGCATTTCAATGTTGCAAACTTTGATAGTTATATTACGCACAGTATAAAAGTTAGTGAATTTTGAAGTTTCATCAGTGTTTCATTTTTACTCAAGGGTAGCACTGTTATACCGATATTTTAAATTGACAAAAATACTTTATTGTCACAAAATTTCAAGGTATTATGACGCTCCAGTAAACAGTTACAGCATTTCAATGTTGCAAACTTTGATAGTTACATTTCGCACAGTATAAAATTTAATGAATTTTGAAGTTGCATCAGTGTTTCATTTTTTACTCAAAGGTAGCACTGTTATACCGATATTTTAAATTGACAATAGTACTTTATTGTCAAAAAATTTCAAGGTCTTATGACGCACATGTAAAAAGTTACAGCATTTCAATGTTGCAAACTTTGATAGTTATATTACGCACAGTATAAAAGTTTGTGAAATTTAAGTTGCATCAGTGTTTCATTCTTTACTCAAGGGAAGCACTTTTATACCGATATTTAAAATTCACAAGAAAACTTTATTGTCACAAAATTTCAAGGTTTTATGACGCTCCAGTAAACAGTTACAGCATTTCAATGTTGCAAACTTTGATAGTTATATAACGCACGGTATAAAACTTAGTGAATTTTGAAGTTGCATCAGTGTTTCATATTTTACTCAAAGGTAGCACTGTTATACAGATATTTTAAATTGACATTAGTACTTTATTGTCAAAAAATTTCAAGGTATTATGACGCACATGTAAAAAGTTACAGCATTTCAATGTTGCAAACTTTGATAGTTATATTACGCACAGTATAAAAGATTGTGAAATTTAAGTTGCATCAGTGTTTCATTCTTTACTCAAGGGAAGCACTTTTATACCGATATTTCAAATTCACAAGAAAACTTTATTGTCACAAAATTTCAAGTTCTTATGACGCACCAGTAAAAAGTTACAGCATTTCAATGTTGCAAACTTTGATAGTTATATTACGCACAGTATAAAAGTTAGTGAATTTTTAAGTTGCTTCAGTGTTTCATTTTTTACTCAAAGGTAGCACTGTTATACCGATATTTTAAATTGACAATAGTACTTTATTGTCACAAAATTTCAAGGTTTTATGACGCTCCAGTAAAAAGTTACAGCATTCCAATATTGCAAACTTTGATAATTATGTTACACACAGTATAAAAGTTAGTGAACTTTGAAGTTGTATCATTGTTTCATTTTTTACTCAAGGGAAGCACTGTTATACCGATATCTCAAATTGACAATAGTACTTTATTGTCACAAAATTTAAAGTTTTTATGAAGCACCATTAAAAAGTTACAGCATTTCAATGTTGCAAACTTTTTTAGTTATATTACGCACAATATAAAAGTTAGTGAATTTTGAAGTTACATCAGTGTTTTATTTTTTACTCAAGAGTAGCACTGTTATGCCGATATTTGAAAGTGACAAGAGTACTTTATTGTCACAAAATTTTGAGGTTTTATGAAGCACCAGTAAAAAGTTACAGCATTTCAATGTTGCAAACTTTGATAGTTATATTACGCACAGTATAAAAGTTAGTGAATTTTTAAGTTGCTTCAGTGTTTCATTTTTTACTCAAAGGTAGCACTGTTATACCGATATTTTAAATTGACATTAGTACTTTATTGTCAAAAAATTTCAAGGTCTTATGACGCACATGTAAAAAGTTACAGCATTTCAATGTTGCAAACTTTGATAGTTATATTACGCACAGTATAAAAGATTGTGAAATTTAAGTTGCATCAGTGTTTCATTCTTTACTCAAGGGAAGCACTTTTATACCGATATTTCAAATTCACAAGAAAACTTTATTGCCACAAAATTTCAAGTTCTTATGACGCACCAGTAAAAAGTTACAGCATTTCAATGTTGCAAACTTTGATAGTTATATTACTCACAGTATAAAAGTTTGTGAATTTTTTAGTTACATCAGTGTTTCATTTTTTACTCAAAGGTAGCATTGTTATACCGATATTTTAAATTGACAATAGTACTTTATTGTCACAAAATTTCAAGGTTTTATGACGCTCCAGTAAAAAGTTACAGCATTTCAATATTGCAAACTTTGATAATTATGTTACACACAGTATAAAAGTTAGTGAACTTTGAAGTTGTATCATTTTTTCATTTTTTACTCAAGGGAAGCACTGTTATACCGATATCTCAAATTGACAATAGTACTTTATTGTCACAAAATTTAAAGTTTTTATGAAGCACCATTAAAAAGTTACAGCATTTCAATGTTGCAAACTTTTTTAGTTATATTACGCACAATATAAAAGTTAGTGAACTTTGAAGTTACATCAGTGTTTTATTTTTTACTCAAGAGTAGCACTGTTACACCGATATTTTATATTGACAATAGTACTTTATTGTCAAAAAATTTCAAGGTATTATGACGCACATGTAAAAGGTTACAGCATTTCAATGTTGCAAACTTTAATAGTTATATTACGCACAGTATAAAAGTTTGTGAAATTTAAGTTGCATCAGTGTTTCATTCTTTACTCAAGGGAAGCACTTTTATACCGATATTTTAAATTCACACGAAAACTTTATTGTCACAAAATTTCAAGTTCTTATAACGCACCAGTAGAAAGTTACAGCATTTCAATGTTGCAAACTTTGATAGTTATATTACGCACAGTATAAAAGTTAGTGAATTTTTAAGTTGCTTCAGTGTTTCATTTTTTACTCAAAGGTAGCACTGTTATACCGATATTTTAAATTGACAATAGTACTTTATTGTCAAAATATTTCAATTTCTTATGACGCACATGTAAAAAGTTACAGCATTTCAATGTTGCAAACTTTGATAGTTATATTACGCACAGTATAAAAGTTTGTGAAATTTAAGTTGCATCAGTGTTTCATTCTTTACTCAAGGGAAGCACTTTTATACCGATATTTCAAATTCACAAGAAAACTTTATTGTCACAAAATTTCAAGGTTTTATGACGCTCCAGTAAACAGTTACAGCATTTCAATGTTGCACACTTTGATAGTTATATAACGCACGGTATAAAAGTTAGTGAATTTTGAAGTTGCATCAGTGTTTCATATTTTACTCAAAGGTAGCACTGTTATACAGATATTTTAAATTGACATTAGTACTTTATTGTCAAAAAATTTCAAGGTCTTATGACGCACATGTAAAAAGTTACAGCTTTTCTATGTTGCAAACTTTGATAGTTATATTACGCACAGTATAAAAGATTGTGAAATTTAAGTTGCATCAGTGTTTCATTCTTTACTCAAGGGAAGCACTTTTATACCGATATTTCAAATTCACAAGAAAACTTTATTGTCACAAAATTTCAAATTCTTATGACGCACCAGTAAAAAGTTACAGCATTTCAATGTTGCAAACTTTGATAGTTATATTACGCACAGTATAAAAGTTAGTGAATTTTTAAGTTGCTTCAGTGTTTCATTTTTTACTCAAAGGTAGCACTGTTATACCGATATTTTAAATTGACAATAGTACTTTATTGTCACAAAATTTCAAGGTTTTATGACGCTCCAGTAAAAAGTTACAGCATTTCAATATTGCAAACTTTGATAGTTATGTTACACACAGTATAAAAGTTAGTGAACTTTGAAGTTGTATCATTGTTTCATTTTTTACTCAAGGGAAGCACTGTTATACCGATATCTCAAATTGACAATAGTACTTTATTGTCACAAAATTTAAAGTTTTTATGAAGCACCATTAAAAAGTTACAGCATTTGTATATTGCAAACTTTGATAGTTATGTTACACACAGTATAAAAGTTAGTGAACTTTGAAGTTATATCATTGTTTCATTTTTTACTCAAGGGAAGCACTGTTATACCGATATCTCAAATTGACAATAGTACTTTATTGTCACAAAATTTAAAGTTTTTATGAAGCACCATTAAAAAGTTACAGTATTTCAATGTTGCAAACTTTTTTAGTTATATTACGCACAATATAAAAGTTAGTGAACTTTGAAGTTACATCAGTGTTTTATTTTTTACTCAAGAGTAGCACTGTTATGCCGATATTTGAAATTGACAAGAGTACTTTATTGTCACAAAGTTTCAAGTTCTTATGACGCACCAGTAAAAAGTTACAGCATTTCAATGTTGCAAACTTTGATAGTTATATTACGCACAATATAAAAGTTAGTGAATTTTTAAGTTGCATCAGTGTTTCATTTTTTACTCAAAGGTAGCACTGTTATACCGATCTTTTAAATTGACAATAGTACTTTATGGTAACAAAATTTGAAGGTATTATGACGCTCCAGTAAAAAGTTACAGCATTTCAATATTGCAAACTTTGATAGTTATATTACGCACAGTATAAAAGTTAGTGAATTTTGAAGTTGCATCAGTGTTTCATTTTATACTCAAAGGTAGCACTGTTATACCGATATTTTAAATTGACAATAGTTCTTTATTGTCACAAAATTTCAAGGTATTATGACGCTCCAGTAAAAAGCTACAGCATTTCAATATTGCAAACTTTGATAATTATATAACGCACAGTGTAAAACTTAGTGAATTTTGAAGTTGCATCAGTGTTTCATTTTTTACTCAAAGATAGCACTGTTATACCGATATTTTAAATTGACAATAGTACTTTATTGTCAAAAAGTTTCAAGGTCTTATGACGCACATGTAAAAAGTTACAGCATTTCAATGTTGCAAACTTTGATAGTTATATTTCGCAAAGTATAAAATTTAATGAATTTTGAAGTTGCATTTGTGTTTCATTCTTTACTCAAGGGAAGCACTGTTATACCGATATTTCAAACTGACAAGAGTACTTTATTGTCACAAAATTTCAAGGTTTTATGACGCTGCAATAAAAAGTTACAGCATTTCAATGTTGCAAACTTTGATAGTTATATAACGCACGGTATAAAAGTTAGTGAATTTTGAAGTTGCATCAGTGTTTCATATTTTACTCAAAGGTAGCACTGTTATACAGATATTTTAAATTGACATTAGTACTTTATTGTCAAAAAATTTCAAGGTCTTATGACGCACATGTAAAAAGTTACAGCATTTCAATGTTGCAAACTTTGATAGTTATATTACGCACAGTATAAAAGATTGTGAAATTTAAGTTGCATCAGTGTTTCATTCTTTACTCAAGGGAAGCACTTTTATACCGATATTTCAAATTCACAAGAAAACTTTATTGTCACAAAATTTCAAATTCTTATGACGCACCAGTAAAAAGTTACAGCATTTCAATGTTGCAAACTTTGATAGTTATATTACGCACAGTATAAAAGTTAGTGAATTTTTAAGTTGCTTCAGTGTTTCATTTTTTACTCAAAGGTAGCACTGTTATACCGATATTTTAAATTGACAATAGTACTTTATTGTCACAAAATTTCAAGGTTTTATGACGCTCCAGTAAAAAGTTACAGCATTTCAATATTGCAAACTTTGATAGTTATGTTACACACAGTATAAAAGTTAGTGAACTTTGAAGTTGTATCATTGTTTCATTTTTTACTCAAGGGAAGCACTGTTATACCGATATCTTAAATTGACAATAGTACTTTATTGTCACAAAATTTAAAGTTTTTATGAAGCACCATTAAAAAGTTACAGCATTTGTATATTGCAAACTTTGATAGTTATGTTACACACAGTATAAAAGTTAGTGAACTTTGAAGTTATATCATTGTTTCATTTTTTACTCAAGGGAAGCACTGTTATACCGATATCTCAAATTGACAATAGTACTTTATTGTCACAAAATTTAAAGTTTTTATGAAGCACCATTAAAAAGTTACAGTATTTCAATGTTGCAAACTTTTTTAGTTATATTACGCACAATATAAAAGTTAGTGAACTTTGAAGTTACATCAGTGTTTTATTTTTTACTCAAGAGTAGCACTGTTATGCCGATATTTGAAATTGACAAGAGTACTTTATTGTCACAAAATTTCAAGTTCTTATGACGCACCAGTAAAAAGTTACAGCATTTCAATGTTGCAAACTTTGATAGTTATATTACGCACAATATAAAAGTTAGTGAATTTTTAAGTTGCATCAGTGTTTCATTTTTTACTCAAAGGTAGCACTGTTATACCGATCTTTTAAATTGACAATAGTACTTTATGGTAACAAAATTTGAAGGTATTATGACGCTCCAGTAAAAAGTTACAGCATTTCAATATTGCAAACTTTGATAGTTATATTACGCACAGTATAAAAGTTAGTGAATTTTGAAGTTGCATCAGTGTTTCATTTTATACTCAAAGGTAGCACTGTTATACCGATATTTTAAATTGACAATAGTTCTTTATTGTCACAAAATTTCAAGGTATTATGACGCTCCAGTAAAAAGCTACAGCATTTCAATATTGCAAACTTTGATAATTATATAACGCACAGTGTAAAACTTAGTGAATTTTGAAGTTGCATCAGTGTTTCATTTTTTACTCAAAGATAGCACTGTTATACCGATATTTTAAATTGACAATAGTACTTTATTGTCAAAAAGTTTCAAGGTCTTATGACGCACATGTAAAAAGTTACAGCATTTCAATGTTGCAAACTTTGATAGTTATATTACGCACAGTATAAAAGTTTGTGAATTTTTAAGTTGCATTAGTGTTTCATTTTTTACTCAAGGGAAGCACTGTTATACCGATATTTCAAATTGACAAGAGTACTTTATTGTCACAAAATTTCAAGGTTTTATGACGCTGCAATAAAAAGTTACAGCATTTCAATGTTGCAAACTTTGATAGTTATATTTCGCAAAGTATAAAATTTAATGAATTTTGAAGTTGCATTTGTGTTTCATTCTTTACTCAAGGGAAGCACTGTTATACCGATATTTCAAACTGACAAGAGTACTTTATTGTCACAAAATTTCAAGGTTTTATGACGCTGCAATAAAAAGTTACAGCATTTCAATGTTGCAAACTTTGATAGTTATATAACGCACGGTATAAAAGTTAGTGAATTTTGAAGTTGCATCAGTGTTTCATATTTTACTCAAAGGTAGCACTGTTATACAGATATTTTAAATTGACATTAGTACTTTATTGTCAAAAAATTTCAAGGTCTTATGACGCACATGTAAAAAGTTACAGCATTTCAATGTTGCAAACTTTGATAGTTATATTACGCACAGTATAAAAGATTGTGAAATTTAAGTTGCATTTGTGTTTCATTCTTTACTCAAGGGAAGCACTTTTATACCGATATTTCAAATTCACAAGAAAACTTTATTGTCACAAAATTTCAAGTTCTTATGACGCACCAGTAAAAAGTTACAGCATTTCAATGTTGCAAACTTTGATAGTTATATTACGCACAGTATAAAAGTTAGTGAATTTTTAAGTTGCTTCAGTGTTTCATTTTTTACTCAAAGGTAGCACTGTTATACCGATATTTTAAATTGACAATAGTACTTTATTGTCACAAAATTTCAAGGTTTTATGACGCTCCAGTAAAAAGTTACAGCATTTCAATATTGCAAACTTTGATAGTTATGTTACACACAGTATAAAAGTTAGTGAACTTTGAAGTTGTATCATTGTTTCATTTTTTACTCAAGGGAAGCACTGTTATACCGATATCTCAAATTGACAATAGTACTTTATTGTCACAAAATTTAAAGTTTTTATGAAGCACCATTAAAAAGTTACAGCATTTGTATATTGCAAACTTTGATAGTTATGTTACACACAGTATAAAAGTTAGTGAACTTTGAAGTTATATCATTGTTTCATTTTTTACTCAAGGGAAGCACTGTTATACCGATATCTCAAATTGACAATAGTACTTTATTGTCACAAAATTTAAAGTTTTTATGAAGCACAATTAAAAAGTTACAGTATTTCAATGTTGCAAACTTTTTTAGTTATATTACGCACAATATAAAAGTTAGTGAACTTTGAAGTTACATCAGTGTTTTATTTTTTACTCAAGAGTAGCACTGTTATGCCGATATTTGAAATTGACAAGAGTACTTTATTGTCACAAAGTTTCAAGTTCTTATGACGCACCAGTAAAAAGTTACAGCATTTCAATGTTGCAAACTTTGATAGTTATATTACGCACAATATAAGAGTTAGTGAATTTTTAAGTTGCATCAGTGTTTCATTTTTTACTCAAAGGTAGCACTGTTATACCGATCTTTTAAATTGACAATAGTACTTTATGGTAACAAAATTTGAAGGTATTATGACGCTCCAGTAAAAAGTTACAGTATTTCAATATTGCAAACTTTGATAGTTATATTACGCACAGTATAAAAGTTACTGAATTTTGAAGTTGCATCAGTGTTTCATTTTATACTCAAAGGTAGCACTGTTATACCGATATTTTAAATTGACAATAGTTCTTTATTGTCACAAAATTTCAAGGTATTATGACGCTCCAGTAAAAAGCTACAGCATTTCAATATTGCAAACTTTGATAATTATATAACGCACAGTGTAAAACTTAGTGAATTTTGAAGTTGCATCAGTGTTTCCTTTTTTACTCAAAGATAGCACTGTTATACCGATATTTTAAATTGACAATAGTACTTTATTGTCAAAAAGTTTCAAGGTCTTATGACGCACATGTAAAAAGTTACAGCATTTCAATGTTGCAAACTTTGATAGTTATATTACGCACAGTATAAAATTTTGTGAAATTTAAGTTGCATCAGTGTTTCATTCTTTACTCAAGGGAAGCACTTTTATACCGATATTTCAAATTCACAAGAAAACTTTATTGTCACAAAATTTCAAGTTCTTATGACGCACCAGTAAAAAGTTACAGCATTTCAATGTTGCAAACTTTGATAGTTATATTACGCACAGTATAAAAGTTAGTGAATTTTTAAGTTGCTTCAGTGTTTCATTTTTTACTCAAAGGTAGCACTGTTATACCGATATTTTAAATTGACAATAGTACTTTATTGTCACAAAATTTCAAGGTTTTATGACGCTCCAGTAAAAAGTTACAGCATTTCAATATTGCAAACTTTGATAGTTATGTTACACACAGTATAAAAGTTAGTGAACTTTGAAGTTGTATCATTGCTTCATTTTTTACTCAAGGGAAGCACTGTTATACCGATATCTCAAATTGACAATAGTACTTTATTGTCACAAAATTTAAAGTTTTTATGAAGCACCATTAAAAAGTTACAGCATTTGTATATTGCAAACTTTGATAGTTATGTTACACACAGTATAAAAGTTAGTGAACTTTGAAGTTATATCATTGTTTCATTTTTTACTCAAGGGAAGCACTGTTATACCGATATCTCAAATTGACAATAGTACTTTATTGTCACAAAATTTAAAGTTTTTATGAAGCACCATTAAAAAGTTACAGTATTTCAATGTTGCAAACTTTTTTAGTTATATTACGCACAATATAAAAGTTAGTGAACTTTGAAGTTACATCAGTGTTTTATTTTTTACTCAAGAGTAGCACTGTTATGCCGATATTTGAAATTGACAAGAGTACTTTATTGTCACAAAGTTTCAAGTTCTTACGACGCACCAGTAAAAAGTTACAGCATTTCAATGTTGCAAACTTTGATAGTTATATTACGCACAATATAAAAGTTAGTGAATTTTTAAGTTGCATCAGTGTTTCATTTTTTACTCAAAGGTAGCACTGTTATACCGATCTTTTAAATTGACAATAGTACTTTATGGTAACAAAATTTGAAGGTATTATGACGCTCCAGTAAAAAGTTACAGCATTTCAATATTGCAAACTTTGATAGTTATATTACGCACAGTATAAAAGTTAGTGAATTTTGAAGTTGCATCAGTGTTTCATTTTATACTCAAAGGTAGCACTGTTATACCGATATTTTAAATTGACAATAGTTCTTTATTGTCACAAAATTTCAAGGTATTATGACGCTCCAGTAAAAAGCTACAGCATTTCAATATTGCAAACTTTGATAATTATATAACGCACAGTGTAAAACTTAGTGAATTTTGAAGTTGCATCAGTGTTTCATTTTTTACTCAAAGATAGCACTGTTATACCGATATTTTAAATTGACAATAGTACTTTATTGTCAAAAAGTTTCAAGGTCTTATGACGCACATGTAAAAAGTTACAGCATTTCAATGTTGCAAACTTTGATAGTTATATTACGCACAGTATAAAAGTTTGTGAATTTTTAAGTTGCATTAGTGTTTCATTCTTTACTCAAGGGAAGCACTGTTATACCGATATTTCAAATTGACAAGAGTACTTTATTGTCACAAAATTTCAAGGTTTTATGACGCTGCAATAAAAAGTTACAGCATTTCAATGTTGCAAACTTTGATAGTTATATTTCGCAAAGTATAAAATTTAATGAATTTTGAAGTTGCATTTGTGTTTCATTCTTTACTCAAGGGAAGCACTGTTATACCGATATTTCAAACTGACAAGAGTACTTTATTGTCACAAAATTTCAAATTCTTATGACGCACCAGTAAAAAGTTACAGCATTTCAATGTTGCAAACTTTGATAGTTATATAACGCACAGTATAAAACTTAGTGAATTTTGAAGTTGCATCAGTGTTTCATATTTTACTCAAAGGTAGCACTGTTATACCGATATTTTAATTTGACATTAGTACTTTATTGTCAAAAAATTTCAAGGTCTTATGACGCACATGTAAAAAGTTACAGCATTTCAATGTTGCAAACTTTGATAGTCATATTACGCACAGTATAAAAGTTTGAGAATTTTTAAGTTGCATCAGTGTTTCATCATTTACTCAAGGGAAGCACTGTTATACCCATATTTCAAATTGACAAGAGTACTTTATTGTCACAAAATTTCAAGTTCTTATGACGCACCAGTAAAAAGTTACAGCATTTCAATGTTGCAAACTTTGATAGTTATATTACGCACAGTATAAAAGCTAGTGAATTTTTAAGTTGCTTCAGTGTTTCATTTTTTACTCAAAGGTAGCACTGTTATACCAATATTTTAAATTGACAATAGTACTTTATTGTCACAAAATTTCAAGGTTTTATGACGCTCCAGTAAACAGTTACAGCATTTCAATGTTGCAAACTTTGATAGTTACATTTCGCAGAGCATAAAATTTCATGAATTTTGAAGTTGCATCAGTGTTTCATTTTTTACTCAAAGGTAGCACTGTTATACCGATATCTTAAATTGACAATAGTACTTTATTGTCAAAAACTTTCAAGGTCTTATGACGCACATGTAAAAAGTTACAGCATTTCAATGTTGCAAACTTTGATAGTTATATTACGCACAGTATAAAAGTTTGTGAAATTTAAGTTGCATCAGTGTATCATTCTTTACTCAAGGGAAGCACTTTTATACCGATATTTCAAATTCACAAGAAAACTTTATTGTCACAAAATTTCAAGGTTTTATGACGCTCCAGTAAACAGTTACAGCATTTCAATGTTGCAAACTTTGATAGTTGTATAACGCACAGTATAAAACTTAGTGAATTTTGAAGTTGCATCAGTGTTTCATATTTTACTCAAAGGTAGCTCTGTTATACAGATATTTTAAATTGACATTAGTACTTTATTGTCAAAAAATTTCAAGGTCTTATGACGCACATGTACAAAGTTACAGCATTTCAATGTTGCAAACTTTGATAGTTATATTACGCACAATATAAAAGATTGTGAAATTTAAGTTGCATCAGTGTTTCATTCTTTACTCAAGGGAAGCACTTTTATACCGATATTTCAAATTCACAAGAAAACTTTATTGTCACATAATTTCAAGTTCTTATGACGCACCAGTAAAAAGTTACAGCGTTTCAATGTTGTAAACTTTGATAGTTATATTACGCACAGTATAAAAGTTAGTGAATTTTTAAGTTGCTTCAGTGTTTCATTTTTTACTCAAAGGTAGCACTGTTATACCGATATTTTAAATTGACAATAGTACTTTATTTTCACAAAATTTCAAGGTTTTATGACGCTCCAGTAAAAAGTTACAGCATTTCAATATTGCAAACTTTGATAGTTATGTTACACACAGTATAAAAGTTAGTGAACTTTGAAGTTGTATCATTGTTTCATTTTTTACTCAAAGGAGGCACTGTTATACCGATATCTCAAATTGACAATAGTACTTTATTGTCACAAAATTTAAAGTTTTTATGAAGCACCATTAAAAAGTTACAGCATTTCAATATTGCAAACTTTGATAATTATATTACGCACAGTATAAAAGTTAGTGAATTTTTAAGTTGCATCAGTGTTTCATTTTTTCCTCAAAGGTAGCACTGTTATACCGATATTTCAAATTGACAAGAGTACTTTATTGTCACAAAATTTCAAGTTGTTATGACGCACCAGCAAAAAGTTACAGCATTTCAATGTTGCAAACTTTGATAGTTATATTACGCACAGGATAAAAGTTAGTGAATTTTGAAGTTTCATCAGTGTTTCATTTTTACTCAAGGGTAGCACTGTTATACCGATATTTTAAATTGACAAAAATACTTTATTGTCACAAAATTTCAAGGTATTATGACGCTCCAGTAAACAGTTACAGCATTTCAATGTTGCAAACTTTGATAGTTACATTTCGCACAGTATAAAAGTTAGTGAATTTTTAAGTTGCTTCAGTGTTTCATTTTTTACTCAAAGGTAGCACTGTTATACCGATATTTTAAATTGACAATAGTACTTTATTGTCACAAAATTTCAAGGTTTTATGACGCTCCAGTAAAAAGTTACAGCATTTCAATATTGCAAACTTTGATAGTTATGTTACACACAGTATAAAAGTTAGTGAACTTTGAAGTTGTATCATTGCTTCATTTTTTACTCAAGGGAAGCACTGTTATACCGATATCTCAAATTGACAATAGTACTTTATTGTCACAAAATTTAAAGTTTTTATGAAGCACCATTAAAAAGTTACAGCATTTGTATATTGCAAACTTTGATAGTTATGTTACACACAGTATAAAAGTTAGTGAACTTTGAAGTTATATCATTGTTTCATTTTTTACTCAAGGGAAGCACTGTTATACCGATATCTCAAATTGACAATAGTACTTTATTGTCACAAAATTTAAAGTTTTTATGAAGCACCATTAAAAAGTTACAGTATTTCAATGTTGCAAACTTTTTTAGTTATATTACGCACAATATAAAAGTTAGTGAACTTTGAAGTTACATCAGTGTTTTATTTTTTACTCAAGAGTAGCACTGTTATGCCGATATTTGAAATTGACAAGAGTACTTTATTGTCACAAAGTTTCAAGTTCTTACGACGCACCAGTAAAAAGTTACAGCATTTCAATGTTGCAAACTTTGATAGTTATATTACGCACAATATAAAAGTTAGTGAATTTTTAAGTTGCATCAGTGTTTCATTTTTTACTCAAAGGTAGCACTGTTATACCGATCTTTTAAATTGACAATAGTACTTTATGGTAACAAAATTTGAAGGTATTATGACGCTCCAGTAAAAAGTTACAGCATTTCAATATTGCAAACTTTGATAGTTATATTACGCACAGTATAAAAGTTAGTGAATTTTGAAGTTGCATCAGTGTTTCATTTTATACTCAAAGGTAGCACTGTTATACCGATATTTTAAATTGACAATAGTTCTTTATTGTCACAAAATTTCAAGGTATTATGACGCTCCAGTAAAAAGCTACAGCATTTCAATATTGCAAACTTTGATAATTATATAACGCACAGTGTAAAACTTAGTGAATTTTGAAGTTGCATCAGTGTTTCATTTTTTACTCAAAGATAGCACTGTTATACCGATATTTTAAATTGACAATAGTACTTTATTGTCAAAAAGTTTCAAGGTCTTATGACGCACATGTAAAAAGTTACAGCATTTCAATGTTGCAAACTTTGATAGTTATATTACGCACAGTATAAAAGTTTGTGAATTTTTAAGTTGCATTAGTGTTTCATTCTTTACTCAAGGGAAGCACTGTTATACCGATATTTCAAATTGACAAGAGTACTTTATTGTCACAAAATTTCAAGGTTTTATGACGCTGCAATAAAAAGTTACAGCATTTCAATGTTGCAAACTTTGATAGTTATATTTCGCAAAGTATAAAATTTAATGAATTTTGAAGTTGCATTTGTGTTTCATTCTTTACTCAAGGGAAGCACTGTTATACCGATATTTCAAACTGACAAGAGTACTTTATTGTCACAAAATTTCAAATTCTTATGACGCACCAGTAAAAAGTTACAGCATTTCAATGTTGCAAACTTTGATAGTTATATAACGCACAGTATAAAACTTAGTGAATTTTGAAGTTGCATCAGTGTTTCATATTTTACTCAAAGGTAGCACTGTTATACCGATATTTTAATTTGACATTAGTACTTTATTGTCAAAAAATTTCAAGGTCTTATGACGCACATGTAAAAAGTTACAGCATTTCAATGTTGCAAACTTTGATAGTCATATTACGCACAGTATAAAAGTTTGAGAATTTTTAAGTTGCATCAGTGTTTCATCATTTACTCAAGGGAAGCACTGTTATACCCATATTTCAAATTGACAAGAGTACTTTATTGTCACAAAATTTCAAGGTCTTATGACGCACCAGTAAAAAGTTACAGCATTTCAATGTTGCAAACTTTGATAGTTATATTACGCACAGTATAAAAGCTAGTGAATTTTTAAGTTGCTTCAGTGTTTCATTTTTTACTCAAAGGTAGCACTGTTATACCAATATTTTAAATTGACAATAGTACTTTATTGTCACAAAATTTCAAGGTTTTATGACGCTCCAGTAAACAGTTACAGCATTTCAATGTTGCAAACTTTGATAGTTACATTTCGCAGAGCATAAAATTTCATGAATTTTGAAGTTGCATCAGTGTTTCATTTTTTACTCAAAGGTAGCACTGTTATACCGATATCTTAAATTGACAATAGTACTTTATTGTCAAAAACTTTCAAGGTCTTATGACGCACATGTAAAAAGTTACAGCATTTCAATGTTGCAAACTTTGATAGTTATATTACGCACAGTATAAAAGTTTGTGAAATTTAAGTTGCATCAGTGTATCATTCTTTACTCAAGGGAAGCACTTTTATACCGATATTTCAAATTCACAAGAAAACTTTATTGTCACAAAATTTCAAGGTTTTATGACGCTCCAGTAAACAGTTACAGCATTTCAATGTTGCAAACTTTGATAGTTGTATAACGCACAGTATAAAACTTAGTGAATTTTGAAGTTGCATCAGTGTTTCATATTTTACTCAAAGGTAGCTCTGTTATACAGATATTTTAAATTGACATTAGTACTTTATTGTCAAAAAATTTCAAGGTCTTATGACGCACATGTACAAAGTTACAGCATTTCAATGTTGCAAACTTTGATAGTTATATTACGCACAATATAAAAGATTGTGAAATTTAAGTTGCATCAGTGTTTCATTCTTTACTCAAGGGAAGCACTTTTATACCGATATTTCAAATTCACAAGAAAACTTTATTGTCACATAATTTCAAGTTCTTATGACGCACCAGTAAAAAGTTACAGCGTTTCAATGTTGTAAACTTTGATAGTTATATTACGCACAGTATAAAAGTTAGTGAATTTTTAAGTTGCTTCAGTGTTTCATTTTTTACTCAAAGGTAGCACTGTTATACCGATATTTTAAATTGACAATAGTACTTTATTTTCACAAAATTTCAAGGTTTTATGACGCTCCAGTAAAAAGTTACAGCATTTCAATATTGCAAACTTTGATAGTTATGTTACACACAGTATAAAAGTTAGTGAACTTTGAAGTTGTATCATTGTTTCATTTTTTACTCAAAGGAGGCACTGTTATACCGATATCTCAAATTGACAATAGTACTTTATTGTCACAAAATTTAAAGTTTTTATGAAGCACCATTAAAAAGTTACAGCATTTCAATATTGCAAACTTTGATAATTATATTACGCACAGTATAAAAGTTAGTGAATTTTGAAGTTGCATCAGTGTTTCATTTTTTCCTCAAAGGTAGCACTGTTATACCGATATCTCAAATTGACAATAGTACTTTATTGTCACAAAATTTCAAGTTGTTATGACGCACCAGCAAAAAGTTACAGCATTTCAATGTTGCAAACTTTGATAGTTATATTACGCACAGGATAAAAGTTAGTGAATTTTGAAGTTTCATCAGTGTTTCATTTTTACTCAAGGGTAGCACTGTTATACCGATATTTTAAATTGACAAAAATACTTTATTGTCACAAAATTTCAAGGTATTATGACGCTCCAGTAAACAGTTACAGCATTTCAATGTTGCAAACTTTGATAGTTACATTTCGCACAGTATAAAATTTAATGAATTTTGAAGTTGCATCAGTGTTTCATTTTTTACTCAAAGGTAGCACTGTTATACCGATATTTTAAATTGACAATAGTACTTTATTGTCAAAAAATTTCAAGGTCTTATGACGCACATGTAAAAAGTTACAGCATTTCAATGTTGCAAACTTTGATAGTTATATTACGCACAGTATAAAAGTTTGTGAAATTTAAGTTGCATCAGTGTTTCATTCTTTACTCAAGGGAAGCACTTTTATACCGATATTTCAAATTCACAAGAACACTTTATTGTCACAAAATTTCAAGTTCTTATGACGCACCAGTAAAAAGTTACAGCATTTCAATGTTGCAAACTTTGATAGTTATATTACGCACAGTATAAAAGTTAGTGAATTTTTAAGTTGCTTCAGTGTTTCATTTTTTACTCAAAGGTAGCACTGCTATACCGATATTTTAAATTGACAATAGTACTTTATTGTCACAAAATTTCAAGGTTTTATGACGCTCCAGTAAAAAGTTACAGCATTTCAATATTGCAAACATTGATAGTTATGTTACACACAGTATAAAAGTTAGTGAACTTTGAAGTTGTATCATTGTTTCATTTTTTACTCAAGGGAAGCACTGTTATACCTATATCTCAAATTGACAATAGTACTTTATTGTCACAAAATTTAAAGTTTTTATGAAGCACCATTAAAAAGTTACAGCATTTCAATGTTGCAAACTTTTTTAGTTATATTACGCACAATATAAAAGTTAGTGAAATTTGAAATTACATCAGTGTTTTATTTTTTACTCAAGAGTAGCACTGTTATACCGATATTTTAAATTGACAAGAGTACTTTATTGTCACAAAATTTCGAGGTTTTATGAAGCACCAGTAAAAAGTTACAGCATTTCAATGTTGCAAACTTTGATAGTTATATTACGCACAGTATAAAAGCTAGTGAATTTTTAAGATGCATCAGTGTTTCATTTTTTACTCAAAGGTAGCACTGTTATACCGATATCTTAAATTGACAATAGTACTTTATTGTCAAAAACTTTCAAGGTCTTATGACGCACATGTAAAAAGTTACAGCATTTCAATGTTGCAAACTTTGATAGTTATATTACGCACAGTATAAAAGTTTGTGAAATTTAAGTTGCATCAGTGTATCATTCTTTACTCAAGGGAAGCACTTTTATACCGATATTTCAAATTCACAAGAAAACTTTATTTTCACAAAATTTCAAGGTTTTATGACGCTCCAGTAAACAGTTACAGCATTTCAATGTTGCAAACTTTGATAGTTGTATAACGCACAGTATAAAACTTAGTGAATTTTGAAGTTGCATCAGTGTTTCATATTTTACTCAAAGGTAGCTCTGTTATACAGATATTTTAAATTGACATTAGTACTTTATTGTCAAAAAATTTCAAGGTCTTATGACGCACATGTACAAAGTTACAGCATTTCAATGTTGCAAACTTTGATAGTTATATTACGCACAGTATAAAAGATTGTGAAATTTAAGTTGCATCAGTGTTTCATTCTTTACTCAAGGGAAGCACTTTTATACCGATATTTCAAATTCACAAGAAAACTTTATTTTCACATAATTTCAAGTTCTTATGACGCACCAGTAAAAAGTTACAGCATTTCAATATTGCAAACATTGATAGTTATGTTACACACAGTATAAAAGTTAGTGAACTTTGAAGTTGTATCATTGTTTCATTTTTTACTCAAGGGAAGCACTGTTATACCGATATCTCAAATTGACAATAGTACTTTATTGTCACAAAATTTAAAGTTTTTATGAAGCACCATTAAAAAGTTACAGCATTTCAATGTTGCAAACTTTTTTAGTTATATTACGCACAATATAAAAGTTAGTGAAATTTGAAATTACATCAGTGTTTTATTTTTTACTCAAGAGTAGCACTGTTATACCGATATTTTAAATTGACAAGAGTACTTTATTGTCACAAAATTTCGAGGTTTTATGAAGCACCAGTAAAAAGTTACAGCATTTCAATGTTGCAAACTTTGATAGTTATATTACGCACAGTATAAAAGTTAGTGAATTTTTAAGTTGCATCAGTGTTTCATTTTTTACTCAAAGGTAGCACTGTTATACCGATGTTTTAAATTGACAAGAGTACTTTATTGTCACAAAATTTCAAGTTCTTATAACGCACCAGTAAAAAGTTACAGCATTTCAATGTTGCAAACTTTGATAGTTATATTACGCACAGTATAAAATTTAGTGAATTTTTAAGTTGCTTCAGTGTTTCATTTTTTACTCAAAGGTAGCACTGTTATACCGATATTTTAAATTGACATTAGTACTTTATTGTCAAAAAATTTCAAGGTCTTATGACGCACATGTAAAAAGTTACAGCATTTCAATGTTGCAAACTTTGATAGTTATATTACGCACAGTATAAAAGATTGTGAAATTTAAGTTGCATCAGTGTTTCATTCTTTACTCAAGGGAAGCACTTTTATACCGATATTTCAAATTCACAAGAAAACTTTATTGTCACAAAATTTCAAGTTCTTATGACGCACCAGTAAAAAGTTACAGCATTTCAATGTTGCAAACTTTGATAGTTATATTACGCACAGTATAAAATTCGTGAATTTTTAAGTTGCTTCAGTGTTTCATTTTTTACTCAAAGGTAGCACTGTTATACCGATATTTTAAATTGACAATAGTACCTTATTGTCACAAAATTTAAAGGTTTTATGACGCTCCAGTAAAAAGTTACAGCATTTCAATATTGCAAACTTTGATAGTTATGTTACACACAGTATAAAAGTTAGTGAACTTTGAAGTTGTATCATTGTTTCATTTTTTTCTCAAGGGAAGCACTGTTATACCGATATCTCAAATTGACAATAGTACTTTATTGTCACAAAATTTAAAGTTTTTATGAAGCATCATTAAAAAGTTACAGCATTTCAATGTTGCAAACTTTTTTAGTTATATTACGCACAATATAAAAGTTTGTGAATTTTGAAGTTACATCAGTGTTTTATTTTTTACTCAAGAGTAGCACTGTTATGCCGATATTTGAAATTGACAAGAGTACTTTATTGTCACAAAATTTCGAGGTTTTATGAAGCACCAGTAAAAAGTTACAGCATTTCAATGTTGCAAACTTTGATAGTTATATTACGCACAGTATAACAGTTAGTGAATTTTTAAGTTGCATCAGTGTTTCATTTTTTACTCAAAGGTAGCACTGTTATACCGATATTTTAAATTGACAAGAGTACTTTATTGTCACAAAATTTCAAGGTCTTATGACGCACCAGTAAAAAGTTCCAGCATTTCAATGTTACAAACTTTGATAGTTATATTACGCACAGTATAAAAGTTAGTGAATTTTTAAGTTGCATCAGTGTTTCATTTTTTACTCAAAGGTAGCACTGTTGTACCGATATTTTAAATTGACAATAGTACTTTATTGTCACAAAATTTCAAGTTCTTACGACGCACCAGTAAAAAGTTACAGCATTTCAATGTTGCAAACTTTGATAGTTATATTACGCACAGTATAAAAGTTAGTGAATTTTTAAGTTGCTTCAGTGTTTCATTTTTTACTCAAAGGTAGCATTGTTATACCGATATTTTAAATTGACAATAGTACTTTATTGTCACAAAATTTCAAGGTTTTATGACGCTCCAGTAAAAAGTTACAGCATTTCAATATTGCAAACTTTGATAATTATGTTACACACAGTATAAAAGTTAGTGAACTTTGAAGTTGTATCATTGTTTCATTTTTTACTCAAGGGAAGCACTGTTATACCGATATCTCAAATTGACAATAGTACTTTATTGTCACAAAATTTAAAGTTTTTATGAAGCACCATTAAAAAGTTACAGCATTTCAATGTTGCAAACTTTTTTAGTTATATTACGCACAATATAAAAGTTAGTGAACTTTGAAGTTACATCAGTGTTTTATTTTTTACTCAAGAGTAGCACTGTTACACCGATATTTTATATTGACAATAGTACTTTATTGTCAAAAAATTTCAAGGTCTTATGACGCACATGTAAAAGGTTACAGCATTTCAATGTTGCAAACTTTAATAGTTATATTACGCACAGTATAAAAGTTTGTGAAATTTAAGTTGCATCAGTGTTTCATTCTTTACTCAAGGGAAGCACTTTTATACCGATATTTTAAATTCACACGAAAACTTTATTGTCACAAAATTTCAAGTTCTTATAACGCACCAGTAAAAAGTTACAGCATTTCAATGTTGCAAACTTTGATAGTTATATTACGCACAGTATAAAAGTTAGTGAATTTTTAAGTTGCTTCAGTGTTTCATTTTTTACTCAAAGGTAGCACTGTTATACCGATATTTTAAATTGACAATAGTACTTTATTGTCAAAAAATTTCAATTTCTTATGACGCACATGTAAAAAGTTACAGCATTTCAATGTTGCAAACTTTGATAGTTATATTACGCACAGTATAAAAGTTTGTGAAATTTAAGTTGCATCAGTGTTTCATTCTTTACTCAAGGGAAGCACTTTTATACCGATATTTCAAATTCACAAGAAAACTTTATTGTCACAAAATTTCAAGGTTTTATGACGCTCCAGTAAACAGTTACAGCATTTCAATGTTGCAAACTTTGATAGTTATATAACGCACGGTATAAAAGTTAGTGAATTTTGAAGTTGCATCAGTGTTTCATATTTTACTCAAAGGTAGCACTGTTATACAGATATTTTAAATTGACATTAGTACTTTATTGTCAAAAAATTTCAAGGTCTTATGACGCACATGTAAAAAGTTACAGCATTTCAATGTTGCAAACTTTGATAGTTATATTACGCACAGTATAAAAGATTGTGAAATATAAGTTGCATCAGTGTTTCATTCTTTACTCAAGGGAAGCACTTTTATACCGATATTTCAAATTCACAAGAAAACTTTATTGTCACAAAATTTCAAGTTCCTTTGACGCACCAGTAAAAAGTTACAGCATTTCAATGTTGCAAACTTTGATAGTTATATTACGCACAGTATAAAAGTTAGTGAATTTTTAAGTTGCTTCAGTGTTTCATTTTTTACTCAAAGGTAGCACTGTTATACCGATATTTTAAATTGACAATAGTACTTTATTGTCACAAAATTTCAAGGTTTTATGACGCTCCAGTAAAAAGTTACAGCATTTCAATATTGCAAACTTTGATAGTTATGTTACACACAGTATAAAAGTTAGTGAACTTTGAAGTTGTATCATTGTTTCATTTTTTACTCAAGGGAAGCACTGTTATACCGATATCTCAAATTGACAATAGTACTTTATTGTCACAAAATTTAAAGTTTTTATGAAGCACCATTAAAAAGTTACAGCATTTGTATATTGCAAACTTTGATAGTTATGTTACACACAGTATAAAAGTTAGTGAACTTTGAAGTTATATCATTGTTTCATTTTTTACTCAAGGGAAGCACTGTTATACCGATATCTCAAATTGACAATAGTACTTTATTGTCACAAAATTTAAAGTTTTTATGAAGCACCATTAAAAAGTTACAGTATTTCAATGTTGCAAACTTTTTTAGTTATATTACGCACAATATAAAAGTTAGTGAATTTTGAAGTTACATCAGTGTTTTATTTTTTACTCAAGAGTAACACTGTTATGCCGATATTTGAAATTGACAAGAGTACTTTATTGTCACAAAATTTCGAGGTTTTATGAAGCACCAGTAAAAAGTTACAGCATTTCAATGTTGCAAACTTTGATAGTTATATTACGCACAGTATAAAAGTTAGTGAATTTTTAAGTTGCATCAGTGTTTCATTTTTTACTCAAAGGTAGCACTGTTATACCGATATTTTAAATTGACAAGAGTACTTTATTGTCACAAAATTTCAAGTTCTTATGACGCACCAGTAAAAAGTTACAGCATTTCAATGTTGCCAACTTTGATAGTTATATTACGCAGAGTATAAAAGTTAGTGAATTTTTAAGTTGCATCAGTGTTTCATTTTTTACTCAAAGGTAGCACTGTTATATCGATATTTTAAATTGACAATAGTACTTTATTGTCACAAAATTTCAAGTTCTTATGACGCACCAGTAAAAAGTTACAGCATTTCAATGTTGCAAACTTTGATAGTTATATTACGCACAGTATAAAAGTTAGTGAATTTTTAAGTTGCATCAGTGTTTCATTTTTTACTCAAAGGTAGCACTGTTATACCGATATTTTAAATTGGCAAGAGTACTTTATTGTCACAAAATTTCAAGTTCTTATGACGCACCAGTAAAAAGTTACAGCATTTCAATGTTGCAAACTTTGATAGTTATATTACGCACAGTATAGAAGTTAGTGAATTTTTAAGTTGCATCAGTGTTTCATTTTTTACTCAAAGGTAGCACTGTTACACCGATATTTCAAATTGACAATAGTACTTTATTGTCACAAAATTTCAAGTTCTTATGACCCACCAGTAAAAAGTTACAGCATTTCAATGTTGCAAACTTTGATAGTTATATTACGCACAGTATAAAAGTTAGTGAATTTTTAAGTTGCTTCAGTGTTTCATTTTTTACTCAAAGGTAGCACTGTTATACCGATATCTGAAATTGACAATAGTACTTTATTGTCACAAAATGTCAAGGTCTTATGACGGTCCAGCAAAAAGTTACAGCATTTCAATATTGCAAACTTTGATAGTTATGTTACACACAGTATAAAAGTTAGTGAATTTTGAAGTTGCATCAGTGTTTCATATTTTACTCAAAGGTAGCACTGTTATACAGATATTTTAAATTGACATTAGTACTTTATTGTCAAAAAATTTCAAGGTCTTATGACGCACGTGTAAAAAGTTACAGCATTTCAATGTTGCAAACTTTGATAGTTATATTACGCACAGTATAAAAGATTGTGAAATTTAAGTTGCATCAGTGTTTCATTCTTTACTCAAGGGAAGCACTTTTATACCGATATTTCAAATTCACAAGAAAACTTTATTGTCACAAAATTTCAAGTTCTTATGACGCACCAGTAAAAAGTTACAGCATTGCAATGTTGCAAACTTTGATAGTTATATTACGCACAGTATAAAAGTTAGTGAATTTTTAAGTTGCTTCAGTGTTTCATTTTTTTACTCAAAGGTAGCACTGTTATACCGATATTTTAAATTGACAATAGTACTTTATTGTCACAAAATTTCAAGGTTTTATGACGCTCCAGTAAAAAGTTACAGCATTTCAATATTGCAAACTTTGATAGTTATGTTACACACAGTATAAAAGTTAGTGAACTTTGAAGTTGTATCATTGTTTCATTTTTTACTCAAGGGAAGCACTGTTATACCGATATCTCAAATTTACAATAGTACTTTATTGTCACAAAATTTAAAGTTTTTATGAAGCACCTTTAAAAAGTTACAGCATTTCAATGTTGCAAACTTTTTTAGTTATATTACGCACAATATAAAAAAATTTGTGAACTTTGAAGTTACATCAGTGTTTTATTTTTTACTCAAGAGTAGCACTGTTACGCCGATATTTGAAATTGACAAGAGTACTTTATTGTCACAAAATTTCGAGGTTTTATGAAGCACCAGTAAAAAGTTACAGCATTTCAATGTTGCAAACTTTGATAGTTATATTACGCACAGTATAAAAGTTAGTGAATTTTTAAGTTGCTTCAGTGTTCAATTTTTTACTCAAAGGTAGCACTGTTATACCGATATCTGAAATTGACAATAGTACTTTATTGTCACAAAATTTCAAGTTCTTATGAAGCACCAGTAAAAAGTTACAGCATTTCAATGTTGCAAACTTTGATAGTTATATTACGCACAGTATAAAAGTTAGTGAATTTTTAAGTTGCTTCAGTGTTTCATTTTTTACTCAAAGGTAGCACTGTTATACCGATATTTTAAATTGACAATAGTACCTTATTGTCACAAAATTTAAAGGTTTTATGACGCTCCAGTAAAAAGTTACAGCATTTCAATATTGCAAACTTTGATAGTTATGTTACACACAGTATAAAAGTTAGTGAACTTTGAAGTTGTATCATTGTTTCATTTTTTTCTCAAGGGAAGCACTGTTATACCGATATCTCAAATTGACAATAGTACTTTATTGTCACAAAATTTAAAGTTTTTATGAAGCACCATTAAAAAGTTACAGCATTTCAATATTGCAAACTTTTTTAGTTATATTACGCACAATATAAAAGTTTGTGAATTTTGAAGTTACATCAGTGTTTTATTTTTTACTCAAGAGTAGCACTGTTATGCCGATATTTGAAATTGACAAGAGTACTTTATTGTCACAAAATTTCGAGGTTTTATGAAGCACCAGTAAAAAGTTACAGCATTTCAATGTTGCAAACTTTGATAGTTATATTACGCACAGTATAAAAGTTAGTGAATTTTTAAGTTGCTTCAGTGTTTCATTTTTTACTCAAAGGTAGCATTGTTATACCGATATTTTAAATTGACAATAGTACTTTATTGTCACAAAATTTCAAGGTTTTATGACGCTCCAGTAAAAAGTTACAGCATTTCAATATTGCAAACTTTGATAATTATGTTACACACAGTATAAAAGTTAGTGAACTTTGAAGTTGTATCATTGTTTCAGTTTTTAATCAAGGGAAGCACTGTTATACCGATATCTCAAATTGACAATAGTACTTTATTGTCACAAAATTTAAAGTTTTTATGAAGCACCATTAAAAAGTTACAGCATTTCAATGTTGCAAACTTTTTTAGTTATATTACGCACAATATAAAAGTTAGTGAACTTTGAAGTTACATCAGTGTTTTATTTTTTACTCCAGAGTAGCACAGTTACACCGATATTTTATATTGACAATAGTACTTTATTGTCAAAAAATTTCAAGGTCTTATGACGCACATGTAAAAGGTTACAGCATTTCAATGTTGCAAACTTTAATAGTTATATTACGCACAGTATAAAAGTTTGTGAAATTTAAGTTGCATCAGTGTTTCATACTTTACTCAAGGGAAGCACTTTTATACCGATATTTTAAATTCACACGAAAACTTTATTGTCACAAAATTTCAAGTTCTTATAACGCACCAGTAAAAAGTTACAGCATTTCAATGTTGCAAACTTTGATAGTTATATTACGCACAGTATAAAAGTTAGTGAAATTTTAAGTTGCTTCAGTGTTTCATTTTTTACTCAAAGGTAGCACTGTTATACCGATATTTTAAATTGACAATAGTACTTTATTGTCAAAAAATTTCAATTTCTTATGACGCACATGGAAAAAGTTACAGCATTTCAATGTTGCAAACTTTGATAGTTATATTACGCACAGTATAAAAGTTTGTGAAATTTAAGTTGCATCAGTGTTTCATTCTTTACTCAAGGGAAGCACTTTTATACCGATATTTCAAATTCACAAGAAAACTTTATTGTCACAAAATTTCAAGGTTTTATGACGCTCCAGTAAACAGTTACAGCATTTCAATGTTGCAAACTTTGATAGTTATATAACGCACGGTATAAAAGTTAGTGAATTTTGAAGTTGCATCAGTGTTTCATATTTTACTCAAAGGTAGCACTGTTATACAGATATTTTAAATTGACATTAGTACTTTATTGTCAAAAAATTTCGAGGTCTTATGACGCACATGTAAAAAGTTACAGCATTTCAATGTTGCAAACTTTGATAGTTATATTACGCACAGTATAAAAGATTGTGAAATATAAGTTGCATCAGTGTTTCATTCTTTACTCAAGGGAAGCACTTTTATACCGATATTTCAAATTCACAAGAAAACTTTATTGTCACAAAATTTCAAGTTCTTATGACGCACCAGTAAAAAGTTACAGCATTTCAATGTTGCAAACTTTGATAGTTATATTACGCACAGTATAAAAGTTAGTGAATTTTTAAGTTGCTTCAGTGTTTCATTTTTTACTCAAAGGTAGCACTGTTATACAGATATTTTAAATTGACATTAGTACTTTATTGTCAAAAAATTTTAAGGTCTTATGACGCACCAGTAAAAAGTTACAGCATTTCAATATTGCAAACTTTGATAGTTATGTTACACACAGTATAAAAGTTAGTGAACTTTGAAGTTGTATCATTGTTTCATTTTTTACTCAAGGGAAGCACTGTTATACCGATATCTCAAATTGACAATAGTACTTTATTGTCACAAAATTTAAAGTTTTTATGAAGCACCATTAAAAAGTTACAGCATTTGTATATTGCAAACTTTGATAGTTATGTTACACACAGTATAAAAGTTAGTGAACTTTGAAGTTATATCATTGTTTCATTTTTTACTCAAGGGAAGCACTGTTATACCGATATCTCAAATTGACAATAGTACTTTATTGTCACAAAATTTAAAGTTTTTATGAAGCACCATTAAAAAGTTACAGTATTTCAATGTTGCAAACTTTTTTAGTTATATTACGCACAATATAAAAGTTAGTGAATTTTGAAGTTACATCAGTGTTTTATTTTTTACTCAAGAGTAACACTGTTATGCCGATATTTGAAATTGACAAGAGTACTTTATTGTCACAAAATTTCAAGTTCTTATGACGCACCAGTAAAAAGTTACAGCATTTCAATGTTGCAAACTTTGATAGTTATATTACGCACAGTATAAAAGTTAGTGAATTTTTAAGTTGCATCAGTGTTTCATTTTTTACTCAAAGGTAGCACTGTTATACCGATATTTTAAATTGACAAGAGTACTTTATTGTCACAAAATTTCAAGTTCTTATGACGCACCAGTAAAAAGTTACAGCATTTCAATGTTGCAAACTTTGATAGTTATATTACGCACAGTATAGAAGTTAGTGAATTTTTAAGTTGCATCAGTGTTTCATTTTTTACTCAAAGGTAGCACTGTTACACCGATATTTTAAATTGACAATAGTACTTTATTGTCACAAAATTTCAAGTTCTTATGACCCACCAGTAAAAAGTTACAGCATTTCAATGTTGCAAACTTTGATAGTTATATTACGCACAGTATAAAAGTTAGTGAATTTTTAAGTTGCATCAGTGTTTCATTTTTTACTCAAAGGTAGCACTGTTATACCGATATCTCAAATTGACAATAGTACTTTATTGTCACAAAATTTCAAGGTTTTATGACGCTCCAGCAAAAAGTTATAGCATTTCAATATTGCAAACTTTGATAGTTATATTACACACAGTATAAAAGTTAGTGAATTTTGAAGTTGCATCAGTGTTTCATATTTTACTCAAAGGTAGCACTGTTATACAGATATTTTAAATTGACATTAGTACTTTATTGTCAAAAAATTTCAAGGTCTTATGACGCACGTGTAAAAAGTTACAGCATTTCAATGTTGCAAACTTTGATAGTTATATTACGCACAGTATAAAAGATTGTGAAATTTAAGTTGCATCAGTGTTTCATTCTTTACTCAAGGGAAGCACTTTTATACCGATATTTCAAATTCACAAGAAAACTTTATTGTCACAAAATTTCAAGTTCTTATGACGCACCAGTAAAAAGTTACAGCAATTCAATGTTGCAAACTTTGATAGTTATATTACGCACAGTATAAAAGTTAGTGAATTGTTAAGTTGCTTCAGTGTTTCATTTTTTACTCAAAAGTAGCACTGTTATACCGATATTTTAAATTGACAATAGTACTTTATTGTCACAAAATTTCAAGGTTTTATGACGCTCCAGTAAAAAGTTACAGCATTTCAATATTGCAAACTTTGATAGTTATGTTACACACAGTATAAAAGTTAGTGAACTTTGAAGTTGTATCATTGTTTCATTTTTTACTCAAGGGAAGAACTGTTATACCGATATCTCAAATTGACAATAGTACTTTATTGTCACAAAATTTAAAGTTTTTATGAAGCACCTTTAAAAAGTTACAGCATTTCAATGTTGCAAACTTTTTTAGTTATATTACGCACAATATAAAAAAATTTGTGAACTTTGAAGTTACATCAGTGTTTTATTTTTTACTCAAGAGTAGCACTGTTACGCCGATATTTGAAATTGACAAGAGTACTTAATTGTCACAAAATTTCGAGGTTTTATGAAGCACCAGTAAAAAGTTACAGCATTTCAATGTTGCAAACTTTGATAGTTATATTACGCACAGTATAAAAGTTAGTGAATTTTTAAGTTGCTTCAGTGTTCAATTTTTTACTCAAAGGTAGCACTGTTATACCGATATTTTAAATTGACAATAGTACTTTATTGTCATAAAATTTCAAGGTTTTATGACGCTCCAGTAAAAAGTTACAGCATTTGTATATTGCAAACTTTGATAGTTATGTTACACACGTATAAAAGTTAGTGAACTTTGAAGTTGTATCATTGTTTCATTTTTTACTCAAGGGAAGCACTGTTATACCGATATCTCAAATTGACAATAGTACTTTATTGTCACAAAATTTAAAGTTTTTATGAAGCACCATTAAAAAGTTACAGTATTTCAATGTTGCAAATTTTTTTATTTATATTACGCACAATATAAAAGTTAGTGAATTTTGAAGTTACATCACAGTTTTTTTTTTTTTTTACTCAAGAGTAGCACTGTTATGCCGATATTTGAAATTGACAAGAGTACTTTATTGTCACAAAATTTCGAGGTTTTATGAAGCACCAGTAAAAAGTTACAGCATTTCAATGTTGCAAACTTTGATAGTTATATTACGCACAGTATAAAAGTTAGTGAATTTTTAAGTTGGATCAGTGTTTCATTTTTTACTCAAAGGTAGCACTGTTATACCGATATTTTAAATTGACAAGAGTACTTTATTGTCACAAAATTTCAAGTTCTTATGACGCACCAGTAAAAAGTTACAGCATTTCAATGTTGCAAACTTTGATAGTTATATTACGCAGAGTATAAAAGTTAGTGAAATTTTAAGTTGCTTCAGTGTTTCATTTTTTACTCAAAGGTAGCACTGTTATACCGATATTTTAAATTGACAATAGTACTTTATTGTCACAAAATTTCAAGGTTTTATGACGCTCCAGTAAAAAGTTACAGCATTTCAATATTGCAAACTTTGATAGTTATGTTACAAACAGTATAAAAGTTAGTGAACTTTGAAGTTGTATCATTGTTTCATTTTTTACTCAAGGGAAGCACTGTTATACCGATATCTCAAATTGACAATAGTACTCTATTGTCACAAAATTTAAAGTTTTTATGAAGCACCATTAAAAAGTTACAGCATTTCAATGTTGCAAACTTTTTTAGTTATATTACGCACAATATAAAAGTTAGTGAACTTTGAAGTTACATCAGTGTTTTATTTTTTACTCAAGAGTAGCACTGTTACACCGATATTTTATATTGACAATAGTACTTTATTGTCAAAAAATTTCAAGGTCTTATGACGCACATGTAAAAGGTTACAGCATTTCAATATTGCAAACTTTAATAGTTATATTACGCACAGTATAAAAGTTTGTGAAATTTAAGTTGCATCAGTGTTTCATTCTTTACTCAAGGGAAGCACTTTTATACCGATATTTTAAATTCACAAAAAAACTTTATTGTCACAAAATTTCAAGTTCTTATAACGCACCAGTAAAAAGTTACAGCATTTCAATGTTGCAAACTTTGATAGTTATATTACGCACAGTATAAAAGTTAGTGAATTTTTAAGTTGCTTCAGTGTTTCATTTTTTACTCAAAGGTAGCACTGTTATACCGATATTTTAAATTGACAATAGTACTTTATTGTCAAACAATTTCAAGGTCTTATGACGCACATGTAAAAAGTTACAGCATTTCAATGTTGCAAACTTTGATAGTTATATTACGCACAGTATAAAAGTTTGTGAAATTTAAGTTGCATCAGTGTTTCATTCTTTACTCAAGGGAAGCACTTTTATACCGATATTTCAAATTCACAAGAAAACTTGATTGTCACAAAATTTCAAGGTTTTATGACGCTCCAGTAAACAGTTACAGCATTTCAATGTTGCAAACTTTGATAGTTATATAACGCACGGTATAAAACTTAGTGAAATTTGAAGTTGCATCAGTGTTTCATATTTTACTCAAAGGTAGCACTGTTATACAGATATTTTAAATTGACATTAGTACTTTATTGTCACAAAATTTCAAGTTCTTATGACGCACCAGTAAAAAGTTACAGCATTTCAATGTTGCAAACTTTGATAGTTATATTACGCAGAGTATAAAAGTTAGTGAATTTTTAAGTTGCATCAGTGTTTCATTTTTTACTCAAAGGTAGCACTGTTACATCGATATCTGAAATTGACAATAGTACTTTATTGTCACAAAATTTCAAGTTCTTATGACGCACCAGTAAAAAGTTCCAGTTTTTCAATGTTGCAAACTTTGATAGTTATATTACGCACAGTATAAAAGTTAGTGAATTTTTAAGTTGCATCAGTGTTTCATTTTTTACTCAAAGGTAGCACTGTTATACCGATATTTTAAATTGACAAGAGTACTTTATTGTCACAAAATTTCAAGTTCTTATGACGCACCAGTAAAAAGTTACAGCATTTCAATGTTGCAAACTTTGATAGTTATATTACGCAGAGTATAAAAGTTAGTGAATTTTTAAGTTGCATCAGTGTTTCATTTTTTACTCAAAGGTAGCACTGTTATACCGATATTTTAAATTGACAATAGTACTTTATTGTCACAAAATTTCAAGTTCTTATGACGCACCAGTAAAAAGTTACAGCATTTCAATGTTGCAAACTTTGATAGTTATATTACGCACAGTATAAAAGTTGTGAATTTTTAAGTTGCATCAGTGTTTCATTTTTTACTCAAAGGTAGCACTGTTATACCGATATTTTAAATTGACAAGAGTACTTTATTGTCACAAAATTTCAAGTTCTTATGACGCACTAGTAAAAAGTTACAGCATTTCAATGTTGCAAACTTTGATAGTTATATTACGCACAGTATAAAAGTTAGTGAATTTTTAAGTTGCTTCAGTGTTTCATTTTTTACTCAAAGGTAGCACTGTTATACGATATTTTAAATTGACAATAGTACTTTATTGTCACAAAATTTCAAGTTCTTATGACGCACCAGTAAAAAGTTACAGCATTTCAATGTTGCAAACTTTGATAGTTATATTACGCACAGTATAAAAGTTAGTGAATTTTTAAGTTGCTTCAGTGTTTCATTTTTTACTCAAAGGTAGCACTGTTATACCGATATTTTAAATTGACAATAGTACTTTACTGTCACAAAATTTCAAGGTTTTATGACGCTCCAGTAAAAAGTTACAGCATTTCAATATTGCAAACTTTGATAGTTATGTTACACACATTATAAAAGTTAGTGAACTTTGAAGTTGTATCATTGTTTCATTTTTTACTCAAGGGAAGCACTGTTATACCGATATCTCAAATTGACAATAGTACTTTATTGTCACAAAATTTAAAGTTTTTATGAAGAACCATTAAATAGTTACAGCATTTCAATGTTGCAAACTTTTTTAGTTATATTACGCACAATATAGAAGTTAGTGAACTTTAAAGTTACATCAGTGTTTTATTTTTTACTCAAGAGTAACACTGTTATGCCAATATTTGAAATTGACAAGAGTACTTTATTGTCACAAAATTTCAAGTTCTTATGACGCACCAGTAAAAAGTTACAGCATTTCAATGTTGCAAACTTTGATAGTTATATTACGCACAGTATAAAAGTTAGTGAATTTTTAAGTTGCATCAGTGGTTCATTTTTTACTCAAAGGTAGCACTGTTATACCGATCTTTTAAATTGACAATAGTACTTTATTGTCACAAAATTTCAAGTTCTTATAACGCACCAGTAAAAAGTTACAGCATTTCAATGTTGCAAACTTTGATAGTTATATTACGCACAGTATAAAAGTTACTGAATTTTTAAGTTGCTTCAGTGTTTCATTTTTTAATCAAAGGTAGCACTGTTATACCGATATTTTAAATTGACAATAGTTCTTTATTGTCACAAAATTTCAAGTGCTTATGACGCACCAGTAAAAAGTTACAGCATTTCAATGTTGCAAACTTTGATAGTTATATTACGCACAGTATAAAAGTTAGTGAATTTTTAAGTTGCATCAGTGTTTCATTTTTTACTCAAAGGTAGCACTGTTATACCGATATTTTAAATTGACAAGAGTTCTTTATTGTCACAAAATTTCGAGTTCTTATGACGCACCAGTAAAAAGTTACAGCATTTCAATGTTGCAAACTTTGATAGTTATATTACGCACAGTATAAAAGTTAGTGAATTTTTAAGTTGCATCAGTGTTTCATTTTTTACTCAAAGGTAGCACTGTTATACCGATATTTTAAATTGACAATAGTACTTTATTGTCACAAAATTTCAAGTTCTTATGACGCACCAGTAAAAAGTTACAGCATTTCAATGTTGCAAACTTTGATAGTTATATTACGCACAGTATAAAAGTTAGTGAAATTTTAAGTTGCATCAGTGTTTCATTTTTTACTCAAAGGTAGCACTGTTATACCGATATTTTAAATTGACAATAGTACTTTATGGTAACAAAATTTGAAGGTATTATGACGCTACAGTAAAAAGTTACAGCATTTCAATATTGCAAACTTTGACAGTTATATTACGCACAGTATAAAAGTTAGTGAATTTTGAAGTTGCATCACTGTTTCATTTTATACTCAAAGATAGCACTGTTATACCGATATTTCAAATTGACAAGAGTACTTTATTGTCACAAAATTTCAAGTAGTTATGACACACCAGCAAAAAGTTACAGCATTTCAATGTTGCAAACTTTGATAGTTATATTACGCACAGTATAAAAGTTAGTGAATTTTGAAGTTTCATCAGTGTTTCATTTTTACTCAAGGGTAGCACTCTTATACCGATATTTTAAATTGACAAGAGTACTTTATTGTCACAAAATTTCAAGGTATTATGACGCCCCAGTAAAAAGTTACATCATTTCAATATTGCAAACTTTGATAATTATATTACGCACAGTATAAAAGTTAGTGAATTTTGAAGTTTCATCAATGTTTCATTTTTACTCAAGGGTAGCACTGTTATACCGATATTTTAAATTGACAAGAGTACTTTATTGTCACAAAATTTCAAGGTATTATGACGCCCCAGTAAAAAGTTACAGCATTTCAATATTGCAAACTTTGATAGTTATGTTACACACAGTATAAAAGTTAGTGAACTTTGAAGTTGTATCATTGTTTCATTTTTTACTCCAGGGAAGCACTGTTATACCGATATCTCAAATTGACAATAGTACTTTATTGTCACAAAATTTAAAGTTTTTATGAAGCACCATTAAAAAGTTACAGCATTTCAATGTTGCAAACTTTTTTAGTTATATTACGCACAATATAAAAGTTAGTGAACTTTGAAGTTACATCAGTGTTTTATTTTTTACTCAAGAGTAACACTGTTATGCCAATATTTGAAATTGACAAGAGTACTTTATTGTCACAAAATTTCAAGTTCTTATGACGCACCAGTAAAAAGTTACAGCATTTCAATGTTGCAAACTTTGATAGTTATATTACGCACAGTATAAAAGTTAGTGAATTTTTAAGTTGCATCAGTGGTTCATTTTTTACTCAAAGGTAGCACTGTTATACCGATATTTTAAATTGACAAGAGTACTTTATTGTCACAAAATTTCAAGTTCTTATGACGCACCAGTAAAAAGTTACAGCATTTCAATGTTGCAAACTTTGATAGTTATATTACGCACAGTATAAAAGTTAGTGAATTTTTAAGTTGCATCAGTGTTTCATTTTTTACTCAAAGGTAGCACTGTTATACCGATATTTTAAATTGACAATAGTACTTTATTGTCACAAAATTTCAAGTTCTTATGACGCACCAGTAAAAAGTTACAGCATTTCAATGTTGCAAACTTTGATAGTTATATTACGCACAGTATAAAAGTTAGTGAATTTTTAAGTTGCATCAGTGTTTCATTTTTTACTCAAAGGTAGCACTGTTATACCGATATTTTCAATTGACAATAGTACTTTATGGTAACAAAATTTGAAGGTATTATGACGCTCCAGTAAAAAGTTACAGCATTTCAATATTGCAAACTTTGATAGTTATATTACGCACAGTATAAAAGTTAGTGAATTTTGAAGTTGCATCAGTGTTTCATTTTATACTCAAAGATAGCACTGTTATACCGATATTTCAAATTGACAAGAGTACTTTATTGTCACAAAATTTCAAGTAGTTATGACACACCAGCAAAAAGTTACAGCATTTCAATGTTGCAAACTTTGATAGTTATATTACGCACAGTATAAAAGTTAGTGAATTTTGAAGTTTCATCAGTGTTTCATTTTTACTCAAGTGTAGCACTGTTATACCGATATTTTAAATTGACAAGAGTACTTTATTGTCACAAAATTTCAAGGTATTATGATGCCACAGTAAAAAGTTACAGCATTTCAATATTGCAAACTTTGATAGTTATGTTACACACAGTATAAAAGTTAGTGAACTTTGAAGTTGTATCATTGTTTCATTTTTTACTCAAGGGAAGCACTGTTATACCGATATCTCAAATTGACAATAGTACTTTATTGTCACAAAACTTAAAGTTTTTATGAAGCACCATTAAAAAGTTACAGCATTTCAATGTTGCAAACTTTTTTAGTTATATTACGCACAATATAAAAGTTAGTGAACTTTGAAGTTACATCAGTGTTTTATTTTTTACTCAAGAGTAACACTGTTATGCCAATATTTGAAATTGACAAGAGTACTTTATTGTCACAAAATTTCAAGTTCTTATGACGCACCAGTAAAAAGTTACAGCATTTCAATGTTGCAAACTTTGATAGTTATATTACGCACAGTATAAAAGTTAGTGAATTTTTAAGTTGCATCAGTGGTTCATTTTTTACTCAAAGGTAGCACTGTTATACCGATCTTTTAAATTGACAATAGTACTTTATTGTCACAAAATTTCAAGTTCTTATGACGCACCAGTAAAAAGTTACAGCATTTCAATGTTGCAAACTTTTATAGTTATATTACGCACAGTATAAAAGTTACTGAATTTTTAAGTTGCTTCAGTGTTTAATTTTTACTCAAAGGTAGCACTGTTATACCGATATTTTAAATTGACAATAGTTCTTTATTGTCACAAAATTTCAAGTTCTTATGACGCACCAGTAAAAAGTTACAGCATTTCAATGTTGCAAACTTTGATAGTTATATTACGCACAGTATAAAAGTTAGTGAATTTTTAAGTTGCATCAGTGTTTCATTTTTTACTCAAAGGTAGCACTGTTATACCGATATTTTAAATTGACAAGAGTACTTTATTGTCACAAAATTTCAAGTTCTTATGACGCACCAGTAAAAAGTTACAGCATTTCAATGTTGCAAACTTTGATAGTTATATTACGCACAGTATAAAAGTTAGTGAATTTTTAAGTTGCATCAGTGTTTCATTTTTTATTCAAAGGTTGCACTGTTATACCGATATTTTAAATTGACAATAGTACTTTATTGTCACAAAATTTCAAGTTCTTATGACGCACCAGTAAAAAGTTACAGCATTTCAATGTTGCAAACTTTGATAGTTATATTACGCACAGTATAAAAGTTAGTGAATTTTTAAGTTGCATCAGTGTTTCATTTTTTACTCAAAGGTAGCACTGTTATACCGATCTTTTAAATTGACAATAGTACTTTATGGTAACAAAATTTGAAGGTATTATGACGCTCCAGTAAAAAGTTACAGCATTTCAATATTGCAAACTTTGATAGTTATATTACGCACAGTATAAAAGTTAGTGAATTTTGAAGTTGCATCAGTGTTTCATTTTATACTCAAAGGTAGCACTGTTATACCGATATTTTAAATTGACAATAGTACTTTATTGTCACAAAATTTCAAGGTCTTATGACGCTCCAGTAAAAAGCTACAGCATTTCAATATTGCAAACTTTGATAATTATATTACGCACAGTATAAAAGTTAGTGAATTTTTAAGTTGCTTCAGTGTTTCATTTTTTACTCAAAGATAGCACTGTTATACCGATATTTCAAATTGACAAGAGTACTTTATTGTCACAAAATTTAAAGTTTTTATGAAGAACCATTAAAAAGTTACAGCATTTCAATGTTGCAAACTTTTTTAGTTATATTACGCACAATATAAAAGTTAGTGAACTTTGAAGTTACATCAGTGTTTTATTTTTTACTCAAGAGTAACACTGTTATGCCAATATTTGAAATTGACAAGAGTACTTTATTGTCACAAAATTTCAAGTTCTTATGACGCACCAGTAAAAAGTTACAGCATTTCAATGTTGCAAACTTTGATAGTTATATTACGCACAGTATAAAAGTTAGTGAATTTTTAAGTTGCATCAGTGGTTCATTTTTTACTCAAAGGTAGCACTGTTATACCGATCTTTTAAATTGACAATAGTACTTTATTGTCACAAAATTTCAAGTTCTTATAACGCACCAGTAAAAAGTTACAGCATTTCAATGTTGCAAACTTTGATAGTTATATTACGCACAGTATAAAAGTTACTGAATTTTTAAGTTGCTTCAGTGTTTCATTTTTTACTCAAAGGTAGCACTGTTATACCGATATTTTAAATTGACAATAGTTCTTTATTGTCACAAAATTTCAAGTGCTTATGACGCACCAGTAAAAAGTTATAGCATTTCAATGTTGCAAACTTTGATAGTTATATTACGCACAGTATAAAAGTTAGTGAATTTTTAAGTTGCATCAGTGTTTCATTTTTTACTCAAAGGTAGCACTGTTACACCGATATTTTAAATTGACAAGAGTACTTTATTGTCACAAAATTTCAAGTTCTTATGACGCACCAGTAAAAAGTTACAGCATTTCAATGTTGCAAACTTTGATAGTTATATTACGCACAGTATAAAAGTTAGTGAATTTTTAAGTTGCATCAGTGTTTCATTTTTTACTCAAAGGTAGCACTGTTATACCGATATTTTAAATTGACAATAGTACTTTATTGTCACAAAATTTCAAGTTCTTATGACGCACCAGTAAAAAGTTACAGCATTTCAATGTTGCAAACTTTGATAGTTATATTACGCACAGTATAAAAGTTAGTGAATTTTTAAGTTGCATCAGTGTTTCATTTTTTACTCAAAGGTAGCACTGTTATACCGATATTTTAAATTGACAATGGTACTTTATGGTAACAAAATTTGAAGGTATTATGACGCTCCAGTAAAAAGTTACAGCATTTCAATATTGCAAACTTTGATAGTTATATTACGCACAGTATAAAAGTTAGTGAATTTTGAAGTTGCATCAGTGTTTCATTTTATACTCAAAGATAGCACTGTTATACCGATATTTCAAATTGACAAGAGTACTTTATTGTCACAAAATTTCAAGTAGTTATGACACACCAGCAAAAAGTTACAGCATTTCAATGTTGCAAACTTTGATAGTTATATTACGCACAGTATAAAAGTTAGTGAATTTTGAAGTTTCATCAGTGTTTCATTTTTACTCAAGGGTAGCACTGTTATACCGATATTTTAAATTGACAAGAGTACTTTATTGTCACAAAATTTCAAGGTATTATGACGCACCAGTAAAAAGTTACAGCATTTCAATATTGCAAACTTTGATAATTATATTACGCACAGTATAAAAGTTAGTGAATTTTGAAGTTTCATCAATGTTTCATTTTTACTCAAGGGTAGCACTGTTATACCGATATTTTAAATTGACAAGAGTACTTTATTGTCACAAAATTTCAAGGTATTATGACGCCCCAGTAAAAAGTTACAGCATTTCAATATTGCAAACTTTGATAGTTATGTTACACACAGTATAAAAGTTAGTGAACTTTGAAGTTGCATCATTGTTTCATTTTTTACTCAAGGGAAGCACTGTTATACCGATATCTCAAATTGACAATAGTACTATATTGTCACAAAATTTAAAGTTTTTATGAAGCACCATTAAAAAGTTACAGCATTTCAATGTTGCAAACTTTTTTAGTTATATTACGCACAATATAAAAGTTAGTGAACTTTGAAGTTACATCAGTGTTTTATTTTTTACTCAAGAGTAACACTGTTATGCCAATATTTGAAATTGACAAGAGTACTTTATTGTCACAAAATTTCAAGTTCTTATGACGCACCAGTAAAAAGTTACAGCATTTCAATGTTGCAAACTTTGATAGTTATATTACGCACAGTATAAAAGTTAGTGAATTTTTAAGTTGCATCAGTGGTTCATTTTTTACTCAAAGGTAGCACTGTTATACCGATCTTTTAAATTGACAATAGTACTTTATTGTCACAAAATTTCAAGTTCTTATGACGCACCAGTAAAAAGTTACAGCATTTCAATATTGCAAACTTTGATAGTTATATTACGCACAGTATAAAAGTTACTGAATTTTTAAGTTGCTTCAGTGTTTCATTTTTAATCAAAGGTAGAACTGTTATACCGATATTTTAAATTGAAAATAGTTCTTTATTGTCACAAAATTTCAAGTTCTTATGACGCACCAGTAAAAAGTTACAGCATTTCAATGTTGCAAACTTTGATAGTTATATTACGCACAGTATAAAAGTTAGTGAATTTTTAAGTTGCATCAGTGTTTCATTTTTTACTCAAAGGTAGCACTGTTATACCGATATTTTAAATTGACAAGAGTACTTTATTGTCACAAAATTTCAAGTTCTTATGACGCACCAGTAAAAAGTTACAGCATTTCAATGTTGCAAACTTTGATAGTTATATTACGCACAGTATAAAAGTTAGTGAATTTTTAAGTTGCATCAGTGTTTCATTTTTTATTCAAAGGTAGCACTGTTATACCGATATTTTAAATTGACAATAGTACTTTATTGTCACAAAATTTCAAGGTATTATGACGCTCCAGTAAAAAGCTACAGCATTTCAATATTGCAAACTTTGATAATTATATTACGCACAGTATAAAAGTTAGTGAATTTTTAAGTTGCTTCAGTGTTTCATTTTTTACTCAAAGATAGCACTGTTATACCGATATTTCAAATTGACAAGAGTACTTTATTGTCACAAAATTTCAAGTAGTTATGACGCACCAGCAAAAAGTTACAGCATTTCAATTTTGCAAACTTTGATAGTTATATTACGCACAGTATAAAAGTTAGTGAATTTTGAAGTTTCATCAGTGTTTCATTTTTACTCAAGGGTAGCACTGTTATACCGATATTTTAAATTGACAAGAGTACTTTATTGTCACAAAATTTCAAGGTATTATGACGCCCCAGTAAAAAGTTACAGCATTTCAATATTGCAAACTTTGATAATTATATTACGCACAGTATAAAAGTTAGTGAATTTTTAAGTTGATTCAGTGTTTCATTTTTACTCAAGGGTAGCACTGTTATACCGATATTTTAAATTGACAAGAGTACTTTATTGTCACAAAATTTCAAGGTATTATGACGCCCCAGTAAAAAGTTACAGCATTTCAATATTGCAAACTTTGATAGTTATGTTACACACAGTATAAAAGTTAGTGAACTTTGAAGTTGTATCATTGTTTCATTTTTTACTCAAGGGAAGCACTGTTATACCGATATCTCAAATTGACAATAGTACTTTATTGTCACAAAATTTAAAGTTTTTATGAAGCACCATTAAAAAGTTACAGCATTTCAATGTTGCAAACTTTTTTAGTTATATTACGCACAATATAAAAGTTAGTGAACTTTGAAGTTACATCAGTGTTTTATTTTTTACTCAAGAGTAACACTGTTATGCCAATATTTGAAATTGACAAGAGTACTTTATTGTCACAAAATTTCAAGTTCTTATGACGCACCAGTAAAAAGTTACAGCATTTCAATGTTGCAAACTTTGATAGTTATATTACGCACAGAATAAAAGTTAGTGAATTTTTAAGTTGCATCTGTGGTTCATTTTTTACTCAAAGGTAGCACTGTTATACCGATCTTTTAAATTGACAATAGTACTTTATTGTCACAAAATTTCAAGTTCTTATGACGCACCAGTAAAAAGTTACAGCATTTCAATGTTGCAAACTTTGATAGTTATATTACGCACAGTATAAAAGTTAGTGAATTTTTAAGTTGCTTCAGTGTTTCATTTTTTACTCAAAGGTAGCACTGTTATACCGATATTTTAAATTGACAATAGTTCTTTATTGTCACAAAATTTCAAGTTCTTATGTAGCACCAGTAAAAAGTTACAGCATTTCAATGTTGCAAACTTTGATAGTTATATTACGCACAGTATAAAAGTTAGTGAATTTTTAAGTTGCATCAGTGTTTCATTTTTTACTCAAAGGTAGCACTGTTATACCGATATTTTAAATTGACAAGAGTACTTTATTGTCACAAAATTTCAAGTTCTTATGACGCACCAGTAAAAAGTTACAGCATTTCAATGTTGCAAACTTTGATAGTTATATTACGCACAGTATAAAAGTTAGTGAATTTTTAAGTTGCATCAGTGTTTCATTTTTTACTCAAAGGTAGCACTGTTATACCGATATTTTAAATTGACAATAGTACTTTATTGTCACAAAATTTCAAGTTCTTATGACGCACCAGTAAAAAGTTACAGCATTTCAATGTTGCAAACTTTGATAGTTATATTACGCACAGTATAAAAGTTAGTGAAATTTTAAGTTGCATCAGTGTTTCATTTTTTACTCAAAGGTAGCACTGTTATACCGATCTTTTAAATTGACAATAGTACTTTATGGTAACAAAATTTGAAGGTATTATGACGCTCCAGTAAAAAGTTACAGCATTTCAATATTGCAAACTTTGATAGTTATATTACGCACAGTATAAAAGTTAGTGAATTTTGAAGTTGCATCAGTATTTCATTTTATACTCAAAGGTAGCACTGTTATACCGATATTTTAAATTGACAATAGTACTTTATTGTCACAAAATTTCAAGGTATTATGACGCTCCAGTAAAAAGCTACAGCATTTCAATATTGCAAACTTTGATAATTATATTACGCACAGTATAAAAGTTAGTGAATTTTTAAGTTGCATCAGTGTTTCATTTTTTACTCAAAGATAGCACTGTTATACCGATATTTCAAATTGACAAGAGTACTTTATTGTCACAAAATTTCAAGTAGTTATGACGCACCAGCAAAAAGTTACAGCATTTCAATTTTGCAAACTTTGATAGTTATATTACGCACAGTATAAAAGTTAGTGAATTTTGAAGTTTCATCAGTGTTTCATTTTTACTCAAGGGTAGCACGGTTATACCGATATTTTAAATTGACAAGAGTACTTTATTGTCACAAAATTTCAAGGTATTATGACGCCCCAGTAAAAAGTTACAGCATTTCAATATTGCAAACTTTGATAATTATATTACGCACAGTATAAAAGTTACTGAATTTTTAAGTTGCATCAGTGTTTCCTTTTTTACTCAAAGGTAGCACTGTTATACCGATCTTTTAAATTGACAATAGTACTTTATGTTAACTGAATTTGAAGGTATTATGACGCTCCAGTAAAAAGTTACAGCATTTCAATATTGCAAACTTTGATAGTTATATTACGCACAGTATAAAAGTTAGTGAATTTTGAAGTTGCATCAGTGTTTCATTTTATACTCAAAGGTAGCACTGTTATACCGATATTTTAAATTGACAATAGTACTTTATTGTCACAAAATTTCAAGGTATTCTGACGCTCCAGTAAAAAGCTACAGCATTTCAATATTGCAAACTTTGATAATTATATTACGCACAGTATAAAAGTTAGTGAATTTTTAAGTTGCTTCAGTGTTTAATTTTTACTCAAGGGTAGCACTGTTATACCGATATTTTAAATTGACAAGAGTACTTTATTGTCACAAAATTTCAAGGTATTATGACGCCTCAGTAAAAAGTTACAGCATTTCAATATTGCAAACTTTGATAGTTATGTTACACACAGTATAAAAGTTAGTGAACTTTGAAGTTGTATCATTGTTTCATTTTTTACTCAAGGGAAGCACTGTTATACCGATATCTCAAATTGACAATAGTACTTTATTGTCACAAAATTTAAAGTTTTTATGAAGCAACATTAAAAAGTTACAGCATTTCAATGTTGCAAACTTTTTTAGTTATATTACGCACAATATAAAAGTTAGTGAACTTTGAAGTTACATCAGTGTTTTATTTTTTACTCAAGAGTAACACTGTTATGCCAATATTTGAAATTGACAAGAGTACTTTATTGTCACAAAATTTCAAGTTCTTATGACGCACCAGTAAAAAGTTACAGCATTTCAATGTTGCAAACTTTGATAGTTATATTACGCACAGTATAAAAGTTAGTGAATTTTTAAGTTGCATCAGTGGTTCATTTTTTACTCAAAGGTAGCACTGTTATACCGATCTTTTAAATTGACAATAGTACTTTATTGTCACAAAATTTCAAGTTCTTATGACACACCAGTAAAAAGTTACAGCATTTCAATGTTGCAAACTTTGATAGTTATATTACGCACAGTATAAAAGTTACTGAACTTTAAGTTGCTTCAGTGTTTCATTTTTTACTCAAAGGTAGCACTGTTATACCGATATTTTAAATTGACAATAGTTCTTTATTGTCACAAAATTTCAAGTTCTTATGACGCACCAGTAAAAAGTTACAGCATTTCAATGTTGCAAACTTTGATAGTTATATTACGCACAGTATAAAAGTTAGTGAATTTTTAAGTTGCATCAGTGTTTCATTTTTTACTCAAAGGTAGCACTGTTATACCGATATTTTAAATTGACAAGAGTACTTTATTGTCACAAAATTTCAAGGTATTATGACGCCCCAGTAAAAAGTTACAGCATTTCAATATTGCAAACTTTGATAATTATATTACGCACAGTATAAAAGTTAGTGAATTTTTAAGTTGATTCAGTGTTTCATTTTTACTCAAGGGTAGCACTGTTATACCGATATTTTAAATTGACAAGAGTACTTTATTGTCACAAAATTTCAAGGTATTATGACGCCCCAGTAAAAAGTTACAGCATTTCAATATTGCAAACTTTGATAGTTATGTTACACACAGTATAAAAGTTAGTGAACTTTGAAGTTGTATCATTGTTTCATTTTTTACTCAAGGGAAGCACTGTTATACCGATATCTCAAATTGACAATAGTACTTTATTGTCACAAAATTTAAAGTTTTTATGAAGCACCATTAAAAAGTTACAGCATTTCAATGTTGCAAACTTTTTTAGTTATATTACGCACAATATAAAAGTTAGTGAACTTTGAAGTTACATCAGTGTTTTATTTTTTACTCAAGAGTAACACTGTTATGCCAATATTTGAAATTGACAAGAGTACTTTATTGTCACAAAATTTCAAGTTCTTATGACGCACCAGTAAAAAGTTACAGCATTTCAATGTTGCAAACTTTGATAGTTATATTACGCACAGTATAAAAGTTAGTGAATTTTTAAGTTGCATCAGTGGTTCATTTTTTACTCAAAGGTAGCACTGTTATACCGATCTTTTAAATTGACAATAGTACTTTATTGTCACAAAATTTCAAGTTCTTATGACGCACCAGTAAAGAGTTACAGCATTTCAATGTTGCAAACTTTGATAGTTATATTACGCACAGTATAAAAGTTAGTGAATTTTTAAGTTGCTTCAGTGTTTCATTTTTTACTCAAAGGTAGCACTGTTATACCGATATTTTAAATTGACAATAGTTCTTTATTGTCACAAAATTTCAAGTTCTTATGTAGCACCAGTAAAAAGTTACAGCATTTCAATGTTGCAAACTTTGATAGTTATATTACGCACAGTATAAAAGTTAGTGAATTTTTAAGTTGCATCAGTGTTTCATTTTTTACTCAAAGGTAGCACTGTTATACCGATATTTTAAATTGACAAGAGTACTTTATTGTCACAAAATTTCAAGTTCTTATGACGCACCAGTAAAAAGTTACAGCATTTCAATGTTGCAAACTTTGATAGTTATATTACGCACAGTATAAAAGTTAGTGAATTTTTAAGTTGCATCAGTGTTTCATTTTTTACTCAAAGGTAGCACTGTTATACCGATATTTTAAATTGACAATAGTACTTTATTGTCACAAAATTTCAAGTTCTTATGACGCACCAGTAAAAAGTTACAGCATTTCAATGTTGCAAACTTTGATAGTTATATTACGCACAGTATAAAAGTTAGTGAAATTTTAAGTTGCATCAGTGTTTCATTTTTTACTCAAAGGCAGCACTGTTATACCGATCTTTTAAATTGACAATAGTACTTTATGGTAACAAAATTTGAAGGTATTATGACGCTCCAGTAAAAAGTTACAGCATTTCAATATTGCAAACTTTGATAGTTATATTACGCACAGTATAAAAGTTAGTGAATTTTGAAGTTGCATCAGTATTTCATTTTATACTCAAAGGTAGCACTGTTATACCGATATTTTAAATTGACAATAGTACTTTATTGTCACAAAATTTCAAGGTATTATGACGCTCCAGTAAAAAGCTACAGCATTTCAATATTGCAAACTTTGATAATTATATTACGCACAGTATAAAAGTTAGTGAATTTTTAAGTTGCTTCAGTGTTTCATTTTTTACTCAAAGATAGCACTGTTATACCGATATTTCAAATTGACAAGAGTACTTTATTGTCACAAAATTTCAAGTAGTTATGACGCACCAGCAAAAAGTTACAGCATTTCAATTTTGCAAACTTTGATAGTTATATTACGCACAGTATAAAAGTTAGTGAATTTTGAAGTTTCATCAGTGTTTCATTTTTACTCAAGGGTAGCACGGTTATACCGATATTTTAAATTGACAAGAGTACTTTATTGTCACAAAATTTCAAGGTCTTATGACGCCCCAGTAAAAAGTTACAGCATTTCAATATTGCAAACTTTGATAATTATATTACGCACAGTATAAAAGTTACTGAATTTTGAAGTTGCATCAGTGTTTCCTTTTTTACTCAAAGGTAGCACTGTTATACCGATCTTTTAAATTGACAATAGTACTTTATGTTAACTGAATTTGAAGGTATTATGACGCTCCAGTAAAAAGTTACAGCATTTCAATATTGCAAACTTTGATAGTTATATTACGCACAGTATAAAAGTTAGTGAATTTTGAAGTTGCATCAGTGTTTCATTTTATACTCAAAGGTAGCACTGTTATACCGATATTTTAAATTGACAATAGTACTTTATTGTCACAAAATTTCAAGGTATTCTGACGCTCCAGTAAAAAGCTACAGCATTTCAATATTGCAAACTTTGATAATTATATTACGCACAGTATAAAAGTTAGTGAATTTTTAAGTTGCTTCAGTGTTTCATTTTTACTCAAGGGTAGCACTGTTATACCGATATTTTAAATTGACAAGAGTACTTTATTGTCACAAAATTTCAAGGTATTATGACGCCTCAGTAAAAAGTTACAGCATTTCAATATTGCAAACTTTGATAGTTATGTTACACACAGTATAAAAGTTAGTGAACTTTGAAGTTGTATCATTGTTTCATTTTTTACTCAAGGGAAGCACTGTTATACCGATATCTCAAATTGACAATAGTACTTTATTGTCACAAAATTTAAAGTTTTTATGAAGCACCATTAAAAAGTTACAGCATTTCAATGTTGCAAACTTTTTTAGTTATATTACGCACAATATAAAAGTTAGTGAACTTTGAAGTTACATCAGTGTTTTATTTTTTACTCAAGAGTAACACTGTTATGCCAATATTTGAAATTGACAAGAGTACTTTATTGTCACAAAATTTCAAGTTCTTATGACGCACCAGTAAAAAGTTACAGCATTTCAATGTTGCAAACTTTGATAGTTATATTACGCACAGTATAAAAGTTAGTGAATTTTTAAGTTGCATCAGTGGTTCATTTTTTACTCAAAGGTAGCACTGTTATACCGATCTTTTAAATTGACAATAGTACTTTATTGTCACAAAATTTCAAGTTCTTATGACAAACCAGTAAAAAGTTACAGCATTTCAATGTTGCAAACTTTGATAGTTATATTACGCACAGTATAAAAGTTACTGAACTTTAAGTTGCTTCAGTGTTTCATTTTTTACTCAAAGGTAGCACTGTTATACCGATATTTTAAATTGACAATAGTTCTTTATTGTCACAAAATTTCAAGTTCTTATGACGCACCAGTAAAAAGTTACAGCATTTCAATGTTGCAAACTTTGATAGTTATATTACGCACAGTATAAAAGTTAGTGAATTTTTAAGTTGCATCAGTGTTTCATTTTTTACTCAAAGGTAGCACTGTTATACCGATATTTTAAATTGACAAGAGTACTTTATTGTCACAAAATTTCAAGTTCTTATGACGCACCAGTAAAAAGTTACAGCATTTCAATGTTGCAAACTTTGATAGTTATATTACGCACAGTATAAAAGTTAGTGAATTTTTAAGTTGCATCAGTGTTTCATTTTTTACTCAAAGGTAGCACTGTTATACCGATATTTTAAATTGACAATAGTACTTTATTGTCACAAAATTTCAAGTTCTTATGACGCACCAGTAAAAAGTTACAGCATTTCAATGTGCCAAACTTTGATAGTTATATTACGCACAGTATAAAAGTTAGTGAATTTTTAAGTTGCATCAGTGTTTCATTTTTTACTCAAAGGTAGCACTGTTATACCGATATTTTAAATTGACAATAGTACTTTATGGTAACAAAATTTGAAGGTATTATGACGCTCCAGTAAAAAGTTACAGCATTTCAATATTGCAAACTTTGATAGTTATATTACGCACAGTATAAAAGTTAGTGAATTTTGAAGTTGCATCAGTGCTTCATTTTATACTCAAAGATAGCACTGTTATACCGATATTTTAAATTGACAAGAGTACTTTATTGTCACAAAATTTCAAGTTCTTATGACGCACCAGTAAAAAGTTACAGCATTTCAATGTTGCAAACTTTGATAGTTATATTACGCACAGTATAAAAGTTAGTGAATTTTTAAGTTGCATCAGTGTTTAATTTTTTATTCAAAGGTAGCACTGTTATACCGATATTTTAAATTGACAATAGTACTTTATTGTCACAAAATTTCAAGTTCTTATGACGCTCCAGTAAAAAGTTACAGCATTTCAATGTTGCAAACTTTGATAGTTATATTACGCACAGTATAAAAGTTAGTGAATTTTTAAGTTGCATCAGTGTTTCATTTTTTACTCAAAGGTAGCACTGTTATACCGATCTTTTAAATTGACAATAGTACTTTATGGTAACAAAATTTGAAGGTATTATGACGCTCCAGTAAAAAGTTACAGCATTTCAATATTGCAAACTTTGATAGTTATATTACGCACAGTATAAAAGTTAGTGACTTTTGAAGTTGCATCAGTGTTTCATTTTATACTCAAAGGTAGCACTGTTATACCGATATTTTAAATTGACAATAGTGCTTTATTGTCACAAAATTTCAAGGTATTATGACGCTCCACTAAAAAGTTACAGGATTTCAATATTGCAAACTTTGATAATTATATTACGCACAGTATAAAAGTTAGTGAATTTTTAAGTTGCTTCAGTGTTTAATTTTTTACTCAAAGATAGCACTGTTATACCGATATTTCAAATTGACAAGAGTACTTTATTGTCACAAAATTTCAAGTAGTTATGACGCACCAGCAAAAAGTTACAGCATTTCAATTTTGCAAACTTTGATAGTTATATTACGCACAGTATAAAAGTTAGTGAATTTTGAAGTTTCATCAGTGTTTCATTTTTACTCAAGGGTAGCACTGTTATACCGATATTTTAAATTGACAAGAGTACTTTATTGTCACAAAATTTCAAGGTATTATGACGCCCCAGTAGAAAGTTACAGCATTTCAATATTGCAAACTTTGATAATTATATTACGCACAGTATAAAAGTTAGTGAATTTTGAAGTTTCATCAGTGTTTCATTTTTACTCAAGGGTAGCACTGTTATACCGATATTTTAAATTGACAAGAGTACTTTATTGTCACAAAATTTCAAGGTATTATGACGCCCCAGTAAAAAGTTACAGCATTTCAATATTGCAAACTTTGATAGTTATATTACGCACAGTATAAAAATTAGTAAATTTTGAAGTTGCATCAGTGTTTCATTTTTTACTCAAAGGTAGCCCTGTTACACCGATATTTTAAAATGACAATAGTACTTAATTGTCACAAAATTTCACAGTTTTATGACGCTCCAGCAAAAAGTTACAGCATTTCAATATTGCAAACTTTGATAATTATATTACGCACAGTATAAAAGTTTGTGAATTTTTAAGTTGCAACAGTGTTTCATTTTTTACTCAAATGTAGCACTGTTATACCGATCTTTTAAATTGACAATAATAATTTATAGTCACAAAATTTGAAGGTATTATGACGCCCCAGTAAAAGTTACAGCATTTCAATATTGCAAACTTTGATAGTTATATTACGCACAGTATAAAAATTAGTGAATTTTGAAGTTGCATCAGTGTTTCATTTTTTATTTAAAGGTAGCACTGTTATACCGATATTTTAAAATGACAATAGTACTTTATTGTCACAAAATTTCACAGTTTTATGACGCTCCAGCAAAAAGTTACATCATTTCAATATTGCAAACTTTGATAGTTATGTTACGCACAGTATAAAAGTTAGTGAACTTTGAAGTTGTATCATTGTTTCATTTTTTACTCAAGGGAAGCACTGTTATACCGATATCTCAAATTGACAATAGTACTTTATTGTCACAAAATTTCAAGTTTTTATGAAGCACCAGTAAAAAGTTACAGCTTTTCAATGTTGCAAACTTTTTTAGTTATATTACGCACAGTATAAAAGTTAGTGAATGTTGAAGTTGCTTCAGTGTTTCATTTTTTACTCAAAGGTAGCACTGTTATACCGATATTTTAAATTGACAATAGTTCTTTATTGTCACAAAATTTCAAGTAGTTATGACGCACCAGCAAAAAGTTACAGCATTTCAATTTTGCAAACTTTGATAGTTATATTACGCACAGTATAAAAGTTAGTGAATTTTGAAGTTTCATCAGTGTTTCCTTTTTACTCAAGGGTAGCACTGTTATACCGATATTTTAAATTGACAAGAGTACTTTATTGTCACAAAATTTCAAGGTATTATGACGCCCCAGTAGAAAGTTACAGCATTTCAATATTGCAAACTTTGATAATTATATTACGCACAGTATAAAAGTTAGTGAATTTTGAAGTTTCATCAGTGTTTCATTTTTACTCAAGGGTAGCACTGTTATACCGATATTTTAAATTGACAAGAGTACTTTATTGTCACAAAATTTCGAGGTATTATGACGCCCCAGTAAAAAGTTACAGCATTTCAATATTGCAAACTTTGATAGTTATATTACGCACAGTATAAAAATTAGTAAATTTTGAAGTTGCATCAGTGTTTCATTTTTTACTCAAAGGTAGCCCTGTTACACCGATATTTTAAAATGACAATAGTACTTAATTGTCACAAAATTTCACAGTTTTATGACGCTCCAGCAAAAAGTTACAGCATTTCAATATTGCAAACTTTGATAATTATATTACGCACAGTATAAAAGTTTGTGAATTTTTAAGTTGCAACAGTGTTTCATTTTTTACTCAAATGTAGCACTGTTATACCGATCTTTTAAATTGACAATAATAATTTATAGTCACAAAATTTGAAGGTATTATGACGCCCCAGTAAAAGTTACAGCATTTCAATATTGCAAACTTTGATAGTTATATTACGCACAGTATAAAAATTAGTGAATTTTGAAGTTGCATCAGTGTTTCATTTTTTATTTAAAGGTAGCACTGTTATACCGATATTTTAAAATGACAATAGTACTTTATTGTCACAAAATTTCACAGTTTTATGACGCTCCAGCAAAAAGTTACATCATTTCAATATTGCAAACTTTGATAGTTATGTTACGCACAGTATAAAAGTTAGTGAACTTTGAAGTTGTATCATTGTTTCATTTTTTACTCAAGGGAAGCACTGTTATACCGATATCTCAAATTGACAATAGTACTTTATTGTCACAAAATTTCAAGTTTTTATGAAGCACCAGTAAAAAGTTACAGCTTTTCAATGTTGCAAACTTTTTTAGTTATATTACGCACAGTATAAAAGTTAGTGAATGTTGAAGTTGCTTCAGTGTTTCATTTTTTACTCAAAGGTAGCACTGTTATACCGATATTTTAAATTGACAATAGTTCTTTATTGTCACAAAATTTCAAGTTCTTATGACGCACCAGTAAAAAGTTACAGCATTTCAATGTTGCAAACTTTGATAGTTATATTACGCACAGTATAAAAGTTAGTGAATTTTGAAGTTGCATCAGTGTTTCTTTTTTACTCAAAGGTAGCACTGTTATACCGATATTTTAAATTGACAAGAGTACTTTATTGTCACAAAATTTCAAGTTCTTATGACGCACCAGTAAAAAGTTACAGCATTTCAATGTTGCAAACTTTGAAAGTTATATTACGCACAGTATAAAAGTTAGTGAATTTTTAAGTTGCATCAGTGTTTCATTTTTTATTCAAAGGTAGCACTGTTATACCGATATTTTAAATTGACAATAGTACTTTATTGCCACAAAATTTCAAGTTCTTATGACGCACCAGTAAAAAGTTACAGCATTTCAATGTTGCAAACTTTGATAATTATATTACGCACAGTATAAAAGTTAGTGAATTTTTAAGTTGCATCAGTGTTTCATTTTTTACTCAAAGGTAGCACTGTTATACCGATCTTTTAAATTGACAATAGTACTTTATGGTAACAAATATTGAAGGTATTATGACGCTCCAGTAAAAAGTTACAGCATTTCAATATTGCAAACTTTGATAGTTATATTACGCACAGTATAAAAGTTAGTGAACTTTGAAGTTGTATCAGTGTTTCATTTTTTACTCAAGGGAAGCACTGTTATGCCGATATTTTAAATTGACAAGAGTACTTTATTGTCACAAAATTTCAAGTTCTTATGACGCACCAGTAAAAAGTTACAGCATTTCAATGTTGCAAACTTTGATAGTTATATTACGCACAGTATAAAAGTTAGTGAATTTTTAAGTTGCATCAGTGTTTCATTTTTTACTCAAAGGTAGCACTGTTATACCGATATTTTAAATTGACAATAGTTCTTTATTGTCACCAAATTTCAAGTTCTTATGACGCACCAGTAAAAAGTTACAGCATTTCAATGTTGCAAACTTTGATAGTTATATTACGCACAGTATAAAAGTTAGTGAATTTTTAAGTTGCATCAGTGTTTCATTTTTTACTCAAAGGTAGCACTGTTATACCGATATTTTAAATTGACAAGAGTACTTTATTGTCACAAAATTTCAAGTTCTTATGACGCACCAGTAAAAAGTTACAGCATTTCAATGTTGCAAACTTTGATAGTTATATTACGCACAGTATAAAAGTTAGTGAATTTTTAAGTTGCATCAGTGTTTCATTTTTTACTCAAAGGTAGCACTGTTATACCGATATCTGAAATTGACAATAGTACTTTATTGTCACAAAATTTCAAGGTCTTATGACGCACCAGTAAAAAGTTACAGCATTTCAATGTTGCAAACTTTGATAGTTATATTACGCACAGTATAAAAGTTACTGAATTTTTAAGTTGCATCAGTGTTTCATTTTTTACTCAAAGGTAGCACTGTTATACCGATATTTTAAATTGACAATAGTACTTTATGGTAACAAAATTTGAAGGTATTATGACGCTCCAGTAAAAAGTTACAGCATTTCAATATTGCAAACTTTGATAGTTATATTACGCACAGTATAAAAGTTAGTGAATTTTGAAGTTGCATCAGTGTTTCATTTTATACTCAAAGATAGCACTGTTATACCGATATTTTAAATTGACAAGAGTACTTTATTGTCACAAAATTTCAAGTTCTTATGACGCACCAGTAAAAAGTTACAGCATTTCAATGTTGCAAACTTTGATAGTTATATTACGCACAGTATAAAAGTTATTGAATTTTTAAGTTGCATCAGTGTTTAATTTTTTATTCAAGGGTAGCACTGTTATACCGATATTTTAAATTGACAATAGTACTTTATTGTCACAAAATTTCAAGTTCTTATGACGCACCAGTAAAAAGTTACAGCATTTCAATGTTGCAAACTTTGATAGTTATATTACGCACAGTATAAAAAGTGAATTTTTAAGTTGCATCAGTGTTTCATTTTTTACTCAAAGGTAGCACTGTTATACCGATCTTTTAAATTGACAATAGTACTTTATGGTAACAAAATTTGAAGGTATTATGACGCTCCAGTAAAAAGTTACAGCATTTCAATATTGCAAACTTTGATAGTTATATTACGCACAGTATAAAAGTTAGTGACTTTTGAAGTTGCATCAGTGTTTCATTTTATACTCAAAGGTAGCACTGTTATACCGATATTTTAAATTGACAATAGTACTTTATTGTCACAAAATTTCAAGGTATTATGACGCTCCAGTAAAAAGTTACAGCATTTCAATATTGCAAACTTTGTTAATTATATTACGCACAGTATAAAAGTTAGTGAATTTTTAAGTTGCTTCAGTGTTTAATTTTTTACTCAAAGATAGCACTGTTATACCGATATTTCAAATTGACAAGAGTACTTTATTGTCACAAAATTTCAAGTAGTTATGACGCACCAGCAAAAAGTTACAGCATTTCAATTTTGCAAACTTTGATAGTTATATTACGCACAGTATAAAAGTTAGTGAATTTTGAAGTTTCATCAGTGTTTCATTTTTACTCAAGGGTAGCACTGTTATACCGATATTTTAAATTGACAAGAGTACTTTATTGTCACAAAATTTCAAGGTATTATGACGCCCCAGTAGAAAGTTACAGCATTTCAATATTGCAAACTTTGATAATTATATTACGCACAGTATAAAAGTTAGTGAATTTTGAAGTTTTATCAGTGTTTCATTTTTACTCAAGGGTAGCACTGTTATACCGATATTTTAAATTGACAAGAGTACTTTATTGTCACAAAATTTCAAGGTATTATGACGCCCCAGTAAAAAGTTACAGCATTTCAATATTGCAAACTTTGATAGTTATATTACGCACAGTATAAAAATTAGTAAATTTTGAAGTTGCATCAGTGTTTCATTTTTTACTCAAAGGTAGCCCTGTTACACCGATATTTTAAAATGACAATAGTACTTAATTGTCACAAAATTTCACAGTTTTATGACGCTCCAGCAAAAAGTTACAGCATTTCAATATTGCAAACTTTGATAGTTATATTACGCACAGTATAAAAGTTTGTGAATTTTTAAGTTGCAACAGTGTTTCATTTTTTACTCAAATGTAGCACTGTTATACCGATCTTTTAAATTGACAATAATAATTTATAGTCGCAAAATTTGAAGGTATTATGACGCCCCAGTAAAAGTTACAGCATTTCAATATTGCAAACTTTGATAGTTATATTACGCACAGTATAAAAATTAGTGAATTTTGAAGTTGAATCAGTGTTTCATTTTTTACTTTAAGGTAGCACTGTTATACCGATATTTTAAAATGACAATAGTACTTTATTGTCACAAAATTTCACAGTTTTATGACGCTCCAGCAAAAAGTTACAGCATTTCAATATTGCAAACTTTGATAGTTATGTTACGCACAGTATAAAAGTTAGTGAACTTTGAAGTTGTATCATTGTTTCATTTTTTACTCAAGGGAAGCACTGTTATACCGATATCTCAAATTGACAAGAGTACTTTATTGTCACAAAATTTCAAGTTCTTATAATGCTCCAGTAAAAAGTTACAGCATTTCAATGTTGCAAACTTTGATAGTTATATTACGCACAGTATAAAAGTTAGTGAATTTTTAAGTTGCATCAGTGTTTCATTTTTTACTCAAAGGTAGCACTGTTATACCGATATTTTAAATTGACAATAGTTCTTTATTGTCACAAAATTTCAAGTTCTTATGACGCACAAGTAAAAAGTTACAGCATTTCAATGTTGCAAACTTTGATAGTTATATTACGCACAGTATAAAAGTTAGTGAATTTTGAAGTTGCATCAGTGTTTCATTTTTTACTCAAAGGTAGCACTGTTATACCGATATTTTAAATTGACAAGAGTACTTTATTGTCACAAAATTTCAAGTTCTTATGACGCACCAGTAAAAAGTTACAGCATTTCAATGTTGCAAACTTTGATAGTTATATTACGCACAGTATAAAAGTTAGTGAATTTTTAAGTTGCATCAGTGTTTCATTTTTTACTCAAAGGTAGCACTGTTATACCGATATTTTAAATTGACAATAGTACTTTATTGTCACAAAATTTCAAGTTCTTATGACGCATCAGTAAAAAGTTACAGCATTTCAATGTTGCAAACTTTGATAGTTATATTACGCACAGTATAAAAGTTAGTGAATTTTGAAGTTGCATCAGTGTTTCATTTTTTACTGAAAGGTAGCACTGTTATACCGATATTTTAAATTGACAATAGTACTTTATGGTAACAAAATTTGAAGGTATTATGACGCTCCAGTAAAAAGTTACAGCATTTCAATATTGCAAACTTTGATAGTTATATTACGCACAGTATAAAAGTTAGTGAATTTTGAAGTTGCATCAGTGTTTCATTTTATACTCAAAGATAGCACTGTTATACCGATATTTTAAATTGACAAGAGTACTTTATTGTCACAAAATTTCAAGTTCTTATGACGCACCAGTAAAAAGTTACAGCATTTCAATGTTGCAAACTTTGATAGTTATATTACGCACAGTATAAAAGTTAGTGAATTTTTAAGTTGCATCAGTGTTTAATTTTTTATTCAAAGGTAGCACTGTTATACCGATATTTTAAATTGACAATAGTACTTTATTGTCACAAAATTTCAAGTTCTTATGACGCACCAGTAAAAAGTTACAGCATTTCAATGTTGCAAACTTTGATAGTTATATTACGCACAGTATAAAAAGTGAATTTTTAAGTTGCATCAGTGTTTCATTTTTTACTCAAAGGTAGCACTGTTATACCGATCTTTTAAATTGACAATAGTACTTTATGGTAACAAAATTTGAAGGTATTATGACGCTCCAGTAAAAAGTTACAGCATTTCAATATTGCAAACTTTGATAGTTATATTACGCACAGTATAAAAGTTAGTGACTTTTGAAGTTGCATCAGTGTTTCATTTTATACTCAAAGGTAGCACTGTTATACCGATATTTTAAATTGACAATAGTACTTTATTGTCACAAAATTTCAAGGTATTATGACGCTCCAGTAAAAAGTTACAGCATTTCAATATTGCAAACTTTGTTAATTATATTACGCACAGTATAAAAGTTAGTGAATTTTTAAGTTGCTTCAGTGTTTAATTTTTTACTCAAAGATAGCACTGTTATACCGATATTTCAAATTGACAAGAGTACTTTATTGTCACAAAATTTCAAGTAGTTATGACGCACCAGCAAAAAGTTACAGCATTTCAATTTTGCAAACTTTGATAGTTATATTACGCACAGTATAAAAGTTAGTGAATTTTGAAGTTTCATCAGTGTTTCATTTTTACTCAAGGGTAGCACTGTTATACCGATATTTTAAATTGACAAGAGTACTTTATTGTCACAAAATTTCAAGGTATTATGACGCCCCAGTAGAAAGTTACAGCATTTCAATATTGCAAACTTTGATAATTATATTACGCACAGTATAAAAGTTAGTGAATTTTGAAGTTTTATCAGTGTTTCATTTTTACTCAAGGGTAGCACTGTTATACCGATATTTTAAATTGACAAGAGTACTTTATTGTCACAAAATTTCAAGGTATTATGACGCCCCAGTAAAAAGTTACAGCATTTCAATATTGCAAACTTTGATAGTTATATTACGCACAGTATAAAAATTAGTAAATTTTGAAGTTGCATCAGTGTTTCATTTTTTACTCAAAGGTAGCCCTGTTACACCGATATTTTAAAATGACAATAGTACTTAATTGTCACAAAATTTCACAGTTTTATGACGCTCCAGCAAAAAGTTACAGCATTTCAATATTGCAAACTTTGATAATTATATTACGCACAGTATAAAAGTTTGTGAATTTTTAAGTTGCAACAGTGTTTCATTTTTTACTCAAATGTAGCACTGTTATACCGATCTTTTAAATTGACAATAATAATTTATAGTCGCAAAATTTGAAGGTATTATGACGCCCCAGTAAAAGTTACAGCATTTCAATATTGCAAACTTTGATAGTTATATTACGCACAGTATAAAAATTAGTGAATTTTGAAGTTGAATCAGTGTTTCATTTTTTACTTTAAGGTAGCACTGTTATACCGATATTTTAAAATGACAATAGTACTTTATTGTCACAAAATTTCACAGTTTTATGACGCTCCAGCAAAAAGTTACAGCATTTCAATATTGCAAACTTTGATAGTTATGTTACGCACAGTATAAAAGTTAGTGAACTTTGAAGTTGTATCATTGTTTCATTTTTTACTCAAGGGAAGCACTGTTATACCGATATCTCAAATTGAGAATGGTACTTTATTGTCACAAAATTTTAAGGTCTTATGACGCACCAGTAAAAAGTAACAGCATTTCAATGTTGCAAACTTTGATAGTTATATTACGCACAGTATAAAAGTTAGTGAATTTTTAAGTTGCATCAGTGTTTCATTTTTTACTCAAAGGTAGCACTGTTATACCGATATTTTAAATTGACAATAGTTCTTTATTGTCACAAAATTTCAAGTTCTTATGACGCACAAGTAAAAAGTTACAGCATTTCAATGTTGCAAACTTTGATAGTTATATTACGCACAGTATAAAAGTTAGTGAATTTTTAAGTTGCATCAGTGTTTCATTTTTTACTCAAAGGTAGCACTGTTATACCGATATTTTAAATTGACAAGAGTACTTTATTGTCACAAAATTTCAAGTTCTTATGACGCACCAGTAAAAAGTTACAGCATTTCAATTTTGCAAACTTTGATAGTTATATTACGCACAGTATAAAAGTTAGTGAATTTTTAAGTTGCATCAGTGTTTCATTTTTTACTCAAAGGTAGCACTGTTATACCGATATTTTAAATTGACAATAGTACTTTATTGTCACAAAATTTCAAGTTCTTATGACGCACCAGTAAAAAGTTACAGCATTTCAATGTTGCAAACTTTGATAGTTATATTACGCACAGTATAAAAGTTAGTGAATTTTGAAGTTGCATCAGTGTTTCATTTTTTACTGAAAGGTAGCACTGTTATACCGATATTTTAAATTGACAATAGTACTTTATGGTAACAAAATTTGAAGGTATTATGACGCTCCAGTAAAAAGTTACAGCATTTCAATATTGCAAACTTTGATAGTTATATTACGCACAGTATAAAAGTTAGTGAATTTTGAAGTTGCATCAGTGTTTCATTTTATACTCAAAGATAGCACTGTTATACCGATATTTTAAATTGACAAGAGTACTTTATTGTCACAAAATTTCAAGTTCTTATGACGCACCAGTAAAAAGTTACAGCATTTCAATGTTGCAAACTTTGATAGTTATATTACGCACAGTATAAAAGTTAGTGAATTTTTAAGTTGCATCAGTATTTAATTTTTTATTCAAAGGTAGCACTGTTATACCGATATTTTAAATTGACAATAGTACTTTATTGTCACAAAATTTCAAGTTCTTATGACGCACCAGTAAAAAGTTACAGCATTTTAATGTTGCAAACTTTGATAGTTATATTACGCACAGTATAAAAGTTAGTGAATTTTTAAGTTGCATCAGTGTTTCATTTTTTACTCAAAGGTAGCACTGTTATACCGATCTTTTAAATTGACAATAGTACTTTATGGTAACAAAATTTGAAGGTATTATGACGCTCCAGTAAAAAGTTACAGCATTTCAATATTGCAAACTTTGATAGTTATATTACGCACAGTATAAAAGTTAGTGACTTTTGAAGTTGCATCAGTGTTTCATTTTATACTCAAAGGTAGCACTGTTATACCGATATTTTAAATTGACAATAGTACTTTATTGTCACAAAATTTCAAGGTATTATGACGCTCCAGTAAAAAGTTACAGCATTTCAATATTGCAAACTTTGATAATTATATTACGCACAGTATAAAAGTTAGTGAATTTTTAAGTTGCTTCAGTGTTTAATTTTTTACTCAAAGATAGCACTGTTATACCGATATTTCAAATTGACAAGAGTACTTTATTGTCACAAAATTTCAAGTAGTTATGACGCACCAGCAAAAAGTTACAGCATTTCAATTTTGCAAACTTTGATAGTTATATTACGCACAGTATAAAAGTTAGTGAATTTTGAAGTTTCATCAGTGTTTCATTTTTACTCAAGGGTAGCACTGTTATATCGATATTTTAAATTGACAAGAGTACTTTATTGTCACAAAATTTCAAGGTATTATGACGCCCCAGTAGAAAGTTACAGCATTTCAATATTGCAAACTTTGATAATTATATTACGCACAGTATAAAAGTTAGTGAATTTTGAAGTTTCATCAGTGTTTCATTTTTACTCAAGGGTAGCACTGTTATACCGATATTTTAAATTGACAAGAGTACTTAATTGTCACAAAATTTCACAGTTTTATGACGCTCCAGCAAAAAGTTACAGCATTTCAATATTGCAAACTTTGATAATTATATTACGCACAGTATAAAAGTTTGTGAATTTTTAAGTTGCAACAGTGTTTCATTTTTTACTCAAATGTAGCACTGTTATACCGATCTTTTAAATTGACAATAATAATTTATAGTCACAAAATTTGAAGGTATTATGACGCCCCAGTAAAAGTTACAGCATTTCAATATTGCAAACTTTGATAGTTATATTACGCACAGTATAAAAATTAGTGAATTTTGAAGTTGCATCAGTGTGTCATTTTTTACTTAAAGGTAGCACTGTTATACCGATATTTTAAAATGACAATAGTACTTTATTGTCACAAAATTTCACAGTTTTATGACGCTCCAGCAAAAAGTTACAGCATTTCAATATTGCAAACTTTGATAGTTATGTTACGCACAGTATAAAAGTTAGTGAACTTTGAAGTTGTATCATTGTTTCATTTTTTACTCAAGGGAAGCACTGTTATACCGATATCTCAAATTGACAATAGTACTTTATTGTCACAAAATTTCAAGTTTTTATGAAGCACCAGTAAAAAGTTACAGCTTTTCAATGTTGCAAACTTTTTTAGTTATATTACGCACAGTATAAAAGTTAGTGAATGTTGAAGTTGCTTCAGTGTTTCATTTTTTACTCAAAGGTAGCACTGTTATACCGATATTTTAAATTGACAATAGTTCTTTATTGTCACAAAATTTCAAGTTCTTATGACGCACCAGTAAAAAGTTACAGCATTTCAATGTTGCAAACTTTGATAGTTATATTACGCACAGTATAAAAGTTAGTGAATTTTTAAGTTGCATCAGTGTTTCTTTTTTACTCAAAGGTAGCACTGTTATACCGATATTTTAAATTGACAAGAGTACTTTATTGTCACAAAATTTCAAGTTCTTATGACGCACCAGTAAAAAGTTACAGCATTTCAATGTTGCAAACTTTGAAAGTTATATTACGCACAGTATAAAAGTTAGTGAATTTTTAAGTTGCATCAGTGTTTCATTTTTTATTCAAAGGTAGCACTGTTATACCGATATTTTAAATTGACAATAGTACTTTATTGTCACAAAATTTCAAGTTCTTATGATGCACCAGTAAAAAGTTACAGCATTTCAATGTTGCAAACTTTGATAATTATATTACGCACAGTATAAAAGTTAGTGAATTTTTAAGTTGCATCAGTGTTTCATTTTTTACTCAAAGGTAGCACTGTTATACCGATCTTTTAAATTGACAATAGTACTTTATGGTAACAAATATTGAAGGTATTATGACGCTCCAGTAAAAAGTTACAGCATTTCAATATTGCAAACTTTGATAGTTATATTACGCACAGTATAAAAGTTAGTGAACTTTGAAGTTGTATCAGTGTTTCATTTTTTACTCAAGGGAAGCACTGTTATGCCGATATTTTAAATTGACAAGAGTACTTTATTGTCACAAAATTTCAAGTTCTTATGACGCACCAGTAAAAAGTTACAGCATTTCAATGTTGCAAACTTTGATAGTTATATTACGCACAGTATAAAAGTTAGTGAATTTTTAAGTTGCATCAGTGGTTCATTTTTTACTCAAAGGTAGCACTGTTATACCGATCTTTTAAATTGACAATAGTACTTTATTGTCACAAAATTTCAAGTTCTTATGACGCACCAGTAAAAAGTTACAGCATTTCAATGTTGCAAACTTTGATAGTTATATTACGCACAGTATAAAAGTTACTGAATTTTTAAGTTGCTTCAGTGTTTCATTTTTTACTCAAAGGTAGCACTGTTATACCGATATTTTAAATTGACAATAGTTCTTTATTGTCACAAAATTTCAAGTTCTTATGACGCACCAGTAAAAAGTTACAGCATTTCAATGTTGCAAACTTTGATAGTTATATTACGCACAGTATAAAAGTTAGTGAATTTTTAAGTTGCATCAGTGTTTCATTTTTTACTCAAAGGTAGCACTGTTATACCGATATTTTAAATTGACAAGAGTACTTTATTGTCACAAAATTTCAAGTTCTTATGACGCACCAGTAAAAAGTTACAGCATTTCAATGTTGCAAACTTTGATAGTTATATTACGCACAGTATAAAAGTTAGTGAATTTTTAAGTTGCATCAGTGTTTCATTTTTTACTCAAAGGTAGCACTGTTATACCGATATTTTAAATTGACAATAGTACTTTATTGTCACAAAATTTCAAGTTCTTATGACGCACCAGTAAAAAGTTCCAGCATTTCAATGTTGCAAACTTTGATAGTTATATTACGCACAGTATAAAAGTTAGTGAATTTTTAAGTTGCATCAGTGTTTCATTTTTTACTCAAAGGTAGCACTGTTATACCGATATTTTAAATTGACAATAGTACTTTATGGTAACAAAATTTGAAGGTATTATGACGCTCCAGTAAAAAGTTACAGCATTTCAATATTGCAAACTTTGATAGTTATATTACGCACAGTATAAAAGTTAGTGAATTTTGAAGTTGCATCAGTGTTTCATTTTATACTCAAAGATAGCACTATTAAGATCGGTATAACAGTGCTACCTTTGAGTAAAAAATGAAACACTGATGCAACTTAAAAATTCACTAACTTTTATACTGTGCGTAATATAACTATCAAAGTTTGCAACATTGAAATGCTGTAACTTTTTACTGGTGCGTCATAAGAACTTGAAATTTTGTGACAATAAAGTACTATTGTCAATTTAAAATATCGGTATAACAGTGCTACCTTTGAATAAAAAATTAAACACTGATGCAACTTAAAAATTCACTAACTTTTATACTGTGCGTAATATAACTATCAAAGTTTGCAACATTGAAATGCTGTAACTTTTTACTGGTGCGTCATAAGAACTTGAAATTTTGTGACAATAAAGTACTCTTGTCAATTTAAAATATCGGTGTATTATGACGATCCAGTAAAAAGTTACAGCATTTCAATATTGCAAACTTTGATAGTTATATTACACACAGTGTAAAAATTAGTGAATTTTGAAGTTGCATCAGTGTTTCATTTTTTACTCAAATGTAGCACTGTTATACCGATATTTTAAATTGACAATAGTACTTTATTGTCACAAAATTTCAAGGTATTATGACGCTCCAGTAAAAAGTTACAGCATTTCAATATTGCAAACTTTGATAGTTATGTTACGCACAGTATAAAAGTTAGTGAACTTTGAAGTTGTATCATTGTTTAATTTTTTACTCAAGGGAAGCACTGTTATACCGATATCTCAAATTGACAGTAGTACTTTATTGTCACAAAATTTCAAGTTTTTATGAAGCACCAGTAAAAAGTTACAGCATTTCAATGTTGCAAACTTTTTTAGTTATATTACGCACAGTATAAAAGTTAGTGAAATTTGAAGTTACATCAGTGTTTCATTTTTTACTCAAAGGTAGCACTGTTATACCGATCTTTTAAATTGACAATAGTACTTTATGGCCACAAAATTTGAAGGTATTATGATGCTCCAGTAAAAAGTTACAGCATCTCCATATTGCAAACTTTGATAGTTATATTACGCACAGTATAAAAATTAGTGAACTTTGAAGTTGTATCAGTGTTTCATTTTTTACTCAAAGGTAGCACTGTTATACCGATATTTTAAATTGACAATAGTACTTTATTGTCATACAATTTGAAGGTTTTACGACGCACCATTAAAAAGGTTCCAGCATTTCAATGTTGAAAACTTTGATAGTTATATTACGCACAGTATAAAAGTTAGTCAACTTTGAAGTTACATCAGTGTTTTATTTTTTACTCAAGGGTAGCACTGTTATACCGATATTTCAAATTGATAATAGTACTTTATTGTCACAAAATTTCAAGATCTTATGACGCACCAGTACAAAGTTATAGCATTTCAATGTTGCAAACTTTGATAGTTATATTACGCACAGTATAAAATTTAGTGAATTTTGAAGTTGCATCAGTGTTTCATTTTTTACTCAAAGGTAGCACTGTTATACCGATATTTTAAATTGACAATAGTACTTTATGGTCACAAAATTTCAAGGTATTATGACGCTCCAGTAAAAAGTTACAGCATTTCAATGTTGCAAACTTTTTTAGTTATATTACGCACAGTATAAAAGCTAGTGAACTTTGAAGTTACATCAGTGTTTTATTTTTTACTCAAGGGTAGCACTGTTATGCCGATATTTGAAATTGACAATAGTACTTTATTGTCATACAAATTCAAGGTTTGACGACGCACCATTAAAAAGGTTCCAGCATTTCAATGTTGCAAACTTTGATAGTTATATTACGCACAGTATAAATGTTAGTGAATTTTGAAGTTTCATCAGTGTTTCATTTTTACTCAAGGGTAGCACTGTTATACCGATATTTCAAATTGACAAGAGTACTTTATTGTCACAAAATTTCAAGTTCTTATAACGCAGCAGTAAAAAGTTACAGCATTTCAATGTTGCAAACTTTGATAGTTATATTACGCACAGTATAATATTTAGTGAATTTTGAAGTTTCATCAGTGTGTCATTTTTATTCAAGGGTAGCATTGTTATGCCGATATTTCAAATTGACAAGAGTACTTTATTGTCACAAAATTTCAAGGTATTATGACGCCCAAGAAAAAAGTTACAGCATTTCAATTTTGCAAACTTTGATAATTATGTTACGCAAAGTATAAAAGTTAGTGAACTTTGAAGTTGTATCAGTGTTTCATTCTTTACTCAAGGGAAGCACTGTTATACCGATATTTCAAATTGACAAGAGTACTTTATTGTCACAAAATTTCAAGTTCTTATGACGCATCAGTAAATAGCTACAGCATTTCAATGTTGCAAACTTTGATAACTATATTACGCACAGTATAAAAGTTAGTGAATTTTGAAGTTTCATCAGTGTATCATTTTAACTCAACGGTAGCACTGTTATACCGATATTTCAAATTGACAATAGTAATTTATTGTCACAAAATTTAAAGGTATTATGACGCTCCAGTAAAAAGTTACAGCATTTCAATATTGCAAACTTTGATAGCTATGTTACGCACAGTATAAAAGTTAGTGAATTTTGAAGTTGCATCAGTGTTTCATTTTTTACCCAAAGGTAGGACTGTTATACCGAAATTTTAAATTGACAATAGTACTTTATGATCACAAAATTTGAAGGTATTATGACGCTCCAGTAAAAAGTTACAGCATTTCAATATTGCAAACTTTGATAGTTATATTACGCACAGTGTAAAAATTAGTGAATTTTGAAGTTGCATCAGTGTTTCATTTTTTACTCAAAGGTAGCACTGTTATACCGATATTTTAAATTGACAATAGTACTTCATTGTCACAAAATTTGAAGGTAATATGACGCTCCAGTAAAAAGTTACAGCATTTCAATATTGCAAACTTGGATAGCTATGTTACGCACAGTATAAAATTTAGTGAATTTTGAAGTTGCATCAGTGTCTCGTTTTTTACCCAAATGTAGCACTGTTATAGCGATATTTTAAATTGACAATAGTACTTTATTGTCACAAAATTTAAAAGTTTTATGACGCTCCAGCAAAAAGTTACAGCATTTCAATATTGCAAACTTTGATAGTTATGTTACGCACAGTATAAAAGTTAGTGAACTTTGAAATTGTATCATTGTTTCATTTTTTACTCAAGGGAAGCACTATTATACCGATATCTCAAATTGACAGTAGTACTTTATTGTCACAAAATTTCAAGTTTTTATGAAGCACCAGTAAAAAGTTACAGCATTTCAATATTGCAAACTTTTTTAGTTATATTTCGCACAGTATAAAAGTTAGTGAATTTTGAAGTTACATCAGTGTTTTATTTTTTAATCAAGGGTAGCACTGGTATGCCGATATTTGAAATTGACAATAGTACTTTATTGTAATAAAATTTCAAGTTCTTATGACGCACCAGTAAATAGTTATAGCATTTCAATGTTCCAAACTTTGATAGTTATATTACGCACAGTATAAAATTTAGTGAATTTTGAAGTTGCATCAGTGTTTCATTTTTTACTCAAAGGTAGCACTGTTATACCGATCTTTTAAATTGACAATAGTACTTTATGGTCACAAAATTTGAAGGTATTATGACGCTCCAGTAAAAAGTTACAGCATTTCAATATTGCAAACTTTGATAGCTATGTTACGCACATTATAAAAGTTAGTGAATTTTTAAGTTGCTTCAGTGTTTCATTTTTTACTCAAAATTAGCACTATTATACCGATATTTCAAATTGATAATAGTACTTTATTGTCACAAATTTCAAGATCTTATGACGCTGCAGTAAAAAGTTACAGCATTTCAATGTTGCAAACTTTTTTAGTTATATTACGCACAGTATAAAAGCTAGTGAACTTTGAAGTTACATCAGTGTTTTATTTTTTACTCAAGGGTGGCTCTGTTATGCCGATATTTGAAATTGACAATAGTACTTTATTGTCATACAATTTCAAGGTTTTACGACGCACCATTAAAAAGGTTCCAGCATTTCAATGTTGCAAACTTTGATAGTTATATTACGCACAGTATAAAAATTAGTGAACTTTGAAGTTGCATCTGTGTTTCATTTTTTACTCAAAGGTAGCACTGTTATACCGATATTTCAAATTGACAATAGTACTTTATGGTCACAAACTTTGAAGGTATTATGACGCTCCAGTAAAAAGCAACAGCATTTCAATGTTGCAAACTTTGATAGTTATATTACGCACAGTATAAAAGTTAGTGAATTTTGAAGTTTCATCAGTGTTTCATTTTTACTCAAGGGTAGCACTGTTATACCGATATTTTAAATTGACAATAGTACTTTATTGTCACAAAATTTCAAAGTATTATGACGCCCAAGTAAAAAGTTAGTGAATTAGCACTGTTATACCGATATTTTAAATTGACAATAGTACTTTATTGTCACAAAATTTCAAAGTATTATGACGCCCAAGTAAAAAGTTACAGCATTTCAATATTGCAAACTTCGATATTAATGTTTTTTTTTTTTTTTTTTTTTTTGTCGGAACAATCTAGTTAGCGCAGCACTCAGACAGAGTATATATCCATTGTACTGCACTTAAGGTTCCCTTTTACTCTGTTTTAAATCTACCCGACCTCCGAAGAAGTAGAAGTAGATCCTGTGGTGCCAAGGAGCCAAGTTGGTTACTCCTCAGCACATCAGTGCGAAAAATCCCGAACCTGATTCGAGCAAAGGCAGGGCAGACGCAAAGAAAATGGTCCGCCGTCTCGTCCTCCTCTCCACAGGCTGGGCACAGCGCACTGTCTGATATGCCAATCCTTTCCATGTGCCTAGCCCATAGAAAGTGCCCTGTCATCACGCCAACCAACAGCCTGCAGTCCCTCCTACCTAAAGATAGAAGGAACCGTGACCATCGGTCAGAGATAGCAGGTAGCATAATTTTCGTCCATCCGCAGCCTCTCTCAGTCCGCCATGCTCGCTTGTGGGTCGAAACAACCCACTTGTGTGCAGTGGCTTTGATGGCAGCGGAAGGGAGTGGTAGAACAGGCTCAGGGCCAATAAAAACAGCCTCGGAGCCCATCCTGGCCAAGGAGTCAGAGGTCTCGTTACCCGCAATGCCAGCGTGTCCCGGGACCCAAGTCAACGTCAGACTATTATGTTTTCCAACACAATTTAGCCTGGATTTGCAGGACCTGACTATCGTTGAAGTGGTGGTCGGACTATCCAAGGCCATGAGCGCAGCTTGGCTGTCACTGCAGACACAAATAAATTTGCTTTGCCACCTGTTTTCCACAACAAAGTCCATCGCCTCAAGTATCGCATACACCTCCGCCTGAAACACAGACGCATGCAGACAAAGGGCAAAGAACCGACGGGTCCCACAGGATTCCACGAAGACACCAGAACCTGAACCTTCTTCAGTCCTGGAGCCATCAGTGAAAATACGGCAGCAGTGTTTGCCGGGCTCTTTCTCGGGATCTAACCATGAACGAGCCTCTGGCAGCAACACATTGTACCGCTTTTCTAGTATGACGGTTGACGACATGGAGTCCGGGGGCATAGACAGGACTGCATAATCGATGTCAGTGCCTGCGCCGTCGTCCAACATCGAGCACACCCCATACCAGTGGCCACTATGTTTCACTCTGCAGATGGCCTTAATGGCCTCTCCGCGGATGAAGACATCTAGTGGCGGGAGATTCACCAAAGCATTAACTGCCGGGCCTGGAGTAGTCGGAAATGCTCCGGTACAACATATGGCCACAGCACGTTGTAGTTTTGATAGAGCTTTTTTGACCCCTACAAGAGAGAGTCTGCTCATCCAAACCATCGATGCATAGGTGATAATAGGTCTTACCATAGCTGTATAGATCCATAGGACCTTACTAGGGGAAAGACCCCATGTCTTACCAAATATACCCTTACACTGCCAAAAAACTGACAGTGCTTTGGATGTCTTCAGTTCGACATGTGTTTTCCAAAGAAGTTTGTTATCAAGGATGACTCCAAGATATTTGATTTCCTTGGATAGCTGGATAGTGACTCCTTTCAGTGTAGGCAGAATAAGTCCATCAAGCTTTCTCCTTCTGATAAAGAGGACAATACCAGTCTTGACAGGATTAGCCGATAGCCCATTCGCACTGCACCAAGTGTCAATCATATCCAGAGTTCTCTGCACCCTTCTGCAGACAATCATAAGGGATGGACCTGTCACAAGACAGCCAACATCATCCGCATATGCCTGAGCGTATACCCCCGAGTCATTAATGGCGTTAAGCAGGGGATCGATTACCATGCACCAGAGCAATGGAGACAGTACCCCACCTTGGGGACAGCCTCTATTAACCCCAGACGACACCAGCAAATCTTCCTCCGCCCGCACCGTTATGATTCTCTGGGCCAGCATTGAACGCATCCAGTTTACTAGGACCCGGTCTATGCCATGCCGCATAGCAGAGCCGCACATACTGTCGAAAGTAGCATTGTCATACGCATCCTCTATGTCCACAAAGACGCCTATTGCGTATTCGTTCCTGTCGATGGCTCGCTCTATCCTTCCAACAAGGTTTTGCAGAGCCGTCTCGCAGGATTTTCCGCTTTGATAGGCATGCTGAAATGGAGAGTGGATGCGTATTCAGAGACTCCCTACGCATGCGAAGCTCCACCAGCCGTTCTAAACTTTTTAGCATGAACGAGGTCATACTAATAGGTCTGAAGCTCTTGGGATTGGTGTAGTCGTCTCTTCCAACCTTAGGAATGAAGGCAACCCTCACCATCCTCCAAGAGCGTGGTACATAGGCCAGTGCGAGACATGCAGTGAAGATCTTCTTCAGTGCTGCCATCACCAGCTGAATGCCTTCCTTCAACACAATCGGATATATGCCATCCAGTCCGGGCGACTTGAAGTTGTCAAAGGATTTGATAGCAAATCCAATAGCAGTCTCATTCGCCACAGTTCTGGCGACATACCAATCATGTCGAGAGGGCGCAGCTGCCCTGACAACATTTCCGACTAAAGGTGGTTGTTGACGGGCTATGCTTACCTGATTTCCTGGAAAGTGTGACTCCAACAGCAAGCTGAGTGTCTCACTTTGCCTCTCCGTATAGGAGCCATCAGGTTTCCTGAGCGACCCCAGCTTACCGGTTTGGTCCTTTTTCAGGACTTTCACCAGTTTTGCCGTGTCACTCAGGGATTCGATATCACTGCAGAAGTCTCTAAAATAAGTCCTTTTCGAGTCCCGAATTAGCTTCTTGTAGTCCCTCTGAACACGTCGATATCGTTCCCAGTCCTCGTCAAGATTCGTCTTGAGGGCCCGGTTGAGAAGTTTTCTAGACTCACGCCTCAGCACCTGAAGCTCTCGGTTCCACCATGGAACAGGAGTCCGGCTAAGAGGAGGTCTAATTGGGCAGGCTAGCTCGAAGCAGTTTGTTAGAGCGGTGTTGAGATGCTCAACAGCCGCCTCAATGTTCTGCTCCTTGCGAAGTCTCAGTGGCGTCACGTGATTGCTACGCAGTGCCTCCCTGCACTTCGGCCAGTCTGTTTTTCTTGGGTTTCTGGTGGGCAATGGGATCTGCGCCCGCTCGCCACACTGAAACTCAATGTATCTGTGGTCCGAGCACGAGTCTTCGGCGAGGTCCCTCCAGTTGTTGATCGACCACCCCAGTCTTGGATTTGACAGGGTGACGTCAATTACCTCCTGCCTTCTCGTAGTCACAAAAGTAGGCTGCCTGCCTGTTCAGGCTCGAGGAGGCAATATACTCGAAAAGTCGAGAGCCCCGCTCATTGCACTTGCTGCTGCCCCAGATCGTATGCTGGGCATTAGCATCGCAGCAAAGAACCAGACCAAGACCGCGCCGCTCACAGAACCCTACGAGAGTAGCGACCTTCCCAGGTGGTGGCGCCTCCAAAGCATCGTAAGGAAAGTAAGCAGATGCAATCACAAACCTCGACCATCCGTCCATACTCTTAAAACTAATCTCTGCCGCAACTAGATCCTGACAACAGAATGCGTCAAGGCAGGTCGCTGCGAGATGGGATGATATTATAAGACCGGTCTAATCGAGTTTCTGTCATATAATATCGTGGCCCCTTTCAACAAGGCAAGGCCACAGAGGCGACCCCTAAAGACCCAGGGCTCTTGTACTGTTGTTATGTGAGGTGATGTGTGCAGCTGGGTGAGTCGTCTACTTAGGAGTACAGTAGCGGCTTAAGAATGCTGCAAGTTGATCTGAGTTACCGTCAAAGGACGATAGCTACGAGAATCGTCCGAGCCACTCATCTGGGAAAGACATCAAAGGTCACAGTCCCAAAAAAGAGACTCAGACGGCTCCCGTACCGAGAAACCATGACATGCCTCATCCATTCGCACCACAAGACTAGCACCTTCTTTACCATCCCGGTTGCTACCCCTGGTGTGCGAAAGAACTCTCCAAAGCCTCGTGTTGATGCCAGGGTTCTGAGCACGCAGACAAGAAAGGACATCTGTGGTCGTCAGATCGGGATCCGGAATCCAGCAGATGGCCTTCCTGAGGGACACGCCTGCTTCGCTATAGACCGCGAAGCGAGTGGTCTCCATGGGGGCACGTCCTTGACTCCACCCCTGAGCCAATCAAAGTTGGCCTGAGACGCGCACGACACATGTAGAGTGCCGTCCTTTGTCTCATAGCCCCTCGCATTAGCTTCAGGACCGGAGGAAATGATGCGACGCATCAGATGACCTTTGCAGTGTTTTATTTCTGCATCAGTTAGCTGATGGTCAGGCCCCAGCTTCCCATTCACCGCCATTGGTTGCGGGCCGTTAGCCTTCTCGCTGTACGATGGCTTGGCTTCACCTTTGGAAGTGCTTGGGCGAAAGTCCAGCTCACCACCCGCCACTGGCAGAGATTTCGCCGGGCAGATGGTTTTGCTGGATACGAGGGGCTGGGCAAGTTGCAGCTTATTTGCAACATTCTTCCCCGCCACATTAGCCGCCACCGAGGTTTCGCTCGTACCCTTTGGGGTCGTGGCGCCACCAGCAGTAAGAGCTGCAGGGCAGGTGGGAGTGCTGTTTTCAGCAACAATCTTCCGCCGCTTACCTCGCGAGCGAGCTTTCGGAGCGGTCAATCCCTCCGCAGGCTCGGTGCTTCCGTGGGTGTCACTTCCGCCGACCTGGGCCTTTTGGAGGGAGTCGACACAGAAGGGCCGGCAGAGCCACGTGAGGACTTCTCCTGCACGAGCCTATCAAGCCGCTTCTTTCTCTGTCTCCTCGCTTGAGTTCGCGTTACCCTAGAACCATTGGTAGGTCGTTCTGCCACCGTGGTGCCTTCCCGACGCAGGCCCTCTGGATCCAGGGTACGTTCCTCCGTCTCTGAAGAAGAAGAGATTGCGGTAACAATCCCCGTCTCCTCCAGGATGCGCTCTCGCTGATAAAGGCGAGAGACTCTAGCGATGGTTGGGACCTCCAGAATCCGTGCCCCTGCCGCCGAAGCGGGTGGATTTCCACATGCGTGGGTTCTACCTGGAGAAATAAATCTTTTGTTGTCCATCGCCAGACAGTGGTTTTAGTTCGGGACTCCTCCCTAGCCAGTTTGGTCCGCGGATGGTACCCATTCTCTATACCATCATTGTGATAGACAGACATCCATAACTCTCGCCCCTCCTACGAGGTTCAGAAGTAATGTCATTTGCCTACCAAAGGTCCCCCTATCCGCCACCTGGGGACGCGTCCGATGGGATGTCAGGCAAATCCAACACGGACTTAGTTATGTTACGCACAGTATAAAAGTTAGTGAACTTTGAAGTTGTATCATTGTTTCATTTTTACTCAAGGGTAGCACTGTTATACCGATATTTCAAATTGACAAGAGTACTTTATTATCACAAAATTACAATTTGTTAAGAAGCACCAGTAAAAAGTTACAGCATTTCAATGTTGCAAACTTTTTTAGTTATATTACGCACAGTATAAAAGTTAGTGAACTTTGAAGTTACATCAGTGTTTTATTTTTTACTCAAGGGTAGCACTGTTATGCCGATATTTGAAATTGACAATAGTACTTTATTGTCATAAAATTTCAAGGTTTTGCGACGCACCATTAAAAACGTTCCAGCATTTCACTGTTGCAAACTTTGATAGTTATATTACGCACAGTATAAAAGTTTGTGAATTTTTAAGTTGCATCAGTGTTTCATTCTTTACTCAAGGAAGCACTGTTATACCGATATTTCAAATTGACAAGAGTACTTTATTGTCACAAAGTTTCAAGTTCTTATGACGCACCAGTAAATAGTTACAGCATTTCAATGTTGCAAACTTTTTTAGTTATATTACGCACAGTATAAAAGTTAGTGAATTTTGAAGTTACATCAGTGTTTTATTTTTTAATCAAGGGTATCACTGGTATCCCGATATTTGAAATTGACAATAGTACTTTATTGTAATAAAATTTCAAGGTCTTATGACGCACCAGTAAAAAGTTATAGCATTTCAATGTTCCAAACTTTGATAGTTATATTACGCACAGTATAAAATTTTGTGAATTTTGAAGTTGCATCAGTGTTTCTTTTTATTACTCAAAGGTAGCACTGTTATACCGATCTTTTAAATTGACAATAGTACTTTATGGTCACAAAATTTGAAGGTATTATGACGCTCCAGTACAAAGTTATAGCATTTCAATATTGCAAACTTTGATAGCTATGTTACGCACATTATAAAAGTTAGTGAAATTTTAAGTTGCTTCAGTGTTTCATTTTTTACTGAAAATTAGCACTATTATACCGATATTTCAAATTGATAATAGTGCTTAATTGTCACAAAATTTCAAGATCTTATGACGCATCAGTAAAAAGTTATAGCATTTCAATGTTGCAAACTTTGATATTTATATTACGCACAGTATAAAATTTAGTGAATTTTGAAGGTGCTTAAGTGTTTCATTTTTTACTCAAAGGTAGCACTATTATACCGATATTTTAAATTAACAATACTACTTTATGGTCACAAAGTTTCAAGGTATTTTGACGCTCCAGTAAAAAGGTACAGCATTTCAATGTTGCAAACTTTTTTATTTATATTACGCACAGTATAAAAGCTAGTGAACTTTGAAGTTACATCAGTGTCTTATTTTTTACTCAAGGGTAGCACTGTTATGCCGATATTTAAAATTGACAATAGTACTTTATGGTCACAAAATTTGAAGGTATTATGACGCTCCAGTAAAAAGTTAATGCATTTCAATGTTGCAAACTTTGATAGTTATGTTACGCACAGCATAAAAGTTAGTGAACTTTGAAGTTGTATCATCTTTTCATTTTTTACTCAAGGGAAGCACTGTTATACCGATATCTCAAACTGACAATAGTACTTTATTGTGACAAAATTTCAAGTTTTTATGAAGCACCAGTAAAAAGTTACAGCATTTCAATGTTGCAAACTTTTTTAGTTATATAACGCACAGTATAAAAGTTAGTGAATTTTGAAGTTACATCAGTGTTTTATTTTTTAATCAAGGGTAGCACTGTTATGCCGATATTTGAAATTGACAATAGTACTTTATTGTAATAAGATTTCAAGGTCTTATGACGCACCAGTAAAAAGTTATAGCATTTCAATGTTCGAAACTTGATAGTTATATTACACACAGTATAAAATTTAGTGAATTTTGAAGTTGTGATCAGTGTTTCATTTTTTACTCAAAGGTAGCACTGTTATACCGATCTTTTAAATTGACAATAGTACTTTATGGTCACAAAATTCGAAGGTATTATGACACTCCAGTAAAAAGTTACAGTATTTCAATATTGCAAACTTTGATAGCTATATTACGCACAGTATAAAAATTAGTGAATTTTGAAGTTGCATCAGTGTTTCATTTTTTACTCAAAGGTAGCACTGTTATACCGATATTTTAAATTGACAATAGTAATTTATTGTCACAAAATTTAAAGGTATTATGACGCTCCAGTAAAAAGTTACAGCATTTCAATATTGCAAACTTTGATAGCACTGTTATACCGATATTTTAAATTGACAATAGTACTTTATTGTCACAAAATTTCAAGGTATTATGATGCTCCAGTAAAAAGTTACAGCATTTCAATATTACTAAAAAGTTACATCATTTCAATATTGCAAACTTTGATAGTTATATTACGCACAGTATAAAAATTAGTGAATTTTGAAGTTGCATCAGTGTTTCATTTTTTACTCAATGGTAGCACTGTTATACCGATATTTTAAATTGACAATAGTACTTAATTGTCACAAAATTTCAAGGTATTATGACGCTCCAGTAAAAAGTTACAGCATTTCAATATTGCAAACTTTGATAGCTATGTTACGCACAGTATAAAAGTTAGTGAACTTTGAAGTTGTATCATTGTTTCATTTTTTACTCAAGGGTAGCACTGTTATACCGATATCTCAAACTGACAATAGTACTTTATTGTCACAAAATTTCAATTTGTTATGAAGCACCAGTAAAAAGTTACAGCATTTCAATGTTGCAAACTTTTTTAGTTATATTACGCACAGTATAAAAGTTAGTGAACTTTGAAGTTACATCAGTGTTTTATTTTTTACTCAAGGGTAGCACTGTTATGCCGATATTTGAAATTGACAAATAGAACTTTATTGTCATAAAATTTCAAGGTTTTGCGACGCACCATTCAAAACGTTCCAGCATTTCAATGTTGCAAACTTTGATAATTATATTACGCACAGTATAAAAGTTTGTGAATTTTTAAGTTGCATCAGTGTTTCATTCTTTACTCAAGGGAAGCACTGTTATACCGATATTTCAAATTGACAAGAGTACTTTATTGTCACAAAGTTTCAAGTTCTTATGATGCACCAGTAAAGAGTTACAGCATTTCAATGTTGCAAACTTTTTTAGTTATATTACGCACAGTATAAAAGTTAGTGAATTTTGAAGTTACATCAGTGTTTTATTTTTTAATCAAGGGTATCACTGGTATCCCGATATTTGAAATTGACAATAGTACTTTATTGTAATAAAATTTCAAGGTCTTATGACGCACCAGTAAAAAGTTATAGCATTTCAATGTTCCAAACTTTGATAGTTATATTACGCACAGTATAAAATTTTGTGAATTTTGAAGTTGCATCAGTGTTTCTTTTTATTACTCAAAGGTAGCACTGTTATACCGATCTTTTAAATTGACAATAGTACTTTATGGTTACAAAATTTGAAGGTATTATGACGCTCCAGTACAAAGTTATAGCATTTCAATATTGCAAACTTTGATAGCTATGTTACGCACATTATAAAAGTTAGTGAAATTTTAAGTTGCTTCAGTGTTTCATTTTTTACTGAAAATTAGCACTATTATACCGATATTTCAAATTGATAATAGTGCTTAATTGTCACAAAATTTCAAGATCTTATGACGCATCAGTAAAAAGTTATAGCATTTCAATGTTGCAAACTTTGATAGTTATATTACGCACAGTATAAAATTTAGTGAATTTTGAAGGTGCTTAAGTGTTTCATTTTTTACTCAAAGGTAGCACTATTACACCGATATTTTAAATTAACAATAGTACTTTATGGCCACAAAGTTTCAAGGTATTTTGACGCTCCAGTAAAAAGTTACAGCATTTCAATGTTGCAAACTTTTTTATTTATATTACGCACAGTATAAAAGCTAGTGAAATTTGAAGTTACATCAGTGCCTTATTTTTTACTCAAGGGTAGCACTGTTATGCCGATATTTAAAATTGACAATAGTACTTTATGGTCACAAAATTTGAAGGTATTATGACGCTCCAGTAAAAAGTTAATGCATTTCAATGTTGCAAACTTTGATAGTTATGTTACGCACAGCATAAAAGTTAGTGAACTTTGAAGTTGTATCATCTTTTCATTTTTTACTCAAGGGAAGCACTGTTATACCGATATCTCAAACTGACAATAGTACTTTATTGTGACAAAATTTCAAGTTTTTATGAAGCACCAGTAAAAAGTTACAGCATTTCAATGTTGCAAACTTTTTTAGTTATATAACGCACAGTATAAAAGTTAGTGAATTTTGAAGTTACATCAGTGTTTTATTTTTTAATCAAGGGTAGCACTGTTATGCCGATATTTGAAATTGACAATAGTACTTTATTGTAATAAGATTTCAAGGTCTTATGACGCACCAGTAAAAAGTTATAGCATTTCAATGTTCGAAACTTGATAGTTATATTACACACAGTATAAAATTTAGTGAATTTTGAAGTTGTGATCAGTGTTTCATTTTTTACTCAAAGGTAGCACTGTTATACCGATCTTTTAAATTGACAATAGTACTTTATGGTCACAAAATTCGAAGGTATTATGACACTCCAGTAAAAAGTTACAGTATTTCAATATTGCAAACTTTGATAGCTATATTACGCACAGTATAAAAATTAGAGAATTTTGAAGTTGCATCAGTGTTTCATTTTTTACTCAAAGGTAGCACTGTTATACCGATATTTTAAATTGACAATAGTAATTTATTGTCACAAAATTTAAAGGTATTATGACGCTCCAGTAAAAAGTTACAGCATTTCAATATTGCAAACTTTGATAGCACTGTTATACCGATATTTTAAATTGACAATAGTACTTTATTGTCACAAAATTTCAAGGTATTATGATGCTCCAGTAAAAAGTTACAGCATTTCAATATTACTAAAAAGTTACATCATTTCAATATTGCAAACTTTGATAGTTATATTACGCACAGTATAAAAATTAGTGAATTTTGAAGTTGCATCAGTGTTTCATTTTTTACTCAATGGTAGCACTGTTATACCGATATTTTAAATTGACAATAGTACTTAATTGTCACAAAATTTCAAGGTATTATGACGCTCCAGTAAAAAGTTACAGCATTTCAATATTGCAAACTTTGATAGCTATGTTACGCACAGTATAAAAGTTAGTGAACTTTGAAGTTACATCAGTGTTTTATTTTTTACTCAAGGGTAGCACTGTTATGCCGATATTTGAAATTGACAAATAGAACTTTATTGTCATAAAATTTCAAGGTTTTGCGACGCACCATTCAAAACGTTCCAGCATTTCAATGTTGCAAACTTTGATAATTATATTACGCACAGTATAAAAGTTTGTGAACTTTTAAGTTGCATCAGTGTTTCATTCTTTACTCAAGGGAAGCACTGTTATACCGATATTTCAAATTGACAAGAGTACTTTATTGTCACAAAGTTTCAAGTTCTTATGATGCACCAGTAAAGAGTTACACCATTTCAATGTTGCAAACTTTGATAGTTATATTACGCACAGTATAAAAGTTAGTTAATTTTGAAGTTTCATCAGTGTTTCAATTTTACTCAACGGTAGCACTGTTATACCGATATTTCAAATTGACAATAGTAATTTATTGTCACAAAATTTAAAGGTATTATGACACTCCAGTAAAAAGTTACAGCATTTCATTATTGCAAACTTTGATAGCACTGTTATACCGATATTTTAAATTGACAATAGTACTTTATTGTCACAAAATTTCAAGGTATTATGATGCTCCAGTAAAAAGTTACAGCAGTTCAATATTACTAAAAAGTTACATCATTTCAATATTGCAAACTTTGATAGTTATATTACGCACAGTATAAAAATTAGTGAATTTTGAAGTTGCATCAGTGTTTCATTTTTTACTCAAAGGTAGCACTGTTATACCGATATTTTAAATTGACAATAGTAATTTATTGTCACAAAATTTAAAGGTATTATGACGCTCCAGTAAAAAGTTACAGCATTTCAATATTGCAAACTTTGATAGCACTGTTATACCGATATTTTAAATTGACAATAGTACTTTATTGTCACAAAATTTCAAGGTATTATGATGCTCCAGTAAAAAGTTACAGCATTTCAATATTACTAAAAAGTTACATCATTTCAATATTGCAAACTTTGATAGTTATATTACGCACAGTATAAAAATTAGTGAATTTTGAAGTTGCATCAGTGTTTCATTTTTTACTCAATGGTAGCACTGTTATACCGATATTTTAAATTGACAATAGTACTTAATTGTCACAAAATTTCAAGGTATTATGACGCTCCAGTAAAAAGTTACAGCATTTCAATATTGCAAACTTTGATAGCTATGTTACGCACAGTATAAAAGTTAGTGAACTTTGAAGTTGTATCATTGTTTCATTTTTTACTCAAGGGTAGCACTGTTATACCGATATCTCAAACTGACAATAGTACTTTATTGTCACAAAATTTCAATTTGTTATGAAGCACCAGTAAAAAGTTACAGCATTTCAATGTTGCAAACTTTTTTAGTTATATTACGCACAGTATAAAAGTTAGTGAACTTTGAAGTTACATCAGTGTTTTATTTTTTACTCAAGGGTAGCACTGTTATGCCGATATTTGAAATTGACAAATAGAACTTTATTGTCATAAAATTTCAAGGTTTTGCGACGCACCATTCAAAACGTTCCAGCATTTCAATGTTGCAAACTTTGATAATTATATTACGCACAGTATAAAAGTTTGTGAATTTTTAAGTTGCATCAGTGTTTCATTCTTTACTCAAGGGAAGCACTGTTATACCGATATTTCAAATTGACAAGAGTACTTTATTGTCACAAAGTTTCAAGTTCTTATGATGCACCAGTAAAGAGTTACAGCATTTCAATGTTGCAAACTTTTTTAGTTATATTACGCACAGTATAAAAGTTAGTGAATTTTGAAGTTACATCAGTGTTTTATTTTTTAATCAAGGGTATCACTGGTATCCCGATATTTGAAATTGACAATAGTACTTTATTGTAATAAAATTTCAAGGTCTTATGACGCACCAGTAAAAAGTTATAGCATTTCAATGTTCCAAACTTTGATAGTTATATTACGCACAGTATAAAATTTTGTGAATTTTGAAGTTGCATCAGTATTTCTTTTTATTACTCAAAGGTAGCACTGTTATACCGATCTTTTAAATTGACAATAGTACTTTATGGTCACAAAATTTGAAGGTATTATGACGCTCCAGTACAAAGTTATAGCATTTCAATATTGCAAACTTTGATAGCTATGTTACGCATATTATAAAAGTTAGTGAAATTTTAAGTTGCTTCAGTGTTTCATTTTTTACTGAAAATTAGCACTATTATACCGATATTTCAAATTGATAATAGTGCTTAATTGTCACAAAATTTCAAGATCTTATGACGCATCAGTAAAAAGTTATAGCATTTCAATGTTGCAAACTTTGATAGTTATATTACGCACAGTATAAAATTTAGTGAATTTTGAAGGTGCTTAAGTGTTTCATTTTTTACTCAAAGGTAGCACTATTATACCGATATTTTAAATTAACAATAGTACTTTATGGTCACAAAGTTTCAAGGTATTTTGACGCTCCAGTAAAAAGTTATAGCATTTCAATGTTCGAAACTTGATAGTTATATTACACACAGTATAAAATTTAGTGAATTTTGAAGTTGTGATCAGTGTTTCATTTTTTACTCAAAGGTAGCACTGTTATACCGATCTTTTAAATTGACAATAGTACTTTATGGTCACAAAATTCGAAGGTATTATGACACTCCAGTAAAAAGTTACAGTATTTCAATATTGCAAACTTTGATAGCACTGTTATACCGATATTTTAAATTGACAATAGTACTTTATTGTCACAAAATTTCAAGGTATTATGATGCTCCAGTAAAAAGTTACAGCATTTCAATATTACTAAAAAGTTACATCATTTCAATATTGCAAACTTTGATAGTTATATTACGCACAGTATAAAAATTAGTGAATTTTGAAATTGCATCAGTGTTTCATTTTTTACTCAATGGTAGCACTGTTATACCGATATTTTAAATTGACAATAGTACTTAATTGTCACAAAATTTCAAGGTATTATGACGCTCCAGTAAAAAGTTACAGCATTTCAATATTGCAAACTTTGATAGCTATGTTACGCACAGTATAAAAGTTAGTGAACTTTGAAGTTACATCAGTGTTTTATTTTTTACTCAAGGGTAGCACTGTTATGCCGATATTTGAAATTGACAAATAGAACTTTATTGTCATAAAATTTCAAGGTTTTGCGACGCACCATTCAAAACGTTCCAGCATTTCAATGTTGCAAACTTTGATAATTATATTACGCACAGTATAAAAGTTTGTGAATTTTTAAGTTGCATCAGTGTTTCATGCTTTACTCAAGGGAAGCACTGTTATACCGATATTTCAAATTGACAAGAGTACTTTATTGTCACAAAGTTTCAAGTTCTTATGATGCACCAGTAAAGAGTTACACCATTTCAATGTTGCAAACTTTGATAGTTATATTACGCACAGTATAAAAGTTAGTGAATTTTGAAGTTTCATCAGTGTTTCAATTTTACTCAACGGTAGCACTGTTATACCGATATTTCAAATTGACAATAGTAATTTATTGTCACAAAATTTAAAGGTATTATGACACTCCAGTAAAAAGTTACAGCATTTCATTATTGCAAACTTTGATAGCTATGTTACGCACAGTATAAAAGTTAGTGAATTTTGAAGTTGCATCAGTGTTTCATTTTTTACCCAAAGGTAGCACTGTTATACCGATATTTTAAATTGACAATAGTACTTTATTGTCATAAAATTTCAAAGTATTATGATGCTCCAGTAAAAAGTTACAGCATTTCAATATTGCAAACTTTGATAGCACTGTTATACCGATATTTTAAATTGACAATAGTACTTTATTGTCACAAAATTTCAAGGTATTATGATGCTCCAGTAAAAAGTTACAGCATTTCAATATTGCAAACTTTGATAGTTATGTTACGCACAGTATAAAAGTTAGTGAATTTGAAGTTGTATCATTGTTTCATTTTTTACTCAAGGGAAGTACTGTTATACCGATATTTCAAATTGACAATAGTACTTTATTGTCACAAAATTTCAAGGTATTATGACGCCCAAGTAAACAGTTACAGCATTTCAATATTGCAAACTTTGATAGTTATGTTACGCACAGCATAAAAGTTAGTGAACTTTGAAGTTGTATCATTGTTTCATTTTTTACTCAAGGGAAGCACTATTATACCGATATCTCAAATTGACAATAGTACTTTATTGTCACAAAATTTCAAGTTTTTATGAAGCACCAGTAAAAAGTTACAGCATTTCAATGTTGCAATCTTTTTTAGTTATATTACGCACAGTATAAAAGTTAGTGCATTTTTAAGTTGCTTCAGTGTTTCATTTTTTACTCAAGGGAAGCACTGTTATACCGATATTTTAAATTGACAATAGTACTTTATTGTAATAAAATTCCAAGGTCTTATGACGCACCAGTAAAAAGTTATAGCATTTCAATGTTCCAAACTTTGATATTTATATAACGCACAGTATAAAATTTAGTGAATTTTGAAGTTGCATCAGTGTTTCATTTTTTACCCAAAGGTAGCACTGTTATACCGATATTTTAAATTGACAATAGTACTTTATTGTTACAAAATTTCAAGGTATTATGACGTCCAAGTAAAAAGTTACAGCATTTCAATATTGCAAACTTTGATAGTTATATTACGCACAGTATAAAAGTTTGTGAATTTTTAAGTTGCATCAGTGTTTCATTTTTTACTCAAAGGTAGCACTGTTATACCGATCTTTTAAATTGACAATAGTACTTTATGGTCACAAAATTTGAAGGTATTATGACACTCCAGTAAAAAGTTACAGTATTTCAATATTGCAAACTTTGATAGTTATATTACGCACAGTATAAAAATTAGTGAATTTTGAATTTGCATCAGTGTTTCATTTTTTACTCAAAGGTAGCACTGTTATACCGATATTTTAAATTGACAATAGTAATTTATTGTCACAAAAATTAAAGGTATTATGACGCTCCAGTAAAAAGTTACAGCATTTCAATATTGCAAACTTTGATAGCACTGTTATACCGATATTTTAAATTGACAATAGTACTTTATTGTCACAAAATTTCAAGGTATTATGATGTTCCAGTAAAAAGTTACAGCATTTCAATATTGCAAACTTTGATAGTTATATTACGCACAGTATAAAAATTAGAGAATTTTGAAGTTGCATCAGTGTTTCATTTTTTACTCAATGGTAGCACTGTTATACCGATATTTCAAATTGACAATAGTAATTTATTGTCACAAAATTTAAAGGTATTATGACACTCCAGTAAAAAGTTACAGCATTTCATTATTGCAAACTTTGATAGCTATGTTACGCACAGTATAAAAGTTAGTGAATTTTGAAGTTGCATCAGTGTTTCATTTTTTACCCAAAGGTAACACTGTTATACCGATATTTTAAATTGACAATAGTACCTTATTGTCAGAAAATTTCAAAGTATTATGATGCTCCAGTAAAAAGTTACAGCATTTCAATATTGCAAACTTTGATAGCACTGTTATACCGATATTTTAAATTGACAATAGTACTTTATTGTCGCAAAATTTCAAGGTATTATGATGCTCCAGTAAAAAGTTACAGCATTTCAATATTGCAAACTTTGATAGTTATGTTACGCACAGTATAAAAGTTAGTGAATTTGAAGTTGTATCATTGTTTCATTTTTTACTCAAGGGAAGCACTGTTATACCGATATTTCAAATTGACAATAGTACTTTATTGTCACAAAATTTCAAGGTATTATGACGCCCAAGAAAACAGTTACAGCATTTCAATATTGCAAACTTTGATAGTTATGTTACGCACAGTATAAAAGTTAGTGAACTTTGAAGTTGTATCATTGTTTCATTTTTTACTCAAGGGAAGCACTGTTATACCGATATCTCAAATTGACAATAGTACTTTATTGTCACAAAATTTCAAGTTTTTATGAAGCACCAGTAAAAAGTTACAGCATTTCAATGTTGCAATCTTTTTTAGTTATATTACGCACAGTATAAAAGTTAGTGCATTTTTAAGTTGCTTCAGTGTTTCATTTTTTACTCAAGGGAAGCACTGTTATACCGATATTTTAAATTGACAATAGTACTTTATTGTAATAAAATTCCAAGGTCTTATGACGCACCAGTAAAAAGTTATAGCATTTCAATGTTCCAAACTTTGATATTTATATAACGCACAGTATAAAATTTAGTGAATTTTGAAGTTGCATCAGTGTTTCATTTTTTACTCAAAGGTAGCATTGCTATACCGATCTTTTAAATTAACAATAGTACTTTATGGTCACAAAATTTGAAGGTATTATGACGCTCCAGTAAAAAGTTACAGCATTTCAATATTGCAAACTTTGATAGTTATATTACGCACAGTATAAAAATTAGTGAATTTTGAAGTTGCATCTGTGTTTCATTTTTTACTCAAAGGTAGCACTGTTATACCGATATTTTAAATTGACAATAGTACTTTATTGTTACAAAATTTCAAGGTATTATGACGTCCAAGTAAAAAGTTACAGCATTTCAATATTGCAAACTTTTATAGCTATGTTACGCACAGTATAAAGGTTAGTGAATTTTTAAGTTGCTTCAGTGTTTCATTTTTTACTCAAAGGTAGCACTGTTATACCGATCTTTTAAATTGACAATAGTACTTTATGATCACAAAATTTGAAGGTATTATGACACTCCAGTAAAAAGTTACAGTATTTCAATATTGCAAACTTTGATAGTTATATTACGCACAGTATAAAAATTAGTGAATTTTGAATTTGCATCAGTGTTTCATTTTTTACTCAAAGGTAGCACTGTTATACCGATATTTTAAATTGACAATAGTAATTTATTGTCACAAAAATTAAAGGTATTATGACGCTCCAGTAAAAAGTTACAGCATTTCAATATTGCAAACTTTGATAGCACTGTTATACCGATATTTTAAATTGACAATAGTACTTTATTGTCACAAAATTTCAAGGTATTATGATGTTCCAGTAAAAAGTTACAGCATTTAAATATTGCAAACTTTGATAGTTATATTACGCACAGTATAAAAATTAGTGAATTTTGAGGTTGCATCAGTGTTTCATTTTTTACTCAATGGCAGCACTGTTATACCGATATTTCAAACTGACAAGAGTACTTTATTGTCACAAAATTTCAAGGTATTATGACGCTCCAGTAAAAAGTTACAGCATTTCAATATTGCAAACTTTGATAGCTATGTTACGCACAGTATAAAAGTTAGTGAATTTTGAAGTTGCTTCAGTGTTTCATTTTTTACCCTAAGGTAGCACTGTTATACCGATATTTTAAATTGACAATAGTACTTTATTGTCACAAAATTTCAAGGTATTATGACGCCCAAGTAAAAAGTTACAGCATTTCAATATTGCAAACTTTGATAGTTATGTTACGCACAGTATAAAAGTTAGTGAACTTTGAAGTTGTATCATTGTTTCATTTTTTACTCAAGGGTAGCACTGTTATACCGATTTTTCAAATTGATAAGAGTGCTTTATTGTCACAAAGATTCAAGTTCTTATGACGCACCAGTAAATAGTTACACCATTTCAATGTTGCAAACTTTGATGGTTATATTACGCACAGTATAAAAGTTAGTGAATTTTGAAGTTTCATCAGTGTTTCAATTTTACTCAACCGTAGCACTGTTATACCGATATTTCAAATTGACAATAGTAATTTATTGTCACAAAATTAAAAGGTATTATGACACTCCAGTAAAAAGTTACAGCATTTCAATATTGCAAACTTTGATAGCTATGTTACGCACAGTATAAAAGTTAGTGAATTTTGAAGTTGCATCAGTGTTTCATTTTTTACCCAAAGGTAGCACTGTTATACCGATATTTTAAATTGACAATAGTACTTTATTGTCACAAAATTTCAAAGTATTATGATGCTCCAGTAAAAAGTTACAGCATTTCAATATTGCAAACTTTGATAGCACTGTTATACCGATATTTTAAATTGACAATAGTACTTTATTGTCACAAAATTTCAAGGTATTATGATGTTCCAGTAAAAAGTTACAGCATTTCAATATTGCAAACTTTGATAGTTATGTTACGCACAGTATAAAAGTTAGTGAACTTTGAAGTTGTATCATTGTTTCATTTTTTACTCAATGGAAGCACTGTTATACCGATATCTCAAACTGACAATAGTACTTTATTGTCACAAAATTTCAAGTTTTTATGAAGCACCAGTAAAAACTTACAGCATTTCAATGTTGCAAACTTTTTTAGTTATATTACGCACAGTATAAAAGTTAGTGAATTTTGAAGTTACATCAGTGTTTTATTTTTTAATCAAGGGTAGCACTGTTATGCCGATATTTGAAATTGACAATAGTACTTTATTGTAATAAAATTTCAAGGTCTTATGACGCACCAGTAAAAAGTTATAGCATTTCAATGTTCCAAACCTTGATAGTTATATTACGCACAGTATAAAATTTAGTGAATTTTGAAGTTGCATCAGTGTTTCATTTTTTACTCAAAGGTAGCACTGTTATACCGATCATTTAAATTGACAATAGTACTTTATGGTCACAAAATTTGAAGGTATTATGACGTTCCAGTAAAAAGTTACAGCATTTCAATATTGCAAACTTTGATAGTTATATTACGCACAGTATAAAAATTAGTGAATTTTGAAGTTGCATCAGTGTTTCATTTTTTACTCAATGGTAGCACTGTTATACCGATATTTTAAATTGACAATAGTATTTAATTGTCACAAAATTTCAAGGTATTATGACGCTCCAGTAAAAAGTTACAGCATTTCAATATTGCAAACTTTGATAGTTATGTTACGCACAGTATAAAAGTTAGTGAATTTTGAAGTTGTATCATTGTTTCATTTTTTACTCAAGGGTAGCACTGTTATACCGATATTTCAAATTGATAAGAGTACTTTATTGTCACAAAGTTTCAAGTTCTTATGACGCACCAGTAAATAGTTACAGCATTTCAATGTTGCAAACTTTGATAGTTATATTACGCACAGTATAAAAGTTAGTGAATTTTGAAGTTTCATCAGTGTTTCAATTTTACTCAACGGTAGCACTGCTATACCGATATTTCAAATTGACAATAGTAATTTATTGTCACAAAATTAAAAGGTATTATGACACTCCAGTAAAAAGTTACAGCATTTCAATATTGCAAACTTTGATAGCTATGTTACGCACAGTATAAAAGTTAGTGAATTTTGAAGTTGCTTCAGTGTTTCATTTTTTACCCTAAGGTAGCACTGTTATACCGATATTTTAAATTGACAATAGTACTTTATTGTCACAAAATTTCAAGGTATTATGACGCCCAAGTAAAAAGTTACAGCATTTCAATATTGCAAACTTTGATAGTTATGTTACGCACAGTATAAAAGTTAGTGAATTTGAAGTTGTATCATTGTTTCATTTTTTACTCAAGGGAAGCACTGTTATACCGATATCTCAAACTGACAATAGTACTTTATTGTCACAAAATTTCAAGTTTTTATGAAGCACCAGTAAAAAGTTACAGCATTTCAATGTTGCAAACTTTTTTAGTTATATTACGCACAGTATAAAAGTTAGTGAATTTTGAAGTTACATCAGTGTTTTATTTTTTAATCAAGGGTAGCACTGTTATGCCGATATTTGAAATTGACAATAGTACTTTATTGTAATAAAATTTCAAGGTCTTATGACACACCAGTAAAAAGTTATAGCATTTCAATGTTCCAAACTTTGATAGTTATATTACGCACAGTATAAAATTTAGTGAATTTTGAATTTGCATCAGTGTTTCATTTTTTACTCAAAGGTAGCACTGTTATACCGATCTTTTAAATTGACAGTAGTGCTTTATGGTCTCAAAATTTTATGGTATTATGACGCTCCAGTAAAAAGTTACAGCATTTCAATATTGCAAACTTTGATAGTTATATTACGCACAGTATAAAAATTAGTGAATTTTGAAGTTGCATCAGTGTTTCATTTTTTACTCAAAGGTAGCACTGTTATACCGATATTTTAAATTGACAATAGTACTTAATTGTCACAAAATTTCAAGGTATTATGACGCTCCAGTAAAAAGTTACAGCATTTCAATATTGCAAACTTTGATAGCTATGTTACGCACAGTATAAAAGTTAGTGAATTTTGAAGTTGCATCAGTGTTTCATTTTTTACCCAAAGGTAGCACTGTTTACCGATATTTTAAATTGACAATAGTACTTTATTGTCACAAAATTTCAAAGTATTATGATGCTCCAGTAAAAAGTTACAGCATTTCAATATTGCAAACTTTGATAGCACTGTTATACCGATATTTTAAATTGACAATAGTACTTTATTGTCACAAAATTTCAAGGTATTATGATGCTCCAGTAAAAAGTTACAGCATTTCAATATTGCAAACTTTGATAGTTATGTTACGCACAGTATAAAAGTTAGTGAATTTGAAGTTGTATCATTGTTTCATTTTTTACTCAAGGGAAGCACTGTTATACCGATATCTCAAACGCACAGTATAAAAGTTAGTGAATTTTGAAGTTGCATCAGTGTTTCATTTTTTACCCAAAGGTAGCACTGTTATACCGATATTTTAAATTGACAATAGTACTTTATTGTCACAAAATTTCAAGGTATTATGACGCTCAAGTAAAAAGTTACAGCATTTCAATATTGCAAACTTTGATATTTATGTTACGCACAGTATAAAAGTTAGTGAATTTTGAAGTTGTATCATTGTTTCATTTTTTACTCAAGGGTAGCACTGTTATACCGATATTTCAAATTGATAAGAGTACTTTATTGTCACAAAATTTCAAAGTATTATGATGCTCCAGTAAAAAGTTACAGCATTTCAATATTGCAAACTTTGATAGCACTGTTATACCGATATTTTAAATTGACAATAGTACTTTATTGTCACAAAATTTCAAGGTATTATGATGCTCCAGTAAAAAGTTACAGCATTTCAATATTGCAAACTTTGATAGTTATGTTACGCACAGTATAAAAGTTAGTGAATTTGAAGTTGTATCATTGTTTCATTTTTTACTCAAGGGAAGCACTGTTATACCGATATCTCAAACGCACAGTATAAAAGTTAGTGAATTTTGAAGTTGCATCAGTGTTTCATTTTTTACCCAAAGGTAGCACTGTTATACCGATATTTTAAATTGACAATAGTACTTTATTGTCACAAAATTTCAAGGTATTATGACGCTCAAGTAAAAAGTTACAGCATTTCAATATTGCAAACTTTGATATTTATGTTACGCACAGTATAAAAGTTAGTGAATTTTGAAGTTGCATCAGTGTTTCATTTTTTACTCAAAGGTAGCACTGTTATACCGATCATTTAAATTGACAATAGTACTTTATGGTCACAAAATTTGAAGGTATTATGACGTTCCAGTAAAAAGTTACAGCATTTCAATATTGCAAACTTTGATAGTTATATTACGCACAGTATAAAAATTAGTGAATTTTGAAGTTGCATCAGTGTTTCATTTTTTACTCAATGGTAGCACTGTTATACCGATATTTTAAATTGACAATAGTATTTAATTGTCACAAAATTTCAAGGTATTATGACGCTCCAGTAAAAAGTTACAGCATTTCAATATTGCAAACTTTGATAGTTATGTTACGCACAGTATAAAAGTTAGTGAATTTTGAAGTTGTATCATTGTTTCATTTTTTACTCAAGGGTAGCACTGTTATACCGATATTTCAAATTGATAAGAGTACTTTATTGTCACAAAGTTTCAAGTTCTTATGACGCACCAGTAAATAGTTACAGCATTTCAATGTTGCAAACTTTGATAGTTATATTACGCACAGTATAAAAGTTAGTGAATTTTGAAGTTTCATCAGTGTTTCAATTTTACTCAACGGTAGCACTGCTATACCGATATTTCAAATTGACAATAGTAATTTATTGTCACAAAATTAAAAGGTATTATGACACTCCAGTAAAAAGTTACAGCATTTCAATATTGCAAACTTTGATAGCTATGTTACGCACAGTATAAAAGTTAGTGAATTTTGAAGTTGCTTCAGTGTTTCATTTTTTACCCTAAGGTAGCACTGTTATACCGATATTTTAAATTGACAATAGTACTTTATTGTCACAAAATTTCAAGGTATTATGACGCCCAAGTAAAAAGTTACAGCATTTCAATATTGCAAACTTTGATAGTTATGTTACGCACAGTATAAAAGTTAGTGAATTTGAAGTTGTATCATTGTTTCATTTTTTACTCAAGGGAAGCACTGTTATACCGATATCTCAAACTGACAATAGTACTTTATTGTCACAAAATTTCAAGTTTTTATGAAGCACCAGTAAAAAGTTACAGCATTTCAATTTTGCAAACTTTTTTAGTTATATTACGCACAGTATAAAAGTTAGTGAATTTTGAAGTTACATCAGTGTTTTATTTTTTAATCAAGGGTAGCACTGTTATGCCGATATTTGAAATTGACAATAGTACTTTATTGTAATAAAATTTCAAGGTCTTATGACACACCAGTAAAAAGTTATAGCATTTCAATGTTCCAAACTTTGATAGTTATATTACGCACAGTATAAAATTTAGTGAATTTTGAATTTGCATCAGTGTTTCATTTTTTACTCAAAGGTAGCACTGTTATACCGATCTTTTAAATTGACAGTAGTGCTTTATGGTCTCAAAATTTGATGGTATTATGACGCTCCAGTAAAAAGTTACAGCATTTCAATATTGCAAACTTTGATAGTTATATTACGCACAGTATAAAAATTAGTGAATTTTGAAGTTGCATCAGTGTTTCATTTTTTACTCAAAGGTAGCACTGTTATACCGATATTTTAAATTGACAATAGTACTTAATTGTCACAAAATTTCAAGGTATTATGACGCTCCAGTAAAAAGTTACAGCATTTCAATATTGCAAACTTTGATAGCTATGTTACGCACAGTATAAAAGTTAGTGAATTTTGAAGTTGCATCAGTGTTTCATTTTTTACCCAAAGGTAGCACTGTTTACCGATATTTTAAATTGACAATAGTACTTTATTGTCACAAAATTTCAAAGTATTATGATGCTCCAGTAAAAAGTTACAGCATTTCAATATTGCAAACTTTGATAGCACTGTTATACCGATATTTTAAATTGACAATAGTACTTTATTGTCACAAAATTTCAAGGTATTATGATGCTCCAGTAAAAAGTTACAGCATTTCAATATTGCAAACTTTGATAGTTATGTTACGCACAGTATAAAAGTTAGTGAATTTGAAGTTGTATCATTGTTTCATTTTTTACTCAAGGGAAGCACTGTTATACCGATATCTCAAACGCACAGTATAAAAGTTAGTGAATTTTGAAGTTGCATCAGTGTTTCATTTTTTACCCAAAGGTAGCACTGTTATACCGATATTTTAAATTGACAATAGTACTTTATTGTCACAAAATTTCAAGGTATTATGACGCTCAAGTAAAAAGTTACAGCATTTCAATATTGCAAACTTTGATATTTATGTTACGCACAGTATAAAAGTTAGTGAATTTGAAGTTGTATCATTGTTTCATTTTTTACTCAAGGGTAGCACTGTTATACCGATATTTCAAATTGACAAGAGTACTTTATTGTCACAAAATTTCAATTTGTTATGAAGCACCAGTAAAAAGTTACAGCATTTAAATGTTGCAAACCTTTTTAGTTATATTACGCACAGTATAAAAGTTAGTGAACTTTGAAGTTACATCAGTGTTTTATTTTTTACTCAAGGGTAGCACTGTTATGCCGATATTTGAAATTGACAATAGAACTTTATTGTCATAAAATTTCAAGGTTTTGCGACGCACCATTAAAAACGTTCCAGCATTTCAATGTTGCAAACTTTGATCATTATATTACGCACAGTATAAAAGTTTGTGAATTTTTAAGTTGCATCAGTGTTTCATTCTTTACTCAAGGGAAGCACTGTTATACCGATATTTCAAATTGACAAGAGTACTTTATTGTCACAAAGTTTCAAGTTCTTATGACGCACCAGTAAAGAGTTACACCATTTCAATGTTGCAAACTTTGATAGTTATATTACGCACTGTACAAAAGTTAGTGAATTTTGAAGTTTCATCAGTGTTTCAATGTTACTCAACGGTAGCACTGTTATACCGATATTTCAAATTGACAATAGTAATTTATTGTCACAAAATTTCAAGGTATTATGACACTCCAGTAAAGTTACAGCATTTCAATATTGCAAACTTTGATAGCTATGTTACGCACAGTATAAAAGTTAGTGAATTTTGAAGTTGCATCAGTGTTTCATTTTTTACCCAAAGGTAGCACTGTTATACCGATATTTTAAATTGACAATAGTACTTTATTGTCACAAAATTTCAAAGTATTATGATGCTCCAGTAAAAAGTTACAGCATTTCAATATTGCAAACTTTGATAGCACTGTTATACCGATATTTTAAATTGACAATAGTACTTTATTGTCGCAAAATTTGAAGGTATTATGACGCTCCAGTAAAAAGTTACAGCATTTCAATATTGCAAACTTTGATAGTTATATTACGCACAGTATAAAAATTAGTGAATTTTGAAGTTGCATCAGTGTTTCATTTTTTACTCAAAGGTAGCACTGTTATACCGATATTTTAAATTGACAATAGTACTTTATTGTCACAAAATTTCAAGGTATAATGACGCTCCAGTAAAAAGTTACAGCATTTCAATATTGCAAACTTTTATAGCTATGTTACGCACAGTATAAAGGTTAGTGAATTTTGAAGTTGCATCAGTGTTTCATTTTTTACCCAAAGGTAGCACTGTTATACCGATATTTTAAATTGACAATAGTACTTTATTGTCACAAAATTTCAAGGTATTATGACGCCCAAGTAAAAAGTTACAGCATTTCAATATTGCAAACTTTGATAGTTATATTACGCACAGTATAAAAATTAGTGAATTTTGAAGTTGCATCAGTGTTTCATTTTTTACTCAAAGGTAGCACTGTTATACCGATATTTTAAATTGACAATAGTAATTTATTGTCACAAAAATTAAAGGTATTATGACGCTCCAGTAAAAAGTTACAGCATTTCAATATTGCAAACTTTGATAGCACTGTTATACCGATATTTTAAATTGACAATAGTACTTTATTGTCACAAAATTTCAAGGTATTATGATGCTCCAGTAAAAAGTTACAGCATTTCAATATTGCAAACTTTGATAGTTATGTTACGCACAGTATAAAAGTTAGTGAACTTTGAAGTTGTATCATTGTTTCATTTTTTACTCAAGGGAAGCACTGTTATACCGATATGTCAAACTGACAATAGTACTTTATTGTCACAAAATTTCAAGTTTTTATGAAGCACCAGTAAAAACTTACAGCATTTCAATGTTGCAAACTTTTTTAGTTATATTACGCACAGTATAAAAGTTAGTGAATTTTGAAGTTACATCAGTGTTTTATTTTTTAATCAAGGGTAGCACTGTTATGCCGATATTTGAAATTGACAATAGTACTTTATGGTCACAAAATTTGAAGGTATTATGACGCTCCAGTAAAAAGTTACAGCATTTCAATATTGCAAACTTTGATAGCTATGTTACGCACAGTATAAAAGTTAGTGAATTTTGAAGTTGCATCAGTGTTTCATTTTTTACCCAAAGGTAGCACTGTTATACCGATATTTTAAATTGACAATAGTACTTTATTGTCACAAAATTTCAAGGTATTATGACGCCCAAGTAAAAAGTTACAGCATTTCAATATTGCAAACTTTGATAGCTATGTTACGCACAGTATAAAAGTTAGTGAATTTTGAAGTTGCATCAGTGTTTCATTTTTTACCCAAAGGTAGCACTGTTATACCGATATTTTAAATTGACAATAGTACTTTATTGTCACAAAATTTCAAGGTATTATGACGCCCAAGTAAAAAGTTACAGCATTTCAATATTGCAAACTTTGATAGTTATGTTACGCACAGTATAAAAGTTAGTGAACTTTGAAGTTGTATCATTGTTTCATTTTTTACTCAAGGATAGCACTGTTATACCGATATTTCAAATTGACAAGAGTACTTTATTGTCACAAAATTTCAATTTGTTATGAAGCACCAGTAGAAAGTTACAGCATTTCAATGTTGCAAACTTTTTTAGTTATATTACGCACAGTATAAAAGTTAGTGAACTTTGAAGTTACATCAGTGTTTTATTTTTTACTCAAGGGTAGCACTGTTATGCCGATATTTGAAATTGACAATAGAATTTTATTGTCATAAAATTTCAAGGTTTTGCGATGCACCATTAAAAACGTTCCAGCATTTCAATGTTTCAAACTTTGATAGTTATATTACGCACAGTATAAAAGTTTGTGAACTTTTAAGTTGCATCAGTGTGTCATTCTTTACTCAAGGGAAGCACTGTTATACCGATATTTCAAATTGACAAGAGTACTTTATTGTCACAAAGTTTCAAGTTCTTATGACGCACCAGTAAATAGTTACACCATTTCAATGTTGCAAACTTTGATAGTTATATTACGCACAGTATAAAAGTTAGTGAATTTTGAAGTTTCATCAGTGTTTCAATTTTACTCAACGGTAGCACTGTTATACCGATATTTCAAATTGACAATAGTAATTTATTGTCACAAACTTAAAAGGTATTATGACACTCCAGTAAAAAGTTACAGCATTTCAATATTGCAAACTTTGATACGCACAATATAAAAGTTAGTGAATTTTGAAGTTGCATCAGTGTTTCATTTTTTACCCAAAGGTAGCACTGTTATACCGATATTTTAAATTGACAATAGTACTTTATGGTCACAAAATTTGAAGGTATTATGACGCTCCAGTAAAAAGTTACAGCATTTCAATATTGCAAACTTTGATAGTTATATTACGCACAGTATAAAAATTAGTGAATTTTGAAGTTACATCAGTGTTTCATTTTTTACTCAAAGGTAGCACTGTTATACCGATATTTTAAATTGACAATAGTACTTAATTGTCACAAAATTTCAAGGTATTATGACGCTCCAGTAAAAAGTTACAGCATTTCAATATTGCAAACTTTGATAGCTATGTTACGCACAGTATAAAAGTTAGTGAATTTTGAAGTTGCATCAGTGTTTCATTTTTTATCCAAAGGTAGCACTGTTATACCGATATTTTAAATTGACAATAGTACTTTATTGTCACAAAATTTCAAAGTATTATGATGCTCCAGTAAAAAGTTACAGCATTTCAATATTGCAAACTTTGATAGCACTGTTATACCGATATTTTAAATTGACAATAGTACTTTATTGTCACAAAGTTTCAAGTTCTTATGACGCACCAGTAAATAGTTACACCATTTCAATGTTGCAAACTTTGATAGTTATATTACGCACAGTATAAAAGTTAGTGAATTTTGAAGTTTCATCAGTGTTTCAATTTTACTCAACGGTAGCACTGTTATACCGATATTTCAAATTGACAATAGTAATTTATTGTCACAAAATTAAAAGGTATTATGACACTCCAGTAAAAAGTTACAGCATTTCAATATTGCAAACTTTGATAGCTATGTTACGCACAGTATAAAAGTTAGTGAATTTTGAAGTTGCATCAGTGTTTCATTTTTTACCCAAAGGTAGCACTGTTATACCGATATTTTAAATTGACAATAGTACTTTATTGTCACAAAATTTCAAAGTATTATGATGCTCCAGTAAAAAGTTACAGCATTTCAATATTGCAAACTTTGATAGCACTGTTATACCAATATTTTAAATTGACAAAAGTACTTTATTGTCACAAAATTTCAAGGTATTATGATGCTCCAGTAAAAAGTTACAGCATTTCAATGTTGCAAACTTTTTTACGCACAGTATAAAAGTTAGTGAATTTTGAAGTTACATCAGTGTTTTATTTTTTAATCAAGGGTAGCACTGTTATGCCGATATTTGAAATTGACAATAGTACTTTATTGTAATAAAATTTCAAGGTCTTATGACACACCAGTAAAAAGTTATAGCATTTCAATGTTCCAAACTTTGATAGTTATATTACGCACAGTATAAAATTTAGTGAATTTTGAAGTTGCATCAGTGTTTCATTTTTTACTCAAAGGTAGCACTGTTATACCGATCTTTTAAATTGACAATTGTACTTTATTGTCACAAAATTTGAAGGTATTATGACGCTCCAGTAAAAAGTTACAACATTTCAATATTGCAAACTTTGATAGTTATATTACGCACAGTATAAAAATTAGTGAATTTTGAAGTTGCATCAGTGTTTCATTTTTTACTCAAAGGTAGCACTGTTATACCGATATTTTAAATTGACAATAGTACTTAATTGTCACAAAATTTCAAGGTATTATGACGTTCCAGTAAAAAGTTACAGCATTTCAATATTGCAAACTTTGATAGCTATGTTACGCACAGTATAAAAGTTAGTGAATTTTGAAGTTGCATCAGTGTTTCATTTTTTACCCAAAGGTAGCACTGTTATACCGATATTTTAAATTGACAATAGTACTTTATTGTCACAAAATTTCAAGGTATTTTGACGCCCAAGTAAAAAGTTACAGCATTTCAATATTGCAAACTCTGATAGTTATGTTACGCACAGTATAAAAGTTAGTGAACTTTGAAGTTGTATCATTGTTTCATTTTTTACTCAAGGATAGCACTGTTATACCGATATTTAAAATTGACAAGAGTACTTTCTTGTCACAAAATTTCAATTTGTTATGAAGCACCAGTAGAAAGTTACAGCATTTCAATATTGCAAACTTTTTTAGTTATATTACGCACAGTATAAAAGTTAGTGAATTTTGAAGTTGCATCAGTGTTTCATTTTTTACCCAAAGGTAGCACTGTTATACCGATATTTTAAATTGACAATAGTACTTTATTGTCACAAAATTTCAAAGTATTATGATGCTCCAGTAAAAAGTTACAGCATTTCAATATTGCAAACTTTGATAGCACTGTCATACCGATATTTTAAATTGACAAAAGTACTTTATTGTCACAAAATTTCAAGGTATTATGATGCTCCAGTAAAAAGTTACAGCATTTCAATATTGCAAACTTTGATAGCACTGTCATACCGATATTTTAAATTGACAAAAGTACTTTATTGTCACAAAATTTCAAGGTATTATGAAGCACCAGTAAAAAGTTACAGCATTTCAATGTTGCAAATTTTTTTACGCACAGTATAAAAGTTAGTGAATTTTGAAGTTACATCAGTGTTTTATTTTTTAATCAAGGGTACCACTGTTATGCCGATATTTGAAATTGACAATAGTACTTTATTGTAATAAAATTTCAAGGTCTTATGACACACCAGTAAAAAGTTATAGCATTTCAATATTGCAAACTTTGATAGTTATATTACGCACAGTATAAAAATTAGTGAATTTTGAAGTTGCATCAGTGTTTCATTTTTTACTCAAAGGTAGCACTGTTATACCGATATTTTAAATTGACAATAGTACTTAATTGTCACAAAATTTCAAGGTATTATGACGCTCCAGTAAAAAGTTACAGCATTTCAATATTGCAAACTTTGATAGCTATGTTACGCACAGTATAAAAGTTAGTGAATTTTGAAGTTGCATCAGTGTTTCATTTTTTACCCAAAGGTAGCACTGTTATACCGATATTTTAAATTGACAATAGTACTTTATGGTCACAAAATTTGAAGGTATTATGACGCTCCAGTAAAAAGTTACAGCATTTCAATATTGCAAACTTTGATAGTTATATTACGCACAGTATAAAAATTAGTGAATTTTGAAGTTGCATCAGTGTTTCATTTTTTACTCAAAGGTAGCACTGTTATACCGATATTTTAAATTGACAATAGTACTTAATTGTCACAAAATTTCAAGGTATTATGACGCTCCAGTAAAAAGTTACAGCATTTCAATATTGCAAACTTTGATAGCTATGTTACGCACAGTATAAAAGTTAGTGAATTTTGAAGTTGCATCAGTGTTGCAAACTTTTTTACGCACAGTATAAAAGTTAGTGAATTTTGAAGTTACATCAGTGTTTTATTTTTTAATCAAGGGTAGCACTGTTATGCCGATATTTGAAATTGACAATAGTACTTTATTGTAATAAAATTTCAAGGTCTTATGACACACCAGTAAAAAGTTATAGCATTTCAATGTTCCAAACTTTGATAGTTATATTACACACAGTATAAAATTTAGTGAATTTTGAAGTTGCATCAGTGTTTCATTTTTTACTCAAAGGTAGCACTGTTATACCGATCTTTTAAATTGACAATAGTACTTTATTGTCACAAAATTTGAAGGTATTATGACGCTCCAGTAAAAAGTTACAACATTTCAATATTGCAAACTTTGATAGTTATATTACGCACAGTATAAAAATTAGTGAATTTTGAAGTTGCATCAGTGTTTCATTTTTTACTCAAAGGTAGCACTGTTATACCGATATTTTAAATTGACAATAGTACTTAATTGTCACAAAATTTCAAGGTATTATGACGCTCCAGTAAAAAGTTACAGCATTTCAATATTGCAAACTTTGATAGCTATGTTACGCACAGTATAAAAGTTAGTGAATTTTGAAGTTGCATCAGTGTTTCATTTTTTACCCAAAGGTAGCACTGTTATACCGATATTTTAAATTGACAATAGTACTTTATTGTCACAAAATTTCAAGGTATTATGACGCCCAAGTAAAAAGTTACAGCATTTCAATATTGCAAACTCTGATAGTTATGTTACGCACAGTATAAAAGTTAGTGAACTTTGAAGTTGTATCATTGTTTCATTTTTTACTCAAGGATAGCACTGTTATACCGATATTTCAAATTGACAAGAGTACTTTATTGTCACAAAATTTCAATTTGTTATGAAGCACCAGTAGAAAGTTACAGCATTTCAATGTTGCAAACTTTTTTAGTTATATTACGCACAGTATAAAAGTTAGTGAATTTTGAAGTTGCATCAGTGTTTCATTTTTTACCCAAAGGTAGCACTGTTATACCGATATTTTAAATTGACAATAGTACTTTATTGTCACAAAATTTCAAAGTATTATGATGCTCCAGTAAAAAGTTACAGCATTTCAATATTGCAAACTTTGATAGCACTGTTATACCGATATTTTAAATTGACAATAGTACTTTATTGTCACAAAATTTCAAGGTATTATGATGCTCCAGTAAAAAGTTACAGCATTTCAATATTGCAAACTTTGATAGTTATGTTACGCACAGTATAAAAGTTAGTGAATTTGAAGTTGTATCATTGTTTCATTTTTTACTCAAGGGAAGCACTGTTATACCGATATCTCAAACTGACAATAGTACTTTATTGTCACAAAATTTCAAGTTTTTATGAAGCACCAGTAAAAAGTTACAGCATTTCAATGTTGCAAACTTTTTTACGCACAGTATAAAAGTTAGTGAATTTTGAAGTTACATCAGTGTTTTATTTTTTAATCAAGGGTAGCACTGTTATGCCGATATTTGAAATTGACAATAGTACTTTATTGTAATAAAATTTCAAGGTCTTATGACACACCAGTAAAAAGTTATAGCATTTCAATGTTCCAAACTTTGATAGTTATATTACGCACAGTATAAAATTTAGTGAATTTTGAAGTTGCATCAGTGTTTCATTTTTTACTCAAAGGTAGCACTGTTATACCGATCTTTTAAATTGACAATAGTACTTTATGGTCACAAAATTTGAAGGTATTATGACGCTCCAGTAAAAGGTTACAGCATTTCAATATTGCAAACTTTGATAGTTATATTACGCACAGTATAAAAATTAGTGAATTTTGAAGTTGCATCAGTGTTTCATTTTTTACTCAAAGGTAGCACTGTTATACCGATATTTTAAATTGACAATAGTACTTAATTGTCACAAAATTTCAAGGTATTATGACGCTCCTGTAAAAAGTTACAGCATTTCAATATTGCAAACTTTGATAGCTATGTTACGCACAGTATAAAAGTTAGTGAACTTTGAAGTTGTATCATTGTTTCATTTTTTACTCAAGGATAGCACTGTTATACCGATATTTCAAATTGACAAGAGTACTTTATTGTCACAAAATTTCAATTTGTTATGAAGCACCAGTAGAAAGTTACAGCATTTCAATGTTGCAAACTTTTTTAGTTATATTACGCACAGTATAAAAGTTAGTGAATTTTGAAGTTGCATCAGTGTTTCATTTTTTACCCAAAGGTAGCACTGTTATACCGATATTTTAAATTGACAATAGTACTTTATTGTCACAAAATTTCAAAGTATTATGATGCTCCAGTAAAAAGTTACAGCATTTCAATATTGCAAACTTTGATAGCACTGTCATACCGATATTTTAAATTGACAAAAGTACTTTATTGTCACAAAATTTCAAGGTATTATGATGCTCCAGTAAAAAGTTACAGCATTTCAATATTGCAAACTTTGATAGCACTGTCATACCGATATTTTAAATTGACAAAAGTACTTTATTGTCACAAAATTTCAAGGTATTATGAAGCACCAGTAAAAAGTTACAGCATTTCAATGTTGCAAACTTTTTTACGCACAGTATAAAAGTTAGTGAATTTTGAAGTTACATCAGTGTTTTATTTTTTAATCAAGGGTACCACTGTTATGCCGATATTTGAAATTGACAATAGTACTTTATTGTAATAAAATTTCAAGGTCTTATGACACACCAGTAAAAAGTTCCATTTTTCCAATATTGCAAACTTTGATAGTTATATTACGCACAGTATAAAAATTAGTGAATTTTGAAGTTGCATCAGTGTTTCATTTTTTCTGAAATGTTGCACTGTTATACCGATATTTTAAATTGACAATAGTACTTAATTGTCACAAAATTTCAAGGTATTATGACGCTCCAGTAAAAAGTTACAGCATTTCAATATTGCAAACTTTGATAGCTATGTTACGCACAGTATAAAAGTTAGTGAATTTTGAAGTTGCATCAGTGTTTCATTTTTTACCCAAAGGTAGCACTGTTATACCGATATTTTAAATTGACAATAGTACTTTATTGTCACAAAATTTCAAGGTATTATGACGCCCAAGTAAAAAGTTACAGCATTTCAATATTGCAAACTCTGATAGTTATGTTACGCACAGTATAAAAGTTAGTGAACTTTGAAGTTGTATCATTGTTTCATTTTTTACTCAAGGATAGCACTGTTATACCGATATTTCAAATTGACAAGAGTACTTTATTGTCACAAAATTTCAATTTGTTATGAAGCACCAGTAGAAAGTTACAGCATTTCAATGTTGCAAACTTTTTTAGTTATATTACGCACAGTATAAAAGTTAGTGAATTTTGAAGTTGCATCAGTGTTTCATTTTTTACCCAAAGGTAGCACTGTTATACCGATATTTTAAATTGACAATAGTACTTTATTGTCACAAAATTTCAAAGTATTATGATGCTCCAGTAAAAAGTTACAGCATTTCAATATTGCAAACTTTGATAGCACTGTTATACCGATATTTTAAATTGACAATAGTACTTTATTGTCACAAAATTTCAAGGTATTATGATGCTCCAGTAAAAAGTTACAACATTTCAATATTGCAAACTTTGATAGTTATGTTACGCACAGTATAAAAGTTAGTGAATTTGAAGTTGTATCATTGTTTCATTTTTTACTCAAGGGAAGCACTGTTATACCGATATCTCAAACTGACAATAGTACTTTATTGTCACAAAATTTCAAGTTTTTATGAAGCACCCGTAAAAAGTTACAGCATTTCAATGTTGCAAACTTTTTTACGCACAGTATAAAAGTTAGTGAATTTTGAAGTTACATCAGTGTTTTATTTTTTAATCAAGGGTAGCACTGTTATGCCGATATTTGAAATTGACAATAGTACTTTATTGTAATAAAATTTCAAGGTCTTATGACACACCAGTAAAAAGTTATAGCATTTCAATGTTCCAAACTTTGATAGTTATATTACGCACAGTATAAAATTTAGTGTATTTTGAAGTTGCATCAGTGTTTCATTTTTTACTCAAAGGTAGCACTGTTATACCGATCTTTTAAATTGACAATAGTACTTTATGGTCACAAAATTTGAAGGTATTATGACGCTCCAGTAAAAGGTTACAGCATTTCAATATTGCAAACTTTGATAGTTATATTACGCACAGTATAAAAATTAGTGAATTTTGAAGTTGCATCAGTGTTTCATTTTTTACTCAAAGGTAGCACTGTTATACCGATATTTTAAATTGACAATAGTACTTAATTGTCACAAAATTTCAAGGTATTATGACGCTCCTGTAAAAAGTTACAGCATTTCAATATTGCAAACTTTGATAGCTATGTATAAAAGTTAGTGAATTTTGAAGTTGCATCAGTGTTTCATTTTTTACCCAAAGGTAGCACTGTTATACCGATATTTTAAATTGACAATAGTACTTTATTGTCACAAAATTTCAAAGTATTATGATGCTCCAGTAAAAAGTTACAGCATTTCAATATTGCAAACTTTGATAGCACTGTTATACCAATATTTTAAATTGACAAAAGTACTTTATTGTCACAAAATTTCAAGGTATTATGATGCTCCAGTAAAAAGTTACAGCATTTCAATGTTGCAAACTTTTTTACGCACAGTATAAAAGTTAGTGAATTTTGAAGTTACATCAGTGTTTTATTTTTTAATCAAGGGTAGCACTGTTATGCCGATATTTGAAATTGACAATAGTACTTTATTGTAATAAAATTTCAAGGTCTTATGACACACCAGTAAAAAGTTATAGCATTTCAATGTTCCAAACTTTGATAGTTATATTACGCATAGAATAAAATTTAGTGAATTTTGAAGTTGCATCTGTGTTTCATTTTTTACTCAAAGGTAGCACTGTTATACCGATCTTTTAAATTGACAATAGTACTTTATGGTCACAAAATTTGAAGGTATTATGACGCTCCAGTAAAAAGTTACAGCATTTAAATATTGCAAACTTTGATAGTTATATTACGCACAGTATAAAAATTAGTGAATTTTGAAGTTGCATCAGTGTTTCATTTTTTACTCAAAGGTAGCACTGTTATACCGATATTTTAAATTGACAATAGTACTTAATTGTCACAAAATTTCAAGGTATTATGACGCTCCAGTAAAAAGTTACAGCATTTCAATATTGCAAACTTTGATAGCTATGTTACGCACAGTATAAAAGTTAGTGAATTTTGAAGTTGCATCAGTGTTTCATTTTTTACCCAAAGGTAGCACTGTTATACCGATATTTTAAATTGACAATAGTACTTTATTGTCACAAAATTTCAAGGTATTATGACGCCCAAGTAAAAAGTTACAGCATTTCAATATTGCAAACTCTGATAGTTATGTTACGCACAGTATAAAAGTTAGTGAACTTTGAAGTTGTATCATTGTTTCATTTTTTACTCAAGGATAGCACTGTTATACCGATATTTCAATTTGACAAGAGTACTTTATTGTCACAAAATTTCAATTTGTTATGAAGCACCAGTAGAAAGTTACAACATTTCAATGTTGCAAACTTTTTTAGTTATATTACGCACAGTATACAAGTTAGTGAATTTTGAAGTTGCATCAGTGTTTCATTTTTTACCCAAAGGTAGCACTGTTATACCGATATTTTAAATTGACAATAGTACTTTATTGTCACAAAATTTCAAAGTATTATGATGCTCCAGTAAAAAGTTACAGCATTTCAATATTGCAAACTTTGATAGCACTGTTATACCGATATTTTAAATTGACAAAAGTACTTTATTGTCACAAAATTTCAAGGTATTATGATGCTCCAGTAAAAAGTTACAGCATTTCAATATTGCAAACTTTGATAGTTATGTTACGCACAGTATAAAAGTTAGTGAATTTGAAGTTGTATCATTGTTTCATTTTTTACTCAAGGGAAGCACTGTTATACCGATATCTCAAACTGACAATAGTACTTTATTGTCACAAAATTTCAAGTTTTTATGAAGCACCAGTAAAAAGTTACAGCATTTCAATGTTGCAAACTTTTTTACGCACAGTATAAAAGTTAGTGAATTTTGAAGTTACATCAGTGTTTTATTTTTTAATCAAGGGTAGCACTGTTATACCGATATTTGAAATTGACAATAGTACTTTATTGAAATAAAATTTCAAGGTCTTATGACACACCAGTAAAAAGTTATAGCATTTCAATGTTCCAAACTTTGATACTTATATTACGCACAGTATAAAAGTTTGTGAATTTTTAAGTTGCATCAGTGTGTCATTCTTTACTCAAGGGAAGCACTGTTATACCGATATTTCAAATTGACAAGAGTACTTTATTGTCACAAAGTTTCAAGTTCTTATGACGCACCAGTAAATAGTTACACCATTTCAATGTTGCAAACTTTGATATTTATATTACGCACAGTATAAAAGTTAGTGAATTTGGAAGTTTCATCAGTGTTTCAATTTTACTCAACGGTAGCACTGTTATACCGATATTTCAAATTGACAATAGTAATTTATTGTCACAAAATTAAAAGGTATTATGACACTCCAGTAAAAAGTTACAGCATTTCAATATTGCAAACTTTGATAGCTATGTTACGCACAGTATAAAAGTTAGTGAATTTTGAAGTTGCATCAGTGTTTCATTTTTTACCCAAAGGTAGCACTGTTGTACCGATATTTTAAATTGACAATAGTACTTTATTGTCACAAAATTTCAAAGTATTATGATGCTCCAATAAAAAGTTACAGCATTTCAATATTGCAAACTTTGATAGCACTGTTATACCGATATTTTAAATTGACAATAGTACTTTATTGTCACAAAATTTCAAGGTATTATGAAGCTCCAGTAAAAAGTTACAGCATTTCAATATTGCAAACTTTGATAGTTATGTTACGCACAGTATAAAAGTTAGTGAATTTGAAGTTGTATCATTGTTTCATTTTTTACTCAATGGAAGCACTGTTATACCGATATCTCAAACTGACAATAGTACTTTATTGTCACAAAATTTCAAGTTTTTATGAAGCACCAGTAAAAAGTTACAGCATTTCAATGTTGCAAACTTTGATAGTTATATTACGCACAGTATAAAAGTTTTGTGAATTTTTAAGTTGCATCAGTGTTTCATTCTTTACTCAAAGGTAGCACTGTTATACCGATATTTTAAATTGACAATAGTACTTAATTGTCACAAAATTTCAAGGTATTATGACGCTCCAGTAAAAAGTTACAGCATTTCAATATTGCAAACTTTTATAGCTATGTTACGCACAGTATAAAAGTTAGTGAATTTTGAAGTTGCATCAGTGTTTCATTTTTTACCCAAAGGTAGCACTGTTATACCGATCTTTTAAATTGACAATAGTACTTTATGGTCACAAAATTTGAAGGTATTATGACGCTCCAGTAAAAAGTTACAGCATTTCAATATTGCAAACTTTGGTAGTTATATTACGCACAGTATAAAAATTAGTGAATTTTGAAATTGCATCAGTGTTTCATTTTTTACTCAAAGGTAGCACTGTTGTACCGATATTTTAAATTGACAATAGTACTTAATTGTCAGAAAATTTCAAGGTATTATGACGCTCCAGTAAAACGTTCCAGCATTTCAATATTGCAAACTTTTATAGCTATGTTACGCACAGTATAAAAGTTAGTGAATTTTGAAGTTGCATCAGTGTTTCATTTTTTACCCAAAGGTAGCACTGTTATACCGATATTTTAAATTGACAATAGTACTTTATTGTCACAAAATTTCAAGGTATTATGACGCCCAAGTAAAAAGTTACAGCATTTCAATATTGCAAACTTTGATAGTTATTTTACGCACAGTATAAAGTTAGTGAACTTTGAAGTTGTATCATTGTTTCATTTTTTACTCAAGGTTAGCACTGTTATACCGATATTTCAAATTAACAATAGTACTTTATTGTCACAAAATTTCAAGTTTTTATGAAGCACCAGTAAAAAGTTACAGCATTTCAATGTTGCAAACTTTTTTAGTTATATTACGCACAGTATAAAAGTTAGTGAACTTTGAAGTTACATCAGTGTTTTATTTTTTACTCAAGGGTAGCACTGTTATGCCGATATTTCAAATTGACAATAGTACTTTATTGTCATAAAATTTCAAGGTTTTGCGACGCACCATTAAAAACGTTCCAGCATTTCAATGTTGCAAACTTTGATAGTTATATTACGCACAGTATAAAAGTTTGTGAATTTTTAAGTTGCATCAGTGTTTCATTCTTTACTCAAGGGAAGCACTGTTATACCGATATTTCAAATTGACAAGAGTACTTTATTGTCACAAAGTTTCAAGTTCTTATGACGCACCAGTAAATAGATACAGCATTTCAATGTTACAAACTATGATAGTTATATTACGCACAGTATAAAAGTTAGTGAATTTTGAAGTTTCATCAGTGTTTCAATTTTACTCAACGGTAGCACTGTTATACCGATATTTCAAATTGACAATAGTAATTTATTGTCACAAAATTTAAAGGTATTATGACACTCCAGTAAAAAGTTACAGCATTTCAATATTGCAAACTTTGATAGCTATGTTACGCACAGTATAAAAGTTAATGAATTTTGAAGTGGCATCAGTGTTTCATTTTTTACCCAAAGGTAGCACTGTTATACTGATATTTTAAATTGACAATAGTACTTTATTGTCACAAAATTTCAAAGTATTATGATGCTCCAGTAAAAAGTTACAGCATTTCAATATTGCAAACTTTGATATTTATGTTACGCACAGTATAAAAGTTAGTGAACTTTGAAGTTGTATCATTGTTTCATTTTTTACTCAAGGGAAGCACTGTTATACCGATATCTCAAATTGACAATAGTACTTTATTGTCACAAAATTTCAAGTTTTTATGAAGCACCAGTAAAAATTACAGCATTTCAATGTTGCAATCTTTTTTAGTTATATTACGCACAGTATAAAAGTTAGTGCATTTTTAAGTTGCTTCAGTGTTTCATTTTTTACTCAAGGGAAGCACTGTTATACCGATATTTTAAATTGACAATAGTACTTTATTGTAATAAAATTTCAAGGTCTTATGACGCACCAGTAAAAAGTTATAGCATTTCAATGTTCCAAACTTTGATATTTATATAATGCACAGTATAAAATTTAGTGAATTTTGAAGTTGCATCAGTGTTTCATTTTTTACTCAAAGGTAGCATTGCTAAACCGATCTTTTAAATTGACAATAGTACTTTATGGTCACAAAATTTGAAGGTATTATGACGCTCCAGTAAAAAGTTACAGCATTTCAATATTGCAAACTTTGATAGTTATATTACGCACAGTATAAAAATTAGTGAATTTTGAAGTTGCATCAGTGTTTCATTTTTTACTCAAAGGTAGCACCGTTATACCGATATTTTAAATTGACAATAGTACTTTATTGTCACAAAATTTCAAGGTATTATGACGCTTCAGTAAAAAGTTACAGCATTTCAATATTGCAAACTTTTATAGCTATGTTACGCACAGTATAAAGGTTAGTGAATTTTGAAGTTGCATCAGTGTTTCATTTTTTACCCAAAGGTAGCACTGTTATACCGATATTTTAAATTGACAATAGTACTTTATTGTCACAAAATTTCACGGTATTATGACGCCCAAGTAAAAAGTTACAGCATTTCAATATTGCAAACTTTGATAGTTATATTACGCACAGTATAAAAGTTTGTGAAATTTTAAGTTGCATTAGTGTTTCATTCTTTACTCAAGGGAAGCACTGTTATACCGATATTTCAAATTGACAAGAGTACTTTATTGTCACAAAGTTTCAAGTTCTTATGATGCACCAGTAAATAGTTACAGCATTTCAATGTTACAAACTTTGATAGTTATATTACGCACAGTATAAAAGTTAGTGAATTTTGAAGTTTCATCAGTGTTTCATTTTTACTCAACGGTAGCACTGTTATACCGATATTTCAAATTGACAATAGTAATTTACTGTCACAAAATTTGAAGGTATTATGACGCTCCAGTAAAAAGTTACAGCATTTCAATATTGCAAACTTTGATAGCTATGTTACGCACAGTATAAAAGTTAGTGAATTTTGAAGTTGCATCAGTGTTTCATTCTTTACTCAAGGGAAGCACTGTTATACCGATATTTCAAATTGACAAGAGTACTTTATTGTCACAAAATTTCAAGGTATTATGATGCTCCAGTAAAAAGTTACAGCATTTCAATATTGCAAACTTTGATAGCTTTGTTACGCACAGTATAAAAGTTAGTGAACTTTGAAGTTGTATCATTGTTTCATTTTTTACTCAAGGGAAGCACAGTTATACCGATATCTCAAATTGACAATAGTACTTTATTGTCACAAAATTTCAAGATCTTATGACGCACAAGTAAAAAGTTACAGCATTTCAATGTTGCAAACTTTGATAGTTATATTACGCACAGTATAAAATTTAGTGAATTTTTAAGTTGCATCAGTGTTTCATTTTTTACTCAAAGGTAGCACTGTTATACCGATATTTCAAATTGACAAGAGTACTTTATTGTCACAAAATTTCAATTTGTTATGAAGCACCAGTAAAAAGTTACAGCATTTCAATGTTGCAAACTTTTTTAGTTATATTACGCACAGTATAAAAGTTAGTGAACTTTGAAGTTACATCAGTGTTTTATTTTTTACTCAAGGGTAGCACTGTTATGCCGATATTTGAAATTGACAATAGTACTTTATTGTCATAAAATCTCAAGGTTTTGCGACGCACCATTAAAAACGTTCCAGCATTTCAATGTTGGAAACTTTGATAGTTATATTACGCACAGTATAAAAGTTTGTGAATTTTTAAGTTGCATCAGTGTTTCATTCTTTACTCAAGGGAAGCACTGTTATACCGATATTTCAAATTGACAAGAGTACTTTATTGTCACAACGTTTCAAGTTCTTATGACGCACCAGTAAATAGTTACAGCATTTCAATGTAGCAAACTTTGATAGTTATATTACGCACAGTATAAAAGTTAGTGAATTTTGAAGTTTCATCAGTGTTTCATTTTTACTTAACGGTAGCACTGTTATACCGATTTTTCAAATTGACAAGAGTACTTTATTGTCACAAAATTTCAAGTTCTTATGACGCACCAGTAAAAAGTTACAGCATTCCAATGTTGCAAACTTTGATAATTATATTACGCACAGTATAAAAGTTAGTGAATTTTTAAGTTGCTTCAGTGTTTAATTTTTTACTCAAAATTAGCACTATTATACCGATATTTCAAATTGATTATAGTACTTTATTGTCACAAAATTTCAAGGTCTTATGACGCACCAGTAAAAAGTTATAGCATTTCAATGTTCCAAACTTTGATAGTTATATTACGCACAGTATAAAATTTTGTGAATTTTGAAGTTGCATCAGTGTTTCATTTTTTACTCAAAGGTAGCACTGTTATACCGATCTTTTAAATTGACAATAATACTTTATGGTCACAAAATTTGAAGGTACTATGACGCTCCAGTAAAAAGTTACAGCATTTCAATATTGCAAACTTTGATAGTTATATTACGCACAGTATAAAAATTAGTGAATTTTGAAGTTGCATCAGTGTTTCATTTTTTACTCCAAGGGTAGCACTGTTATACCGATATTTTAAATTGACAATAGTACTTTATTGTCACAAAATTTCAAGGTATTATTATGCTTCAGTAAAAAGTTACAGTATTTCAATATTGCAAACTTTGATAGCTTTGTTACGCACAGTATAAAAGTTAGTGAACTTTGAAGCTGTATCATTGTTTCATTTTTTACTCAAGGGAAGCACAGTTATACCGATATCTCAAATTGACTATAGTACTTTATTGTCACAAAATTTCAAGTTTTTATGAAGCACCAGTAAAAAGTTACAGCATTTCAATGTTGCAAACTTTTTTAGTTATATTACGCACAGTATAAAAGTTAGTGAATTTTGAAGTTACATCAGTGTTTTATTTTTTAATCAAGGGTAGCACTGGTATGCCGATATTTGAAATTGGCAATATTACTTTATTGTAATAAAATTTCAAGGTCTTATGACGCACCAGTAAAAAGTTATAGCATTTCAATGTTCCAAACTTTGATAGTTATATTACGCACAGTATAAAATTTAGTGAATTTTGAAGTTGCATCAGTGTTTCATTTTTTACTCAAACGTAGCATTGTTATACCGATCTTTTAAATTGACAATAGTACTTTATTGTCACAAAATTTCAAGGTTTTGCGACGCACCATTAAAAACGTTCCAGCAATTCAATGTTGCAAACTTTGATATTTATATTACGCACAGTATAAAAGTTTGTGAATTTTTAAGTTGCATCAGTGTTTCATTCTTTACTCAAGGGAAGCACTGTTTTGCCGATATTTGAAATTGACAATAGTACTTTATTGTCATAAAATTTCAAGGTTTTGCGACACACCATTAAAAATATTCCAGCATTTCAATGTTGCAAACTTTGATAGTTATATTACGCACAGTATAAAAGTTTGTGAATTTTTAAGTTGCATCAGTGTTTCATTCTTTACTCAAGAGATGCACTGTTATACCGATATTTCAAATTGACAAGAGTACTTTATTGTCACAACGTTTCAAGTTCTTATGACGCACCAGCAAATAGTTACAGCATTTCAATATTGCAAACTTTGATAGTTATATTACGCACAGTATAATGTTAGTGAATTTTGAAGTTTCATCAGTCTTTGATTTTTACTCAACGGTAGCACTGTTATACCGATATTTTAAATTGACAATAGTACTTTATGGTCACAAAATTTGAAGGTATTATGACGCTCCAGTAAAAAGTTACAGCATTTCAATATTTCAAACTTTGATAGCTATGTTATGCACAGTATAAAAGTTAGTGAAATTTGAAGTTGCATCAGTGTTTCATTTTTTACCCAAAGTTAGCACTGTTATACCGATATTTTAAAGTGACAATAATACTTTATTGTCACAAAATTTCAGGTTTTTATGTAGCACCAGTAAAAAGTTACAGCATTTCAATGTTGCAAACTTTGATAGTTATATTACGCACAGTATAAAACTTAGTGAATTTTTAAGTTGTTTCAGTGTTTCATTTTTTACTCAAAATTAGCACTATTATACCGATATTTCAAATTGACAAGAGTACTTTATTGTCACAAAATTTCCAGTTCTTATGACGCACCAGTAAAAAATTATAGCATTTCAATGTTGCAAACTTTGATAGTTATATTACGCAAAGTATAAAAGTTAGTGAATTTTTAAGTTCCTTCAGTGTTTCACTTTTTACTCAAAATTATCACTATTATACCGATATTTCAAACTGAGTATAATACTTTATTGTCACAAAAATTCAAGGAATTATGACGCTCCAGTAAAAAGTTACAGCATTTCAATGCTGCAAACTTTTATAGTTATATTACGCACAGTATAAAATTTAGTGAATTTTGAAGTTGCATCAGTGTTTCATTTTTTACTCAAGGGTAGCACTGTCATTCCGATATCTCAAATTAAAAAATAGTACTTTATTGTCACGAAGTTTCAAGGTGCTATGACGCACCAATAAAAAATGACAGCATTTCAATGTTGCAAACTTTGATAGTTATATTACGCACAGTATAAAAGTTACTGAATTTTGTAGTTGCATCAGTGTTTCATTTTTTCCTCAAGGGTAGCACTGTTTTACCGATATTTCAAATTGACAATAGAATTTTATTGTCACAAAATTTCAAGGTCTTGTGACGCACCAGTAAAAAGTTATAGCATTTCAATGTTCTAAACTTTGATAGTTATATTACGCACAGTATAAAATTTAGTGAATTTTGAAGTGGCATCAGTGTTTCATTTTTTTCTCAAAGGTAGCACTGTTATACCGATTTTTCAAATAGACAATAGAATTTTATTGTCAAAAAATGTCGAGGTTTTATGACGCTCCAGTAAAAAGTTACAGCATTTCAATGTTGCAAACTTTGATAGTTATATTACTCACAGTATAAAAGTTAGTGAATTTTGTAGTTGCATCAGTGTTTGATTTTTCTCAAGGGTAGCACAATTTTACCGATATTTCAAATAGACAATAGAATTTTATTGTCACAAAATTTCGAGGTTTTATGACGCACCAGTAAAACGTTACAGCATTTCAATGTTGCAAACTTTGATGGTTATATTACGCACAGTATAAATGTTAGTGAATTTTGAAGTTTCATCAGTGTTTCATTTTTACTCAAGGGTAGCACTGTTATACCGATATTTCAAATTGACAAGAGTACTTTATTGTCACAAAATTTCCAGTTCTTTTGACGCACCAGTAAAAAGTTACAGCATTTCAATGTTGCAAATTTTGATAGTTATATTACGCACAGTATAAAAGTTAGTGAATTTTTAAGTTGCTTCACTGTTTCATTTTTTACTCAAAATTAGCACTATTATACCGATATTTCAAATTGATTATAGTACTTTATTGTCACAAAATTTCAAGGAATTATGACGCTCCAGTAAAAAGTTACAGCATTTCAATGTTGCAAACTTTGATAGTTATATTACGCACAGTATAAATGTTAGTGAATTGTGTAGTTGCATCAGTGTTTCATTTTCTACTCAAGGGTAGCACTGTTTTACCGATATTTCAAATTGACAATAGAATTTTATTGTCACAAAATTTCAAGGTCTTATGACGCACCAGTAAAAAGTTATAGCATTTCAATGTTCCAAACTTTGATAGTTATATTACGCACAGTATAAAAGTTAGTGAATTTTGAAGTTTCATCAGTGTTTCATTTTTACGCAAGGGTAGCACTGTTATACCGATATCTCAAATTGAAAATAGTACATTATTATCACAAAATTTCAAGGTCTTATGACGCTCCAGTAAAAAATTACAGCATTTCAATGTTGCAAACTTTGATAGTTATATTACTCACAGTATAAAAGTTAGTGAACTTTTAAGTTGCTTCAGTGTTTCATTTTTTACTCAAAATTAGCACTATTATACCGATATTTCAAATTGATAATAGTACTTTATTGTCACAAATTTCAAGGTCTTATGACGCACCAGTAAAAAGTTATAGCATTTCAATGTTCCAAACTTTGATAGTTATATTACGCACAGTATAAAATTTAGTGAATTTTGAAGTGGCATCAGTGTTTCATTTTTTACTCAAAGGTAGCATTGTTATACCAATTTTTCAAATAGACAATAGAATTTTATTGTCACAAAATGTCGAGGTTTTATGACGCACCAGTAAAAAGTTACAGCATTTCAATGTTGCAAACTTTGATAGTTATATTACGCACAGTATAAATGTTAGTGAATTTTGTAGTTGCATCAGTGTTTCATTTTCTACTCAAGGGTAGCACTGTTTTACCGATACTTCAAATTGACAATAGTACTTTATTGTCACAAAATTTCAAAGTTTTATGACGCTCCAGCAAAAAGTTACAGCATTTCAATATTGCAAACTTTGATAGTTATGTTACGCACAGTATAAAAGTTAGTGAACTTTGAAGTTACATCAGTGTTTTATTTTTTACTCAAGGGTAGCACTGTTATGCCGATATTTGAAATTGACAATAGTACTTTATTGTCATAAAATTTCAAGGTTTTGCGACGCACCATTAAAAACGTTCCAGCATTTCAATGTTGCAAACTTTGATAGTTATATTACGCACAGTATAAAAGTTTGTGAATTTTTAAGTTGCATCAGTGTTTCATTCTTTACTCAAGGGAAGCACTGTTATACCGATATTTCAAATTGACAAGAGTACTTTATTGTCACAAAGTTTCAAGTTCTTATGACGCACCAGTAAATAGTTACAGCATTTCAATGTTGCAAACTTTGATAGTTATATTACGCACAGTATAAAAGTTAGTAAATTTTGAAGTTTCATCAGTGTTTCATTTTTACTCAACGGTAGCACTGTTACCGATATTTTAAATTGACAATAGTACTTTATGGTCACAAAATTTGAAGGTATTATGACGCTCCAGTAAAAAGTTACAGCATTTCAATATTGCACACTTTGATAGTTATATTACGCACAGTATAAAAATTAGTGAATTTTGAAGTTGCATCAGTGTTTCATTTTTTACTCAAAGGTAGCACTGTTATACCGATATTGTAAATTGACAATAGTAATTTATTGTCACAAAATTTAAAGGTATTATGACACTCCAGTAAAAAGTTACAGCATTTCAATATTTCAAACTTTGATAGCTATGTTAAGCACAGTATAAAAGTTAGTGAAATTTGAAGTTGCATCAGTGTTTCATTTTTTACCCAAAGTTAGCACTGTTATACCGATATTTTAAAGTGACAATAATACTTTATTGTCACAAAATTTCAGGTTTTTATGTAGCACCAGTAAAAAGTTACAGCATTTCAATCTTGCAAACTTTGATAGTTATATTACGCACAGTATAAAACTTAAAGAATTTTTAAGTTGTTTCAGTGTTTCATTTTTTACTCAAAATTAGCACTATTATACCGATATTTCAAATTGACAAGAGTACTTTATTGTCACAAAATTTCCAGTTCTTATGACGCACCAGTAAAAAGTTACAGCATTTCAATGTTGCAAACTTTGATAGTTATATTACGCACAGTATAAAAGTTAGTGAATTTTTAAGTTGCTTCACTGTTTCATTTTTTACTCAAAATTAGCACTATTATACCGATATTTCAAATTGATTATAGTACTTTATTGTCAGAAAATTTCAAGGAATTATGACGCTCCAGTAAAAAGTTACAGCATTTCAATGTTGCAAACTTTGATAGTTATATTACGCACAGTATAAATGTTAGTGAATTGTGTAGTTGCATCAGTGTTTCATTTTCTACTCAAGGGTAGCACTGTTTTACCGATATTTCAAATTGACAATAGAATTTTATTGTCACAAAATTTCAAGGTCTTATGACGCACCAGTAAAAAGTTATAGCATTTCAATGTTCCAAACTTTGATAGTTATATTACGCACAGTATAAAAGTTAGTGAATTTTGAAGTTTCATCAGTGTTTCATTTTTACGCAAGGGTAGCACTGTTATACCGATATCTCAAATTGACAATAGTACATTATTATCACAAAATTTCAAGGTCTTATGAAGCTCCAGTAAAAAATTACAGCATTTCAATGTTGCAAACTTTGATAGTTATATTACTCACAGGATAAAAGTTAGTGAACTTTTAAGTTGCTTCAGTGTTTCATTTTTTACTCAAAATTAGCACTATTATACCGATATTTCAAATTGATAATAGTACTTTATTGTCACAAATTTCAAGGTCTTATGACGCACCAGTAAAAAGTTATAGCATTTCAATGTTCCAAACTTTGATAGTTATATTACGCACAGTATAAAATTTAGTGAATTTTGAAGTGGCATCAGTGTTTCATTTTTTACTCAAAGGTAGCACTGTTATACCAATTTTTCAAATAGACAATAGAATTTTATTGTCACAAAATGTCGAGGTTTTATGACGCACCAGTAAAAAGTTACAGCATTTCAATGTTGCAAACTTTGATAGTTATATTACGCACAGTATAAATGTTAGTGAATTTTGTAGTTGCATCAGTGTTTCATTTTCTACTCAAGGGTAGCACTGTTTTACCGATACTTCAAATTGACAATAGTACTTTATTGTCACAAAATTTCAAAGTTTTATGACGCTCCAGCAAAAAGTTACAGCATTTCAATATTGCAAACTTTGATAGTTATGTTACGCACAGTATAAAAGTTAGTGAACTTTGAAGTTACATCAGTGTTTTATTTTTTACTCAAGGTTAGCACTGTTATGCCGATATTTGAAATTGACAATAGTACTTTATTGTCATAAAATTTCAAGGTTTTGCGACGCACCATTAGAAACGTTCCAGCATTTCAATGTTGCAAACTTTGATAGTTATATTACGCACAGTATAAAAGTTTGTGAATTTTTAAGTTGCATCAGTGTTTCATTCTTTACTCAAGGGAAGCACTGTTATACCGATATTTCAAATTGACAAGAGTACTTTATTGTCACAAAGTTTCAAGTTCTTATGACGCACCAGTAAATAGTTACAGCATTTCAATGTTGCAAACTTTGATAGTTATATTACGCACAGTATAAAAGTTAGTAAATTTTGAAGTTTCATGAGTGTTTCATTTTTACTCAACGGTAGCACTGTTATACCGATATTTCAAATTGACAATAGTAATTTATTGTCACAAAATTTAAACGTATTATGACGCTCCAGTAAAAAGTTACAGCATTTCAATATTGCAAACTTTGATATCTATGTTATGCACAGTATAAAAGTTAGTGAATTTTGAAGTTGCATCAGTGTTTCATTTTTTACCCAAAGGTAGCACTGTTATACCGATATTTTAAATTGACAATAGTACTTTATTATCACAAAATTTGAAGGTATTATGATGCTCCAGTAAAAAGTTACAGCATTTCAATATTGCAAACTTTGATAGTTATATTACGCACAGTGTAAAAATTAGTGAATTTTGAAGTTGCATCAGTGTTTCATTTTTTACTCAAAGGTAGCACTGTTATACCGATATTTTAAATTGACAATAGTACTTAATTGTCACAAAATTTCAAGGTATTATGACGCTCCAGTAAAAAGTTACAGCATTTCAATATTGCAAACTTGGATAGCTATGTTACGCACAGTATAAAAGTTAGTGAATTTTGAAGTTGCATCAGAGTCTCGTTTTTTACCCAAAGGTAGCACTGTTATAGCGATATTTTAAATTGACAATAGTACTTTATTGTCACAAAATTTCAAAGTTTTATGACGCTCCAGCAAAAAGTTACAGCATTTCAATATTGCAAACTTTGATTGTTCTGTTACGCACAGTATAAAAGTTAGTGAACTTTGAAGTTGTATCATTGTTTCATTTTTTACTCAAGGGAAGCACTGTTATACCGATATTTTAAATTGACAATAGTACTTTATTGTCACAAAATTTCAAGTTTTTATGAAGCACCAGTAAAAAGTTACAGCGTTTCAATGTTGCAAACTTTGATAGTTATATTACGCACAGTATAAAAGTTAGTGAATTTTGAAGTTTCATCAGTGTTTCCTTTTTACGCAAGGGTAGCACTGTTATACCGATATCTCAAATTGACAATAGTACATTACTATCACAAAATTTCAAGGTCTTATGACGCTCCAGTAAAAAGTTACAGCATTTCAATATTGCAAACTTGGATAGCTATGTTACGCACAGTATAAAAGTTAGTGAATTTTGAAGTTGCATCAGTGTCTCGTTTTTACCCAAAGGTAGCACTGTTATAGCGGTATTTTAAATTGACAATAGTACTTTATTGACACAAAATTTCAAAGTTTTATGACGCTCCAGTAAAAAGTTACAGCATTTCAATATTGCAAACTTTGATAGTTATGTTACGCACAGTATAAAAGTTAGTGAACTTTGAAGTTACATCAGTGTTTTATTTTTTACTCAAGGGTAGCACTGTTATGCCGATATTTGAAATTGACAATAGTACTTTATTGTCATAAAATTTCAAGGTTTTGCGACGCACCATTAAAAACGTTCCAGCATTTCAATGTTGCAAACTTTGATAGTTATATTACGCACAGTATAAAAGTTTGTGAATTTTTAAGTTGCATCAGTGTTTCATTCTTTACTCAAGGGAAGCACTGTTATACCGATATTTCAAATTGACAAGAGTACTTTATTGTCACAAAGTTTCAAGTTCTTATGCCGCACCAGTAAATAGTTACAGCATTTCAATGTTGCAAACTTTGATAATTATATTACGCACAGTATAAAAGTTAGTAAATTTTGAAGTTTCATCAGTGTTTCATTTTTACTCAACGGTAGCACTGTTATACCGATATTTCAAATTGACAATAGTAATTTATTGTCACAAAATTTAAACGTATTATGACGCCCCAGTAAAAAGTTACAGCATTTCAATATTGCAAACTTTGATATCTATGTTATGCACAGTATAAAAGTTAGTGAATTTTGAAGTTGCATCAGTGTTTCATTTTTTACCCAAAGGTAGCACTGTTATACCGATATTTTAAATTGACAATAGTACTTTATTATCACAAAATTTGAAGGTATTATGATGCTCCAGTAAAAAGTTACAGCATTTCAATATTGCAAACTTTGATAGTTATATTACGCACAGTATAAAAGTTTGTGAATTTTTAAGTTGCATCAGTGTTTCATTCTTTACTCAAGGGAAGCACTGTTATACCGATATTTCAAATTGACAAGACTACTTTATTGTCACAAAGTTTCAAGTTCTTATGACGCACCAGTAAATAGTTACAGCATTTCAATGTTGCAAACTTTGATAGTTATATTACGCACAGTATAAAAGTTAGTGAATTTTGAAGTTTCATCAGTGTTTCATTTTTACTCAACGGTAGCACTGTTATACCGATATTTCAAATTGACAATAGTAATTTATTGTCACAAAATTTAAACGTATTATGACGCTCCAGTAAAAAGTTACAGCATTTCAATATTGCCAACTTTGATATCTATGTTACGCACAGTATAAAAGTTAGTGAATTTTGAAGTTGCATCAGAGTCTCGTTTTTTACCCAAAGGTAGCACTGTTATAGCGATATTTTAAATTGACAATAGTACTTTATTGTCACAAAATTTCAAGTTTTTATGAAGCACCAGTAAAAAGTTACAGCGTTTCAATATTGCAAACTTTGATAGTTATATTACGCACAGTATAAAAGTTAGTGAATTTTGAAGTTTCATCAGTGTTTCCTTTTTACGCAAGGGTAGCACTGTTATACCGATATCTCAAATTGACAATAGTACATTATTATCACAAAATTTCAAGGTCTTATGACGCTCCAGTAAAAAGTTACAGCATTTCAATATTGCAAACTTGGATAGCTATGTTACGCACAGTATAAAAGTTAGTGAATTTTGAAGTTGCATCAGTGTCTCGTTTTTACCCAAAGGTAGCACTGTTATAGCGGTATTTTAAATTGACAATAGTACTTTATTGACACAAAATTTCAAAGTTTTATGACGCTCCAGCAAAAAGTTACAGCATTTCAATATTGCAAACTTTGATAGTTATGTTACGCACAGTATAAAAGTTAGTGAACTTTGAAGTTACATCAGTGTTTTATTTTTTACTCAAGGGTAGCACTGTTATGCCGATATTTGAAATTGACAATAGTACTTTATTGTCATAAAATTTCAAGGTTTTGTGACGCACCATTAAAAACGTTCCAGCATTTCAATGTTGCAAACTTTGATAGTTATATTACGCACAGTATAAAAGTTTGTGAATTTTTAAGTTGCATCAGTGTTTCATTCTTTACTCAAGGGAAGCACTGTTATACCGATATTTCAAATTGACAAGAGTACTTTATTGTCACAAAGTTTCAAGTTCTTATGACGCACCAGTAAATAGTTACAGCATTTCAATGTTGCAAACTTTGATATTTATATTACGCACAGTATAAAAGTTAGTAAATTTTGAAGTTTCATCAGTGTTTCATTTTTACTCAACGGTAGCACTGTTATACCGATATTTCAAATTGACAATAGTAATTTATTGTCACAAAATTTAAACGTATTATGACGCTCCAGTAAAAAGTTACAGCATTTCAATATTGCAAACTTTGATATCTATGTTACGCACAGTATAAAAGTTAGTGAATTTTGAAGTTGCATCAGTGTTTCATTTTTTACCCAAAGGTAGCACTGTTATACCGATATTTTAAATTGACAATAGTACTTTATTATCACAAAATTTGAAGGTATTATGATGCTCCAGTAAAAAGTTACAGCATTTCAATATTGCAAACTTTGATAGTTATATTACGCACAGTGTAAAAATTAGTGAATTTTGAAGTTGCATCAGTGTTTCATTTTTTACTCAAAGGTAGCACTGTTATACCGATATTTTAAATTGACAATAGTACTTAATTGTCACAAAATTTCAAGGTATTATGACGCTCCAGTAAAAAGTTACAGCATTTCAATATTGCAAACTTGGATAGCTATGTTACGCACAGTATAAAAGTTAGTGAATTTTGAAGTTGCATCAGAGTCTCGTTTTTTACCCAAAGGTAGCACTGTTATAGCGATATTTTAAATTGACAATAGTACTTTATTGTCACAAAATTTCAAAGTTTTATGACGCTCCAGCAAAAAGTTACAGCATTTCAATATTGCAAACTTTGATTGTTCTGTTACGCACAGTATAAAAGTTAGTGAACTTTGAAGTTGTATCATTGTTTCATTTTTTACTCAAGGGAAGCACTGTTATACCGATATTTTAAATTGACAATGGTACTTTATTGTCACAAAATTTCAAGTTTTTATGAAGCACCAGTAAAAAGTTACAGCGTTTCAATGTTGCAAACTTTGATAGTTATATTACGCACAGGATAAAAGTTAGTGAATTTTGAAGTTTCATCAGTGTTTCCTTTTTACGCAAGGGTAGCACTGTTATACCGATATCTCAAATTGACAATAGTACATTATTATCACAAAATTTCCAGTTCTTATGACGCACCAGTAATAAGTTACAGCATTTCAATGTTGCAAACTTTGATAGTTATATTTCGCACAGTATGAAAGTTAGTGAATTTTTAAGTTGCTTCACTGTTTCATTTTTTACTCAAAATTAGCATTATTATACCGATATTTCAAATTGATTATAGTACTTTATTGTCACAAAATTTCAAGGAATTATGACGCTCCAGTAAAAAGTTAAAGCATTTCAATGTTGCAAACTTTGATAGTTATATTACGCACAGTATAAATGTTAGTGAATTTTGTAGTTGTATCATTGTTTCATTTTTTACTCAAGGGCAGCACTGTTATACCGATATTTTAAATTGACAATAGTACTTTATTGTCACAAAATTTCAAGTTTTAATGAAGCACCAGTAAAAAGTTACAGCATTTCAATGTTGCAAACTTTTTTAGTTATATTACGCACAGTATAAAAGTTAGGGAATTTTGAAGTTACATCAGTGTTTTATTTTTCAATCAAGGGTAGCACTGGTATGCCGATATTTGAAATTGACAATAGTACTTTATTGTAATAAAATTTCAAGGTCTTATGACTCACCAGTAAAACGTTATAGCATTTAAATTTTCCAAACTTTGATAGTTATATTACGCACAGTATAAAATTTAGTGAATTTTGAAGTTGCATCAGTGTTTCATTTTTTACTCAAAGGTAGCATTGTTATACCGATCTTTTAAATTGACAATAGTACTTTATGGTCACAAAATTTGAAAGTATTATGACGCTCCAGTAAAAAGTTACAGCATTTCAATATTGCAAACTTTGATAATTATATTACGCACAGTATAAAAATTAATGAACTTTGAAGTTGCTTCAGTGTTTCATTTTTTACTCAAAGGTAGCACTGTTATACCGATATTTAAAATTGACAATAGTACTTTATTGTCATACAATTTCAAGGTTTTACGACGCACCATTAAAAAGGTTCCAGCATTTCAATGTTGCAAACTTTGATAGTTATATTACGCACAGTATAAAAGTTGGTGAACTTTGAAGTTACATCAGTGTTTTATTTTTTAGTCAAGGGTAGCACTGTTATACCGATATTTTAAATTGACAATAGTACTTTATGGTCACAAAATTTCAAGGTATTATGACGCTCCAGTAAAAAGTTACAGCATTTCAATATTGCAAACTTTGATAGCTATATTGCGCACATTATAAAAGTTAGTAAATTTTTAAGTTGCTTCAGTGTTTCATTTTTTACTGAAAATTAGCACTCTTTTACCGATATTTCAAATTGATAATAATACTTTATTGTCGCAAAATTTGAAGATCTTATGACGCACCAGTAAAAAGTTATAGCATTTCAATGTTGCAAACTTTGATAGTTATATTACTCACAGTATAAAAGTTAGTGAATTTTGAAGTTTCTTCAGTGTTTCATTTTTACGCAAGGGTAGCACTGTTATACCGATATCTCAAATTGACAATAGTACATTATTATCACAAAATTTCAAGGTCTTATGACGCTCCAGTAAAAAGTTACAGCATTTCAATGTTGCAAACTTTGATAGTTATATTACTCACAGTATAAAAGTTAGTGAATTTTTAATTTGCTTCAGTGTTTCATTTTTTACTCAAAATGATCACTATTATACCGATATTTCAAACTGATAATAGTACTTTATTGTCACAAAATTTCAAGGTCTTATGACGCACCAGTAAAAAGTTATAGCATTTCAATGTTCCAAACTTTGATAGTTATATTACGCAGAGTATAAAATTTAGTGAGTTTTGAAGTGGCATCAGTGTTTCATTTTTTACTCAAAGGTAGCACTGTTATACCGATTTTTCAAATAGACAATAGAATTTTATCGTCACAAAATGTCGAGGTTTTATGACGCACCAGTAAAAAGTTACAGCATTTCAATGTTGCAAACTTTGATAGTTATATTACTCACAGTATAAAAGTTAGTGAATTTTGAAGTTTCTTCAGTGTTTCATTTTTACGCAAGGGTAGCACTGTTATACCGATATCTCAAATTGACAATAGTACATTATTATCACAAAATTTCAAGGTCTTATGACGCACCAGTAAAAAGTTACAGCATTTCAATGTTGCAAACTTTGATAGTTATACTACTCACAGTATAAAAGTTAATGAATTTTGTAGTTGCATCAGTGTTTGATTTTTACTCAAGGGTAGCACAATTTTACCGATATTTCAAATAGACAATAGAATTTTATTGTCACAAAATTTCGCGGTTTTATGACGCACCAGTAAAAAGTTACAGCATTTCAATGTTGCAAACTTTGATAGTTATATTACGCACAGTATAAATGTTAGTGAATTTGAAGTTTCATCAGGGTTTCTTTTTTACTCAAGGGTAGCACTGTTATACAGATATTTCAAATTGACAAGAGTACTTTATTGTCACAAAATTTCCAGTTCTTATGACGCACCAGTAAAAAGTTACAGCATTTCAATGTTGCAAACTTTGATAGTTATATTACGCACAGTATAAAAGTTAGTGAATTTTTAAGTTGCTTCACTGTTTAATTTTTTACTCAAAATTAGCACTATTATACCGATATTTCAAATTTATTATAGTACTTTATTGTCACAAAACGCTCCAGTAAAAAGTTACAGCATTTCAATATTGCAAACTTTGATAGTTATATTACGCACAGTATAAATGTTAGTGAATTTTGTAGTTGTATCATTGTTTCATTTTTTACTCAAGGGAAGCACTGTTATACCGATATTTTAAATTGACAATAGTACTTTATTGTCACAAAATTTCAAGTTCTTATGACGCACCAGTAAATAGTTACAGCATTTCAATGTTGCAAACTTTGATAGTTATATTACGCACAGTATAAAAGTTTGTGAATTTTTAAGTTGCATCAGTGTTTCATTCTTTACTCAAGGGAAGCACTGTTATACCGATATTTCAAATTGACAAGACTACTTTATTGTCACAAAGTTTCAAGTTCTTATGACGCACCAGTAAATAGTTACAGCATTTCAATGTTGCAAACTTTGATAGTTATATTACGCACAGTATAAAAGTTAGTGAATTTTGAATTTTCATCAGTGTTTCATTTTTACTCAACGGTATCACTGTTATACCGATATTTCAAATTGACAATAGTAATTTAGTGTCACAAAATTTAAACGTATTATGACGCTCCAGTAAAAAGTTACAGCATTTCAATATTGCCAACTTTGATATCTATGTTACGCACAGTATAAAAGTTAGTGAATTTTGAAGTTGCATCAGAGTCTCGTTTTTTACCCAAAGGTAGCACTGTTATAGCGATATTTTAAATTGACAATAGTACTTTATTGTCACAAAATTTCAAAGTTTTATGACGCTCCAGCAAAAAGTTACAGCATTTCAATATTGCAAACTTTGATTGTTATGTTACGCACAGTATAAAAGTTAGTGAACTTTGAAGTTGTATCATTGTTTCATTTTTTACTCAAGGGAAGCACTGTTATACCGATATTTTAAATTGACAATAGTACTTTATTGTCACAAAATTTCAAGCTTTTATGAAGCACCAGTAAAAAGTTACAGCATTTCAATTTTCCAAACTTTGATAGTTATATTACGCACAGTATAAAATTTAGTGAATTTTGAAGTTGCATCAGTGTTTCATTTTTTACTCAAAGGTAGCACTGTTATACCGATCTTTTAAATTGACAATAGTACTTTATGGTCACAAAATTTGAATGTATTATGGCGCTCCAGTAAAAAGTTACAGCATTTCAATATTGCAAACTTTGATAATTATATTACGCACAGTATAAAAATTAGTGAACTTTGAAGTTGCTTCAGTGTTTCATTTTTTACTCAAAGGTAGCACTGTTATACCGATATTTAAAATTGACAATAGTACTTTATTGTCACAAAATTTCAAGATCTTATGACGCACCAGTAAAAAGTTATAGCATTTCAATGTTGCAAACTTTGATAGTTATATTACGCACAGTATAAAAGTTGGTGAACTTTGAAGTTACATCAGTGTTTTATTTTTTAGTCAAGGATAGCACTGTTATACCGATATTTTAAATTGACAATAGTACTTTATGGTCACAAAATTTCAAGGTATTATGACGCTCCAGTAAAAAGTTACAGCATTTCAATATTGCAAACTTTGATAGCTATATTACGCACATTATAAAAGTTAGTAAATTTTTAAGTTGCTTCAGTGTTTCATTTTTTACTGAAAATTAGCACTATTATACCGATATTTCAAATTGATAATAATACTTTATTGTCACAAAATTTCAAGATCTTATGACGCACCAGTAAAAAGTTATAGCATTTCAATGTTGCAAACTTTGATAGTTATATTACTCACAGTATAAAAGTTTGTGAATTTTGAAGTTTCATCAGTGTTTCATTTTTACGCAAGGGTAGCACTGTTATACCGATATCTCAAATTGACAAAAGTACATTATTATCACAAAATTGCAAGGTCTTATGACGCTCCAGTAAAAAGTTACAGCATTTCAATGTTGCAAACTTTGATAGTTATATTACTCACAGTATAAAAGTTAGTGAAGTTTTAATTTGCTTCAGTGTTTCATTTTTTACTCAAAATTATCACTATTATACCGATATTTCAAACTGATAATAGTACTTTATTGTCACAAAATTTCAAGGTCTTATGACGCACCAGTAAAAAGTTATAGCATTTCAATGTTTCAAACTTTGATAGTTATATTACGCAGAGTATAAAATTTAGTGAATTTTGAAGTGGCATCAGTGTTTCATTTTTTACTCAAAGGTAGCACTGTTATACCGATTTTTCAAATAGACAATAGAATTTTATCGTCACAAAATGTCGAGGTTTTATGACGCACCAGTAAAAAGTTACAGCATTTCAATGTTGCAAACTTTGATAGTTATACTACGCACAGTATAAATGTTAGTGAATTTTGTAGTTGCATCAGTGTTTAATTTTCTACTCAAGGTAGCACTGTTTTACCGATATTTCAAATTGACAATAGAATTTTATTGTCATAAAATTTCGAGGTTTTATGACGCACCTGTAAAAAGTTACAGCATTTCAATGTTGCAAACTTTGATAGTTATATTACGCACAGTATAAAAGTTAGTGAATTTTGAAGTTTCATCAGTGTTTCCTTTTTACGCAAGGGTAGCACTGTTATACCGCTATCTCAAATTGACAATAGTACATTATTATCACAAAATTTCAAGGTCTTATGACGCTCCAGTAAAAAGTTACAGCATTTCAATGTTGCAAACTTTGATAGTTATATTACTCACAGTATAAAAGTTAATGAACTTTGTAGTTGCATCAGTGTTTGATTTTTACTCAAGGGTAGCACAATTTTACCGATATTTCAAATAGACAATAGAATTTTATTGTCACAAAATTTCGAGGTTTTATGACGCACCAGTAAAAAGTTACAGCATATCAATGTTGCAAACTTTGATAGTTATATTACGCACAGTATAAATGTTAGTGAATTTTGAAATTTCATCAGTGTTTCATTTTTACTCACGGGTAGCTCTGTTATACCGATATTTCAAATTGACAAGAGTACTTTATTGTCACAAAATTTCCAGTTCTTATGACGCACCAGTAAAAAGTTACAGCATTTCAATGTTGCAAACTTTGATAGTTATATTTCGCACAGTATGAAAGTTAGTGAATTTTTAAGTTGCTTCACTGTTTCATTTTTTACTCAAAATTAGCACTATTATACCGATATTTCAAATTGATTATAGTACTTTATTGTCACAAAATTTCAAGGAATTTTGACGCTCCAGTAAAAAGTTACAGCATTTCAATGTTGCAAACTTTGATAGTTATATTACGCACAGTATAAATGTTAGTGAATTTTGTAGTTGTATCATTGTTTCATTTTTTACTCAAGGGAAGCACTGTTATACCGATATTTTAAATTGACAATAGTACTTTATTGTCACAAAATTTCAAGTTTTAATGAAGCACCAGTAAAAAGTTACAGCATTTCAATGTTGCAAACTTTTTTAGTTATATTACGCACAGTATAAAAGTTAGGGAATTTTGAAGTTACATCAGTGTTTTATTTTTTAATCAAGGGTAGCACTGGTATGCCGATATTTGAAATTGACAATAGTACTTTATTGTAATAAAATTTCAAGGTCTTATGACTCACCAGTAAAACGTTATAGCATTTCAATGTTCCAAACTTTGATAGTTATATTACGCACAGTATAAAATTTAGTGAATTTGGAAGTTGCATCAGCGTTTCATTTTTTACTCAAAGGTAGCACTGTTATACCGATCTTTTAAAATGACAATAGTACTTTATGGTCACAAAATTTGAAGGTATTATGACGCTCCAGTAAAAAGTTACAGCATTTCAATATTGCAAACTTTGATAGCTATATTACGCACATTATAAAAGTTAGTAAATTTTTAAGTTGCTTCAGTGTTTCATTTTTTACTGAAAATTAGCACTATTATACCGATATTTCAAACTGTTAATAGTCCTTTATTGTCACAAAATTTCAAGATCTTATGACGCACCAGTAAAAAGTTATAGCATTTCAATGTTGCAAACTTTGATAGTTATATTACTCACAGTATAAAAGTTAGTGAATTTTGAAGTTTCATCAGTGTTTCATTTTCACGCAAGGGTAGCACTGTTATACCGATATCTCAAATTGACAAAAGTATATTATTATTACAAAATTTCAAGGTCTTATGACGCTCCAGTAAAAAGTTACAGCATTTCAATGTTGCAAGCTTTGATAGTTATACTACGCACAGTATAAATGTTAGTGAATTTTGTAGTTGCATCAGTGTTTAATTTTCTACTCAAGGTAGCACTGTTTTACCGATATTTCAAATTGACAGTAGAATTTTATTGTCACAAAATTTCGAGGTTTTATGACGCACCTGTAAAAAGTTACAGCATTTCAATGTTGCAAACTTTGATAGTTATATTACGCACAGTATAAAAGTTAGTGAATTTTGAAGTTTCATCAGTGTTTCCTTTTAACGCAAGGGTAGCACTGTTATACCGCTATCTCAAATTGACAATAGTACATTATTATCACAAAATTTCAAGGTCTTATGACGCTCCAGTAAAAAGTTACAGCATTTCAATGTTGCAAACTTTGATAGTTATATTACTCACAGTATAAAAGTTCATGAATTTTGTAGTTACATCAGTGTTTGATTTTTACTCAAGGGTAGCACAATTTTACCGATATTTCAAATAGACAATAGAATTTTATTGTCACAAAATTTCGAGGTTTTATGACGCACCAGTAAAAAGTTACAGCATTTCAATGTTGCAAACTTTGATAGTTATATTACGCACAGTATAAATGTTAGTGAATTTTGAAGTTTCATCAGGGTTTCTTTTTTACTCAAGGGTAGCACTGTTATACCGATATTTCAAATTGACAAGAGTACTTTATTGTCACAAAATTTCCAGTTCTTATGACGCACCAGTAAAAAGTTACAGCATTTCAATGTTGCAAACTTTGATAGTTATATTACGCGAGTATAAAAGTTAGTGAATTTTTAAGTTGCTTCACTGTTTAATTTTTTACTCAAAATTAGCACTATTATACCGATATTTCAAATTGATTATAGTACTTTATTGTCACAAAATTTCAAGGAATTATGACGCTCCAGTAAAAAGTTACAGTATTTCAATGTTGCAAACTTTGATAGTTATATTATATATATATAAATGTATAAATGTTAGTGAGTTTTGTAGTTGCATCAGTGTTTTATTTTCTACTCAAGGGTAGCACTGTTATACCGATATCTCAAATTGACAATAGTACATTATTATCACAAAATTTCAAGGTCTTATGACGCTCCAGTAAAAAGTAACAGCATTTCAATGTTGCAAATTTTGATAGCTATGTTACGCACAGTATAAAAGTTAGTGAATTTTGAAGTTGCATCAGTGTTTCATTAGCACTGTTATACCGATATTTTAAATTGACAATAGTACTTTATGATCACAAAATTTGAAGGTATTATGACGCTCCAGTAAAAAGTTACAGCATTTCAATATTGCAAACATTGATAGTTATATTACGCACAGTGTAAAAATGAGTGAATTTTGAAGTTGCATCAGTGTTTCATTTTTAACTCAAAGGTAGCACTGTTATACCGATATTTTAAATTGACAATAGTACTTTATTGTCACAAAATTTCAAGGTATTATGACGCTCCAGTAGAAAGTTACAGCATTTCAATATTGCAAACTTGGATAGCTATGTTAAGCACAGTATAAAAGTTAGTGAATTTTGAAGTTGCTTCAGTGTCTCGTTTTTTACTCAAAGGTAGCACTGTTATAGCGATATTTTAAATTGACAATAGTACTTTATTATCACAACATTTCAAAGTTTTATGACGCTCCAGCAAAAAGTTACAGCATTTCAATATTGCAAACTTTGATAATTATGTTACGCACAGTATAAAAGTTAGTGAACTTTGAAGTTTTATCATTGTTTCATTTTTTACTCAAGGGAAGCACTGTTATACCGGTATCTCAAATTGACAGTAGTACTTTATTGTCACAAAATTTCAAGTTTTTATGAAGCACCAGTAAAAAGTTACAGCATTTCAATGTTGCAAACTTTTTTAGTTATATTACGCACAGTATAAAAGTTAGTGAATTTTGAAGTTACATCAGTGTTTTATTTTTTAATCAAGGGTAGCACTGGTATGCCGATATTTGAAATTGACAATAGTACTTTATTGTAATAAAATTTCAAGGTCTTATGACGCACCAGTAAAAAGTTATAGCATTTCAATGTTCCAAACTTTGATAGTTATATTACGCACAGTATAAAATTTAGTGAATTTTGAAGTTGCATCAGTGTTTCATTTTTTACTCAAAGGTAGCACTGTTATACCGATATTTTAAATTGACAATACTACTTTATGGTCACAAAATTTGAAGGTATTATGACGCTCCACTAAAAAGCTACAGCATTTCAATGTTGCAAACTTTGATAGTTATATTACGCACAGTATAATAGTTAGTGAATTTTGAAGTTGTATCATCTTTTCATTTTTTACTCAAGGGAAGCACTGTTATACCAATATCTCAAACAGACAATAGTACTTTATTGTCACAAAATTTCAAGTTTTTATGAAGCACCAGTAAAAAGTTACATCATTTCAATGTTGCAAACTTTGATAGTTATATTACGCACAGTATAATAGTTAGTGAATTTTGAAGTTTCATCAGTGTTTTATTTTTACTCAAGGCTAGCACTGTTATACCGATATTTCAAATTGACAAGAGTACTTTATTGTCACAAAATTTCAAGCTATTATGACGCTCCAGTAAAAATTTAAAGCATTTCAATATTGCAAACTTTGATAGTTATGTTACGCACAGTATAAAAGTTAGTGAACTTTGAAGTTGTATCATCTTTTCATTTTTTACTCAAGGGAAGCACTGTTATACCGATATCTCAAACTGACAATAGTACTTTATTGTCACAAAATTTCAAGTTTTTATGAAGCACCAGTAAAAAGTTACAGCATTTCAATGTTGCAAACTTTTTTAGTTATATTACGCACAGTATAAAAGTTAGTGAATTTTGAAGTTACATCAGTGTTTTATTTTTTAATCAAGGGTAGCACTGTTATGCCGATATTTGAAATTGACAATAGTACTTTATTGTAATAAGATTTCAAGGTCTTATGACGCACCATTAAAAAGTTATAGCATTTCAATGTTCCAAACTTGATAGTTATATTACGCACAGTATAAAATTTAGTGAATTTTGAAGTTGCATCAGTGTTTCATTTTTTACTCAAAGGTAGCACTGTTATACCGATATTTTAAATTGACAATAGTACTTTATGGTCACAAAATTTGAAGGTATTATGATGCTCCAGTAAAAAATTACAGTATTTCAATATTGCAAACTTTGATAGTTATATTACGCACAGTATAAAAATTAGTGAGTTTTGAAGTTGCATCAGTGTTTCATTTTTTACTCAAAAGTAGCACTGTTATACCGATATTTTAAATTGACAATAGTAATTTATTGTCACAAAATTTAAAGGTATTATGACGCTCCAGTAAAAAGTTACAGCATTTCAATATTGCTAACTTTGATAGCACTGTTATACCGATATTTTAAATTGACAATAGTACTCTATTGTCACAAAATTTGAAGGTATTATGATGCTCCAGTAAAAAGTCACAGCATTTCAATATTGCAAACTTTGATAGTTATATTACGCACAGTATAAATGTTAGTGAATTTTGTAGTTGTATCATTGTTTCATTTTTTACTCAAGGGAAGCACTGTTATACCGATATTTTAAATTGACAATAGTACTTTATTGTCACAAAATTTCAAGTTTTAATGAAGCACCAGTAAAAAGTTACAGCATTTCAATGTTGCAAACTTTGATAGTTATATTACGCACAGTATAAAAGTTAGGGAACTTTGAAGTTACATCAGTGTTTTATTTTTTAATCAAGGGTAGCACTGGTATGCCGATATTTGAAATTGACAATAGTACTTTATTGTAATAAAATTTCAAGGTCTTATGACTCACCAGTAAAACGTTATAGCATTTCAATGTTCCAAACTTTGATAGTTATATTACGCACAGTATAAAATTTAGTGAATTTGGAAGTTGCATCAGTGTTTCATTTTTTACTCAAAGGTAGCACTGTTATACCGATCTTTTAAATTGACAATAGTACTTTATGGTCACAAAATTTGAAGGTATTATGACGCTCCAGTAAAAAGTTACAGCATTTCAATATTGCAAACTTTGATAGTTATATTACGCACAGTATAAAAATTAGTGAACTTTGAAGTTGCATCAGTGTTTCATTTTTTACTCAAAGGTAGCACTGTTATACCGATATTTAAAATTGAGAAAAGTACTTTATTGTCATACAATTTCAAGGTTTTACGATGCACCATTAAAAAGGTTCCAGCATTTCAATGTTGCAAACTTTGATAGTTATATTACGCACAGTATAAAAATTAGTGAACTTTGAAGTTGCATCAGTGTTTCATTTTTTACTCAAAGGTAGCACTGTTATACCGATATTTAAAATTGACAATAGTACTTAATTATCACAAAATTTCAAGGTATTATGACGCTGCAGTAAAAAGTTACAGCATTTCAATATTGCAAACTTTGATAGCTATGTTACGCACAGTATAAAAGTTAGTGAATTTTGAAGTTGCATCAGTGTTTCATTTTTTACCCAAAGGTAGCACTGTTATAACGATATTTTAAATTGACAATAGTACTTTATTGTCACAAAATTTCAAGGTATTATGACGCCCAAGTAAAAAATTACAGCATTTCAATATTGCAAACTTTGATATTTATGTTACGCACAGTATAAAAGTTAGTGAACTTTGAAGTTGTATCATTGTTTCTTTTTTTACTCAAGGGTAGCACTGTTATACCGATCTTTTAAATTGACAATAGTACTGTATGGTCACAAAATTTCAAGGTATTATGACGCTCCAGTAAAAAGTTACAGCATTTCAATATTGCAAACTTTGATAGCTATATTACGCACAGTATAAAAATTAGTGAACTTTGAAGTTGCATCAGTATTTCATTTTTTACTCAAAGGTAGCACTGTTATACCGATATTTTAATTTGACAATAGTACTTTATTGTCATACAATTTCAAGGTTTTACGACGCACCATTAAAAAGGTTCCAGCATTTCAATGTTGCAAACTTTCATAGTTATATTACGCACAGTATAAAAGTTAGTGAACTTTGAAGTTACATCAGTGTTTTATTTTTTACTCAAGGGTAGCACTGTTATACCGATATTTTAAATTGACAATAGTACTTTATGGTCACCAAATTTCGAGGTTTTATGACGCACCTGTAAAAAGTTACAGCATTTCAATGTTGCAAACTTTGATAGTTATATTACGCACAGTATAAAAGTTAGTGAATTTTGAAGTTTCATCAGTGTTTCCTTTTTACGCAAGGGTAGCACTGTTATACCGCTATCTCAAATTGACAATAGTACATTATTATCACAAAATTTCAAGGTCTTATGACGCTCCAGTAAAAAGTTACAGCATTTCAATGTTGCAAACTTTGATAGTTATATTACGCACAGTATAAATGTTAGTGAACTTTGAAGTTGCATCAGTATTTCATTTTTTACTCAAAGGTAGCACTGTTATACCGATATTTTAAATTGACAATAGTACTTTATTGTCATACAATTTCAAGGTTTCACGACGCACCATTAAAAAGGTTCCAGCATTTCAATGTTGCAAACTTTCATAGTTATATTACGCACAGTATAAAAGTTAGTGAACTTTGAAGTTACATCAGTGTTTTATTTTTTACTCAAGGGTAGCACTGTTATACCGATATTTTAAATTGACAATAGTACTTTATGGTCACCAAATTTCGAGGTTTTATGACGCACCTGTAAAAAGTTACAGCATTTCAATGTTGCAAACTTTGATAGTTATATTACGCACAGTATAAAAGTTAGTGAATTTTGAAGTTTCATCAGTGTTTCCTTTTTACGCAAGGGTAACACTGTTATACCGCTATCTCAAATTGACAATAGTACATTATTATCACAAAATTTCAAGGTCTTATGACGCTCTAGTAAAAAGTTACAGCATTTCAATGTTGCAAACTTTGATAGTTATATTACGCACAGTATAAATGTTAGTGAATTTTGTAGTTGTATCATTGTTTCATTTTTTACTCAAGGGAAGCACTGTTATACCGATATTTTAAATTGACAATAGTACTTTATTGTCACAAAATTTCAAGTTTTAATGAAGCACCAGTAAAAAATTACAGCATTTCAATGTTGCAAACTTTGATAGTTATATTACGCACAGTATAAAAGTTAGGGAATTTTGAAGTTACATCAGTGTTTTATTTTTTAATCAAGGGTAGCGCTGGTATGCCGATATTTGAAATTGACAATAGTACTTTATTGTAATAAAATTTCAAGGTCTTATGACTCACCAGTAAAACGTTATAGCATTTCAATGTTCCAAACTTTGATAGTTATATTACGCACAGTATAAAATTTAGTGAATTTGGAAGTTGCATCAGTGTTTCATTTTTTACTCAAACGTAGCACTGTTATACCGATCTTTTAAATTGACAATAGTACTTTATGGTCACAAAATTTGAAGGTATTATGACGCTCCAGTAAAAAGTTACAGCATTTCAATATTGCAAACTTTGATAGTTATATTACGCACAGTATAAAAATTAGTGAACTTTGAAGTTGCATCAGTGTTTCATTTTTTACTCAAAGGTAGCACTGTTATACCGATATTTAAAATTGAGAAAAGTACTTTATTGTCATACAATTTCAAGGTTTTACGACGCACCATTAAAAAGGTTCCAGCATTTCAATGTTGCAAACTTTGATAGTTATATTACGCACAGTATAAAAGTTGGTGAACTTTGAAGTTACATCAGTGTTTTATTTTTTAGTCAAGGGTAGCACTGTTATACCGATATTTTAAATTGACAATAGTACTTTATGGTCACAAAATTTCAAGGTATTATGACGCTCCAGTAAAAAATTACAGCATTTCAATATTGCAAACTTTGATAGCTATATTACGCACATTATAAAAGTTAGTAAATTTTTAAGTTGCTTCAGTGTTTCATTTTTTACTGAAAATTAGCACTATTATACCAATATTTCAAACTGATAATAGTACTTTATTGTCACAAAATTTCAAGATCTTATGACGCACCTGTAAAAAGTTACAGCATTTCAATGTTGCAAACTTTGATAGTTATATTACGCACAGTATAAAAGTTAGTGAATTTTGAAGTTTCATCAGTGTTTCCTTTTTACGCAAGGGTAGCACTGTTATACCGCTATCTCAAATTGACAATAGTACATTATTATCACAAAATTTCAAGGTCTTATGACGCTCCAGTAAAAAGTTACAGCATTTCAATGTTGCAAACTTTGATAGTTATATTACGCACAGTATAAATGTTAGTGAATTTTGTAGTTGTATCATTGTTTCATTTTTTACTCAAGGGAAGCACTGTTATACCGATATTTTAAATTGACAATAGTACTTTATTGTCACAAAATTTCAAGTTTTAATGAAGCACCAGTAAAAAGTTACAGCATTTCAATGTTGCAAACTTTGATAGTTATATTACGCACAGTATAAAAGTTAGGGAACTTTGAAGTTACATCAGTGTTTTATTTTTTAATCAAGGGTAGCACTGGTATGCCGATATTTGAAATTGACAATAGTACTTTATTGTAATAAAATTTCAAGGTCTTATGACTCACCAGTAAAACGTTATAGCATTTCAATGTTCCAAACTTTGATAGTTATATTACGCACAGTATAAAATTTAGTGAATTTGGAAGTTGCATCAGTGTTTCATTTTTTACTCAAAGGTAGCACTGTTATACCGATCTTTTAAATTGACAATAGTACTTTATGGTCACAAAATTTGAAGGTATTATGACGCTCCAGTAAAAAGTTACAGCATTTCAATATTGCAAACTTTGATAGTTATATTACGCACAGTATAAAAATTAGTGAACTTTGAAGTTGCATCAGTTTTTCATTTTTTACTCAAAGGTAGCACTGTTATACCGATATTTAAAATTGAAAAAAGTACTTTATTGTCATACAATTTCAAGGTTTTACGACGCACCATTAAAAAGGTTCCAGCATTTCAATGTTGCAAACTTTGATAGTTATATTACGCACAGTATAAAAATTAGTGAACTTTGAAGTTGCATCAGTGTTTCATTTTTTACTCAAAGGTAGCACTTATACCGATATTTAAAATTGACAATAGTACTTAATTATCACAAAATTTCAAGGTATTATGACGCTCCAGTAAAAAGTTACAGCATTTCAATATTGCAAACTTTGATAGCTATGTTACGCACAGTATAAAAGTTAGTGAATTTTGAAGTTGCATCAGTGTTTCATTTTTTACCCAAAGGTAGCACTGTTATAACGATATTTTAAATTGACAATAGTACTTTATTGTCACAAAATTTCAAGGTATTATGACGCCCAAGTAAAAAATTACAGCATTTCAATATTGCAAACTTTGATATTTATGTTACGCACAGTATAAAAGTTAGTGAACTTTGAAGTTGTATCATTGTTTCTTTTTTTACTCAAGGGTAGCACTGTTATACCGATCTTTTAAATTGACAATAGTACTGTATGGTCACAAAATTTCAAGGTATTATGACGCTCCAGTAAAAAGTTACAGCATTTCAATATTGCAAACTTTGATAGCTATATTTCGCACAGTATAAAAATTAGTGAACTTTGAAGTTGCATCAGTATTTCATTTTTTACTCAAAGGTAGCACTGTTATACCGATATTTTAATTTGACAATAGTACTTTATTGTCATACAATTTCAAGGTTTTACGACGCACCATTAAAAAGGTTCCAGCATTTCAATGTTGCAAACTTTCATAGTTATATTACGCACAGTATAAAAGTTAGTGAACTTTGAAGTTACATCAGTGTTTTATTTTTTACTCAAGGGTAGCACTGTTATACCGATATTTTAAATTGACAATAGTACTTTATGGTCACCAAATTTCGAGGTTTTATGACGCACCTGTAAAAAGTTACAGCATTTCAATGTTGCAAACTTTGATAGTTATATTACGCACAGTATAAAAGTTAGTGAATTTTGAAGTTTCATCAGTGTTTCCTTTTTACGCAAGGGTAGCACTGTTATACCGCTATCTCAAATTGACAATAGTACATTATTATCACAAAATTTCAAGGTCTTATGACGCTCCAGTAAAAAGTTACAGCATTTCAATGTTGCAAACTTTGATAGTTATATTACGCACAGTATAAATGTTAGTGAACTTTGAAGTTGCATCAGTATTTCATTTTTTACTCAAAGGTAGCACTGTTATACCGATATTTTAAATTGACAATAGTACTTTATTGTCATACAATTTCAAGGTTTCACGACGCACCATTAAAAAGGTTCCAGCATTTCAATGTTGCAAACTTTCATAGTTATATTACGCACAGTATAAAAGTTAGTGAACTTTGAAGTTACATCAGTGTTTTATTTTTTACTCAAGGGTAGCACTGTTATACCGATATTTTAAATTGACAATAGTACTTTATGGTCACCAAATTTCGAGGTTTTATGACGCACCTGTAAAAAGTTACAGCATTTCAATGTTGCAAACTTTGATAGTTATATTACGCACAGTATAAAAGTTAGTGAATTTTGAAGTTTCATCAGTGTTTCCTTTTTACGCAAGGGTAGCACTGTTATACCGCTATCTCAAATTGACAATAGTACATTATTATCACAAAATTTCAAGGTCTTATGACGCTCTAGTAAAAAGTTACAGCATTTCAATGTTGCAAACTTTGATAGTTATATTACGCACAGTATAAATGTTAGTGAATTTTGTAGTTGTATCATTGTTTCATTTTTTACTCAAGGGAAGCACTGTTATACCGATATTTTAAATTGACAATAGTACTTTATTGTCACAAAATTTCAAGTTTTAATGAAGCACCAGTAAAAAATTACAGCATTTCAATGTTGCAAACTTTGATAGTTATATTACGCACAGTATAAAAGTTAGGGAATTTTGAAGTTACATCAGTGTTTTATTTTTTAATCAAGGGTAGCACTGGTATGCCGATATTTGAAATTGACAATAGTACTTTATTGTAATAAAATTTCAAGGTCTTATGACTCACCAGTAAAACGTTATAGCATTTCAATGTTCCAAACTTTGATAGTTATATTACGCACAGTATAAAATTTAGTGAATTTGGAAGTTGCATCAGTGTTTCATTTTTTATTCAAAGGTAGCACTGTTATACCGATCTTTTAAATTGACAATAGTACTTTATGGTCACAAAATTTGAAGGTATTATGACGCTCCAGTAAAAAGTTACAGCATTTCAATATTGCAAACTTTGCTAGTTATATTACGCACAGTATAAAAATTAGTGAACTTTGAAGTTGCATCAGTGTTTCATTTTTTACTCAAAGGTAGCACTGTTATACCGATATTTAAAATTGAGAAAAGTACTTTATTGTCATACAATTTCAAGGTTTTACGACGCACCATTAAAAAGGTTCCAGCATTTCAATGTTGCAAACTTTGATAGTTATATTACGCACAGTATAAAAGTTGGTGAACTTTGAAGTTTCATCAGTGTTTCATTTTTACGCAAGGGTAGCACTGTTATACCGATATCTCAAATTGACAATAGTACATTATTATCACAAAATTTCAAGGTCTTATGACGCTCCAGTAAAAAGTTACAGCATTTCAATGTTGCAAACTTTGATAGTTATATTACTCACAGTATAAAAGTTAGTGAATTTTTAATTTGCTTCAGTGTTTCATTTTTTACTCAAAATTATCACTATTATACCTATATTTCAAACTGATAATAGTACTTTATAGTCACAAAATTTCAAGGTCTTATGACGCACCAGTAAAAAGTTATAGCATTTCAATGTTCCAAACTTTGATAGTTATATTACGCAGAGTATAAAATTTTGAAGTGGCATCAGTGTTTAATTTTTTACTCAAAGGTAGCACTGTTATACCGATTTTTCAAATAGACAATAGAATTTTATCGTCACAAAATGTCGAGGTTTTATGACGCACCAGTAAAAAGTTACAGCATTTCAATGTTGCAAACTTTGATAGTTATACTACGCACAGTATAAATGTTAGTGAATTTTGTAGTTGCATCAGTGTTTAATTTTCTACTCAAGGTAGCACTGTTTTACCGATATTTCAAATTGACAATAGAATTTTATTGTCACAAAATTTCGAGGTTTTGTGATGCACCTGTAAAAAGTTACAGCATTTCAATGTTGCAAATTTTGATAGTTATATTACGCACAGTATAAAAGTTAGTGAATTTTGAAGTTTCATCAGTGTTTCCTTTTTACGCAAGGGTAGCACTGTTATACCGCTATCTCAAATTGACAATAGTACATTACTATCACAAAATTTCAAGGTCTTATGACGCTCCAGTAAAAAGTTACAGCATTTCAATGTTGCAAACTTTGATAGTTATATTACTCACAGTATAAAAGTTAATGAATTTTGTAGTTACATCAGTGTTTGATTTTTACTCAAGGGTAGCACAATTTTACCGATATTTCAAATTGACAAGAGTACTTTATTGTCACAAAATTTCCAGTTCTTATGACGCACCAGTAAAAAGTTACAGCATTTCAATGTTGCAAACTTTGATAGTTATATTACGCACAGTATAAAAGTTAGTGAATTTTTAAGTTGCTTCACTGTTTAATTTTTTACTCAAAATTAGCACTATTATACCGATATTTCAAATTGATTATAGTACTTTATTGTCACAAAATTTCAAGGAATTATGACGCTCCAGTAAAAAGTTACAGTATTTCAATGTTGCAAACTTTGATAGTTATATTACGCACAGTAAAATGTTAGTGAGTTTTGTAGTTGCATCAGTGTTTCATTTTCTACTCAAGGGTAGCACTGTTATACCGATATCTCAAATTGACAATAGTACTTTATTATCACAAAATTTCAAGGTCTTATGACGCTCCAGTAAAAAGTAACAGCATTTCAATGTTGCAAACTTTGATAGTTATATTACGCACAGTATAAAAGTTAGTGAATTTTAAAGTTGCATCAGTGTTTCATTTTTAACTCAAAGGAAGCACTGTTATACCGATATCTGAAATTGACAATAGTACTTTATTGTCACAAAATTTCAAGGTATTATGACGCTCCAGTAGAAAGTTACAGCATTTCAATATTGCAAACTTGGATAGCTATGTTACGCACAGTATAAAAGTTAGTGAATTTTGAAGTTGCTTCAGTGTCTCGTTTTTTACCCAAAGGTAGCACTGTTATAGCGATATTTTAAATTGACAATAGTACTTTATTGTCACAACATTTCAAAGTTTTATGACGCTCCAGCAAAAAGTTACAGCATTTCAATATTGCAAACTTTGATAATTATGTTACGCACAGTATAAAAGTTAGTGAACTTTGAAGTTTTATCATTGTTTCATTTTTTAATCAAGGGAAGCACTGTTATACCGATATCTCAAATTGACAGTAGTACTTTTTTGTCACAAAATTTCAAGTTTTTATGAACCACCAGTAAAAAGTTACAGCATTTCAATGTTGCAAACTTTTTTAGTTATATTAAGCACAGTATAAAAGTTAGTGAATTTTGAAGTTACATCAGTGTTTTATTTTTTAACCAAGGGTAGCACTGGTATGCCGATTTTTGAAATTGACAATAGTACTTTATTGTAATAAAATTTCAAGGTCTTATGACGCACCAGTAAAAAGTTATAGCATTTCAATGTTCCAAACTTTGATAGTTAAATTACGCACAGTATAAAATTTAGTGAATTTTGAAGTTGCATCAGTGTTTCATTTTTTACTCAAAGGTAGCACTGTTTTACCGATATTTCAAATTGACAATAGAATTTTATTGTCACAAAATTTCGAGGTTTTGTGATGCACCTGTAAAAAGTTACAGCATTTCAATGTTGCAAATTTTGATAGTTATATTACGCACAGTATAAAAGTTAGTGAATTTTGAAGTTTCATCAGTGTTTCCTTTTTACGCAAGGGTAGCACTGTTATACCGCTATCTCAAATTGACAATAGTACATTACTATCACAAAATTTCAAGGTCTTATGACGCTCCAGTAAAAAGTTACAGCATTTCAATGTTGCAAACTTTGATAGTTATATTACTCACAGTATAAAAGTTAATGAATTTTGTAGTTACATCAGTGTTTGATTTTTACTCAAGGGTAGCACAATTTTACCGATATTTCAAATTGACAAGAGTACTTTATTGTCACAAAATTTCCAGTTCTTATGACGCACCAGTAAAAAGTTACAGCATTTCAATGTTGCAAACTTTGATAGTTATATTACGCACAGTATAAAAGTTAGTGAATTTTTAAGTTGCTTCACTGTTTAATTTTTTACTCAAAATTAGCACTATTATACCGATATTTCAAATTGATTATAGTACTTTATTGTCACAAAATTTCAAGGAATTATGACGCTCCAGTAAAAAGTTACAGTATTTCAATGTTGCAAACTTTGATAGTTATATTACGCACAGTAAAATGTTAGTGAGTTTTGTAGTTGCATCAGTGTTTCATTTTCTACTCAAGGGTAGCACTGTTATACCGATATCTCAAATTGACAATGGTACTTTATTATCACAAAATTTCAAGGTCTTATAATGCTCCAGTAAAAAGTAACAGCATTTCAATGTTGCAAACTTTGATAGCTATGTTACGCACAGTATAAAAGTTAGTGAATTTTAAAGTTGCATCAGTGTTTCATTTTTAACTCAAAGGTAGCACTGTTATACCGATATTTTAAATTGACAATAGTACTTTATTGTCACAAAATTTCAAGGTATTATGACGCTCCAGTAGAAAGTTACAGCATTTCAATATTGCAAACTTGGATAGCTATGTTACGCACAGTATAAAAGTTAGTGAATTTTGAAGTTGCTTCAGTGTCTCGTTTTTTACCCAAAGGTAGCACTGTTATAGCGATATTTTAAATTGACAATAGTACTTTATTGTCACAACATTTCAAAGTTTTATGACGCTCCAGCAAAAAGTTACAGCATTTCAATATTGCAAACTTTGATAATTATGTTACGCACAGTATAAAAGTTAGTGAACTTTGAAGTTTTATCATTGTTTCATTTTTTACTCAAGGGAAGCACTGTTATACCGATATCTCAAATTGACAGTAGTACTTTTTTGTCACAAAATTTCAAGTTTTTATGAACCACCAGTAAAAAGTTACAGCATTTCAATGTTGCAAACTTTTTTAGTTATATTAAGCACAGTATAAAAGTTAGTGAATTTTGAAGTTACATCAGTGTTTTATTTTTTAACCAAGGGTAGCACTGGTATGCCGATTTTTGAAATTGACAATAGTACTTTATTGTAATAAAATTTCAAGGTCTTATGACGCACCAGTAAAAAGTTATAGCATTTCAATGTTCCAAACTTTGATAGTTAAATTACGCACAGTATAAAATTTAGTGAATTTTGAAGTTGCATCAGTGTTTCATTTTTTACTCAAAGGTAGCACTGTTATACCGATATTTTAAATTGACAATACTACTTTATGGTCACAAAATTTGAAGATATTATGACGCTCCAGTAAAAAGCTAAAGCATTTCAATGTTGCAAACTTTGATAGTTATATTACGCACAGTATAATAGTTAGTGAATTTTGAAGTTGTATCATCTTTTCATTTTTTACTCAAGGGAAGCACTGTTATACCAATATCTCAAACTGACAATAGTACTTTATTGTCACAAAATTTCAAGTTTTTATGAAGCACCAGTAAAAAGTTACAGCATTTCAATGTTGCAAACTTTGATAGTTATATTACGCACAGTATAATAGTTAGTGAATTTTGAAGTTACATCAGTGTTTTATTTTTTACTCAAGGGTAGCACTGTTATACCGATATTTCAAATTGACAAGAGTACTTTATTGTCACAAAATTTCAAGCTATTATGACGCTCCAGTAAAAATTTAAAGCATTTCAATATTGCAAACTTTGATAGTTATGTTACGCACAGTATAAAAGTTAGTGAACTTTGAAGTTGTATCATCTTTTCATTTTTTACTCAAGGGAAGCACTGTTATACCGATATCTCAAACTGACAATAGTACTTTATTGTCACAAAATTTCAAGTTTTTATGAAGCACCAGTAAAAAGTTACAGCATTTCAATGTTGCAAACTTTTTTAGTTATATTACGCACAGTATAAAAGTTAGTGAATTTTGAAGTTACATCAGTGATTTATTTTTTAATCAAGGGTAGCACTGTTATGCCGATATTTGAAATTGACAATAGTACTTTATTGTAATAATATTTCAAGGTCTTATGACGCACCATTAAAAAGTTATAGCATTTCAATGTTCCAAACTTGATAGTTATATTACGCACAGTATAAAATTTAGTGAATTTTGAAGTTGCATCAGTGTTTCATTTTTTACTCAAAGGTAGCACTGTTATACCGATCTTTTAAATTGACAATAGTACTTTATGGTCACAAAATTTGAAGGTATTATGACGCTCCAGTAAAAAATTACAGTATTTCAATATTGCAAACTTTGATAGTTATATTACGCACAGTATAAAAATTAGTGAGTTTTGAAGTTGCATCAGTGTTTCATTTTTTACTCAAAAGTAGCACTGTTATACCGATATTTTAAATTGACAATAGTAATTTATTGTCACAAAATTTAAAGGTATTATGACGCTCCAGTAAAAAGTTACAGCATTTCAATATTGCTAACTTTGATAGCACTGTTATACCGATATTTTAAATTGACAATAGTACTCTATTGTCACAAAATTTCAAGGTATTATGATGCTCCAGTAAAAAGTCACAGCATTTCAATATTGCAAACTTTGATAGTTATGTTACGCACAGTATAAAAGTTAGTGAACTGTGAAGTTGTATCATTGTTTCATTTTTTACTCAAGGGAAGCACTGTTATACCGAAATCTCAAACTGACAATAGTAATTTATTGTCACAAAATTTCAAGTTTTTATGAAGCACCATTAAGAAGTTACAGCATTTCAATGTTGGAAACTTTTTTAGTTATATTACGCACAGTATAAAAGTTAGTGAATTTTGAAGTTACATCAGTGTTTTATTTTTTAATCAAGGGTAGCACTGTTATGCCGATATTTGAAATTGACAATAGTACTTTATTGTAATAAGATTTCAAGGTCTTATGACGCACCAGTAAAAAGTTATAGCATTTCAATGTTCCAAACTTTGATAGTTATATTACGCACAGTATAAAATTTTGTGAATTTTGAAGTTGCATCAGTGTTTCGTTTTTAATCAAAGGTAGCACTGTTATACCGATCTTTTAAATTGACAATAGTACTTAATTGTCACAAAATTTCAAGGTATTATGACGCTCCAGTAAAAAGTTACAGCATTTCAATATTGCAAACTTTGATAGCTATGTTACGCACAGTATAAAAGTTAGTGAATTTTGAAGTTGCATCAGTGTTTCATTTTTTACCCAAAGGTAGCACTGTTATACCGATATTTTAAATTGACAATAGTACTTTATTGTCACAAAATTTCAAGGTATTATGACGCCCAAGTAAAAAATTACAGCATTTCAATATTGCAAACTTTGATATTTATGTTACGCACAGTATAAAAGTTAGTGAACTTTGAAGTTGTATCATTGTTTCATTTTTTACTCAAGGGTAGCACTGTTATACCGATCTTTTAAATTGACAATAGTACTGTATGGTCACAAAATTTCAAGGTATTATGACGCTCCAGTAAAAAGTTATAGCATTTCAATATTGCAAACTTTGATAGCTATATTACGCACAGTATAAAAATTAGTGAACTTTGAAGTTGCATCAGTATTTCATTTTTTACTCAAAGGTAGCACTGTTATACCGATATTTTAAATTGACAATAGTACTTTATTGTCATACAATTTCAAGGTTTTACGACGCACCATTAAAAAGGTTCCAGCATTTCAATGTTGCAAACTTTGATAGTTATATTACGCACAGTATAAAAGTTAGTGAACTTTGAAGTTACATCAGTGTTTTATTTTTTACTCAAGGGTAGCACTGTTATACCGATATTTTAAATTGACAATAGTACTTTATGGTCACCAAATTTCAAGGTATTATGACGCTCCAGTAAAAAGTTACAGCATTTCAATATTGCAAACTTTGATAGCTATGTTACGCACATTATAAAAGTTAGTGAATTTTTAAGTTGCTTCAGTGTTTCATTTTTTACTGAAAATTAGCACTATTATACCGACATTTCAAATTGATAATAGTATTTTATTGTCACAAAATTTCAAGATCTTATGACGCACCAGTAAAAAGTTATAGCATTTCAATGTTCCAAACTTGATAGTTATATTACGCACAGTATAAAATTTAGTGAATTTTGAAGTTGCATCAGTGTTTCATTTTTTACTCAATGGTAGCACTGTTATACCGATCTTTTAAATTGACAATAGTACTTTATGGTCACAAAATTTAAAGGTATTATGACGCTCCAGTAAAAAGTTACATTATTTCAATATTGCAAACTTTGATAGTTATATTACGCACAGTATAAAAATTTGTGAACTTTGAAGCTGTATCATTGTTTCATTTTTTACTCAAGGGTAGCACTGTTATACCGATCTTTAAAATTGACAATAGTACTTTATGGTCACAAAATTTGAAGGTATTATGACGCTCCAGTAAAAAGTTACAGCATTTCAATATTGCAAACTTTGATAGTTATATTACGCACAGTATAAAAATTTGTGAACTTTGAAGTTGCATCAGTGTTTCATTTTTTACTCAAAGGTAGCACTGTTATACCGATATTTTAAATTGACAATAGTACTTTATTGTCATACAATTTCAAGGTTTTACGACGCACCATTAAAAAGGTTCCAGCATTTCAATGTTGCAAACTTTGATAGTTATATTACGCACAGTATAAAAGTTAGTGAACTTTGAAGTTACATCAGTGTTTTATTTTTTACTCAAGGGTAGCACTGTTATACCGATATTTTAAATTGACAATAGTACTTTATGGTCACAAAATTTCAAGGGATTATGACGCTCTAGTAAAAAGTTACAGCATTTCAATATTGCAAACTTTGATAGCTATGTTACGCACATTATAAAAGTTAGTGAATTTTTAAGTTGCTTCAGTGTTTCATTTTTTACTGAAAATTAGCACTATTATACCGATATTTTAAAATGACAATAGTACTTTATGGTCACAAAATTTTAAGATCTTATGACGCACCAGTAAAAAGTTATAGCATTTCAATGTTGCAAACTTTGATAGTTATATTACGCACAGTATAAAATTTAGTGAATTTTGAAGTTGCATCAGTGTTTCATTTTTTACTCAAAGGTAGCACTGTTATACCGATATTTTAAATTGACAATAGTAATTTATGGTCACAAAATTTCAAGGTATTATGACGCTCCAGTAAAAAGTTACAGCATTCCACTATTGCCAACTTTGATAGTTATATTACGCACAGTATAAATGTTAGTGAATTTTGAAGTTTCATCAGTGTTTCATTTTTTACCCAAAGTTAGCACTGTTATACCGATATTTAAAATTGACAATAGTACTTTATGGTCACAAAATTTGAAGGTATTATGACGCTCCAGTAAAAAGCTACAGCATTTCAATGTTGCAAACTTTGATAGTTATATTACGCACAGTATAATAGTTAGTGAATTTTGAAGTTGTATCATCTTTTCATTTTTTATTCAAGGGAAGCACTGTTATACCGATATCTCAAACTGACAATAGTACTTTATTGTCACAAAATTTCAAGTTTTTATGTAGCACCAGTAAAAAGTTACAGCATTTCAATTTTGCAAACCTTTTTAGTTATATTACGCACAGTATAAAAGTTAGTGAATTTTGAAGTTACATCAGTGTTTTATTTTTTACTCAAGGGAAGCACTGTTATGCCGATATTTGAAATTGACAATAGTACTTTATTGTAATAAGATTTCAAGGTCTTATGACGCACCATTAAAAAGTTATAGCATTTCAATGTTCCAAACTTGATAGTTATATTACGCACAGTATAAAATTTAGTGAATTTTGAAGTTGCATCAGTGTTTCATTTTTTACTCAAAGGTAGCACTGTTATACCGATCTTTTAAATTGACAATAGTACTTTATGGTCACAAAATTTGAAGGTATTATGACGCTCCAGTAAAAAGTTACAGTATTTCAATATTGCAAACTTTGATAGTTATATTACGCACAGTATAAAAATTAGTGAATTTTGAAGTTGCATCAGTGTTTCATTTTTTGCTCAAAGGTAGCACTGCAATACCGATATTTTAAATTGACAATAGTAATTTATTGTCACAAAATTTAAAGGTATTATGACGCTCCAGTAAAAAGTTACAGCATTTCAATATTGCAAACTTTGATAGCACTGTCATACCGATATTTTAAATTGACAATAGTACTTTATTGTCACAAAATTTCAAGGTATTATGATGCTCCAGTAAAAAGTTACAGCATTTCAATATTGCAAACTTTGATAGTTATGTTACGCACAGTATAAAAGTTAGTGAACTTTGAAGTTGTATCATTGTTTCATTTTTTACTCAAGGGAAGCACTGTTATACCGATATCTCAAACTGACAATAGTACTTTGTCACAAAATTTCAAGTTTTTATGAAGCACCAGTAAAAAGTTACAGCATTTCAATGTTCCAAACTTGATAGTTATATTACGCACAGTATAAAATTTAGTGAATTTTGAAGTTGCATCAGTGTTTCATTTTTTACTCAAAGGTAGCACTGTTATACCGATATTTTAAATTGTCAATAGTACTTTATGGTCACAAAATTTCAAGGTATTATGACGCTCCAGCAAAAAGTTACAGCATTTCAATATTGCAAACTTTTTTAGTTATATTACGTACAGTATAAAAGCTAGTGAACTTTGAAGTTACATCAGTGTCTTATTTTTTACTCAAGGGTAGCACTGTTATACCGATATTTGAAATTGACAATAGTACTTTATTGTCATACAATTTCAAGGTTTTACGACGCACCATTAGAAAGGTTCCAGCATTTCAATGTTGCAAACTTTGATAGTTATATTACGCACAGTATAAAAGTTAGTGAATTTTTAAGTTGCTTCAGTGTTTAATTTTTTACTCAAAGGTAGCACTGTTATACCGATATTTCAAATTGACAATAGTACTTTCTTGTCATAAAATATCAAGGTTTTACGACGCACCATTAAAAAGGTTCCAGCATTTCCATGTTGCAAACTTTGATAGTTATATTACGCAGAATATAAAAGTTAGTGAAATTTGAAGTTGTATCATTGTTTCATTTTTTACTCAAGGGAAGCACTGTTATACCGATATCTCAAACTGACAATAGTACTTCATTGTCACAAAATCTCAAGTTTTTATGAAGCACCACTAAAAAGTTACAGCATTTCAATGTTGCAAACTTTTTTAGTTATATTAAGCACAGTATAAAAGTTAGTGAATTTTGAAGTTACATCAGTGTTTTATTTTTTAACCAAGGGTAGCACTGGTATGCCGATTTTTGAAATTGACAATAGTACTTTATTGTAATAAAATTTCAAGGTCTTATGACGCACCAGTAAAAAGTTATAGCATTTCAATGTTCCAAACTTTGATAGTTAAATTACGCACAGTATAAAATTTAGTGAATTTTGAAGTTGCATCAGTGTTTCATTTTTTACTCAAAGGTAGCACTGTTATACCGATATTTTAAATTGACAATACTACTTTATGGTCACAAAATTTGAAGATATTATGACGCTCCAGTAAAAAGCTAAAGCATTTCAATGTTGCAAACTTTGATAGTTATATTACGCACAGTATAATAGTTAGTGAATTTTGAAGTTGTATCATCTTTTCATTTTTTACTCAAGGGAAGCACTGTTATACCAATATCTCAAACTGACAATAGTACTTTATTGTCACGAAATTTCAAGTTTTTATGAAGCACCAGTAAAAAGTTACAGCATTTCAATGTTGCAAACTTTGATAGTTATATTACGCACAGTATAATAGTTAGTGAATTTTGAAGTTACATCAGTGTTTTATTTTTTACTCAAGGGTAGCACTGTTATACCGATATTTCAAATTGACAAGAGTACTTTATTGTCACAAAATTTCAAGGTATTATGACGCTCCAGTAAAAATTTAAAGCATTTCAATATTGCAAACTTTGATAGTTATGTTACGCACAGTATAAAAGTTAGTGAACTTTGAAGTTGTATCATCTTTTCATTTTTTACTCAAGGGAAGCACTGTTATACCGATATCTCAAACTGACAATAGTACTTTATTGTCACAAAATTTCAAGTTTTTATGAAGCACCAGTAAAAAGTTACAGCATTTCAATGTTGCAAACTTTTTTAGTTATATTACGCACAGTATAAAAGTTAGTGAATTTTGAAGTTACATCAGTGATTTATTTTTTAATCAAGGGTAGCACTGTTATGCCGATATTTGAAATTGACAATAGTACTTTATTGTAATAATATTTCAAGGTCTTATGACGCACCATTAAAAAGTTATAGCATTTCAATGTTCCAAACTTGATAGTTATATTACGCACAGTATAAAATTTAGTGAATTTTGAAGTTGCATCAGTGTTTCATTTTTTACTCAAAGGTAGCACTGTTATACCGATCTTTTAAATTGACAATAGTACTTTATGGTCACAAAATTTGAAGGTATTATGACGCTCCAGTAAAAAATTACAGTATTTCAATATTGCAAACTTTGATAGTTATATTACGCACAGTATAAAAATTAGTGAGTTTTGAAGTTGCATCAGTGTTTCATTTTTTACTCAAAAGTAGCACTGTTATACCGATATTTTAAATTGACAATAGTAATTTATTGTCACAAAATTTAAAGGTATTATGACGCTCCAGTAAAAAGTTACAGCATTTCAATATTGCTAACTTTGATAGCACTGTTATACCGATATTTTAAATTGACAATAGTACTCTATTGTCACAAAATTTCAAGGTATTATGATGCTCCAGTAAAAAGTCACAGCATTTCAATATTGCAAACTTTGATAGTTATGTTACGCACAGTATAAAAGTTAGTGAACTGTGAAGTTGTATCATTGTTTCATTTTTTACTCAAGGGAAGCACTGTTATACCGAAATCTCAAACTGACAATAGTAATTTATTGTCACAAAATTTCAAGTTTTTATGAAGCACCATTAAGAAGTTACAGCATTTCAATGTTGGAAACTTTTTTAGTTATATTACGCACAGTATAAAAGTTAGTGAATTTTGAAGTTACATCAGTGTTTTATTTTTTAATCAAGGGTAGCACTGTTATGCCGATATTTGAAATTGACAATAGTACTTTATTGTAATAAGATTTCAAGGTCTTATGACGCACCAGTAAAAAGTTATAGCATTTCAATGTTCCAAACTTTGATAGTTATATTACGCACAGTATAAAATTTTGTGAATTTTGAAGTTGCATCAGTGTTTCGTTTTTAATCAAAGGTAGCACTGTTATACCGATCTTTTAAATTGACAATAGTACTTAATTGTCACAAAATTTCAAGGTATTATGACGCTCCAGTAAAAAGTTACAGCATTTCAATATTGCAAACTTTGATAGCTATGTTACGCACAGTATAAAAGTTAGTGAATTTTGAAGTTGCATCAGTGTTTCATTTTTTACCCAAAGGTAGCACTGTTATACCGATATTTTAAATTGACAATAGTACTTTATTGTCACAAAATTTCAAGGTATTATGACGCCCAAGTAAAAAATTACAGCATTTCAATATTGCAAACTTTGATATTTATGTTACGCACAGTATAAAAGTTAGTGAACTTTGAAGTTGTATCATTGTTTCATTTTTTACTCAAGGGTAGCACTGTTATACCGATCTTTTAAATTGACAATAGTACTGTATGGTCACAAAATTTCAAGGTATTATGACGCTCCAGTAAAAAGTTATAGCATTTCAATATTGCAAACTTTGATAGCTATATTACGCACAGTATAAAAATTAGTGAACTTTGAAGTTGCATCAGTATTTCATTTTTTACTCAAAGGTAGCACTGTTATACCGATATTTTAAATTGACAATAGTACTTTATTGTCATACAATTTCAAGGTTTTACGACGCACCATTAAAAAGGTTCCAGCATTTCAATGTTGCAAACTTTGATAGTTATATTACGCACAGTATAAAAGTTAGTGAACTTTGAAGTTACATCAGTGTTTTATTTTTTACTCAAGGGTAGCACTGTTATACCGATATTTTAAATTGACAATAGTACTTTATGGTCACCAAATTTCAAGGTATTATGACGCTCCAGTAAAAAGTTACAGCATTTCAATATTGCAAACTTTGATAGCTATGTTACGCACATTATAAAAGTTAGTGAATTTTTAAGTTGCTTCAGTGTTTCATTTTTTACTGAAAATTAGCACTATTATACCGACATTTCAAATTGATAATAGTATTTTATTGTCACAAAATTTCAAGATCTTATGACGCACCAGTAAAAAGTTATAGCATTTCAATGTTCCAAACTTGATAGTTATATTACGCACAGTATAAAATTTAGTGAATTTTGAAGTTGCATCAGTGTTTCATTTTTTACTCAAAGGTAGCACTGTTATACCGATCTTTTAAATTGACAATAGTACTTTATGGTCACAAAATTTAAAGGTATTATGACGCTCCAGTAAAAAGTTACATTATTTCAATATTGCAAACTTTGATAGTTATATTACGCACAGTATAAAAATTTGTGAACTTTGAAGCTGTATCATTGTTTCATTTTTTACTCAAGGGTAGCACTGTTATACCGATCTTTAAAATTGACAATAGTACTTTATGGTCACAAAATTTGAAGGTATTATGACGCTCCAGTAAAAAGTTACAGCATTTCAATATTGCAAACTTTGATAGTTATATTACGCACAGTATAAAAATTTGTGAACTTTGAAGTTGCATCAGTGTTTCATTTTTTACTCAAAGGTAGCACTGTTATACCGATATTTTAAATTGACAATAGTACTTTATTGTCATACAATTTCAAGGTTTTACGACGCACCATTAAAAAGGTTCCAGCATTTCAATGTTGCAAACTTTGATAGTTATATTACGCACAGTATAAAAGTTAGTGAACTTTGAAGTTACATCAGTGTTTTATTTTTTACTCAAGGGTAGCACTGTTATACCGATATTTTAAATTGACAATAGTACTTTATGGTCACAAAATTTCAAGGGATTATGACGCTCTAGTAAAAAGTTACAGCATTTCAATATTGCAAACTTTGATAGCTATGTTACGCACATTATAAAAGTTAGTGAATTTTTAAGTTGCTTCAGTGTTTCATTTTTTACTGAAAATTAGCACTATTATACCGATATTTTAAAATGACAATAGTACTTTATGGTCACAAAATTTTAAGATCTTATGACGCACCAGTAAAAAGTTATAGCATTTCAATGTTGCAAACTTTGATAGTTATATTACGCACAGTATAAAATTTAGTGAATTTTGAAGTTGCATCAGTGTTTCATTTTTTACTCAAAGGTAGCACTGTTATACCGATATTTTAAATTGACAATAGTAATTTATGGTCACAAAATTTCAAGGTATTATGACGCTCCAGTAAAAAGTTACAGCATTCCACTATTGCAAACTTTGATAGTTATATTACGCACAGTATAAATGTTAGTGAATTTTGAAGTTTCATCAGTGTTTCATTTTTTACCCAAAGTTAGCACTGTTATACCGATATTTAAAATTGACAATAGTACTTTATGGTCACAAAATTTGAAGGTATTATGACGCTCCAGTAAAAAGCTACAGCATTTCAATGTTGCAAACTTTGATAGTTATATTACGCACAGTATAATAGTTAGTGAATTTTGAAGTTGTATCATCTTTTCATTTTTTATTCAAGGGAAGCACTGTTATACCGATATCTCAAACTGACAATAGTACTTTATTGTCACAAAATTTCAAGTTTTTATGTAGCACCAGTAAAAAGTTACAGCATTTCAATTTTGCAAACCTTTTTAGTTATATTACGCACAGTATAAAAGTTAGTGAATTTTGAAGTTACATCAGTGTTTTATTTTTTACTCAAGGGAAGCACTGTTATGCCGATATTTGAAATTGACAATAGTACTTTATTGTAATAAGATTTCAAGGTCTTATGACGCACCATTAAAAAGTTATAGCATTTCAATGTTTCAAACTTGATAGTTATATTACGCACAGTATAAAATTTAGTGAATTTTGAAGTTGCATCAGTGTTTCATTTTTTACTCAAAGGTAGCACTGTTATACCGATCTTTTAAATTGACAATAGTACTTTATGGTCACAAAATTTGAAGGTATTATGACGCTCCAGTAAAAAGTTACAGTATTTCAATATTGCAAACTTTGATAGTTATATTACGCACAGTATAAAAATTAGTGAATTTTGAAGTTGCATCAGTGTTTCATTTTTTGCTCAAAGGTAGCACTGCAATACCGATATTTTAAATTGACAATAGTAATTTATTGTCACAAAATTTAAAGGTATTATGACGCTCCAGTAAAAAGTTACAGCATTTCAATATTGCAAACTTTGATAGCACTGTCATACCGATATTTTAAATTGACAATAGTACTTTATTGTCACAAAATTTCAAGGTATTATGATGCTCCAGTAAAAAGTTACAGCATTTCAATATTGCAAACTTTGATAGTTATGTTACGCACAGTATAAAAGTTAGTGAACTTTGAAGTTGTATCATTGTTTCATTTTTTACTCAAGGGAAGCACTGTTATACCGATATCTCAAACTGACAATAGTACTTTGTCACAAAATTTCAAGTTTTTATGAAGCACCAGTAAAAAGTTACAGCATTTCAATGTTCCAAACTTGATAGTTATATTACGCACAGTATAAAATTTAGTGAATTTTGAAGTTGCATCAGTGTTTCATTTTTTACTCAAAGGTAGCACTGTTATACCGATATTTTAAATTGTCAATAGTACTTTATGGTCACAAAATTTCAAGGTATTATGACGCTCCAGCAAAAAGTTACAGCATTTCAATATTGCAAACTTTTTTAGTTATATTACGTACAGTATAAAAGCTAGTGAACTTTGAAGTCTTATTTCTTACTCAAGGGTAGCACTGTTATACCGATATTTGAAATTGACAATAGTACTTTATTGTCATACAATTTCAAGGTTTTACGACGCACCATTAGAAAGGTTCCAGCATTTCAATGTTGCAAACTTTGATAGTTATATTACGCACAGTATAAATGTTAGTGAATTTTGAAGTTTCATCAGTGTTTCATTTTTCACTCAAAGTTAGCACTGTTATACCGATATGTAAAATTGTCAATAGTACTTTATGGTCACAAAATTTGAAGGTATTATGACGCTCCAGTAAAAAGCTACAGCATTTCAATGTTGCAAACTTTGATAGTTATATTACGCACAGTATAATAGTTAGTGAATTTTGAAGTTGTATCATCTCAAGGGAAGCACTGTTATACCGATATCTCAAACTGACAATAGTACTTTATTGTCACAAAATTTCAAGTTTTTATGAAGCACCAGTAAAAAGTTACAGCATTTCAATGTTCCAAACTTGATAGTTATATTACGCACAGTATAAAATTTAGTGAATTTTGAAGTTGCATCAGTTTTTCATTTTTTACTCAAAGATAGCACTGTTATACCGATCTTTTAAATTGACAATAGTACTTTATGGTCACAAAATTTGAAGGTATTATGACGCTCCAGTAAAAAGTTACAGTATTTCAATATTGCAAACTTTGATAGTTATATTACGCACAGTATAAAAATTTGTGAATTTTGAAGTTGCATCAGTGTTTCATTTTTTACTCAAAGGTAGCACTGTTATACCGATATTTTAAATTGACAATAGTACTTTATTGTCATACAATTTCAAGGTTTTACGACGCACCATTAAAAAGGTTCCAGCATTTCAATGTTGCAAACTTTGATAGTTATATTACGCACAGTATAAAAGTTAGTGAACTTTGAAGTTACATCAGTGTTTTATTTTTTACTCAAGGGTAGCACTATTATACCGATATTTTAAATTGACAATAGTACTTTATAGTCACAAAATTTCAAAGTATTATGACGCTCCAGTAAAAAGTTACAGCATTTCAATATTGCAAACTTTGATAGCTATGTTACGCACATTATAAAAGTTAGTGAATTTTTAAGTTGCTTCAGTGTTTCATTTTTTACTGAAAATTAGCACTATTATACCGATATTTCAAATTGATAATAGTACTTTATTGTCACAAAATTTCAAGATCTTATGACGCTCCAATAAAAAGTTATAGCATTTCAATGTTGCAAACTTTGATAGTTATAATACGCACAGTATAAAATTTAGTGAATTTTGAAGTTGCATCAGTGTTTCATTTTTTACTCAAAGGTAGCACTGTTATACCGATATTTTAAATTGACAATAGTACTTTATGGTCACAAAATTTCAAGGTATTATGACGCTCCAGCAAAAAGTTACAGCATTTCAATGTTGCAAACTTTTCTAGTTATATTACGCACAGTATAAAAGCTAGTGAACTTTGAAGTTACATCAGTGTCTTATTTTTTACTCAAGGGTAGCACTTTTATGCCGATATTTGAAATTGACAATAGCACTTTATTGTCATACAATTTCAAGGTTTTACGACGCACCATTAGAAAGGTTCCAGCATTTCAATATTGCAAACTTTGATAGTTATATTACGCACAGTATAAATGTTAGTGAATTTTTAAGTTTCATCAGTGTTTCATTTTTTACTCAAAGTTAGCACTGTTATACCGATATGTAAAATTGACAATAGTACTTTATGGTCACAAAATTTGAGAGTATTATGACGCTCCAGTAAAAAGCTACAGCATTTCAATGTTGCAAACTTTGATAGTTATATTACGCACAGTATAATAGTTAGTGAATTTTGAAGTTGTATCATCTTTTCATTTTTTACACAAGGGAAGCACTGTTATACCGATATCTCAAACTGACAATAGTACTTTATTGTCACAAAATTTCAAGTTTTTATTAAGCAACAGTAAAAAGTTAAAGCATTTCAATGTTGTAAACTTTGATAGTTATGTTACACACAGTATAAAAGTTAGTGAACTTTGAAGTTGTATCATCTTTTCATTTTTTACTCAAGGCGAGCACTGTTATACCGATATCTCAAACTGACAATAGTACTTTATTGTCACAAAATTTCAAGTTTTAATGAAGCACCAGTAAAAAGTTACAGCATTTCAATATTCCAAACTTGATAGTTATATTACGCACAGTATAAAATTTAGTGAATTTTGAAGTTGCATCAGTGTTTAATTTTTTACTCAAAGGTAGCACTGTTATACCGATCTTTTAAATTGACAATAGTACTTTATAGTCACAAAATTTGAAGGTATTATGACGCTCCAGTAAAAAGTTACAGTATTTCAATATTGCAAACTTTGATAGTTATATTACGCACAGTATAAAAATTTGTGAATTTTGAAGTTGCATCAGTGTTTCATTTTTTACTCAAAGGTAGCACTGTTATACCGATATTTTAAATTGACAATAGTACTTTATTGTCATACAATTTCAAGGCTTTACGACGCACCATTAAAAAGGTTCCAGCATTTCAATGTTGCAAACTTTGATAGTTATATTACGCACAGTATAAAAGTTAGTGAACTTTGAAGTTACATCAGTGTTTTATTTTTTACTCAAGGGTAGCACTATTATACCGATATTTGAAATTGACAATATTACTTTATGGTCACAAAATTTGAAGGTATTATGACGCTCCAGTAAAAAGTGACAGTATTTCAATATTGCAAACTTTGATAGTTATATTACGCACAGTATAAAAATTTGTGAATTTTGAAGTTGCATCAGTGTTTCATTTTTTACTCAAAGGTAGCACTGTTATACCGATATTTTAAATTGACAATAGTAATTTATTGTCACAAAATTTAAAGGTATTATGACGCTCCAGTAAAAAGTTACAGCATTTCAATATCGCAAACTTTGATAGCAGTGTTATACCGATATTTTAAATTGACAATAGTACTTTATTGTCACAAAATTTCAAGGTATTATGATGCTCCAGTAAAAAGTTACAGCATTTCAATATTGCAAACTTTGATAGTTATGTTACGCACAGTATAAAAGTTAGTGAACTTTGAAGTTGTATCATTGTTTCATTTTTTACTCAAGGGAAGCACTGTTATACCGATATTTTAAATTGACAATAGTAGTTTATTGTCATATAATTTCAAGGTTTTACGACGCACCATTAAAAAGGTTCCAGCATTTCAATGTTGCAAACTTTGATAGTTATATTACGCACAGTATAAAAGTTAGTGAACTTTGAAGTTACATCAGTGTTTTATTTTTTACTCAAGGGTAGCACTATTATACCGATATTTTAAATTGACAATAGTACTTTATGGTCACAAAATTTCAAGGTATTATGACGCTCCAGTAAAAAGTTACAGCATTTCAATATTGCAAACTTTGATAGCTATGTTACGCACATTATAAAAGTTAGTGAATTTTTAAGTTGCTTCAGTGTTTCATTTTCTACTGAAAATTAGCACTATTATACCGATATTTCAAATTGATAATAGTACTTTATTGTCACAAAATTTCAAGTTCTTATGACGCACCAGTAAAAAGTTATAGCATTTCAATGTTGCAAACTTTGATAGTTATATTACGCACAGTATAATAGTTAGTGAATTTTGAAGTTTCATCAGTGTTTCATTTTTACTCAAGGGTAGCACTGTTCTACCGATATTTCAAATTGACAATAGGAATTTATTGTCAAAAAATTTAAAGGTATTATGACGCTCCAGTAAAAAGTTACAGCATTTCAATATTGCAAACTTTGATAGCTATGTTACGCACATTATAAAAGTTAGTGAATTTTTAAGTTGCTTCAGTGTTTCATTTTCTACTGAAAATTAGCACTATTATACCGATATTTCAAATTGATAATAGTACTTTATTGTCACAAAATTTCAAGATCTTATGACGCACCAGTAAAAAGTTATAGCATTTCAATGTTGCAAACTTTGATAGTTATATTACGCACAGTATAAAATTTAGTGAAATTTGAAGATGCATCAGTGTTTCATTTTTTACTCAAAGGTAGCACTGTTATACCGATATTTTAAATTGACAATAGTACTTTATGGTCACAAAATTTCAAGGTATTATGACGCTCCAGTAAAAAGTTACAGCATTTCAATGTTGCAAACTTTTTTAGTTATATTACGCACAGTATAAAAGCTAGTGAACTTTGAAGTTACATCAGTGTCTTATTTTTTACTCAAGGGTAGCACTGTTATGCCGATATTTGAAATTGACAATAGTACTTTATTGTCATACAATTTCAAGGTTTTACGATGCACCATTAAAAAGGTTCCAGCATTTCAATGTTGCAAACTTTGATAGTTATATTACGCACAGTATAAATGTTAGTGAATTTTGAAGTTTCATCAGTTTCATTTTTTACTCAAAGTTAGCACTGTTATACCGATATGTAAAATTGACAATAGTACTTTATGGTCACAAAATTTGAAGGTATTATGACGCTCCAAAAAGCTACAGCATTTCAATGTTGCAAACTTTGATAGTTATATTTCGCAAAGTATAATAGTTAGTGAATTTTGAAGTTGTATCATATTTTCATTTTTTACTCAAGGGAAGCACTGTTATACCGATATCTCAAACTGACAATAGTACTTTATTGTCACAAAATTTCAAGTTTTTATGAAGCACCAGTAAAAAGTTACAGCATTTCAATGTTGCAAACTTTGATAGTTATATTACGCACAGTATAGTAGTTAGTGAATTTTGAAGTTTCATCAGTGTTTCATTTTTACTCAAGGGTAGCACTGTTATACCGATATTTCAAATTGACAATAGTAATTTATTGTCACAAAATTTAAAGGTATTATGACGCTCCAGTAAAAAGTTACAGCATTTCAATATTGCAAACTTTGATAGTTATGTTACGCACAGTATAAAAGTTAGTGAACTTTGAAGTTGTATCATTGTTTCATTTATTACTCAAAGGAAGCACTGTTATACCGATATTTCAAATTGATAATAGTACTTTATTGTCACAAAATTTCAAGATCTTATGACGCACCAGTAAAAAGTTATAGCATTTCAATGTTGCAAACTTTGATAGTTATATTACGCACAGTATAAAATTTAGTGAATTTTGAAGATGCATCAGTGTTTCATTTTTTACTCAAAGGTAGCACTGTTATACCGATATTTTAAATTGACAATAGTACTTTATGGTCACAAAATTTCAAGGTATTATGACGCTCCAGTAAAAAGTTACAGCATTTCAATGTTGCAAACTTTTTTAGTTATATTACGCACAGTATAAAAGCTAGTGAACTTTGAAGTTACATCAGTGTCTTATTTTTTACTCAAGGGTAGCACTGTTATGCCGATATTTGAAATTGACAATAGTACTTTATTGTCATACAATTTCAAGGTTTTACGATGCACCATTAAAAAGGTTCCAGCATTTCAATGTTGCAAACTTTGATAGTTATATTACGCACAGTATAAATGTTAGTGAATTTTGAAGTTTCATCAGTTTCATTTTTTACTCAAAGTTAGCACTGTTATACCGATATGTAAAATTGACAATAGTACTTTATGGTCACAAAATTTGAAGGTATTATGACGCTCCAAAAAGCTACAGCATTTCAATGTTGCAAACTTTGATAGTTATATTTCGCAAAGTATAATAGTTAGTGAATTTTGAAGTTGTATCATATTTTCATTTTTTACTCAAGGGAAGCACTGTTATACCGATATCTCAAACTGACAATAGTACTTTATTGTCACAAAATTTCAAGTTTTTATGAAGCACCAGTAAAAAGTTACAGCATTTCAATGTTGCAAACTTTGATATTTATATTACGCACAGTATAGTAGTTAGTGAATTTTGAAGTTTCATCAGTGTTTCATTTTTACTCAAGGGTAGCACTGTTATACCGATATTTCAAATTGACAATAGTAATTTATTGTCACAAAATTTAAAGGTATTATGACGCTCCAGTAAAAAGTTACAGCATTTCAATATTGCAAACTTTGATAGTTATGTTACGCACAGTATAAAAGTTAGTGAACTTTGAAGTTGTATCATTGTTTCATTTATTACTCAAAGGAAGCACTGTTATACCGATATCTCAAACTGACAATAGTACTTTACTGTCACAAAATTTCAAGTTTTTATGAAGCACCAGTAAAAAGTTATAGCATTTCAATGTTGCAAACTTTGATAGTTATATAGTACGCACAGTATAAAATTTAGTGAATTTTGAAGTTGCATCAGTGTTTCATTTTTTACCCAAAGGTAGCACTGTTATACCGATATTTTAAATTGACAATAGTACTTTATGGTCACAAAATTTCAAGGTATTATGACGCTCCAGTAAAAAGTTACAGCATTTCAATGTTGCAAACTTTTTTAGTTATATTACGCACAGTATAAAAGCTAGTGAACTTTGAAGTTACATCAGTGTCTTATTTTTTACTCAAGGGTAGCACTGTTAAGCCGATATTTGAAATTGACAATAGTACTTTATTGTCATACAATTTCAAGGTTTTACGATGCACCATTAAAAAGGTTCCAGCATTTCAAAGTTGCAAACTTTGATAGTTATATTACGCACAGTATAAATGTTAGTGAATTTTGAAGTTTCATCAGTGTTTCATTTTTTACTCAAAGTTAGCACTGTTATACCGATATGTAAAATTGACAATAGTACTTTATGGTCACAAAATTTGAAGGTATTATGACGCTCCAAAAAGCTACAGCATTTCAATGTTGCAAACTTTGATAGTTATATTTCGCAAAGTATAATAGTTAGTGAATTTTGAAGTTGTATCATATTTTCATTTTTTACTCAAGGGGAGCACTGTTATACCGATATCTCAAACTGACAATAGTACTTTATTGTCACAAAATTTCAAGTTTTTATGAAGCACCAGTAAAAAGTTACAGCATTTCAATGTTGCAAACTTTGATAGTTATATTACGCACAGTATAATAGTTAGTGAATTTTGAAGTTTCATCAGTGTTTCATTTTTACTCAAGGGTAGCACTGTTCTACCGATATTTCAAATTGACAATAGGAATTTATTGTCAAAAAATTTAAAGGTATTATGACGCTCCAGTAAAAAGTTACAGCATTTCAATATTGCAAACTTTGATAGCTATGTTACGCACATTATAAAAGTTAGTGAATTTTTAAGTTGCTTCAGTGTTTCATTTTCTACTGAAAATTAGCACTATTATACCGATATTTCAAATTGATAATAGTACTTTATTGTCACAAAATTTCAAGATCTTATGACGCACCAGTAAAAAGTTATAGCATTTCAATGTTGCAAACTTTGATAGTTATATTACGCACAGTATAAAATTTAGTGAATTTTGAAGATGCATCAGTGTTTCATTTTTTACTCAAAGGTAGCACTGTTATACCGATATTTTAAATTGACAATAGTACTTTATGGTCACAAAATTTCAAGGTATTATGACGCTCCAGTAAAAAGTTACAGCATTTCAATGTTGCAAACTTTTTTAGTTATATTACGCACAGTATAAAAGCTAGTGAACTTTGAAGTTACATCAGTGTCTTATTTTTTACTCAAGGGTAGCACTGTTAAGCCGATATTTGAAATTGACAATAGTACTTTATTGTCATACAATTTCAAGGTTTTACGATGCACCATTAAAAAGGTTCCAGCATTTCAAAGTTGCAAACTTTGATAGTTATATTACGCACAGTATAAATGTTAGTGAATTTTGAAGTTTCATCAGTGTTTCATTTTTTACTCAAAGTTAGCACTGTTATACCGATATGTAAAATTGACAATAGTACTTTATGGTCACAAAATTTGAAGGTATTATGACGCTCCAAAAAGCTACAGCATTTCAATGTTGCAAACTTTGATAGTTATATTTCGCAAAGTATAATAGTTAGTGAATTTTGAAGTTGTATCATATTTTCATTTTTTACTCAAGGGGAGCACTGTTATACCGATATCTCAAACTGACAATAGTACTTTATTGTCACAAAATTTCAAGTTTTTATGAAGCACCAGTAAAAAGTTACAGCATTTCAATGTTGCAAACTTTGATAGTTATATTACGCACAGTATAATAGTTAGTGAATTTTGAAGTTTCATCAGTGTTTCATTTTTACTCAAGGGTAGCACTGTTCTACCGATATTTCAAATTGACAATAGGAATTTATTGTCACAAAATTTAAAGGTATTATGACGCTCCAGTAAAAAGTTACAGCATTTCAATATTGCAAACTTTGATAGTTATGTTACGCACACTATAAAAGTTAGTGAACTTTGAAGTTGTATCATTGTTTCATTTATTACTCAAAGGAAGCACTGTTATACCGATATCTCAAACTGACAATAGTACTTTATTGTCACAAAATTTCAAGTTTTTATTTTAGCATTTCAATGTTGCAAACTTTTTTAGTTATATTACGCACAGTATAAAAGTTAATGAATTTTGAAGTTACATCAGTGTTTTATTTTTTAATCAAGGGTAGCACTGTTATGCCGATATTTGAAAGTGACAATAGTACTTTATTGTAATAAAATTTCAAGGGCTTATGACGCACCAGTAAAAAGTTATAGCATTTCAATGTTCCAAACTTTGATAGTTATATTACGCACAGTATAAAATTTAGTGAAATTTGAAGTTGCATCAGTGTCTTATTTTTTACTCAAGGGTAGCACTGTTATGCAGATATTTGAAATTGACAATAGTACTTTATTGTCATAAAATTTCAAGGTTTTGCGACGCACCATTAAAAACGTTCCAGCATTTCAATGTTGCAAACTTTGATAGTTATATTACGCACAGTATAAAAGTTTGTGAATTTTTAAGTTGCATCAGTGTTTCATTCTTTACTCAAGGGAAGCACTGTTATACCGATATTTCAAATTGACAAGAGTACTTTATTGTCACAAAGTTTCAAGTTCTTATGACGCACCAGTAAATACTTACAGCATTTCAATGTTGCAAACTTTGATAGTTATATTACGCACAATATAAAAGTTAGTGAATTTTGAAGTTTCATCAGTGTTTCAATTTTACTCAACGGTAGCACTGTTATACCGATATTTCAAATTGACAATAATAATTTATTGTCACAAAATTTAAAGGTATTATGACACTCCAGTAAAAAGTTACAGCATTTCAATATTGCAAACTTTGATAGCTATGTTACGCACAGTATAAAAGTTAGTGAATGTTTAAGTTGCATCAGTGTTTCATTTTTTACCCAAAGGTAGCACTGTTATACCGATATTTTAAATTGACAATAGTACTTTATTGTCACAAAATTTCAAAGTATTATGATGCTCCAGTAAAAAGTAACCGCATTTCAATATTGCAAACTTTGATAGCACTGTTATACCGATATTTTAAATTGACAATAGTACTTTATTGTCACAAAATTTCAAGGTATTATGATGCTCCAGTAAAAAGTTACAGCATTTCAATATTGCAAACATTGATAGTTAGGTTACGCACAGTATAAAAGTTAGTGAACTTTGAAGTTGTATCATTGTTTCATTTTTTACTCAAGGGAAGCACTGTTATACCGATATCTCAAACTGACAATAGTACTTTATTGTCACAAAGTTGCAAGTTTTTATGAAGCACCAGTAAAAAGTTACAGCATTTCAATGTTGCAAACTTTTTTAGTTATATTACGCACAGTATAAAAGTTAGTGAATTTTGAAGTTACATCAGTGTTTTAATTTTTAATCAAGGGTAGCACTGTTATGCCGATATTTGAAATTGACAATAGTACTTTATTGTAATAAAATTTTAAGGTCTTATGACGCACCAGTAAAAAGTTATAGCATTTCAATGTTCCAAACTTTGATAGTTATATTACGCACAGTATAAAATTTAGTGAATTTTGAAGTTGCATCAGTGTTTCATTTTTTACTCAAAGGTAGCACTGCTATACCGATCTTTTAAATTGACAATAGTACTTTATGGTCACAAAATTTGAAGGTATTATGACGCTCCAGTAAAAAGTTACAGCATTTCAATATTGCAAACTTTGATAGTTGTATTACGCACAGTAAAAAAATTAGTGAATTTTGAAGTTGCATCAGTGTTTCATTTTTTACTCAAAGGCAGCACTATTATACCGATATTTTAAATTGACAACAGTACTTAATTGTCACAAAATTTCAAGGTATTATGACGCTCTAGTAAAAAGTTACAGCATTTCAATATTGCAAACTTTGATAGCTCTGTTACGCATAGTATAAAAGTTAGTGAATTTTGAAGTTGCTTCAGTGTTTCATTTTTGCCCAAAGGTAGCACTGTTATACCGATATTTTAAATTGACAATAGTACTTTATTGTCACTAAATTTCAAAGTATTATGATGCTCCAGTAAAAAGTTACAGCATTTTATATTGCAAACTTTGATAGTTATGTTACGCACAGTATAAAAGTTAGTGAACTTTGAAGTTGTATCATTGTTTCATTTTTTACTCAAGGGAAGCACTGTTATACCGATATGTCAAATTGACAATAGTACTTTATTGTCACAAAATTTTAAGTTTTTATGAAGCACCAGTAAAAAGTTACAGCATTTCAATGTTGCAAACTTTTTTAGTTATATTACGCACAGTATAAAAGTTAGTGAATTTTTAAGTTGCTTCTGTGTTTCATTTTTTACTCAAGGGAAGCACTGATATACCGATATTTTAAATTGACAATAGTACTTTATTGTAATAAAATTTCAAGGTCTTATGACGCACCAGCAAAAAGTTATAGCATTTCAATGTTCCAAACTTTGATATTTATATTACGCACAGTATAAAATTTAGTGAATTTTGAAGTTGCTTCAGTGTTTCATTTTTTACTCAAAAGTAGCATTGTTATACCGATCTTTTAAATTGACAATAGTACTTTATGGTCACAAAATTTGAAGGTATTATGACACTCCAGTAAAAAGTTACAGCATTTCAATATTGCAAACTTTGATAGTTATATTACGCACAGTATAAAAATTAGTGAATTTTGAACTTGCATCAGTGTTTCATTTTTTACTCAAAGGTAACACTGGTATACCGATATTTTAAATTGACAATAGTACTTTATTGTCACAAAATTTCAAGGTATTATGACGCTCCAATAAAAAGTTACAGCATTTCAATATTGCAAACTTTTATAGCTATGTTACGCACAGTATAAAAGTTAGTGAATTTTGAAGTTGCATCAGTGTTTCATTTTTTACCCAAAGGTAGCACTGTTATACCGATATTTTAAATTGACAATAGTACTTTATTGTCACAAAATTTCAAGGTATTATGACGCCCAAGTAAAAAGTTACAGCATTTCAATACTGTAAACTTTGATAGTTATGTTACGCACAGTATAAAAGTTAGTGAACTTTGAAGTTGTATCATTGTTTCATTTTTTACTCAAGGGTAGCACTGTTATACCGATATTTCAAATTGACAAGAATACTTTATTGTCACAAAATTTCAATTTGTTATGAAGCACCAGTAAAAAGTTACAGCATTTCAATGTTGCAAACTTTTTTAGTTATACTACGCGCAGTATAAAAGTTAGTGAACTTTGAAGTTACATCACTGTTTTATTTTTTACTCAAGGGTAGCACTGCTATGCCGATATTTGAAAGTGACAATAGTACTTTATTGTAATAAAATTTCAAGGTCTTATGACGCACCAGTAGAAAGTTATAGCATTTCAATGTTCCAAACTTTGATAGTTATATTACGCACAGTATAAAATTTAGTGAATTTTGAAGTTGCATCAGTGTCTTATTTTTTACTCAAGGGTAGCACTGTTATGCTGATATTTGAAATTGACAATAGTACTTTATTGTCATAAAATTTCAAGGTTTTGCGACGCACCATTAAAAACGTTCCAGCATTTCAATGTTGCAAACTTTGATAGTTATATTACGCACAGTTTAAAAGTTTGTGAATTTTTAAGTTGCATCAGTGTTTCATTCTTTACTCAAGGGAAGCACGGTTATACCGATATTTCAAATTGACAAGAGTACTTTATTGTCACAAAGTTTCAAGTTCTTATGACGCACCAGTAAATAGTTACAGTATTTCAATGTTGCAAACTTTGATAGTTATATTACGCACAATATAAAAGTTAGTGAATTTTGAAGTTTCATCAGTGTTTCAATTTTACTCAACGGTAGCACTGTTATACCGATATTTCAAATTGACAATAGTAATTTATTGTCAGAAATTTAAAGGTATTATGACACTCCAATAAAAAGTTACAGCATTTCAATATTGCAAACTTTGATAGCTATGTTACGCACAGTATAAAAGTTAGTGAATGTTGAAGTTGCATCAGTGTTTAATTTTTTACCCAAAGGTAGCACTGTTATACCGATATTTTAAATTGAGAATAGTACTTTATTGTCACAAAATTTCAAAGTATTATGATGCTCCAGTAAAAAGTAACAGCATTTCAATATTGCAAACTTTGATAGCACTGTTATACCGATATTTTAAATTGACAATAGTACTTTATTGTCACAAAATTTCAAGGTATTATGATGCTCCAGTAAAAAGTTACAGCATTTCAATATTGCAAACTTTGATAGTTATGTTACGCACAGTATAAAAGTTAGTGAACTTTGAAGTTGTATCATTGTTTCATTTTTTACTCAAGGGAAGCACTGTTATACCGATATCTCAAGCTGACAATAGGACTTTATTGTCACAAAGTTTCAAGTTTTTATGAAGCACCAGTAAAAAGTTATAGCATTTCAATGTTCCAAACTTTGATATTTATATTACGCACAGTATAAAATTTAGTGAATTTTGAAGTGGCATCAGTGTTTCATTTTTTACTCAAAGGTAGCACTGCTATACCGATCTTTTAAATTGACAATAGTACTTTATGGTCACAAAATTGGAAGGTATTATGACGCTCCAGTAAAAAGTTACCGCATTTCAATATTGCAAACTTTGATAGTTATATTACGCACAGTATAAAAATTAGTGAATTTTGAAGTTGCATCAGTGTTTCATTTTTTACTCAAAGGCAGCACTGTTATACCGATATTTTAAATTGACAATAGTACTTAATTGTCACAAAATTTCAAGGTATTATGACGCTCCAGTAAAAAGTTACAGCATTTCAATATTGCAAACTTTGATAGCTATGTTACGCATAGTATAAAAGTTAGTGAACTTTGAAGTTGCATCAGTGTTTCATTTTTTACTCAAAGGTAGCTCTGTTATACCGATATTTTAAATTGACAATAGTACTTTATTGTCACAAAATTTCAAGGTAATATGACGCCCAAGTAAAAAGTTACAGCATTTCAATATTGCAAACTTTGATAGTTATGTTACGCACAGTATAAAAGTTAGTGAACTTTGGAGTTGTATCATTGTTTCATTTTTTACTCAAGGGTAGCACTGTTATACCGATATTTCAAATTGACAAGAGTACTTTATTGTCACAAAATTTCAATTTGTTATGAAGCACCAGTAAAAAGTTCCCGCATTTCAATGTTGCAAACTTTTTTAGTTATATTACGCACAGTATAAAAGTTAGTGAACTTTGAAGTTACATCAGTGTTTTATTTTTTACTCAAGGGTAGCACTGTTATGCCGATATTTGAAATTGACAATAGTACTTTATTGTCATAAAATTTCAAGGTTTTGCGACGCACCATTAAAAACGTTCCAGCATTTCAATGTTGCAAACTTTGATAGTTATATTACGCACAGTATAAAAGTTTGTGAATTTTTAAGTTGCATCAGTGTTTCATTCTTTACTCAAGGGAAACACTGTTATACCGATATTTCAAATTGACAAGAGTACTTTATTGTCACAAAGTTCCAAGTTCTTATGACGCACCAGTAAATAGTTACAGCATTTCAATGTTGCAAACTTTGATAGTTATATTACCCACAGTATAAAAGTTAGTGAATTTTGAAGTTTCATCAGTGTTTCAATTTTACTGAACGGTAGCACTGTTATACCGATATTTCAAATTGACAATAGTAATTTATTGTCACAAAATTTAAAGGTATTATGACACTCCAGTAAAAAGTTACAGCATTTCAATATTGCAAACTTTGATAGCTATGTTACGCACAGTATAAAAGTTAGTGAATTTTGAAGTTGCATCAGAGTTTCATTTTTTACTCAAAGGTAGCATTGTTATACCGATCTTTTAAATTGACAATAGTACTTTATGGTCACAAAATTTGAAGGTGTTATGACACTCCAGTAAAAAGTTACAGTATTTCAATATTGCAAACTTTGATAGTTATATTACGCACAGTATAAAAATTAGTGAATTTTTAACTTGCATCAGTGTTTCATTTTTTACTCAAAGGTAGCACTGTTATACCGATAATTAAAATTGACAATAGTACTTTATTGTCACAAAATTTCAAGGTATTATGACGCTCCAATAAAAAGTTACAGCATTTCAATATTGCAAACTTTTATAGCTATGTTACGCACAGTATAAAAGTTAGTGAATTTTTAAGTTGCATCAGTGTTTCATTTTTTACCCAAAGGTAGCACTGTTATACCGATATTTTAAATTGACAATAGTACTTTATTGTCACAAAATTTCAAGGTTTTGCGACGCACCATTAAAAACGTTCCAGCATTTCAATGTTGCAAACTTTGATATTTATATTCCGCACAGTATAAAAGTTAGTGAATTTTGAAGTTTCATCAGTGTTTCATTTATACTCAACGGTAGCACTGTTATACCGATATTTCAAATTGACAATAGTAATTTATTGTCACAAAATTTCAAGGTATCATGACGCTCCAATAAAAAGTTACAGCATTTCAATATTGCAAACTTTTATAGCTATGTTACGCACAGTATAAAAGTTAGTGAATTTTGAAGTTGCCTCAGTGTTTCATTTTTTACCCAAAGGTAGCACTGTTATACCGATATTTTAAATTGACAATAGTACTACATTGTCACAAAATTTCAAGGTATTATGATGCTCCAGTAAAAAGTTACAGCATTTCAATATTGCAAACTTTGATAGCTTTGTTACACACAGTATAAAAGTTAGTGAACTTTGAAGTTGTATCATTGTTTAATTTTTTACTCAAGGGAAGCACAGTTATACCGATATCTCAAATTGACAATAGTACTTTATTGTCACAAAATCAAGTTTTTATGAAGCACCAGTAAAAAGTTACAGCATTTCAATGTTGCAAACTTTTTTAGTTATATTACGCACAGTATAAAAGTTAGTGAACTTTGAAGTTACATCAGTGTTTTATTTTTTACTCAAGGGTAGCACTGTTATGCCGATATTTGAAATTGACAATAGTACTTTATTGTCATAAAATTTCAAGGTTTTGCGACGCACCATTAAAAACGTTCCAGCATTTCAATGTTGCAAACTTTGATAGTTATATTACACACAGTATAAAAGTTTGTGAATTTTTAAGTTGCATCAGTGTTTCATTCTTTGCTCAAGGGAAGCACTGTTATACCGATATTTCAAATTGACAAGAGTACTTTATTGTCACAAAGTTCCAAGTTCTTATGACGCACCAGTAAATAGTTACAGCATTTCAATGTTGCAAACTTTGATAGTTATATTACGCACAGTATAAAAGTTAGTGAATTTTGAAGTTTCATCAGTGTTTCAATTTTACTCAACGGTAGCACTGTTATACCGATATTTCAAATTGACAATAGTAATTTATTGTCACAAAATTTAAAGGTATTATGACACTCCAGTAAAAAGTTACAGCATTTCAATATTGCAAACTTTGATAGCTATGTTACGCACAGTATAAAAGTTAGTGAATTTTGAAGTTGCATCAGAGTTTCATTTTTTACTCAAAGGTAGCATTGTTATACCGATCTTTTAAATTGACAATAGTACTTTATGGTCACAAAATTTGAAGGTGTTATGACACTCCAGTAAAAAGATACAGCATTTCAATATTGCAAACTTTGATAGTTATATTACGCACAGTATAAAAATTAGTGAATTTTGAACTTGCATCAGTGTTTCATTTTTTACTCAAAGGTAGCACTGTTATACCGATATTTAAAATTGACAATAGTACTTTATTGTCACAAAATTTCAAGGTATTATGACGCTCCAGTAAAAAGTTACAGCATTTCAATATTGCAAACTTTGATAGCTATGTTACGCATAGTATAAAAGTTAGTGAACTTTGAAGTTGCATCAGTGTTTCATTTTTTACCCAAAGGTAGCTCTGTTATACCGATATTTTAAATTGACAATAGTTCTTTATTGTCACAAAATTTCAAGGTAATATGACGCCCAAGTAAAAAGTTACAGCATTTCAATATTGCAAACTTTGATAGTTATGTTACGCACAGTATAAAAGTTAGTGAACTTTGGAGTTGTATCATTGTTTCATTTTTTACTCAAGGGTAGCACTGTTATACCGATATTTCAAATTGACAAGAGTACTTTATTGTCACAAAATTTCAATTTGTTATGAAGCACCAGTAAAAAGTTACCGCATTTCAATGTTGCAAACTTTTTTAGTTATATTACGCACAGTATAAAAGTTAGTGAACTTTGAAGTTACATCAGTGTTTTATTTTTTACTCAAGGGTAGCACTGTTATGCCGATATTTGAAATTGACAATAGTACTTTATTGTCATAAAATTTCAAGGTTTTGCGACGCACCATTAAAAACGTTCCAGCATTTCAATGTTGCAAACTTTGATAGTTATATTACGCACAGTATAAAAGTTTGTGAATTTTTAAGTTGCATCAGTGTTTCATTCTTTACTCAAGGGAAACACTGTTATACCGATATTTCAAATTGACAAGAGTACTTTATTGTCACAAAGTTCCAAGTTCTTATGACGCACCAGTAAATAGTTACAGCATTTCAATGTTGCAAACTTTGATAGTTATATTACCCACAGTATAAAAGTTAGTGAATTTTGAAGTTTCATCAGTGTTTCAATTTTACTGAACGGTAGCACTGTTATACCGATATTTCAAATTGACAATAGTAATTTATTGTCACAAAATTTAAAGGTATTATGACACTCCAGTAAAAAGTTACAGCATTTCAATATTGCAAACTTTGATAGCTATGTTACGCACAGTATAAAAGTTAGTGAATTTTGAAGTTGCATCAGAGTTTCATTTTTTACTCAAAGGTAGCATTGTTATACCGATCTTTTAAATTGACAATAGTACTTTATAGTCACAAAATTTGAAGGTGTTATGACACTCCAGTAAAAAGTTACAGTATTTCAATATTGCAAACTTTGATAGTTATATTACGCACAGTATAAAAATTAGTGAATTTTGAACTTGCATCAGTGTTTCATTTTTTACTCAAAGCTAGCACTGTTATACCGATATTTAAAATTGACAATAGTACTTTATTGTCACAAAATTTCAAGGTATTATGACGCTCCAATAAAAAGTTACAGCATTTCAATATTGCAAACTTTTATAGCTATGTTACGCACAGTATAAAAGTTAGTGAATTTTTAAGTTGCATCAGTGTTTCATTTTTTACCCAAAGGTAGCACTGTTATACCGATATTTTAAATTGACAATAGTACTTTATTGTCACAAAATTTCAAGGTTTTGCGACGCACCATTAAAAACGTTCCAGCATTTCAATGTTGCAAACTTTGATATTTATATTCCGCACAGTATAAAAGTTAGTGAATTTTGAAGTTTCATCAGTGTTTCATTTATACTCAACGGTAGCACTGTTATACCGATATTTCAAATTGACAATAGTAATTTATTGTCACAAAATTTCAAGGTATCATGACGCTCCAATAAAAAGTTACAGCATTTCAATATTGCAAACTTTTATAGCTATGTTACGCACAGTATAAAAGTTAGTGAATTTTGAAGTTGCCTCAGTGTTTCATTTTTTACCCAAAGGTAGCACTGTTATACCGATATTTTAAATTGACAATAGTACTACATTGTCACAAAATTTCAAGGTATTATGATGCTCCAGTAAAAAGTTACAGCATTTCAATATTGCAAACTTTGATAGCTTTGTTACACACAGTATAAAAGTTAGTGAACTTTGAAGTTGTATCATTGTTTAATTTTTTACTCAAGGGAAGCACAGTTATACCGATATCTCAAATTGACAATAGTACTTTATTGTCACAAAATCAAGTTTTTATGAAGCACCAGTAAAAAGTTACAGCATTTCAATGTTGCAAACTTTTTTAGTTATATTACGCACAGTATAAAAGTTAGTGAACTTTGAAGTTACATCAGTGTTTTATTTTTTACTCAAGGGTAGCACTGTTATGCCGATATTTGAAATTGACAATAGTACTTTATTGTCATAAAATTTCAAGGTTTTGCGACGCACCATTAAAAACGTTCCAGCATTTCAATGTTGCAAACTTTGATAGTTATATTACACACAGTATAAAAGTTTGTGAATTTTTAAGTTGCATCAGTGTTTCATTCTTTGCTCAAGGGAAGCACTGTTATACCGATATTTCAAATTGACAAGAGTACTTTATTGTCACAAAGTTCCAAGTTCTTATGACGCACCAGTAAATAGTTACAGCATTTCAATGTTGCAAACTTTGATAGTTATATTACGCACAGTATAAAAGTTAGTGAATTTTGAAGTTTCATCAGTGTTTCAATTTTACTCAACGGTAGCACTGTTATACCGATATTTCAAATTGACAATAGTAATTTATTGTCACAAAATTTAAAGGTATTATGACACTCCAGTAAAAAGTTACAGCATTTCAATATTGCAAACTTTGATAGCTATGTTACGCACAGTATAAAAGTTAGTGAATTTTGAAGTTGCATCAGAGTTTCATTTTTTACTCAAAGGTAGCATTGTTATACCGATCTTTTAAATTGACAATAGTACTTTATGGTCACAAAATTTGAAGGTGTTATGACACTCCAGTAAAAAGATACAGCATTTCAATATTGCAAACTTTGATAGTTATATTACGCACAGTATAAAAATTAGTGAATTTTGAACTTGCATCAGTGTTTCATTTTTTACTCAAAGGTAGCACTGTTATACCGATATTTAAAATTGACAATAGTACTTTATTGTCACAAAATTTCAAGATCTTATGACGTTCCAGTAAAAAGTTACAGCATTTCAATATTGCAAACTTTGATAGCTATGTTACGCATAGTATAAAAGTTAGTGAACTTTGAAGTTGCATCAGTGTTTCATTTTTTACCCAAAGGTAGCTCTGTTATACCGATATTTTAAATTGACAATAGTTCTTTATTGTCACAAAATTTCAAGGTAATATGACGCCCAAGTAAAAAGTTACAGCATTTCAATATTGCAAACTTTGATAGTTATGTTACGCACAGTATAAAAGTTAGTGAACTTTGGAGTTGTATCATTGTTTCATTTTTTACTCAAGGGTAGCACTGTTATACCGATATTTCAAATTGACAAGAGTACTTTATTGTCACAAAATTTCAATTTGTTATGAAGCACCAGTAAAAAGTTACCGCATTTCAATGTTGCAAACTTTTTTAGTTATATTACGCACAGTATAAAAGTTAGTGAACTTTGAAGTTACATCAGTGTTTTATTTTTTACTCAAGGGTAGCACTGTTATGCCGATATTTGAAATTGACAATAGTACTTTATTGTCATAAAATTTCAAGGTTTTGCGACGCACCATTAAAAACGTTCCAGCATTTCAATGTTGCAAACTTTGATAGTTATATTACGCACAGTATAAAAGTTTGTGAATTTTTAAGTTGCATCAGTGTTTCATTCTTTACTCAAGGGAAACACTGTTATACCGATATTTCAAATTGACAAGAGTACTTTATTGTCACAAAGTTCCAAGTTCTTATGACGCACCAGTAAATAGTTACAGCATTTCAATGTTGCAAACTTTGATAGTTATATTACCCACAGTATAAAAGTTAGTGAATTTTGAAGTTTCATCAGTGTTTCAATTTTACTGAACGGTAGCACTGTTATACCGATATTTCAAATTGACAATAGTAATTTATTGTCACAAAATTTAAAGGTATTATGACACTCCAGTAAAAAGTTACAGCATTTCAATATTGCAAACTTTGATAGCTATGTTACGCACAGTATAAAAGTTAGTGAATTTTGAAGTTGCATCAGAGTTTCATTTTTTACTCAAAGGTAGCATTGTTATACCGATCTTTTAAATTGACAATAGTACTTTATAGTCACAAAATTTGAAGGTGTTATGACACTCCAGTAAAAAGTTACAGTATTTCAATATTGCAAACTTTGATAGTTATATTACGCACAGTATAAAAATTAGTGAATTTTGAACTTGCATCAGTGTTTCATTTTTTACTCAAAGCTAGCACTGTTATACCGATATTTAAAATTGACAATAGTACTTTATTGTCACAAAATTTCAAGGTATTATGACGCTCCAATAAAAAGTTACAGCATTTCAATATTGCAAACTTTTATAGCTATGTTACGCACAGTATAAAAGTTAGTGAATTTTTAAGTTGCATCAGTGTTTCATTTTTTACCCAAAGGTAGCACTGTTATACCGATATTTTAAATTGACAATAGTACTTTATTGTCACAAAATTTCAAGGTTTTGCGACGCACCATTAAAAACGTTCCAGCATTTCAATGTTGCAAACTTTGATATTTATATTCCGCACAGTATAAAAGTTAGTGAATTTTGAAGTTTCATCAGTGTTTCATTTATACTCAACGGTAGCACTGTTATACCGATATTTCAAATTGACAATAGTAATTTATTGTCACAAAATTTCAAGGTATCATGACGCTCCAATAAAAAGTTACAGCATTTCAATATTGCAAACTTTTATAGCTATGTTACGCACAGTATAAAAGTTAGTGAATTTTGAAGTTGCCTCAGTGTTTCATTTTTTACCCAAAGGTAGCACTGTTATACCGATATTTTAAATTGACAATAGTACTACATTGTCACAAAATTTCAAGGTATTATGATGCTCCAGTAAAAAGTTACAGCATTTCAATATTGCAAACTTTGATAGCTTTGTTACACACAGTATAAAAGTTAGTGAACTTTGAAGTTGTATCATTGTTTAATTTTTTACTCAAGGGAAGCACAGTTATACCGATATCTCAAATTGACAATAGTACTTTATTGTCACAAAATCAAGTTTTTATGAAGCACCAGTAAAAAGTTACAGCATTTCAATGTTGCAAACTTTTTTAGTTATATTACGCACAGTATAAAAGTTAGTGAACTTTGAAGTTACATCAGTGTTTTATTTTTTACTCAAGGGTAGCACTGTTATGCCGATATTTGAAATTGACAATAGTACTTTATTGTCATAAAATTTCAAGGTTTTGCGACGCACCATTAAAAACGTTCCAGCATTTCAATGTTGCAAACTTTGATAGTTATATTACACACAGTATAAAAGTTTGTGAATTTTTAAGTTGCATCAGTGTTTCATTCTTTACTCAAGGGAAGCACTGTTATACCGATATTTCAAATTGACAAGAGTACTTTATTGTCACAAAGTTCCAAGTTCTTATGACGCACCAGTAAATAGTTACAGCATTTCAATGTTGCAAACTTTGATAGTTATATTACGCACAGTATAAAAGTTAGTGAATTTTGAAGTTTCATCAGTGTTTCAATTTTACTCAACGGTAGCACTGTTATACCGATATTTCAAATTGACAATAGTAATTTATTGTCACAAAATTTAAAGGTATTATGACACTCCAGTAAAAAGTTACAGCATTTCAATATTGCAAACTTTGATAGCTATGTTACGCACAGTATAAAAGTTAGTGAATTTTGAAGTTGCATCAGAGTTTCATTTTTTACTCAAAGGTAGCATTGTTATACCGATCTTTTAAATTGACAATAGTACTTTATGGTCACAAAATTTGAAGGTGTTATGACACTCCAGTAAAAAGATACAGCATTTCAATATTGCAAACTTTGATAGTTATATTACGCACAGTATAAAAATTAGTGAATTTTGAACTTGCATCAGTGTTTCATTTTTTACTCAAAGGTAGCACTGTTATACCGATATTTAAAATTGACAATAGTACTTTATTGTCACAAAATTTCAAGGTATTCTGACGCTCCAATAAAAAGTTACAGCATTTCAATATTGCAAACTTTTATAGCTATGTTACGCACAGTATAAAAGTTAGTGAATTTTTAAGTTGCATCAGTGTTTCATTTTTTACCCAAAGGTAGCACTGTTATACCGATATTTTAAATTGACAATAGTACTACATTGTCACAAAATTTCAAGGTATTATGATGCTCCAGTAAAAAGTTACAGCATTTCAATATTGCAAACTTTGATAGCTTTGTTACACACAGTATAAAAGTTAGTGAACTTTGAAGTTGTATCATTGTTTAATTTTTTACTCAAGGGAAGCACAGTTATACCGATATCTCAAATTGACAATAGTACTTTATTGTCACAAAATCAAGTTTTTATGAAGCACCAGTAAAAAGTTACAGCATTTCAATGTTGCAAACTTTTTTAGTTATATTACGCACAGTATAAAAGTTAGTGAACTTTGAAGTTACATCAGTGTTTTATTTTTTACTCAAGGGTAGCACTGTTATGCCGATATTTGAAATTGACAATAGTACTTTATTGTCATAAAATTTCAAGGTTTTGCGACGCACCATTACAAACGTACCAGCATTTCAATGTTGCAAACTTTGATAGTTATATTACGCACAGTATAAAAGTTTGTGAATTTTTAAGTTGCATCAGTGTTTCATTCTTTACTCAAGGGAAACACTGTTATACCGATATTTCAAATTGACAAGAGTACTTTATTGTCACAACGTTTCAAGTTCTTATGACGCACCAGTAAATAGTTACAGCATTTCAATGTTGCAAACTTTGATAGTTATATTACGCACAGTATAAAAGTTAGTGAATTTTGAAGTTTCATCAGTGTTTCATTTTTACTTAACGGTAGCACTGTTATACCGATATTTCAAATTGATTATAGTACTTTATTGTCACAAAATTTCAAGGTCTTATGACGCACCAGTAAAAAGTTATAGCATTTCAATGTTCCAAACTTTGATAGTTATATTACGCACAGTATAAAATTTTGTGAATTTTGAAGTTGCATCAGTGTTTCATTTTTTACTCAAAGGTAGCACTGTTATACCGATCTTTTAAATTGACAATAGTACTTTATTGTCACAAAATTTGAAGGTACTATGACGCTCCAGTAAAAAGTTACAGCATTTCAATATTGCAAACTTTGATAGTTATATTACGCACAGTATAAAAATTAGTGAATTTCGAAGTTGCATCAGTGTTTCATTTTTTACTCCAAGGGTAGCACTGTTATACCGACATTTTAAATTGACAATAGAAATTTATTGTCACAAAATTTAAAGGTATTATGACGGTCCAGTAAAAAGTTACAGCATTTCAATATTGCAAACTTTGATAGCTTTGTTACGCACAGTATAAAAGTTAGTGAATTTGGAAGTTGCATCAGTGTTTCATTTTTTACCCAAAGGTAGCACTGTTATACCGATATTTTAAATTGACAATAGTACTTTATTGTCACAAAATTTCAAGGTATTATGATGCTCCAGAAAAAAGTTACAGCATTTCAATATTGCAAACTTTGATAGCTTTGTTACGCACAGTATAAAAGTTAGTGAACTTTGAAGCTGTATCGTTGTTTCATTGTTTACTCAAGGGAAGCACAGTTATACCAATATCTCAAATTGACAATAGTACTTTATTGTCACAAAATTTCAAATTTTTATGAAGCAAAAGTAAAAAGTTCAATGTTGCAAACTTTTTTAGTTATATTACGCACAGTATAAAAGTTAGTGAATTTTGAAGTTACATCAGTGTTTTATTTTTTAATCAAGGGTAGCACTGGTATGCCGATATTTGAAATTGACAATAGTACTTTATTGTAATAAAATTTCAAGGTTTTATGACGCACCAGTAAAAAGTTATAGCATTTCAATGTTCCAAACTTTGATAATTATATTACGCACAGTATAAAATTTAGTGAATTTTGAAGTTGCATCAGTGTTTCATTTTTAACTCAAAGGTAGCATTGTTATACCGATCTTTTAAATTGACAATAGTACTTTATGGTCACAAAATTTGAAAGTATTATGACACTCCAGTAAAAAGTTACAGCATTTCAATATTGCAAACTTTGATAGTTATATTACGCACAGTATAAAAATTGGTGAATTTTGAAGTTGCATCAGTGTTTCATTTTTTACCCAAAGGTAGCACTGTTATACCGATATTCTAAATTGACAATAGTACTTTATTGTCACTTAATTTCAAAGTATTATGATCCTCCAGTAAAAAGTTACAGCATTTCATATTGCAAACTTTGATAGTTATGTTACGCACAGTATAAAAGTTAGTGAACTTTGAAGTTGTATCATTGTTTCATTTTTTACTCAAAGGAAGCACTGTTATACCGATATCTCAAATTGACAATAGTACTTTATTGTCACAAAATTTCAAGTTTTATGAAGCACCAGTAAAAAGTTACAGCATTTCAATGTTGCAAACTTTTTTAGTTATATTAAGCACAGTATAAAGTTAGTGAATTTTTAAGTTGCTTCAGTGTTTCATTTTTTACTCAAGGGAAGCACTGTTATACCAATATTTTAAATTGACAATAGTACTTTATTGTAATAAAATTTCAAGGTCTTATGACGCACCAGTAAAAAGTTATAGCATTTCAATGTTCCAAACTTTGATATTTATATTACGCGCAGTATAAAATTTAGTGAATTTTGAAGTTGCATCAGTGTTTCATTTTTTACTCAAAGGTAGCACTGTTATACCGATATTTAAAATTGACAATAGTACTTTATTGTCACAAAATTTCAAGGTATTCTGACGCTCCAATAAAAAGTTACAGCATTTCAATATTGCAAACTTTTATAGCTATGTTACGCACAGTATAAAAGTTAGTGAATTTTTAAGTTGCATCAGTGTTTCATTTTTTACCCAAAGGTAGCACTGTTATACCGATATTTTAAATTGACAATAGTACTACATTGTCACAAAATTTCAAGGTATTATGATGCTCCAGTAAAAAGTTACAGCATTTCAATATTGCAAACTTTGATAGCTTTGTTACACACAGTATAAAAGTTAGTGAACTTTGAAGTTGTATCATTGTTTAATTTTTTACTCAAGGGAAGCACAGTTATACCGATATCTCAAATTGACAATAGTACTTTATTGTCACAAAATCAAGTTTTTATGAAGCACCAGTAAAAAGTTACAGCATTTCAATGTTGCAAACTTTTTTAGTTATATTACGCACAGTATAAAAGTTAGTGAACTTTGAAGTTACATCAGTGTTTTATTTTTTACTCAAGGGTAGCACTGTTATGCCGATATTTGAAATTGACAATAGTACTTTATTGTCATAAAATTTCAAGGTTTTGCGACGCACCATTACAAACGTACCAGCATTTCAATGTTGCAAACTTTGATAGTTATATTACGCACAGTATAAAAGTTTGTGAATTTTTAAGTTGCATCAGTGTTTCATTCTTTACTCAAGGGAAGCACTGTTATACCGATATTTCAAATTGACAAGAGTACTTTATTGTCACAACGTTTCAAGTTCTTATGACGCACCAGTAAATAGTTACAGCATTTCAATGTTGCAAACTTTGATAGTTATATTACGCACAGTATAAAAGTTAGTGAATTTTGAAGTTTCATCAGTGTTTCATTTTTACTTAACGGTAGCACTGTTATACCGATATTTCAAATTGATTATAGTACTTTATTGTCACAAAATTTCAAGGTCTTATGACGCACCAGTAAAAAGTTATAGCATTTCAATGTTCCAAACTTTGATAGTTATATTACGCACAGTATAAAATTTTGTGAATTTTGAAGTTGCATCAGTGTTTCATTTTTTACTCAAAGGTAGCACTGTTATACCGATCTTTTAAATTGACAATAGTACTTTATTGTCACAAAATTTGAAGGTACTATGACGCTCCAGTAAAAAGTTACAGCATTTCAATATTGCAAACTTTGATAGTTATATTACGCACAGTATAAAAATTAGTGAATTTCGAAGTTGCATCAGTGTTTCATTTTTTACTCCAAGGGTAGCACTGTTATACCGACATTTTAAATTGACAATAGAAATTTATTGTCACAAAATTTAAAGGTATTATGACGGTCCAGTAAAAAGTTACAGCATTTCAATATTGCAAACTTTGATAGCTTTGTTACGCACAGTATAAAAGTTAGTGAATTTGGAAGTTGCATCAGTGTTTCATTTTTTACCCAAAGGTAGCACTGTTATACCGATATTTTAAATTGACAATAGTACTTTATTGTCACAAAATTTCAAGGTATTATGATGCTCCAGAAAAAAGTTACAGCATTTCAATATTGCAAACTTTGATAGCTTTGTTACGCACAGTATAAAAGTTAGTGAACTTTGAAGCTGTATCGTTGTTTCATTGTTTACTCAAGGGAAGCACAGTTATACCAATATCTCAAATTGACAATAGTACTTTATTGTCACAAAATTTCAAATTTTTATGAAGCAAAAGTAAAAAGTTCAATGTTGCAAACTTTTTTAGTTATATTACGCACAGTATAAAAGTTAGTGAATTTTGAAGTTACATCAGTGTTTTATTTTTTAATCAAGGGTAGCACTGGTATGCCGATATTTGAAATTGACAATAGTACTTTATTGTAATAAAATTTCAAGGTTTTATGACGCACCAGTAAAAAGTTATAGCATTTCAATGTTCCAAACTTTGATAATTATATTACGCACAGTATAAAATTTAGTGAATTTTGAAGTTGCATCAGTGTTTCATTTTTAACTCAAAGGTAGCATTGTTATACCGATCTTTTAAATTGACAATAGTACTTTATGGTCACAAAATTTGAAAGTATTATGACACTCCAGTAAAAAGTTACAGCATTTCAATATTGCAAACTTTGATAGTTATATTACGCACAGTATAAAAATTGGTGAATTTTGAAGTTGCATCAGTGTTTCATTTTTTACCCAAAGGTAGCACTGTTATACCGATATTCTAAATTGACAATAGTACTTTATTGTCACTTAATTTCAAAGTATTATGATCCTCCAGTAAAAAGTTACAGCATTTCATATTGCAAACTTTGATAGTTATGTTACGCACAGTATAAAAGTTAGTGAACTTTGAAGTTGTATCATTGTTTCATTTTTTACTCAAAGGAAGCACTGTTATACCGATATCTCAAATTGACAATAGTACTTTATTGTCACAAAATTTCAAGTTTTATGAAGCACCAGTAAAAAGTTACAGCATTTCAATGTTGCAAACTTTTTTAGTTATATTAAGCACAGTATAAAGTTAGTGAATTTTTAAGTTGCTTCAGTGTTTCATTTTTTACTCAAAGGAAGCACTGTTATACCAATATTTTAAATTGACAATAGTACTTTATTGTAATAAAATTTCAAGGTCTTATGACGCACCAGTAAAAAGTTATAGCATTTCAATGTTCCAAACTTTGATATTTATATTACGCGCAGTATAAAATTTAGTGAATTTTGAAGTTGCATCAGTGTTTCATTTTTTACTCAAAGGTAGCATTGTTATACCGATCTTTTAAATTGACAATAGTACTTTATGGTCACAAAATTTGAAGGTATTATGACGCTCCAGTAAAAAGTTACAGCATTTCAATATTGCAAACTTTGATAGTTATATTACGCACAGTAGAAGAGTTAGTGAATTTTGAAGTTGCATCAGTGTTTCATTTTTTACTCAAAGGTAGCACTGTTATACCGATATTTTAAATTGACAATAGTACTGTATTGTCACAAAATTTCAAGGTATCATGACGCTCCAATAAAAAGTTACAGCATTTCAATATTGCAAACTTTTATAGCTATGTTACGCACAGTATAAAAGTTAGTGAATTTTGAAGTTGCATCAGTGTTTCATTTTTTACCCAAAGGTAGCACTGTTATACCGATATTTTAAATAGACAATAGTACTTTATTGTCACAACATTTCAAGGTATTATGACGCCCAAGTAAAAAGTTACAGCATTTCAATATTGCAAACTTTGATAGTTATGTTACGCACAGTATAAAAGTTAGTGAACTTTGAAGTTGTATCATTGTTTCATTTTTTACTCAAGGGTAGCACTGTTATACCGATATTTCAAATTGACAAGTGTACTTTATTGTCACAAAATTTCAATTTGTTATGAAGCACCAGTAAAAAGTTACAGCATTTCAATGTTGCAAACTTTTTTAGTTATACTACGCACAGTATAAAAGTTAGTGAACTTTGAAGTTACATCACTGTTTTATTTTTTACTCAAGGGTAGCACTGTTATGCCGATATTTTAAATTTACAATAGTACTTTATTGTCATGAAATTTCAAGGTTTTGCGACGCACCATTAAAAACGTTCCAGCATTTCAATGTTGCAAACTTTGATAGTTATATTACGCACAGTATAAAAGTTTGTGAATTTTTAAGTTGCATCAGTGTTTCATTCTTTACTCAAGGGAAACACTGTTATACCGATATTTCAAATAGACAAGAGTACTTTATTGTCACAAAGTTTCAAGTTCTTATGACGCACCAGTAAATAGTTACAGAATTTCAATGTTGCAAACTTTGATAGTTATATTACGCACAGTATAAAACTTAGTGAATTTTTAAGTTTCTTCAGTGTTTCATTTTTTACTGAAAATTAGCACTATTATACCGATATTTCAAATGATAATAATACTTTATTGTCACAAAATTTCAAGATCTTATGACGCACAAGTAAAAAGTTACAGCATTAATATGTTGCAAACTTTGATAGTTATATTACACACAGTATAAAATTTAGTGAATTTTGAAGTTGCATCAGTGTTTTATTTTTTACTCAAAGGTAGCACTGTTATACCGATCTTTTAAATTGACAATAGTACTTTATGGTCACAAAATTTGAAGGTATTATGACACTCCAGTAAAAAGTTACAGCATTTCAATATTGCAAACTTTGATAATTATATTACGCACAGTATAAAAATTAGTGAAGTTTGAAGTTGCATCAGTGTTTCATTTTTTACTCAAAGGTAGCACTGTTATACCGATATTTAAAATTGACAATAGTAATTTATTGTCACAAAAATTTCAAGGTATTATGACGCTCCAGTAAAAAGTTACATCATTTCAATATTGCAAACTTTGATAGCTATGTTACGCACAGTATAAAAGTTAGTGAATTTTTAATTTGCATCAGTGTTTCATTTTTTACCCAAAGGTAGCACTGTTAAACCGATATTTTAAATTGACAATAGTACTTTATTGTCACAAAATTTCAAGGTATTATGACGCCCAAGTAAAAAGTTACAGCATTTCAATATTGCAAACTTTGATAGCTATGTTACCCACAGTATAAAAGTTAGTGAACTTTGAAGTTGTATCATTGTTTCATTTTTTACTCAAGGGTAGCACTGTTATACCGATATTTCAAATTGACAAGAGTACTTTATTGTCACAAAATTTCAATTTGTTATGAAAAAAAAAGTAAAAAGTTACAGCATTTCAATGTTGCAAACTTTTTTAGTTATATTACGCACAGTATAAAAGTTAGTGAACTTTGAAGTTACATCAGTGTTTTATTTTTTACTCAAGGGTAGCACTGCTATGCCGATATTTGAAATTGACAATAGTACTTTATTGTCATAAAATTTCAAGGTTTTGCGACGCATCATTAAAAACTTTCCAGCATTTCAATGTTGCAAACTTTGAAAGTTATATTACGCACAGTATAAAAGTTAGTGAATTTTGAAGTTTCATCAGTGTTTAATTTTTACCCAACGGTAGCACTGTTATACCGATATTTCAAATTGACAAGAGTACTTTATTGTCACAAAATTTCAAGCTCTTATGACGCACCAGTAAAAAGTTACAGCATTTCATATTGCAAACTTTGATAGTTATGTTACGCACAGTATAAAAGTTAGTGAACTTTGAAGTTGTATCATTGTTTCATTTTTTACTCAAGGGAAGCACTGTTATACCGATATCTCAAATTGACAATAGTACTTTATTGTCACAAAATTTCAAGTTTTATGAAGCACCAGTAAAAAGTTACAGCATTTCAATGTTGCAAACTTTTTTAGTTATATTAAGCACAGTATAAAGTTAGTGAATTTTTAAGTTGCTTCAGTGTTTCATTTTTTACTCAAGGGAAGCACTGTTATACCAATATTTTAAATTGACAATAGTACTTTATTGTAATAAAATTTCAAGGTCTTATGACGCACCAGTAAAAAGTTATAGCATTTCAATGTTCCAAACTTTGATATTTATATTACGCACAGTATAAAATTTAGTGAATTTTGAAGTTGCATCAGTGTTTCATTTTTTACTCAAAGGTAGCATTGTTATACCGATCTTTTAAATTGACAATAGTACTTTATGGTCACAAAATTTGAAGGTATTATGACGCTCCAGTAAAAAGTTACAGCATTTCAATATTGCAAACTTTGATAGTTATATTACGCACAGTAGAAGAGTTAGTGAATTTTGAAGTTGCATCAGTGTTTCATTTTTTACTCAAAGGTAGCACTGTTATACCGATATTTTAAATTGACAATAGTACTGTATTGTCACAAAATTTCAAGGTATCATGACGCTCCAATAAAAAGTTACAGCATTTCAATATTGCAAACTTTTATAGCTATGTTACGCACAGTATAAAAGTTAGTGAATTTTGAAGTTGCATCAGTGTTTCATTTTTTACCCAAAGGTAGCACTGTTATACCGATATTTTAAATAGACAATAGTACTTTATTGTCACAACATTTCAAGGTATTATGACGCCCAAGTAAAAAGTTACAGCATTTCAATATTGCAAACTTTGATAGTTATGTTACGCACAGTATAAAAGTTAGTGAACTTTGAAGTTGTATCATTGTTTCATTTTTTACTCAAGGGTAGCACTGTTATACCGATATTTCAAATTGACAAGTGTACTTTATTGTCACAAAATTTCAATTTGTTATGAAGCACCAGTAAAAAGTTACAGCATTTCAATGTTGCAAACTTTTTTAGTTATACTACGCACAGTATAAAAGTTAGTGAACTTTGAAGTTACATCACTGTTTTATTTTTTACTCAAGGGTAGCACTGTTATGCCGATATTTTAAATTTACAATAGTACTTTATTGTCATGAAATTTCAAGGTTTTGCGACGCACCATTAAAAACGTTCCAGCATTTCAATGTTGCAAACTTTGATAGTTATATTACGCACAGTATAAAAGTTTGTGAATTTTTAAGTTGCATCAGTGTTTCATTCTTTACTCAAGGGAAACACTGTTATACCGATATTTCAAATAGACAAGAGTACTTTATTGTCACAAAGTTTCAAGTTCTTATGACGCACCAGTAAATAGTTACAGAATTTCAATGTTGCAAACTTTGATAGTTATATTACGCACAGTATAAAACTTAGTGAATTTTTAAGTTTCTTCAGTGTTTCATTTTTTACTGAAAATTAGCACTATTATACCGATATTTCAAATGATAATAATACTTTATTGTCACAAAATTTCAAGATCTTATGACGCACAAGTAAAAAGTTACAGCATTAATATGTTGCAAACTTTGATAGTTATATTACACACAGTATAAAATTTAGTGAATTTTGAAGTTGCATCAGTGTTTTATTTTTTACTCAAAGGTAGCACTGTTATACCGATCTTTTAAATTGACAATAGTACTTTATGGTCATAAAATTTGAAGGTATTATGACACTCCAGTAAAAAGTTACAGCATTTCAATATTGCAAACTTTGATAATTATATTACGCACAGTATAAAAATTAGTGAAGTTTGAAGTTGCATCAGTGTTTCATTTTTTACTCAAAGGTAGCACTGTTATACCGATATTTAAAATTGACAATAGTAATTTATTGTCACAAAAATTTCAAGGTATTATGACGCTCCAGTAAAAAGTTACATCATTTCAATATTGCAAACTTTGATAGCTATGTTACGCACAGTATAAAAGTTAGTGAATTTTTAATTTGCATCAGTGTTTCATTTTTTACCCAAAGGTAGCACTGTTAAACCGATATTTTAAATTGACAATAGTACTTTATTGTCACAAAATTTCAAGGTATTATGACGCCCAAGTAAAAAGTTACAGCATTTCAATATTGCAAACTTTGATAGCTATGTTACCCACAGTATAAAAGTTAGTGAACTTTGAAGTTGTATCATTGTTTCATTTTTTACTCAAGGGTAGCACTGTTATACCGATATTTCAAATTGACAAGAGTACTTTATTGTCACAAAATTTCAATTTGTTATGAAGCACCAGTAAAAAGTTACAGCATTTCAATGTTGCAAACTTTTTTAGTTATATTACGCACAGTATAAAAGTTAGTGAACTTTGAAGTTACATCAGTGTTTTATTTTTTACTCAAGGGTAGCACTGTTATGCCGATATTTGAAATTGACAATAGTACTTTATTGTCATAAAATTTCAAGGTTTTGCGACGCACCATTAAAAACTTTCCAGCATTTCAATGTTGCAAACTTTGAAAGTTATATTACGCACAGTATAAAAGTTAGTGAATTTTGAAGTTTCATCAGTGTTTAATTTTTACTCAACGGTAGCACTGTTATACCGATATTTCAAATTGACAAGAGTACTTTATTGTCACAAAATTTCAAGCTCTTATGACGCACCAGTAAAAAGTTACAGCATTCCAATGTTGCAAACTTTGATAGTTATATTACGCACAGTATAAAAGTTAGTGAATTTTGAAGTTGCTTCAGTGTTTCATTTTTTACTCAAAATTAGCACTATTATACCGATATTTCAAATTGATTATAGTACTTTATTGTGACAAAATTTCAAGGTCTTATGACGCACCAGTAAAAAGTTATAGCATGTCAATGTTCCAAACTTTGATAGTTATATTACGCACAGTATAAAATTTTGTGAATTTTGAAGTTGCATCAGTGTTTCATTTTTTACTCAAAGGTAGCACTGTTATACCGATCTTTTAAATTGACAATAGTACTTTATGGTCACAAAATTTGAAGGTACTATGACGCTCCAGTAAAAAGTTACAGCATTTCAATATTGCAAACTTTGATAGTTATATTACGCACAGTATAAAAATTAGTGAATTTTGAAGTTGCATCAGTGTTTCATTTTTTACTCCAAGGGTAGCACTGTTATACCGATATTTTAAATTGACAATAGAAATTTATTGTCACAAAATTTAAAGGTATTATGACGGTCCAGTAAAAAGTTACAGCATTTCAATATTTCAAACTTTGATAGCTATGTTACGCACAGTATAAAAGTTAGTGAATGTGGAAGTTGCATCAGTGTTTCATTTTTTACCCAAAGGTAGCACTGTTATACCGATATTATAAATTGACAATAGTACTTTATTGTCACAAAATTTCAAGGTATTATGATACTCCAGAAAAAAGTTACAGCATTTCAATATTGCAAACTTTGATAGCTTTGTTACGCACAGTATAAAAGTTAGTGAACTTTGAAGCTGTATCATTGTTTCATTGTTTACTCAAGGGAAGCACAGTTATACCGATATCTCAAATTGACAATAGTACTTTATTGTCACAAAATTTCAAGTTTTTATGTAGCACCAGTAAAAAGTTACAGCATTTCAATGTTGCAAACTTTTTTAGTTATATTACGCAAAGTATAAAAGTTAGTGAATTTTGAAGTTACATCAGTGTTTTATTTTTTAATCAAGGGTAACACTGGTATGCCGATATTTGATATTGACAATAGTACTTTATTGTAATAAAATTTCAAGGTTTTATGACGCACCAGTAAAAAGTTATAGCATTTCAATGTTCCAAACTTTGATAGTTATATTACGCAGAGTATAAAATTTAGTGAATTTTGAAGTTGCATCAGTGTTTCATTTTTTACTCAAAGGTAGCATTGTTATACCGATCTTTTAAATTGACAATAGTACTTTATGGTCACAAAATTTGAAGGTATTCTGACGCTCCAGTAAAAAGTTACAGCATTTCAATATTGCAAACTTTGATAGTTATATTACGCACAGTATAAAAATTAGTGAATTTTTAAGTTGCATCAGTGTTTCATTTTTTACTCAAAGGTAGCACTGTTATACCGATATTTTAAATTGACAATAGTACTTTATTGTCACAAAATTTCAAGGTATTATGACGCTCCAATAAAAAGTTACAGCATTTCAATCTTGCAAACTTTGATAGCTATGTTACGCACAGTATAAAAGTTAGTGAATTTTGAAGTTGCATCAGTGTTTAATTTTTTACCCAAAGGTAGCACTGTTATACCGATATTTTAAATTGACAATAGTACTTTATTGTCACAAAATTTCAAGGTATTATGTCGCCCAAGTAAAAAGTTACAGCATTTCAATATTGAAGACTTTGATAGTTATGTTACGCACAGTATAAAAGTTAGTGAACTTTGAAGTTGTATCATTGTTTCATTTTTTACTCAAGGGTAGCACTGTTATACCGATATTTCAAATTGACAAGAGTACTTTATTGTCACAAAATTTCAATTTGTTATGAAGCACCAGTAAAAAGTTACAGCATTTCAATGTTGCAAACTTTTTTAGTTATATTACGCACAGTATAAAAGTTAGTGAACTTTGAAGTTACATCAGTGTTTAAATTTTTACTCAAGGGTAGCACTGTTATGCCGATATTTGAAATTGAAAATAGTACTTTATTGTCAAAAATTTCAAGGTTTTGCGACGCACCATTAAAAACGTTCCAGCATTTCAATGTTGCAAACTTTGATAGTTATATTACGCACAGTATAAAAGTTTGTGAATTTCTAAGATGCATCAGTGTTTCATTCTTTACTCAAAGGAAGCACTGTTATACCGATATTTCAAATTGACAAGAGTACTTTATTGTCACAAAGTTTCAAGTTCTTATGCCGCAACAGTAAATAGTTACAGTATTTCAATGATGCAAACTTTGATAGTTATATTACGCACAGTATAAAAGTTAGTGAATTTTGAAGTTGCATCAGTGTTTCATTTTTTACCCAAAGGTAGCACTGTTATACCGATATTTTAAATTGACAATAGTACTTTATTGTCACAAAATTTCAAGGTATTATGACGCCCAAGTAAAAAGTTACAGCATTTCAATATTGCAAACTTTGATAGTTATGTTACGCACAGTATAAAAGTTAGTGAACTTTGAAGTTGTATCATTGTTTCACTTTTTACTCAAGGGTAGCACTGTTATACCGATATTTCAAATTGACAAGAGTACTTTATTGTCACAAAATATCAATTTGTTATGAAGCACCAGTAAAAAGTTACATCATTTCAATGTTGCAAACTTTTTTAGTTATATTACGCACAGTATAAAAGTTAGTGAACTTTGAAGTTACATCAGTGTTTTATTTTTTACGCAAGGGTAGCACTGCTATGCCGATATTTGAAATTGACAATAGTACTTTATTGTCATAAAATTTCAATGTTTTGCGACGCACCATTACAAACGTTCCAGCATTTCAATGTTGCAAACTTTGATAGTTATATTACGCACAGTATAAAAGTTTGTGAATTTTTAAGTTGCATCAGTGTTTCATTCTTTACTCAAGGGAAGCACTGTTATACCGATATTTCAAATTGACAAAAGTACTTTATTGTCACAAAATTTCAATTTGTTATGAAGCACCAGTAAAAAGTTACAGCATTTCAATGTTGCAAACTTTTTTAGTTATATTACGCACAGTATAAAAGTTAGTGAACTTTGAAGTTACATCAGTGTTTTATTTTTTATTCAAGGGTAGCACAGTTATGCCGATATTTGAAATTGACAATAGTACTTTATTGTCATAAAATTTCAAGGTTTTACGACGCACCATTAAAAAGGTTCCAGCATTTCAATGTTGCAAACTTTGATAATTATATTACGCACAGTATAAAAGTTTGTGAATTTTTAAGTTGCATCAGTGTTTCATTCTTTACTCAAGGGTAGCACTGTTATACCGATATTTCAAATTGACAAGAGTACTTTATGGTCACAAAATTTCAAGGTATTATGACGCTCCAGTAAAAAGTTACAGCATTTCAATATTGCAAACTTTGATAGTTATATTACGCACAGTATAAAAATTAGTGAATTTTGAAGTTGCATCAGTGTTTCATTTTTTACTCAAAGGTAGCACTGTTATACCGATATTTTAAATTGACAATAGTAATTTATTGTCATAAAATTTAAAAGTATTATGACGCTCCAGTAAAAAGTTACAGCATTTCAATATTTCAAACTTTGATAGCTATGTTACGCACAGTATAAAAGTTAGTGAATTTTGAAGTTGCATCAGTGTTTAATTTTTTACCCAAAGGTAGCACTGTTATACCGATATTTTAAATTGACAATAGTACTTTATTGTCACAAAATTTCAAGTTTTTATGAAGCACCAGTAAAAAGTTACAGCATTTCAATGTTGCAAACTTTGATAGTTATATTACGCACAGTATAAAATTTAGTGAATTTTTAAGTTGCTTCAGTGTTTCATTTTTTACTCAAAATTAGCAATATTATACCGATATTTCAAATTGATAATAGTACTTTATGGTCACAAAATTTCAAGGTATTATGACGCCCAAGTAAAAAGTTACAGCATTTCAATATTGCAAACTTTGATAGTTATGTTACGCACAGTATAAAATTTAGTGAACTTTGAAGTTCTATCATTGATTCATTTTTTACTCAAGGGTAGCACTGTTATACCGATATTTCAAATTGACAAGAGTTCTTTATTGTCACAAAATTTCAATTTGTTATGAAGCACCAGTAAAAAGTTACAGCATTTCAATGTTGCAAACTTTTTTAGTTATATTACGCACAGTATAAAAGTTAGTGAACTTTGAAGTTACATCAGTGTTTAAATTTTTACTCAAGGGTAGCACTGTTATGCCGATATTTGAAATTGAAAATAGTACTTTATTGTCATAAAATTTCAAGGTTTTGCGACGCACCATTAAAAACGTTGCAGCATTTCAATGTTGCAAACTTTGATAGTTATATTACGCACAGTATAAAAGTTTGTGAATTTTTAAGATGCATCAGTGTTTCATTCTTTACTCAAGGGAAGCACTGTTATACCGATATTTCAAATTGACAAGAGTACTTTATTGTCACAAAGTTTCAAGTTCTTATGCCGCACCAGTAAATAGTTACAGCATTTCAATGTTGCAAACTTTTATAGTTATATTACGCACAGTATAAAAGTTAGTGAATTTTGAAGTTTCATCAGTGTTTCATTTTTACTCAACGGTAGCACTGTTATACCGATATTTCAAATTGACAATTGTAATTTATTGTCACAAAATTTAAAGGTATTATGACGCTCCAGTAAAAAGTTACAGCATTTCAATATTGCAAACTTTGATAGCTATGTTGCGCACAGTATAAAAGTTAGTGAATTTTGAAGTTGCATCAATGTTTCATTTTTTACCCAAAGGTAGCACTGTTATACCGATATTTTAAATTGACAATAGCACTTTATTGTCACAAAATTTCAAGGTATTATGACGCCCAAGTAAAAAGTTACAGCATTTCAATATTGCAAACTTTGATAGTTATGTTACGCACAGTATAAAAGTTAGTGAACGTTGAAGTTGTATCATTGTTTCATTTTTTATTCAAGGGTAGCACTGTTATACCGATATTTCAAATTGACAAGAGTACTTTATTGTCACAAAATATCAATTTGTTATGAAGCACCAGTAAAAAGTTATATCATTTCAATGTTGCAAACTTTTTTAGTTATATTACGCACAGTATAAAAGTTAGTGAACTTTGAAGTTACATCATGGTTTTATTTTTTACGCAAGGGTAGCACTGTTATGCTGATATTTGAAATTGACAATAGTACTTTATTGTCATAAAATTTCAAGGTTTTGCGACGCACCATTAAAAACGTTCCAGCATTTCAATGTTGCAAACTTTGATAGTTATATTACGCACAGTATAAAAGTTTGTGAATTTTTAAATTGCATCAGTGTTTCATTCTTTACTCAAGGGAAGCACTGTTATACCGATATTTCAAATTGTCAAGAGTACTTTATTGTCACAACGTTTCAAGTTCTTATGACGCACTAGTAAATAGTTACAGCATTTTAATGTTGCAAACTTTGATAGTTATATTACGCACAGTATAAAAGTTAGTGAATTTTGAAGTTTCATCAGTGTTTCATTTTTACTCAACGGTAGCACTGTTACACCGATATTTCAAATTGACAAGAGTACCTTATTGTCACAAAATTTCAAGTTCTTATGATGCACCAGTAAAAAGTTACAGCATTCCAATGTTGCAAACTTTGATAGTTATATTACGCACAGTATAAAAGTTAGTGAATTTTTAAGTTGCTTCAGTGTTTCATTTTTTACTCAAAATTAGCACTATTATACCAATATTTCAAATTGATTATAGTACTTTATTGTCACAAAATTTCAATTTCTTATGACGCACCAGTAAAAAGTTATAGCATTTCAATGTTCCAAACTTTGATAGCTTTGTTACGCACAGTATAAACGTTAGTGAACTTTGAAGCTGTATCATTGTTTCATTTTTTACTCAAGGGAAGCACAGTTATACCGATATCTCAAATTGACAATATTACTTTATGGTCACAAAATTTCAAGGTATTATGACGCTCCAGTAAAAAGCTACAGCATTTCAATATTGCAAACTTTGATAGTTATATTACGCACAGTATAAAATTTACTGAATTTTTAAGTTGCATCAGTGTTTTATTTTTTATTCAAGGGTAGCACTGTTATGCCGATATTTGAAATTGACAATAGTACTTTATTGTCATAAAATTTCAAGGTTTTACGACGCACCATTAAAAAGGTTCCAGCATTTCAATGTTGCAAACTTTGATAATTATATTACGCACAGTATAAAAGTTTGTGAATTTTTAAGTTGCATCAGTGTTTCATTCTTTACTCAAGGGTAGCACTGTTATACCGATATTTCAAATTGACAAGAGTACTTTATTGTCACAAAATGTCCAGTTCTTATGACGCACCAGTAAAAAGTTACAGCATTTCAATGTTGCAAACTTTGATAGTTATATTACGCACAGTATAAAAGTTAGTGAATTTTTAAGTTGCTTCAGTGTTTCATTTTTTACTCAAAATTAGCACTATTATACAGATATTTCAAATTGATTATAGTACTTTATTGTCACAAAATTTCAAGGAATTATGACGCTCCAGTAAAAAGTTACAGTATTTCAATGTTGCAAACTTTGATAGTTATATTACGCACAGTATAAATGTTAGTGAACTTTGTAGTTGCATCAGTGTTTCATTTTTTACTCAAAGGTAGCACTGTTATACCGATCTTTTAAATTGACAATAGTACTTTATGGTCACAAAATTTGAAGGTATTATGACGCTCCAGTAAAAAGTTACAGCATTTCAATATTGCAAACTTTGATAGTTATATTACGCACAGTATAAAAATTAGTGAATTTTGAAGTTGCATCAGTGTTTCATTTTTTACTCAAAGGTAGCACTGTTATACCGATATTTTAAATTGACAAAAGTAATTTATTGTCACAAAATTTAAAAGTATTATGACGCTCCAGTAAAAAGTTACAGCATTTCAATATTTCAAACTTTGATAGCTATGTTACGCACAGTATAAAAGTTAGTGAATTTTGAAGTTGCAAGTATTATGACGCTCCAGTAAAAAGTTACAGCATTTCAAACTTTGATAGCTATGTTACGCACAGTATAAAAGTTAGTGAATTTTGAAGTTGCATCAGTGTTTAATTTTTTACTCAAAATTAGCACTATTATACCATTATTTCAAATTGATTATAGTACTTTATTGTCACAAAATGTCAAGGTCTTATGACGCACCAGTAAAAAGTTATAGCATTTCAATGTTCCAAACTTTGATAGCTTTGTTACGCACAGTATAAATGTTAGTGAACTTTTAAGCTGTATCATTGTTTCATTTTTTACTCAAGGGAAGCACAGTTATACCGATATCTCAAATTGACAATAGTACTTTATGGTCACAAAATTTCAAGGTATTATGACGCTCCAGTAAAAAGCTACAGCATTTCAATATTGCAAACTTTGATAGTTATATTACGCACAGTATAAAATTTACTGAATTTTTAAGTTGCATCAGTGTTTCATTTTTTAGTTGAGGGTAGCCATGTTATGCCGATATTTCAAATTGACAAGAGTACTTTATTGTCACAAAATTTCCAGTTCTTATGACGCACCAGTAAAAAGTTACAGCATTTCAATGTTGCAAACTTTGATAGTTATATTACGCACAGTATAAACGTTAGTGAACTTTTAAGCTGTATCATTGTTTCATTTTTTACTCAAGGGAAGCACAGTTATACCGATATCTCAAATTGACAATAGTACTTTATTGTCATAAAATTTCAAGGTTTTACGACGCACCATTAAAAAGGTTCCAGCATTTTAATGTTGCAAACTTTGATAATTATATTACGCACAGTATAAAAGTTTGTGAATTTTTAAATTGCATCAGTGTTTCATTCTTTACTCAAGGGTAGCACTGTTATACCGATATTTCAAATTGACAAGAGTACTTTATTGTCACAAAATTTCCAGTTCTTATGACGCACCAGTAAAAAGTTACAGCATTTCAATGTTGCAAACTTTGATAGTTATATTACGCAGAGTATAAAAGTTAGTGAATTTTTAAGTTGCTTCAGTGTTTCATTTTTTACTCAAAATTAGCACTATTATACCGATATTTCAAATTGATTATAGTACTTTATTGTCACAAAATTTCAAGGAATTATGACGCTCCAGTAAAAAGTTACAGTATTTCAATGTTGCAAACTTTGATAGTTATATTACGCACAGTATAAATGTTAGTGAACTTTGTAGTTGCATCAGTGTTTCATTTTTTACTCAAAGGTAGCACTGTTATACCGATCTTTTAAATTGACAATAGTAATTTATTGTCACAAAATTTAAAAGTATTATGACGCTCCAGTAAAAAGTTACAGCATTGCAATATTTCAAACTTTGATAGCTATGTTACTCACAGTATAAAAGTTAGTGAATTTTGAAGTTGCAAGTATTATGACGCTCCAGTAAAAAGTTACAGCATTTCAAACTTTGATAGCTATGTTACGCACAGTATAAAAGTTAGTGAATTTTGAAGTTGCATCAGTGTTTAATTTTTTACCCAAAGGTAGCACTGTTATGCCGATATTTGAAATTAAAAATAGTACTTTATTGTCATAAAATTTCAAGGTTTTGCGACGCACCATTAAAAACGTTCCAGCATTTCAATGTTGCAAACTTTGATAGTTATATTACGCACAGTATAAAAGTTAGTGAATTTTGAAGTTTCATCAGTGTTTCATTTTTACTCAACGGTAGCACTGTTATACCGATATTTCAAATTGACAATTGTAATTTATTGTCACAAAATTTAAAGGTATTATGACGCTCCAGTAAAAAGTTACAGCATTTCAATATTGCAAACTTTGATAGCTATGTTACGCACAGTATAAAAGTTAGTGAATTTTGAAGTTGCATCAGTGTTTCATTTTTTACCCAAAGGTAGCACTGTTATACCGATATTTCAAATTGACAAGAGTACTTTATTGTCACAAAATATCAATTTGTTATGAAGCACCAGTAAAAAGTTACATCATTTCAATGTTGCAAACTTTTTTAGTTATATTACGCACAGTATAAAAGTTAGTGAACTTTGAAGTTACATCAGTGTTTTATTTTTTACGCAAGGGTAGCACTGTTATGCCGATATATGAAATTGACAATAGTACTTTATTGTCATAAAATTTCAAGGTTTTGCGACGCACCATTAAAAACGTTCCAGCATTTCAATGTTGCAAACTTTGATAGTTATATTACGCACAGTATAAAAGTTTGTGAATTTTTAAGTTGCATCAGTGTTTCATTCTTTACTCAAGGGAAGCACTGTTATACCGATATTTCAAATTGACAAGAATACTTTATTGTCACAACGTTTCAAGTTCTTATGACGCACCAGTAAATAGTTACAGCATTTTAATGTTGCAAACTTTGATAGTTATATTACGCACAGTATAAAAGTTAGTGAACTTTGAAGTTTCATCAGTGTTTCATTTTTACTCAACGGTAGCACTGTTATACCGATATTTCAAATTGACAAGAGTACCTTATTGTCACAAAATTTCAAGTTCTTATGATGCACCAGTAAAAAGTTACAGCATTCCAATGTTGCAAACTTTGATAGTTATATTACGCACAGTATAAAAGTTAGTGAATTTTTAAGTTGCTTCAGTGTTTCATTTTTTACTCAAAATTAGCACTATTATACCAATATTTCAAATTGATTATAGTACTTTATTGTCACAAAATTTCAAGGTCTTATGACGCACCAGTAAAAAGTTATAGCATTTCAATGTTCCAAACTTTGATAGCTTTGTTACGCACAGTATAAAAGTTAGTGAACTTTGAAGCTGTATCATTGTTTCATTTTTTACTCAAGGGTAGCACTGTTATACCGATATTTCAAATTGACAAGAGTACTTTATTGTCACAAAATATCAATTTGTTATGAAGCACCAGTAAAAAGTTACATCATTTCAATGTTGCAAACTTTTTTAGTTATATTACTCACAGTATAAAGTTAGTGAACTTTGAAGTTACATCAGTGTTTTATTTTTTATTCAAGGGTAGCACTGTTATGCCGATATTTGAAATTGACAATAGCACTTTATTGTCATAAAATTTCAAGGTTTTACGACGCACCATTAAAAAGGTTCCAGCATTTCAATGTTGCAAACTTTGACAATTATATTACGCACAGTATAAAAGTTTGTGAATTTTTAAGTTGCATCAGTGTTTCATTCTTTACTCAAGGGTAGCACTGTTATACCGATATTTCAAATTGACAAGAGTACTTTATTGTCACAAAATTTCCAGTCTTATGACGCACCAGTAAAAAGTTACAGCATTTCAATGTTGCAAACTTTGATAGTTATATTACGCACAGTATAAAAGTTGGTGAATTTTTAAGTTGCTTCAGTGTTTCATTTTTTACTCAAAATTAGCACTAGTCAAATTGATTATAGTACTTTATTGTCACAAAATTTCAAGGAATTATGACGCTCAAGTAAAAAGTTACAGTATTTCAATGTTGCAAACTTTGATAGTTATATTACGCACAGTATAAATGTTAGTGAATTTTGTAGTTGCATCAGTGTTTCATTTTTTACTCAAAGGTAGCACTGTTATACCGATCTTTTAAATTGACAATAGTACTTTATGGTCACAAAATTTGAAGGTATTATGACGCTCCAGTAAAAAGTTACAGCATTTCAATATTGCAAACTTTGATAGTTATATTACGCACAGTATAAAAATTAGTGAATTTTGAAGTTGCATCAGTGTTTCATTTTTTACTCAAAGGTAGCACTGTTATACCGATATTTTAAATTGACAATAGTAATTTATTGTCACAAAATTTAAAAGTATTATGATGCTCCAGTAAAAAGTTACAGCAATTTCAATATTTCAAACTTTGATAGCTATGTTACGCACAGTATAAAAGTTTGTGAATTTTGAAGTTGCATCAGTGTTTAATTTTTTACCCAAAGGTAGCACTGTTATACCGATATTTTAAATTGACAATAGTACTTTATTGTCACAAAATTTCAAGTTTTTATGAAGCACCAGTAAAAAGTTACAGCATTTCAATGTTGCAAACTTTGATAGTTATATTACTCACAGTATAAAGTTAGTGAACTTTGAAGTTACATCAGTGTTTTATTTTTTATTCAAGGGTAGCACTGTTATGCCGATATTTGAAATTGACAAGAGTACTTTATTGTCACAAAATATCAATTTGTTATGAAGCACCAGTAAAAAGTTACATCATTTCAATGTTGCAAACTTTTTTAGTTATATTACTCACAGTATAAAGTTAGTGAACTTTGAAGTTACATCAGTGTTTTATTTTTTATTCAAGGGTAGCACTGTTATGCCGATATTTGAAATTGACAATAGCACTTTATTGTCATAAAATTTCAAGGTTTTACGACGCACCATTAAAAAGGTTCCAGCATTTCAATGTTGCAAACTTTGACAATTATATTACGCACAGTATAAAAGTTTGTGAATTTTTAAGTTGCATCAGTGTTTCATTCTTTACTCAAGGGTAGCACTGTTATACCGATATTTCAAATTGACAAGAGTACTTTATTGTCACAAAATTTCCAGTCTTATGACGCACCAGTAAAAAGTTACAGCATTTCAATGTTGCAAACTTTGATAGTTATATTACGCACAGTATAAAAGTTGGTGAATTTTTAAGTTGCTTCAGTGTTTCATTTTTTACTCAAAATTAGCACTAGTCAAATTGATTATAGTACTTTATTGTCACAAAATTTCAAGGAATTATGACGTTCAAGTAAAAAGTTACAGTATTTCAATGTTGCAAACTTTGATAGTTATATTACGCACAGTATAAATGTTAGTGAATTTTGTAGTTGCATCAGTGTTTCATTTTTTACTCAAAGGTAGCACTGTTATACCGATCTTTTAAATTGACAATAGTACTTTATGGTCACAAAATTTGAAGGTATTATGACGCTGAAGTAAAAAGTTACAGCATTTCAATATTGCAAACTTTGATAGTTATATTACGCACAGTATAAAAATTAGTGAATTTTGAAGTTGCATCAGTGTTTCATTTTTTACTCAAAGGTAGCACTGTTATACCGATATTTTAAATTGACAATAGTAATTTATTGTCACAAAATTTAAAAGTATTATGATGCTCCAGTAAAAAGTTACAGCAATTTCAATATTTCAAACTTTGATAGCTATGTTACGCACAGTATAAAAGTTAGTGAATTTTTAAGTTGCATCAGTGTTTCATTTTTTAGTCAAGGGTAGCACTGTTATACCGATATTTCAAATTGACAAAAGTACTTTATTGTCACAAAATTTCAATTTGTTATGAAGCACCAGTAAAAAGTTACATCATTTCAATGTTGCAAACTTTTTTAGTTATATTACTCACAGTATAAAGTTAGTGAACTTTGAAGTTACATCAGTGTTTTATTTTTTATTCAAGGGTAGCACTGTTATGCCGATATTTGAAATTGACAATAGCACTTTATTGTCATAAAATTTCAAGGTTTTACGACGCACCATTAAAAAGGTTCCAGCATTTCAATGTTGCAAACTTTGACAATTATATTACGCACAGTATAAAAGTTTGTGAATTTTTAAGTTGCATCAGTGTTTCATTCTTTACTCAAGGGTAGCACTGTTATACCGATATTTCAAATTGACAAGAGTACTTTATTGTCACAAAATTTCCAGTCTTATGACGCACCAGTAAAAAGTTACAGCATTTCAATGTTGCAAACTTTGATAGTTATATTACGCACAGTATAAAAGTTGGTGAATTTTTAAGTTGCTTCAGTGTTTCATTTTTTACTCAAAATTAGCACTAGTCAAATTGATTATAGTACTTTATTGTCACAAAATTTCAAGGAATTATGACGCTCAAGTAAAAAGTTACAGTATTTCAATGTTGCAAACTTTGATAGTTATATTACGCACAGTATAAATGTTAGTGAATTTTGTAGTTGCATCAGTGTTTCATTTTTTACTCAAAGGTAGCACTGTTATACCGATCTTTTAAATTGACAATAGTACTTTATGGTCACAAAATTTGAAGGTATTATGACGCTCCAGTAAAAAGTTACAGCATTTCAATATTGCAAACTTTGATAGTTATATTACGCACAGTATAAAAATTAGTGAATTTTGAAGTTGCATCAGTGTTTCATTTTTTACTCAAAGGTAGCACTGTTATACCGATATTTTAAATTGACAATAGTAATTTATTGTCACAAAATTTAAAAGTATTATGATGCTCCAGTAAAAAGTTACAGCAATTTCAATATTTCAAACTTTGATAGCTATGTTACGCACAGTATAAAAGTTAGTGAACTTTGAAGCTGTATCATTGTTTCATTTTTTACTCAAGGGTAGCACTGTTATACCGATATTTCAAATTGACAAGAGTACTTTATTGTCACAAAATATCAATTTGTTATGAAGCACCAGTAAAAAGTTACATCATTTCAATGTTGCAAACTTTTTTAGTTATATTACTCACAGTATAAAGTTAGTGAACTTTGAAGTTACATCAGTGTTTTATTTTTTATTCAAGGGTAGCACTGTTATGCCGATATTTGAAATTGACAATAGCACTTTATTGTCATAAAATTTCAAGGTTTTACGACGCACCATTAAAAAGGTTCCAGCATTTCAATGTTGCAAACTTTGACAATTATATTACGCACAGTATAAAAGTTTGTGAATTTTTAAGTTGCATCAGTGTTTCATTCTTTACTCAAGGGTAGCACTGTTATACCGATATTTCAAATTGACAAGAGTACTTTATTGTCACAAAATTTCCAGTCTTATGACGCACCAGTAAAAAGTTACAGCATTTCAATGTTGCAAACTTTGATAGTTATATTACGCACAGTATAAAAGTTGGTGAATTTTTAAGTTGCTTCAGTGTTTCATTTTTTACTCAAAATTAGCACTAGTCAAATTGATTATAGTACTTTATTGTCACAAAATTTCAAGGAATTATGACGCTCAAGTAAAAAGTTACAGTATTTCAATGTTGCAAACTTTGATAGTTATATTACGCACAGTATAAATGTTAGTGAATTTTGTAGTTGCATCAGTGTTTCATTTTTTACTCAAAGGTAGCACTGTTATACCGATCTTTTAAATTGACAATAGTACTTTATGGTCACAAAATTTGAAGGTATTATGACGCTCCAGTAAAAAGTTACAGCATTTCAATATTGCAAACTTTGATAGTTATATTACGCACAGTATAAAAATTAGTGAATTTTGAAGTTGCATCAGTGTTTCATTTTTTACTCAAAGGTAGCACTGTTATACCGATATTTTAAATTGACAATAGTAATTTATTGTCACAAAATTTAAAAGTATTATGATGCTCCAGTAAAAAGTTACAGCAATTTCAATATTTCAAACTTTGATAGCTATGTTACGCACAGTATAAAAGTTAGTGAACTTTGAAGCTGTATCATTGTTTCATTTTTTACTCAAGGGTAGCACTGTTATACCGATATTTCAAATTGACAAGAGTACTTTATTGTCACAAAATATCAATTTGTTATGAAGCACCAGTAAAAAGTTACATCATTTCAATGTTGCAAACTTTTTTAGTTATATTACTCACAGTATAAAGTTAGTGAACTTTGAAGTTACATCAGTGTTTTATTTTTTACGCAAGGGTAGCACTGTTATGCCGATATATGAAATTGACAATAGTACTTTATTGTCATAAAATTTCAAGGTTTTGCGACGCACCATTAAAAACGTTCCAGCATTTCAATGTTGCAAACTTTGATAGTTATATTACGCACAGTATAAAAGTTTGTGAATTTTTAAGTTGCATCAGTGTTTCATTCTTTACTCAAGGGAAGCACTGTTATACCGATATTTCAAATTGACAAGAATACTTTATTGTCACAACGTTTCAAGTTCTTATGACGCACCAGTAAATAGTTACAGCATTTTAATGTTGCAAACTTTGATAGTTATATTACGCACAGTATAAAAGTTAGTGAACTTTGAAGTTTCATCAGTGTTTCATTTTTACTCAACGGTAGCACTGTTATACCGATATTTCAAATTGACAAGAGTACCTTATTGTCACAAAATTTCAAGTTCTTATGATGCACCAGTAAAAAGTTACAGCATTCCAATGTTGCAAACTTTGATAGTTATATTACGCACAGTATAAAAGTTAGTGAATTTTTAAGTTGCTTCAGTGTTTCATTTTTTACTCAAAATTAGCACTATTATACCAATATTTCAAATTGATTATAGTACTTTATTGTCACAAAATTTCAAGGTCTTATGACGCACCAGTAAAAAGTTATAGCATTTCAATGTTCCAAACTTTGATAGCTTTGTTACGCACAGTATAAAAGTTAGTGAACTTTGAAGCTGTATCATTGTTTCATTTTTTACTCAAGGGTAGCACTGTTATACCGATATTTCAAATTGACAAGAGTACTTTATTGTCACAAAATATCAATTTGTTATGAAGCACCAGTAAAAAGTTACATCATTTCAATGTTGCAAACTTTTTTAGTTATATTACTCACAGTATAAAGTTAGTGAACTTTGAAGTTACATCAGTGTTTTATTTTTTATTCAAGGGTAGCACTGTTATGCCGATATTTGAAATTGACAATAGCACTTTATTGTCATAAAATTTCAAGGTTTTACGACGCACCATTAAAAAGGTTCCAGCATTTCAATGTTGCAAACTTTGACAATTATATTACGCACAGTATAAAAGTTTGTGAATTTTTAAGTTGCATCAGTGTTTCATTCTTTACTCAAGGGTAGCACTGTTATACCGATATTTCAAATTGACAAGAGTACTTTATTGTCACAAAATTTCCAGTCTTATGACGCACCAGTAAAAAGTTACAGCATTTCAATGTTGCAAACTTTGATAGTTATATTACGCACAGTATAAAAGTTGGTGAATTTTTAAGTTGCTTCAGTGTTTAATTTTTTACTCAAAATTAGCACTAGTCAAATTGATTATAGTACTTTATTGTCACAAAATTTCAAGGAATTATGACGCTCAAGTAAAAAGTTACAGTATTTCAATGTTGCAAACTTTGATAGTTATATTACGCACAGTATAAATGTTAGTGAATTTTGTAGTTGCATCAGTGTTTCATTTTTTACTCAAAGGTAGCACTGTTATACCGATCTTTTAAATTGACAATAGTACTTTATGGTCACAAAATTTGAAGGTATTATGACGCTCCAGTAAAAAGTTACAGCATTTCAATATTGCAAACTTTGATAGTTATATTACGCACAGTATAAAAATTAGTGAATTTTGAAGTTGCATCAGTGTTTCATTTTTTACTCAAAGGTAGCACTGTTATACCGATATTTTAAATTGACAATAGTAATTTATTGTCACAAAATTTAAAAGTATTATGATGCTCCAGTAAAAAGTTACAGCAATTTCAATATTTCAAACTTTGATAGCTATGTTACGCACAGTATAAAAGTTAGTGAATTTTGAAGTTGCATCAGTGTTTAATTTTTTACCCAAAGGTAGCACTGTTATACCGATATTTTAAATTGACAATAGTACTTTATTGTCACAAAATTTCAAGTTTTTATGAAGCACCAGTAAAAAGTTACAGCATTTCAATGTTGCAAACTTTGATAGTTATATTACTCACAGTATAAAGTTAGTGAACTTTGAAGTTACATCAGTGTTTTATTTTTTATTCAAGGGTAGCACTGTTATGCCGATATTTGAAATTGACAAGAGTACTTTATTGTCACAAAATATCAATTTGTTATGAAGCACCAGTAAAAAGTTACATCATTTCAATGTTGCAAACTTTTTTAGTTATATTACTCACAGTATAAAGTTAGTGAACTTTGAAGTTACATCAGTGTTTTATTTTTTATTCAAGGGTAGCACTGTTATGCCGATATTTGAAATTGACAATAGCACTTTATTGTCATAAAATTTCAAGGTTTTACGACGCACCATTAAAAAGGTTCCAGCATTTCAATGTTGCAAACTTTGACAATTATATTACGCACAGTATAAAAGTTTGTGAATTTTTAAGTTGCATCAGTGTTTCATTCTTTACTCAAGGGTAGCACTGTTATACCGATATTTCAAATTGACAAGAGTACTTTATTGTCACAAAATTTCCAGTCTTATGACGCACCAGTAAAAAGTTACAGCATTTCAATGTTGCAAACTTTGATAGTTATATTACGCACAGTATAAAAGTTGGTGAATTTTTAAGTTGCTTCAGTGTTTCATTTTTTACTCAAAATTAGCACTAGTCAAATTGATTATAGTACTTTATTGTCACAAAATTTCAAGGAATTATGACGCTCAAGTAAAAAGTTACAGTATTTCAATGTTGCAAACTTTGATAGTTATATTACGCACAGTATAAATGTTAGTGAATTTTGTAGTTGCATCAGTGTTTCATTTTTTACTCAAAGGTAGCACTGTTATACCGATCTTTTAAATTGACAATAGTACTTTATGGTCACAAAATTTGAAGGTATTATGACGCTCCAGTAAAAAGTTACAGCATTTCAATATTGCAAACTTTGATAGTTATATTACGCACAGTATAAAAATTAGTGAATTTTGAAGTTGCATCAGTGTTTCATTTTTTACTCAAAGGTAGCACTGTTATACCGATATTTTAAATTGACAATAGTAATTTATTGTCACAAAATTTAAAAGTATTATGATGCTCCAGTAAAAAGTTACAGCAATTTCAATATTTCAAACTTTGATAGCTATGTTACGCACAGTATAAAAGTTAGTGAACTTTGAAGCTGTATCATTGTTTCATTTTTTACTCAAGGGTAGCACTGTTATACCGATATTTCAAATTGACAAGAGTACTTTATTGTCACAAAATATCAATTTGTTATGAAGCACCAGTAAAAAGTTACATCATTTCAATGTTGCAAACTTTTTTAGTTATATTACTCACAGTATAAAGTTAGTGAACTTTGAAGTTACATCAGTGTTTTATTTTTTATTCAAGGGTAGCACTGTTATGCCGATATTTGAAATTGACAATAGCACTTTATTGTCATAAAATTTCAAGGTTTTACGACGCACCATTAAAAAGGTTCCAGCATTTCAATGTTGCAAACTTTGACAATTATATTACGCACAGTATAAAAGTTTGTGAATTTTTAAGTTGCATCAGTGTTTCATTCTTTACTCAAGGGTAGCACTCTTATACCGATATTTCAAATTGACAAGAGTACTTTATTGTCACAAAATTTCCAGTCTTATGACGCACCAGTAAAAAGTTACAGCATTTCAATGTTGCAAACTTTGATAGTTATATTACGCACAGTATAAAAGTTGGTGAATTTTTAAGTTGCTTCAGTGTTTCATTTTTTACTCAAAATTAGCACTAGTCAAATTGATTATAGTACTTTATTGTCACAAAATTTCAAGGAATTATGACGCTCAAGTAAAAAGTTACAGTATTTCAATGTTGCAAACTTTGATAGTTATATTACGCACAGTATAAATGTTAGTGAATTTTGTAGTTGCATCAGTGTTTCATTTTTTACTCAAAGGTAGCACTGTTATACCGATCTTTTAAATTGACAATAGTACTTTATGGTCACAAAATTTGAAGGTATTATGACGCTCCAGTAAAAAGTTACAGCATTTCAATATTGCAAACTTTGATAGTTATATTACGCACAGTATAAAAATTAGTGAATTTTGAAGTTGCATCAGTGTTTCATTTTTTACTCAAAGGTAGCACTGTTATACCGATATTTTAAATTGACAATAGTAATTTATTGTCACAAAATTTAAAAGTATTATGATGCTCCAGTAAAAAGTTACAGCAATTTCAATATTTCAAACTTTGATAGCTATGTTACGCACAGTATAAAAGTTAGTGAATTTTTAAGTTGCATCAGTGTTTCATTTTTTAGTCAAGGGTAGCACTGTTATACCGATATTTCAAATTGACAAAAGTACTTTATTGTCACAAAATTTCAATTTGTTATGAAGCACCAGTAAAAAGTTACAGCATTTCAATGTTGCAAACCTTTTTAGTTATATTACGCACAGTATAAAAGTTAGTGAATTTTTAAGTTGCTTCAGTGTTTCATTTTTTACTCAAAATTAGCACTATTATACCAATATTTCAAATTGATTATAGTACTTTATTGTCACAAAATTTCAAGGTCTTATGACGCACCAGTAAAAAGTTATAGCATTTCAATGTTCCAAACTTTGATAGCTTTGTTACGCACAGTATAAAAGTTAGTGAACTTTGAAGCTGTATCATTGTTTCATTTTTTACTCAAGGGTAGCACTGTTATACCGATATTTCAAATTGACAAGAGTACTTTATTGTCACAAAATATCAATTTGTTATGAAGCACCAGTAAAAAGTTACATCATTTCAATGTTGCAAACTTTTTTAGTTATATTACTCACAGTATAAAGTTAGTGAACTTTGAAGTTACATCAGTGTTTTATTTTTTATTCAAGGGTAGCACTGTTATGCCGATATTTGAAATTGACAATAGCACTTTATTGTCATAAAATTTCAAGGTTTTACGACGCACCATTAAAAAGGTTCCAGCATTTCAATGTTGCAAACTTTGACAATTATATTACGCACAGTATAAAAGTTTGTGAATTTTTAAGTTGCATCAGTGTTTCATTCTTTACTCAAGGGTAGCACTGTTATACCGATATTTCAAATTGACAAGAGTACTTTATTGTCACAAAATTTCCAGTCTTATGACGCACCAGTAAAAAGTTACAGCATTTCAATGTTGCAAACTTTGATAGTTATATTACGCACAGTATAAAAGTTGGTGAATTTTTAAGTTGCTTCAGTGTTTCATTTTTTACTCAAAATTAGCACTAGTCAAATTGATTATAGTACTTTATTGTCACAAAATTTCAAGGAATTATGACGCTCAAGTAAAAAGTTACAGTATTTCAATGTTGCAAACTTTGATAGTTATATTACGCACAGTATAAATGTTAGTGAATTTTGTAGTTGCATCAGTGTTTCATTTTTTACTCAAAGGTAGCACTGTTATACCGATCTTTTAAATTGACAATAGTACTTTATGGTCACAAAATTTGAAGGTATTATGACGCTCCAGTAAAAAGTTACAGCATTTCAATATTGCAAACTTTGATAGTTATATTACGCACAGTATAAAAATTAGTGAATTTTGAAGTTGCATCAGTGTTTCATTTTTTACTCAAAGGTAGCACTGTTATACCGATATTTTAAATTGACAATAGTAATTTATTGTCACAAAATTTAAAATTATTATGATGCTCCAGTAAAAAGTTACAGCAATTTCAATATTTCAAACTTTGATAGCTATGTTACGCACAGTATAAAAGTTAGTGAATTTTTAAGTTGCATCAGTGTTTCATTTTTTAGTCAAAAGTAGCACTGTTATACCGATATTTCAAATTGACAAAAGTACTTTATTGTCACAAAATTTCAATTTGTTATGAAGCACCAGTAAAAAGTTACATCATTTCAATGTTGCAAACTTTTTTAGTTATATTACTCACAGTATAAAGTTAGTGAACTTTGAAGTTACATCAGTGTTTTATTTTTTATTCAAGGGTAGCACTGTTATGCCGATATTTGAAATTGACAATAGCACTTTATTGTCATAAAATTTCAAGGTTTTACGACGCACCATTAAAAAGGTTCCAGCATTTCAATGTTGCAAACTTTGACAATTATATTACGCACAGTATAAAAGTTAGTGAATTTTTAAGTTGCATCAGTGTTTCATTTTTTAGTCAAGGGTAGCACTGTTATACCGATATTTCAAATTGACAAAAGTACCTTATTGTCACAAAATTTCAAGTTCTTATGATGCACCAGTAAAAAGTTACAGCATTCCAATGTTGCAAACTTTGATAGTTATATTACGCACAGTATAAAAGTTAGTGAATTTTTAAGTTGCTTCAGTGTTTCATTTTTTACTCAAAATTAGCACTATTATACCAATATTTCAAATTGATTATAGTACTTTATTGTCACAAAATTTCAAGGTCTTATGACGCACCAGTAAAAAGTTATAGCATTTCAATGTTCCAAACTTTGATAGCTTTGTTACGCACAGTATAAAAGTTAGTGAACTTTGAAGCTGTATCATTGTTTCATTTTTTACTCAAGGGTAGCACTGTTATACCGATATTTCAAATTGACAAGAGTACTTTATTGTCACAAAATATCAATTTGTTATGAAGCACCAGTAAAAAGTTACATCATTTCAATGTTACAAACTTTTTTAGTTATATTACTCACAGTATAAAGTTAGTGAACTTTGAAGTTACATCAGTGTTTTATTTTTTATTCAAGGGTAGCACTGTTATGCCGATATTTGAAATTGACAATAGCACTTTATTGTCATAAAATTTCAAGGTTTTACGACGCACCATTAAAAAGGTTCCAGCATTTCAATGTTGCAAACTTTGACAATTATATTACGCACAGTATAAAAGTTTGTGAATTTTTAAGTTGCATCAGTGTTTCATTCTTTACTCAAGGGTAGCACTGTTATACCGATATTTCAAATTGACAAGAGTACTTTATTGTCACAAAATTTCCAGTCTTATGACGCACCAGTAAAAAGTTACAGCATTTCAATGTTGCAAACTTTGATAGTTATATTACGCACAGTATAAAAGTTGGTGAATTTTTAAGTTGCTTCAGTGTTTCATTTTTTACTCAAAATTAGCACTAGTCAAATTGATTATAGTACTTTATTGTCACAAAATTTCAAGGAATTATGACGCTCAAGTAAAAAGTTACAGTATTTCAATGTTGCAAACTTTGATAGTTATATTACGCACAGTATAAATGTTAGTGAATTTTGTAGTTGCATCAGTGTTTCATTTTTTACTCAAAGGTAGCACTGTTATACCGATATTTTAAATTGACAATAGTAATTTATTGTCACAAAATTTAAAAGTATTATGATGCTCCAGTAAAAAGTTACAGGAATTTCAATATTTCAAACTTTGATAGCTATGTTACGCACAGTATAAAAGTTAGTGAATTTTTAAGTTGCATCAGTGTTTCATTTTTTAGTCAAGGGTAGCACTGTTATACCGATATTTCAAATTGACAAAAGTACCTTATTGTCACAAAATTTCAAGTTCTTATGATGCACCAGTAAAAAGTTACAGCATTCCAATGTTGCAAACTTTGATAGTTATATTACGCACAGTATAAAAGTTAGTGAATTTTTAAGTTGCTTCAGTGTTTCATTTTTTACTCAAAATTAGCACTATTATACCAATATTTCAAATTGATTATAGTACTTTATTGTCACAAAATTTCAAGGTCTTATGACGCACCAGTAAAAAGTTATAGCATTTCAATGTCCCAAACTTTGATAGCTTTGTTACGCACAGTATAAAAGTTAGTGAACTTTGAAGCTGTATCATTGTTTCATTTTTTACTCAAGGGTAGCACTGTTATACCGATATTTCAAATTGACAAGAGTACTTTATTGTCACAAAATATCAATTTGTTATGAAGCACCAGTAAAAAGTTACATCATTTCAATGTTACAAACTTTTTTAGTTATATTACTCACAGTATAAAGTTAGTGAACTTTGAAGTTACATCAGTGTTTTATTTTTTATTCAAGGGTAGCACTGTTATGCCGATATTTGAAATTGACAATAGCACTTTATTGTCATAAAATTTCAAGGTTTTACGACGCACCATTAAAAAGGTTCCAGCATTTCAATGTTGCAAACTTTGACAATTATATTACGCACAGTATAAAAGTTTGTGAATTTTTAAGTTGCATCAGTGTTTCATTCTTTACTCAAGGGTAGCACTGTTATACCGATATTTCAAATTGACAAGAGTACTTTATTGTCACAAAATTTCCAGTCTTATGACGCACCAGTAAAAAGTTACAGCATTTCAATGTTGCAAACTTTGATAGTTATATTACGCACAGTATAAAAGTTGGTGAATTTTTAAGTTGCTTCAGTGTTTCATTTTTTACTCAAAATTAGCACTAGTCAAATTGATTATAGTACTTTATTGTCACAAAATTTCAAGGAATTATGACGCTCAAGTAAAAAGTTACAGTATTTCAATGTTGCAAACTTTGATAGTTATATTACGCACAGTATAAATGTTAGTGAATTTTGTAGTTGCATCAGTGTTTCATTTTTTACTCAAAGGTAGCACTGTTATACCGATATTTTAAATTGACAATAGTAATTTATTGTCACAAAATTTAAAAGTATTATGATGCTCCAGTAAAAAGTTACAGCAATTTCAATATTTCAAACTTTGATAGCTATGTTACGCACAGTATAAAAGTTAGTGAATTTTTAAGTTGCATCAGTGTTTCATTTTTTAGTCAAGGGTAGCACTGTTATACCGATATTTCAAATTGACAAAAGTACTTTATTGTCACAAAATTTCAATTTGTTATGAAGCACCAGTAAAAAGTTACAGCATTTCAATGTTGCAAACCTTTTTAGTTATATTACGCACAGTATAAAAGTTAGTGAATTTTTAAGTTGCTTCAGTGTTTCATTTTTTACTCAAAATTAGCACTATTATACCAATATTTCAAATTGATTATAGTACTTTATTGTCACAAAATTTCAAGGTCTTATGACGCACCAGTAAAAAGTTATAGCATTTCAATGTTCCAAACTTTGATAGCTTTGTTACGCACAGTATAAAAGTTAGTGAACTTTGAAGCTGTATCATTGTTTCATTTTTTACTCAAGGGTAGCACTGTTATACCGATATTTCAAATTGACAAGAGTACTTTATTGTCACAAAATATCAATTTGTTATGAAGCACCAGTAAAAAGTTACATCATTTCAATGTTGCAAACTTTTTTAGTTATATTACTCACAGTATAAAGTTAGTGAACTTTGAAGTTACATCAGTGTTTTATTTTTTATTCAAGGGTAGCACTGTTATGCCGATATTTGAAATTGACAATAGCACTTTATTGTCATAAAATTTCAAGGTTTTACGACGCACCATTAAAAAGGTTCCAGCATTTCAATGTTGCAAACTTTGACAATTATATTACGCACAGTATAAAAGTTTGTGAATTTTTAAGTTGCATCAGTGTTTCATTCTTTACTCAAGGGTAGCACTGTTATACCGATATTTCAAATTGACAAGAGTACTTTATTGTCACAAAATTTCCAGTCTTATGACGCACCAGTAAAAAGTTACAGCATTTCAATGTTGCAAACTTTGATAGTTATATTACGCACAGTATAAATGTTAGTGAATTTTGTAGTTGCATCAGTGTTTCATTTTTTACTCAAAGGTAGCACTGTTATACCGATATTTTAAATTGACAATAGTAATTTATTGTCACAAAATTTAAAAGTATTATGATGCTCCAGTAAAAAGTTACAGCAATTTCAATATTTCAAACTTTGATAGCTATGTTACGCACAGTATAAAAGTTAGTGAATTTTTAAGTTGCATCAGTGTTTCATTTTTTAGTCAAGGGTAGCACTGTTATACCGATATTTCAAATTGACAAAAGTACTTTATTGTCACAAAATTTCAATTTGTTATGAAGCACCAGTAAAAAGTTACAGCATTTCAATGTTGCAAACCTTTTTAGTTATATTACGCACAGTATAAAAGTTAGTGAATTTTTAAGTTGCTTCAGTGTTTCATTTTTTACTCAAAATTAGCACTATTATACCAATATTTCAAATTGATTATAGTACTTTATTGTCACAAAATTTCAAGGTCTTATGACGCACCAGTAAAAAGTTATAGCATTTCAATGTTCCAAACTTTGATAGCTTTGTTACGCACAGTATAAAAGTTAGTGAACTTTGAAGCTGTATCATTGTTTCATTTTTTACTCAAGGGTAGCACTGTTATACCGATATTTCAAATTGACAAGAGTACTTTATTGTCACAAAATTTCAATTTGTTATGAAGCACCAGTAAAAAGTTACAGCATTTCAATGTTGCAAACCTTTTTAGTTATATTACGCACAGTATAAAAGTTAGTGAATTTTTAAGTTGCTTCAGTGTTTCATTTTTTACTCAAAATTAGCACTAGTCAAATTGATTATAGTACTTTATTGTCACAAAATTTCAAGGAATTATGACGCTCAAGTAAAAAGTTACAGTATTTCAATGTTGCAAACTTTGATAGTTATATTACGCACAGTATAAATGTTAGTGAATTTTGTAGTTGCATCAGTGTTTCATTTTTTACTCAAAGGTAGCACTGTTATACCGATATTTTAAATTGACAATAGTAATTTATTGTCACAAAATTTAAAAGTATTATGATGCTCCAGTAAAAAGTTATAGCATTTCAATGTTCCAAACTTTGATAGCTTTGTTACGCACAGTATAAAAGTTAGTGAACTTTGAAGCTGTATCATTGTTTCATTTTTTACTCAAGGGTAGCACTGTTATACCGATATTTCAAATTGACAAGAGTACTTTATTGTCACAAAATATCAATTTGTTATGAAGCACCAGTAAAAAGTTACATCATTTCAATGTTGCAAACTTTTTTAGTTATATTACTCACAGTATAAAGTTAGTGAACTTTGAAGTTACATCAGTGTTTTATTTTTTATTCAAGGGTAGCACTGTTATGCCGATATTTGAAATTGACAATAGCACTTTATTGTCATAAAATTTCAAGGTTTTACGACGCACCATTAAAAAGGTTCCAGCATTTCAATGTTGCAAACTTTGACAATTATATTACGCACAGTATAAAAGTTTGTGAATTTTTAAGTTGCATCAGTGTTTCATTCTTTACTCAAGGGTAGCACTGTTATACCGATATTTCAAATTGACAAGAGTACTTTATTGTCACAAAATTTCCAGTCTTATGACGCACCAGTAAAAAGTTACAGCATTTCAATGTTGCAAACTTTGATAGTTATATTACGCACAGTATAAATGTTAGTGAATTTTGTAGTTGCATCAGTGTTTCATTTTTTACTCAAAGGTAGCACTGTTATACCGATCTTTTAAATTGACAATAGTACTTTATGGTCACAAAATTTGAAGGTATTATGACGCTCCAGTAAAAAGTTACAGCATTTCAATATTGCAAACTTTGATAGTTATATTACGCACAGTATAAAAATTAGTGAATTTTGAAGTTGCATCAGTGTTTCATTTTTTACTCAAAGGTAGCACTGTTATACCGATATTTTAAATTGACAATAGTAATTTATTGTCACAAAATTTAAAAGTATTATGATGCTCCAGTAAAAAGTTACAGCAATTTCAATATTTCAAACTTTGATAGCTATGTTCACAGTATAAAAGTTAGTGAATTTTTAAGTTGCATCAGTGTTTCATTTTTTAGTCAAGGGTAGCACTGTTATACCGATATTTCAAATTGACAAAAGTACTTTATTGTCACAAAATTTCAATTTGTTATGAAGCACCAGTAAAAAGTTACAGCATTTCAATGTTGCAAACCTTTTTAGTTATATTACGCACAGTATAAAAGTTAGTGAATTTTTAAGTTGCTTCAGTGTTTCATTTTTTACTCAAAATTAGCACTATTATACCAATATTTCAAATTGATTATAGTACTTTATTGTCACAAAATTTCAAGGTCTTATGACGCACCAGTAAAAAGTTATAGCATTTCAATGTTCCAAACTTTGATAGCTTTGTTACGCACAGTATAAAAGTTAGTGAACTTTGAAGCTGTATCATTGTTTCATTTTTTACTCAAGGGTAGCACTGTTATACCGATATTTCAAATTGACAAGAGTACTTTATTGTCACAAAATATCAATTTGTTATGAAGCACCAGTAAAAAGTTACATCATTTCAATGTTGCAAACTTTTTTAGTTATATTACTCACAGTATAAAGTTAGTGAACTTTGAAGTTACATCAGTGTTTTATTTTTTATTCAAGGGTAGCACTGTTATGCCGATATTTGAAATTGACAATAGCACTTTATTGTCATAAAATTTCAAGGTTTTACGACGCACCATTAAAAAGGTTCCAGCATTTCAATGTTGCAAACTTTGACAATTATATTACGCACAGTATAAAAGTTTGTGAATTTTTAAGTTGCATCAGTGTTTCATTCTTTACTCAAGGGTAGCACTGTTATACCGATATTTCAAATTGACAAGAGTACTTTATTGTCACAAAATTTCCAGTCTTATGACGCACCAGTAAAAAGTTACAGCATTTCAATGTTGCAAACTTTGATAGTTATATTACGCACAGTATAAATGTTAGTGAATTTTGTAGTTGCATCAGTGTTTCATTTTTTACTCAAAGGTAGCACTGTTATACCGATCTTTTAAATTGACAATAGTACTTTATGGTCACAAAATTTGAAGGTATTATGACGCTCCAGTAAAAAGTTACAGCATTTCAATATTGCAAACTTTGATAGTTATATTACGCACAGTATAAAAATTAGTGAATTTTGAAGTTGCATCAGTGTTTCATTTTTTACTCAAAGGTACCACTGTTATACCGATATTTTAAATTGACAATAGTAATTTATTGTCACAAAATTTAAAAGTATTATGATGCTCCAGTAAAAAGTTACAGCAATTTCAATATTTCAAACTTTGATAGCTATGTTACGCACAGTATAAAAGTTAGTGAATTTTTAAGTTGCATCAGTGTTTCATTTTTTAGTCAAGGGTAGCACTGTTATACCAATATTTCAAATTGACAAAAGTACTTTATTGTCACAAAATTTCAATTTGTTATGAAGCACCAGTAAAAAGTTACAGCATTTCAATGTTGCAAACCTTTTTAGTTATATTACGCACAGTATAAAAGTTAGTGAATTTTTAAGTTGCTTCAGTGTTTCATTTTTTACTCAAAATTAGCACTATTATACCAATATTTCAAATTGATTATAGTACTTTATTGTCACAAAATTTCAAGGTCTTATGACGCACCAGTAAAAAGTTATAGCATTTCAATGTTCCAAACTTTGATAGCTTTGTTACGCACAGTATAAAAGTTAGTGAACTTTGAAGCTGTATCATTGTTTCATTTTTTACTCAAGGGTAGCACTGTTATACCGATATTTCAAATTGACAAGAGTACTTTATTGTCACAAAATATCAATTTGTTATGAAGCACCAGTAAAAAGTTACAGCATTCCAATGTTGCAAACTTTGATAGTTATATTACGCACAGTATAAAAGTTAGTGAATTTTTAAGTTGCTTCAGTGTTTCATTTTTTACTCAAAATTAGCACTAGTCAAATTGATTATAGTACTTTATTGTCACAAAATTTCAAGGAATTATGACGCTCAAGTAAAAAGTTACAGTATTTCAATGTTGCAAACTTTGATAGTTATATTACGCACAGTATAAATGTTAGTGAATTTTGTAGTTGCATCAGTGTTTCATTTTTTACTCAAAGGTAGCACTGTTATACCGATATTTTAAATTGACAATAGTAATTTATTGTCACAAAATTTAAAAGTATTATGATGCTCCAGTAAAAAGTTACAGCAATTTCAATATTTCAAACTTTGATAGCTATGTTACGCACAGTATAAAAGTTAGTGAATTTTTAAGTTGCATCAGTGTTTCATTTTTTAGTCAAGGGCAGCACTGTTATACCGATATTTCAAATTGACAAAAGTACTTTATTGTCACAAAATTTCAATTTGTTATGAAGCACCAGTAAAAAGTTACAGCATTTCAATGTTGCAAACCTTTTTAGTTATATTACGCACAGTATAAAAGTTAGTGAATTTTTAAGTTGCTTCAGTGTTTCATTTTTTACTCAAAATTAGCACTATTATACCAATATTTCAAATTGATTATAGTACTTTATTGTCACAAAATTTCAAGGTCTTATGACGCACCAGTAAAAAGTTATAGCATTTCAATGTTCCAAACTTTGATAGCTTTGTTACGCACAGTATAAAAGTTAGTGAACTTTGAAGCTGTATCATTGTTTCATTTTTTACTCAAGGGTAGCACTGTTATACCGATATTTCAAATTGACAAGAGTACTTTATTGTCACAAAATATCAATTTGTTATGAAGCACCAGTAAAAAGTTACAGCATTCCTATGTTGCAAACTTTGATAGTTATATTACGCACAGTATAAAAGTTAGTGAATTTTTAAGTTGCTTCAGTGTTTCATTTTTTACTCAAAATTAGCACTAGTCAAATTGATTATAGTACTTTATTGTCACAAAATTTCAAGGAATTATGACGCTCAAGTAAAAAGTTACAGTATTTCAATGTTGCAAACTTTGATAGTTATATTACGCACAGTATAAATGTTAGTGAATTTTGTAGTTGCATCAGTGTTTCATTTTTTACTCAAAGGTAGCACTGTTATGCCGATATTTTAAATTGACAATAGTAATTTATTGTCACAAAATTTAAAAGTATTATGATGCTCCAGTAAAAAGTTACAGCAATTTCAATATTTCAAACTTTGATAGCTATGTTACGCACAGTATAAAAGTTAGTGAATTTTTAAGTTGCATCAGTGTTTCATTTTTTAGTCAAGGGTAGCACTGTTATACCGATATTTCAAATTGACAAAAGTACTTTATTGTCACAAAATTTCAATTTGTTATGAAGCACCAGTAAAAAGTTACAGCATTTCAATGTTGCAAACCTTTTTAGTTATATTACGCACAGTATAAAAGTTAGTCAATTTTTAAGTTGCTTCAGTGTTTCATTTTTTACTCAAAATTAGCACTATTATACCAATATTTCAAATTGATTATAGTACTTTATTGTCACAAAATTTCAAGGTCTTATGACGCACCAGTAAAAAGTTATAGCATTTCAATGTTCCAAACTTTGATAGCTTTGTTACGCACAGTATAAATGTTAGTGAATTTTGTAGTTGCATCAGTGTTTCATTTTTTACTCAAAGGTAGCACTGTTATACCGATCTTTTAAATTGACAATAGTACTTTATGGTCACAAAATTTGAAGGTATTATGACGCTCCAGTAAAAAGTTACAGCATTTCAATATTGCAAACTTTGATAGTTATATTACGCACAGTATAAAAATTAGTGAATTTTGAAGTTGCATCAGTGTTTCATTTTTTACTCAAAGGTAGCACTGTTATACCGATATTTTAAATTGACAATAGTAATTTATTGTCACAAAATTTAAAAGTATTATGATGCTCCAGTAAAAAGTTACAGCAATTTCAATATTTCAAACTTTGATAGCTATGTTACGCACAGTATAAAAGTTAGTGAATTTTTAAGTTGCATCAGTGTTTCATTTTTTAGTCAAGGGTAGCACTGTTATACCGATATTTCAAATTGACAAAAGTACTTTATTGTCACAAAATTTCAATTTGTTATGAAGCACCAGTAAAAAGTTACAGCATTTCAATGTTGCAAACCTTTTTAGTTATATTACGCACAGTATAAAAGTTAGTGAATTTTTAAGTTGCTTCAGTGTTTCATTTTTTACTCAAAATTAGCACTATTATACCAATATTTCAAATTGATTATAGTACTTTATTGTCACAAAATTTCAAGGTCTTATGACGCACCAGTAAAAAGTTATAGCATTTCAATGTTCCAAACTTTGATAGCTTTGTTACGCACAGTATAAAAGTTAGTGAACTTTGAAGCTGTATCATTGTTTCATTTTTTACTCAAGGGTAGCACTGTTATACCGATATTTCAAATTGACAAGAGTACTTTATTGTCACAAAATATCAATTTGTTATGAAGCACCAGTAAAAAGTTACATCATTTCAATGTTGCAAACTTTTTTAGTTATATTACTCACAGTATAAAGTTAGTGAACTTTGAAGTTACATCAGTGTTTTATTTTTTATTCAAGGGTAGCACTGTTATGCCGATATTTGAAATTGACAATAGCACTTTATTGTCATAAAATTTCAAGGTTTTACGACGCACCATTAAAAAGGTTCCAGCATTTCAATGTTGCAAACTTTGACAATTATATTACGCACAGTATAAAAGTTAGTGAATTTTTAAGTTGCTTCAGTGTTTCATTTTTTACTCAAAATTAGCACTATTATACCAATATTTCAAATTGATTATAGTACTTTATTGTCACAAAATTTCAAGGTCTTATGACGCACCAGTAAAAAGTTATAGCATTTCAATGTTCCAAACTTTGATAGCTTTGTTACGCACAGTATAAAAGTTAGTGAACTTTGAAGCTGTATCATTGTTTCATTTTTTACTCAAGGGTAGCACTGTTATACCGATATTTCAAATTGACAAGAGTACTTTATTGTCACAAAATATCAATTTGTTATGAAGCACCAGTAAAAAGTTACAGCATTCCAATGTTGCAAACTTTGATAGTTATATTACGCACAGTATAAAAGTTAGTGAATTTTTAAGTTGCTTCAGTGTTTCATTTTTTACTCAAAATTAGCACTAGTCAAATTGATTATAGTACTTTATTGTCACAAAATTTCAAGGAATTATGACGCTCAAGTAAAAAGTTACAGTATTTCAATGTTGCAAACTTTGATAGTTATATTACGCACAGTATAAATGTTAGTGAATTTTGTAGTTGCATCAGTGTTTCATTTTTTACTCAAAGGTAGCACTGTTATACCGATATTTTAAATTGACAATAGTAATTTATTGTCACAAAATTTAAAAGTATTATGATGCTCCAGTAAAAAGTTACAGCAATTTCAATATTTCAAACTTTGATAGCTATGTTACGCACAGTATAAAAGTTAGTGAATTTTTAAGTTGCATCAGTGTTTCATTTTTTAGTCAAGGGTAGCACTGTTATACCGATATTTCAAATTGACAAAAGTACTTTATTGTCACAAAATTTCAATTTGTTATGAAGCACCAGTAAAAAGTTACAGCATTTCAATGTTGCAAACCTTTTTAGTTATATTACGCACAGTATAAAAGTTAGTGAATTTTTAAGTTGCTTCAGTGTTTCATTTTTTACTCAAAATTAGCACTATTATACCAATATTTCAAATTGATTATAGTACTTTATTGTCACAAAATTTCAAGGTCTTATGACGCACCAGTAAAAAGTTATAGCATTTCAATGTTCCAAACTTTGATAGCTTTGTTACGCACAGTATAAAAGTTAGTGAACTTTGAAGCTGTATCATTGTTTCATTTTTTACTCAAGGGTAGCACTGTTATACCGATATTTCAAATTGACAAGAGTACTTTATTGTCACAAAATATCAATTTGTTATGAAGCACCAGTAAAAAGTTACATAATTTCAATGTTGCAAACTTTTTTAGTTATATTACTCACAGTATAAAGTTAGTGAACTTTGAAGTTACATCAGTGTTTTATTTTTTATTCAAGGGTAGCACTGTTATGCCGATATTTGAAATTGACAATAGCACTTTATTGTCATAAAATTTCAAGGTTTTACGACGCACCATTAAAAAGGTTCCAGCATTTCAATGTTGCAAACTTTGACAATTATATTACGCACAGTATAAAAGTTTGTGAATTTTTAAGTTGCATCAGTGTTTCATTCTTTACTCAAGGGTAGCACTGTTATACCGATATTTCAAATTGACAAGAGTACTTTATTGTCACAAAATTTCCAGTCTTATGACGCACCAGTAAAAAGTTACAGCATTTCAATGTTGCAAACTTTGATAGTTATATTACGCACAGTATAAATGTTAGTGAATTTTGTAGTTGCATCAGTGTTTCATTTTTTACTCAAAGGTAGCACTGTTATACCGATCTTTTAAATTGACAATAGTACTTTATGGTCACAAAATTTGAAGGTATTATGACGCTCCAGTAAAAAGTTACAGCATTTCAATATTGCAAACTTTGATAGTTATATTACGCACAGTATAAAAATTAGTGAATTTTGAAGTTGCATCAGTGTTTCATTTTTTACTCAAAGGTAGCACTGTTATACCGATATTTTAAATTGACAATAGTAATTTATTGTCACAAAATTTAAAAGTATTATGATGCTCCAGTAAAAAGTTACAGCAATTTCAATATTTCAAACTTTGATAGCTATGTTACGCACAGTATAAAAGTTAGTGAATTTTTAAGTTGCATCAGTGTTTCATTTTTTAGTCAAGGGTAGCACTGTTATACCGATATTTCAAATTGACAAAAGTACTTTATTGTCACAAAATTTCAATTTGTTATGAAGCACCAGTAAAAAGTTACAGCATTTCAATGTTCCAAACTTTGATAGCTTTGTTACGCAAAGTATAAAAGTTAGTGAACTTTGAAGCTGTATCATTGTTTCATTTTTTACTCAAGGGTAGCACTGTTATACCGATATTTCAAATTGACAAGAGTACTTTATTGTCACAAAATATCAATTTGTTATGAAGCACCAGTAAAAAGTTACAGCATTCCAATGTTGCAAACTTTGATAGTTATATTACGCACAGTATAAAAGTTAGTGAATTTTTAAGTTGCATCAGTGTTTCATTTTTTAGTCAAGGGTAGCACTGTTATACCGATATTTCAAATTGACAAAAGTACTTTATTGTCACAAAATTTCAATTTGTTATGAAGCACCAGTAAAAAGTTACAGCATTTCAATGTTGCAAACCTTTTTAGTTATATTACGCACAGTATAAAAGTTAGTGAATTTTTAAGTTGCTTCAGTGTTTCATTTTTTACTCAAAATTAGCACTATTATACCAATATTTCAAATTGATTATAGTACTTTATTGTCACAAAATTTCAAGGTCTTATGACGCACCAGTAAAAAGTTATAGCATTTCAATGTTCCAAACTTTGATAGCTTTGTTACGCACAGTATAAAAGTTAGTGAACTTTGAAGCTGTATCATTGTTTCATTTTTTACTCAAGGGTAACACTGTTATACCGATATTTCAAATTGACAAGAGTACTTTATTGTCACAAAATATCAATTTGTTATGAAGCACCAGTAAAAAGTTACATCATTTCAATGTTGCAAACTTTTTTAGTTATATTACTCACAGTATAAAGTTAGTGAACTTTGAAGTTACATCAGTGTTTTATTTTTTATTCAAGGGTAGCACTGTTATGCCGATATTTGAAATTGACAATAGCACTTTATTGTCATAAAATTTCAAGGTTTTACGACGCACCATTAAAAAGGTTCCAGCATTTCAATGTTGCAAACTTTGACAATTATATTACGCACAGTATAAAAGTTTGTGAATTTTTAAGTTGCATCAGTGTTTCATTCTTTACTCAAGGGTAGCACTGTTATACCGATATTTCAAATTGACAAGAGTACTTTATTGTCACAAAATTTCCAGTCTTATGACGCACCAGTAAAAAGTTACAGCATTTCAATGTTGCAAACTTTGATAGTTATATTACGCACAGTATAAATGTTAGTGAATTTTGTAGTTGCATCAGTGTTTCATTTTTTACTCAAAGGTAGCACTGTTATACCGATCTTTTAAATTGACAATAGTACTTTATGGTCACAAAATTTGAAGGTATTATGACGCTCCAGTAAAAAGTTACAGCATTTCAATATTGCAAACTTTGATAGTTATATTACGCACAGTATAAAAATTAGTGAATTTTGAAGTTGCATCAGTGTTTCATTTTTTACTCAAAGGTAGCACTGTTATACCGATATTTTAAATTGACAATAGTAATTTATTGTCACAAAATTTAAAAGTATTATGATGCTCCAGTAAAAAGTTACAGCAATTTCAATATTTCAAACTTTGATAGCTATGTTACGCACAGTATAAAAGTTAGTGAATTTTTAAGTTGCATCAGTGTTTCATTTTTTAGTCAAGGGTAGCACTGTTATACCGATATTTCAAATTGACAAAAGTACTTTATTGTCACAAAATTTCAATTTGTTATGAAGCACCAGTAAAAAGTTACAGCATTTCAATGTTGCAAACCTTTTTAGTTATATTACGCACAGTATAAAAGTTAGTGAATTTTTAAGTTGCTTCAGTGTTTCATTTTTTACTCAAAATTAGCACTATTATACCAATATTTCAAATTGATTATAGTACTTTATTGTCACAAAATTTCAAGGTCTTATGACGCACCAGTAAAAAGTTATAGCATTTCAATGTTCCAAACTTTGATAGCTTTGTTACGCACAGTATAAAAGTTAGTGAACTTTGAAGCTGTATCATTGTTTCATTTTTTACTCAAGGGTAGCACTGTTATACCGATATTTCAAATTGACAAGAGTACTTTATTGTCACAAAATATCAATTTGTTATGAAGCACCAGTAAAAAGTTACAGCATTCCAATGTTGCAAATTTTGATAGTTATATTACGCACAGTATAAAAGTTAGTGAATTTTTAAGTTGCTTCAGTGTTTCATTTTTTACTCAAAATTAGCACTAGTCAAATTGATTATAGTACTTTATTGTCACAAAATTTCAAGGAATTATGACGCTCAAGTAAAAAGTTACAGTATTTCAATGTTGCAAACTTTGATAGTTATATTACGCACAGTATAAATGTTAGTGAATTTTGTAGTTGCATCAGTGTTTCATTTTTTACTCAAAGGTAGCACTGTTATACCGATATTTTAAATTGACAATAGTAATTTATTGTCACAAAATTTCAAGGTCTTATGACGCACCAGTAAAAAGTTATAGCATTTCAATGTTCCAAACTTTGATAGCTTTGTTACGCACAGTATAAAAGTTAGTGAACTTTGAAGCTGTATCATTGTTTCATTTTTTACTCAAGGGTAGCACTGTTATACCGATATTTCAAATTGACAAGAGTACTTTATTGTCACAAAATATCAATTTGTTATGAAGCACCAGTAAAAAGTTACATCATTTCAATGTTGCAAACTTTTTTAGTTATATTACGCACAGTATAAAAGTTAGTGAACTTTGAAGTTACATCAGTGTTTTATTTTTTACGCAAGGGTAGCACTGTTATGCCGATATATGAAATTGACAATAGTACTTTATTGTCATAAAATTTCAAGGTTTTGCGACGCACCATTAAAAACGTTCCAGCATTTCAATGTTGCAAACTTTGATAGTTATATTACGCACAGTATAAAAGTTTGTGAATTTTTAAGTTGCATCAGTGTTTCATTCTTTACTCAAGGGAAGCACTGTTATACCGATATTTCAAATTGACAAGAATACTTTATTGTCACAACGTTTCAAGTTCTTATGACGCACCAGTAAATAGTTACAGCATTTTAATGTTGCAAACTTTGATAGTTATATTACGCACAGTATAAAAGTTAGTGAACTTTGAAGTTTCATCAGTGTTTCATTTTTACTCAACGGTAGCACTGTTATACCGATATTTCAAATTGACAAGAGTACCTTATTGTCACAAAATTTCAAGTTCTTATGATGCACCAGTAAAAAGTTACAGCATTCCAATGTTGCAAACTTTGATAGTTATATTACGCACAGTATAAAAGTTAGTGAATTTTTAAGTTGCTTCAGTGTTTCATTTTTTACTCAAAATTAGCACTATTACACCAATATTTCAAATTGATTATAGTACTTTATTGTCACAAAATTTCAAGGTCTTATGACGCACCAGTAAAAAGTTATAGCATTTCAATGTTCCAAACTTTGATAGCTTTGTTACGCACAGTATAAAAGTTAGTGAACTTTGAAGCTGTATCATTGTTTCATTTTTTACTCAAGGGTAGCACTGTTATACCGATATTTCAAATTGACAAGAGTACTTTATTGTCACAAAATATCAATTTGTTATGAAGCACCAGTAAAAAGTTACATCATTTCAATGTTGCAAACTTTTTTAGTTATATTACTCACAGTATAAAGTTAGTGAACTTTGAAGTTACATCAGTGTTTTATTTTTTATTCAAGGGTAGCACTGTTATGCCGATATTTGAAATTGACAATAGCACTTTATTGTCATAAAATTTCAAGGTTTTACGACGCACCATTAAAAAGGTTCCAGCATTTCAATGTTGCAAACTTTGACAATTATATTACGCACAGTATAAAAGTTTGTGAATTTTTAAGTTGCATCAGTGTTTCATTCTTTACTCAAGGGTAGCACTGTTATACCGATATTTCAAATTGACAAGAGTACTTTATTGTCACAAAATTTCCAGTCTTATGACGCACCAGTAAAAAGTTACAGCATTTCAATGTTGCAAACTTTGATAGTTATATTACGCACAGTATAAAAGTTGGTGAATTTTTAAGTTGCTTCAGTGTTTCATTTTTTACTCAAAATTAGCACTAGTCAAATTGATTATAGTACTTTATTGTCACAAAATTTCAAGGAATTATGACGCTCAAGTAAAAAGTTACAGTATTTCAATGTTGCAAACTTTGATAGTTATATTACGCACAGTATAAATGTTAGTGAATTTTGTAGTTGCATCAGTGTTTCATTTTTTACTCAAAGGTAGCACTGTTATACCGATCTTTTAAATTGACAATAGTACTTTATGGTCACAAAATTTGAAGGTATTATGACGCTCCAGTAAAAAGTTACAGCATTTCAATATTGCAAACTTTGATAGTTATATTACGCACAGTATAAAAATTAGTGAATTTTGAAGTTGCATCAGTGTTTCATTTTTTACTCAAAGGTAGCACTGTTATACCGATATTTTAAATTGACAATAGTACTTTATTGTCACAAAATTTAAAAGTATTATGATGCTCCAGTAAAAAGTTACAGCAATTTCAATATTTCAAACTTTGATAGCTATGTTACGCACAGTATAAAAGTTAGTGAATTTTGAAGTTGCATCAGTGTTTAATTTTTTACCCAAAGGTAGCACTGTTATACCGATATTTTAAATTGACAATAGTACTTTATTGTCACAAAATTTCAAGTTTTTATGAAGCACCAGTAAAAAGTTACAGCATTTCAATGTTGCAAACTTTGATAGTTATATTACTCACAGTATAAAGTTAGTGAACTTTGAAGTTACATCAGTGTTTTATTTTTTATTCAAGGGTAGCACTGTTATGCCGATATTTGAAATTGACAAGAGTACTTTATTGTCACAAAATATCAATTTGTTATGAAGCACCAGTAAAAAGTTACATCATTTCAATGTTGCAAACTTTTTTAGTTATATTACTCACAGTATAAAGTTAGTGAACTTTGAAGTTACATCAGTGTTTTATTTTTTATTCAAGGGTAGCACTGTTATGCCGATATTTGAAATTGACAATAGCACTTTATTGTCATAAAATTTCAAGGTTTTACGACGCACCATTAAAAAGGTTCCAGCATTTCAATGTTGCAAACTTTGACAATTATATTACGCACAGTATAAAAGTTTGTGAATTTTTAAGTTGCATCAGTGTTTCATTCTTTACTCAAGGGTAGCACTGTTATACCGATATTTCAAATTGACAAGAGTACTTTATTGTCACAAAATTTCCAGTCTTATGACGCACCAGTAAAAAGTTACAGCATTTCAATGTTGCAAACTTTGATAGTTATATTACGCACAGTATAAAAGTTGGTGAATTTTTAAGTTGCTTCAGTGTTTCATTTTTTACTCAAAATTAGCACTAGTCAAATTGATTATAGTACTTTATTGTCACAAAATTTCAAGGAATTATGACGCTCAAGTAAAAAGTTACAGTATTTCAATGTTGCAAACTTTGATAGTTATATTACGCACAGTATAAATGTTAGTGAATTTTGTAGTTGCATCAGTGTTTCATTTTTTACTCAAAGGTAGCACTGTTATACCGATCTTTTAAATTGACAATAGTACTTTATGGTCACAAAATTTGAAGGTATTATGACGCTCCAGTAAAAAGTTACAGCATTTCAATATTGCAAACTTTGATAGTTATATTACGCACAGTATAAAAATTAGTGAATTTTGAAGTTGCATCAGTGTTTCATTTTTTACTCAAAGGTAGCACTGTTATACCGATATTTTAAATTGACAATAGTAATTTATTGTCACAAAATTTAAAAGTATTATGATGCTCCAGTAAAAAGTTACAGCAATTTCAATATTTCAAACTTTGATAGCTATGTTACGCACAGTATAAAAGTTAGTGAATTTTTAAGTTGCATCAGTGTTTCATTTTTTAGTCAAGGGTAGCACTGTTATACCGATATTTCAAATTGACAAAAGTACTTTATTGTCACAAAATTTCAATTTGTTATGAAGCACCAGTAAAAAGTTACATCATTTCAATGTTGCAAACTTTTTTAGTTATATTACTCACAGTATAAAGTTAGTGAACTTTGAAGTTACATCAGTGTTTTATTTTTTATTCAAGGGTAGCACTGTTATGCCGATATTTGAAATTGACAATAGCACTTTATTGTCATAAAATTTCAAGGTTTTACGACGCACCATTAAAAAGGTTCCAGCATTTCAATGTTGCAAACTTTGACAATTATATTACGCACAGTATAAAAGTTTGTGAATTTTTAAGTTGCATCAGTGTTTCATTCTTTACTCAAGGGTAGCACTGTTATACCGATATTTCAAATTGACAAGAGTACTTTATTGTCACAAAATTTCCAGTCTTATGACGCACCAGTAAAAAGTTACAGCATTTCAATGTTGCAAACTTTGATAGTTATATTACGCACAGTATAAAAGTTGGTGAATTTTTAAGTTGCTTCAGTGTTTCATTTTTTACTCAAAATTAGCACTAGTCAAATTGATTATAGTACTTTATTGTCACAAAATTTCAAGGAATTATGACGCTCAAGTAAAAAGTTACAGTATTTCAATGTTGCAAACTTTGATAGTTATATTACGCACAGTATAAATGTTAGTGAATTTTGTAGTTGCATCAGTGTTTCATTTTTTACTCAAAGGTAGCACTGTTATACCGATCTTTTAAATTGACAATAGTACTTTATGGTCACAAAATTTGAAGGTATTATGACGCTCCAGTAAAAAGTTACAGCATTTCAATATTGCAAACTTTGATAGTTATATTACGCACAGTATAAAAATTAGTGAATTTTGAAGTTGCATCAGTGTTTCATTTTTTACTCAAAGGTAGCACTGTTATACCGATATTTTAAATTGACAATAGTAATTTATTGTCACAAAATTTAAAAGTATTATGATGCTCCAGTAAAAAGTTACAGCAATTTCAATATTTCAAACTTTGATAGCTATGTTACGCACAGTATAAAAGTTAGTGAACTTTGAAGCTGTATCATTGTTTCATTTTTTACTCAAGGGTAGCACTGTTATACCGATATTTCAAATTGACAAGAGTACTTTATTGTCACAAAATATCAATTTGTTATGAAGCACCAGTAAAAAGTTACATCATTTCAATGTTGCAAACTTTTTTAGTTATATTACTCACAGTATAAAGTTAGTGAACTTTGAAGTTACATCAGTGTTTTATTTTTTATTCAAGGGTAGCACTGTTATGCCGATATTTGAAATTGACAATAGCACTTTATTGTCATAAAATTTCAAGGTTTTACGACGCACCATTAAAAAGGTTCCAGCATTTCAATGTTGCAAACTTTGACAATTATATTACGCACAGTATAAAAGTTTGTGAATTTTTAAGTTGCATCAGTGTTTCATTCTTTACTCAAGGGTAGCACTGTTATACCGATATTTCAAATTGACAAGAGTACTTTATTGTCACAAAATTTCCAGTCTTATGACGCACCAGTAAAAAGTTACAGCATTTCAATGTTGCAAACTTTGATAGTTATATTACGCACAGTATAAAAGTTGGTGAATTTTTAAGTTGCTTCAGTGTTTCATTTTTTACTCAAAATTAGCACTAGTCAAATTGATTATAGTACTTTATTGTCACAAAATTTCAAGGAATTATGACGCTCAAGTAAAAAGTTACAGTATTTCAATGTTGCAAACTTTGATAGTTATATTACGCACAGTATAAATGTTAGTGAATTTTGTAGTTGCATCAGTGTTTCATTTTTTACTCAAAGGTAGCACTGTTATACCGATCTTTTAAATTGACAATAGTACTTTATGGTCACAAAATTTGAAGGTATTATGACGCTCCAGTAAAAAGTTACAGCATTTCAATATTGCAAACTTTGATAGTTATATTACGCACAGTATAAAAATTAGTGAATTTTGAAGTTGCATCAGTGTTTCATTTTTTACTCAAAGGTAGCACTGTTATACCGATATTTTAAATTGACAATAGTAATTTATTGTCACAAAATTTAAAAGTATTATGATGCTCCAGTAAAAAGTTACAGCAATTTCAATATTTCAAACTTTGATAGCTATGTTACGCACAGTATAAAAGTTAGTGAACTTTGAAGCTGTATCATTGTTTCATTTTTTACTCAAGGGTAGCACTGTTATACCGATATTTCAAATTGACAAGAGTACTTTATTGTCACAAAATATCAATTTGTTATGAAGCACCAGTAAAAAGTTACATCATTTCAATGTTGCAAACTTTTTTAGTTATATTACTCACAGTATAAAGTTAGTGAACTTTGAAGTTACATCAGTGTTTTATTTTTTACGCAAGGGTAGCACTGTTATGCCGATATATGAAATTGACAATAGTACTTTATTGTCATAAAATTTCAAGGTTTTGCGACGCACCATTAAAAATGTTCCAGCATTTCAATGTTGCAAACTTTGATAGTTATATTACGCACAGTATAAAAGTTTGTGAATTTTTAAGTTGCATCAGTGTTTCATTCTTTACTCAAGGGAAGCACTGTTATACCGATATTTCAAATTGACAAGAATACTTTATTGTCACAACGTTTCAAGTTCTTATGACGCACCAGTAAATAGTTACAGCATTTTAATGTTGCAAACTTTGATAGTTATATTACGCACAGTATAAAAGTTAGTGAACTTTGAAGTTTCATCAGTGTTTCATTTTTACTCAAGGGGTAGCACTGTTATACCGATATTTCAAATTGACAAGAGTACCTTATTGTCACAAAATTTCAAGTTCTTATGATGCACCAGTAAAAAGTTACAGCATTTCAATGTTGCAAACTTTGATAGTTATATTACGCACAGTATAAAAGTTAGTGAATTTTTAAGTTGCTTCAGTGTTTCATTTTTTACTCAAAATTAGCACTATTATACCAATATTTCAAATTGATTATAGTACTTTATTGTCACAAAATTTCAAGGTCTTATGACGCACCAGTAAAAAGTTATAGCATTTCAATGTTCCAAACTTTGATAGCTTTGTTACGCACAGTATAAAAGTTAGTGAACTTTGAAGCTGTATCATTGTTTCATTTTTTACTCAAGGGTAGCACTGTTATACCGATATTTCAAATTGACAAGAGTACTTTATTGTCACAAAATATCAATTTGTTATGAAGCACCAGTAAAAAGTTACATCATTTCAATGTTGCAAACTTTTTTAGTTATATTACTCACAGTATAAAGTTAGTGAACTTTGAAGTTACATCAGTGTTTTATTTTTTATTCAAGGGTAGCACTGTTATGCCGATATTTGAAATTGACAATAGCACTTTATTGTCATAAAATTTCAAGGTTTTACGACGCACCATTAAAAAGGTTCCAGCATTTCAATGTTGCAAACTTTGACAATTATATTACGCACAGTATAAAAGTTTGTGAATTTTTAAGTTGCATCAGTGTTTCATTCTTTACTCAAGGGTAGCACTGTTATACCGATATTTCAAATTGACAAGAGTACTTTATTGTCACAAAATTTCCAGTCTTATGACGCACCAGTAAAAAGTTACAGCATTTCAATGTTGCAAACTTTGATAGTTATATTACGCACAGTATAAAAGTTGGTGAATTTTTAAGTTGCTTCAGTGTTTCATTTTTTACTCAAAATTAGCACTAGTCAAATTGATTATAGTACTTTATTGTCACAAAATTTCAAGGAATTATGACGCTCAAGTAAAAAGTTACAGTATTTCAATGTTGCAAACTTTGATAGTTATATTACGCACAGTATAAATGTTAGTGAATTTTGTAGTTGCATCAGTGTTTCATTTTTTACTCAAAGGTAGCACTGTTATACCGATCTTTTAAATTGACAATAGTACTTTATGGTCACAAAATTTGAAGGTATTATGACGCTCCAGTAAAAAGTTACAGCATTTCAATATTGCAAACTTTGATAGTTATATTACGCACAGTATAAAAATTAGTGAATTTTGAAGTTGCATCAGTGTTTCATTTTTTACTCAAAGGTAGCACTGTTATACCGATATTTTAAATTGACAATAGTAATTTATTGTCACAAAATTTAAAAGTATTATGATGCTCCAGTAAAAAGTTACAGCAATTTCAATATTTCAAACTTTGATAGCTATGTTACGCACAGTATAAAAGTTAGTGAATTTTGAAGTTGCATCAGTGTTTAATTTTTTACCCAAAGGTAGCACTGTTATACCGATATTTTAAATTGACAATAGTACTTTATTGTCACAAAATTTCAAGTTTTTATGAAGCACCAGGAAAAAGTTACAGCATTTCAATGTTGCAAACTTTGATAGTTATATTACTCACAGTATAAAGTTAGTGAACTTTGAAGTTACATCAGTGTTTTATTTTTTATTCAAGGGTAGCACTGTTATGCCGATATTTGAAATTGACAAGAGTACTTTATTGTCACAAAATATCAATTTGTTATGAAGCACCAGTAAAAAGTTACATCATTTCAATGTTGCAAACTTTTTTAGTTATATTACTCACAGTATAAAGTTAGTGAACTTTGAAGTTACATCAGTGTTTTATTTTTTATTCAAGGGTAGCACTGTTATGCCGATATTTGAAATTGACAATAGCACTTTATTGTCATAAAATTTCAAGGTTTTACGACGCACCATTAAAAAGGTTCCAGCATTTCAATGTTGCAAACTTTGACAATTATATTACGCACAGTATAAAAGTTTGTGAATTTTTAAGTTGCATCAGTGTTTCATTCTTTACTCAAGGGTAGCACTGTTATACCGATATTTCAAATTGACAAGAGTACTTTATTGTCACAAAATTTCCAGTCTTATGACGCACCAGTAAAAAGTTACAGCATTTCAATGTTGCAAACTTTGATAGTTATATTACGCACAGTATAAAAGTTGGTGAATTTTTAAGTTGCTTCAGTGTTTCATTTTTTACTCAAAATTAGCACTAGTCAAATTGATTATAGTACTTTATTGTCACAAAATTTCAAGGAATTATGACGCTCAAGTAAAAAGTTACAGTATTTCAATGTTGCAAACTTTGATAGTTATATTACGCACAGTATAAATGTTAGTGAATTTTGTAGTTGCATCAGTGTTTCATTTTTTACTCAAAGGTAGCACTGTTATACCGATCTTTTAAATTGACAATAGTACTTTATGGTCACAAAATTTGAAGGTCTTATGACGCTCCAGTAAAAAGTTACAGCATTTCAATATTGCAAACTTTGATAGTTATATTACGCACAGTATAAAAATTAGTGAATTTTGAAGTTGCATCAGTGTTTCATTTTTTACTCAAAGTTAGCACTGTTATACCGATATTTTAAATTGACAATAGTAATTTATTGTCACAAAATTTAAAAGTATTATGATGCTCCAGTAAAAAGTTACAGCAATTTCAATATTTCAAACTTTGATAGCTATGTTACGCACAGTATAAAAGTTAGTGAACTTTGAAGCTGTATCATTGTTTCATTTTTTACTCAAGGGTAGCACTGTTATACCGATATTTCAAATTGACAAGAGTACTTTATTGTCACAAAATATCAATTTGTTATGAAGCACCAGTAAAAAGTTACATCATTTCAATGTTGCAAACTTTTTTAGTTATATTACTCACAGTATAAAGTTAGTGAACTTTGAAGTTACATCAGTGTTTTATTTTTTATTGAAGGGTAGCACTGTTATGCCGATATTTGAAATTGACAATAGCACTTTATTGTCATAAAATTTCAAGGTTTTACGACGCACCATTAAAAAGGTTCCAGCATTTCAATGTTGCAAACTTTGACAATTATATTACGCACAGTATAAAAGTTTGTGAATTTTTAAGTTGCATCAGTGTTTCATTCTTTACTCAAGGGTAGCACTGTTATACCGATATTTCAAATTGACAAGAGTACTTTATTGTCACAAAATTTCCAGTCTTATGACGCACCAGTAAAAAGTTACAGCATTTCAATGTTGCAAACTTTGATAGTTATATTACGCACAGTATAAAAGTTGGTGAATTTTTAAGTTGCTTCAGTGTTTCATTTTTTACTCAAAATTAGCACTAGTCAAATTGATTATAGTACTTTATTGTCACAAAATTTCAAGGAATTATGACGCTCAAGTAAAAAGTTACAGTATTTCAATGTTGCAAACTTTGATAGTTATATTACGCACAGTATAAATGTTAGTGAATTTTGTAGTTGCATCAGTGTTTCATTTTTTACTCAAAGGTAGCACTGTTATACCGATCTTTTAAATTGACAATAGTACTTTATGGTCACAAAATTTGAAGGTATTATGACGCTCCAGTAAAAAGTTACAGCATTTCAATATTGCAAACTTTGATAGTTATATTACGCACAGTATAAAAATTAGTGAATTTTTAAGTTGCTTCAGTGTTTCATTTTTTACTCAAAATTAGCACTATTATACCGATATTTCAAATTGATTATAGTACTTTATTGTCACAAAATTTCAAGGAATTATGACGCTCCAGTAAAAAGTTACAGTATTTCAATGTTGCAAACTTTGATAGTTATATTACGCACAGTATAAATGTTAGTGAATTTTGTAGTTGCATCAGTGTTTCATTTTTTACTCAAAGGTAGCACTGTTATACCGATCTTTTAAATTGACAATAGTACTTTATGGTCACAAAATTTGAAGGTCTTATGACGCTCCAGTAAAAAGTTACAGTATTTCAATGTTGCAAACTTTGATAGTTATATTACGCACAGTATAAATGTTAGTGAATTTTGTAGTTGCATCAGTGTTTCATTTTTGACTCAAAGGTAGCACTGTTATACCGATCTTTTAAATTGACAATAGTACTTTATGGTCACAAAATTTGAAGGTCTTATGACGCTCCAGTAAAAAGTTACAGCATTTCAATATTGCAAACTTTGATAGTTATATTACGCACAGTATAAAACTTAGTGAATTTTTAAGTTGCATCAGTGTTTCATGTTTTACTCAAAGGTAGCACTGTTATACCGATATTTTAAATTGACAATAGTAATTTATTGTCACAAAATTTAAAAGTATTATGACGCTCCAGTAAAAAGTTACAGCATTTCAATATTTCAAACTTTGATAGCTATGTTACGCACAGTATAAAAGTTAGTGAATTTTGAAGTTGCAAGTATTATGACGCTCCAGTAAAAAGTTACAGCATTTCAAACTTTGATAGCTATGTTACGCACAGTATAAAAGTTAGTGAATTTTGAAGTTGCATCAGTGTTTAATTTTTTACCCAAAGGTAGCACTGTTATACCGATATTTTAAATTGACAATAGTACTTTATTGTCACAAAATTTCAAGTTTTTATGAAGCACCAGTAAAAAGTTACAGCATTTCAATGTTGCAAACTTTGATAGTTATATTACGCACAGTATAAAACTTAGTGAATTTTTAAGTTGCTTCAGTGTTTCATTTTTTAGTCAAAATTAGCAATATTATACCGATATTTCAAATTGATAATAGTACTTTATGGTCACAAAATTTCAAGGTATTATGACGCCCAAGTAAAAAGTTACAGCATTTCAATATTGCAAACTTTGATAGTTATGTTACGCACAGTATAAAAGTTAGTGAACTTTGAAGTTGTATCATTGTTTCATTTTTTACTCAAGGGTAGCACTGTTATACCGATATTTCAAATTGACAAGAGTACTTTATTGTCACAAAATTTCAATTTGTTATGAAGCACCAGTAAAAAGTTACAGCATTTCAATGTTGCAAACTTTTTTAGTTATATTACGCACAGTATAAAAGTTAGTGAACTTTGAAGTTACATCAGTGTTTAAATTTTTACTCAAGGGTAGCACTGTTATGCCGATATTTGAAATTGAAAATAGTACTTTATTGTCATAAAATTTCAAGGTTTTGCGACGCACCATTAAAAACGTTCCAGCATTTCAATGTTGCAAACTTTGATAGTTATATTACGCACAGTATAAAAGTTAGTGAATTTTGAAGTTTCATCAGTGTTTCATTATTACTCAACGGTAGCACTGTTATACCGATATTTCAAATTGACAATTGTAATTTATTGTCACAAAATTTAAAGGTATTATGACGCTCCAGTAAAAAGTTACAGCATTTCAATATTGCAAACTTTGATAGCTATGTTACGCACAGTATAAAAGTTAGTGAATTTTGAAGTTGCATCAGTGTTTCATTTTTTACCCAAAGGTAGCACTGTTATACCGATATTTTAAATTGACAATAGTACTTTATTGTCACAAAATTTCAAGGTATTTTGACGCCCAAGTAAAAAGTTACAGCATTTCAATATTGCAAACTTTGATAGTTATGTTACGCACAGTATAAAAGTTAGTGAACTTTGAAGTTGTATCATTGTTTCATTTTTACTCAAGGGTAGCACTGTTATACCGATATTTCAAATTGACAAGAGTACTTTATTGTCACTAAATATAAATTTGTTATGAAGCACCAGTAAAAAGTTACATCATTTCAATGTTGCAAACTTTTTTAGTTATATTACGCACAGTATAAAAGTTAGTGAACTTTGAAGTTACATCAGTGTTTTATTTTTTACGCAAGGGTAGCACTGTTATGCCGATATTTGAAATTGACAATAGTACTTTATTGTCATAAAATTTCAAGGTTTTGCGACGCACCATTAAAAACGTTCCAGCATTTCAATGTTGCAAACTTTGATAGTTATATTACGCACAGTATAAAAGTTAGTGAACTTTGAAGTTTCATCAGTGTTTCATTTTTACTCAACGGTAGCACTGTTATACCGATATTTCAAATTGACAAGAGTACCTTATTGTCACAAAATTTCAAGTTCTTATGATGCACCAGTAAAAAGTTACAGCATTCCAATGTTGCAAACTTTGATAGTTATATTACGCACAGTATAAAAGTTAGTGAATTTTTAAGTTGCTTCAGTGTTTAATTTTTTACTCAAAATTAGCACTGTTATACCAATATTTCAAATTGATTATAGTACTTTATTGTCACAAAATTTCAAGGTCTTATGACGCACCAGTAAAAAGTTATAGCATTTCAATGTTCCAAACTTTGATAGCTTTGTTACGCACAATATAAAAGTTAGTGAACTTTGAAGCTGTATCATTGTTTCATTTTTTACTCAAGGGAAGCACAGTTATACCGATATCTCAAATTGACAATAGCACTTTATGGTCACAAAATTTCAAGGTATTATGACGCTCCAGTAAAAAGCTACAGCATTTCAATATTGCAAACTTTGATAGTTATATTACGCACAGTATAAAAGTTACTGAATTTTTAAGTTGCATCAGTGTTTCATTTTTTAGTCAAGGGTAGCACTGTTATACCGATATTTGAAATTGACAAAAGTACTTTATTGTCACAAAATTTCAATTTGTTATGAAGCACCAGTAAAAAGTTACAGCATTTCAATGTTGCAAACTTTTTTAGTTATATTACTCACAGTATAAAAGTTAGTGAACTTTGAAGTTACATCAGTGTTTTATTTTTTATTCAAGGGTAGCACTGTTATGCCGATATTTGAAATTGACAATAGCACTTTATTGTCATAAAATTTCAAGGTTTTACGACGCACCATTAAAAAGGTTCCAGCATTTCAATGTTGCAAACTTTGACAATTATATTACGCACAGTATAAAAGTTTGTGAATTTTTAAGTTGCATCAGTGTTTCATTCTTTACTCAAGGGTAGCACTGTTATACCGATATTTCAAATTGACAAGAGTATTTTATTGTCACAAAATTTCCAGTTCTTATGACGCACCAGTAAAAAGTTACAGCATTTCAATGTTGCAAACTTTGATAATTATATTACGCACAGTATAAAAGTTAGTGAATTTTTAAGTTGCTTCAGTGTTTCATTTTTTACTCAAAATTAGCACTATTATACCGATATTTCAAATTGATTATAGTACTTTATTGTCACAAAATTTCAAGGAATTATGACGCTCCAGTAAAAAGTTACAGTATTTCAATGTTGCAAACTTTGATAGTTATATTACGCACAGTATAAATGTTAGTGAATTTTGTAGTTGCATCAGTGTTTCATTTTTTACTCAAAGGTAGCACTGTTCTACCGATCTTTTAAATTGACAATAGTACTTTATGGTCACAAAATTTGAAGGTATTATGACGCTCCAGTAAAAAGTTACAGCATTTCAATAATGCAAACTTTGATAGTTATATTACGCACACTATAAAAATTAGTGAATTTTGAAGTTGCATCAGTGTTTCATTTTTTACTCAAAGGTAGCACTGTTATACCGATATTTTATATTGACAATAGTAATTTATTGTCACAAAATTTAAAAGTATTATGACGCTCCAGTAAAAAGTTACAGCAATTTCAATATTTCAAACTTTGATAGCTATGTTACGCACAGTATAAAAGTTAGTGAATTTTGAAGTTGCATCAGTGTTTAATTTTTTACCCAAAGGTAGCACTGTTATACCGATATTTTAAATTGACAATAGTACTTTATTGTCACAAAATTTCAAGTTTTTATGAAGCACCAGTAAAAAGTTACAGCATTTCAATGTTGCAAACTTTGATAGTTATATTACGCACAGTATAAAACTTAGTGAATTTTTAAGTTGCTTCAGTGTTTCATTTTTTACTCAAAATTAGCAATATTATACCGATATTTCAAATTGATAATAGTACTTTATGGTCACAAAATTTCAAGGTATTATGACGCCCAAGTAAAAAGTTACAGCATTTCAATATTGCAAACTTTGATAGTTATGTTACGCACAGTATAAAAGTTAGTGAACTTTGAAGTTGTATCATTGTTTCATTTTTTACTCAAGGGTAGCACTGTTATACCGATATTTCAAATTGACAAGAGTACTTTATTGTCACAAAATATCAATTTGTTATGAAGCACCAGTAAAAAGTTACATCATTTCAATGTTGCAAACCTTTTTTAGGTATATTACGCACAGTATAAAAGTTAGTGAACTTTGAAGTTACATCAGTGTTTTATTTTTTACGCAAGGGTAGCTCTGTTATGCCGATATTTGAAATTGACAATAGTACTTTATTGTCATAAAATTTCAAGGTTTTGCGACGCACCATTAAAAACGTTCCAGCATATCAATGTTGCAAACTTTGATAGTTATGTTACGCACAGTATAAAAGTTAGTGAACTTTGAAGTTGTATCATTGTTTCATTTTTTACTCAAGGGTAGCACTGTTATACCGATATTTCAAATTGACAAGAGTACTTTATTGTCACAACGTTTCAAGTTCTTATGACGCACCAGTAAATAGTTACAGCATTTTAATCTTGCAAACTTTGATAGTTATATTACGCACAGTATAAAAGTTAGTGAATTTTGAAGTTTCATCAGTGTTTCATTTTTACTCAACGGTAGCACTGTTATACCGATATTTCAAATTGACAAGAGTACCTTATTGTCACAAAATTTCAAGTTCTTATGATGCACCAGTAAAAAGTTACAGCATTCCAATGTTGCAAACTTTGATAGTTATATTACGCACAGTATAAAAGTTAGTGAACTTTTAAGTTGCTTCAGTGTTTCATTTTTTACTCAAAATTAGCACTATTATACCAATATTTCAAATTGATTATAGTACTTTATTGTCACAAAATTTCAAGGTCTTATGACGCACCAGTAAAAAGTTATAGCATTTCAATGTTCCAAACTTTGATAGCTTTGTTACGCACAGTATAAAAGTTAGTGAACTTTGAAGCTGTATCATTGTTTCATTTTTTACTCAAGGGAAGCACAGTTATACCGATATCTCAAATTGACAATAGTACTTTATGGTCACAAAATTTCAAGGTATTATGACGCCCAAGTAAAAAGTTACAGCATTTCAATATTGCAAACTTTGATAGTTATGTTACGCACAGTATAAAAGTTAGTGAACTTTGAAGTTGTATCATTGTTTTATTTTTTATTCAAGGGTAGCACTGTTATGCCGATATTTGAAATTGACAATAGTACTTTATTGTCGTAAAATTTCAAGGTTTTACGACTCACCATTAAAAAGGTTCCAGCATTTCAATGTTGCAAACTTTGATAATTATATTACGCAAAGTATAAAAGTTTGTGAATTTTTAAGTTGCATCAGTGTTTCATTTTTACTCAACGGTAGCACTGTTATACCGATATTTCAAATTGACAAGAGTACCTTATTGTCACAAAATTTCAAGTTCTTATGATGCACCAGTAAAAAGTTACAGCATTCCAATGTTGCAAACTTTGATAGTTATATTACGCACAGTATAAAAGTTAGTGAATTTTTAAGTTGCTTCAGTGTTTCATTTTTTACTCAAAATTAGCACTATTATACCAATATTTCAAATTGATTATAGTACTTTATTGTCACAAAATTTCAAGGTCTTATGACGCACCAGTAAAAAGTTATAGCATTTCAATGTTCCAAACTTTGATAGCTTTGTTACGCACAGTATAAAAGTTATAGTACAGTTATATTACGCACAGTATAAAAGTTTGTGAATTTTTAAGTTGCATCAGTTTTTCATTCTTTACTCAAGGGAAGCACTGTTATACCGATATTTCAAATTGACAAGAGTACTTTATTGTCACAACGTTTCAGGTTCTTATGACGCACCAGTAAATAGTAACAGCATTTTAATCTTGCAAACTTTGATAGTTATATTACGCACAGTATAAAAGTTAGTGAATTTTGAAGTTTCATCAGTGTTTCATTTTTACTCAACGGTAGCACTGTTATACCGATATTTCAAATTGACAAGAGTACCTTATTGTCACAAAATTTCAAGTTCTTATGACGCACCAGTAAAAAGTTACAGCATTCCAATGTTGCAAACTTTGATAGTTATATTACGCACAGTATAAAAGTTTGTGAATTTTTAAGTTGCTTCAGTGTTTCATTTTTTACCCAAAATTAGCACTATTATACCAATATTTCAAATTGATTATAGTACTTTATTGTCACAAAATTTCAAGGTCTTATGACGCACCAGTAAAAAGTTATAGCATTTCAATGTTCCAAACTTTGATAGTTATATTACGCACAGTATAAAATTTTGTGAATTTTGAAGTTGCATCAGTGTTTCATTTTTTACTCAAAGGTAGCACTGTTATACCGATCTTTTAAATTGACAATAGTACTTTATGGTCACAAAATTTGAAGGTATTATGACGCTCCAGTAAAAAGTTACAGCATTTCAATATTGCCAACTTTGATAGTTATATTACGCACAGTATAAAAATTACTGAATTTTGAAGTTGCATCAGTGTTTCATTTTTTACTCCAAGGGTAGCACTGTTATACCGATATTTTAAATTGACAATAGTAATTTATTGTCACAAAATTTAAAGGTATTATGACGCTCCAGTAAAAAGTTACAGCATTTCAATATTTCAAATTTTGATAGCTATGCTAAGCACAGTATAAAAGTTAGTGAATTTTGAAGTTGCATCAGTGTTTCATTTTTTACCCAAAGGTAGCACTGTTATACCGATATTTTAAATTGACAATAGTACTTTATTGTCACAAAATTTCAAGGTATTATGATGCTCCAGTAAAAAGTTACAGCATTTCAATATTGCAAACTTTGATAGCTTTGTTACGCACAGTATAAAAGTTACTGAATTTTTAAGTTGCATCAGTGTTTCATTTTTTAGTCAAGGGTAGCACTGTTATACCGATATTTCAAATTGGCAAAAGTACTTTATTGTCACAAAATTTCAATTTGTTATGAAGCACCAGTAAAAAGTTACAGCATTTCAATGTTGCAAACTTTGATAGTTATATTACGCACAGTATAAAATTTAGTGAATTTTTAAGTTGCTTCAGTGTTTCATTTTTTACTCAAAATTAGCAATATCATACCGATATTTCAAATTGATAATAGTACTTTATGGTCACAAAATTTCAAGGTATTATGACGCCTAAGTAAAAAGTTACAGCATTTCAATATTGCAAACTTTGATAGTTATGTTACGCACAGTATAAAAGTTAGTGAACTTTGAAGTTGTATCATTGTTTCATTTTTTACTCTACTACTACTACTAGCACTGTTATACCGATATTTCAAATTGACAAGAGTACTTTATTGTCACAAAATATCAATTTATTATGAAGCACCAGTAAAAAGTTACATCATTTCAATGTTGCAAACTTTTTTAGTTATATTACGCACAGTATAAAAGTTAGTGAACTTTGAAGTTACATCAGTGTTTTATTTTTTACTCAAGGGTAGCACTGTTATGCCGATATTTGAAATTGACAATAGTACTTTATTGTCATAAAATTTCAAGGTTTTGCGACGCACCATTAAAAACGTTCCAGCATTTGAATGTTGCAAACTTTGATAGTTATATTACGCACAGTATAAAAGTTTGTGAATTTTTAGTTTCATCAGTGTTTCATTTTTACTCAACGGTAGCACTGTTGTACCGATATTTCAAATTGACAAGAGTACCTTATTGTCACAAAATTTCAAGGTCTTATGACGCACTAATAAAAAGTTACAGCATTCCAATGTTGCTAACTTTGATAGTTATATTACGCACAGTATAAAAGTTAGTGAATTTTTAAGTTGCTTCAGTGTTTCATTTTTTACTCAAAATTAGCACTATTATACCGATATTTCAAATTGATTATAGTACTTTATTGTCACAAAATTTCAAGGAATTATGACGCTCCAGTAAAAAGTTACAGCATTTCAATATTGCAAACTTTGATAGTTATATTACGCACAGTATAAAAATTAGTGAATTTTGAAGTTGCATCAGTGTTTCATTTTTTACTCAAAGGTAGCACTGTTATACCGATATTTTAAATTGACAATAGTAATTTATTGTCACAAAATTTAAAAGTATTATGACGCTCCAGTAAAAAGTTACAGCATTTCAATGTTGCAAACTTTGATAGTTATATTACGCACAGTATAAAAGTTAGCGAATTTTGAAGTTGCGTAAGTGTTTCATTTTTTATTCAAAGGTAGGACTGTTATATCGATTTCTAATATTGACAATAGTACACTATTGCACAAAATTTCGTAGTTTTATGACTCACCAGTAAAAGGTTACAGAATTTCAAGGTTGTAAACTTTGATAGTTGTATTACATACAGTATATAAGTTAGTAAATTTTGAAGTTGCATCAGTGTTTCATTTTTTACTCAAAGTTAGCACTGTTAAATCGAAATTTCAAATTGACAATAGTACATTATTGTCACAAAATTTCAAGATCTTATGATGCACCAGTAAAAGGTTATAGCATTTCAATGTTGCAAACTTTGATAGTTATATTACGCACAGTATAAAAGTTAGTGAATTTTGAAGTTGCATCAGCGTTTCATTTTTTACTCAAGGGTAGCACTGTTATACCGATATTTCAAATTGACAATAGTACATTATTGTCACAAATTTTCAAGGTCTTTTGATTCACCAGTAAAAAGTTACAGCATTTCAATGTTGCAAATTTTGATAATTATATTACGCACAGTATAACAGTTAGTGAATTTTGAAGTTGCATCAGTGTTTCATTTTTTGCTCAAGGGTAGCACTGTTATGCCGATATTTCAAATTGACAATAGTACATTATAGTTACAGAATTTCAAAGTCTTATGACACTCCAGTAAAAAGTTACAGCATTTCAATGTTGCAAACTTTGATAGTTATATTACGCACAGTATAAAAGTGAGTGAAATTTGAAGTTGCATCAGTGTTTCATTTTTTACTCAAAGGTAGCACTGTTATACCGTTATCTCAAATTGACAGTAGGATATTATTGTCACAAAATGGATATTATTGTCACAAATTTTCTAGGTCTTATGACGCACCAGTAAAAAGTTCCAGCATTTCAATGGTGCAAACTTTAATGGTTATATTACGCACAGTATAAAAGTTATTGAAATTTGAAGTTGCATCAGTGTTTCATTTTTTACTCAAAGGTAGCACTGTTATACCGTTATCTCAAATTGACAGTGGTACATTATTGTCACAAAATTTCTAGGTCTTATGATGCACCAGTAAAAAGTTACAGCATTTCAATGTTACAAATTTTGATAATTATTTTACGCACAGTATAACAGTTAGTGAATTTTGAAGTTGCATCAGTGTTTAATTTTTTACTCGAAGGTAGCACTGTTATACCGTTACCTCAAATTGACAATAGTACATTATTGTCACAAAATTTCTAGGTCTTATGACGCACCAGTAAAAAGTTCCAGCATTTCAATGATGCAAACTTTGATGGTTATATTACGCACAGTATAAAAGTTAGTGAAATTTGAAGTTGCATCAGTGATTCATTTTTTACTCAAAGGTAGCACTGTTATACCGTTATCTCAAATTGACAGTAGTACATAATTGTCACAAAATTTCTAGGTCTTATGACGCACCAGTAAAAAGTTCCAGCATATCAAAGACGCAAACTTCGATGGTTATATTATGCACAGTATAAAAGTTAGTGAAATTTGAAGTTGCATCAGTGTTTTATTTTTTACTCATAGGTAGCACTGTTATACCGATATTTCAAATTGACAATAGTACATTTTATTCACAAATTTTCAAGGTCTTATGACGCACCAATAAAAAGTTGCAGCAGTTCAATGTTGCAAACTTTGATAGTTATATTACGCACAGTATATAAATAAGTCAATTTATTTATTTCAAAGGTAGCACTGTTATACCGATTTCTAATATTGACAATAGAACATTATTGTCACAAAATTTCGAGGTTATATGACGCACCAGTAAAATGTTACAGCCTTTCAATGTTGCAAAATTTGATAGTTGTATTACATACAGTATATAAGTTAGTCAATTTTGAAGTTGCAACAGTGTTTCATTTTTTACTCAAAGGTAGCACCGTTTAAATCGAAATTTCAAATTGAGAATAGTACATTATTGTCACAGAATCTCAAGGTCTTATGACGGTCCAGTAAAAAGCTCCAGCATTTCAATGAAGCAAACTTTGATGGTTATATTACGCACAGTATAAAAGTTAGTGAAATTTGAAGTTGCATCAGTGTTTGATTTTTTACCCAAAAGTAGCACTGTTATACCGATATCTCAAATTGACAATTGCACATTATTTTCACAAAATTTCAAGGTCTTATGACGCACTAATAAAAAGTTACAGCAGTTCAATATAGCAAACTTTGATAGTTATATTACGCACAGTATAAAAGTTATTGAATTTTGAAGTTGCATCAGTGTTTCATTTTTTAATCAAGGTTAGGACTGTTAGTCCGCTATTTCAAATGACAATAGTACATTATTGTCACAAATTTTTAAGGTCTTATGACGCTCCAATAAAAAGTTACAGCATTTCAATGTTGCAAACTTTCATAATTATATTACGCTCAGTATAAAAGTTAGTGAATTTTGAAGTTGCGTCAGTGTTTCATTATTTATTCAAAGGTAGCACTGTTATACCGATTTCTAATATTGACAATAGTACATTATTATCACATAATTTCGAGGTTATATGAAGCACCAGTAAAATGTTACAGCATTTCAATATTGAAAACTTTGATAGTTGTATTACATACAGTATATAAGTTAGTCAATTTTGAAGTTGCAACAGTGTTTCATTCTTTACTCAAAGGTAGCACTGTTAAATCGAAATTTCAAATTGACATTAGTACATTATTGTCACAAAAGTTCAAGGTCTTATGACGCTCCAGCAAAAAGCTACAGCATTTCAATGTTGCAAACTTTGATAGTTGTATTACATACAGTATATAAGTTAGTCAATTTTGAAGTTGCAACAGTGTTTCATTCTTTACTCAAAGGTAGCACTGTTAAATCGAAATTTCAAATTGACAATAGCACATTATTGTCACAAAATTTCAAGGTCTTATGACGCTCCAGTAAAAAGTTACAGCATTTCAATGTTGCAAGCTTTGATAGTTATGTTACGTACAGTATAAAAGTGAGTGAAATTTGAAGTTGCATCAGTGTTTCATTTTTTACTCAAAGGTTGCACTGTTATACCGTTATCTCAAATTGACAGTAGTACATTATTGTCACAAAAATTCTAGGTCTTATGACGCACCAGTAAAAAGTTACAGCATTTCAATGTTGCAAGCTTTGATAGTTATATTACGCACAGTATAAAAGTGAGTGAAATTGGAAGTTGCATCAGTGTTTCAATTTTTACTCAAAAGTAGCACTGTTATACCGTTATCTCAAATTGACAGTAGTACATTATTGTCACAAAATTTCTAAGTCTTATGACGCACCAGTAAAAAGTTCCAGCATTTCAATGATGCAAACTTTGATGGTTATATTACGCACAGTATAAAAGTTAGTGAAATTTGAAGTTGCATCAGTGTTTCATTTTTTACCCAAAGGTAGCACTGTTATACCGATATCTCAAATTGACAATTGCACATTATTTTCACAAAATTTCAAGGTCTTATGACGCACTAATAAAAAGTTACAGCAGTTCAATATAGCAAACTTTGATAGTTATATTACGCACAGTATAAAAGTTATTGAATTTTGAAGTTGCATCAGTGTTTCATTTTTTAATCAAGGTTAGGACTGTTAGTCCGCTATTTCAAATGACAATAGTACATTATTGTCACAAAATTTTAAGGTCTTATGACGCTCCAATAAAAAGTTACAGCATTTCAATGTTGCAAACTTTCATAATTATATTACGCTCAGTATTAAAGTTAGTGAATTTTGAAGTTGCGTCAGTGTTTCATTTTTTATTCAAAGGTAGCACTGTTATACCGATTTCTAATATTGACAATAGTACATTATTATCACATAATTTCGAGGTTATATGAAGCACCAGTAAAATGTTACAGCATTTCAATATTGAAAACTTTGATAGTTGTATTACATACAGTATATAAGTTAGTCAATTTTGAAGTTGCAACAGTGTTTCATTCTTTACTCAAAGGTAGCACTGTTAAATCGAAATTTCAAATTGACATTAGTACATTATTGTCACAAAAGTTCAAGGTCTTATGACGCTCCAGCAAAAAGCTACAGCATTTCAATGTTGCAAACTTCGATAGTTGTATTACATACAGTATATAAGTTAGTCAATTTTGAAGTTGCAACAGTGTTTCATTTATTACTCAAAGGTAGCACTGTTAAATCGATATCTCAAATTGACAATAGTACTTTATTGTCACAAAATTTCAAGGTCTTATGACGCACCAGTAAAAAGTTCCAGCATTTCAATGTTACAAACTTTGATAGTTATATTACGCACAGTATAAAAGTTAGTGAAATTTGAACTTGCATCAGTGTTTCATTTTTTACCCAAAGGTAGCAATGTTATACCGATATTTCAAATTGACAATAGTACATTTTTTTCACAAAATTTCAAGGTCTTATGACGCTCCAGTAAAAAGTTACAGCAGTTCAATGTAGCAAACTTTGATAGTTATATTACGCACAGTATAAAAGTTAGTGAATTTTGAAGTTGCAACAGTGTTTCATTCTTTACTCAAAGGTAGCACTGTTAAATCGAAATTTCAAATTGACAATAGTACATTATTGTCACAAAATTTCAAGGTCTTATGACGCTCCAGTAAAAAGTTACAGCATTTCAATGTTGCAAGCTTTGATAGTTATGTTACGTACAGTATAAAAGTGAGTGAAATTTGAAGTTGCATCAGTGTTTCATTTTTTACTCTAAGGTAGCACTGTTATACCGTTATCTCAAATTGACAGTAGGATATTATTGTCACAATATGGATATTATTGTCACAAATTTTCTAGGTCTTATGACGCACCAGTAAAAAGTTCCAGCATTTCAATGGTGCAAACTTTAATGGTTATATTACGCACAGTATAAAAGTTATTGAAATTTGAAGTTGCATCAGTGTTTCATTTTTTACTCAAAGGTAGCACTGTTATACCGTTATCTCAAATTGACAGTAGTACATTATTGTCACAAAATTTCTAGGTCTTATGATGCACCAGTAAAAAGTGACAGCATTTCAATGTTGCAAATTTTGATAATTATTTTACGCACAGTATAACAGTTAGTGAATTTTAAATTGCATCAGTGTTTAATTTTTTACTCGAAGGTAGCACTGTTATACCGTTACCTCAAATTGACAGTAGTACATTATTGTCACAAAATTTCTAGGTCTTATGACGCACCAGTAAAAAGTTCCAGCATTTCAATGATGCAAACTTTGATGGTTATATTACGCACAGTATAAAAGTTAGTGAAATTTGAAGTTGCGTCAGTGATTCATTTTTTACTCAAAGGCAGCACTGTTATACCGATATTTCAAATTGACAATAGTACATTTTATTCACAAAATTTCAAGGTCTTATGATGCACCAATAAAAAGTTGCAGCAGTTCAATGTTGCAAACTTTGATAGTTATATTACGCACAGTATATAAATTAGTCAATTTATTTATTTCAAAGGTAGCACTGTTATACCGATTTCTAATATTGACAATAGAACATTATTGTCACAAAATTTCAAGGTTATATGACGCACCAGTAAAATGTTACAGCCTTTCAATGTTGCAAAATTTGATAGTTGTATTACATACAGTATATAAGTTAGTCAATTTTGAAGTTGCAACAGTGTTTCATTTTTTACTCAAAGGTAGCACTGTTAAATCGAAATTTCAAATTGAGAATAATACATTATTGTCACAGAATTTGAAGGTCTTATGACGCTCCAGTAAAAAGTTACAGCATTTCAATGTTGCAAACTTTGATAGTTATATTACGCACAGTAGAAAAGTTAGTGAATTTTGAAGTTGCATCAGTGTTTCACTGTTTACTCAAAGGTAGCACTGTTATACCGATATTTCAAATTGACAGTAGTACATTATTGTCACAAAATTTCTAGGTCATATGATGCACCAGTAAAAAGTTACAGCATTTCAATGTTGCAAATTTTGATAATTATATTACGCACAGTATAACAGTTAGTGAATTTTGAAGTTGCATCAGTGTTTAATTTTTTACTCAAAGGTAGCACTGTTATACCGATATCTCAAATTGACAATTGCACAAAATTTTCACAAAATTTCAAGGTCTTATGACGCACTAATAAAAAGTTACAGCAGTTCAATATAGCAAACTTTGATAGTTATATTACGCACAGTATAAAAGTTAGTGAATTTTGAAGTTGCATCAGTGTTTCATTTTTTAATCAAGGTTAGGACTGTTATACCGATATCTCAAATTGACAATTGCACAAAATTTTCACAAAATTTCAAGGTCTTATGACGCACTAATAAAAAGTTACAGCAGTTCAATATAGCAAACTTTGATAGTTATATTACGCACAGTATAAAAGTTAGTGAATTTTGAAATTGCATCAGTATTTCATTTTTTAATCAAGGTTAGGACTGTTATACCGCTATTTCAAATGACATTAGAACATTATTGTCACAAAATTTTAAGGTCTTATGACGCTCCAATAAAAAGTTACAGCATTTCAATGTTGCAAACTTTCATAATTATATTACGCTCAGTATAAAAGTTAGTGAATTTTGAAGTTGCATCAGTGTTTCATTTTTTATTCAAAGGTAGCACTGTTATACCGATTTCTAATATTGACAATAGTACAATATTATCACATAATTTCGAGGTTATATGACGCACCAGTAAAATGTTACAGCATTTCAATGTTGCAAACTTTGATAGTTGTATTACATACAGTATATAAGTTAGTCAATTTTGAAGTTGCAACAGTGTTTCATTCTTTACTCAAAGGTAGCACTGTTAAATCGAAATTTCAAATTGACATTAGTACATTATTCTCACAAAATTTCAAGGTCTTATGACGCTCCAACAAAAAGTTACAGCATTTCAATGTTGCAAACTTTGATAGTTGTATTACATACAGTATATAAGTTAGTCAATTTTGAAGTTGCAACAGTGTTTCATTCTTTACTGAAAGGTAGCACTGTTAAATCGAAATTTCAAATTGACAATAGTACATTATTGTCACAAAATTTCAAGGTCTTATGACGCTCCAGTAAAAAGTTACAGCATTTCAATGTTGCAAGCTTTGATAGTTATGTTACATACAGTATAAAAGTGAGTGAAATTTGAAGTTGCATCAGTGTTTCATTTTTTACTCAAAGGTTGCACTGTTATACCGTTATCTCAAATTGACAGTAGTACATTATTGTCACAAAAATTCTAGATCTTATGACGCACCAGTAAAAAGTTACAGCATTTCAATGTTGCAAGCTTTGATAGTTATATTACGCACAGTATAAAAGTGAGTGAAATTGGAATTTGCATCAGTGTTTCAATTTTTACTCAAAAGTAGCACTGTTATACCGTTATCTCAAATTGACAGTAGTACATTATTGTCACAAAATTTCTAAGTCTTATGACGCACCAGTAAAATGTTCCAGCATTTCAATGATGCAAACTTTGATGGTTATATTACGCACAGTATAAAAGTTAGTGAAATTTGAAGTTGCATCAGTGTTTCATTTTTTACCCAAAGGTAGCACTGTTATACCGCTATTTCAAATGACATTAGAACATTATTGTCACAAAATTTTAAGGTCTTATGACGCTCCAATAAAAAGGTACAGCATTTCAATGTTGCAAACTTTCATAATTATATTACGCTCAGTATAAAAGTTAGTGAATTTTGAAGTTGCGTCAGTGTTTCATTTTTTATTCAAACGTAGCACTGTTATACCGATTTCTAATATTGACAATAGTACATTATTATTCCATAATTTCGAGGTTATATGACGCACCAGTAAAATGTTACAGCATTTCAATGTTGCAAACTTTGATATTTGTATTACATACAGTATATAAGTTAGTCACTTTTGAAGTTGCAACAGTGTTTCATTCTTTACTCAAAGGTAGCACTGTTAAATCTAAATTTCAAATTGACATCAGTACATTATTGTCACAAAATTTCAAGGTCTTATGACGCTCCAGCAAAAAGTTACAGCATTTCAATGTTGCAAACTTTGATAGTTGTATTACATACAGTATATAAGTTAGTCAATTTTGAAGTTGCAACAGTGTTTCATTCTTTACTCAAAGGTAGCACTGTTAAATCGAAATTTCAAATTGACAATAGTACATTATTGTCACAAAATTTCAAGGTCTTATGACGCTCCAGTAAAAAGTTACAGCATTTCAATGTTGCAAGCTTTGATAGTTATGTTACGTACAGTATAACAGTTAGTGAATTTTGAAGTTGCATCAGTGTTTCAATTTTTACTCAAAGGTTGCACTGTTATACCGTTATCTCAAATTGACAGTAGTACATTATTGTCACAAAAATTCTAGGTCTTATGACGCACCAGTAAAAAGTTCCAGCATTTCAATGATGCAAACTTTGATGGTTATATTACGCACAGTATAAAAGTTAGTGAAATTTGAAGTTGCATCAGTGTTTCATTTTTTACCCAAAGGTAGCACTGTTATACCGATATTTCAAATTGACAATAGTACATTATTTTCACAATATTTTATGGTCTTATGACGCACCAATAAAAAGTTACAGCAGTTCAATGTAGCAAACTTTGATAGTTATATTACGCACAATAAAAAAGTTAGTGAATTTTGAAGTTGCATCATTGTTTCATTTTTTAATCAAGGTTAGGACTGTTATAACGCTATTTCAAATGACAATAGTACATTATTGTTACAAAATTTCAAGGTCTTATGACGCTCCAATAAAAAGTTACAGCATTTCAATGTTGCAAACTTTCATAATTCTATTACGCTCAGTATAAAAGTTAGTGAATTTTGAAGTTGCATTAGTGTTTCACTGTTTACTCAAAGGTAGCACTTTTATACCGATATTTCAAATTGAAACTAGTACATTATTGTCACAAATTTTCAAGGTCTTATGATGCACTAGTAAAAAGTTACAGCATTTCAATGTTGCAAATTTTGATAGTTATATTAGGCACAGTATAACAGTTAGTGAATTTTGAAGTTGCATCAGTGTTTCATTTTTTGCTCAAGGGTAGCACTGTTACACCGATATCTCAAATTGACAATAGTACTTTATTGTCACAAAATTTCGATGTTTTATGACGCACCAGTAAAAAGTTACAGCATTTCAATGTTGCAAACTTTGACAGTTATATTACGCACAGTATAAAAGTTAGTGAATTTTGAAGTTGCATCAGTGTTTCATTTTTTACTCAAAGGTAGCACTGTTACACCGATGTTTCAAATTGACAATAGTACATTACTGTCACAAAATTTCAAGGTCTTATGACAGTCCAGTAAAAAGGTACAGCATTTCAATGTTGCAAACTTTAATAGTTATACAGTACAAAAGTGAGTGAAATTTGAAGTTGCATCAGTGTTTCATTTTTTACTCAAAGGTAGCACTGTTATACCGTTATCTCAAATTGACAGTAGTACATTATTGTCACAAAATTTCTAAGTCTTATGACGCACCAGTAAAAAGTTCCAGCATTTCAATGATGCAAACTTTGATGGTTATATTACGCACAGTATAAAAGTTAGTGAAATTTGAATTTGCATCAGTGTTTCATTTTTTACCGAAAGGTAGCACTGTTATACCGATATTTCAAATTGACAATAGTACATTTTTTTCACAAAATTTCAAGGTCTTATGACGCTCCAGTAAAAAGTTACAGCAGTTCAATGTAGCAAACTTTGATAGTTATATTACGCACAGTATAAAAGTTAGTGAATTTTGAAGTTGCATCATTGTTTCATTTTTTAATCAAGGTTAGGACTGTTATAACGCTATTTCAAATGACAATAGTGCATTATTGTCACAAAATTTCAAGGTCTTATGACGCTCCAATAAAAAGTTACAGCATTTCAATGTTGCAAACTTTCATAATTCTATTACGCTCAGTATAAAAGTTAGTGAATTTTGAAGTTGCGTCAGTGTTTCATTTTTTATTCAAAGGTTGCACTGTTATACCGAATTCTAATATTGACAATAGTACATTATTGTCACATAATTTCGAGGTTATATGACGCACCAGTAAAATGTTACAGCATTTCAATGTTGCAAACTTTGATAATTGTATTACATACAGTATATAAGTTAGTCAATTTTTAAGTAGCAACAGTGTTTCATTCTTTACTCAAAGGTAGCACTGTTAAATCGAAATTTCAAATTGACATTAGTACATTATTGTCACAAAATTTCAAGGTCTTATGACGCTCCAATAAAAAGTTACAGCATTTCAATGTTGCAAACTTTCATAATTCTATTACGCTCAGTATAAAAGTTAGTGAATTTTGAAGTTGCGTCAGTGTTTCATTTTTTATTCAAAGGTAGCACTGTTATACCGAATTCTAATATTGACAATAGTACATTATTGTCACATAATTTCGTGGTTATATGACGCACCAGTAAAATGTTACAGCATTTCAATGTTGCAAACTTTGATAATTGTATTACATACAGTATATAAGTTAGTCAATTTTGAAGTTGCAACAGTGTTTCATTCTTTACTCAAAGGTAGCACGGTTAAATCGAAATTTCAAATTGACATTAGTACATTATTGTCACAAAATTTCAAGGTCTTATGACGCTCCAGCAAAAAGTTACAGCATTTCAATGTTGCAAAGTTTGATAGTTATATTACGCACAGTAGAAAAGTTAGTGAATTTTGAAGTTGCATCAGTGTTTCACTGTTTACTCAAAGGTAGCACTTTTATACCGATATTTCAAATTGAAACTAGTACATTATTGTTACAAATTTTCAAGGTCTTATGATGCACTAGTAAAAAGTTACAGCATTTCAATGTTGCAAATTTTGATAGTTATATTAGGCACAGTATAACAGTTAGTGAATTTTGAAGTTGCATCAGTGTTTCATTTTTTGCTCAAGGGTAGCACTGTTACACCGATATCTCAAATTGACAATAGTACTTTATTGTCACAAAATTTCGATGTTTTATGACGCACCAGTAAAAAGTTACAGCATTTCAATGTTGCAAACTTTGACAGTTATATTACGCACAGTATAAAAGTTAGTGAATTTTGAAGTTGCATCAGTGTTTCATTTTTTACTCAAAGGTAGCACTGTTACACCGATGTTTCAAATTGACAATAGTACATTACTGTCACAAAATTTCAAGGTCTTATGACAGTCCAGTAAAAAGGTACAGCATTTCAATGTTGCAAACTTTAATAGTTATACAGTACAAAAGTGAGTAAAATTTGAAGTTGCTTCAGTGTTTCATTTTTTACTCAAGTGTAGCACTGTTATACCGTTATTTCAAATTGACAGTAGTACATTATTGTCACAAAATTTCAAGGTCTTATGACACACCAGTAAGAAGTTCCAGCATTTCAATGATGCAAACTTTGATAGTTATATTACGCGCAGTATAAAAGTTAGTGAATTTTGAAGTTGCATCAGTGCTTCATTTTTTACTCAAGGTTAGCAGTGTTATACTGCTATTTCAAATGACAATAGTACATTATTGTCACAAAATTTCAAGCTCTTATGACGCACCAGTAAAAAGTTACAGCATTTCAATGTTGCAAGCTTTGATAGTTATATTACGCAAAGTATAAAAGTGAGTGAAATTTGAAGTTGCATCAGTGTTTCATTTTTTACTCAAAGGTAGCACTGTTATACCGTTATCTCAAATTGACAGTAGTACATTATTGTCACAAAATTTCAAGGTCTTATGACACACCAGTAAGAAGTTCCAGCATTTCAATGATGCAAACTTTGATGGTTATATTACGCACAGTATAAAAGTTAGTGAAATTTGAAGTTGCATCAGTGTTTCATTTTTTACTCAAAGGTAGCACTGTTATACCGTTATCTCAAATTGACAGTAGTACATTATTTTCACAAAAATTATAGGTCTTATGACGCACCAGTAAAAAGTTACAGCATTTCAATGTTGCAAGCTTTGATAGTAATATTACGCAAAGTATAAAAGTGAGTGAAATTTGAAGTTGCATCAGTGTTTCATTTTTTACTCAAAGGTAGCACTGTTATACCGTTATCTCAAATTGACAGTAGTACATTATTGTCACAAAATTTCTAAGTCTTATGACGCACCAGTAAAAAGTTCCAGCATTTCAATGATGCAAACTTTGATGGTTATATTACGCACAGTATAAAAGTTAGTGAAATTTGAATTTGCATCAGTGTTTCATTTTTTACCCAAAGGTAGCACTGTTATACCGATATTTCAAATTGACAATAGTACATTTTTTTCACAAAATTTCAAGGTCTCATGACGCTCCAGTAAAAAGTTACAGCAGTTCAATGTAGCAAACTTTGATAGTTATATTACGCACAGTATAAAAGTTAGTGAATTTTGAAGTTGCATCAGTGTTTCATTTTTTAATCAAGGTTAGGACTGTTATACCGAATTCTAATATAGACAATAGTACATTATTGTCACATAATTTCGAGGTTATATGACGCACCAGTAAAATGTTACAGCATTTCAATGTTGCAAACTTTGATAATTGTATTACATACAGTATATAAGTTAGTCAATTTTTAAGTAGCAACAGTGTTTCATTCTTTACTCAAAGGTAGCACTGTTAAATCGAAATTTCAAATTGACATCAGTACATTATTGTCACAAAATTTCAAGGTCTTATGACGCTCCAGCAAAAAGGTACAGCATTTCAATGTTGCAAACTTTGATAGTTGTATTACAAACAGTATATAAGTTAGTCAATTTTGAAGTTGCAACAGTGTTTCATTCTTTACTCAAAGGTAGCGCTGTTAAATCTAAATTTCAAATTGACAATAGTACATTATTGTCACAAAATTTCAAGGTCTTATGACGCTCCAGTAAAAAGTTACAGCATTTCAATGTTGCAAGCTTTGATAGTTATGTTACGTACAGTATAAAAGTGAGTGAAATTTGAAGTTGCATCAGTGTTTCATTTTTTACTCAAAGGTTGCACTGTTATACCGTTATCTCAAATTGACAGTAGTACATTATTGTCACAAAAATTCTAGGTCTTATGACGCACCAGTAAAAAGTTACAGCATTTCAATGGTGCAAGCTTTGATAGTTATATTACGCACAGTATAAAAGTGAGTGAAATTGGAAGTTGCATCAGTGTTTCAATTTTTACTCAAAAGTAGCACTGTTATACCGTTATCTCAAACTGACAGTAGTACATTATTGTCACAAAACTTCTAAATCTTATGACGCACCAGTAAAAAGTTCCAGCATTTCAATGATGCAAACTTTGATGGTTATATTACGCACAGTATAAAAGTTAGTGAAATTTGAAGTTGCATCAGTGTTTCATTTTTTACCCAAAGGTAGCACTGTTATACCGATATTTCAAATTGACAATAGTACATTATTTTCACAATATTTTAAGGTCTTATGACGCACCAATAAAAAGTTACAGCAGTTCAATGTAGCAAACTTTGATAGTTATATTACGCACAATAAAAAAGTTAGTGAATTTTGAAGTTGCATCATTGTTTCATTTTTTAATCAAGGTTAGGACTGTTATAACGCTATTTCAAATGACAATAGTACATTATTGTCACAAAATTTCAAGGTCTTATGACGCTCCAATAAAAAGTTACAGCATTTCAATGTTGCAAACTTTCATAATTCTATTACGCTCAGTATAAAAGTTAGTGAATTTTGAAGTTGCGTCAGTGTTTCATTTTTTATTCAAAGGTAGCACTGTTATACCGAATTCTAATATTGACAATAGTACATTATTGTCACATAATTTCGAGGTTATATGACGCACCAGTAAAATGTTACAGCATTTCAATGTTGCAAACTTTGATAATTGTATTACATACAGTATATAAGTTAGTCAATTTTTAAGTAGCAACAGTGTTTCATTCTTTACTCAAAGGTAGCACTGTTAAATCGAAATTTCAAATTGACATTAGTACATTATTGTCACAAAATTTCAAGGTCTTATGACGCTCAAATAAAAAGTTACAGCATTTCAATGTTGCAAACTTTCATAATTCTATTACGCTCAGTATAAAAGTTAGTGAATTTTGAAGTTGCATCAGTGTTTCATTTTTTACTCTAGGTTAGCAGTGTTATACTGATATTTCAAATGACAATAGTACATTATTGTCACAAAATGTCAAGGTCTTATGACGCTCCAGTAAAAAGTTACAGCATTTCAATGTTGCAAACTTTGATAGTTGTATTACATACAGTATATAAGTTAGTCAATTTTGAAGTTGCAACAGTGTTTCATTCTTTACTCAAAGGTAGCACTGTTACACCGATATTTCAAATTGACAATAGTACATTACTGTCACAAAATTTCAAGGTCTTATGACAGTCCAGTAAAAAGGTACAGCATTTCAATGTTGCAAACTTTAATAGTTATACAGTACAAAAGTGAGTAAAATTTGAAGTTGCTTCAGTGTTTCATTTTTTACTCAAGTGTAGCACTGTTATACCGTTATTTCAAATTGACAGTAGTACATTATTGTCACAAAATTTCAAGGTCTTATGACACACCAGTAAGAAGGTCCAGCATTTCAATGATGCAAACTTTGATAGTTTTATTACGCGCAGTATAAAAGTTAGTGAATTTTGAAGTTGCATCAGTGTTTCATTTTTTACTCAAGGTTAGCAGTGTTATACTGCTATTTCAAATGACAATAGTACATTATTGTCACAAAATTTCAAGGTCTTATGACGCTCCATTAAAAAGTTACAGCATTTCAATGTTGCAAACTTTCATAATTCTATTACGCTCAGTATAAAAGTTAGTGAATTTTGAAGTTGCGTCAGTGTTTCATTTTTGATTCAAAGGTAGCACTGTTATACCGAATTCTAATATTGACAATAGTACATTATTGTCACATAATTTCGAGGTTATATGACGCACCAGTAAAATTTTACAGCATTTCAATGTTGCAAACTTTGATAATTGTATTACATACAGTATATAAGTTAGTCAATTTTGAAGTTGCAACAGTGTTTCATTCTTTACTCAAAGGTAGCACTGTTAAATCGAAATTTCAAATTGACATTAGTACATTATTGTCACAAAATTTCAAGGTCTTATGACGCTCCAGCAAAAAGTTACAGCATTTCAATGTTGCAAAGTTTGATAGTTATATTACGCACAGTAGAAAAGTTAGTGAATTTTGAAGTTGCATCAGTGTTTCACTGTTTACTCAAAGGTAGCACTGTTACACCGATGTTTCAAATTGACAATAGTACATTACTGTCACAAAATTTCAAGGTCTTATGACAGTCCAGTAAAAAGGTACAGCATTTCAATGTTGCAAACTTTAATAGTTATACAGTACAAAAGTGAGTAAAATTTGAAGTTGCTTCAGTGTTTCATTTTTTACTCAAGTGTAGCACTGTTATACCGTTATTACAAATTGACAGTAGTACATTATTGTCACAAAATTTCAAGGTCTTATGACACACCAGTAAGAAGTTCCAGCATTTCAATGATGCAAACTTTGATAGTTATATTACGCGCAGTATAAAAGTTAGTGAATTTTGAAGTTGCATCAGTGTTTCATTTTTTACTCAAGGTTAGCAGTGTTATACTGCTATTTCAAATGACAATAGTACATTATTGTCACAAAATTTCAAGGTCTTATGACGTACCAATAAAAAGTTACAGCAGTTCAATGTTGCAAACTTTGATAGTTATATTAAGCACAGTATAAAAGTTAGTGAATTTTGAAGTTGCATCAGTGTTTCATTTTTTACTCAAAGGTAGCACTGTTATACCGTTATCTCAAATTGACAGTAGTACATTATTGTCACAAAATTTCAAGGTCTTATGACACACCAGTAAGAAGTTCCAGCATTTCAATGATGCAAACTTTGATGGTTATATTACGCACAGTATAAAAGTTAGTGAAATTTGAAGTTGCATCAGTGTTTCATTTTTTACTCAAAGGTAGCACTGTTATACCGTTATCTCAAATTGACAGTAGTACATTATTTTCACAAAAATTCTAGGTCTTATGACGCACCAGTAAAAAGTTACAGCATTTCAATGTTGCAAGCTTTGATAGTTATATTACGCAAAGTATAAAAGTGAGTGAAATTTGAAGTTGCATCAGTGTTTCATTTTTTACTCAAAGGTAGCACTGTTATACCGTTATCTCAAATTGACAGTAGTACATTATTGTCACAAAATTTCTAAGTCTTATGACGCACCAGTAAAAAGTTCCAGCATTTCAATGATGCAAACTTTGATGGTTATATTACGCACAGTATAAAAGTTAGTGAAATTTGAATTTGCATCAGTGTTTCATTTTTTACCCAAAGGTAGCACTGTTATACCGATATTTCAAATTGACAATAGTACATTATTGTCACAAAATTTCAAGGTCTTATGACACACCAGTAAGAAGTTCCAGCATTTCAATGATGCAAACTTTGATGGTTATATTACGCACAGTATAAAAGTTAGTGAAATTTGAAGTTGCATCAGTGTTTCATTTTTTACTCAAAGGTTGCACTGTTATACCGTTATCTCAAATTGACAGTAGTACATTATTGTCACAAAAATTCTAGGTCTTATGACACACCAGTAAGAAGTTCCAGCATTTCAATGATGCAAACTTTGATGGTTATATTACGCACAGTATAAAAGTTAGTGAAATTTGAAGTTGCATCAGTGTTTCATTTTTTAAACAAAGGTAGCACTGTTATACCGATATTTCAAATTGACAAAAGTACATTATTTTCACAATATTTTAAGGTCTTATGACGCACCAATAAAAAGTTACAGCAGTTCAATGTAGCAAACTTTGATAGTTATATTACGCACAATAAAAAAGTTAGTGAATTTTGAAGTTGCATCATTGTTTCATTTTTTAATCAAGGTTAGGACTGTTATAACGCTATTTCAAATGACAATAGTACATTATTGTCACAAAATTTCAAGGTCTTATGACGCTCCAGTAAAAAGTTACAGCATTTCAATGTTGCAAGCTTTGATAGTTATGTTACGTACAGTATAAAAGTGAGTGAAATTTGAAGTTGCATCAGTGTTTCATTTTTTACTCAAAGGTTGCACTGTTATACCGTTATCTCAAATTGACAGTAGTACATTATTGTCACAAAAATTCTAGGTCTTATGACGCACCAGTAAAAAGTTACAGCATTTCAATGGTGCAAGCTTTGATAGTTATATTACGCACAGTATAAAAGTGAGTGAAATTGGAAGTTGCATCAGTGTTTCAATTTTTACTCAAAAGTAGCACTGTTATACCGTTATCTCAAACTGACAGTAGTACATTATTGTCACAAAACTTCTAAATCTTATGACGCACCAGTAAAAAGTTCCAGCATTTCAATGATGCAAACTTTGATGGTTATATTACGCACAGTATAAAAGTTAGTGAAATTTGAAGTTGCATCAGTGTTTCATTTTTTAAACAAAGGTAGCACTGTTATACCGATATTTCAAATTGACAAAAGTACATTATTTTCACAATATTTTAAGGTCTTATGACGCACCAATAAAAAGTTACAGCAGTTCAATGTAGCAAACTTTGATAGTTATATTACGCACAATAAAAAAGTTAGTGAATTTTGAAGTTGCATCATTGTTTCATTTTTTAATCAAGGTTAGGACTGTTATAACGCTATTTCAAATGACAGTAGTACATTATTGTCACAAAATTTCAAGGTCTTATGACGCTCCAATAAAAAGTTCCAGCATTTCAATGATGCAAACTTTGATGGTTATATTACGCACAGTATAAAAGTTAGTGAAATTTGAATTTGCATCAGTGTTTCATTTTTTACCCAAAGGTAGCACTGTTATACCGATATTTCAAATTGACAATAGTACATTTTTTTCACAAAATTTCAAGGTCTTATGACACACCAGTAAGAAGTTCCAGCATTTCAATGATGCAAACTTTGATGGTTATATTACGCACAGTATAAAAGTTAGTGAAATTTGAAGTTGCATCAGTGTTTCATTTTTTAATCAAGGTTAGGACTGTTATACCGCTATTTCAAATGACATTAGAACATTATTGTCACAAAATTTTAAGGTCTTATGACGCTCCAATAAAAAGTTACAGCATTTCAATGTTGCAAACTTTCATAATTATATTACGCTCAGTATAAAAGTTAGTGAATTTTGAAGTTGCGTCAGTGTTTCATTTTTTATTCAAAGGTAGCACTGTTATACCGATTTCTAATATTGACAATAGTACATTATTATCACATAATTTCGAGGTTATATGACGCACCAGTAAAATGTTACAGCATTTCAATGTTGCAAACTTTGATAATTGTATTACATACAGTATATAAGTTAGTCAATTTTGAAGTTGCAACAGTGTTTCATTCTTTACTCAAAGGTAGCACTGTTAAATCGAAATTTCAAATTGACATCAGTACATTATTGTCACAAAATTTCAAGGTCTTATGACGCTCCAGCAAAAATTTACAGCATTTCAATGTTGCAAACTTTGATAGTTGTATTACATACAGTATATAAGTTAGTCAATTTTGAAGTTGCAACAGTGTTTCATTCTTTACTCAAAGGTAGCACTGTTAAATCGAAATTTCAAATTGACAATAGTACATTATTGTCACAAAATTTCAAGGTCTTATGACGCTCCAGTAAAAAGTTACAGCATTTCAATGTTGCAAGCTTTGATAGTTATGTTACGTACAGTATAAAAGTGAGTGAAATTTGAAGTTGCATCAGTGTTTCATTTTTTACTCAAAGGTTGCACTGTTATACCGTTATCTCAAATTGACAGTAGTACATTATTGTCACAAAAATTCTAGGTCTTATGACGCACCAGTAAAAAGTTACAGCATTTCAATGGTGCAAGCTTTGATAGTTATATTACGCACAGTATAAAAGTGAGTGAAATTGGAAGTTGCATCAGTGTTTCAATTTTTACTCAAAAATAGCACTGTTATACCGTTATCTCAAACTGACAGTAGTACATTATTGTCACAAAACTTCTAAATCTTATGACGCACCAGTAAAATGTTACAGCATTTCAATGTTGCAAACTTTGATGGTTATATTACGCACAGTATAAAAGTTAGTGAAATTTGAAGTTGCATCAGTGTTTCATTTTTTAAACAAAGGTAGCACTGTTATACCGATATTTCAAATTGACAAAAGTACATTATTTTCACAATATTTTAAGGTCTTATGACGCACCAATAAAAAGTTACAGCAGTTCAATGTAGCAAACTTTGATAGTTATATTACGCACAATAAAAAATTTAGTGAATTTTGAAGTTGCATCATTGTTTCATTTTTTAATCAAGGTTAGGACTGTTATAACGCTATTTCAAATGACAATAGTACATTATTGTCACAAAATTTCAAGGTCTTATGACGTACCAATAAAAAGTTACAGCAGTTCAATGTTGCAAACTTTGATAGTTATATTAAGCACAGTATAAAAGTTAGTGAATTTTGAAGTTGCATCAGTGTTTCATTTTTTACTCAAAGGTAGCACTGTTATACCGATATCTCAAATTGACAGTAGTACATTATTGTCACAAAATTTCAAGGTCTTATGACACACCAGTAAGAAGTTCCAGCATTTCAATGATGCAAACTTTGATGGTTATATTACGCACAGTATAAAAGTTAGTGAAATTTGAAGTTGCATCAGTGTTTCATTTTTTAATCAAGGCTAGGACTGTTATACCGCTATTTCAAATGACATTAGAACATTATTGTCACAAAATTTTAAGGTCTTATGACGCTCCAATAAAAAGTTACAGCATTTCAATGTTGCAAACTTTCATAATTATATTACGCTCAGTATAAAAGTTAGTGAATTTTGAAGTTGCGTCAGTGTTTCATTTTTTATTCAAAGGTAGCACTGTTATACCGATTTCTAATATTGACAATAGTACATTATTATCACATAATTTCGAGGTTATATGACGCACCAGTAAAATGTTACAGCATTTCAATGTTGCAAACTTTGATAATTGTATTACATACAGTATATAAGTTAGTCAATTTTGAAGTTGCAACAGTGTTTCATTCTTTACTCAAAGGTAGCACTGTTAAATCGAAATTTCAAATTGACATCAGTACATTATTGTCACAAAATTTCAAGGTCTTATGACGCTCCAGCAAAAATTTACAGCATTTCAATGTTGCAAACTTTGATAGTTGTATTACATACAGTATATAAGTTAGTCAATTTTGAAGTTGCAACAGTGTTTCATTCTTTACTCAAAGGTAGCACTGTTAAATCGAAATTTCAAATTGACAATAGTACATTATTGTCACAAAATTTCAAGGTCTTATGACGCTCCAGTAAAAAGTTACAGCATTTCAATGTTGCAAGCTTTGATAGTTATGTTACGTACAGTATAAAAGTGAGTGAAATTTGAAGTTGCATCAGTGTTTCATTTTTTACTCAAAGGTTGCACTGTTATACCGTTATCTCAAATTGACAGTAGTACATTATTGTCACAAATATTCTAGGTCTTATGACGCACCAGTAAAAAGTTACAGCATTTCAATGGTGCAAGCTTTGATAGTTATATTACGCACAGTATAAAAGTGAGTGAAATTGGAAGTTGCATCAGTGTTTCAATTTTTACTCAAAAGTAGCACTGTTATACCGTTATCTCAAACTGACAGTAGTACATTATTGTCACAAAACTTCTAAATCTTATGACGCACCAGTAAAAAGTTCCAGCATTTCAATGATGCAAACTTTGATGGTTATATTACGCACAGTATAAAAGTTAGTGAAATTTGAAGTTGCATCAGTGTTTCATTTTTTAAACAAAGGTAGCACTGTTATACCGATATTTCAAATTGACAAAAGTACATTATTTTCACAATATTTTAAGGTCTTATGACGCACCAATAAAAAGTTACAGCAGTTCAATGTAGCAAACTTTGATAGTTATATTACGCACAATAAAAAAGTTAGTGAATTTTGAAGTTGCATCATTGTTTCATTTTTTAATCAAGGTTAGGACTGTTATAACGCTATTTCAAATGACAATAGTACATTATTGTCACAAAATTTCAAGGTCTTATGACGCTCCAATAAAAAGTTACAGCATTTCAATGTTGCAAACTTTGATAGTTATTATATGCACAGTATAAAAGTTAGTGAATTTTGAAGTTGCATCAGTGTTTCATTTTTTACTCAAAGGTAGCACTGTTATACCGATATTTCAAATTGACAATAGAACATTTTTTTCACAAAATTTCAAGGTCTTATGACACACCAGTAAGAAGTTCCAGCATTTCAATGATGCAAACTTTGATGGTTATATTACGCACAGTATAAAAGTTAGTGAAATTTGAAGTTGCATCAGTGTTTCATTTTTTAATCAAGGTTAGGACTGTTATACCGCTATTTCAAATGACATTAGAACATTATTGTCACAAAATTTTAAGGTCTTATGACGCTCCAATAAAAAGTTACAGCATTTCAATGTTGCAAACTTTCATAATTATATTACGCTCAGTATAAAAGTTAGTGAATTTTGAAGTTGCGTCAGTGTTTCATTTTTTATTCAAAGGTAGCACTGTTATACCGATTTCTAATATTGACAATAGTACATTATTATCACATAATTTCGAGGTTATATGACGCACCAGTAAAATGTTACAGCATTTCAATGTTGCAAACTTTGATAATTGTATTACATACAGTATATAAGTTAGTCAATTTTGAAGTTGCAACAGTGTTTCATTCTTTACTCAAAGGTAGCACTGTTAAATCGAAATTTCAAATTGACATCAGTACATTATTGTCACAAAATTTCAAGGTCTTATGACGCTCCAGCAAAAATTTACAGCATTTCAATGTTGCAAACTTTGATAGTTGTATTACATACAGTATATAAGTTAGTCAATTTTGAAGTTGCAACAGTGTTTCATTCTTTACTCAAAGGTAGCACTGTTAAATCGAAATTTCAAATTGACAATAGTACATTATTGTCACAAAATTTCAAGGTCTTATGACGCTCCAGTAAAAAGTTACAGCATTTCAATGTTGCAAGCTTTGATAGTTATGTTACGTACAGTATAAAAGTGAGTGAAATTTGAAGTTGCATCAGTGTTTCATTTTTTACTCAAAGGTTGCACTGTTATACCGTTATCTCAAATTGACAGTAGTACATTATTGTCACAAAAATTCTAGGTCTTATGACGCACCAGTAAAAAGTTACAGCATTTCAATGGTGCAAGCTTTGATAGTTATATTACGCACAGTATAAAAGTGAGTGAAATTGGAAGTTGCATCAGTGTTTCAATTTTTACTCAAAAGTAGCACTGTTATACCGTTATCTCAAACTGACAGTAGTACATTATTGTCACAAAACTTCTAAATCTTATGACGCACCAGTAAAAAGTTCCAGCATTTCAATGATGCAAACTTTGATGGTTATATTACGCACAGTATAAAAGTTAGTGAAATTTGAAGTTGCATCAGTGTTTCATTTTTTAAACAAAGGTAGCACTGTTATACCGATATTTCAAATTGACAAAAGTACATTATTTTCACAATATTTTAAGGTCTTATGACGCACCAATAAAAAGTTACAGCAGTTCAATGTAGCAAACTTTGATAGTTATATTACGCACAATAAAAAAGTTAGTGAATTTTGAAGTTGCATCATTGTTTCATTTTTTAATCAAGGTTAGGACTGTTATAACGCTATTTCAAATGACAATAGTACATTATTGTCACAAAATTTCAAGGTCTTATGACGCTCCAATAAAAAGTTACAGCATTTCAATGTTGCAAACTTTGATAGTTATATTACGCACAGTATAAAAGTTAGTGAATTTTGAAGTTGCATCAGTGTTTCATTTTTAACTCAAAGGTAGCACTGTTATACCGTTATCTCAAATTGACAGTAGTACATTATTGTCACAAAATTTCTAAGTCTTATGACGCACCAGTAAAAAGTTACAGCATTTCAATGTTGCAAGCTTTGATAGTTATGTTACGTACAGTATAAAAGTGAGTGAAATTTGAAGTTGCATCAGTGTTTCATTTTTTACCCAAAGGTTGCACTGTTATACCGTTATCTCAAATTGACAGTAGTACATTATTGTCACAATAATTCTAGGTCTTATGACGCACCAGTAAAAAGTTACAGCATTTCAATGGTGCAAGCTTTGATAGTTATATTACGCACATTATAAAAGTGAGTGAAATTGGAAGTTGCATCAGTGTTTCAATTTTTACTCAAAAGTAGCACTGTTATACCGTTATCTCAAACTGACAGTAGTACATTATTGTCACAAAACTTCTAAATCTTATGACGCACCAGTAAAAAGTTCCAGCATTTCAATGATGCAAACTTTGATGGTTATATTACGCACAGTATAAAAGTTAGTGAAATTTGAAGTTGCATCAGTGTTTCATTTTTTAAACAAAGGTAGCACTGTTATACCGATATTTCAAATTGACAAAAGTACATTATTTTCACAATATTTTAAGGTCTTATGACGCACCAATAAAAAGTTACAGCAGTTCAATGTAGCAAACTTTGATAGTTATATTACGCACAATAAAAAAGTTAGTGAATTTTGAAGTTGCATCATTGTTTCATTTTTTAATCAAGGTTAGGACTGTTATAACGCTATTTCAAATGACAATAGTACATTATTGTCACAAAATTTCAAGGTCTTATGACGTACCAATAAAAAGTTACAGCAGTTCAATGTTGCAAACTTTGATAGTTATATTAAGCACAGTATAAAAGTTAGTGAATTTTGAATTTGCATCAGTGTTTCATTTTTTACCCAAAGGTAGCACTGTTATACCGATATTTCAAATTGACAATAGTACATTTTTTTCACAAAATTTCAAGGTCTTATGACACACCAGTAAGAAGTTCCAGCATTTCAATGATGCAAACTTTGATGGTTATATTACGCACAGTATAAAAGTTAGTGAAATTTGAAGTTGCATCAGTGTTTCATTTTTTAATCAAGGTTAGGACTGTTATACCGCTATTTCAAATGACATTAGAACATTATTGTCACAAAATTTTAAGGTCTTATGACGCTCCAATAAAAAGTTACAGCATTTCAATGTTGCAAACTTTCATAATTATATTACGCTCAGTATAAAAGTTAGTGAATTTTGAAGTTGCGTCAGTGTTTCATTTTTTATTCAAAGGTAGCACTGTTATACCGATTTCTAATATTGACAATAGTACATTATTATCACATAATTTCGAGGTTATATGACGCACCAGTAAAATGTTACAGCATTTCAATGTTGCAAACTTTGATAATTGTATTACATACAGTATATAAGTTAGTCAATTTTGAAGTTGCAACAGTGTTTCATTCTTTACTCAAAGGTAGCACTGTTAAATCGAAATTTCAAATTGACATCAGTACATTATTGTCACAAAATTTCAAGGTCTTATGACGCTCCAGCAAAAATTTACAGCATTTCAATGTTGCAAACTTTGATAGTTGTATTACATACAGTATATAAGTTAGTCAATTTTGAAGTTGCAACAGTGTTTCATTCTTTACTCAAAGGTAGCACTGTTAAATCGAAATTTCAAATTGACAATAGTACATTATTGTCACAAAATTTCAAGGTCTTATGACGCTCCAGTAAAAAGTTACAGCATTTCAATGTTGCAAGCTTTGATAGTTATGTTACGTACAGTATAAAAGTGAGTGAAATTTGAAGTTGCATCAGTGTTTCATTTTTTACTCAAAGGTTGCACTGTTATACCGTTATCTCAAATTGACAGTAGTACATTATTGTCACAAAAATTCTAGGTCTTATGACGCACCAGTAAAAAGTTACAGCATTTCAATGGTGCAAGCTTTGATAGTTATATTACGCACAGTATAAAAGTGAGTGAAATTGGAAGTTGCATCAGTGTTTCAATTTTTACTCAAAAGTAGCACTGTTATACCGTTATCTCAAACTGACAGTAGTACATTATTGTCACAAAACTTCTAAATCTTATGACGCACCAGTAAAAAGTTCCAGCATTTCAATGATGCAAACTTTGATGGTTATATTACGCACAGTATAAAAGTTAGTGAAATTTGAAGTTGCATCAGTGTTTCATTTTTTAAACAAAGGTAGCACTGTTATACCGATATTTCAAATTGACAAAAGTACATTATTTTCACAATATTTTAAGGTCTTATGACGCACCAATAAAAAGTTACAGCAGTTCAATGTAGCAAACTTTGATAGTTATATTACGCACAATAAAAAAGTTAGTGAATTTTGAAGTTGCATCATTGTTTCATTTTTTAATCAAGGTTAGGACTGTTATAACGCTATTTCAAATGACAATAGTACATTATTGTCACAAAATTTCAAGGTCTTATGACGTACCAATAAAAAGTTACAGCAGTTCAATGTTGCAAACTTTGATAGTTATATTAAGCACAGTATAAAAGTTAGTGAATTTTGAAGTTGCATCAGTGTTTCATTTTTTACTCAAAGGTAGCACTGTTATACCGTTATCTCAAATTGACAGTAGTACATTATTGTCACAAAATTTCAAGGTCTTATGACACACCAGTAAGAAGTTCCAGCATTTCAATGATGCAAACTTTGATGGTTATATTACGCACAGTATAAAAGTTAGTGAAATTTGAAGTTGCATCAGTGTTTCATTTTTTAATCAAGGTTAGGACTGTTATACCGCTATTTCAAATGACATTAGAACATTATTGTCACAAAATTTTAAGGTCTTATGACGCTCCAATAAAAAGTTACAGCATTTCAATGTTGCAAACTTTCATAATTATATTACGCTCAGTATAAAAGTTAGTGAATTTTGAAGTTGCGTCAGTGTTTCATTTTTTATTCAAAGGTAGCACTGTTATACCGATTTCTAATATTGACAATAGTACATTATTATCACATAATTTCGAGGTTATATGACGCACCAGTAAAATGTTACAGCATTTCAATGTTGCAAACTTTGATAATTGTATTACATACAGTATATAAGTTAGTCAATTTTGAAGTTGCAACAGTGTTTCATTCTTTACTCAAAGGTAGCACTGTTAAATCGAAATTTCAAATTGACATCAGTACATTATTGTCACAAAATTTCAAGGTCTTATGACGCTCCAGCAAAAATTTACAGCATTTCAATGTTGCAAACTTTGATAGTTGTATTACATACAGTATATAAGTTAGTCAATTTTGAAGTTGCAACAGTGTTTCATTCTTTACTCAAAGGTAGCACTGTTAAATCGAAATTTCAAATTGACAATAGTACATTATTGTCACAAAATTTCAAGGTCTTATGACGCTCCAGTAAAAAGTTACAGCATTTCAATGTTGCAAGCTTTGATAGTTATGTTACGTACAGTATAAAAGTGAGTGAAATTTGAAGTTGCATCAGTGTTTCATTTTTTACTCAAAGGTTGCACTGTTATACCGTTATCTCAAATTGACAGTAGTACATTATTGTCACAAAAATTCTAGGTCTTATGACGCACCAGTAAAAAGTTACAGCATTTCAATGGTGCAAGCTTTGATAGTTATATTACGCACATTATAAAAGTGAGTGAAATTGGAAGTTGCATCAGTGTTTCAATTTTTACTCAAAAGTAGCACTGTTATACCGTTATCTCAAACTGACAGTAGTACATTATTGTCACAAAACTTCTAAATCTTATGACGCACCAGTAAAAAGTTCCAGCATTTCAATGATGCAAACTTTGATGGTTATATTACGCACAGTATAAAAGTTAGTGAAATTTGAAGTTGCATCAGTGTTTCATTTTTTAAACAAAGGTAGCACTGTTATACCGATATTTCAAATTGACAAAAGTACATTATTTTCACAATATTTTAAGGTCTTATGACGCACCAATAAAAAGTTACAGCAGTTCAATGTAGCAAACTTTGATAGTTATATTACGCACAATAAAAAAGTTAGTGAATTTTGAAGTTGCATCATTGTTTCATTTTTTAATCAAGGTTAGGACTGTTATAACGCTATTTCAAATGACAATAGTACATTATTGTCACAAAATTTCAAGGTCTTATGACGCTCCAATAAAAAGTTACAGCATTTCAATGTTGCAAACTTTCATAATTCTATTACGCTCAGTATAAAAGTTAGTGAATTTTGAAGTTGCGTCAGTGTTTCATTTTTTATTCAAAGGTAGCACTGTTATACCGAATTCTAATATTGACAATAGTACATTATTGTCACATAATTTCGAGGTTATATGACGCACCAGTAAAATGTTACAGCATTTCAATGTTGCAAACTTTGATAATTGTATTACATACAGTATATAAGTTAGTCAATTTTTAAGTAGCAACAGTGTTTCATTCGTTACTCAAAGGTAGCACTGTTAAATCGAAATTTCAAATTGACATTAGTACATTATTGTCACAAAATTTCAAGCTCTTATGACGATCCAATAAAAAGTTACAGCATTTCAATATTGCAAACTTTGATAGTTATATTGCGCACAGTATAAAAGTTAGTGAATTTTGAAGTTGCATCAGTGTTTCATTTTTTACTCTAGGTTAGCAGTGTTATACTGATATTTCAAATGACAATAGTACATTATTGTCACAAAATATCAAGGTCTTATGACGCTCCAGTAAAAAGGTACAGCATTTCAATGTTGCAAACTTTGATAGTTGTATTACATACAGTATATAAGTTAGTCAATTTTGAAGTTGCAACAGTGTTTCATTCTTTACTCAAAGGTAGCACTGTTACACCGATATTTCAAATTGACAATAGTACATTACTGTCACAAAATTTCAAGGTCTTATGACAGTCCAGTAAAAAGGTACAGCATTTCAATGTTGCAAACTTTAATAGTTATACAGTACAAAAGTGAGTAAAATTTGAAGTTGCTTCAGTGTTTCATTTTTTACTCAAGTGTAGCACTGTTATACCGTTGTTTCAAATTGACAGTAGTACATTATTGTCACAAAATTTCAAGGTCTTATGACACACCAGTAAGAAGTTCCAGCATTTCAATGATGCAAACTTTGATAGTTATATTACGCGCAGTATAAAAGTTTGTGAATTTTGAAGTTGCATCAGTGTTTCATTTTTTACTCAAGGTTAGCAGTGTTATACTGCTATTTCAAATGACAATAGTACATTATTGTCACAAAATTTCAAGGTCTTATGACGTACCAATAAAAAGTTACAGCAGTTCAATGTTGCAAACTTTGATAGTTATATTACGCACAGTATAAAAGTTAGTGAATTTTGAAGTTGCATCAGTGTTTCATTTTTTACTCAAAGGTAGCACTGTTATACCGTTATCTCAAATTGACAGTAGTACATTATTGTCACAAAATTTCAATGTCTTATGACACACCAGTAAGAAGTTCCAGCATTTCAATGATGCAAACTTTGATGGTTATATTACGCACAGTATAAAAGTTAATGAAATTTGAAGTTGCATCAGTGTTTCATTTTTTACTCAAAGGTAGCACTGTTATACCGTTATCTCAAATTGACAGTAGTACATTATTTTCACAAAAATTCTAGGTCTTATGACGCACCAGTAAAAAGTTACAGCATTTCAATGTTGCAAGCTTTGATAGTTATATTACGCAAAGTATAAAAGTGAGTGAAATTTGAAGTTGCATCAGTGTTTCATTTTTTACTCAAAGGTAGCACTGTTATACCGTTATCTCAAATTGACAGTAGTACATTATTGTCACAAAATTTCTAAGTCTTATGGCGCACCAGTAAAAAGTTCCAGCATTTCAATGATGCAAACTTTGATGGTTATATTACGCACAGTATAAAAGTTAGTGAAATTTGAATTTGCATCAGTGTTTCATTTTGTACCCAAAGGTAGCACTGTTATACCGATATTTCAAATTGACAATAGTACATTTTTTTCACAAAATTTCAAGGTCTTATGACGCTCCAGTAAAAAGTTACAGCAGTTCAATGTAGCAAACTTTGATAGTTATATTACGCACAGTATAAAAGTTAGTGAATTTTGAAGTTGCATCAGTGTTTCATTTTTTAATCAAGGTTAGGACTGTTATACCGCTATTTCAAATGACATTAGAACATTATTGTCACAAAATTTTAAGGTCTTATGACGCTCCAATAAAAAGTTACAGCATTTCAATGTTGCAAACTTTCATAATTATATTACGCTCAGTATAAAAGTTAGTGAATTTTGAAGTTGCGTCAGTGTTTCATTTTTTATTCAAAGGTAGCACTGTTATACCGATTTCTAATATTGACAGTAGTACATTATTATCACATAATTTCGAGGTTATATGACGCACCAGTAAAATGTTACAGCATTTCAATGTTGCAAACTTTGATAATTGTATTACATACAGTATATAAGTTAGTCAATTTTGAAGTTGCAACAGTGTTTCATTCTTTACTCAAAGGTAGCACTGTTAAATCGAAATTTCAAATTGACATCAGTACATTATTGTCACAAAATTTCAAGGTCTTATGACGCTCCAGCAAAAAGTTACAGCATTTCAATGTTGCAAACTTTGATAGTTGTATTACATACAGTATATAAGTTAGTCAATTTTGAAGTTGCAACAGTGTTTCATTCTTTACTCAAAGGTAGCACTGTTAAATCGAAATATCAAATTGACAATAGTACATTATTGTCACAAAATTTCAAGGTCTTATGACGCTCCAGTAAAAAGTTACAGCATTTCAATGTTGCAAGCTTTGATAGTTATGTTACGTACAGTATAAAAGTGAGTGAAATTTGAAGTTGCATCAGTGTTTCATTTTTTACTCAAAGGTTGCACTGTTATACCGTTATCTAAAATTGACAGTAGTACATTATTGTCACAAAAATTCTAGGTCTTATGACGCACCAGTAACAAGTTACAGCATTTCAATGGTGCAAGCTTTGATAGTTATATTACGCACAGTATAAAAGTGAGTGAAATTGGAAGTTGCATCAGTGTTTCAATTTTTACTCAAAAGTAGCACTGTTATACCGTTATCTCAAACTGACAGTAGTACATTATTGTCACAAAACTTCTAAATCTTATGACGCACCAGTAAAAAGTTCCAGCATTTCAATGATGCAAACTTTGATGGTTATATTACGCACAGTATAAAAGTTAGTGAAATTTGAAGTTGCATCAGTGTTTCATTTTTTAAACAAAGGTAGCACTGTTATACCGATATTTCAAATTGACAATAGTACATTATTTTCACAATATTTTAAGGTCTTATGGCGCACCAATAAAAAGTTACAGCAGTTCAATGTAGCAAACTTTGATAGTTATATTACGCACAATAAAAAAGTTAGTGAATTTTGAAGTTGCATCATTGTTTCATTTTTTAATCAAGGTTAGGACTGTTATAACGCTATTTCAAATGACAATAGTACATTATTGTCACAAAATTTCAAGGTCTTATGACGCTCCAATAAAAAGTTACAGCATTTCAATGTTGCAAACTTTCATAATTCTATTACGCTCAGTATAAAAGTTAGTGAATTTTGAAGTTGCGTCAGTGTTTCATTTTTTATTCAAAGGTAGCACTGTTATACCGAATTCTTATATTGACAATAGTACATTATTGTCACATAATTTCGAGGTTATATGACGCACCAGTAAAATGTTACAGCATTTCAATGTTGCAAACTTTGATAATTGTATTACATACAGTATATAAGTTAGTCAATTTTTAAGTAGCAACAGTGTTTCATTCGTTACTCAAAGGTAGCACTGTTAAATCGAAATTTCAAATTGACATTAGTACATTATTGTCACAAAATTTCAAGCTCTTATGACGATCCAATAAAAAGTTACAGCATTTCAATGTTGCAAACTTTGATAGTTATATTACGCACAGTATAAAAGTTAGTGAATTTTGAAGTTGCATCAGTGTTTCATTCTTTACTCAAAGGTAGCACTGTTAAATCGAAATTTCAAATTGACAATAGTACACTATTGTCACAAAATTTCAAGGTCTTATGACGCTCCAGTAAAAAGTTACAGCATTTCAATGTTGCAAGCTTTGATAGTTATGTTACGTACAGTATAAAAGTGAGTGAAATTTGAAGTTGCATCAGTGTTTCATTTTTTACTCAAAGGTTGCACTGTTATACCGTTATCTCAAATTGACAGTAGTACATTATTGTCACAAAAATTCTAGGTCTTATGACGCACCAGTAAAAAGTTACAGCATTTCAATGGTGCAAGCTTTGATAGTTATATTACGCACAGTATAAAAGTGAGTGAAATTGGAAGTTGCATCAGTGTTTCAATTTTTACTCAAAAGTAGCACTGTTATACCGTTATCTCAAACTGACAGTAGTACATTATTGTCACAAAACTTCTAAATCTTATGACGCACCAGTAAAAAGTTCCAGCATTTCAATGATGCAAACTTTGATGGTTATATTACGCACAGTATAAAAGTTAGTGAAATTTGAAGTTGCATCAGTGTTTCATTTTTTACCCAAAGGTAGCACTGTTATACCGATATTTCAAATTGACAATAGTACATTAGTTTCACAATATTTTAAGGTCTTATGACGCACCAATAAAAAGTTACAGCAGTTCAATGTAGCAAACTTTGATAGTTATATTACGCACAATAAAAAAGTTAGTGAATTTTGAAGTTGCATCATTGTTTCATTTTTTAATCAAGGTTAGGACTGTTATAACGCTATTTCAAATGACAATAGTACATTATTGTCACAAAATTTCAAGGTCTTATGACGCTCCAATAAAAAGTTACAGCATTTCAATGTTGCAAACTTTCATAATTCTATTACGCTCAGTATAAAAGTTAGTGAATTTTGAAGTTGCGTCAGTGTTTCATTTTTTATTCAAAGGTAGCACTGTTATACCGAATACTAATATTGACAATAATACATTATTGTCACATAATTTCGAGGTTATATGACGCACCAGTAAAATGTTACAGCATTTCAATGTTGCAAACTTTGATAATTGTATTACATACAGTATATAAGTTAGTCAATTTTGAAGTAGCAACAGTGTTTCATTCTTTACTCAAAGGTAGCACTGTTAAATCGAAATTTCAAATTGACAATAGTACATTTTTTTCACAAAATTTCAAGGTCTTATGACGCTCCAGTAAAAAGTTACAGCAGTTCAATGTAGCAAACTTTGATAGTTATATTACGCACAGTATAAAAGTTAGTGAATTTTGAAGTTGCATCAGTGTTTCATTTTTTAATCAAGGTTAGGACTGTTATACCGCTATTTCAAATGACATTAGAACATTATTGTCACAAAATTTTAAGGTCTTATGACGCTCCAATAAAAAGTTACAGCATTTCAATGTTGCAAACTTTCATAATTATATTACGCTCAGTATAAAAGTTAGTGAATTTTGAAGTTGCGTCAGTGTTTCATTTTTTATTCAAAGGTAGCACTATTATACCGATTTCTAATATTGACAATAGTACATTATTATCACATAATTTCGAGGTTATATGACGCACCAATAAAATGTTACAGCATTTCAATGTTGCAAACTTTGATAATTGTATTACATACAGTATATAAGTTAGTCAATTTTGAAGTTGCAACAGTGTTTCATTCTTTACTCAAAGGTAGCACTGTTAAATCGAAATTTTAAATTGACATCAGTACATTATTGTCACAAAATTTCAAGGTCTTATGACGCTCCAGCAAAAAGTTACAGCATTTCAATGTTGCAAACTTTGATAGTTGTATTACATACAGTATATAAGTTAGTCAATTTTGAAGTTGCAACAGTGTTTCATTCTTTACTCAAAGGTAGCACTGTTAAATCGAAATTTCAAATTGGCAATAGTACATTATTGTCACTAAATTTCAAGGTCTTATGACGCTCCAGTAAAAAGTTACAGCATTTCATGTTGCAAGCTTTGATAGTTATGTTACGTACAGTATAAAAGTGAGTGAAATTTGAAGTTGCATCAGTGTTTCATTTTTTACTCAAAGGTTGCACTGTTATACCGTTATCTCAAATTGACAGTAGTACATTATTGTCACAAAACTTCTAAATCTTATGACGCACCAGTAAAAAGTTCCAGCATTTCAATGATGCAAACTTTGAGATTTATATTACGCACAGTATAAAAGTTAGTGAAATTTGAAGTTGCATCAGTGTTTCATTTTTTACCCAAAGGTAGCACTGTTATACCGATATTTCAAATTGACAATAGTACATTATTTTCACAATATTTTAAGGTCTTATGACGCACCAATAAAAAGTTACAGCAGTTCAATGTAGCAAACTTTGATAGTTATATTACGCACAATAAAAAAGTTAGTGAATTTTGAAGTTGCATCATTGTTTCATTTTTTAATCAAGGTTAGGACTGTTATAACGCTATTTCAAATGACAATAGTACATTATTGTCACAAAATTTCAAGGTCTTATGACGCTCCAATAAAAAGTTACAGCATTTCAATGTTGCAAACTTTCATAATTCTATTACGCTCAGTATAAAAGTTAGTGAATTTTGAAGTTGCGTCAGTGTTTCATTTTTTATTCAAAGGTAGCACTGTTATACCGAATTCTAATATTGACAATAGTACATTATTGTCACATAATTTCGAGGTTATATGACGCACCAGTAAAATGTTACAGCATTTCAATGTTGCAAACTTTGATAATTGTATTACATACAGTATATAAGTTAGTCAATTTTGAAGTAGCAACAGTGTTTCATTCTTTACTCAAAGGTAGCACTGTTAAATCGAAATTTCAAATTGACATTAGTACATTATTGTCACAAAATTTCAAGCTCTTATGACGATCCAATAAAAAGTTACAGCATTTCAATGTTGCAAACTTTAATAGTTATATAGTACAAAAGTGAGTAAAATTTGAAGTTGCATCAGTGTTTCATTTTTTACTCAAAGGTAGCACTGTTATACCGATATTTCAAATTGACAATAGTACATTATTTTCACAAAATTTCAAGGTCTTATGACGCACCAATAAAAAGTTACAGCAGTTCAATGTAGCAAACTTTCATAATTATATTACGCTCAGTATAAAAGTTAGTGAATTTTGAAGTTGCGTCAGTGTTTCATTTTTTATTCAAAGGTAGCACTGTTATACCGATTTCTAATATTGACGATAATACATTATTGTCACAAAATTTCGAGGTTATATGACGCACCAGTAAAAAGTTACAGCATTTCAATGTTGCAAACTTTGATATTTGTATTACATACAGTATATAAGTTAGTCAATTTTGAAGTTGCAACAGTGTTTCATTCTTTACTCAAAGGTAGGACTGTTAAATCGAAATTTCAAATTGACATTAGTACATTATTGTCACAAAATTTTAAGATCTTATGACGCTCCAGTAGAAAGTTACAGCATTTCAATGTTGCACACTTTGATAGTTATATTACGCACAGTATAAAAGTTAGTGAATTTTGAAGTTGCATCAGTGTTTCATTTTTTACTCAAAAGTAGCACTGTTACACCGATATTTCAAAGTGAAAATAGTACATTACTGTCACAAAATTTCAAGGCCTTATGACAGTCCAGTAAAAAGGTACAGCACTTCATTGTTGCAAACTTTAATAGTTATACAGTACAAAAGTGAGTAAAATTTGAAGTTGCATCAGTGTTTCATTTTTTACTCAAATGTAGCACTGTTATACCGTTATCTCAAATTGACAGTAGTACATTACTGTCACAAAATTTCAAGGTCTTATGACGCTCCAGTAAAAAGTTACAGCATTTCAATGTTGTAATCTTTGATAATTATATTACGCTCATTATAAAAGTTAGTGAATTTTGAAGTTGCGTCAGTGTTTCATTTTTTATTCAAAGGTAGCACTGTTATACCGAATTCTAATATTGACAATAGTACATTTTTGTCACAAAATTTCAAGGTCTTTTTACGTACCAATAAAAAGTTACAGCAGTTTAATGTTCCAAACTTTGATATTTATATTACGCAAAGTATAAAAGTTATTGAATTTTGAAGTTGCATCAGTGTTTCATTTTTTACCCAAAGGTAGCACTGTTATACCGATATTTCAAATTGACAATAGTACATTATTTTCACAAAATTTCAAGGTCTTATGACGCACCAATAAAAAGTTACAGCAGTTCAATATAGCAAACTTTGATAGTTATATTACGCACAGTATAAAAGTTAGTGAATTTTGAAGTTGCATCAGTGTTTCATTTTTTAATCAAGGTTAGGACTGTTATACCGCTATTTCAAATGACAATAGTACATTATTGTCACAAAATTTCAAGGTCTTATGAAGCTCCAGTAAAAAGTTACAGCATTTCAATGTTGTAATCTTTGATAATTATATTACGCTCATTATAAAAGTTAGTGAATTTTGAAGTTGCGTCAGTGTTTCATTTTTTATTCAAAGGTAGCACTGTTATACCGAATTCTAATATTGACAATAGTACATTTTTGTCACAAAATTTTGAGGTTATATGACGCACCAGTAAAAAGTCACAGCATTTCAATGTTGCAAACTTTGATAGTTGTATTACATACAGTATATAAATTAGTCAATTTTGAAGTTGCAACATTGTTTCATTCTTTACTCAAAGGTAGCACTGTTAAATCGAAATTTCAAATTGACATTAGTACAATATTGTCACAAAATTTCAAGGTCTTATGACGCTCCAGTAAAAAGTTACAGCATTTCAATGTTGCAAACTTTGATAGTTATATTACGCACAGTAGAAAAGTTAGTGAATTTTGAAGTTGCATCAGTGTTTCACTGTTTACTCAAAGTGGCACTGTTATACCGATATTTCAAATTGAAAATAGTACATTTTTGTCACAAGTTTTCAAGGTCTTATGATGCACTAGTAAAAAGTTACAGCATTTCAAAGTTGCAAACTTTGATAGTTATATTTCGCACAGTATAAAAGTTAGTTAATTTTGAAGTTGCATCAGTGTTTCATTTTTTCCTCAAGGTTAGCACTGTTATATCGCTATTTCAAATGATAATAGTACATTATTTTCACAAAATTTCAAGGTCTTACGACGCTCCAGTAAAAAGTTACAGCAGTTCAATGTAGCAAACTTTGATAGTTATATTACGCACAGTATAAAAGTTAGTGAATTTTGAAGTTGCATCAGTGTTTCATTTTTTACTCAAAAGTAGCACTGTTACACCGATATTTCAAAGTGAAAATAGTACATTACTGTCACAAAATTTCAAGGCCTTATGACAGTCCAGTAAAAAGGTACAGCACTTCATTGTTGCAAACTTTAATAGTTATACAGTACAAAAGTGAGTAAAATTTGAAGTTGCATCAGTGTTTCATTTTTTACTCAAATGTAGCACTGTTATACCGTTATCTCAAATTGACAGTAGTACATTACTGTCACAAAATTTCAAGGTCTTATGACGCTCCAGTAAAAAGTTACAGCATTTCAATGTTGTAATCTTTGATAATTATATTACGCTCATTATAAAAGTTAGTGAATTTTGAAGTTGCGTCAGTGTTTCATTTTTTATTCAAAGGTAGCACTGTTATACCGAATTCTAATATTGACAATAGTACATTTTTGTCACAAAATTTCAAGGTCTTTTTACGTACCAATAAAAAGTTACAGCAGTTTAATGTTCCAAACTTTGATATTTATATTACGCAAAGTATAAAAGTTATTGAATTTTGAAGTTGCATCAGTGTTTCATTTTTTACCCAAAGGTAGCACTGTTATACCGATATTTCAAATTGACAATAGTACATTATTTTCACAAAATTTCAAGGTCTTATGACGCACCAATAAAAAGTTACAGCAGTTCAATATAGCAAACTTTGATAGTTATATTACGCACAGTATAAAAGTTAGTGAATTTTGAAGTTGCATCAGTGTTTCATTTTTTAATCAAGGTTAGGACTGTTATACCGCTATTTCAAATGACAATAGTACATTATTGTCACAAAATTTCAAGGTCTTATGAAGCTCCAGTAAAAAGTTACAGCATTTCAATGTTGTAATCTTTGATAATTATATTACGCTCATTATAAAAGTTAGTGAATTTTGAAGTTGCGTCAGTGTTTCATTTTTTATTCAAAGGTAGCACTGTTATACCGAATTCTAATATTGACAATAGTACATTTTTGTCACAAAATTTTGAGGTTATATGACGCACCAGTAAAAAGTCACAGCATTTCAATGTTGCAAACTTTGATAGTTGTATTACATACAGTATATAAATTAGTCAATTTTGAAGTTGCAACATTGTTTCATTCTTTACTCAAAGGTAGCACTGTTAAATCGAAATTTCAAATTGACATTAGTACAATATTGTCACAAAATTTCAAGGTCTTATGACGCTCCAGTAAAAAGTTACAGCATTTCAATGTTGCAAACTTTGATAGTTATATTACGCACAGTAGAAAAGTTAGTGAATTTTGAAGTTGCATCAGTGTTTCACTGTTTACTCAAAGTGGCACTGTTATACCGATATTTCAAATTGAAAATAGTACATTTTTGTCACAAGTTTTCAAGGTCTTATGATGCACTAGTAAAAAGTTCCAGCATTTCAATGTTGCAAACTTTGAGAGTTATATTACGCCCAGTATAAAAGTTAGTGAATTTTGAAGTTGCATCAGTGTTTCATTTTTTCCTCAAGGTTAGCACTGTTATATCGCTATTTCAAATGGATAATAGTACTTTATTGTCACAAAATTTCGAGGTTTTCTGACGCACCAGTAAAAAGTTACAGCATTTCAATGTTGCAAACTTTGATAGTTATATTACGCACAGTATAAAAGTTAGTGAACTTTGAAGTTGCATCAGAGTTTAATTTTTTACTCAAAGGTAGCACCGTTATACCGATATTTCAAATTGACAATATTACTTTATTGTCACGAAATTTCGAGGTCTTATGACGCTCCAGTAAAAAGTTACAGCATTTCAATATTGCAAACTTTGATAGTTATATTACGCACAGTAGAAAAGTTAGTGAATTTTGAAGTTGCATCAGTGTTTCACTGTTTACTCAAAGTGGCACTGTTATACCGATATTTCAAATGAAAATAGTACATTATTGTCACAAGTTTTCAAGGTCTTATGATGCACTAGTAAAAAGTTACAGCATTTCAATGTTGCAAATTTTGATAGTTATATTAGGCACAGTATAACAGTTAGTGAATTTTGAAGTTGCATCAGTGTTTCATTTTTAACTCAAGGTTAGCAGTGTTATACAGATATTTCAAATGACAATAGTACATTACGATCACAAAATTTCAAGGTCTTATGACGCTCCAGTAAAAAGTTACAGCATTTCAATGTTGAAAACTTTGATAGTTATATTACGCACAGTATAAAAGTTAGTGAATTTTGCAGTTGCATCAGTGTTTCAGTTTTTAATCAAGGTTAGGACTGTTATACCGCTATTTCAAATGACAATAGTACATTACGGTCACAAAATTTCAAGGTCTTATGACGCTCCAGTAAAAAGTTACAGCATTTCAATTATGCAAACTTTGATAGTTATATTACGCGCAGTATAAAAGTTAGTGAATTTTGAAGTTGGATCAGTATTTCATTTTTTCCTCAAGGTTAGCACTGTTATACCGATATTTCAAATGACAATAGTACATTATTTTCACAAAATTTCAAGGTCTTATGACGTACCAATAAAAAGTTACAGCAGTTCAATGTTGCAAATTTTGATAGTTATATTACGCACAGTATAAAAGTTATTGAATTTTGAAGTTGCATCAGTGTTTCATTTTTTAATCAAGGGTAGGACTGTTATACCGCTATTTCAAATGACAATAGTACATTATTGTCACAAAATTTCATGGTCTTATGACGCTCCAGTAAAAAGTTACAGCAGTTCAATGTAGCAAACTTTGATAGCTATATTACGCACAGTATAAAAGTTATTGAATTTTGAAGTTGCATCAGTGTTTCATTTTTTACTCAAGGTTAGCAGTGTTATACTGATATTTCAAATGACAATAGTACATTATTGTCAGAAAATTTCAAGGTCTTATGACGCTCCAGTAAAAAGTTACAGCATTTCAATGTTGCAAACTTTGATAGTCATATTACGCACAGTATAAAAGTTAGTGAATTTTGAAAGTGCATCAGTGTTTCATTTATTCCTCAAGGTTAGCACTGTTATACCGATATTTCAAATGACAATAGTACATTATTTTCACAAAATTTCAAGGTCTTATGACGTACCAATAAAAAGTTACATCAGTTGAATGTTGCAAACTTTGATAGTTATATTACGCACAGTATAAAAGTTAGTGAATTTTGAAGATGCATCAGTGTTTCATTTTTTACTCAAGGTTAGCAGTGTTATACCGATATTTCAAATGGATAATAGTACTTTATTGTCACAAAATTTCGAGGTTTTCTGACGCACCAGTAAAAAGTTACAGCATTTCAATGTTGCAAACTTTGATAGTTATATTACGCACAGTATAAAAGTTAGTGAACTTTGAAGTTGCATCAGAGTTTCATTTTTTACTCAAAGGTAGCACTGTTATACCGATATTTCAAATTGACAATAGTACTTTATTGTCACGAAATTTCGAAGTTTTATGACACACCAGTAAAAAGTTACAGAATTTCAATGTTGCAAAGTTTTATAGTTATATTTCGCACAGTATAAACGCTAGTGAATTTTGAAGTTGCATCAGTGTTTCATTTTTTCCTCAAGGTTAGCACTGTTATACCGATATTTCAAATGACAATAGTACATTATTTTCACAAAATTTCAAGGTCTTATGACGTACCAATAAAAAGTTACAGCAGTTCAATGTTGCAAATTTTGATAGTTATATTACGCACAGTATAAAAGTTATTGAATTTTGAAGTTGCATCAGTGTTTCATTTTTTACTCAAGGTTAGCAGTGTTATACTGATATTTCAAATGACAATAGTACATTATTGTCAGAAAATTTCAAGGTCTTATGACGCTCCAGTAAAAAGTTACAGCATTTCAATGTTGCAAACTTTGATAGTCATATTACGCACAGTATAAAAGTTAGTGAATTTTGAAAGTGCATCAGTGTTTCATTTATTCCTCAAGGTTAGCACTGTTATACCGATATTTCAAATGACAATAGTACATTATTTTCACAAAATTTCAAGGTCTTATGACGTACCAATAAAAAGTTACATCAGTTGAATGTTGCAAACTTTGATAGTTATATTACGCACAGTATAAAAGTTAGTGAATTTTGAAGATGCATCAGTGTTTCATTTTTTACTCAAGGTTAGCAGTGTTATACCGATATTTCAAATGGATAATAGTACTTTATTGTCACAAAATTTCGAGGTTTTCTGACGCACCAGTAAAAAGTAACAGCATTTCAATGTTGCAAACTTTGATAGTTATATTACGCACAGTATAAAAGTTAGTGAACTTTGAAGTTGCATCAGAGTTTCATTTTTTACTCAAAGGTAGCACTGTTATACCGATATTTCAAATTGACAATAGTACTTTATTGTCACGAAATTTCGAAGTTTTATGACACACCAGTAAAAAGTTACAGAATTTCAATGTTGCAAAGTTTTATAGTTATATTTCGCACAGTATAAACGTTAGTGAATTTTGAAGTTGGATCAGTGTCTCATTTTTTCCTCAAGGTTAGCACTGTTATACCGATATTTCAAATGACAATAGTACATTATTTTCAAAAAATTTCAAGGTATTATGACGTACCAATAAAAAGTTACAGCAATTCAATGTTGCAAACTTTGATAGTTATATTACGCACAGTATAAAAGTTAGTGAATTTTGAAGTTGCATCAGTGTTTCAGTTTTTAATCAAGGTTAGGACTGTTATACCGATATTTCAAATGACAATAAAACATTATTTTCACAAAATTTCAAGGTCTTATGACGTACCAATAAAAAGTTACAGCAGTTCAATGTTGCAAATTTTGATAGTTATATTACGCACAGTATAAAAGTTATTGAATTTTGAAGTTGCATCAGTGTTTCATTTTTTAATCAAGGGTAGGACTGTTATACCGCTATTTCAAATGACAATAGTACATTATTGTCACAAAATTTCATGGTCTTATGACGCTCCAATAAAAAGTTACAGCAGTTCAATGTAGCAAACTTTGATAGTTATATTACGCACAGTATAAAAGTTACTGAATTTTGAAGTTGCATCAGTGTTTCATTTTTTACTCAAGGTTAGCAGTGTTATACTGATATTTCAAATGACAATAGTACATTATTGTCAGAAAATTTTAAGGTCTTATGACGCTCCAGTAAAAAGTTACAGCATTTCAATGTTGCAAACTTTTATAGTTATATTACTCACAGTATAAAAGTTAGTGAATTTTGTAGTTGCATCGGTGTTTGATTTTTACTCAAGGGTAGCACTCTTTTACCGATGTTTCAAACTGACAATAGAATTTTATTGTCACAAAATTTCGAGGTTTTAAGACGCATTAGTAATAAGTTACAGCATTTCAATGTTGGAAACTTTGATAGTTATATTACGCACAGTATAAAAGTTAGTGAATTTTGAAGTTGCATCAGTGTTTCATTTTTTACTCAAGGGTAGCACTGTTATACCGATATCTCAAATTGACAATTGGACATTATTGTCACAAAATTTCAAGGTCTTATGACGCTCCAGTAAAAAGTTACAGCATTTCAATGTTGCAAACTTTGATTGTTATATTACGCACAGTAGAAAAGTTAGTGAATTTGAAGTTGCATCAGTGTTTCACTGTTTACTCAAAGTAGCACTGTTATACCGATATTTCAAATTGAAAATAGTAGATTATTGTCAGAAATTTTCAAGGTCTTATGATGCACTAGTAAAAAGTTACAGCATTTCAATGTTGCAAATTTTGATAATTATATTAGGCACAGTATAACAGTTAGTGAATTTTGAAGTTGCATCAGTGTTTCATTTTTTGCTCAAAAGTAGCACTGTTATACCGATATCTCAAATTGACAATAGTACTTTATTGTCACAAAATTTCGATGTTTTATGACGCACCAGTAAAAAGTTACAGTATTTCAATGTTGCAAACTTTGATAGTTATATTTCGCACAGTATAAAAGTTAGTGAATTTTGAAGTTGGATCAGTGTTTCATTTTTTACTCAAAGGTAGCACTGTTACACCGATATTTCAAATTGGCAATAGAACATTACTGTCACAAAATTTCAAGTTCTTATGACACTCCAATAAAAAGGTACAGCATTGCAATGTTTCAAACTTTGATAGTTATATTACGCACAGTATAAACGTTAGTGAACTTTGAAGTTGCATCAGTGTTTCATTTTTTACTCAAGGTTAGCAGTGTTATACTGATATTTCAAATGACAATAATACATTATTTTGCAAAATTTCAAGGTCTTATGACGTACCAATAAAAAGTTACAGCAGTTCAATGTTGCAAACTTTGATAGTTATATTACGCACAGTATAAAAGTTAGTGAATTTTGAAGTTGCATCAGTGTTTCATTTTTTACTCAAGGTTAGCAGTGTTATACCGATATTTCAAATGGATAATACTACTTTATTGTCACGAAATTTCGAAGTTTTATGACACACCAGTAAAAAGTTACAGAATTTCAATGTTGCAAAGTTTTATAGTTATATTTCGCACAGTATAAACGTTAGTGAATTTTGAAGTTGCATCAGTGTCTCATTTTTTCCTCAAGGTTAGCACTGTTATACCGATATTTCAAATGACAATAGTACATTATTTTCAAAAAATTTCAAGGTATTATGACGTACCAATAAAAAGTTACAGCAATTCAATGTTGCAAACTTTGATAGTTATATTACGCACAGTATAAAAGTTAGTGAATTTTGAAGTTGCATCAGTGTTTCAGTTTTTAATCAAGGTTAGGACTGTTATACCGCTATTTCAAGTGACAATAGTACATTACGGTCACAAAATTTCAAGGTCTTATGACGCTCCAGTAAAAAGTTACAGCATTTCAATTATGCAAACTTTGATAGTTATATTACGCGCAGTATAAAAGTTAGTGAATTTTGAAGTTGGATCAGTATTTCATTTTTTCCTCAAGGTTAGTACTGTTATACCGATATTTCAAATGACAATAAAACATTATTTTCACAAAATTTCAAGGTCTTATGACGTACCAATAAAAAGTTACAGCAGTTCAATGTTGCAAATTTTGATAGTTATATTACGCACAGTATAAAAGTTATTGAATTTTGAAGTTGCATCAGTGTTTCATTTTTTAATCAAGGGTAGGACTGTTATACCGCTATTTCAAATGACAATAGTACATTATTGTCTCAAAATTTCACGGTCTTATGAGGCTGCAGTAAAAAGTTACAGGATTTCAATATAGCAAACTTTGATAGTTATATTACGCACAGTATAAAAGTTACTGAATTTTGAAGTTGCATCAGTCTTTAATTTTTTACTCAAGGTTAGCAGTGTTATACTGATATTTCAAATGACAATAGTACATTATTGTCAGAAAATTTTAAGGTCTTATGACGCTCCAGTAAAAAGTTACAGCATTTCAATGTTGCAAACTTTTATAGTTATATTACTCACAGTATAAAAGTTAGTGAATTTTGTAGTTGCATCGGTGTTTGATTTTTACTCAAGGGTAGCACTCTTTTACCGATGTTTCAAACTGACAATAGAATTTTATTGTCACAAAATTTCGAGGTTTTAAGACGCATTAGTAATAAGTTACAGCATTTCAATGTTGGAAAGTTTGATAGTTATATTACGCACAGTATAAAAGTTAGTGAATTTTGAAGTTGCATCAGTGTTTCATTTTTTACTCAAAGGTAGCACTGTTATACCGATATCTCAAATTGACATTAGTACATTATTGTCACAAAATTTCAAGGTCTTATGACGCTCCAGTAAAAAGTTACAGCATTTCAATGTTGCAAACTTTGATTGTTATATTACGCACAGTAGAAAAGTTAGTGAATTTGAAGTTGCATCAGTGTTTCACTGTTTACTCAAAGTAGCACTGTTATACCGATATTTCAAATTGAAAATAGTACATTATTGTCACAAATTTTCAAGGTCTTATGATGCACTAATAAAAAGTTACAGCATTTCAATGTTGCAAATTTTGATAATTATATTAGGCACAGTATAACAGTTAGTGAATTTTGAAGTTGCATCAGTGTTTCATTTTTTGCTCAAAAGTAGCACTGTTATACCGATATCTCAAATTGACAATAGTACTTTATTGTCACAAAATTTCGATGTTTTATGACGCACCAGTAAAAAGTTACAGTATTTCAATGTTGCAAACTTTGATAGTTATATTTCGCACAGTATAAAAGTTAGTGAATTTTGAAGTTGGATCAGTGTTTCATTTTTTACTCAAAGGTAGCACTGTTACACCGATATTTCAAATTGGCAATAGAACATTACTGTCACAAAATTTCAAGTTCTTATGACACTCCAATAAAAAGGTACAGCATTGCAATGTTTCAAACTTTGATAGTTATATTACGCACAGTATAAACGTTAGTGAACTTTGAAGTTGCATCAGTGTTTCATTTTTTACTCAAGGTTAGCAGTGTTATACTGATATTTCAAATGACAATAATACATTATTTTTACAAAATTTCAAGGTCTTATGACGTACCAATAAAAAGTTACAGCAGTTCAATGTTGCAAACTTTGATAGTTATATTACGCACAGTATAAAAGTTAGTGAATTTTGAAGTTGCATCAGTGTTTCATTTTTTACTCAAGGTTAGCAGTGTTATACCGATATTTCAAATGGATAATACTACTTTATTGTCACGAAATTTCGAAGTTTTATGACACACCAGTAAAAAGTTACAGAATTTCAATGTTGCAAAGTTTTATAGTTATATTTCGCACAGTATAAACGTTAGTGAATTTTGAAGTTGCATCAGTGTCTCATTTTTTCCTCAAGGTTAGCACTGTTATACCGATATTTCAAATGACAATAGTACATTATTTTCAAAAAATTTCAAGGTATTATGACGTACCAATAAAAAGTTACAGCAATTCAATGTTGCAAACTTTGATAGTTATATTACGCACAGTATAAAAGTTAGTGAATTTTGAAGTTGCATCAGTGTTTCAGTTTTTAATCAAGGTTAGGACTGTTATACCGCTATTTCAAGTGACAATAGTACATTACGGTCACAAAATTTCAAGGTCTTATGACGCTCCAGTAAAAAGTTACAGCATTTCAATTATGCAAACTTTGATAGTTATATTACGCGCAGTATAAAAGTTAGTGAATTTTGAAGTTGGATCAGTATTTCATTTTTTCCTCAAGGTTAGCACTGTTATACCGATATTTCAAATGACAATAAAACATTATTTTCACAAAATTTCAAGGTCTTATGACGTACCAATAAAAAGTTACAGCAGTTCAATGTTGCAAATTTTGATAGTTATATTACGCACAGTATAAAAGTTATTGAATTTTGAAGTTGCATCAGTGTTTCATTTTTTAATCAAGGGTAGGACTGTTCTACCGCTATTTCAAATGACAATAGTACATTATTGTCACAAAATTTCATGGTCTTATGACGCTCCAGTAAAAAGTTACAGCAGTTCAATGTAGCAAACTTTGATAGTTATATTACGCACAGTATAAAAGTTACTGAATTTTGAAGTTGCATCAGTGTTTCATTTTTTACTCAAGGTTAGCAGTGTTATACTGATATTTCAAATGACAATAGTACATTATTGTCAGAAAATTTTAAGGTCTTATGACGCTCCAGTAAAAAGTTACAGCATTTCAATGTTGCAAACTTTTATAGTTATATTACTCACAGTATAAAAGTTAGTGAATTTTGTAGTTGCATCGGTGTTTGATTTTTACTCAAGGGTAGCACTCTTTTACCGATGTTTCAAACTGACAATAGAATTTTATTGTCACAAAATTTCGAGGTTTTAAGACGCATTAGTAATAAGTTACAGCATTTCAATGTTGGAAACTTTGATAGTTATATTACGCACAGTATAAAAGTTAGTGAATTTTGAAGTTGCATCAGTGTTTCATTTTTTACTCAAGGGTAGCACAGTTATACCGATATCTCAAATTGACATTAGTACATTATTGTCACAAAATTTCAAGGTCTTATGACGCTCCAGTAAAAAGTTACAGCATTTCAATGTTGCAAACTTTGATTGTTATATTACGCACAGTAGAAAAGTTAGTGAATTTGAAGTTGCATCAGTGTTTCACTGTTTACTCAAAGTAGCACTGTTATACCGATATTTCAAATTGAAAATAGTACATTATTGTCACAAATTTTCAAGGTCTTATGATGCACTAGTAAAAAGTTACAGCATTTCAATGTTGCAAATTTTGATAATTATATTAGGCACAGTATAACAGTTAGTGAATTTTGAAGTTGCATCAGTGTTTCATTTTTTGCTCAAAAGTAGCACTGTTATACCGATATCTCAAATTGACAATAGTACTTTATTGTCACAAAATTTCGATGTTTTATGACGCACCAGTAAAAAGTTACAGTATTTCAATGTTGCAAACTTTGATAGTTATATTTCGCACAGTATAAAAGTTAGTGAATTTTGAAGTTGGATCAGTGTTTCATTTTTTACTCAAAGGTAGCACTGTTACACCGATATTTCAAATTGGCAATAGAACATTACTGTCACAAAATTTCAAGTTCTTATGACACTCCAATAAAAAGGTACAGCATTGCAATGTTTCAAACTTTGATAGTTATATTACGCACAGTATAAACGTTAGTGAACTTTGAAGTTGCATCAGTGTTTCAATTTTTACTCAAGGTTAGCAGTGTTATACTGATATTTCAAATGACAATAATACATTATTTTTACAAAATTTCAAGGTCTTATGACGTACCAATAAAAAGTTACAGCAGTTCAATGTTGCAAACTTTGATAGTTATATTACGCACAGTATAAAAGTTAGTGAATTTTGAAGTTGCATCAGTGTTTCATTTTTTACTCAAGGTTAGCAGTGTTATACCGATATTTCAAATGGATAATACTACTTTATTGTCACAAAATTTCGAGGTTTTATGACGCACCAGTATTTATTACGCACAGTATAAAAGTTAGTGAATTTTGAAGTTGGATCAGTGTTTCATTTTTTCCTCAAGGTTAGGACTGTTATACCGCTATTTCAAATGACAATAGTAAATTATTGTCACAAAATTTCAAGGTGTTATGACGCTCCAGTAAAAAGTGACAGCATTTCAATGTTGTGAATTTTGATAATTATATTACGCTCAGTATAAAAGTTAGTGAACTTTGAAGTTGCGTTAGTGTTTCATTTTTTATTCAAAGGTAGCACTGTTATACCGATTTTTAATATTGACAATAGTACAATATTGTCACAAAATTTCAAGGTCTTAGGACGCTCCAGTAAAAAGTTACAGCATTTCAATGTTGCAAACTTTGATAGTTATATTACGCACAGTATAAAAGTTAGTGAATTTTGAAGTTGCGTTAGTGTTTCATTTTTTATTCAAAGGTAGCACTGTTATACCGATTTTTAATATTGACAATAGTACAATATTGTCACAAAATTTCAAGGTCTTATGACGCTCCAGTAAAAAGTTACAGCATTTCAATGTTGCAAACTTTGATAGTTATATTACGCACAGTATAAAAGTTAGTGAATTTTGAAGTTGCATCAGTGTTTCATTTTTTCCTCAAGATTATGACTGTTATACCGCTATTTCAAATGACAATAGTACATTACGGTCACAAAATTTCAAGGTCTTATGACGCTCCAGTAAAAAGTTACAGCATTTCAATTATGCAAACTTTGATAGTTATATTACGCGCAGTATAAAAGTTAGTGAATTTTGAAGTTGGATCAGTATTTCATTTTTTCCTCAAGGTTAGCACTGTTATACCGATATTTCAAATGACAATAGTACATTATTTTAACAAAATTTCAAGGTCTTATGACGTACCAATAAAAAGTTACATCAGTTGAATGTTGCAAACTTTGATAGTTATATTACGCACAGTATAAAAGTTAGTGAATTTTGAAGATGCATCAGTGTTTCATTTTTTACTCAAGGTTAGCAGTGTTATACCGATATTTCAAATGGATAATAGTACTTTATTGTCACAAAATTTCGAGGTTTTCTGACGCACCAGTAAAAAGTTACAGCATTTCAATGTTGCAAACTTTGATAGTTATATTACGCACAGTATAAAAGTTAGTGAATTTTGAAGTTGCATCAGTGTTTCAGTTTTTAATCAAGGTTAGGACTGTTATACCGCTATTTCAAGTGACAATAGTACATTACGGTCACAAAATTTCAAGGTCTTATGACGCTCCAGTAAAAAGTTACAGCATTTCAATTATGCAAACTTTGATAGTTATATTACGCGCAGTATAAAAGTTAGTGAATTTTGAAGTTGGATCAGTATTTCATTTTTTCCTCAAGGTTAGCACTGTTATACCGATATTTCAAATGACAATAGTACATTATTTTCACAAAATTTCAAGGTCTTATGACGTACCAATAAAAAGTTACAGCAGTTCAATGTTGCAAATTTTGATAGTTATATTACGCACAGTATAAAGTTATTGAATTTTGAAGTTGCATCAGTGTTTCATTTTTTAATCAAGGGTAGGACTCTTATACCGCTATTTCAAATGACAATAGTACATTATTGTCAAAAAATTTCATGGTCTTATGACGCTCCAGTAAAAAGTTACAGCAGTTCAATGTAGCAAACTTTGATAGTTATATTACGCACAGTATAAAAGTTACTGAATTTTGAAGTTGCATCAGTGTTTCATTTTTTACTCAAGGTTAGCAGTGTTATACTGATATTTCAAATGACAATAGTACATTATTGTCAGAAAATTTCAAGGTCTTATGACGCTCCAGTAAAAAGTTACAGCATTTCAATGTTGCAAACTTTTATAGTTATATTACTCACAGTATAAAAGTTAGTGAATTTTGTAGTTGCATCGGTGTTTGATTTTTACTCAAGGGTAGCACTGTTATACCGATATCTCAAATTGACATTAGTACATTATTGTCACAAATTTTCAAGGTCTTATGATGCACTAGTAAAAAGTTACAGCATTTCAATGTTGCAAATTTTGATAATTATATTAGGCACAGTATAACAGTTAGTGAATTTTGAAGTTGCATCAGTGTTTCATTTTTTGCTCAAAAGTAGCACTGTTATACCGATGTCTCAAATTGACAATAGTACTTTATTGTCACAAAATTTCGATGTTTTATGACGCACCAGTAAAAAGTTACAGTATTTCAATGTTGCAAACTTTGATAGTTATATTTCGCACAGTATAAAAGTTAGTGAATTTTGAAGTTGGATCAGTGTTTCATTTTTTACTCAAAGGTAGCACTGTTACACCGATATTTCAAATTGGCAATAGAACATTACTGTCACAAAATTTCAAGTTCTTATGACACTCCAATAAAAAGGTACAGCATTGCAATGTTTCAAACTTTGATAGTTATATTACGCACAGTATAAACGTTAGTGAATTTTGAAGTTGCATCAGTGTTTCATTTTTTACTCAAGGTTAGCAGTGTTATACTGATATTTCAAATGACAATAATACATTATTTTTACAAAATTTCAAGGTCTTATGACGTACCAATAAAAAGTTACAGCAGTTCAATGTTGCAAACTTTGATAGTTATATTACGCACAGTATAAAAGTTAGTGAATTTTGAAGTTGCATCAGTGTTTCATTTTTTACTCAAGGTTAGCAGTGTTATACCGATATTTCAAATGGATAATACTACTTTATTGTCACAAAATTTCGAGGTTTTATGACGCACCAGTATTTATTACGCACAGTATAAAAGTTAGTGAATTTTGAAGTTGGATCAGTGTTTCATTTTTTCCTCAAGGTTAGCACTGTTATACCGATATTTCAAATGACAATAGTACATTATTTTCACAAAATTTCAAGGTCTTATGACGCACCAATAAAAAGTTACAGCAGTTCAATGTAGCAAACTTTGATAGTTATATTACGCACAGTATAAAAGTTAGTGAATTCTGAAGTTGCATCAGTGTTTCATTTTTTAATCAAGGTTAGGACTGTTATACCGCTATTTCAAATGACAATAGTAAATTATTGTCACAAAATTTCAAGGTGTTATGACGCTCCAGTAAAAAGTGACAGCATTTCAATGTTGTGAATTTTGATAATTATATTACGCTCAGTATAAAAGTTAGTGAACTTTGAAGTTGCGTTAGTGTTTCATTTTTTATTCAAAGGTAGCACTGTTATACCGATTTTTAATATTGGCAATAGTACAATATTGTCACAAAATTTCAAGGTCTTATGACGCTCCAGTAAAAAGTTACAGCATTTCAATGTTGCAAACTTTGATAGTTATATTACGCACAGTATAAAAGTTAGTGAATTTTGAAGTTGCATCAGTGTTTCATTTTTTCCTCAAGGTTAGCACTGTTATACCGATATTTCAAATGACAATAGTACATTATTCTCACAAAATTTCAAGGTCTTATGACGTACCAATAAAAAGTTACAGCAGTTCAATGTTGCAAATTTTGATAGTTATATTACGCACAGTATAAAAGTTATTGAATTTTGAAGTTGCATCAGTGTTTCATTTTTTACTCAAGGTTAGCAGTGTTATACAGATATTTCAAATGACAATAGTACATTACGATCACAAAATTTCAAGGTCTTATGACGCTCCAGTAAAAAGTTACAGCATTTCAATGTTGAAAACTTTGATAGTTATATTACGCACAGTATAAAAGTTAGTGAATTTTGAAGTTGCATCAGTGTTTCAGTTTTTAATCAAGGTTAGGACTGTTATACCGCTATTTCAAATGAAAATAGTACATTACGGTCACAAAATTTCAAGGTCTTATGACGCTCCAGTAAAAAGTTACAGCATTTCAATTATGCAAACTTTGATAGTTATATTACGCGCAGTATCAAAGTTAGTGAATTTTGAAGTTGGATCAGTATTTCATTTTTTCCTCAAGGTTAGCACTGTTATACCGATATTTCAAATGACAATAGTACATTATTTTCACATAATTTCAAGGTCTTATGACGTACCAATAAAAAGTTACAGCAGTTCAATGTTGCAAATTTTGATAGTTATATTACGCACAGTATAAAAGTTATTGAATTTTGAAGTTGCATCAGTGTTTCATTTTTTAATCAAGGGTAGGACTGTTATACCGCTATTTCAAATGACAATAGTACATTATTGTCACAAAATTTCATGGTCTTATGACGCTCCAGTAAAAAGTTACAGCAGTTCAATGTAGCAAACTTTGATAGTTATATTACGCACAGTATAAAAGTTAGTGAATTTTGAAGTTGCATCAGTGTTTCATTTTTTACTCAAGGTTAGCAGTGTTATACTGATATTTCAAATGACAATAGTACATTATTGTCAGAAAATTTCAAGGTCTTATGACGCTCCAGTAAAAAGTTACAGCATTTCAATGTTGCAAACTTTGATAATCATATTACGCACAGTATAAAAGTTAGTGAATTTTGAAAGTGCATCAGTGTTTAATTTATTCCTCAAGGTTAGCACTGTTATACCGATATTTCAAATGACAATAGTACATTATTCTCACAAAATTTCAAGCTCTTATGACGTACCAATAAAAAGTTACAGCAGTTCAATGTTGTGAATTTTGATAATTATATTACGCTCTGTATAAAAGTTAGTGAACTTTGAAGTTGCGTTAGTGTTTCATTTTTTATTCAAAGGTAGCACTGTTATACCGATTTTTAATATTGACAATAGTACAATATTATCACAAAATTTCAAGGTCTTATGACGCTCCAGTAAAAAGTTACAGCATTTCAATGTTGCAAACTTTGATAGTCATATTACGGACAGTATAAAAGTTAGTGAATTTTGAAAGTGCATCAGTGTTTCATTTATTCCTCAAGGTTAGCACTGTTATACCGATATTTCAAATGACAATAGTACATTATTTTCACAAAATTTCAAGGTCTTATGACGTACCAATAAAAAGTTACATCACTTGAATGTTGCAAACTTTGATAGTTATATTACGCACAGTATAAAAGTTAGTGAATTTTGAAGTTGCATAAGTGTTTCATTTTTTCCTCAAGGTTAGCACTGTTATACCGATATTTCAAATGACAATAGTACATTATTTTCAAAAAATTTCAAGGTATTATGACGTACCAATAAAAAGTTACAGCAATTCAATGTTGCAAACTTTGATAGTTATATTACGCACAGTATAAAAGTTAGTGAATTTTGAAGATGCATCAGTGTTTCATTTTTTTACACAAGGTTAGCAGTGTTATACCGATATTTCAAATGGATAATAGTACTTTATTGTCACAAAATTTCGAGGTTTTCTGACGCACCAGTAAAAAGTTACAGCATTTCAATGTTGCAAACTTTGATAGTTATATTACGCACAGTATAAAAGTTAGTGAATTTTGAAGTTGGATCAGTGTTTCATTTTTCCCTCAAGGTTAGCACTGTTATAGCGATATTTCAAATGCCAATAGTACATTATTTTCACAAAATTTCAAGGTGTTATGACGCTCCAGTAAAAAGTTACAGCATTTCAATGTTGCAAACTTTGATAGTTATATTACGCACAGTATAAAAGTTAGTGAATTTTGAAGTTGCGTTAGTGTTTCATTTTTTATTCAAAGGTAGCACTGTTATACCGATTTTTAATATTGACAATAGTACAATATTGTCACAAAATTTCAAGGTCTTATGACGCTCCAGTAAAAAGTTACAGCATTTCAATGTTGCAAACTTTGATAATTATATTACGCACAGTATAAAAGTTAGTGAATTTTGAAGTTGCATCAGTGTTTCATTTTTTCCTCAAGGTTAGCACTGTTATACCGATATTTCAAATGACAATAGTACATTATTGTCACAAGTTTTCAAGGTCTTATGATGCACTAGTAAAAAGTTACAGCATTTCAATGTTGCAAATTTTGATAGTTATATTAGGCACAGTATAACAGTTAGTGAATTTTGAAGTTGCATCAGTGTTTCATTTTTAACTCAAGGTTAGCAGTGTTATACAGATATTTCAAATGACAATAGTACATTACGATCACAAAATTTCAAGGTCTTATGACGCTCCAGTAAAAAGTTACAGCATTTCAATGTTGAAAACTTTGATAGTTATATTACGCACAGTATAAAAGTTAGTGAATTTTGCAGTTGCATCAGTGTTTCAGTTTTTAATCAAGGTTAGGACTGTTATACCGCTATTTCAAGTGACAATAGTACATTACGGTCACAAAATTTCAAGGTCTTATGACGCTCCAGTAAAAAGTTACAGCATTTCAATTATGCAAACTGATAGTTATATTACGCGCAGTATAAAAGTTAGTGAATTTTGAAGTTGGATCAGTATTTCATTTTTTCCTCAAGGTAAGCACTGTTATACCGATATTTCAAATGACAATAGTACATTATTTTCACAAAATTTCAAGGTCTTATGACGTACCAATAAAAAGTTACATCAGTTGAATGTTGCAAACTTTGATTGTTATATTACGCACAGTATAAAAGTTAGTGAATTTTGAAGATGCATCAGTGTTTCATTTTTTACTCAAGGTTAGCAGTGTTATACCGATATTTCAAATGGATAATAGTACTTTATTGTCACAAAATTTCGAGGTTTTCTGACGCACCAGTAAAAAGTTACAGCATTTCAATGTTGCAAACTTTGATAGTTATATTACGCACAGTATAAAAGTTAGTGAATTTTGAAGTTGCATCAGTGTTTCAGTTTTTAATCAAGGTTAGGACTGTTATACCACTATTTCAAGTGACAATAGTACATTACGGTCACAAAATTTCAAGGTATTATGACGCTCCAGTAAAAAGTTACAGCATTTCAATTATGCAAACTTTGATAGTTATATTACGCGCAGTATAAAAGTTAGTGAATTTTGAAGTTGGATCAGTATTTCATTTTTTCCTCAAGGTTAGCACTGTTATACCGATATTTCAAATGACAATAGTACATTATTTTCACAAAATTTCAAGGTCTTATGACGTACCAATAAAAAGTTACAGCAGTTCAATGTTGCAAATTTTGATAGTTATATTACGCACAGTATAAAGTTATTGAATTTTGAAGTTGCATCAGTGTTTCATTTTTTAATCAAGGTTAGGACTGTTATACCGCTATTTCAAATGACAATAGTAAATTATTGTCACAAAATTTCAAGGTGTTATGACGCTCCAGTAAAAAGTGACAGCATTTCAATGTTGTGAATTTTGATAATTATATTACGCTCAGTATAAAAGTTAGTGAATTTTGAAGTTGCGTTAGTGTTTCATTTTTTATTCAAAGGTAGCACTGTTATACCGATTTTTAATATTGACAATAGTACAATATTGTCACAAAATTTCAAGGTCTTATGACGCTCCAGTAAAAAGTTACAGCATTTCAATGTTGCAAACGTTGATAGTTATATTACGCACAGTATAATAGTTAGTGAATTTTGAAGTTGCATCAGTGTTTCATTTTTTCCTCAAGGTTAGCACTGTTATACCGATATTTCAAATGACAATAGTACATTATTCTCACAAAATTTCAAGGTCTTATGACGTACCAATAAAAAGTTACAGCAGTTCAATGTTGCAAATTTTGATAGTTATATTACGCACAGTATAAAAGTTATTGAATTTTGAAGTTGCATCAGTGTTTCATTTTTTACTCAAGGTTAGCAGTGTTATACAGATATTTCAAATGACAATAGTACATTACGATCACAAAATTTCAAGGTCTTATGACGCTCCAGTAAAAAGTTACAGCATTTCAATGTTGAAAACTTTGATAGTTATATTACGCACAGTATAAAAGTTAGTGAATTTTGAAGTTGCATCAGTGTTTCAGTTTTTAATCAAGGTTAGGACTGTTATACCGCTATTTCAAATGACAATAGTACATTACGGTCACAAAATTTCAAGGTCTTATGACGCTCCAGTAAAAAGTTACAGCATTTCAATTATGCAAACTTTGATAGTTATATTACGCGCAGTATCAAAGTTAGTGAATTTTGAAGTTGGATCAGTATTTCATTTTTTCCTCAAGGTTAGCACTGTTATACCGATATTTCAAATGACAATAGTACATTATTTTCACATAATTTCAAGGTCTTATGACGTACCAATAAAAAGTTACAGCAGTTCAATGTTGCAAATTTTGATAGTTATATTACGCACAGTATAAAAGTTATTGAATTTTGAAGTTGCATCAGTGTTTCATTTTTTAATCAAGGGTAGGACTGTTATACCGCTATTTCAAATGACAATAGTACATTATTGTCACAAAATTTCATGGTCTTATGACGCTCCAGTAAAAAGTTACAGCAGTTCAATGTAGCAAACTTTGATAGTTATATTACGCACAGTATAAAAGTTAGTGAATTTTGAAGTTGCATCAGTGTTTCATTTTTTACTCAAGGTTAGCAGTGTTATACTGATATTTCAAATGACAATAGTACATTATTGTCAGAAAATTTCAAGGTCTTATGACGCTCCAGTAAAAAGTTACAGCATTTCAATGTTGCAAACTTTGATAGTCATATTACGCACAGTATAAAAGTTAGTGAATTTTGAAAGTGCATCAGTGTTTCATTTATTCCTCAAGGTTAGCACTGTTATACCGATATTTCAAATGACAATAGTACATTATTCTCACAAAATTTCAAGCTCTTATGACGTACCAATAAAAAGTTACAGCAGTTCAATGTTGTGAATTTTGATAATTATATTACGCTCTGTATAAAAGTTAGTGAACTTTGAAGTTGCGTTAGTGTTTCATTTTTTATTCAAAGGTAGCACTGTTATACCGATTTTTAATATTGACAATAGTACAATATTATCACAAAATTTCAAGGTCTTATGACGCTCCAGTAAAAAGTTACAGCATTTCAATGTTGCAAACTTTGATAGTCATATTACGCACAGTATAAAAGTTAGTGAATTTTGAAAGTGCATCAGTGTTTCATTTATTCCTCAAGGTTAGCACTGTTATACCGATATTTCAAATGACAATAGTACATTATTTTCACAAAATTTCAAGGTCTTATGACGTACCAATAAAAAGTTACATCAGTTGAATGTTGCAAACTTTGATAGTTATATTACGCACAGTATAAAAGTTAGTGAATTTTGAAGTTGCATAAGTGTTTCATTTTTTCCTCAAGGTTAGCACTGTTATACCGATATTTCAAATGACAATAGTACATTATTTTCAAAAAATTTCAAGGTATTATGACGTACCAATAAAAAGTTACAGCAATTCAATGTTGCAAACTTTGATAGTTATATTACGCACAGTATAAAAGTTAGTGAATTTTGAAGATGCATCAGTGTTTCATTTTTTTACACAAGGTTAGCAGTGTTATACCGATATTTCAAATGGATAATAGTACTTTATTGTCACAAAATTTCGAGGTTTTCTGACGCACCAGTAAAAAGTTACAGCAGTTCAATGTTGCAAACTTTGATAGTTATATTACGCACAGTATAAAAGTTAGTGAATTTTGAAGTTGGATCAGTGTTTCATTTTTTCCTCAAGGTTAGCACTGTTATAGCGATATTTCAAATGCCAATAGTACATTATTTTCACAAAATTTCAAGGTCTTATGACGTACCAATAAAAAGTTACAGCAGTTCAATGTTGCAAATTTTGATAGTTATATTACGCACAGTATAAAAGTTATTGAATTTTGAAGTTGCATCAGTGTTTCATTTTTTAATCAAGGTTAGCACTGTTATACCGCTATTTCAAATGACAATAGTAAATTATTGTCACAAAATTTCAAGGTGTTATGACGCTCCAGTAAAAAGTGACAGCATTTCAATGTTGTGAATTTTGATAATTATATTACGCTCAGTATAAAAGTTATTGAATTTTGAAGTTGCATTAGTGTTTCATTTTTTACTCAAGGTTAGCAGTGTTATACAGATATTTCAAATGACAATAGTACATTACGATCACAAAATTTCAAGGTCTTATGACGCTCCAGTAAAAAGTTACAGCATTTCAATGTTGAAAACTTTGATAGTTATATTACGCACAGTATAAAAGTTAGTGAATTTTGAAGTTGCATCAGTGTTTCAGTTTTAATTCAAGGTTAGGACTGTTATACCGCTATTTGAAATGACAATAGTACATTACGGTCACAAAATTTCAAGGTCTTATGACGCTCCAGTAAAAAGTTACAGCATTTCAATTATGCAAACTTTGATAGTTATATTACGCGCAGTATAAAAGTTAGTGAATTTTGAAGTTGGATCAGTATTTCATTTTTTCCTCAAGGTTAGCACTGTTATACCGATATTTCAAATGACAATAGTACATTATTTTCACAAAATTTCAAGGTCTTATGACGTACCAATAAAAAGTTACAGCAGTTCAATGTTGCAAATTTTGATAGTTATATTACGCACAGTATAAAAGTTATTGAATTTTGAAGTTGCATCAGTGTTTCATTTTTTAATCAAGGGTAGGACTGTTATACCGCTATTTCAAATGACAATAGTACATTATTGTCACAAAATTTCATGGTCTTATGACGCTCCAGTAAAAAGTTACAGCATTTCAATGTAGCAAACTTTGATAGTTATATTACGCACAGTATAAAAGTTAGTGAATTTTGAAGTTGCATCAGTGTTTCATTTTTTACTCAAGGTTAGCAGTGTTATACTGATATTTCAAATGACAATAGTACATTATTGTCAGAAAATTTCAAGGTCTTATGACGCTCCAGTAAAAAGTTACAGCATTTTAATGTTGCAAACTTTGATAGTCATATTACGCACAGTATAAAAGTTAGTGAATTTTGAAAGTGCTTCAGTGTTTCATTTATTCCTCAAGGTTAGCACTGTTATACCGATATTTCAAATGACAATAGTACATTATTTTCACAAAATTTCAAGGTCTTATGACGTACCAATAAAAAGTTACATCAGTTGAATGTTGCAAACTTTGATAGTTATATTACGCACAGTATAAAAGTTAGTGAATTTTGAAGTTGCATAAGTGTTTCATTTTTTCCTCAAGGTTAGCACTGTTATACCGATATTTCAAATGACAATAGTACATTATTTTCAAAAAATTTCAAGGTATTATGACGTACCAATAAAAAGTTACAGCAATTCAATGTTGCAAACTTTCAGTTATATTACGCACAGTATAAAAGTTAGTGAATTTTGAAGATGCATCAGTGTTTCATTTTTTACTCAAGGTTAGCAGTGTTATACCGATATTTCAAATGGATAATAGTACTTTATTGTCACAAAATTTCGAGGTTTTCTGACGCACCAGTAAAAAGTTACAGCATTTCAATGTTGCAAACTTTGATAGTTATATTACGCACAGTATAAAAGTTAGTGAACTTTGAAGTTGCATCAGAGTTTCATTTTTTACTCAAAGGTAGCACTGTTATACCGATATTTCAAATTGACAATAGTACTTTATTGTCACGAAATTTCGAAGTTTTATGACCCACCAGTAAAAAGTTACAGAATTTCAATGTTGCAAAGTTTTATAGTTATATTTCGCACAGTATAAACGTTAGTGAATTTTGAAGTTGCATCAGTGTTTTATTTTTTCCTCAAGGTTAGAACTGTTATACCGATATTTCAAATGACAATAGTACATTATTTTCACAAAATTTCAAGGTCTTATGACGCTCCAGTAAAAAGTTACAGCATTTCAATGTTGCAAACTTTTATAGTTATATTACTCACAGTATAAAAGTTAGTGAATTTTGTAGTTGCATCGGTGTTTGATTTTTACTCAAGGGTAGCACTCTTTTACCGATGTTTCAAACTGACAATAGAATTTTATTGTCACAAAATTTCGAGGTTTTAAGACGCATTAGTAATAAGTTACAGCATTTCAATGTTGGAAACTTTGATAGTTATATTACGCACAGTATAAAAGTTAGTGAATTTTGAAGTTGCATCAGTGTTTCATTTTTTACCCAAGGGTAGCACTGTTATACCGATATCTCAAATTGACATAAGTACATTATTGTCACAAAATTTCAAGGTCTTATGACGCTCCAGTAAAAAGTTACAGCATTTCAATATTGCAAACTATGATAGTTATATTACGCACAGTAGAAAAGTTAGTGAATTTTGAAGTTGCATCAGTGTTTCACTGTTTACTCAAAGTAGTACTGTTATACCGATATTTCAAATTGAAAATAGTACATTATTGTCACAAATTTTCAAGGTCTTATGATGCACTAGTAAAAAGTTACAGTATTTCAATGTTGCAAACTTTGATAGTTATATTAGGCACAGTATAACAGTTAGTGAATTTTGAAGTTGCATCAGTGTTTCATTTTTTGCTCAAAAGTAGCACTGTTATACCGATATCTCAAATTGACAATAGTACTTTATTATCACAAAATTTCGATGTTTTATGACGCACCAGTAAAAAGTTACAGTATTTCAATGTTGCAAACTTTTATAGTTATATTTCGCACAGTATAAAAGTTAGTGAATTTTGAAGTTGGATCAGTGTTTCATTTTTTACTCAAAGGTAGCACTGTTACACCGATATTTCAAATTGGCAATAGAACATTACTGTCACAAAATTTCAAGTTCTTATGACACTCCAATAAAAAGGTACAGCATTGCAATGTTTCAAACTTTGATAGTTATATTACGCACAGTATAAACGTTAGTGAATTTTGAAGTTGCATCAGTGTTTCATTTTTTACTCAAGGCTAGCAGTGTTATACTGATATTTCAAATGACAATAATACATTATTTTTACAAAATTTCAAGGTCTTATGACGTACCAATAAAAAGTTACAGCAGTTCAATGTTGCAAACTTTGATAGTTATATTACGCACAGTATAAAAGTTAGTGAATTTTGAAGTTGCATCAGTGTTTCATTTTTTACTCAAGGTTAGCAGTGTTATACCGATATTTCAAATGGATAATACTACTTTAGTGTCACAATATTTCGAGGTTTTATGACGCACCAGTATTTATTACGCACAGTATAAAAGTTAGTGAATTTTGAAGTTGGATCAGTGTTTCATTTTTTCCTCAAGGTTAGCACTGTTATACCGATATTTCAAATGACAATAGTACATTATTTTCACAAAATTTCAAGGTCTTATGACGCACCAATAAAAAGTTACAGCAGTTCAATGTAGCAAACTTTGATAGTTATATTACGCACAGTATAAAAGTTAGTGAATTTTGAAGTTGCATCAGTGTTTCATTTTTTACTCAAGGTTAGGACTGTTATACCGCTATTTCAAATGACAATAGTAAATTATTGTCACAAAATTTCAAGGTGTTATGACGCTCCAGTAAAAAGTGACAGCATTTCAATGTTGTGAATTTTGATAATTATATTACGCTCAGTATAAAAGTTAGTGAACTTTGAAGTTGCGTTAGTGTTTCATTTTTTATTCAAAGGTAGCACTGTTATACCGATTTTTAATATTGACAATAGTACAATATTGTCACAAAATTTCAAGGTCTTATGACGCTCCAGTAAAAAGTTACAGCATTTCAATGTTGCAAACTTTGATAGTTATATTACGCACAGTATAAAAGTTAGTGAATTTTGAAGTTGCATCAGTGTTTCATTTTTTCCTCAAGGTTAGCACTGTTATACCGATATTTCAAATGACAATAGTACATTATTCTCACAAAATTTCAAGGTCTTATGACGTACCAATAAAAAGTTACAGCAGTTCAATGTTGCAAACTTTGATTGTTATATTACGCACAGTATAAAAGTTAGTGAATTTGAAGTTGCATCAGTGTTTCATTTTTTACTCAAAGGTAGCACTGTTATACCGATATTTCAAATTGACAATAGTACTTTATTGTCACGAAATTTCGAGGTTTTATGATGCTCCAGTAAAAAGTTACAGCATTTCAATATTGCAAGCTTTGATAGTTATATTACGCAGAGTATAAAAGTTAGTGAATTTTGAAGTTGCATCAGTGTTTCATTTTTTACCCAAAGGTAGCACTGTTATACCGATATTTCAAATGACAATAGTACATTATTGTCAGAAAATTTCAAGGTGTTATGACGCTCCAGTAAAAAGTGACAGCATTTCAATGTTGTGAATTTTGATAATTATATTACGCTCAGTATAAAAGTTAGTGAACTTTGAAGTTGCGTTAGTGTTTCATTTTTTATTCAAAGGTAGCACTGTTATACCGATTTTTAATATTGACAATAGTACAATATTGTCACAAAATTTCAAGGTCTTATGACGGTCCAGTATAAAGTTACAGCATTTCAATGTTGCTAACTTTGATAGTCATATTACGCACAGTATAAAAGTTAGTGAATTTTGAAGTTGCATCAGTGTTTCATTTATTCCTCAAGGTTAGCACTGTTATACCGATATTTCAAATGACAATAGTACATTATTTTCACAAAATTTCAAGGTCTTATGACGTACCAGTAAAAAGTTACATCAGTTGAATGTTGCAAACTTTGATAGTTATATTAAGCTCAGTATAAAAGTTAGTGAATTTTGAAGTTGCATCAGTGTTTCATTTTTTCCTCAAGGTTAGCACTGTTATACCGATATTTCAAATGACAATAGTACATTATTTTCACAAAATTTCAAGGTATTATGACGGACCAATAAAAAGTTACAGCAGTTCAATGTTGCAAACTTTGATAGTTATATTACGCACAGTATAAAAGTTAGTGAATTTTGAAGTTGCATCAGTGTTTCATTTTTTACTCAAGGTTAGCAGTATTATACCGATATTTCAAATGGATAATACTACTTTATTGTCACAAAATTTCGAGGTTTTATGACGCACCAGTATTTATTACGCACAGTATAAAAGTTAGTGAATTTTGAAGTTGGATCAGTGTTTCATTTTTTCCTCAAGGTTAGCACTGTTATACCGATATTTCAAATGACAATAGTACATTATTTTCACAAAATTTCAAGGTCTTATGACGCACCAATAAAAAGTTACAGCAGTTCAATGTAGCAAACTTTGATAGTTATATTACGCACAGTATAAAAGTTAGTGAATTTTGAAGTTGGATCAGTGTTTCATTTTTTCCTCAAGGTTAGCACTGTTATACCGATATTTCAAATGACAATAGTACATTATTTTCACAAAATTTCAAGGTCTTATGACGCACCAATAAAAAGTTACAGCAGTTCAATGTTGCAAACTTTGATAGTTATATTACGCACAGTATAAAAGTTAGTGAATTTTGAAGTTGCATCAGTGTTTCATTTTTTAATCAAGGTTAGCACTGTTATACCGATATTTCAAATGACAATAGTACATTTTCTCACAAAATTTCAAGGTCTTATGACGTACCAGTAAAAAGTTACAGCAGTTCAATGTTGCAAACTTTGATTGTTATATTACACACAGTATAAAAGTTAGTGAATTTGAAGTTGCATCAGTGTTTCATTTTTTACTCAAAGGTAGCACTGTTATACCGATATTTCAAATTGACAATAGTACTTTATTGTCACGAAATTTCGAGGTTTTATGATGCTCCAGTAAAAAGTTACAGCATTTCAATATTGCAAGCTTTGATAGTTATATTACGCAGAGTATAAAAGTTAGTGAATTTTGAAGTTGCATCAGTGTTTCATTTTTTACTCAAGGTTAGCAGTGTTATACTGATATTTCAAATGACAATAATACATTATTTTCACAAAATTTGAAGGTCTTATGACGTACCAATAAAAAGTTACAGCAGTTCAATGGTGCAAACTTTGATAGTTATATTACGCACAGTATAAAAGTTAGTGAATTTTGAAGTTGGATCAGTGTTTCATTTTTTCCTCAAGGTTAGCACTGTTATACCGATATTTCAAATGACAATAGTACATTATTTTCACAAAATTTCAAGGTCTTATGATGCACCAATAAAAAGTTACAGCAGTGCAATGTAGCAAACTTTGATAGTTATATTACGCACAGTATAAAAGTTAGTGAATTTTGAAGTTGCATCAGTGTTTCATTTTTTAATCAAGGTTAGGACTGTTATACCGCTATTTCAAATGACAATAGTAAATTATTGTCACAAAATTTCAAGGTGTTATGACGCTCCAGTAAAAAGTGACAGCATTTCAATGTTGTGAATTTTGATAATTATATTACGCTCAGTATAAAAGTTAGTGAACTTTGAAGTTGCGTTAGTGTTTCATTTTTTATTCAAAGGTAGCACTGTTATACCGATTTTTAATATTGACAATAGTACAATATTGTCACAAAATTTCAAGGTCTTATGACGCTCCAGTAAAAAGTTACAGCATTTCAATGTTGCAAACTTTGATAGTTATATTACTCACAGTATAAAAGTTAGTGAATTTTGATGTTGGATCAGTATTTCATTTTTTCCTCAAGGTTAGCACTGTTATACCGATATTTCAAATGACAATAGTACATTATTTTCACAAAATTTCAAGGTTTTATGACGTACCAATAAAAAGTTACAGCATTTCAATGTTGCAAATTTTGATAGTTATATTACGCACAGTATAAAAGTTATTGAATTTTGAAGTTGCATCAGTGTTTCATTTTTTAATCAAGGGTAGGACTGTTATACCGCTATTTCAAATGACAATAGTACATTATTGTCACAAAATTTCAAGGTCTTATGACGCTCCAGTAAAAAGTGACAGCAGTTCAATGTTGCAAATTTTGATAGTTATATTACGCACAGTATAAAAGTTATTGAATTTTGAAGTTGCATTAGTGTTTCATTTTTTACTCAAGGTTAGCAGTGTTATACAGATATTTCAAATGACAATAGTACATTACGATCACAAAATTTCAAGGTCTTATGACGCTCCAGTAAAAAGTTACAGCATTTCAATGTTGAAAACTTTGATAGTTATATTACGCACAGTATAAAAGTTAGTGAATTTTGAAGTTGCATCAGTGTTTCAGTTTTTAATCAAGGTTAGGACTGTTATACCGCTATTTCAAATGACAATAGTACATTACGGTCACAAAATTTCAAGGTCTTATGACGCTCCAGTAAAAAGTTACAGCATTTCAATTATGCAAACTTTGATAGTTATATTACGCGCAGTATAAAAGTTAGTGAATTTTGAAGTTGGATCAGTATTTCATTTTTTCCTCAAGGTTAGCACTGTTATACCGATATTTCAAATGACAATAGTACATTATTTTCACAAAATTTCAAGGTCTTATGACGTACCAATAAAAAGTTACAGCAGTTCAATGTTGCAAATTTTGATAGTTATATTACGCACAGTATAAAAGTTATTGAATTTTGAAGTTGCATCAGTGTTTCATTTTTTAATCAAGGGTAGGACTGTTATACCGCTATTTCAAATGACAATAGTACATTATTGTCACAAAATTTCATGGTCTTATGACGCTCCAGTAAAAAGTTACAGCAGTTCAATGTAGCAAACTTTGATAGTTATATTACGCACAGTATAAAAGTTAGTGAATTTTGAAGTTGCATCAGTGTTTCATTTTTTACTCAAGGTTAGCAGTGTTATACTGATATTTCAAATGACAATAGTACATTATTGTCAGAAAATTTCAAGGTCTTATGACGCTCCAGTAAAAAGTTACAGCATTTTAATGTTGCAAACTTTGATAGTCATATTACGCACAGTATAAAAGTTAGTGAATTTTGAAAGTGCTTCAGTGTTTCATTTATTCCTCAAGGTTAGCACTGTTATACCGATATTTCAAATGACAATAGTACATTATTTTCACAAAATTTCAAGGTCTTATGACGTACCAATAAAAAGTTACATCAGTAGAATGTTGCAAACTTTGATAGTTATATTACGCACAGTATAAAAGTTAGTGAATTTTGAAGTTGCATAAGTGTTTCATTTTTTCCTCAAGGTTAGCACTGTTATACCGATATTTCAAATGACAATAGTACATTCTTTTCAAAAAATTTCAAGGTATTATGACGTACCAATAAAAAGTTACAGCAATTCAATGTTGCAAACTTTGATAGTTATATTACGCACAGTATAAAAGTTAGTGAATTTTGAAGATGCATCACTGTTTCATTTTTTACTCAAGGTTAGCAGTGTTATACTGATATTTCAAATGACAATAATACATTATTTTCACAAAATTTCAAGGTCTTATGACGTACCAATAAAAAGTTACAGCAGTTCAATGTTGCAAACTTTGATAGTTATATTACGCACAGTATAAAAGTTAGTGAATTTTGAAGTTGCATCAGTGTTTCATTTTTTACTCAAGGTTAGCAGTATTATACCGATATTTCAAATGGATAATACTACTTTATTGTCACAAAATTTCGAGGTTTTATGACGCACCAGTATTTATTACGCACAGTATAAAAGTTAGTGAATTTTGAAGTTGGATCAGTGTTTCATTTTTTCCTCAAGGTTAGCACTGTTATACCGATATTTCAAATGACAATAGTACATTATTTTCACAAAATTTCAAGGTCTTATGACGCACCAATAAAAAGTTACAGCAGTTCAATGTAGCAAACTTTGATAGTTATATTACGCACAGTATAAAAGTTAGTGAATTTTGAAGTTGGATCAGTGTTTCATTTTTCCTCAAGGTTAGCACTGTTATACCGATATTTCAAATGACAATAGTACATTATTTTCACAAAATTTCAAGGTCTTATGACGCACCAATAAAAAGTTACAGCAGTTCAATGTTGCAAACTTTGATAGTTATATTACGCACAGTATAAAAGTTAGTGAATTTTGAAGTTGCATCAGTGTTTCATTTTTTAATCAAGGTTAGCACTGTTATACCGATATTTCAAATGACAATAGTACATTTTCTCACAAAATTTCAAGGTCTTATGACGTACCAGTAAAAAGTTACAGCAGTTCAATGTTGCAAACTTTGATTGTTATATTACACACAGTATAAAAGTTAGTGAATTTGAAGTTGCATCAGTGTTTCATTTTTTACTCAAAGGTAGCACTGTTATACCGATGTTTCAAATTGACAATAGTACTTTATTGTCACGAAATTTCGAGGTTTTATGATGCTCCAGTAAAAAGTTACAGCATTTCAATATTGCAAGCTTTGATAGTTATATTACGCACAGTATAAAAGTTAGTGAATTTTGAAGTTGGATCAGTGTTTCATTTTTTCCTCAAGGTTAGCACTGTTATACCGATATTTCAAATGACAATAGTACATTATTTTCACAAAATTTCAAGGTCTTATGATGCACCAATAAAAAGTTACAGCAGTTCAATGTAGCAAACTTTGATAGTTATATTACGCACAGTATAAAAGTTAGTGAATTTTGAAGTTGCATCAGTGTTTCATTTTTTAATCAAGGTTAGGACTGTTATACCGCTATTTCAAATGACAATAGTAAATTATTGTCACAAAATTTCAAGGTGTTATGACGCTCCAGTAAAAAGTGACAGCATTTCAATGTTGTGAATTTTGATAATTATATTACGTTCAGTATAAAAGTTAGTGAACTTTGAAGTTGCGTTAGTGTTTCATTTTTTATTCAAAGGTAGCACTGTTATACCGATTTTTAATGTTGACAATAGTACAATATTGTCACAAAATTTCAAGGTCTTATGACGCTCCAGTAAAAAGTTACAGCATTTCAATGTTGCAAACTTTGATAGTTATATTACGCACAGTATAAAAGTTAGTGAATTTTGAAGTTGGATCAGTATTTCATTTTTTCCTCAAGGTTAGCACTGTTATACCTATATTTCAAATGACAATAGTACATTATTTTCACAAAATTTCAAGGTCTTATGACGTACCAACAAAAAGTTACAGCAGTTCAATGTTGCAAATTTTGATAGTTATATTACGCACAGTATAAAAGTTATTGAATTTTGAAGTTGCATCAGTGTTTCATTTTTTAATCAAGGGTAGGACTGTTATACCGCTATTTCAAATGACAATAGTACATTATTGTCACAAAATTTCAAGGTCTTATGACGCTCCAGTAAAAAGTGACAGCAGTTCAATGTTGCAAATTTTGATAGTTATATTACGCACAGTATAAAAGTTATTGAATTTTGAAGTTGCATTAGTGTTTCATTTTTTACTCAAGGTTAGCAGTGTTATACAGATATTTCAAATGACAATAGTACATTACGATCACAAAATTTCAAGGTCTTATGACGCTCCAGTAAAAAGTTACAGCATTTCAATGTTGAAAACTTTGATAGTTATATTACGCACAGTATAAAAGTTAGTGAATTTTGAAGTTGCATCAGTGTTTCAGTTTTTAATCAAGGTTAGGGCTGTTATACCGCTATTTCAAATGACAATAGTACATTACGGTCACAAAATTTCAAGGTCTTATGACGCTCCAGTAAAAAGTTACAGCATTTCAATTATGCAAACTTTGATAGTTATATTACGCGCAGTATAAAAGTTAGTGAATTTTGAAGTTGGATCAGTATTTCATTTTTTCCTCAAGGTTAGCACTGTTATACCGATATTTCAAATGACAATAGTACATTATTTTCACAAAATTTCAAGGTCTTATGACGTACCAATAAAAAGTTACAGCAGTTCAATGTTGCAAATTTTGATAGTTATATTACGCACAGTATAAAAGTTATTGAATTTTGAAGTTGCATCAGTGTTTCATTTTTTAATCAAGGGTAGGACTGTTATACCGCTATTTCAAATGACAATAGTACATTATTGTCACAAAATTTCATGGTCTTATGACGCTCCAGTAAAAAGTTACAGCAGTTCAATGTAGCAAACTTTGATAGTTATATTACGCACAGTATAAAAGTTAGTGAATTTTGAAGTTGCATCAGTGTTTCATTTTTTACTCAAGGTTAGCAGTGTTATACTGATATTTCAAATGACAATAGTGCATTATTGTCAGAAAATTTCAAGGTCTTATGACGCTCCACTAAAAAGTTACAGCATTTTAATGTTGCAAACTTTGATAGTCATATTACGCACAGTATAAAAGTTAGTGAATTTTGAAAGTGCTTCAGTGTTTCATTTATTCCTCAAGGTTAGCACTGTTATACCGATATTTCAAATGACAATAGTACATTATTTTCACAAAATTTCAAGGTCTTATGACGTACCAATAAAAAGTTACATCAGTAGAATGTTGCAAACTTTGATAGTTATATTACGCACAGTATAAAAGTTAGTGAATTTTGAAGTTGCATAAGTGTTTCATTTTTTCCTCAAGGTTAGCACTGTTATACCGATATTTCAAATGACAATAGTACATTATTTTCAAAAAATTTCAAGGTATTATGACGTACCAATAAAAAGTTACAGCAATTCAATGTTGCAAACTTTGATAGTTATATTACGCACAGTATAAAAGTTAGTGAATTTTGAAGATGCATCAGTGTTTCATTTTTTACTCAAGGTTAGCAGTGTTATACCGATATTTCAAATGGATAATAGTACTTTATTGTCACAAAATTTCGAGGTTTTCTGACGCACCAGTAAAAAGTTACAGCATTTCAATGTTGCAAACTTTGATAGTTATATTACGCACAGTATAAAAGTTAGTGAACTTTGAAGTTGCATCAGAGTTTCATTTTTTACTCAAAGGTAGCACTGTTATACCGATATTTCAAATTGACAATAGTACTTTATTGTCACGAAATTTCGAAGTTTTATGACCCACCAGTAAAAAGTTACAGAATTTCAATGTTGCAAAGTTTTATAGTTATATTTCGCACAGTATAAACGTTAGTGAATTTTGAAGTTGCATCAGTGTTTTATTTTTTCCTCAAGGTTAGAACTGTTATACCGATATTTCAAATGACAATAGTACATTATTTTCACAAAATTTCAAGGTCTTATGACGCTCCAGTAAAAAGTTACAGCATTTCAATGTTGCAAACTTTTATAGTTATATTACTCACAGTATAAAAGTTAGTGAATTTTGTAGTTGCATCGGTGTTTGATTTTTACTCAAGGGTAGCACTCTTTTACCGATGTTTCAAACTGACAATAGAATTTTATTGTCACAAAATTTCGAGGTTTTAAGACGCATTAGTAATAAGTTACAGCATTTCAATGTTGGAAACTTTGATAGTTATATTACGCACAGTATAAAAGTTAGTGAATTTTGAAGTTGCATCAGTGTTTCATTTTTTACTCAAAGTAGTACTGTTATACCGATATTTCAAATTGGCAATAGAACATTACTGTCACAAAATTTCAAGGTCTTATGACGCTCCAGTAAAAAGTTACAGCATTTCAATGTTGCAAACTTTGATAGTTATATTACGCACAGTAGAAAAGTTAGTGAATTTTGAAGTTGCATCAGTGTTTCACTGTTTACTCAAAGTAGTACTGTTATACCGATATTTCAAATTGAAAATAGTACATTATTGTCACAAATTTTCAAGGTCTTATGATGCACTAGTAAAAAGTTACAGCATTTCAATGTTGCAAATTTTGATAATTATATTAGGCACAGTATAACAGTTAGTGAATTTTGAAGTTGCATCAGTGTTTCATTTTTTGCTCAAAAGTAGCACTGTTATACCGATATCTCAAATTGACAATAGTACTTTATTGTCACAAAATTTCGATGTTTTATGACGCACCAGTAAAAAGTTACAGTATTTCAATGTTGCAAACTTTGATAGTTATATTTCGCACAGTATAAAAGTTAGTGAATTTTGAAGTTGGATCAGTGTTTCATTTTTTACTCAAAGGTAGCACTGTTACACCGATATTTCAAATTGGCAATAGAACATTACTGTCACAAAATTTCAAGTTCTTATGACACTCCAATAAAAAGGTACAGCATTGCAATGTTTCAAACTTTGATAGTTATATTACGCACAGTATAAACGTTAGTGAATTTTGAAGTTGCATCAGTGTTTCATTTTTTACTCAAGGTTAGCAGTGTTATACCGATATTTCAAATGGATAATACTACTTTAGTGTCACAATATTTCGAGGTTTTATGACGCACCTGTATTTATTACGCACAGTATAAAAGTTAGTGAATTTTGACGTTGGATCAGTGTTTCATTTTTTCCTCAAGGTTAGCACTGTTATACCGATATTTCAAATGACAATAGTACATTATTTTCACAAAATTTCAAGGTCTTATGACGCACCAATAAAAAGTTACAGCAGTTCAATGTAGCAAACTTTGATAGTTATATTACGCACAGTATAAAAGTTAGTGAATTTTGAAGTTGCATCAGTGTTTCATTTTTTACTCAAGGTTAGGACTGTTATACCGCTATTTCAAATGACAATAGTAAATTATTGTCACAAAATTTCAAGGTGTTATGACGCTCCAGTAAAAAGTGACAGCATTTCAATGTTGTGAATTTTGATAATTATATTACGCTCAGTATAAAAGTTAGTGAACTTTGAAGTTGCATTAGTGTTTCATTTTTTATTCAAAGGTAGCACTGTTATACCGATTTTTAATATTGACAATAGTACAATATTGTCACAAAATTTCAAGGTCTTATGACGCTCCAGGAAAAAGTTACAGCATTTCAATGTTGCAAACTTTGATAGTTATATTACGCACAGTATAAAAGTTAGTGAATTTTGAAGTTGCATCAGTTTTTCATTTTTTCCTCAAGTTAGCACTGTTATACCGATATTTCAAATGACAATAGTACATTATTCTCACAAAATTTCAAGGTCTTATGACGTACCAATAAAAAGTTACAGCAGTTCAATGTTGCAAACTTTGATTGTTATATTACGCACAGTATAAAAGTTAGTGAATTTGAAGTTGCATCAGTGTTTCATTTTTTACTCAAAGGTAGCACTGTTATACCGATATTTCAAATTGACAATAGTACTTTATTGTCACGAAATTTCGAGGTTTTATGATGCTCCAGTAAAAAGTTACAGCATTTCAATATTGCAAGCTTTGATAGTTATATTACGCAGAGTATAAAAGTTAGTGAATTTTGAAGTTGCATCAGTGTTTCATTTTTTACCCAAAGGTAGCACTGTTATACCGATATTTCAAATTGACAATAGTACATTATTTTCACAAAATTTCAAGGTCTTATGACGCACCAATAAAAAGTTACAGCAGTTCAATATAGCAAACTTTCATGGTTATATTACGCACAGTATAAAAGTTAGTGAAATTTGAAGTTGCATCAGTGTTTCATTTTTTACCCAAAGGTAGCACTGTTATACCGATATTTCAAATTGAAAATAGTACTTTATTGTCACGAAATTTCGAGGTTTTATGACGCACCAGTAAAAAGTTACAGCATTTCAATGTTGCAAACTTTGATAGTTATATTTCGCACAGTATAAAAGTTAGTGAATTTTGAAGTTGGATCAGTGTTTCATTTTTTACTCAAAGGTAGCACTGTTACACCGATATTTCAAATTGGCAATAGAACATTACTGTCACAAAATTTCAAGTTCTTATGACACTCCAATAAAAAGGTACAGCATTTCAATGTTCCAAACTTTGATAGTTATATTACGCACAGTATAAAAGTTAGTGAATTTTGAAGTTGCATCAGTGTTTCATTTTTTACTCAAGGTTAGCAGTGTTATACTGATATTTCAAATGACAATAGTACATTATTGTCAGAAAATTTCAAGGTCTTATGACGCTCCAGTATAAAGTTACAGCATTTCAATTTGCAAACTTTGATAGTCATATTACGCACAGTATAAAAGTTAGTGAATTTTGAAGTTGCATCAGTGTTTCATTTATTCCTCAAGGTTAGCACTGTTATACCGATATTTCAAATGACAATAGTACATTATTTTCACAAAATTTCAAGGTCTTATGACGTACCAGTAAAAAGTTACATCAGTTGAATGTTGCAAACTTTGATAGTTATATTACGCTCAGTATAAAAGTTAGTGAATTTTGAAGTTGCATCAGTGTTTCATTTTTTCCTCAAGGTTAGCACTGTTATACCGATATTTCAAATGACAATAGTACATTATTTTCACAAAATTTCAAGGTATTATGGCGTACCAATAAAAAGTTACAGCAGTTCAATGTTGCAAACTTTGATAGTTATATTACGCACAGTATAAAAGTTAGTGAATTTTGAAGATGCATCAGTGTTTCATTTTTTACTCAAGGTTAGCAGTGTTATACTGATATTTCAAATGACAATAATACATTATTTTCACAAAATTTCAAGGTCTTATGACGTACCAATAAAAAGTTACAGCAGTTCAATGTTGCAAACTTTGATAGTTATATTACGCACAGTATAAAAGTTAATGAATTTTGAAGTTGCATCAGTGTTTCATTTTTTACTCAAGGTTAGCAGTATTATACCGATTTTTGAAATGGATAATACTACTTTATTGTCACAAAATTTCGAGGTTTTATGACGCACCAGTATTTATTACGCACAGTATAATAGTTAGTGAATTTTGAAGTTGGATCAGTGTTTCATTTTTTCCTCAAGGTTAGCACTGTTATACCGATATTTCAAATGACAATAGTACATTATTTTCACAAAATTTCAAGGTCTTATGACGCACCAATAAAAAGTTACAGCAGTTCAATGTAGCAAACTTTGATAGTTATATTACGCACAGTATAAAAGTTAGTGAATTTTGAAGTTGGATCAGTGTTTCATTTTTTCCTCAAGGTTAGCACTGTTATACCGATATTTCAAATGACAATAGTACATTATTTTCACAAAATTTCAAGGTCTTATGACGCACCAATAAAAAGTTACAGCAGTTCAATGTTGCAAACTTTGATAGTTATATTACGCCAGTATAAAAGTTAGTGAATTTTGATGTTGCATCAGTGTTTCATTTTTTAATCAAGGTTAGCACTGTTATACCGATATTTCAAATGACAATAGTACATTATTCTCACAAAATTTCAAGGTCTTATGACGTACCAGTAAAAAGTTACAGCAGTTCAATGTTGCAAACTTTGATTGTTATATTACGCACAGTATAAAAGTTAGTGAATTTGAAGTTGCATCAGTGTTTCATTTTTTACTCAAAGGTAGCACTGTTATACCGATATTTCAAATTGACAATAGTACTTTATTGTCACGAAATTTCGAGGTTTTATGATGCTCCAGTAAAAAGTTACAGCATTTCAATATTGCAAGCTTTGATAGTTATATTACGCAGAGTATAAAAGTTAGTGAATTTTGAAGTTGCATCAGTGTTTCATTTTTTACTCAAGGTTAGCAGTGTTATACTGATATTTCAAATGACAATAATACATTATTTTCACAAAATTTGAAGGTCTTATGACGTACCAATAAAAAGTTACAGCAGTTCAATGTTGCAAACTTTGATAGTTATATTACGCACAGTATAAAAGTTAGTGAATTTTGAAGTTGGATCAGTGTTTCATTTTTTCCTCAAGGTTAGCACTGTTATACCGATATTTCAAATGACAATAGTACATTATTTTCACAAAATTTCAAGGTCTTATGATGCACCAATAAAAAGTTACAGCAGTTCAATGTTGCAAACTTTGATAGTTATATTACGCACAGTATAAAAGTTAGTGAATTTGAAGTTGCATCAGTGTTTCATTTTTTACTCAAAGGTAGCACTGTTATACCGATATTTCAAATTGACAATAGTACTTTATTGTCACGAAATTTCGAGGTTTTATGATGCTCCAGTAAAAAGTTACAGCATTTCAATATTGCAAGCTTTGATAGTTATATTACGCAGAGTATAAAAGTTAGTGAATTTTGAAGTTGCATCAGTGTTTCATTTTTTACCCAAAGGTAGCACTGTTATACCGATATTTCAAATTGACAATAGTACATTATTTTCACAAAATTTCAAGGTCTTATGACGCACCAATAAAAAGTTACAGCAGTTCAATATAGCAAACTTTCATGGTTATATTACGCACAGTATAAAAGTTAGTGAAATTTGAAGTTGCATCAGTGTTTCATTTTTTACCCAAAGGTAGCACTGTTATACCGATATTTCAAATTGAAAATAGTACTTTATTGTCACGAAATTTCGAGGTTTTATGACGCACCAGTAAAAAGTTACAGCATTTCAATGTTGCAAACTTTGATAGTTATATTTCGCACAGTATAAAAGTTAGTGAATTTGAAGTTGCATCAGTGTTTCATTTTTTACTCAAAGGTAGCACTGTTATACCGATATTTCAAATTGACAATAGTACTTTATTGTCACGAAATTTCGAGGTTTTATGATGCTCCAGTAAAAAGTTACAGCATTTCAATATTGCAAGCTTTGATAGTTATATTACGCAGAGTATAAAAGTTAGTGAATTTTGAAGTTGCATCAGTGTTTCATTTTTTACTCAAGGTTAGCAGTGTTATACTGATATTTCAAATGACAATAATACATTATTTTCACAAAATTTGAAGGTCTTATGACGTACCAATAAAAAGTTACAGCAGTTCAATGTTGCAAACTTTGATAGTTATATTACGCACAGTATAAAAGTTAGTGAATTTTGAAGTTGGATCAGTGTTTCATTTTTTCCTCAAGGTTAGCACTGTTATACCGATATTTCAAATGACAATAGTACATTATTTTCACAAAATTTCAAGGTCTTATGATGCACCAATAAAAAGTTACAGCAGTTCAATGTAGCAAACTTTGATAGTTATATTACGCACAGTATAAAAGTTAGTGAATTTTGAAGTTGCATCAGTGTTTCATTTTTTAATCAAGGTTAGGACTGTTATACCGCTATTTCAAATGACAATAGTAAATTATTGTCACAAAATTTCAAGGTCATATGACGCTCCAGTAAAAAGTGACAGCATTTCAATGTTGCAAACTTTGATAATTATATTACGCTCAGTATAAAAGTTAGTGAATTTTGAAGTTGCGTTAGTGTTTCATTTTTTATTCAAAGGTAGCACTGTTATACCGATTTTTAATATTGACAATAGTACAATATTGTCACAAAATTTCAAGGTCTTATGACGCTCCAGTAAAAAGTTACAGCATTTCAATGTTGCAAACTTTGATAGTTATATTACGCACAGTATAAAAGTTAGTGAATTTTGAAGTTGCATCAGTGTTTCATTTTTTCCTCAAGGTTAGCACTGTTATACCGATATTTCAAATGACAATAGTACATTATTCTCACAAAATATCAAGGTCTTATGACATACCAATAAAAAGTTACAGCAGTTCAATGTTGCAAACTTTGATTGTTATATTACGCACAGTATAAAAGTTAGTGAAATTTGAAGTTGCATCAGTGTTTCATTTTTCACCCAAAGGTAGCACTGTTATACCGATATTTCAAATTGAAAATAGGACTTTATTGTCACGAAATTTCGAGGTTTTATGACGCACCAGTAAAAAGTTACAGCATTTCAATATTGCAAACTTTGATAGTTGTATTACATACAGTATATAAGTTAGTGAATTTTGAAGTTGCATCAGTTTTTCATTTTTTACTCAAGTGTAGCAGTGTTATACCGATATTTCAAATTGACAATATTACTCTACTGTCACAAAATTTCGAAATTTTATGACCCACCAGTAAAAAGTTACAGAATTTCAATGTTGCAAAGTTTGATAGTTATATTATGCACAGTATAAAAGTTAGTGAATTTTGAAGTTGCATCAGTGTTTCATTTTTTGCTCAAGGGTAGCACTGTTATACCGCTATTTCAAATTGACAATTGTACATTATTGTCACAAGCTTTCAAGTTCTTATGACGCTCCAGTAAAAAGTTACAGCATTTCAATGTTGCAAGCTTTGATAGTTATATTACGCACAGTATAAAAGTTTGTGAATTTTGAAGTTGGATCAGTGTTTCATTTTTTCCTCAAGGTTAGCACTGTTATACCGATATTTTAAATGATAATAGTACATTATTTTCACAAAATTTCAAGGTCTTATGACGTACCAATAAAAAGTTTCAGCAGTTCAATGTTGCAAACTTTGATAGTTATATTACGCACAGTATAAAAGTTAGTGAATTTTGAAGTTGCATCAGTGTTTCATTTTTTACCCAAAGGTAGCACTGTTATACCCATATTTCAAATTGACAATAGTACATTATTTTCACAAAATTTCAAGGTCTTATGACGCACCAATAAAAAGTTACAGCAGTTCAATGTAGCAAACTTTGATAGTTATATTACGCACAGTATAAAAGTTTGTGAATTTTGAAGTTGCATCAGTGTTTCATTTTTTAATCAAGGTTAGGACTGTTATACCTCTATTTCAAATAACAATAGTACATTATTGTCACAAAATTTCAAGGTCTTATGACGCTCCAATAAAAAGTTACAGCATTTCAATGTTGCAAACTTTGATAATTATATTACGCTCAGTATAAAAGTTAGTGAATTTTGAAGTTGCGTCAGTGTTTCATTTTTTATTCAAAGGTAGCACTGTTATACCGATTTTTAATATTGACAATAGTACAATATTGTCACAAAATTTCGAGGTTATTTGACGCACCAGTAAAAAGTTAGAGCATTTCAATATTGCAAACTTTGATAGTTGTATTAGATACATTATATAAATTAGTCAATTTTGAAGTTGCAACAGTGTTTCATTCTTTACTCAAAGGTAGCACTGTTAAATCGAAATTTAAAATTGACATTAGTACATTATTGTCACAAAATTTCAAGGTCTTATGACGCTCCAGTAACAAGTTACAGCATAGATAGTTATATTACGCACAGTATAAAAGTTAGTGAATTTTGAAGTTGCATCAGTGTTTCATTTTTTCCTCAAGGTTAGCACTGTTATACCGATATATCAAATGACAATAGTACATTATTTTCACAAAATTTCAAGGTCTTATGACGTACCAATAAAAAGTTACAGCAGTTCAATGTTGCAAACTTTGATAGTTATATTACGCACAGTATAAAAGTTAGTGAATTTTGAAGTTGCATCAGTGTTTCATTTTTTACTCAAGGTTAGCAGTGTTATACCGATATTTCAAATGGATAATAGTACTTTATTGTGACAAAATTTCGAGATTTTATGACGCACCAATAAAAAGTTACAGCATTTCAATGTTGCAAACTTTGATAGTTATATTACGCGCAGTATAAAAGTTAGTGTATTTTGAAGTTGGATCAGTATTTCATTTTTTCCTCAAGGTTAGCACTGTTATACCGGTATTTCAAATGACAATAGTACATTATTTTCACAAAATTTCAAGGTCTTATGACGTACCAATAAAAAGTTTCAGCAGTTCAATGTTGCAAACTTTGATAGTTATATTACGCACAGTATAAAAGTTAGTGAATTTTGAAGTTGCATCAGTGTTTCATTTTTTACTCAAGGTTAGCAGTGTTATACCGATATTTCAAATGGATAATAGTACTTTATTGTCACAAAATTTCGAGGTTTTATGACGCACCAGTAAAAAGTTACAGCATTTCAATGTTGCAAACTTTGATAGTTGTATTACATACAGTATATAAATTAGTCAATTTTGAAGTTGCAACAGTGTTTCATTCTTTACTCAAAGGTAGCACTGTTAAATCGAAATTTCAAATTGACAATAGTGCATAATTATCACAAATTTTCAAGGTTTTATGACCCACAAGTAAAAAGTTACAGCATTTCAATGTTGCAAACTTTGATATTTATATAACGCACAGTAGAAAAGTTAGTGAATTTTGAAGTTGCATCAGTGTTTCACTGTTTACTCAAAGTAGCACTGTTATACCGATATTTCAAATTCAAAATAGTACATTATTGTCACAAATTTTCCAGGTCTTATGATGCACTAGTAAAAAGTTACAGCATTTCAATGTTGCAAATTTTTATAGTTTTATTACGCACATTATAAAAGTTAGTGAATTTTGAAGTTGCATCAGTGTTTCATTTTTTGCTCAAGGGTAGCACTGTTATACCGATATCTCAAATTGACAATAGTACTTTATTGTCACAAAAATTCGATGTTTTATGACGCACCAGTAAAAAGTTACAGCATTTCAATGTTGTGAATTTTGATAATTATATTACGCTCAGTATAAAAGTTAGTGAACTTTGAAGTTGCATTAGTGTTTCATTTTTTATTCAAAGGTAGCACTGTTATACCGATTTTTAATATTGACAATAGTACAATATTGTCACAAAATTTCAAGGTCTTATGACGCTCCAGGAAAAAGTTACAGCATTTCAATGTTGCAAACTTTGATAGTTATATTACGCACAGTATAAAAGTTAGTGAATTTTGAAGTTGCATCAGTGTTTCATTTTTTCCTCAAGTTAGCACTGTTATACCGATATTTCAAATGACAATAGTACATTATTCTCACAAAATTTCAAGGTCTTATGACGTACCAATAAAAAGTTACAGCAGTTCAATGTTGCAAACTTTGATTGTTATATTACGCACAGTATAAAAGTTAGTGAATTTGAAGTTGCATCAGTGTTTCATTTTTTAATCAAGGTTAGGACTGTTATACCTCTATTTCAAATGACAATAGTACATTATTGTCACAAAATTTCAAGGTCTTATGACGCACCAATAAAAAGTTACAGCAGTTCAATGTAGCAAACTTTGATAGTTATATTACGCACAGTATAAAAGTTAGTGAATTTTGAAGTTGCATCAGTGTTTCATTTTTTACTCAAGGTTAGGACTGTTATACCGCTATTTCAAATGACAATAGTAAATTATTGTCACAAAATTTCAAGGTGTTATGACGCTCCAGTAAAAAGTGACAGCATTTCAATGTTGTGAATTTTGATAATTATATTACGCTCAGTATAAAAGTTAGTGAACTTTGAAGTTGCATTAGTGTTTCATTTTTTATTCAAAGGTAGCACTGTTATACCGATTTTTAATATTGACAATAGTACAATATTGTCACAAAATTTCAAGGTCTTATGGCGCTCCAGGAAAAAGTTACAGCATTTCAATGTTGCAAACTTTGATAGTTATATTACGCACAGTATAAAAGTTAGTGAATTTTGAAGTTGCATCAGTGTTTCATTTTTTCCTCAAGTTAGCACTGTTATACCGATATTTCAAATGACAATAGTACATTATTCTCACAAAATTTCAAGGTCTTATGACGTACCAATAAAAAGTTACAGCAGTTCAATGTTGCAAACTTTGATTGTTATATTACGCACAGTATAAAAGTTAGTGAATTTGAAGTTGCATCAGTGTTTCATTTTTTACTCAAAGGTAGCACTGTTATACCGATATTTCAAATTGACAATAGTACTTTATTGTCACGAAATTTCGAGGTTTTATGATGCTCCAGTAAAAAGTTACAGCATTTCAATATTGCAAGCTTTGATAGTTATATTACGCAGAGTATAAAAGTTAGTGAATTTTGAAGTTGCATCAGTGTTTCATTTTTTACCCAAAGGTAGCACTGTTATACCGATATTTCAAATTGACAATAGTACATTATTTTCACAAAATTTCAAGGTCTTATGACGCACCAATAAAAAGTTACAGCAGTTCAATATAGCAAACTTTCATGGTTATATTACGCACAGTATAAAAGTTAGTGAAATTTGAAGTTGCATCAGTGTTTCATTTTTTACCCAAAGGTAGCACTGTTATACCGATATTTCAAATTGAAAATAATACTTTATTGTCACGAAATTTCGAGGTTTTATGACGCACCAGTAAAAAGTTACAGCATTTCAATGTTGCAAACTTTGATAGTTATATTTCGCACAGTATAAAAGTTAGTGAATTTTGAAGTTGGATCAGTGTTTCATTTTTTACTAAAAGGTAGCACTGTTACACCGATATTTCAAATTGGCAATAGAACATTACTGTCACAAAATTTCAAGTTCTTATGACACTCCAATAAAAAGGTACAGCATTTCAATGTTCCAAACTTTGATAGTTATATTACGCACAGTATAAAAGTTAGTGAATTTTGAAGTTGCATCAGTGTTTCATTTTTTACTCAAGGTTAGCAGTGTTATACTGATATTTTAAATGACAATAGTACATTATTGTCAGAAAATTTCAAGGTCTTATGACGCTCCAGTAAAAAGTTACAGCATTTCAATGTTGCAAACTTTGATAGTCATATTACGCACAGTATAAAAGTTAGTGAATTTTGAAGTTGCATCAGTGTTTCATTTATTCCTCAAGGTTAGCACTGTTATACCGATATTTCAAATGACAATACTACATTATTTTCACAAAATTTCAAGGTCTTATGACGTACCAGTAAAAAGTTACATCAGTTGAATGTTGCAAACTTTGATAGTTATATTACGCTCAGTATAAAAGTTAGTGAATTTTGAAGTTGCATCAGTGTTTCATTTTTTCCTCAAGGTTAGCACTGTTATACCGATATTTCAAATGACAATAGTACATTATTTTCACAAAATTTCAAGGTATTATGGCGTACCAATAAAAAGTTACAGCAGTTCAATGTTGCAAACTTTGATAGTTATATTACGCACAGTATAAAAGTTAGTGAATTTTGAAGATGCATCAGTGTTTCATTTTTTACTCAAGGTTAGCAGTGTTATACTGATATTTCAAATGACAATAATACATTATTTTCACAAAATTTCAAGGTCTTATGACGTACCAATAAAAAGTTACAGCAGTTCAATGTTGCAAACTTTGATAGTTATATTACGCACAGTATAAAAGTTAATGAATTTTGAAGTTGCATCAGTGTTTCATTTTTTACTCAAGGTTAGCAGTATTATACCGATTTTTGAAATGGATAATACTACTTTATTGTCACAAAATTTCGAGGTTTTATGACGCACCAGTATTTATTACGCACAGTATAATAGTTAGTGAATTTTGAAGTTGGATCAGTGTTTCATTTTTTCCTCAAGGTTAGCACTGTTATACCGATATTTCAAATGACAATAGTACATTATTTTCACAAAATTTCAAGGTCTTATGACGCACCAATAAAAAGTTACAGCAGTTCAATGTAGCAAACTTTGATAGTTATATTACGCACAGTATAAAAGTTAGTGAATTTTGAAGTTGGATCAGTGTTTCATTTTTTCCTCAAGGTTAGCACTGTTATACCGATATTTCAAATGACAATAGTACATTATTTTCACAAAATTTCAAGGTCTTATGACGCACCAATAAAAAGTTACAGCAGTTCAATGTTGCAAACTTTGATAGTTATATTACGCCAGTATAAAAGTTAGTGAATTTTGATGTTGCATCAGTGTTTCATTTTTTAATCAAGGTGAGCACTGTTATACCGATATTTCAAATGACAATAGTACATTATTCTCACAAAATTTCAAGGTCTTATGACGTACCAGTAAAAAGTTACAGCAGTTCAATGTTGCAAACTTTGATTGTTATATTACGCACAGTATAAAAGTTAGTGAATTTGAAGTTGCATCAGTGTTTCATTTTTTACTCAAAGGTAGCACTGTTATACCGATATTTCAAATTGACAATAGTACTTTATTGTCACGAAATTTCGAGGTTTTATGATGCTCCAGTAAAAAGTTACAGCATTTCAATATTGCAAGCTTTGATAGTTATATTACGCAGAGTATAAAAGTTAGTGAATTTTGAAGTTGCATCAGTGTTTCATTTTTTACCCAAAGGTAGCACTGTTATACCGATATTTCAAATTGACAATAGTACATTATTTTCACAAAATTTCAAGGTCTTATGACGCACCAATAAAAAGTTACAGCAGTTCAATATAGCAAACTTTCATGGTTATATTACGCACAGTATAAAAGTTAGTGAAATTTGAAGTTGCATCAGTGTTTCATTTTTTAATCAAGGTGAGCACTGTTATACCGATATTTCAAATGACAATAGTACATTATTCTCACAAAATTTCAAGGTCTTATGACGTACCAGTAAAAAGTTACAGCAGTTCAATGTAGCAAACTTTGATAGTTATATTACGCACAGTATAAAAGTTAGTGAATTTTGAAGTTGGATCAGTGTTTCATTTTTTCCTCAAGGTTAGCACTGTTATACCGATATTTCAAATGACAATAGTACATTATTTTCACAAAATTTCAAGGTCTTATGACGCACCAATAAAAAGTTACAGCAGTTCAATGTTGCAAACTTTGATAGTTATATTACGCCAGTATAAAAGTTAGTGAATTTTGATGTTGCATCAGTGTTTCATTTTTTAATCAAGGTGAGCACTGTTATACCGATATTTCAAATGACAATAATACAATATTTTCACAAAATTTCAAGGTCTTATGACGTACCAGTAAAAAGTTACAGCAGTTCAATGTTGCAAACTTTGATTGTTATATTACGCACAGTATAAAAGTTAGTGAATTTGAAGTTGCATCAGTGTTTCATTTTTTACTCAAAGGTAGCACTGTTATACCGATATTTCAAATTGACAATAGTACTTTATTGTCACGAAATTTCGAGGTTTTATGATGCTCCAGTAAAAAGTTACAGCATTTCAATATTGCAAGCTTTGATAGTTATATTACGCAGAGTATAAAAGTTAGTGAATTTTGAAGTTGCATCAGTGTTTCATTTTTTACCCAAAGGTAGCACTGTTATACCGATATTTCAAATTGACAATAGTACATTATTTTCACAAAATTTCAAGGTCTTATGACGCACCAATAAAAAGTTACAGCAGTTCAATATAGCAAACTTTCATGGTTATATTACGCACAGTATAAAAGTTAGTGAAATTTGAAGTTGCATCAGTGTTTCATTTTTTAATCAAGGTGAGCACTGTTATACCGATATTTCAAATGACAATAGTACATTATTCTCACAAAATTTCAAGGTCTTATGACGTACCAGTAAAAAGTTACAGCAGTTCAATGTAGCAAACTTTGATAGTTATATTACGCACAGTATAAAAGTTAGTGAATTTTGAAGTTGGATCAGTGTTTCATTTTTTCCTCAAGGTTAGCACTGTTATACCGATATTTCAAATGACAATAGTACATTATTTTCACAAAATTTCAAGGTCTTATGACGCACCAATAAAAAGTTACAGCAGTTCAATGTTGCAAACTTTGATAGTTATATTACGCCAGTATAAAAGTTAGTGAATTTTGATGTTGCATCAGTGTTTCATTTTTTAATCAAGGTGAGCACTGTTATACCGATATTTCAAATGACAATAGTACATTATTCTCACAAAATTTCAAGGTCTTATGACGTACCAGTAAAAAGTTATAGCAGTTCAATGTTGCAAACTTTGATTGTTATATTACGCACAGTATAAAAGTTAGTGAATTTGAAGTTGCATCAGTGTTTCATTTTTTACTCAAAGGTAGCACTGTTATACCGATATTTCAAATTGACAATAGTACTTTATTGTCACGAAATTTCGAGGTTTTATGATGCTCCAGTAAAAAGTTACAGCATTTCAATATTGCAAGCTTTGATAGTTATATTACGCAGAGTATAAAAGTTAGTGAATTTTGAAGTTGCATCAGTGTTTCATTTTTTACTCAAGGTTAGCAGTGTTATACTGATATTTCAAATGACAATAATACAATATTTTCACAAAATTTCAAGGTCTTATGACGTACCAGTAAAAAGTTACAGCAGTTCAATGTTGCAAACTTTGATTGTTATATTACGTACAGTATAAAAGTTAGTGAATTTTGATGTTGCATCAGTGTTTCATTTTTTACTCAAAGGTAGCACTGTTATACCGATATTTCAAATTGACAATAGTACTTTATTGTCACGAAATTTCGAGGTTTTATGATGCTCCAGTAAAAAGTTACAGCATTTCAATATTGCAAGCTTTGATAGTTATATTACGCAGAGTATAAAAGTTAGTGAATTTTGAAGTTGCATCAGTGTTTCATTTTTTACCCAAAGGTAGCACTGTTATACCGATATTTCAAATTGACAATAGTACATTATTTTCACAAAATTTCAAGGTCTTATGACGCACCAATAAAAAGTTACAGCAGTTCAATATAGCAAACTTTCATGGTTATATTACGCACAGTATAAAAGTTAGTGAAATTTGAAGTTGCATCAGTGTTTCATTTTTTAATCAAGGTGAGCACTGTTATACCGATATTTCAAATGACAATAGTACATTATTCTCACAAAATTTCAAGGTCTTATGACGTACCAGTAAAAAGTTACAGCAGTTCAATGTAGCAAACTTTGATAGTTATATTACGCACAGTATAAAAGTTAGTGAATTTTGAAGTTGGATCAGTGTTTCATTTTTTCCTCAAGGTTAGCACTGTTATACCGATATTTCAAATGACAATAGTACATTATTTTCACAAAATTTCAAGGTCTTATGACGCACCAATAAAAAGTTACAGCAGTTCAATGTTGCAAACTTTGATAGTTATATTACGCCAGTATAAAAGTTAGTGAATTTTGATGTTGCATCAGTGTTTCATTTTTTAATCAAGGTGAGCACTGTTATACCGATATTTCAAATGACAATAGTACATTATTCTCACAAAATTTCAAGGTCTTATGATGTACCAGTAAAAAGTTACAGCAGTTCAATGTTGCAAACTTTGATTGTTATATTACGCACAGTATAAAAGTTAGTGAATTTGAAGTTGCATCAGTGTTTCATTTTTTACTCAAAGGTAGCACTGTTATACCGATATTTCAAATTGACAATAGTACTTTATTGTCACGAAATTTCGAGGTTTTATGATGCTCCAGTAAAAAGTTACAGCATTTCAATATTGCAAGCTTTGATAGTTATATTACGCAGAGTATAAAAGTTAGTGAATTTTGAAGTTGCATCAGTGTTTCATTTTTTACTCAAGGTTAGCAGTGTTATACTGATATTTCAAATGACAATAATACAATATTTTCACAAAATTTCAAGGTCTTATGACGTACCAGTAAAAAGTTACAGCAGTTCAATGTTGCAAACTTTGATTGTTATATTACGCACAGTATAAAAGTTAGTGAATTTGAAGTTGCATCAGTGTTTCATTTTTTACTCAAAGGTAGCACTGTTATACCGATATTTCAAATTGACAATAGTACTTTATTGTCACGAAATTTCGAGGTTTTATGATGCTCCAGTAAAAAGTTACAGCATTTCAATATTGCAAGCTTTGATAGTTATATTACGCAGAGTATAAAAGTTAGTGAATTTTGAAGTTGCATCAGTGTTTCATTTTTTACCCAAAGGTAGCACTGTTATACCGATATTTCAAATTGACAATAGTACATTATTTTCACAAAATTTCAAGGTCTTATGACGCACCAATAAAAAGTTACAGCAGTTCAATATAGCAAACTTTCATGGTTATATTACGCACAGTATAAAAGTTAGTGAAATTTGAAGTTGCATCAGTGTTTCATTTTTTAATCAAGGTGAGCACTGTTATACCGATATTTCAAATGACAATAGTACATTATTCTCACAAAATTTCAAGGTCTTATGACGTACCAGTAAAAAGTTACAGCAGTTCAATGTAGCAAACTTTGATAGTTATATTACGCACAGTATAAAAGTTAGTGAATTTTGAAGTTGGATCAGTGTTTCATTTTTTCCTCAAGGTTAGCACTGTTATACCGATATTTCAAATGACAATAGTACATTATTTTCACAAAATTTCAAGGTCTTATGACGCACCAATAAAAAGTTACAGCAGTTCAATGTTGCAAACTTTGATAGTTATATTACGCCAGTATAAAAGTTAGTGAATTTTGATGTTGCATCAGTGTTTCATTTTTTAATCAAGGTGAGCACTGTTATACCGATATTTCAAATGACAATAGTACATTATTCTCACAAAATTTCAAGGTCTTATGACGTACCAGTAAAAAGTTACAGCAGTTCAATGTTGCAAACTTTGATTGTTATATTACGCACAGTATAAAAGTTAGTGAATTTGAAGTTGCATCAGTGTTTCATTTTTTACTCAAAGGTAGCACTGTTATACCGATATTTCAAATTGACAATAGTACTTTATTGTCACGAAATTTCGAGGTTTTATGATGCTCCAGTAAAAAGTTACAGCATTTCAATATTGCAAGCTTTGATAGTTATATTACGCAGAGTATAAAAGTTAGTGAATTTTGAAGTTGCATCAGTGTTTCATTTTTTACTCAAGGTTAGCAGTGTTATACTGATATTTCAAATGACAATAATACAATATTTTCACAAAATTTGAAGGTCTTATGACGTACCAATAAAAAGTTACAGCAGTTCAATGTTGCAAACTTTGATAGTTATATTACGCACAGTATAAAAGTTAGTGAATTTTGAAGTTGGATCAGTGTTTCATTTTTTCCTCAAGGTTAGCACTGTTATACCGATATTTCAAATGACAATAGTACATTATTTTCACAAAATTTCAAGGTCTTATGATGCACCAATAAAAAGTTACAGCAGTTCAATGTTGCAAACTTTGATAGTTATATTACGCCAGTATAAAAGTTAGTGAATTTTGATGTTGCATCAGTGTTTCATTTTTTAATCAAGGTGAGCACTGTTATACCGATATTTCAAATGACAATAGTACATTATTCTCACAAAATTTCAAGGTCTTATGACGTACCAGTAAAAAGTTACAGCAGTTCAATGTTGCAAACTTTGATTGTTATATTACGCACAGTATAAAAGTTAGTGAATTTGAAGTTGCATCAGTGTTTCATTTTTTACTCAAAGGTAGCACTGTTATACCGATATTTCAAATTGACAATAGTACTTTATTGTCACGAAATTTCGAGGTTTTATGATGCTCCAGTAAAAAGTTACAGCATTTCAATATTGCAAGCTTTGATAGTTATATTACGCAGAGTATAAAAGTTAGTGAATTTTGAAGTTGCATCAGTGTTTCATTTTTTACCCAAAGGTAGCACTGTTATACCGATATTTCAAATTGACAATAGTACATTATTTTCACAAAATTTCAAGGTCTTATGACGCACCAATAAAAAGTTACAGCAGTTCAATATAGCAAACTTTCATGGTTATATTACGCACAGTATAAAAGTTAGTGAAATTTGAAGTTGCATCAGTGTTTCATTTTTTACCCAAAGGTAGCACTGTTATACCGATATTTCAAATTGAAAATAGTACTTTATTGTCACGAAATTTCGAGGTTTTATGACGCACCAGTAAAAAGTTACAGCATTTCAATGTTGCAAACTTTGATAGTTATATTTCGCACAGTATAAAAGTTAGTGAATTTGAAGTTGCATCAGTGTTTCATTTTTTACTCAAAGGTAGCACTGTTATACCGATATTTCAAATTGACAATAGTACTTTATTGTCACGAAATTTCGAGGTTTTATGATGCTCCAGTAAAAAGTTACAGCATTTCAATATTGCAAGCTTTGATAGTTATATTACGCAGAGTATAAAAGTTAGTGAATTTTGATGTTGCATCAGTGTTTCATTTTTTAATCAAGGTGAGCACTGTTATACCGATATTTCAAATGACAATAGTACATTATTTTCACAAAATTTCAAGGTCTTATGACGTACCAGTAAAAAGTTACAGCAGTTCAATGTTGCAAACTTTGATTGTTATATTACGCACAGTATAAAAGTTAGTGAATTTGAAGTTGCATCAGTGTTTCATTTTTTACTCAAAGGTAGCACTGTTATACCGATATTTCAAATTGACAATAGTACTTTATTGTCACGAAATTTCGAGGTTTTATGATGCTCCAGTAAAAAGTTACAGCATTTCAATATTGCAAGCTTTGATAGTTATATTACGCAGAGTATAATAGTTAGTGAATTTTGAAGTTGGATCAGTGTTTCATTTTTTCCTCAAGGTTAGCACTGTTATACCGATATTTCAAATGACAATAGTACATTATTTTCACAAAATTTCAAGGTCTTATGACGCACCAATAAAAAGTTACAGCAGTTCAATGTAGCAAACTTTGATAGTTATATTACGCACAGTATAAAAGTTAGTGAATTTTGAAGTTGGATCAGTGTTTCATTTTTTCCTCAAGGTTAGCACTGTTATACCGATATTTCAAATGACAATAGTACATTATTTTCACAAAATTTCAAGGTCTTATGACGCACCAATAAAAAGTTACAGCAGTTCAATGTTGCAAACTTTGATAGTTATATTACGCCAGTATAAAAGTTAGTGAATTTTGATGTTGCATCAGTGTTTCATTTTTTAATCAAGGTGAGCACTGTTATACCGATATTTCAAATGACAATAGTACATTATTCTCACAAAATTTCAAGGTCTTATGACGTACCAGTAAAAAGTTACAGCAGTTCAATGTTGCAAACTTTGATTGTTATATTACGCACAGTATAAAAGTTAGTGAATTTGAAGTTGCATCAGTGTTTCATTTTTTACTCAAAGGTAGCACTGTTATACCGATATTTCAAATTGACAATAGTACTTTATTGTCACGAAATTTCGAGGTTTTATGATGCTCCAGTAAAAAGTTACAGCATTTCAATATTGCAAGCTTTGATAGTTATATTACGCAGAGTATAAAAGTTAGTGAATTTTGAAGTTGCATCAGTGTTTCATTTTTTACTCAAGGTTAGCAGTGTTATACTGATATTTCAAATGACAATAATACAATATTTTCACAAAATTTGAAGGTCTTATGACGTACCAATAAAAAGTTACAGCAGTTCAATGTTGCAAACTTTGATAGTTATATTACGCACAGTATAAAAGTTAGTGAATTTTGAAGTTGGATCAGTGTTTCATTTTTTCCTCAAGGTTAGCACTGTTATACCGATATTTCAAATGACAATAGTACATTATTTTCACAAAATTTCAAGGTCTTATGATGCACCAATAAAAAGTTACAGCAGTTCAATGTTGCAAACTTTGATAGTTATATTACGCCAGTATAAAAGTTAGTGAATTTTGATGTTGCATCAGTGTTTCATTTTTTAATCAAGGTGAGCACTGTTATACCGATATTTCAAATGACAATAGTACATTATTCTCACAAAATTTCAAGGTCTTATGACGTACCAGTAAAAAGTTACAGCAGTTCAATGTTGCAAACTTTGATTGTTATATTACGCACAGTATAAAAGTTAGTGAATTTGAAGTTGCATCAGTGTTTCATTTTTTACTCAAAGGTAGCACTGTTATACCGATATTTCAAATTGACAATAGTACTTTATTGTCACGAAATTTCGAGGTTTTATGATGCTCCAGTAAAAAGTTACAGCATTTCAATATTGCAAGCTTTGATAGTTATATTACGCAGAGTATAAAAGTTAGTGAATTTTGAAGTTGCATCAGTGTTTCATTTTTTACCCAAAGGTAGCACTGTTATACCGATATTTCAAATTGACAATAGTACATTATTTTCACAAAATTTCAAGGTCTTATGACGCACCAATAAAAAGTTACAGCAGTTCAATATAGCAAACTTTCATGGTTATATTACGCACAGTATAAAAGTTAGTGAAATTTGAAGTTGCATCAGTGTTTCATTTTTTACCCAAAGGTAGCACTGTTATACCGATATTTCAAATTGAAAATAGTACTTTATTGTCACGAAATTTCGAGGTTTTATGACGCACCAGTAAAAAGTTACAGCATTTCAATGTTGCAAACTTTGATAGTTATATTTCGCACAGTATAAAAGTTAGTGAATTTGAAGTTGCATCAGTGTTTCATTTTTTACTCAAAGGTTAGCACTGTTATACCGATATTTCAAATGACAATAGTACATTATTTTCACAAAATTTCAAGGTCTTATGATGCACCAATAAAAAGTTACAGCAGTTCAATGTTGCAAACTTTGATAGTTATATTACGCCAGTATAAAAGTTAGTGAATTTTGATGTTGCATCAGTGTTTCATTTTTTAATCAAGGTGAGCACTGTTATACCGATATTTCAAATGACAATAGTACATTATTCTCACAAAATTTCAAGGTCTTATGACGTACCAGTAAAAAGTTACAGCAGTTCAATGTTGCAAACTTTGATTGTTATATTACGCACAGTATAAAAGTTAGTGAATTTGAAGTTGCATCAGTGTTTCATTTTTTACTCAAAGGTAGCACTGTTATACCGATATTTCAAATTGACAATAGTACTTTATTGTCACGAAATTTCGAGGTTTTATGATGCTCCAGTAAAAAGTTACAGCATTTCAATATTGCAAGCTTTGATAGTTATATTACGCAGAGTATAAAAGTTAGTGAATTTTGAAGTTGCATCAGTGTTTCATTTTTTACCCAAAGGTAGCACTGTTATACCGATATTTCAAATTGACAATAGTACATTATTTTCACAAAATTTCAAGGTCTTATGACGCACCAATAAAAAGTTACAGCAGTTCAATATAGCAAACTTTCATGGTTATATTACGCACAGTATAAAAGTTAGTGAAATTTGAAGTTGCATCAGTGTTTCATTTTTTAATCAAGGTGAGCACTGTTATACCGATATTTCAAATGACAATAGTACATTATTCTCACAAAATTTCAAGGTCTTATGACGTCCCAGTAAAAAGTTACAGCAGTTCAATGTAGCAAACTTTGATAGTTATATTACGCACAGTATAAAAGTTAGTGAATTTTGAAGTTGGATCAGTGTTTCATTTTTTCCTCAAGGTTAGCACTGTTATACCGATATTTCAAATGACAATAGTACATTATTTTCACAAAATTTCAAGGTCTTATGACGCACCAATAAAAAGTTACAGCAGTTCAATGTTGCAAACTTTGATAGTTATATTACGCCAGTATAAAAGTTAGTGAATTTTGATGTTGCATCAGTGTTTCATTTTTTAATCAAGGTGAGCACTGTTATACCGATATTTCAAATGACAATAGTACATTATTCTCACAAAATTTCAAGGTCTTATGACGTACCAGTAAAAAGTTACAGCAGTTCAATGTTGCAAACTTTGATTGTTATATTACGCACAGTATAAAAGTTAGTGAATTTGAAGTTGCATCAGTGTTTCATTTTTTACTCAAAGGTAGCACTGTTATACCGATATTTCAAATTGACAATAGTACTTTATTGTCACGAAATTTCGAGGTTTTATGATGCTCCAGTAAAAAGTTACAGCATTTCAATATTGCAAGCTTTGATAGTTATATTACGCAGAGTATAAAAGTTAGTGAATTTTGAAGTTGGATCAGTGTTTCATTTTTTCCTCAAGGTTAGCACTGTTATACCGATATTTCAAATGACAATAGTACATTATTTTCACAAAATTTCAAGGTCTTATGATGCACCAATAAAAAGTTACAGCAGTTCAATGTTGCAAACTTTGATAGTTATATTACGCCAGTATAAAAGTTAGTGAATTTTGATGTTGCATCAGTGTTTCATTTTTTAATCAAGGTGAGCACTGTTATACCGATATTTCAAATGACAATAGTACATTATTCTCACAAAATTTCAAGGTCTTATGACGTACCAGTAAAAAGTTACAGCAGTTCAATGTTGCAAACTTTGATTGTTATATTACGCACAGTATAAAAGTTAGTGAATTTGAAGTTGCATCAGTGTTTCATTTTTTACTCAAAGGTAGCACTGTTATACCGATATTTCAAATTGACAATAGTACTTTATTGTCACGAAATTTCGAGGTTTTATGATGCTCCAGTAAAAAGTTACAGCATTTCAATATTGCAAGCTTTGATAGTTATATTACGCAGAGTATAAAAGTTAGTGAATTTTGAAGTTGCATCAGTGTTTCATTTTTTACCCAAAGGTAGCACTGTTATACCGATATTTCAAATTGACAATAGTACATTATTTTCACAAAATTTCAAGGTCTTATGACGCACCAATAAAAAGTTACAGCAGTTCAATATAGCAAACTTTCATGGTTATATTACGCACAGTATAAAAGTTAGTGAAATTTGAAGTTGCATCAGTGTTTCATTTTTTACCCAAAGGTAGCACTGTTATACCGATATTTCAAATTGAAAATAGTACTTTATTCTCACGAAATTTCGAGGTTTTATGACGCACCAGTAAAAAGTTACAGCATTTCAATGTTGCAAACTTTGATAGTTATATTTCGCACAGTATAAAAGTTAGTGAATTTGAAGTTGCATCAGTGTTTCATTTTTTACTCAAAGGTAGCACTGTTATACCGATATTTCAAATTGACAATAGTACTTTATTGTCACGAAATTTCGAGGTTTTATGATGCTCCAGTAAAAAGTTACAGCATTTCAATATTGCAAGCTTTGATAGTTATATTACGCAGAGTATAAAAGTTAGTGAATTTTGATGTTGCATCAGTGTTTCATTTTTTAATCAAGGTTAGCACTGTTATACCGATATTTCAAATGACAATAGTACATTATTTTCACAAAATTTCAAGGTCTTATGACGCACCAGTAAAAAGTTACAGCAGTTCAATGTTGCAAACTTTGATTGTTATATTACGCACAGTATAAAAGTTAGTGAATTTGAAGTTGCATCAGTGTTTCATTTTTTACTCAAAGGTAGCACTGTTATACCGATATTTCAAATTGACAATAGTACTTTATTGTCACGAAATTTCGAGGTTTTATGATGCTCCAGTAAAAAGTTACAGCATTTCAATATTGCAAGCTTTGATAGTTATATTACGCAGAGTATAATAGTTAGTGAATTTTGAAGTTGGATCAGTGTTTCATTTTTTCCTCAAGGTTAGCACTGTTATACCGATATTTCAAATGACAATAGTACATTATTTTCACAAAATTTCAAGGTCTTATGACGCACCAATAAAAAGTTACAGCAGTTCAATGTAGCAAACTTTGATAGTTATATTACGCACAGTATAAAAGTTAGTGAATTTTGAAGTTGGATCAGTGTTTCATTTTTTCCTCAAGGTTAGCACTGTTATACCGATATTTCAAATGACAATAGTACATTATTTTCACAAAATTTCAAGGTCTTATGACGCACCAATAAAAAGTTACAGCAGTTCAATGTTGCAAACTTTGATAGTTATATTACGCCAGTATAAAAGTTAGTGAATTTTGATGTTGCATCAGTGTTTCATTTTTTAATCAAGGTGAGCACTGTTATACCGATATTTCAAATGACAATAGTACATTATTCTCACAAAATTTCAAGGTCTTATGACGTACCAGTAAAAAGTTACAGCAGTTCAATGTTGCAAACTTTGATTGTTATATTACGCACAGTATAAAAGTTAGTGAATTTGAAGTTGCATCAGTGTTTCATTTTTTACTCAAAGGTAGCACTGTTATACCGATATTTCAAATTGACAATAGTACTTTATTGTCACGAAATTTCGAGGTTTTATGATGCTCCAGTAAAAAGTTACAGCATTTCAATATTGCAAGCTTTGATAGTTATATTACGCAGAGTATAAAAGTTAGTGAATTTTGAAGTTGCATCAGTGTTTCATTTTTTACCCAAAGGTAGCACTGTTATACCGATATTTCAAATTGACAATAGTACATTATTTTCACAAAATTTCAAGGTCTTATGACGCACCAATAAAAAGTTACAGCAGTTCAATATAGCAAACTTTCATGGTTATATTACGCACAGTATAAAAGTTAGTGAAATTTGAAGTTGCATCAGTGTTTCATTTTTTACCCAAAGGTAGCACTGTTATACCGATATTTCAAATTGAAAATAGTACTTTATTGTCACGAAATTTCGAGGTTTTATGATGCTCCAGTAAAAAGTTACAGCATTTCAATATTGCAAGCTTTGATAGTTATATTACGCAGAGTATAAAAGTTAGTGAATTTTGAAGTTGCATCAGTGTTTCATTTTTTACCCAAAGGTAGCACTGTTATACCGATATTTCAAATGACAATAGTACATTATTTTCACAAAATTTCAAGGTCTTATGATGCACCAATAAAAAGTTACAGCAGTTCAATGTTGCAAACTTTGATAGTTATATTACGCCAGTATAAAAGTTAGTGAATTTTGATGTTGCATCAGTGTTTCATTTTTTAATCAAGGTGAGCACTGTTATACCGATATTTCAAATGACAATAGTACATTATTCTCACAAAATTTCAAGGTCTTATGACGTACCAGTAAAAAGTTACAGCAGTTCAATGTTGCAAACTTTGATTGTTATATTACGCACAGTATAAAAGTTAGTGAATTTGAAGTTGCATCAGTGTTTCATTTTTTACTCAAAGGTAGCACTGTTATACCGATATTTCAAATTGACAATAGTACTTTATTGTCACGAAATTTCGAGGTTTTATGATGCTCCAGTAAAAAGTTACAGCATTTCAATATTGCAAGCTTTGATAGTTATATTACGCAGAGTATAAAAGTTAGTGAATTTTGAAGTTGCATCAGTGTTTCATTTTTTACCCAAAGGTAGCACTGTTATACCGATATTTCAAATGACAATAGTACATTATTTTCACAAAATTTCAAGGTCTTATGATGCACCAATAAAAAGTTACAGCAGTTCAATGTTGCAAACTTTGATAGTTATATTACGCCAGTATAAAAGTTAGTGAATTTTGATGTTGCATCAGTGTTTCATTTTTTAATCAAGGTGAGCACTGTTATACCGATATTTCAAATGACAATAGTACATTATTCTCACAAAATTTCAAGGTCTTATGACGTACCAGTAAAAAGTTACAGCAGTTCAATGTTGCAAACTTTGATTGTTATATTACGCACAGTATAAAAGTTAGTGAATTTGAAGTTGCATCAGTGTTTCATTTTTTACTCAAAGGTAGCACTGTTATACCGATATTTCAAATTGACAATAGTACTTTATTGTCACGAAATTTCGAGGTTTTATGATGCTCCAGTAAAAAGTTACAGCATTTCAATATTGCAAGCTTTGATAGTTATATTACGCAGAGTATAAAAGTTAGTGAATTTTGAAGTTGCATCAGTGTTTCATTTTTTACCCAAAGGTAGCACTGTTATACCGATATTTCAAATTGACAATAGTACATTATTTTCACAAAATTTCAAGGTCTTATGACGTACCAGTAAAAAGTTACAGCAGTTCAATGTTGCAAACTTTGATTGTTATATTACGCACAGTATAAAAGTTAGTGAATTTGAAGTTGCATCAGTGTTTCATTTTTTACTCAAAGGTAGCACTGTTATACCGATATTTCAAATTGACAATAGTACTTTATTGTCACGAAATTTCGAGGTTTTATGATGCTCCAGTAAAAAGTTACAGCATTTCAATATTGCAAGCTTTGATAGTTATATTACGCAGAGTATAAAAGTTAGTGAATTTTGAAGTTGCATCAGTGTTTCATTTTTTACCCAAAGGTAGCACTGTTATACCGATATTTCAAATGACAATAGTACATTATTTTCACAAAATTTCAAGGTCTTATGATGCACCAATAAAAAGTTACAGCAGTTCAATGTTGCAAACTTTGATAGTTATATTACGCCAGTATAAAAGTTAGTGAATTTTGATGTTGCATCAGTGTTTCATTTTTTAATCAAGGTGAGCACTGTTATACCGATATTTCAAATGACAATAGTACATTATTCTCACAAAATTTCAAGGTCTTATGACGTACCAGTAAAAAGTTACAGCAGTTCAATGTTGCAAACTTTGATTGTTATATTACGCACAGTATAAAAGTTAGTGAATTTGAAGTTGCATCAGTGTTTCATTTTTTACTCAAAGGTAGCACTGTTATACCGATATTTCAAATTGACAATAGTACTTTATTGTCACGAAATTTCGAGGTTTTATGATGCTCCAGTAAAAAGTTACAGCATTTCAATATTGCAAGCTTTGATAGTTATATTACGCAGAGTATAAAAGTTAGTGAATTTTGAAGTTGCATCAGTGTTTCATTTTTTACCCAAAGGTAGCACTGTTATACCGATATTTCAAATGACAATAGTACATTATTTTCACAAAATTTCAAGGTCTTATGATGCACCAATAAAAAGTTACAGCAGTTCAATGTTGCAAACTTTGATAGTTATATTACGCCAGTATAAAAGTTAGTGAATTTTGATGTTGCATCAGTGTTTCATTTTTTAATCAAGGTGAGCACTGTTATACCGATATTTCAAATGACAATAGTACATTATTCTCACAAAATTTCAAGGTCTTATGACGTACCAGTAAAAAGTTACAGCAGTTCAATGTTGCAAACTTTGATTGTTATATTACGCACAGTATAAAAGTTAGTGAATTTGAAGTTGCATCAGTGTTTCATTTTTTACTCAAAGGTAGCACTGTTATACCGATATTTCAAATTGACAATAGTACTTTATTGTCACGAAATTTCGAGGTTTTATGATGCTCCAGTAAAAAGTTACAGCATTTCAATATTGCAAGCTTTGATAGTTATATTACGCAGAGTATAAAAGTTAGTGAATTTTGAAGTTGCATCAGTGTTTCATTTTTTACCCAAAGGTAGCACTGTTATACCGATATTTCAAATTGACAATAGTACATTATTTTCACAAAATTTCAAGGTCTTATGACGCACCAATAAAAAGTTACAGCAGTTCAATATAGCAAACTTTCATGGTTATATTACGCACAGTATAAAAGTTAGTGAAATTTGAAGTTGCATCAGTGTTTCATTTTTTACCCAAAGGTAGCACTGTTATACCGATATTTCAAATTGAAAATAGTACTTTATTGTCACGAAATTTCGAGGTTTTATGATGCTCCAGTAAAAAGTTACAGCATTTCAATATTGCAAGCTTTGATAGTTATATTACGCAGAGTATAAAAGTTAGTGAATTTTGAAGTTGCATCAGTGTTTCATTTTTTACCCAAAGGTAGCACTGTTATACCGATATTTCAAATGACAATAGTACATTATTTTCACAAAATTTCAAGGTCTTATGATGCACCAATAAAAAGTTACAGCAGTTCAATGTTGCAAACTTTGATAGTTATATTACGCCAGTATAAAAGTTAGTGAATTTTGATGTTGCATCAGTGTTTCATTTTTTAATCAAGGTGAGCACTGTTATACCGATATTTCAAATGACAATAGTACATTATTCTCACAAAATTTCAAGGTCTTATGACGTACCAGTAAAAAGTTACAGCAGTTCAATGTTGCAAACTTTGATTGTTATATTACGCACAGTATAAAAGTTAGTGAATTTGAAGTTGCATCAGTGTTTCATTTTTTACTCAAAGGTAGCACTGTTATACCGATATTTCAAATTGACAATAGTACTTTATTGTCACGAAATTTCGAGGTTTTATGATGCTCCAGTAAAAAGTTACAGCATTTCAATATTGCAAGCTTTGATAGTTATATTACGCAGAGTATAAAAGTTAGTGAATTTTGAAGTTGCATCAGTGTTTCATTTTTTACCCAAAGGTAGCACTGTTATACCGATATTTCAAATTGACAATAGTACATTATTTTCACAAAATTTCAAGGTCTTATGACGCACCAATAAAAAGTTACAGCAGTTCAATATAGCAAACTTTCATGGTTATATTACGCACAGTATAAAAGTTAGTGAAATTTGAAGTTGCATCAGTGTTTCATTTTTTACTCAAAGGTAGCACTGTTATACCGATATTTCAAATTGACAATAGTACTTTATTGTCACGAAATTTCGAGGTTTTATGATGCTCCAGTAAAAAGTTACAGCATTTCAATATTGCAAGCTTTGATAGTTATATTACGCAGAGTATAAAAGTTAGTGAATTTTGAAGTTGCATCAGTGTTTCATTTTTTACCCAAAGGTAGCACTGTTATACCGATATTTCAAATTGACAATAGTACATTATTTTCACAAAATTTCAAGGTCTTATGACGCACCAATAAAAAGTTACAGCAGTTCAATATAGCAAACTTTCATGGTTATATTACGCACAGTATAAAAGTTAGTGAAATTTGAAGTTGCATCAGTGTTTCATTTTTTAATCAAGGTGAGCACTGTTATACCGATATTTCAAATGACAATAGTACATTATTCTCACAAAATTTCAAGGTCTTATGACGTACCAGTAAAAAGTTACAGCAGTTCAATGTAGCAAACTTTGATAGTTATATTACGCACAGTATAAAAGTTAGTGAATTTTGAAGTTGGATCAGTGTTTCATTTTTTCCTCAAGGTTAGCACTGTTATACCGATATTTCAAATGACAATAGTACATTATTTTCACAAAATTTCAAGGTCTTATGACGCACCAATAAAAAGTTACAGCAGTTCAATGTTGCAAACTTTGATAGTTATATTACGCCAGTATAAAAGTTAGTGAATTTTGATGTTGCATCAGTGTTTCATTTTTTAATCAAGGTGAGCACTGTTATACCGATATTTCAAATGACAATAGTACATTATTCTCACAAAATTTCAAGGTCTTATGACGTACCAGTAAAAAGTTACAGCAGTTCAATGTTGCAAACTTTGATTGTTATATTACGCACAGTATAAAAGTTAGTGAATTTGAAGTTGCATCAGTGTTTCATTTTTTACTCAAAGGTAGCACTGTTATACCGATATTTCAAATTGACAATAGTACTTTATTGTCACGAAATTTCGAGGTTTTATGATGCTCCAGTAAAAAGTTACAGCATTTCAATATTGCAAGCTTTGATAGTTATATTACGCAGAGTATAAAAGTTAGTGAATTTTGAAGTTGCATCAGTGTTTCATTTTTTACTCAAGGTTAGCAGTGTTATACTGATATTTCAAATGACAATAATACAATATTTTCACAAAATTTCAAGGTCTTATGACGTACCAGTAAAAAGTTACAGCAGTTCAATGTTGCAAACTTTGATTGTTATATTACGCACAGTATAAAAGTTAGTGAATTTGAAGTTGCATCAGTGTTTCATTTTTTACTCAAAGGTAGCACTGTTATACCGATATTTCAAATTGACAATAGTACTTTATTGTCACGAAATTTCGAGGTTTTATGATGCTCCAGTAAAAAGTTACAGCATTTCAATATTGCAAGCTTTGATAGTTATATTACGCAGAGTATAAAAGTTAGTGAATTTTGAAGTTGCATCAGTGTTTCATTTTTTACCCAAAGGTAGCACTGTTATACCGATATTTCAAATTGACAATAGTACATTATTTTCACAAAATTTCAAGGTCTTATGACGCACCAATAAAAAGTTACAGCAGTTCAATATAGCAAACTTTCATGGTTATATTACGCACAGTATAAAAGTTAGTGAAATTTGAAGTTGCATCAGTGTTTCATTTTTTAATCAAGGTGAGCACTGTTATACCGATATTTCAAATGACAATAGTACATTATTCTCACAAAATTTCAAGGTCTTATGACGTACCAGTAAAAAGTTACAGCAGTTCAATGTAGCAAACTTTGATAGTTATATTACGCACAGTATAAAAGTTAGTGAATTTTGAAGTTGGATCAGTGTTTCATTTTTTCCTCAAGGTTAGCACTGTTATACCGATATTTCAAATGACAATAGTACATTATTTTCACAAAATTTCAAGGTCTTATGACGCACCAATAAAAAGTTACAGCAGTTCAATGTTGCAAACTTTGATAGTTATATTACGCCAGTATAAAAGTTAGTGAATTTTGATGTTGCATCAGTGTTTCATTTTTTAATCAAGGTGAGCACTGTTATACCGATATTTCAAATGACAATAGTACATTATTCTCACAAAATTTCAAGGTCTTATGACGTACCAGTAAAAAGTTACAGCAGTTCAATGTTGCAAACTTTGATTGTTATATTACGCACAGTATAAAAGTTAGTGAATTTGAAGTTGCATCAGTGTTTCATTTTTTACTCAAAGGTAGCACTGTTATACCGATATTTCAAATTGACAATAGTACTTTATTGTCACGAAATTTCGAGGTTTTATGATGCTCCAGTAAAAAGTTACAGCATTTCAATATTGCAAGCTTTGATAGTTATATTACGCAGAGTATAAAAGTTAGTGAATTTTGAAGTTGCATCAGTGTTTCATTTTTTACTCAAGGTTAGCAGTGTTATACTGATATTTCAAATGACAATAATACAATATTTTCACAAAATTTCAAGGTCTTATGACGTACCAGTAAAAAGTTACAGCAGTTCAATGTTGCAAACTTTGATTGTTATATTACGCACAGTATAAAAGTTAGTGAATTTGAAGTTGCATCAGTGTTTCATTTTTTACTCAAAGGTAGCACTGTTATACCGATATTTCAAATTGACAATAGTACTTTATTGTCACGAAATTTCGAGGTTTTATGATGCTCCAGTAAAAAGTTACAGCATTTCAATATTGCAAGCTTTGATAGTTATATTACGCAGAGTATAAAAGTTAGTGAATTTTGAAGTTGCATCAGTGTTTCATTTTTTACCCAAAGGTAGCACTGTTATACCGATATTTCAAATTGACAATAGTACATTATTTTCACAAAATTTCAAGGTCTTATGACGCACCAATAAAAAGTTACAGCAGTTCAATATAGCAAACTTTCATGGTTATATTACGCACAGTATAAAAGTTAGTGAAATTTGAAGTTGCATCAGTGTTTCATTTTTTAATCAAGGTGAGCACTGTTATACCGATATTTCAAATGACAATAGTACATTATTCTCACAAAATTTCAAGGTCTTATGACGTACCAGTAAAAAGTTACAGCAGTTCAATGTAGCAAACTTTGATAGTTATATTACGCACAGTATAAAAGTTAGTGAATTTTGAAGTTGGATCAGTGTTTCATTTTTTCCTCAAGGTTAGCACTGTTATACCGATATTTCAAATGACAATAGTACATTATTTTCACAAAATTTCAAGGTCTTATGACGCACCAATAAAAAGTTACAGCAGTTCAATGTTGCAAACTTTGATAGTTATATTACGCCAGTATAAAAGTTAGTGAATTTTGATGTTGCATCAGTGTTTCATTTTTTAATCAAGGTGAGCACTGTTATACCGATATTTCAAATGACAATAGTACATTATTCTCACAAAATTTCAAGGTCTTATGACGTACCAGTAAAAAGTTACAGCAGTTCAATGTTGCAAACTTTGATTGTTATATTACGCACAGTATAAAAGTTAGTGAATTTGAAGTTGCATCAGTGTTTCATTTTTTACTCAAAGGTAGCACTGTTATACCGATATTTCAAATTGACAATAGTACTTTATTGTCACGAAATTTCGAGGTTTTATGATGCTCCAGTAAAAAGTTACAGCATTTCAATATTGCAAGCTTTGATAGTTATATTACGCAGAGTATAAAAGTTAGTGAATTTTGAAGTTGCATCAGTGTTTCATTTTTTACCCAAAGGTAGCAGTGTTATACTGATATTTCAAATGACAATAATACAATATTTTCACAAAATTTGAAGGTCTTATGACGTACCAATAAAAAGTTACAGCAGTTCAATGTTGCAAACTTTGATAGTTATATTACGCACAGTATAAAATTTAGTGAATTTTGAAGTTGGATCAGTGTTTCATTTTTTAATCAAGGTGAGCACTGTTATACCGATATTTCAAATGACAATAGTACATTATTCTCACAAAATTTCAAGGTCTTATGACGTACCAGTAAAAAGTTACAGCAGTTCAATGTAGCAAACTTTGATAGTTATATTACGCACAGTATAAAAGTTAGTGAATTTTGAAGTTGGATCAGTGTTTCATTTTTTCCTCAAGGTTAGCACTGTTATACCGATATTTCAAATGACAATAGTACATTATTTTCACAAAATTTCAAGGTCTTATGACGCACCAATAAAAAGTTACAGCAGTTCAATGTTGCAAACTTTGATAGTTATATTACGCCAGTATAAAAGTTAGTGAATTTTGATGTTGCATCAGTGTTTCATTTTTTAATCAAGGTGAGCACTGTTATACCGATATTTCAAATGACAATAGTACATTATTCTCACAAAATTTCAAGGTCTTATGACGTACCAGTAAAAAGTTACAGCAGTTCAATGTTGCAAACTTTGATTGTTATATTACGCACAGTATAAAAGTTAGTGAATTTGAAGTTGCATCAGTGTTTCATTTTTTACTCAAAGGTAGCACTGTTATACCGATATTTCAAATTGACAATAGTACTTTATTGTCACGAAATTTCGAGGTTTTATGATGCTCCAGTAAAAAGTTACAGCATTTCAATATTGCAAGCTTTGATAGTTATATTACGCAGAGTATAAAAGTTAGTGAATTTTGAAGTTGCATCAGTGTTTCATTTTTTACTCAAGGTTAGCAGTGTTATACTGATATTTCAAATGACAATAATACAATATTTTCACAAAATTTGAAGGTCTTATGACGTACCAATAAAAAGTTACAGCAGTTCAATGTTGCAAACTTTGATAGTTATATTACGCACAGTATAAAAGTTAGTGAATTTTGAAGTTGGATCAGTGTTTCATTTTTTCCTCAAGGTTAGCACTGTTATACCGATATTTCAAATGACAATAGTACATTATTTTCACAAAATTTCAAGGTCTTATGATGCACCAATAAAAAGTTACAGCAGTTCAATGTTGCAAACTTTGATAGTTATATTACGCCAGTATAAAAGTTAGTGAATTTTGATGTTGCATCAGTGTTTCATTTTTTAATCAAGGTGAGCACTGTTATACCGATATTTCAAATGACAATAGTACATTATTCTCACAAAATTTCAAGGTCTTATGACGTACCAGTAAAAAGTTACAGCAGTTCAATGTTGCAAACTTTGATTGTTATATTACGCACAGTATAAAAGTTAGTGAATTTGAAGTTGCATCAGTGTTTCATTTTTTACTCAAAGGTAGCACTGTTATACCGATATTTCAAATTGACAATAGTACTTTATTGTCACGAAATTTCGAGGTTTTATGATGCTCCAGTAAAAAGTTACAGCATTTCAATATTGCAAGCTTTGATAGTTATATTACGCAGAGTATAAAAGTTAGTGAATTTTGAAGTTGCATCAGTGTTTCATTTTTTACCCAAAGGTAGCACTGTTATACCGATATTTCAAATTGACAATAGTACATTATTTTCACAAAATTTCAAGGTCTTATGACGCACCAATAAAAAGTTACAGCAGTTCAATATAGCAAACTTTCATGGTTATATTACGCACAGTATAAAAGTTAGTGAAATTTGAAGTTGCATCAGTGTTTCATTTTTTAATCAAGGTGAGCACTGTTATACCGATATTTCAAATGACAATAGTACATTATTCTCACAAAATTTCAAGGTCTTATGACGTACCAGTAAAAAGTTACAGCAGTTCAATGTAGCAAACTTTGATAGTTATATTACGCACAGTATAAAAGTTAGTGAATTTTGAAGTTGGATCAGTGTTTCATTTTTTCCTCAAGGTTAGCACTGTTATACCGATATTTCAAATGACAATAGTACATTATTTTCACAAAATTTCAAGGTCTTATGACGCACCAATAAAAAGTTACAGCAGTTCAATGTTGCAAACTTTGATAGTTATATTACGCCAGTATAAAAGTTAGTGAATTTTGATGTTGCATCAGTGTTTCATTTTTTAATCAAGGTGAGCACTGTTATACCGATATTTCAAATGACAATAATACAATATTTTCACAAAATTTCAAGGTCTTATGACGTACCAGTAAAAAGTTACAGCAGTTCAATGTTGCAAACTTTGATTGTTATATTACGCACAGTATAAAAGTTAGTGAATTTGAAGTTGCATCAGTGTTTCATTTTTTACTCAAAGGTAGCACTGTTATACCGATATTTCAAATTGACAATAGTACTTTATTGTCACGAAATTTCGAGGTTTTATGATGCTCCAGTAAAAAGTTACAGCATTTCAATATTGCAAGCTTTGATAGTTATATTACGCAGAGTATAAAAGTTAGTGAATTTTGAAGTTGCATCAGTGTTTCATTTTTTACCCAAAGGTAGCACTGTTATACCGATATTTCAAATTGACAATAGTACATTATTTTCACAAAATTTCAAGGTCTTATGACGCACCAATAAAAAGTTACAGCAGTTCAATATAGCAAACTTTCATGGTTATATTACGCACAGTATAAAAGTTAGTGAAATTTGAAGTTGCATCAGTGTTTCATTTTTTAATCAAGGTGAGCACTGTTATACCGATATTTCAAATGACAATAGTACATTATTCTCACAAAATTTCAAGGTCTTATGACGTACCAGTAAAAAGTTACAGCAGTTCAATGTAGCAAACTTTGATAGTTATATTACGCACAGTATAAAAGTTAGTGAATTTTGAAGTTGGATCAGTGTTTCATTTTTTCCTCAAGGTTAGCACTGTTATACCGATATTTCAAATGACAATAGTACATTATTTTCACAAAATTTCAAGGTCTTATGACGCACCAATAAAAAGTTACAGCAGTTCAATGTTGCAAACTTTGATAGTTATATTACGCCAGTATAAAAGTTAGTGAATTTTGATGTTGCATCAGTGTTTCATTTTTTAATCAAGGTGAGCACTGTTATACCGATATTTCAAATGACAATAGTACATTATTCTCACAAAATTTCAAGGTCTTATGACGTACCAGTAAAAAGTTACAGCAGTTCAATGTTGCAAACTTTGATTGTTATATTACGCACAGTATAAAAGTTAGTGAATTTGAAGTTGCATCAGTGTTTCATTTTTTACTCAAAGGTAGCACTGTTATACCGATATTTCAAATTGACAATAGTACTTTATTGTCACGAAATTTCGAGGTTTTATGATGCTCCAGTAAAAAGTTACAGCATTTCAATATTGCAAGCTTTGATAGTTATATTACGCAGAGTATAAAAGTTAGTGAATTTTGAAGTTGCATCAGTGTTTCATTTTTTACTCAAGGTTAGCAGTGTTATACTGATATTTCAAATGACAATAATACAATATTTTCACAAAATTTCAAGGTCTTATGACGTACCAGTAAAAAGTTACAGCAGTTCAATGTTGCAAACTTTGATTGTTATATTACGCACAGTATAAAAGTTAGTGAATTTTGATGTTGCATCAGTGTTTCATTTTTTACTCAAAGGTAGCACTGTTATACCGATATTTCAAATTGACAATAGTACTTTATTGTCACGAAATTTCGAGGTTTTATGATGCTCCAGTAAAAAGTTACAGCATTTCAATATTGCAAGCTTTGATAGTTATATTACGCAGAGTATAAAAGTTAGTGAATTTTGAAGTTGCATCAGTGTTTCATTTTTTACCCAAAGGTAGCACTGTTATACCGATATTTCAAATTGACAATAGTACATTATTTTCACAAAATTTCAAGGTCTTATGACGCACCAATAAAAAGTTACAGCAGTTCAATATAGCAAACTTTCATGGTTATATTACGCACAGTATAAAAGTTAGTGAAATTTGAAGTTGCATCAGTGTTTCATTTTTTAATCAAGGTGAGCACTGTTATACCGATATTTCAAATGACAATAGTACATTATTCTCACAAAATTTCAAGGTCTTATGACGTACCAGTAAAAAGTTACAGCAGTTCAATGTAGCAAACTTTGATAGTTATATTACGCACAGTATAAAAGTTAGTGAATTTTGAAGTTGGATCAGTGTTTCATTTTTTCCTCAAGGTTAGCACTGTTATACCGATATTTCAAATGACAATAGTACATTATTTTCACAAAATTTCAAGGTCTTATGACGCACCAATAAAAAGTTACAGCAGTTCAATGTTGCAAACTTTGATAGTTATATTACGCCAGTATAAAAGTTAGTGAATTTTGATGTTGCATCAGTGTTTCATTTTTTAATCAAGGTGAGCACTGTTATACCGATATTTCAAATGACAATAGTACATTATTCTCACAAAATTTCAAGGTCTTATGACGTACCAGTAAAAAGTTACAGCAGTTCAATGTTGCAAACTTTGATTGTTATATTACGCACAGTATAAAAGTTAGTGAATTTGAAGTTGCATCAGTGTTTCATTTTTTACTCAAAGGTAGCACTGTTATACCGATATTTCAAATTGACAATAGTACTTTATTGTCACGAAATTTCGAGGTTTTATGATGCTCCAGTAAAAAGTTACAGCATTTCAATATTGCAAGCTTTGATAGTTATATTACGCAGAGTATAAAAGTTAGTGAATTTTGAAGTTGCATCAGTGTTTCATTTTTTACTCAAGGTTAGCAGTGTTATACTGATATTTCAAATGACAATAATACAATATTTTCACAAAATTTCAAGGTCTTATGACGTACCAGTAAAAAGTTACAGCAGTTCAATGTTGCAAACTTTGATTGTTATATTACGCACAGTATAAAAGTTAGTGAATTTGAAGTTGCATCAGTGTTTCATTTTTTACTCAAAGGTAGCACTGTTATACCGATATTTCAAATTGACAATAGTACTTTATTGTCACGAAATTTCGAGGTTTTATGATGCTCCAGTAAAAAGTTACAGCATTTCAATATTGCAAGCTTTGATAGTTATATTACGCAGAGTATAAAAGTTAGTGAATTTTGAAGTTGCATCAGTGTTTCATTTTTTACCCAAAGGTAGCACTGTTATACCGATATTTCAAATTGACAATAGTACATTATTTTCACAAAATTTCAAGGTCTTATGACGCACCAATAAAAAGTTACAGCAGTTCAATATAGCAAACTTTCATGGTTATATTACGCACAGTATAAAAGTTAGTGAAATTTGAAGTTGCATCAGTGTTTCATTTTTTAATCAAGGTGAGCACTGTTATACCGATATTTCAAATGACAATAGTACATTATTCTCACAAAATTTCAAGGTCTTATGACGTACCAGTAAAAAGTTACAGCAGTTCAATGTAGCAAACTTTGATAGTTATATTACGCACAGTATAAAAGTTAGTGAATTTTGAAGTTGGATCAGTGTTTCATTTTTTCCTCAAGGTTAGCACTGTTATACCGATATTTCAAATGACAATAGTACATTATTTTCACAAAATTTCAAGGTCTTATGACGCACCAATAAAAAGTTACAGCAGTTCAATGTTGCAAACTTTGATAGTTATATTACGCCAGTATAAAAGTTAGTGAATTTTGATGTTGCATCAGTGTTTCATTTTTTAATCAAGGTGAGCACTGTTATACCGATATTTCAAATGACAATAGTACATTATTCTCACAAAATTTCAAGGTCTTATGACGTACCAATAAAAAGTTACAGCAGTTCAATGTTGCAAACTTTGATAGTTATATTACGCACAGTATAAAAGTTAGTGAATTTGAAGTTGCATCAGTGTTTCATTTTTTACTCAAAGGTAGCACTGTTATACCGATATTTCAAATTGACAATAGTACTTTATTGTCACGAAATTTCGAGGTTTTATGATGCTCCAGTAAAAAGTTACAGCATTTCAATATTGCAAGCTTTGATAGTTATATTACGCAGAGTATAAAAGTTAGTGAATTTTGAAGTTGCATCAGTGTTTCATTTTTTACTCAAGGTTAGCAGTGTTATACTGATATTTCAAATGACAATAATACAATATTTTCACAAAATTTGAAGGTCTTATGACGTACCAATAAAAAGTTACAGCAGTTCAATGTTGCAAACTTTGATAGTTATATTACGCACAGTATAAAAGTTAGTGAATTTTGAAGTTGGATCAGTGTTTCATTTTTTCCTCAAGGTTAGCACTGTTATACCGATATTTCAAATGACAATAGTACATTATTTTCACAAAATTTCAAGGTCTTATGATGCACCAATAAAAAGTTACAGCAGTTCAATGTTGCAAACTTTGATAGTTATATTACGCCAGTATAAAAGTTAGTGAATTTTGATGTTGCATCAGTGTTTCATTTTTTAATCAAGGTGAGCACTGTTATACCGATATTTCAAATGACAATAGTACATTATTCTCACAAAATTTCAAGGTCTTATGACGTACCAGTAAAAAGTTACAGCAGTTCAATGTTGCAAACTTTGATTGTTATATTACGCACAGTATAAAAGTTAGTGAAATTTGAAGTTGCATCAGTGTTTCATTTTTTACTCAAAGGTAGCACTGTTATACCGATATTTCAAATTGACAATAGTACTTTATTGTCACGAAATTTCGAGGTTTTATGATGCTCCATTAAAAAGTTACAGCATTTCAATATTGCAAGCTTTGATAGTTATATTACGCAGAGTATAAAAGTTAGTGAATTTTGAAGTTGCATCAGTGTTTCATTTTTTACCCAAAGGTAGCACTGTTATACCGATATTTCAAATTGACAATAGTACATTATTTTCACAAAATTTCAAGGTCTTATGACGCACCAATAAAAAGTTACAGCAGTTCAATATAGCAAACTTTCATGGTTATATTACGCACAGTATAAAAGTTAGTGAAATTTGAAGTTGCATCAGTGTTTCATTTTTTACCCAAAGGTAGCACTGTTATACCGATATTTCAAATTGAAAATAGTACTTTATTGTCACGAAATTTCGAGGTTTTATGACGCACCAGTAAAAAGTTACAGCATTTCAATTTTTCAAACTTTGATAGTTATATTATGCACAGTATAAAAGTGACCGAATTTGAAGTTGCATCAGTGTTTCATTTTTTACTAAAATTTGGCACTGTTATACCGATATCTCAAATTGACAATAGTACTTTATTGTCACGAAATTTCGAGGTTTTATGATGCTCCAGTAAAAAGTTACAGCATTTCAATATTGCAAGCTTTGATAGTTATATTACGCAGAGTATAAAAGTTAGTGAATTTTGAAGTTGCATCAGTGTTTCATTTTTTACTCAAGGTTAGCAGTGTTATACTGATATTTCAAATGACAATAATACATTATTTTCACAAAATTTGAAGGTCTTATGACGTACCAATAAAAAGTTACAGCAGTTCAATGTTGCAAACTTTGATAGTTATATTACGCACAGTATAAAAGTTAGTGAATTTTGAAGTTGGATCAGTGTTTCATTTTTTCCTCAAGGTTAGCACTGTTATACCGATATTTCAAATGACAATAGTACATTATTTTCACAAAATTTCAAGGTCTTATGATGCACCAATAAAAAGTTACAGCAGTTCAATGTAGCAAACTTTGATAGTTATATTACGCACAGTATAAAAGTTAGTGAATTTTGAAGTTGCATCAGTGTTTCATTTTTTAATCAAGGTTAGGACTGTTATACCGCTATTTCAAATGACAATAGTAAATTATTGTCACAAAATTTCAAGGTCATATGACGCTCCAGTAAAAAGTGACAGCATTTCAATGTTGCAAACTTTGATAATTATATTACGCTCAGTATAAAAGTTAGTGAACTTTGAAGTTGCGTTAGTGTTTCATTTTTTATTCAAAGGTAGCACTGTTATACCGATTTTTAATATTGACAATAGTACAATATTGTCACAAAATTTCAAGGTCTTATGACGCTCCAGTAAAAAGTTACAGCATTTCAATGTTGCAAACTTTGATAGTTATATTACGCACAGTATAAAAGTTAGTGAATTTTGAAGTTGCATCAGTGTTTCATTTTTTCCTCAAGGTTAGCACTGTTATACCGATATTTCAAATGACAATAGTACATTATTCTCACAAAATATCAAGGTCTTATGACATACCAATAAAAAGTTACAGCAGTTCAATGTTGCAAACTTTGATTGTTATATTACGCACAGTATAAAAGTTAGTGAAATTTGAAGTTGCATCAGTGTTTCATTTTTCACCCAAAGGTAGCACTGTTATACCGATATTTCAAATTGAAAATAGGACTTTATTGTCACGAAATTTCGAGGTTTTATGACGCACCAGTAAAAAGTTACAGCATTTCAATATTGCAAACTTTGATAGTTGTATTACATACAGTATATAAGTTAGTGAATTTTGAAGTTGCATCAGTTTTTCATTTTTTACTCAAGTGTAGCAGTGTTATACCGATATTTCAAATTGACAATATTACTCTACTGTCACAAAATTTCGAAATTTTATGACCCACCAGTAAAAAGTTACAGAATTTCAATGTTGCAAAGTTTGATAGTTATATTATGCACAGTATAAAAGTTAGTGAATTTTGAAGTTGCATCAGTGTTTCATTTTTTGCTCAAGGGTAGCACTGTTATACCGCTATTTCAAATTGACAATTGTACATTATTGTCACAAGATTTCAAGTTCTTATGACGCTCCAGTAAAAAGTTACAGCATTTCAATGTTGCAAGCTTTGATAGTTATATTACGCACAGTATAAAAGTTTGTGAATTTTGAAGTTGGATCAGTGTTTCATTTTTTCCTCAAGGTTAGCACTGTTATACCGATATTTTAAATGATAATAGTACATTATTTTCACAAAATTTCAAGGTCTTATGACGTACCAATAAAAAGTTTCAGCAGTTCAATGTTGCAAACTTTGATAGTTATATTACGCACAGTATAAAAGTTAGTGAATTTTGAAGTTGCATCAGTGTTTCATTTTTTACCCAAAGGTAGCACTGTTATACCCATATTTCAAATTGACAATAGTACATTATTTTCACAAAATTTCAAGGTCTTATGACGCACCAATAAAAAGTTACAGCAGTTCAATGTAGCAAACTTTGATAGTTATATTACGCACAGTATAAAAGTTTGTGAATTTTGAAGTTGCATCAGTGTTTCATTTTTTAATCAAGGTTAGGACTGTTATACCTCTATTTCAAATAACAATAGTACATTATTGTCACAAAATTTCAAGGTCTTATGACGCTCCAATAAAAAGTTACAGCATTTCAATGTTGCAAACTTTGATAATTATATTACGCTCAGTATAAAAGTTAGTGAATTTTGAAGTTGCGTCAGTGTTTCATTTTTTATTCAAAGGTAGCACTGTTATACCGATTTTTAATATTGACAATAGTACAATATTGTCACAAAATTTCGAGGTTATTTGACGCACCAGTAAAAAGTTAGAGCATTTCAATATTGCAAACTTTGATAGTTGTATTAGATACATTATATAAATTAGTCAATTTTGAAGTTGCAACAGTGTTTCATTCTTTACTCAAAGGTAGCACTGTTAAATCGAAATTTAAAATTGACATTAGTACATTATTGTCACAAAATTTCAAGGTCTTATGACGCTCCAGTAACAAGTTACAGCATAGATAGTTATATTACGCACAGTATAAAAGTTAGTGAATTTTGAAGTTGCATCAGTGTTTCATTTTTTCCTCAAGGTTAGCACTGTTATACCGATATATCAAATGACAATAGTACATTATTTTCACAAAATTTCAAGGTCTTATGACGTACCAATAAAAAGTTACAGCAGTTCAATGTTGCAAACTTTGATAGTTATATTACGCACAGTATAAAAGTTAGTGAATTTTGAAGTTGCATCAGTGTTTCATTTTTTACTCAAGGTTAGCAGTGTTATACCGATATTTCAAATGGATAATAGTACTTTATTGTGACAAAATTTCGAGATTTTATGACGCACCAATAAAAAGTTACAGCATTTCAATGTTGCAAACTTTGATAGTTATATTACGCGCAGTATAAAAGTTAGTGTATTTTGAAGTTGGATCAGTATTTCATTTTTTCCTCAAGGTTAGCACTGTTATACCGGTATTTCAAATGACAATAGTACATTATTTTCACAAAATTTCAAGGTCTTATGACGTACCAATAAAAAGTTTCAGCAGTTCAATGTTGCAAACTTTGATAGTTATATTACGCACAGTATAAAAGTTAGTGAATTTTGAAGTTGCATCAGTGTTTCATTTTTTACTCAAGGTTAGCAGTGTTATACCGATATTTCAAATGGATAATAGTACTTTATTGTCACAAAATTTCGAGGTTTTATGACGCACCAGTAAAAAGTTACAGCATTTCAATGTTGCAAACTTTGATAGTTGTATTACATACAGTATATAAATTAGTCAATTTTGAAGTTGCAACAGTGTTTCATTCTTTACTCAAAGGTAGCACTGTTAAATCGAAATTTCAAATTGACAATAGTGCATAATTATCACAAATTTTCAAGGTTTTATGACCCACAAGTAAAAAGTTACAGCATTTCAATGTTGCAAACTTTGATATTTATATAACGCACAGTAGAAAAGTTAGTGAATTTTGAAGTTGCATCAGTGTTTCACTGTTTACTCAAAGTAGCACTGTTATACCGATATTTCAAATTCAAAATAGTACATTATTGTCACAAATTTTCAAGGTCTTATGATGCACTAGTAAAAAGTTACAGCATTTCAATGTTGCAAATTTTTATAGTTTTATTACGCACATTATAAAAGTTAGTGAATTTTGAAGTTGCATCAGTGTTTCATTTTTTGCTCAAGGGTAGCACTGTTATACCGTAATTTCAAATGACAATAGTACATTATTGTCACAAAATTTCAAGGTCTTATGACGCTCCAGTAAAAAGTTACAGCATTTCAATGTTGCAAACTTTGATAGTTATATTACGCACAGTAGAAAAGTTAGTGAATTTTGAAGTTGCATCAGTGTTTCACTTTTTTATCCAAAGTAGCACTTGTTAATTGCATTAACAGTTGATGTGCAAACCTCATTGGGAGATATGTAACATTCACACTTTTAATGCATAACATCTTCTTTTGCATACAATTAGGCTTGTGTTAAGCAAACCTTGCCAGCTTAACGATGGAATTTGCATTGTTGACAAAAACTCCAATATATACTACATCAGCGAAGGCATTGCACTGGATGAAACATGATATCAAGTGCAATACGCTGAGAAACTCAATTCAAGGCCAGCTTGCAAATTTGTCAATAATGCACATTTCATGGTTATGCTGTCAATTCAATAATACCTAATATGTATAGCCAAATTATATGTAATATATGTATATAGAAAATGAATAAATACCCACGATTGGCACATCCAAAAGTCAGTCAATCAGTAAGAGTTAACTGTGAGTCTTTTCATTTTAACTTAACATTGATTGATTCTCCTTCTCCGACACCAAGGTTTATGTGCCTGTTGTCAAACCCACCATCAACTCGGTACAAGCACCGCTGTTGACATTAGGTCCTTTTTCAACGATACCAAGGTTTACGTGCATGGTATCAACTTTATAATCAATTCGGTACAAGAACCGTTGTTGAAATTCAGCTGTTAAATTTAGTTTAACATTTTGGTGACCCCGACGTTTGCAACCTTCTGAGTATCAGACGGAAAGGATAACTGGTTCAAGTGCCAAGTATCCATCGATCCACTGATCATTGAAACATCCTTCAGTAGGCAGCAAACAGCTACCAGGTAGTATCCACATTCATCAATCAAGTCCTAAGCTAGTAACCTGCAGAAGACTTCAGACATCATATACATCATCAAACTATCAAGTGTCCTGTAACCAGCAGACGACAACAATCAAGTCAGCATTAGCCGGTAACCAGCAGACGACAACAACGAATCCTGCACATAGCATTCAAAAACACGATACGTCAGCATCATGGGAATGGATGAACTATCATTGAGGCAAGATGAACTTGCACTGGCTCTACAAAAAGCTACAGCCAATTACAAGAAGGCGCCACAAGAGCGCAGAACAATAGATATCATAACAACAAAAGCCAAGGAGCTGGATGAATTGTGGGTACAGTTTGACAAACTCGACAATACCATCCGCGACCAACATGGCAAGGAAGTCGACCACCCATATTTCGTGAAGGATTTACACACTGCCATTCGCACGAAATACCGAGAGGCACGCGATGAGATGGACAGAGCAGTACAGGCCATCAAACGTCTCCAGGCAGCGTCAACCTCAAAGGCTGCACCGGAGGTACTCAAAACAGTACGGTCGCCGCAGCCAGCCACCAGACAAAGCGCATCAAGCACCATGATAGCTGCCCCCAGAAGTCCGTCAAGTCAGCTATGCTCACTAATTGACAAACAAAAGAAGTCAATAGACACAGCTAGCAAACTACTTAGCCAAGTGCTTAATAGTGTGACACAACAAACGTCGCACTATTATGCAATGCAGGCGAAGACAGTAGAAACGCATTGGAAATCTGCCCAGGACCTGCACGAAAGGATCTGGTTATCTGATGAGCCCAGCTCATACGACTACGAGGGTTTTGCCCAGATTGAGCAAGCAATCACTGCACAGATTGTGCAGCTTCAAGATATGGCTCGAGAATCAGCGGCATCAATTATGCAAGCCTCTCCAACAGCAGTCAACAGGCAAACAGCCAATATGACGACATCAGGTCTAAAACTTCCCAAGGTTGAACTACCAAAATTCGATGGCAGCTACCACAAGTGGAGGCAGTTCCACGATCTATTTATGGAGTTGGTCGACAAACAACCAATTCCAGCTTGCCAAAAGATGTGGTTCTTGAAGTCCAGCTTATCCGGTCAGGCGGAAGGACTAATTCGGCACTTCACAGCATCGGCAAATGATTACGAGGCTGCATGGGCGGTGGTGAAGGATCGATATGAAAACCCTCGGCTGCTGATAAACGCAACGTTAAGCAGACTGCTCTCCCAACCGACAATCAACAACGATCAGGCATCAGCGATTAAGTTCCTCCACGACACTACCAAGGAGTGCATCATGACTCTACAAGGTCTAGGAGTGAGCACCGACAGCTGGGACTCCATTCTGCTGTACATAATAACCCAAAACCTGCACAAAACCACTCACGCATTATGGGAGCAATCCTTAAAACAGCCGAAGGAGATACCATCTGTAAACGAATTCCTGAAATTCCTTGAACTTAGATTCCAGTCATTGGAAGCTTTAGGAGGAAGACTCAACAAGGATGCGGCAGAACAAGGGCGACCAAGGGCCTACCAGGCGTTAAGTGTTTCAGTGCCAACAGGTCCAGCATGCATCACATGCAACCAACATCATGCGCTATTTCAATATCAAGATTTTCTCAAAATGACACCAAGTCAGCGGTTAAACACAGTCCAAAAAGCAAACTACTGTGTAAACTGTCTGAAAGGTGGGCACAATGCCAAATCTTGCTTGTCAGGCAACTGCACCAAATGCAATAGAAAACACAACACGTTGTTGCATCTAGAAGCACGGGAGCAGACCACAAGAGGAAGCCGATCAACAGCAATCAATTTAAAATCAACTAGAACTCTGTCCAATACCGCAGTGGCATCAGCAGCCACCGACATCATGCCTACACATCGAAGCTGGTGTGTCTTGTTGGGAACAGCTAAAATCAGAATAACAGCTGCGAATGGACGATCGGGTGAATTCAGAGCCATTCTCGACTCAGGATCACAAATCAACATCGTCTCCGAGCGTGTCATTAAAAGACTAGGCATATATCCAATCGAGGCTTCGTTGTGCATTGAAGGTATTGGGAATGCCCAAAGAAGAGCTACGCACCGCGCTAATATGAAACTGGAATCTCGAACAAGCAACTTTGCAGCCGACTTCGAGGCATTTGTGCTGCCAAGCATTGTTCCAACTCAACCAGCTCAGCAGCTAAACGTTACAAAATTCCGATTCCTAAGGGTCTCCAACTGGCTGATCCGGACTTTTATCAACCAGGAAAAATCGATGTTCTCTTGGGCGCAGAGCTGTATTACGACCTCATAGAAATGGGCCAAATCAAACTTTCCTCTGAGCTCCCAGTCATGCAAAACACAACGCTTGGTTGGGTGATAAGTGGAAAAATTGGCCAAAGCTCAACAAAAACAGCAACATGTGCAGTCTACACTGGTCAGGAGAATGGTTCCCTCAACGACACTCTTGAAAAATTCTGGCAACTTGAAGGATGTGATTCACCGAGCTGTAAGTTTACAACCGCCGAGCGTCGTTGTGAAGAACATTTTCTGCAAAATTATCAACGTGATATCAATGGGCGCTTCATAGTGAAATTGCCGTTCCAAACCACTCCAAACCAACTGGGAGAATCGCAGAAGTTAGCTCTGCAACGGTTCATGACAATTGAACGAAAAATGATAAAGATTCCTGAATTCAAGGCCCAATATGTAGCCTTCATGCGAGAATACGAGAAGCTTGGTCATATGGAAGAGATTGATATAACTAGCATCAAGAGTTCCCACTACTTTCTTCCACATCATGCCGTTTTGAAGCCAGACAGCTCAACGACAAAGCTAAGAGTCGTATTCGATGCTTCAGCCAAAACATCAACAAATGTCTCTTTAAACAATCTTCTGGCAACAGGACCAACTATCCAGGAAGATGTGTTCACTATTCTTTTGCGTTTCCGGCTCCCTCGATTTGTCTTTACAGCCGACATTGAAAAGATGTATCGACAAGTGCGAGTAGATAAAGACGATCAAAAGTTCCAACTTATCTGGTGGAGAGAGGATCCCTCACATCCCATGAAGTGTTATCAGCTCACGACAGTCACCTACGGTACAACATCTGCACCGTATTTGGCTATCCGCACACTTCAGGCTCTGGCTGACGATCAAGCCAACAAATATCAACTAGGAGCAGCAGTCGTAAAATTCAATTTTTATGTCGATGACGTGTTGAGTGGATCTGATCATCTCTCCACTGCATGTGAAATACAGCGGCAACTTCGACTCATGCTTAGTTCCGCGGGTTTCAATTTACGGAAATGGTGCGCGAATCATCCAAGGTTACTAAAAGAAATTCCAGTCACGGACCGTGAAGTAAATATGGAATTCGGTGACACACTGGACGACAACATCAAAACAATGGGATTGATTTGGAGCCCTTCTAATGATGACTTTAAGGTCAAGGTTGGTGTAGTAGAATCCGGTAGGATAACAAAGCGTTCAGCCTTAGCAGATATTTCACGTATTTTCGTTCCCCTTGGCTTCATCGCGCCAGTTACGACCACAGCAAAAGTGTTCCTTCAACAACTATGGAAACTTAAAATAGACTGGGACACAGAACTTCCAGCACCACTTCACAAAACATGGCTAACCTTCAAAAAGGACTTGCAGAAGTTAGAAACCATCAGCGTGCCCCGCCACGTCTTCGGTCGCACAGTACCCAAGGACCCCCAAGTACACATTTTCGCTGACGCATCAGAACGTGCCTATGGAGCGGTAGCATACATGCGAACACAAGATTCCCAAAACCAGATAATCGTTCGCTTCCTATGCGCGGAAACACGAGTAGCTCCAACAAGGCAAGTAACATTACCAAGACTGGAATTGTGCGCTGCTAAGGTCGCCGTGGAATTGATGCAGAAGCTCCATGAAAGCCCATTCTTCAAAGGCGTTACAACGCATTTTTGGTCTGATTCCACAGCGGTGCTGGGATGGATAAATGCAGAATCAGCACACTACCACACATTCGTGGCCAACCGAATTTTGGCTATTCAGCAAGCAACTAATCCACAACAATGCCGTCACGTGCCGTCCCAAGACAATCCCGCAGATCTGGTATCAAGAGGCGTGACAGCAGCTAAATTGGTAGACAACGTCTTTTGGCTATATGGACCTAAGTTCCTGCACGGATCTATGACAATTTGGCCACTTCAACCTCCGCGAGAACAATGTGCCTTGGAACTCAGGCGGCAGACGAGTGCAGCTCTAACACTCAATTCGAAAGAGACAACAACTTTCTGGGAAGAAATCAATCACAAGAACTCATTTCGACGCCTGCAAAGAATTGTAGCATATGTCATTCGGTATGTGAAAGCATTAAGAAACAAGGTGTCCCACCCTACAATAGCACCAACAGCTAAAGAAATGGAGGCATCATTGACATTGATTGTCAAGGGTACCCAAGGAAGAGCTTTTTACGATGACATTAAAAACTTAGAGCGTCACTCAACTGTCAATAACACTAGCGATATCAGTAATTTGTCACCGTTTATTGATGACCAAGGTATCCTACGAGTTGGAGGACGGCTAGAAGCATCTAACTTGAGCTATGACGCAAAACATCCCATGTTGCTGCCATACAATGACCATATCTCCAGAATGATTCTCGTCATGATGCATGAGAATAATTTGCATTGTGGTGCACAAGGTTTGCTATCAGCGTCAAGGCAACGATTTTGGATAATAAAAGGAAAAATAATGGCCCGAAACGTTGTGCAAAATTGCGTGCGCTGCACCAGATCCAAGCCTAAATTATTCACTCAAGTGATGGGAAATTTGCCAGCAACCAGAGTCACTCCAGCTCGCCCGTTTGTCCATAGTGGAGTGGATTATTGCGGACCATTTTGGGTGCACTATAAAATTCGTGGAAAGAAGCCACACAAGGCTTACATCGCAGTATTTTCCTGTTTCGCAACAAAGGCAGTTCACCTAGAGGTTGTAACCGAATTGACGACCGAAGCATTTATCGGAGCGCTGAAACGCTTCACGTCTCGCCGCGGACGGTGTGACACTATCTATTGTGACAAAGCAACCAATTTCGTCGGCGCAATTAACAATCTGAAGGAGCTAAATGATGTCATCTTCTCAAACACCTCACGAGAAAATATCACGAGATCATGCAGCGACCGTGGAATAAACTTCAAATTTATTCCTCCTAGAGCTCCACATTTTGGAGGCTTATGGGAAGCAGCTGTTAAATCCGCCAAGCATTTGCTACTACGAAGTGTATCGACGGCATCACTGACCTATGAAGAACTCGAAACCATCGTCGTGGAGATCGAGGGAATTTTGAATTCTCGACCGCTTACCCCAATGTCAACAGATCCAGATGACCTAACAGCGCTAACTCCGGGACACTTCTTGATAGGCGAACCGTTAACTTCACAGATAGATAGGAACATGTCAGAATCCAAGGTATCCCTACAAACTAGATGGAAATTGGTGACACACCTTAAATACGAGTTCTGGAAACGTTGGTCACACGAGTACCTTCACCAACTTCAGCAACGACACAAATGGAAGGGTCCAAGTAGCACCATAGAGCCAAATACTATGGTAATCGTCAAAGAAGATAACTTACCAGTGCTCCAATGGCCTCTAGGGCGAATTGTTAAGGTGTACAAGGGTGACGATGGCTTAGTAAGAGTGTGCGACGTAAAAACACAAAGGGGCATATTTAAAAGAGCAATTCAAAGACTGGCACCATTATTCTCGGCAGATCATGACGACATCGAAGGTGATCCAGAAGAGCAACCAGTGCCAAAAAGGAGAAGAATAATACCAGCAATAACTAATGGTTTGGCATTGCTAGTCACAATAATGATGTTACCAATAATATTGGGATCTCCAGTGCAAGTTAATCGTTTTGGTTCAAAACTTGGCATCCACTTCGAAAATATAGGATCAGTTGCTATTTCATCTACCGAATGGAACTTGCTCGTATACTACGATCTGAAACCATATTGGACAGAAGCATCAACGCTGTTCAACGGTACCAGCACCCTACGTCAACTTTGCCGAAAGATTAAACAAAACTACACTTGTAGTCATCTAACTGACAGCTTCGATCGACTTGAAGGAGAATTGCGTGTAGATAATAATCTGATAAGAAGTAGTCGCAACAGGAGAGGGGCAGTAAATCTCGTTGGAAACCTTGCACATACACTATTTGGCGTGTTAGATGCAGAGTATTCCAAAAAGATGTCAAGGACAATATTAAACGTCTAAGAAAACGAGTCCAATCTGCTACATCTGCTGAAGAATCAAACATCCATCATTGATTCCACCGTCAACATCATAAAGCAGGATCAGATAGCGGTTAAGACAAAATTTGATGACTTTGACCAACAAGTGAATCAAATGTGGAATCAATTGCAGAAAGAAGACGAAGAGCTACAACAATCGAAATTGTTGGAACTATTCAACGCTCTGGCAATTCAACTAACTCTAATCGCAACCGATTTACAACGTACACAGTCAGCTATACTGGATGTTCTCACAGACACTCACCATGGTAAATTCAATCCGCTACTTTTAACTCCCGAGCAGTTGCACACCGAAGTTGACAAAATTAAACTCCACCTGCCATCATCATTAGAACTACCTGCAAATCAAGAGGACTTAATACAACTGTATAGGATAATGAAGGTCAAGGGAGGACTCACTCAGGACCATGTTGTGTTTAAGATTACATTACCGTTGGTGGAACATGACCGATTTGAACTCTTTCTGCTCATTTCGGTACCAAATTGGATCAACAACACTATGGTGGCAATTGATACATGCACCACCTTTCTAGCCACAAATGCTGCTCGCGATCAATACCTCCGAATTAGCTTCGACGACTTTGCATCATGTGAGCGAATCAATCAAATTGAATACGTATGTTCAAATGTTCCAATCCGGTACAGCTATGAGGCTGAGATGTGTTCCTGCGAAATCAATTTGTTTAACAACAACACTCAACCAAATTGTAAACTAAAACCTGTGGCCAATAACATTACGTGGCTACCATTGAAGAAAAAAAATCAATGGATTTATGCAATTCCGTCAACTTCACGAGCCACTGCAGTCTGCGGCAAGGAAATCATCCCGTTGACACTGAAAGGCTCAGGACTACTGACACTTCAGCCAGAATGTGTGCTGAAACACAATGCATTCTCAATACAAGGGCAAGAATCCGTGTCCAGTGCGTTAACAGCATCACGCACAAGCCTAGGAAAAATTACAGAGTTATCTAATAGTGAACAAATAACCCCACTATTGCAAAAAATCAACGCGATCACTTACACAACACAACTGAAGAATCTCACAGAATTACACAATGCTCTGGCCAAGGAAAAACTGATGACACTGCACAAAATTCAACCACCAGACTATTACCACCATGCGGTCAGTTATACCGCACTGTTCCTGTCCGTGATACTTTTAATTACTGGGCTCATATGGAAAATACGAAGTCAACGTGGCGTCAATGTGCCAGAAATCATCACGTCAACAGATACGGTACCTCAGCCTCGCCCTCGCCACCAACCAATAGAGAATCTTATATAGGTTGAGCTGTGCTCAACGCGCGGGAGAAATGTTAATTGCATTAACAGTTGATGTGCAAACCTCATTGGGAGGTATGTAACATTCACACTTTTAATGCATAACATCTTCTTTTGCATACAATTAGGCTTGTGTTAAGCAAACCTTGCCAGCTTAACGATGGAATTTGCATTGTTGACAAAAACTCCAATATATACTACATCAGCGAAGGCATTGCACTGGATGAAACATGATATCAAGTGCAATACGCTGAGAAACTCAATTCAAGGCCAGCTTGCAAATTTGTCAATAATGCACATTTCATGGTTATGCTGTCAATTCAATAATACCTAATATGTATAGCCAAATTATATGTAATATATGTATATAGAAAATGAATAAATACCCACGATTGGCACATCCAAAAGTCAGTCAATCAGTAAGAGTTAACTGTGAGTCTTTTCATTTTAACTTAACATTGATTGATTCTCCTTCTCCGACACCAAGGTTTATGTGCCTGTTGTCAAACCCACCATCGACTCGGTACAAGCACCGCTGTTGACATTAGGTCCTTTTTCAACGATACCAAGGTTTACGTGCATGGTATCAACTTTATAATCAACTCGGTACAAGAACCGTTGTTGAAATTCAGCTGTTAAATTTAGTTTAACAGCACTGTTATACCGATATTTCAAATTGAAAATAGTACATTATTTTCACAAATTTTCAAGGTCTTATGATGCACTAGTAAAAAGTTACAGCATTTCAATGTTGTAAATTTTGATAGTTATATTAGTCACAGTATAACAGTTAGTGAATTTTGAAGTTGCATCAGTGTTTCATTTTTTGCTCAAGGGTAGCACTGTTATACCGATATCTCAAATTGACAATAGTACTTTATTGTCACAAAATTTCGATGTTTTATGACGCACCAGTAAAAAGTTACAGCATTTCAATGTTGCAAACTTGGATAGTTATATTTCGCACAGTATAAAAGTTAGTGAATTTTGAAGTGTCATCAGTGTTTCATTTTTTACTCAAAGGTAGCACTGTTACACCGATATTTCAAATTGACAATAGAACATTACTGTCCCAAAATTTCAAGGTCTTATGACACTCCAATAAAAAGGTACAGCATTTCAATGTTGCAAACTTTGATAGTTATACAGTACAAAAGTGAGTAAAATTTGAAGTTGCATCAGTGTTTAATTTTTTACTCAAAGGTAGCACTGTTATACCGTTATCTCAAATTGACAGTAGTACATTATTGTCACAAAATTTCAAGGTCTTATTACGCACCAGTAAGAAGTTCCAGCATTTCAATGATGCAAACTTTGATAGTTATATTACGCGCAGTATAAAAGTTAGTGAATTTTGAAGTTGGATCAGGGTTTCATTTTTTCCTCAAGGTGAGCACTGTTATACCGATATTTCAAATAACAATAGTACATTATTTTCACAAAATTTCAAGGTCTTATGACGCACCAATAAAAAATTACAGCATTTCAATGTTGTAAACTTTGATAGTTATATTACGCACAGTAGAAAAGTTAGTGAATTTTGAAGATGCATCAGTGTTTCACTGTTTACTCAAAGTAGCACTGTTATACCGATATTTCAAATTGAAAATAGTACATTATTGTCACAAATTTTCAAGGTCTTATGATGCACTCGTAAAAAGTTACAGCATTTCAATGTTGCAAATTTTGATAGTTATATTAGTCACAGTATAACAGTTAGTGAATTTTGAAGTTGCATCAGTGTTTAATTTTTTGCTCAAGGGAAGCTTTGTTATACCGATATCTCAAATTGACAATAGTACTTTATTGTCACAAAATTTCGATGTTTTATGACGCACCAGTAAAAAGTTACAGCATTTCAATGTTGCAAACTTTGATAGTTATATTTCGCACAGTATAAAAGTTAGTGAATTTTGAAGTGTCATCAGTGTTTCATTTTTTACTCAAAGGTAGCACTGTTACACCGATATTTCAAATTGACAATAGAACATTACTGTCACAAAATTTCAAGGTTTTATGACAGTCCAGTAAAAAGGTACAGCATTTCAATGTTGCAAACTTTGATAGTTGTAATGCATACAGTATATAAGTTAGTCAATTTTGAAGTTGCAGCAGTGTTTCATTCTTTACTCAAAGGTAGCACTGTTAAATCGAAATTTCAAATTGACATTAGTACATTATTGTCACAAAATTTCAAGGTCTTATGAAGCTCCAGTAAAAAGTTACAGCATTTCAATGTTGCAAACTTTGATAGTTATATTTCGCGGAGTATAAAAGCTAGTGAAATTTGAAGTTGGATCAGTGTTTCATTTTTTCATCAAGGTGAGCACTGTTATACCGATATTTCAAATGACAATAGTACATTATTTTCACAAAATTTCAAGGTCTTATGACGTACCAATAAAAAGTTACAGCAGTTCAATGTTCCAAACTTTGATAGTTATATTACGCACAGTATAAAAGTTGGTGAATTTTGAAGTTGCATCAGTGTTTCATTTTTTACTCAAGGTTACCAGTGTTATACTGATATTTCAAATGACAATAGTACATTATTGTCAAAAAATTTCAAGGTCTTATGACGCTCCAGTAAAAAGTTACAGCATTTCAATGTTGCAAACTTTGATAGTTATATTACGCAGAGTATAAAAGTTAGTGAATTTCGAAGTTGCATCAGTGTTTCATTTTTTCCTCAAGGTTAGCACTGTTATACCGATATTTCAAATAACAATAGTACATTATTTTCACAAAATTTCAAGGTCTTATGACATACCAATAAAAAGTTACAGCAGTTCAATGTTGCAAACTTTGATAGTTATATTACGCACAGTATAAAAGTTAGTGAATTTTGGAGTTGCATCAGTGTTTCATTTTTTACTCAAGGTTAGCAGTGTTATACCGATATTTCAAATGGATAATAGTACTTTATTGTCCCAAAATTTTGAGGTTTAATGACGCACCAGTAAAAAGTTACAGCATTTCAATGTTGCAAACTTTGATAGTTATATTACGCATAGTAAAAAAGTTAGTGAACTTTGAAGTTGCATCAGAGTTTCATTTTTCACTCAAAAGTAGCACTGTTATACCGATATTTCAAATTGACAATAGTACTTTATTGTCACGAAATTTCGAGGTTTTATGACGCTCCAGTAAAAAGTTACAGCATTTCAATATTGCAAACTTTGATGTTTGTATTACGCATAGTATAAAAGTTAGTGAATTTCGAAGTTGCATCAGTGTTTCATTTTTTACTCAAGGGTAGCACTGTTATACCGATATTTAAAATTGACAATAGTACTTTATTGTCACATAATTTCACGGCCTTATGATGCTCCAGTAAAAATTACAGATTTCAATATTGCAAACTTTGATAGTTGTATTACATACAGTATATAAGTTAGTGAATTTTGAAGTTGCATTTTTTGCAGTATTTCATTTTTTACTCAAGTGTAGCAGTGTTATACAGAAATCTCAAATTGACAATATTACTTTATTGTCACAAAATTTCGAGGTTTTATGACTCACCAGTAAAAAGGTACAGCATTTCAATGTTGCAAACTTTGATGGTTATACAGTACAAAAGTGAGTAAAATTTAAAGTTGCATCAGTGTTTCATTTTTTACTCAAAGGTAGCACTGTTATACCGTTATCTCAAATTGACAGTAGTACATTATTGTCACAAAATTTCAAGGTCTTATGACGCATCAGTAAGAAGTTCCAGCATTTCAATGATGCAAACTTTGATAGTTATATTACGCGCAGTATAAAAGTTAGTAAATTTTGAAGTTGGATCAGTGTTTCATTTTTTCCTCAAGGTGAGCACTGTTATACCGATATTTCAAATGACAATAGTACATTATTTTCACAAAATTTCAAGGTCCTATGACGTACCAATAAAAAATTACAGCATTTCAATGTTGCAAACTTTGATAGTTATATTACGCACAGTATAAAAGTTAGTGAATTTTGAAGTTGCATCAGTGTTTCACTCTTTACTCAAAGTAGCACTGTTATACCGATATTTCAAATTGAAAATAGTACATTATTGTCACAAATTTTCAAGGTCTTATGATGCACTAGTAAAAAGTTATAGTATTTCAATGTTGCAAATTTTGATAGTTGTATTAGGCACAGTATAACAGTTAGTGAATTTTCAAGTTGCATCAGTGTTTAATTTTTTGCTCAAGGGTAGCACTGTTATACCGATATCTCAAATTGAGAATAGTACTTTATTGTCACAAAATTTCTATGTTTTATGACGCACCAGTAAAAAGTTACAGCATTTCAATGTTGCAAACTTTGATAGTTATATTTCGCACAGTATAAAAGTTAGTGAATTTTGAAGTGTCATCAGTGTTTCATTTTTTACTCAAAGGTAGCACTGTTACACCGATATTTCAAATTGACAATAGAACATTACTGTCACAAAATTTCAAGGTCTTATGACAGTCCAGTAAAAAGGTACAGCATTTCAATGTTGCAAACTTTGATAGTTGTAATGCATACAGTATATAAGTTAGTCAATTTTGAAGTTGCAGCAGTGTTTCATTCTTTACTCAAAGGTAGCACTGTTAAATCGAAATTTCAAATTGACATTAGTACATTATTGTCACAAAATTTCAAGGTCTTATGAAGCTCCAGTAAAAAGTTACAGCATTTCAATGTTGCAAACTTTGATAGTTATATTTCGCGCAGTATAAAAGCTAGTGAAATTTGAAGTTGGATCAGTGTTTCATTTTTTCATCAAGGTGAGCACTGTTATACCGATATTTCAAATGACAATAGTACATTATTTTCACAAAATTTCAAGGTCTTATGACGTACCAATAAAAAGTTACAGCAGTTCAATGTTCCAAACTTTGATAGTTATATTACGCACAGTATAAAAGTTGGTGAATTTTGAAGTTGCATCAGTGTTTCATTTTTTACTCAAGGTTAACAGTGTTATACTGATATTTCAAATGACAATAGTACATTATTGTCAAAAAATTTCAAGGTCTTATGACGCTCCAGTAAAAAGTTACAGCATTTCAATGTTGCAAACTTTGATAGTTATATTACGCAGAGTATAAAAGTTAGTGAATTTCGAAGTTGCATCAGTGTTTCATTTTTTCCTCAAGGTTAGCACTGTTATACCGATATTTCAAATAACAATAGTACATTATTTTCACAAAATTTCAAGGTCTTATGATATACCAATAAAAAGTTACAGCAGTTCAATGTTGCAAACTTTGATAGTTATATTACGCACAGTATAAAAGTTAGTGAATTTTGGAGTTGCATCAGTGTTTCATTTTTTACTCAAGGTTAGCAGTGTTATACCGATATTTCAAATGGATAATAGTACTTTATTGTCCCAAAATTTTGAGGTTTAATGACGCACCAGTAAAAAGTTACAGCATTTCAATATTGCAAACTTTGATAGTTATATTACGCATAGTAAAAAAGTTAGTGAACTTTGAAGTTGCATCAGAGTTTCATTTTTCACTCAAAAGTAGCACTGTTATACCGATATTTCAAATTGACAATAGTACTTTATTGTCACGAAATTTCGAGGTTTTATGACGCTCCAGTAAAAAGTTACAGCATTTCAATATTGCAAACTTTGATGTTTGTATTACGCATAGTATAAAAGTTAGTGAATTTCGAAGTTGCATCAGTGTTTCATTTTTTACTCAAGGGTAGCACTGTTATACCGATATTTAAAATTGACAATAGTACTTTATTGTCACATAATTTCACGGCCTTATGATGCTCCAGTAAAAATTACAGATTTCAATATTGCAAACTTTGATAGTTGTATTACATACAGTATATAAGTTAGTGAATTTTGAAGTTGCATTTTTTGCAGTATTTCATTTTTTACTCAAGTGTAGCAGTGTTATACAGAAATCTCAAATTGACAATATTACTTTATTGTCACAAAATTTCGAGGTTTTATGACTCACCAGTAAAAAGGTACAGCATTTCAATGTTGCAAACTTTGATAATTATACAGTACAAAAGTGAGTAAAATTTAAAGTTGCATCAGTGTTTCATTTTTTACTCAAAGGTAGCACTGTTATACCGTTATCTCAAATTGACAGTAGTACATTATTGTCACAAAATTTCAAGGTCTTATGACGCACCAGTAAGAAGTTCCAGCATTTCAATGATGCAAACTTTGATAGTTATATTACGCGCAGTATAAAAGTTAGTAAATTTTGAAGTTGGATCAGTGTTTCATTTTTTCCTCAAGGTGAGCACTGTTATACCGATATTTCAAATGACAATAGTACATTATTTTCACAAAATTTCAAGGTCCTATGACGTACCAATAAAAAATTACAGCATTTCAATGTTGCAAACTTTGATAGTTATATTACGCACAGTATAAAAGTTAGTGAATTTTGAAGTTGCATCAGTGTTTCACTCTTTACTCAAAGTAGCACTGTTATACCGATATTTCAAATTGAAAATAGTACATTATTGTCACAAATTTTCAAGGTCTTATGATGCACTAGTAAAAAGTTACAGTATTTCAATGTTGCAAATTTTGATAGTTGTATTAGGCACAGTATAACAGTTAGTGAATTTTGAAGTTGCATCAGTGTTTAATTTTTTGCTCAAGGGTAGCACTGTTATACCGATATCTCAAATTGAGAATAGTACTTTATTGTCACAAAATTTCGATGTTTTATGACGCACCAGTAAAAAGTTACAGCATTTCAATGTTGCAAACTTTGATAGTTATATTTCGCACAGTATAAAAGTTAGTGAATTTTGAAGTGTCATCAGTGTTTCATTTTTTACTCAAAGGTAGCACTGTTACACCGATATTTCAAATTGACAATAGAACATTACTGTCACAAAATTTCAAGGTCTTATGACAGTCCAGTAAAAAGGTACAGCATTTCAATGTTGCAAACTTTGATAATTGTATTGCATACAGTATATAAGTTAGACAATTTTGAAGTTGCAGCAGTGTTTCATTCTTTACTCAAAGGTAGCACTGTTAAATCGAAATTTCAAATTGACATTAGTACATTATTGTCACAAAATTTCAAGGTCTTATGAAGCTCCAGTAAAAAGTTACAGCATTTCAATGTTGCAAACTTTGATAGTTATATTTCGCGCAGTATAAAAGCTAGTGAATTTTGAAGTTGGATCAGTGTTTCATTTTCTCATCAAGGTGAGCACTGTTATACCGATATTTCAAATGACAATAGTACATTATTTTCACAAAATTTCAAGGTCTTATGACGTACCAATAAAAAGTTACAGCAGTTCAATGTTCCAAACTTTGATAGTTATATTACGCACAGTATAAAAGTTGGTGAATTTTGAAGTTGCATCAGTGTTTCATTTTTTACTCAAGGTTACCAGTGTTATACTGATATTTCAAATGACAATAGTACATTATTGTCAAAAAATTTCAAGGTCTTATGACGCTCCAGTAAAAAGTTACAGCAGTTCAATGTTGCAAACTTTGATAGTTATATTACGCACAGTATAAAAGTTAGTGAATTTTGGAGTTGCATCAGTGTTTCATTTTTTACTCAAGGTTAGCAGTGTTATACCGATATTTCAAATGGATAATAGTACTTTATTGTCACAAAATTTTGAGGTTTTATGACGCACCAGTAAAAAGTTACAGCATTTCAATGTTGCAAACTTTGATAGTTATATTACACACAGTAAAAAAGTTAGTGAACTTTGAAGTTGCATCAGAGTTTCATTTTTCACTCAAAAGTAGCACTGTTATACCGATATTTCAAATTGACAATAGTACTTTATTGTCACGAAATTTCGAGGTTTTATGATGCTGCAGTAAAAAGTTACAGCATTTCAATATTGCAAACTTTGATGTTTGTATTACGCAGAGTATAAAAGTTAGTGAATTTCGAAGTTGCATCAGTGTTTCATTTTTTACTCAAGGGTAGCACTGTTATACCGATATTTCAAATTGACAATAGTACTTTATTGTCACATAATTTCACGGCCTTATGATGCTCCAGTAAAAATTACAGATTTCAATATTGCAAACCTTGATAGTTGTATTACATACAGTATATAAGTTAGTGAATTTTGAAGTTGCATTTTTTGCAGTGTTTCATTTTTTACTCAAGTGTAGCAGTGTTATACCGATATTTCAAATGACAATAGTACATTATTTTCACAAAATTTCAAGGTCTTATGACGTACCAATAAAAAGTTACAGCAGTTCAATGTTCCAAACTTTGATAGTTATATTACGCACAGTATAAAAGTTGGTGAATTTTGAAGTTGCATCAGTGTTTCATTTTTTACTCAAGGTTACCAGTGTTATACTGATATTTCAAATGACAATAGTACATTATTGTCAAAAAATTTCAAGGTCTTATGACGCTCCAGTAAAAAGTTACAGCAGTTCAATGTTGCAAACTTTGATAGTTATATTACGCACAGTATAAAAGTTAGTGAATTTTGAAGTTGCATCAGTGTTTCACTCTTTACTCAAAGTAGCACTGTTATACCGATATTTCAAATTGAAAATAGTACATTATTGTCACAAATTTTCAAGGTCTTATGATGCACTAGTAAAAAGTTACAGTATTTCAATGTTGCAAATTTTGATAGTTGTATTAGGCACAGTATAACAGTTAGTGAATTTTGAAGTTGCATCAGTGTTTAATTTTTTGCTCAAGGGTAGCACTGTTATACCGATATCTCAAATTGAGAATAGTACTTTATTGTCACAAAATTTCGATGTTTTATGACGCACCAGTAAAAAGTTACAGCATTTCAATGTTGCAAACTTTGATAGTTATATTTCGCACAGTATAAAAGTTAGTGAATTTTGAAGTGTCATCAGTGTTTCATTTTTTACTCAAAGGTAGCACTGTTACACCGATATTTCAAATTGACAATAGAACATTACTGTCACAAAATTTCAAGGTCTTATGACAGTCCAGTAAAAAGGTACAGCATTTCAATGTTGCAAACTTTGATAATTGTATTGCATACAGTATATAAGTTAGACAATTTTGAAGTTGCAGCAGTGTTTCATTCTTTACTCAAAGGTAGCACTGTTAAATCGAAATTTCAAATTGACATTAGTACATTATTGTCACAAAATTTCAAGGTCTTATGAAGCTCCAGTAAAAAGTTACAGCATTTCAATGTTGCAAACTTTGATAGTTATATTTCGCGCAGTATAAAAGCTAGTGAATTTTGAAGTTGGATCAGTGTTTCATTTTCTCATCAAGGTGAGCACTGTTATACCGATATTTCAAATGACAATAGTACATTATTTTCACAAAATTTCAAGGTCTTATGACGTACCAATAAAAAGTTACAGCAGTTCAATGTTCCAAACTTTGATAGTTATATTACGCACAGTATAAAAGTTGGTGAATTTTGAAGTTGCATCAGTGTTTCATTTTTTACTCAAGGTTACCAGTGTTATACTGATATTTCAAATGACAATAGTACATTATTGTCAAAAAATTTCAAGGTCTTATGACGCTCCAGTAAAAAGTTACAGCAGTTCAATGTTGCAAACTTTGATAGTTATATTACGCACAGTATAAAAGTTAGTGAATTTTGGAGTTGCATCAGTGTTTCATTTTTTACTCAAGGTTAGCAGTGTTATACCGATATTTCAAATGGATAATAGTACTTTATTGTCACAAAATTTTGAGGTTTTATGACGCACCAGTAAAAAGTTACAGCATTTCAATGTTGCAAACTTTGATAGTTATATTACACACAGTAAAAAAGTTAGTGAACTTTGAAGTTGCATCAGAGTTTCATTTTTCACTCAAAAGTAGCACTGTTATACCGATATTTCAAATTGACAATAGTACTTTATTGTCACGAAATTTCGAGGTTTTATGATGCTGCAGTAAAAAGTTACAGCATTTCAATATTGCAAACTTTGATGTTTGTATTACGCAGAGTATAAAAGTTAGTGAATTTCGAAGTTGCATCAGTGTTTCATTTTTTACTCAAGGGTAGCACTGTTATACCGATATTTCAAATTGACAATAGTACTTTATTGTCACATAATTTCACGGCCTTATGATGCTCCAGTAAAAATTACAGATTTCAATATTGCAAACCTTGATAGTTGTATTACATACAGTATATAAGTTAGTGAATTTTGAAGTTGCATTTTTTGCAGTGTTTCATTTTTTACTCAAGTGTAGCAGTGTTATACCGAAATCTCAAATTGACAGTAGTACATTATTGTCACAAAATTTCAAGGTCTTATGACGCACCAGTAAGAAGTTCCAGCATTTCAATGATGCAAACTTTGATAGTTATATTACGCGCAGTATAAAAGTTAGTGAATTTTGAAGTTGGATCAGTGTTTCATTTTTTGCTCAAGGTGAGCACTGTTATACCGATATTTCAAATGACAATAGCACATTATTTTCACAAAATTTCAAGGTCCTATGACGTACCAATAAAAAATTACAGCATTTCAATTTTGCAAACTTTGATAGTTATATTACGCACAGTATAAAAGTTAGTGAATTTTGAAGTTGCATCAGTGTTTCATTTTTTCCTCAAGGTTAGCACTGTTATACCGATATTTCAAATAACAATAGTACATTATTTTCACAAAATTTCAAGGTCTTATGACATACCAATAAAAAGTTACAGCAGTTCAATGTTGCAAACTTTGATAGTTATATTACGCACAGTATAAAAGTTAGTGAATTTTGGAGTTGCATCAGTGTTTCATTTTTTACTCAAGGTTAGCAGTGTTATACCGATATTTCAAATGGATAATAGTACTTTATTGTCACAAAATTTTGAGGTTTTATGACGCACCAGTAAAAAGTTACAGCATTTCAATGTTGCAAACTTTGATAGTTATATTACGCACAGTAAAAAAGTTAGTGAACTTTGAAGTTGCATCAGAGTTTCATTTTTCACTCAAAAGTAGCACTGTTATACCGATATTTCAAATTGACAATAGTACTTTATTGTCACGAAATTTCGAGGTTTTATGACGCTCCAGTAAAAAGTTACAGCATTTCAATATTGCAAGCTTTGATGTTTGTATTACGCAGAATATAAATTTAGTGAATTTCGAAGTTGCATCAGTGTTTCATTTTTTACTCAAGGGTAGCACTGTTATACCGATATTTAAAATTGACAATAGTACTTTATTGTCACATAATTTCACGGCCTTATGATGCTCCAGTAAAAATTACAGATTTCAATATTGCAAACTTTGATAGTTGTATTACATACAGTATATAAGTTAGTGAATTTTGAAGTTGCATTTTTTGCTGTGTTTCATTTTTTACTCAAGTGTAGCAGTGTTATACCGAAATCTCAAATTGACAATATTACTTTATTGTCACAAAATTTCGAGGTTTTATGACTCACCAGTAAAAAGGTACAGCATTTCAATGTTGCAAACTTTGATAGTTATACAGTACAAAAGTGAGTAAAATTTGAAGTTGCATCAGTGTTTCATTTTTTACTCAAAGGTAGCACTGTTATACCGTTATCTCAAATTGACAGTAGTACATTATTGTCACAAAATTTCAAGGTCTTATGACGCACCAGTAAGAAGTTCCAGAATTTCAATGATGCAAACTTTGATAGTTATATTACGCGCAGTATAAAAGTTAGTGAATTTTGAAGTTGTATCAGTGTTTCACTTTTTCCTCAAGGTGAGCACTGTTATACCGATATTTCAAATTGAAAATAGTACATTATTGTCACAAATTTTCAAGGTCTTATGACGCTCCAGTAAAAAGTTACAGCATTTCAATGTTGCAAACTTTGATAGTTATATTACGCACAGTATAAAAGTTAGTGAATTTTGAAGTTGCATCAGTGTTTCACTCTTTACTCAAAGTAGCACTGTTATACCGATATTTCAAATTGAAAATAGTACATTATTGTCACAAATTTTCAAGGTCTTATGATGCACTAGTAAAAAGTTATAGTATTTCAATGTTGCAAATTTTGATAGTTGTATTAGGCACAGTATAACAGTTAGTGAATTTTCAAGTTGCATCAGTGTTTAATTTTTTGCTCAAGGGTAGCACTGTTATACCGATATCTCAAATTGAGAATAGTACTTTATTGTCACAAAATTTCGATGTTTTATGACGCACCAGTAAAAAGTTACAGCATTTCAATGTTGCAAACTTTGATAGTTATATTTCGCACAGTATAAAAGTTAGTGAATTTTGAAGTGTCATCAGTGTTTCATTTTTTACTCAAAGGTAGCACTGTTACACCGATATTTCAAATTGACAATAGAACATTACTGTCACAAAATTTCAAGGTCTTATGACAGTCCAGTAAAAAGGTACAGCATTTCAATGTTGCAAACTTTGATAGTTGTAATGCATACAGTATATAAGTTAGTCAATTTTGAAGTTGCAGCAGTGTTTCATTCTTTACTCAAAGGTAGCACTGTTAAATCGAAATTTCAAATTGACATTAGTACATTATTGTCACAAAATTTCAAGGTCTTATGAAGCTCCAGTAAAAAGTTACAGCATTTCAATGTTGCAAACTTTGATAGTTATATTTCGCGCAGTATAAAAGCTAGTGAAATTTGAAGTTGGATCAGTGTTTCATTTTTTCATCAAGGTGAGCACTGTTATACCGATATTTCAAATGACAATAGTACATTATTTTCACAAAATTTCAAGGTCTTATGACGTACCAATAAAAAGTTACAGCAGTTCAATGTTCCAAACTTTGATAGTTATATTACGCACAGTATAAAAGTTGGTGAATTTTGAAGTTGCATCAGTGTTTCATTTTTTACTCAAGGTTAACAGTGTTATACTGATATTTCAAATGACAATAGTACATTATTGTCAAAAAATTTCAAGGTCTTATGACGCTCCAGTAAAAAGTTACAGCATTTCAATGTTGCAAACTTTGATAGTTATATTACGCACAGTATAAAAGTTAGTGAATTTTGGAGTTGCATCAGTGTTTCATTTTTTACTCAAGGTTAGCAGTGTTATACCGATATTTCAAATGGATAATAGTACTTTATTGTCACAAAATTTTGAGGTTTTATGACGCACCAGTAAAAAGTTACAGCATTTCAATGTTGCAAACTTTGATAGTTATATTACACACAGTAAAAAAGTTAGTGAACTTTGAAGTTGCATCAGAGTTTCATTTTTCACTCAAAAGTAGCACTGTTATACCGATATTTCAAATTGACAATAGTACTTTATTGTCACGAAATTTCGAGGTTTTATGATGCTGCAGTAAAAAGTTACAGCATTTCAATATTGCAAACTTTGATGTTTGTATTACGCAGAGTATAAAAGTTAGTGAATTTCGAAGTTGCATCAGTGTTTCATTTTTTACTCAAGGGTAGCACTGTTATACCGATATTTCAAATTGACAATAGTACTTTATTGTCACATAATTTCACGGCCTTATGATGCTCCAGTAAAAATTACAGATTTCAATATTGCAAACTTTGATAGTTGTATTACATACAGTATATAAGTTAGTGAATTTTGAAGTTGCATTTTTTGCAGTGTTTCATTTTTTACTCAAGTGTAGCAGTGTTATACCGAAATCTCAAATTGACAGTAGTACATTATTGTCACAAAATTTCAAGGTCTTATGACGCACCAGTAAGAAGTTCCAGCATTTCAATGATGCAAACTTTGATAGTTATATTACGCGCAGTATAAAAGTTAGTGAATTTTGAAGTTGGATCAGTGTTTCATTTTTTGCTCAAGGTGAGCACTGTTATACCGATATTTCAAATGACAATAGCACATTATTTTCACAAAATTTCAAGGTCCTATGACGTACCAATAAAAAATTACAGCATTTCAATTTTGCAAACTTTGATAGTTATATTACGCACAGTATAAAAGTTAGTGAATTTTGAAGTTGCATCAGTGTTTCATTTTTTCCTCAAGGTTAGCACTGTTATACCGATATTTCAAATAACAATAGTACATTATTTTCACAAAATTTCAAGGTCTTATGACATACCAATAAAAAGTTACAGCAGTTCAATGTTGCAAACTTTGATAGTTATATTACGCACAGTATAAAAGTTAGTGAATTTTGGAGTTGCATCAGTGTTTCATTTTTTACTCAAGGTTAGCAGTGTTATACCGATATTTCAAATGGATAATAGTACTTTATTGTCACAAAATTTTGAGGTTTTATGACGCACCAGTAAAAAGTTACAGCATTTCAATGTTGCAAACTTTGATAGTTATATTACGCACAGTAAAAAAGTTAGTGAACTTTGAAGTTGCATCAGAGTTTCATTTTTCACTCAAAAGTAGCACTGTTATACCGATATTTCAAATTGACAATAGTACTTTATTGTCACGAAATTTCGAGGTTTTATGACGCTCCAGTAAAAAGTTACAGCATTTCAATATTGCAAGCTTTGATGTTTGTATTACGCAGAATATAAATTTAGTGAATTTCGAAGTTGCATCAGTGTTTCATTTTTTACTCAAGGGTAGCACTGTTATACCGATATTTAAAATTGACAATAGTACTTTATTGTCACATAATTTCACGGCCTTATGATGCTCCAGTAAAAATTACAGATTTCAATATTGCAAACTTTGATAGTTGTATTACATACAGTATATAAGTTAGTGAATTTTGAAGTTGCATTTTTTGCTGTGTTTCATTTTTTACTCAAGTGTAGCAGTGTTATACCGAAATCTCAAATTGACAATATTACTTTATTGTCACAAAATTTCGAGGTTTTATGACTCACCAGTAAAAAGGTACAGCATTTCAATGTTGCAAACTTTGATAGTTATACAGTACAAAAGTGAGTAAAATTTGAAGTTGCATCAGTGTTTCATTTTTTACTCAAAGGTAGCACTGTTATACCGTTATCTCAAATTGACAGTAGTACATTATTGTCACAAAATTTCAAGGTCTTATGACGCACCAGTAAGAAGTTCCAGAATTTCAATGATGCAAACTTTGATAGTTATATTACGCGCAGTATAAAAGTTAGTGAATTTTGAAGTTGTATCAGTGTTTCACTTTTTCCTCAAGGTGAGCACTGTTATACCGATATCTCAAATTGAAAATAGTACATTATTGTCACAAATTTTCAAGGTCTTATGACGCTCCAGTAAAAAGTTACAGCATTTCAATGTTGCTAACTTTGATAGTTATATTACGCACAGTATAAAAGTTAGTGAATTTTGAAGTTGCATAAGTGTTTCACTCTTTACTCAAAGTAGCACTGTTATACCGATATTTCAAATTGAAAATAGTACATTATTGTCACAAATTTTCAAGGTCTTATGATGCACTAGTAAAAAGTTATAGTATTTCAATGTTGCAAATTTTGATAGTTGTATTAGGCACAGTATAACAGTTAGTGAATTTTCAAGTTGCATCAGTGTTTAATTTTTTGCTCAAGGGTAGCACTGTTATACCGATATCTCAAATTGAGAATAGTACTTTATTGTCACAAAATTTCGATGTTTTATGACGCACCAGTAAAAAGTTACAGCATTTCAATGTTGCAAACTTTGATAGTTATATTTCGCACAGTATAAAAGTTAGTGAATTTTGAAGTGTCATCAGTGTTTCATTTTTTACTCAAAGGTAGCACTGTTACACCGATATTTCAAATTGACAATAGAACATTACTGTCACAAAATTTCAAGGTCTTATGACAGTCCAGTAAAAAGGTACAGCATTTCAATGTTGCAAACTTTGATAGTTGTAATGCATACAGTATATAAGTTAGTCAATTTTGAAGTTGCAGCAGTGTTTCATTCTTTACTCAAAGGTAGCACTGTTAAATCGAAATTTCAAATTGACATTAGTACATTATTGTCACAAAATTTCAAGGTCTTATGAAGCTCCAGTAAAAAGTTACAGCATTTCAATGTTGCAAACTTTGATAGTTATATTTCGCGCAGTATAAAAGCTAGTGAAATTTGAAGTTGGATCAGTGTTTCATTTTTTCATCAAGGTGAGCACTGTTATACCGATATTTCAAATGACAATAGTACATTATTTTCACAAAATTTCAAGGTCTTATGACGTACCAATAAAAAGTTACAGCAGTTCAATGTTCCAAACTTTGATAGTTATATTACGCACAGTATAAAAGTTGGTGAATTTTGAAGTTGCATCAGTGTTTCATTTTTTACTCAAGGTTAACAGTGTTATACTGATATTTCAAATGACAATAGTACATTATTGTCAAAAAATTTCAAGGTCTTATGACGCTCCAGTAAAAAGTTACAGCATTTCAATGTTGCAAACTTTGATAGTTATATTACGCAGAGTATAAAAGTTAGTGAATTTCGAAGTTGCATCAGTGTTTCATTTTTTCCTCAAGGTTAGCACTGTTATACCGATATTTCAAATAACAATAGTACATTATTTTCACAAAATTTCAAGGTCTTATGATATACCAATAAAAAGTTACAGCAGTTCAATGTTGCAAACTTTGATAGTTATATTACGCACAGTATAAAAGTTAGTGAATTTTGGAGTTGCATCAGTGTTTCATTTTTTACTCAAGGTTAGCAGTGTTATACCGATATTTCAAATGGATAATAGTACTTTATTGTCCCAAAATTTTGAGGTTTAATGACGCACCAGTAAAAAGTTACAGCATTTCAATATTGCAAACTTTGATAGTTATATTACGCATAGTAAAAAAGTTAGTGAACTTTGAAGTTGCATCAGAGTTTCATTTTTCACTCAAAAGTAGCACTGTTATACCGATATTTCAAATTGACAATAGTACTTTATTGTCACGAAATTTCGAGGTTTTATGACGCTCCAGTAAAAAGTTACAGCATTTCAATATTGCAAACTTTGATGTTTGCATTACGCATAGTATAAAAGTTAGTGAATTTCGAAGTTGCATCAGTGTTTCATTTTTTACTCAAGGGTAGCACTGTTATACCGATATTTAAAATTGACAATAGTACTTTATTGTCACATAATTTCACGGCCTTATGATGCTCCAGTAAAAATTACAGATTTCAATATTGCAAACTTTGATAGTTGTATTACATACAGTATATAAGTTAGTGAATTTTGAAGTTGCATTTTTTGCAGTATTTCATTTTTTACTCAAGTGTAGCAGTGTTATACAGAAATCTCAAATTGACAATATTACTTTATTGTCACAAAATTTCGAGGTTTTATGACTCACCAGTAAAAAGGTACAGCATTTCAATGTTGCAAACTTTGATAGTTATACAGTACAAAAGTGAGTAAAATTTAAAGTTGCATCAGTGTTTCATTTTTTACTCAAAGGTAGCACTGTTATACCGTTATCTCAAATTGACAGTAGTACATTATTGTCACAAAATTTCAAGGTCTTATGACGCACCAGTAAGAAGTTCCAGCATTTCAATGATGCAAACTTTGATAGTTATATTACGCGCAGTATAAAAGTTAGTAAATTTTGAAGTTGGGTCAGTGTTTCATTTTTTCCTCAAGGTGAGCACTGTTATACCGATATTTCAAATGACAATAGTACATTATTTTCACAAAATTTCAAGGTCCTATGACGTACCAATAAAAAATTACAGCATTTCAATGTTGCAAACTTTGATAGTTATATTACGCACAGTATAAAAGTTAGTGAATTTTGAAGTTGCATCAGTGTTTCACTCTTTACTCAAAGTAGCACTGTTATACCGATATTTCAAATTGAAAATAGTACATTATTGTCACAAATTTTCAAGGTCTTATGATGCACTAGTAAAAAGTTACAGTATTTCAATGTTGCAAATTTTGATAGTTGTATTAGGCACAGTATAACAGTTAGTGAATTTTGAAGTTGCATCAGTGTTTAATTTTTTGCTCAAGGGTAGCACTGTTATACCGATATCTCAAATTGAGAATAGTACTTTATTGTCACAAAATTTCGATGTTTTATGACGCACCAGTAAAAAGTTACAGCATTTCAATGTTGCAAACTTTGATAGTTATATTTCGCACAGTATAAAAGTTAGTGAATTTTGAAGTGTCATCAGTGTTTCATTTTTTACTCAAAGGTAGCACTGTTACACCGATATTTCAAATTGACAATAGAACATTACTGTCACAAAATTTCAAGGTCTTATGACAGTCCAGTAAAAAGGTACAGCATTTCAATGTTGCAAACTTTGATAATTGTATTGCATACAGTATATAAGTTAGACAATTTTGAAGTTGCAGCAGTGTTTCATTCTTTACTCAAAGGTAGCACTGTTAAATCGAAATTTCAAATTGACATTAGTACATTATTGTCACAAAATTTCAAGGTCTTATGAAGCTCCAGTAAAAAGTTACAGCATTTCAATGTTGCAAACTTTGATAGTTATATTTCGCGCAGTATAAAAGCTAGTGAATTTTGAAGTTGGATCAGTGTTTCATTTTCTCATCAAGGTGAGCACTGTTATACCGATATTTCAAATGACAATAGTACATTATTTTCACAAAATTTCAAGGTCTTATGACGTACCAATAAAAAGTTACAGCAGTTCAATGTTCCAAACTTTGATAGTTATATTACGCACAGTATAAAAGTTGGTGAATTTTGAAGTTGCATCAGTGTTTCATTTTTTACTCAAGGTTACCAGTGTTATACTGATATTTCAAATGACAATAGTACATTATTGTCAAAAAATTTCAAGGTCTTATGACGCTCCAGTAAAAAGTTACAGCAGTTCAATGTTGCAAACTTTGATAGTTATATTACGCACAGTATAAAAGTTAGTGAATTTTGGAGTTGCATCAGTGTTTCATTTTTTACTCAAGGTTAGCAGTGTTATACCGATATTTCAAATGGATAATAGTACTTTATTGTCACAAAATTTTGAGGTTTTATGACGCACCAGTAAAAAGTTACAGCATTTCAATGTTGCAAACTTTGATAGTTATATTACACACAGTAAAAAAGTTAGTGAACTTTGAAGTTGCATCAGAGTTTCATTTTTCACTCAAAAGTAGCACTGTTATACCGATATTTCAAATTGACAATAGTACTTTATTGTCACGAAATTTCGAGGTTTTATGATGCTTCAGTAAAAAGTTACAGCATTTCAATATTGCAAACTTTGATGTTTGTATTACGCAGAGTATAAAAGTTAGTGAATTTCGAAGTTGCATCAGTGTTTCATTTTTTACTCAAGGGTAGCACTGTTATACCGATATTTCAAATTGACAATAGTACTTTATTGTCACATAATTTCACGGCCTTATGATGCTCCAGTAAAAATTACAGATTTCAATATTGCAAACTTTGATAGTTGTATTACATACAGTATATAAGTTAGTGAATTTTGAAGTTGCATTTTTTGCAGTGTTTCATTTTTTACTCAAGTGTAGCAGTGTTATACCGAAATGTCAAATTGACAGTAGTACATTATTGTCACAAAATTTCAAGGTCTTATGACGCACCAGTAAGAAGTTCCAGCATTTCAATGATGCAAACTTTGATAGTTATATTACGCGCAGTATAAAAGTTAGTGAATTTTGAAGTTGGATCAGTGTTTCATTTTTTCCTCAAGGTGAGCACTGTTATACCGATATTTCAAATGACAATAGCACATTATTTTCACAAAATTTCAAGGTCCTATGACGTACCAATAAAAAATTACAGCATTTCAATTTTGCAAACTTTGATAGTTATATTACGCACAGTATAAAAGTTAGTGAATTTTGAAGTTGCATCAGTGTTTCATTTTTTCCTCAAGGTTAGCACTGTTATACCGATATTTCAAATAACAATAGTACATTATTTTCACAAAATTTCAAGGTCTTATGACATACCAATAAAAAGTTACAGCAGTTCAATGTTGCAAACTTTGATAGTTATATTACGCACAGTATAAAAGTTAGTGAATTTTGGAGTTGCATCAGTGTTTCATTTTTTACTCAAGGTTAGCAGTGTTATACCGATATTTCAAATGGATAATAGTACTTTATTGTCACAAAATTTTGAGGTTTTATGACGCACCAGTAAAAAGTTACAGCATTTCAATGTTGCAAACTTTGATAGTTATATTACGCACAGTAAAAAAGTTAGTGAACTTTGAAGTTGCATCAGAGTTTCATTTTTCACTCAAAAGTAGCACTGTTATACCGATATTTCAAATTGACAATAGTACTTTATTGTCACGAAATTTCGAGGTTTTATGACGCTCCAGTAAAAAGTTACAGCATTTCAATATTGCAAGCTTTGATGTTTGTATTACGCAGAATATAAATTTAGTGAATTTCGAAGTTGCATCAGTGTTTCATTTTTTACTCAAGGGTAGCACTGTTATACCGATATTTAAAATTGACAATAGTACTTTATTGTCACATAATTTCACGGCCTTATGATGCTCCAGTAAAAATTACAGATTTCAATATTGCAAACTTTGATAGTTGTATTACATACAGTATATAAGTTAGTGAATTTTGAAGTTGCATTTTTTGCTGTGTTTCATTTTTTACTCAAGTGTAGCAGTGTTATACCGAAATCTCAAATTGACAATATTACTTTATTGTCACAAAATTTCGAGGTTTTATGACTCACCAGTAAAAAGGTACAGCATTTCAATGTTGCAAACTTTGATAGTTATACAGTACAAAAGTGAGTAAAATTTGAAGTTGCATCAGTGTTTCATTTTTTACTCAAAGGTAGCACTGTTATACCGGTATCTCAAATTGACAGTAGTACATTATTGTCACAAAATTTCAAGGTCTTATGACGCACCAGTAAGAAGTTCCAGAATTTCAATGATGCAAACTTTGATAGTTATATTACGCGCAGTATAAAAGTTAGTGAATTTTGAAGTTGTATCAGTGTTTCATTTTTTCCTCAAGGTGAGCACTGTTATACCGATATTTCAAATTGAAAATAGTACATTATTGTCACAAATTTTCAAGGTCTTATGACGCTCCAGTAAAAAGTTACAGCATTTCAATGTTGCAAACTTTGATAGTTATATTACGCACAGTATAAAAGTTAGTGAATTTTGAAGTTGCATCAGTGTTTCACTCTTTACTCAAAGTAGCACTGTTATACCGATATTTCAAATTGAAAATAGTACATTATTGTCACAAATTTTCAAGGTCTTATGATGCACTAGTAAAAAGTTACAGTATTTCAATGTTGCAAATTTTGATAGTTATATTAGGCACAGTATAACAGTTAGTGAATTTTAAAGTTGCATCAGTGTTTAATTTTTTGCTCAAGGGTAGCACTGTTATACCGATATCTCAAATTGACAATAGTACTTTATTGTCACAAAATTTCGATGTTTTATGACGCACCAGTAAAAAGTTACAGCATTTCAATGTTGCAAACTTTGATAGTTATATTTCGCACAGTATAAAAGTTAGTGAATTTTGAAGTGTCATCAGTGTTTCATTTTTTACTCAAAGGTAGCACTGTTACACCGATATTTCAAATTGACAATAGAACATTACTGTCACAAAATTTCAAGGTCTTATGACAGTCCAGTAAAAAGGTACAGCATTTCAATGTTGCAAACTTTGATAGTTGTATTGCATACAGTATATAAGTTAGTCAATTTTGAAGTTGCAGCAGTGTTTCATTCTTTACTCAAAGGTAGCACTGTTAAATCGAAATTTCAAATTGACATTAGTACATTATTGTCACAAAATTTCAAGGTCTTATGAAGCTCCAGTAAAAAGTTACAGCATTTCAATGTTGCAAACTTTGATAGTTATATTTCGCGCAGTATAAAAGCTAGTGAATTTTGAAGTTGGATCAGTGTTTCATTTTTTCATCAAGGTGAGCACTGTTATACCGACATTTCAAATGACAATAGTACATTATTTTCACAAAATTTCAAGGTCTTATGACGTACCAATAAAAAGTTACAGCAGTTCAATGTTTCAAACTTTGATAGTTATATTACGCACAGTATAAAAGTTGGTGAATTTTGAAGTTGCATCAGTGTTTCATTTTTTACTCAAGGTTACCAGTGTTATACTGATATTTTAAATGACAATAGTACATTATTGTCAAAAAATTTCAAGGTCTTATGACGCTCCAGTAAAAAGTTACAGCATTTCAATGTTGCAAACTTTGATAGTTATATTACGCACAGTATAAAAGTTGGTGAATTTTGAAGTTGCATCAGTGTTTCATTTTTTACTCAAGGTTAGCAGTGTTATACCGATATTTCAAATGGATAATAGTACTTTATTGTCACAAAATTTTTAGGTTTTATGACGCACCAGTAAAAAGTTACAGCATTTCAATGTTGCAAACTTTGATAGTTATATTACGCACAGTAAAAAAGTTAGTGAACTTTGAAGTTGCATCAGAGTTTCATTTTTCACTCAAAAGTAGCACTGTTATACCGATATTTCAAATTGACAATAGTACTTTATTGTCACGAAATTTCGAGGTTTTATGACGCTCCAGTAAAAAGTTACAGCATTTCAATATTGCAAACTTTGATGTTTGTATTACGCAGAGTATAAAAGTTAGTGAATTTCGAAGTTGCATCAGTGTTTCATTTTTTACTCAAGGGTAGCACTGTTATACCGATATTTCAAATTGACAATAGTACTTTATTGTCACAAAATTTCGAGGTTTTATGACTCACCAGTAAAAAGGTACAGCATTTCAATGTTGCAAACTTTGATAGTTATACAGTACAAAAGTGAGTAAAATTTGAAGTTGCATCAGTGTTTCATTTTTTACTCAAAGGTAGCACTGTTATACCGTTATCTCAAATTGACAGTAGTACATTATTGTCACAAAATTTCAAGGTCTTATGACGCACCAGTAAGAAGTTCCAGCATTTCAATGATGCAAACTTTGATAGTTATATTACGCGCAGTATAAAAGTTAGTGAATTTTGAAGTTGGATCAGTGTTTCATTTTTTCCTCAAGGTGAGCACTGTTATACCGATATTTCAAATGACAATAGTACATTATTTTCACAAAATTTCAAGGTCCTATGACGGACCAATAAAAAATTACAGCATTTCAATGTTGCAAACTTTGATAGTTATATTACGCACCGTATAAAAGTTAGTGAATTTTGAAGTTGCATCAGTGTTTCATTTTTCCTCAAGGTTAGCACTGTTATACCGATATTTCAAATAACAATAGTACATTATTTTCACAAAATTTCAAGTTCTTATGACATACCAATAAAAAGTTACAGCAGTTCAACGTGGCACACTTTGATAGTTATATTACGCACAGTATAAAAGTTAGTGAATTTTGGAGTTGCATCAGTGTTTCATTTTTTACTCAAGGTTAGCAGTGTTATACCGATATTTCAAATGGATAATAGTACTTTATTGTCACAAAATTTTGAGGTTTTATGACGCACCAGTAAAAAGTTACAGCATTTCAATGTTGCAAACTTTGATAGTTATATTACGCACAGTAAAAAAGTTAGTGAACTTTGAAGTTGCATCAGAGTTTCATTTTTCACTCAAAAGTAGCGCTGTTATACCGATATTTCAAATTGACAATAGTACTTTATTGTCACGAAATTTCGAGGTTTTATGACGTACCAGTAAAAAGTTACAGCATTTCAATGTTGCAAACTTTGATAGTTATATTTCGCACGGTATAAAAGTTAGTGAATTTTGAAGTGTCATCAGTGTTTCATTTTTTACTCAAAGGTAGCACTGTTACACCGATATTTCAAATTGACAATAGAACATTACTGTCACAAAATTTCAAGGTCTTATGATAGTCCAGTAAAAAGGTACAGCATTTCAATGTTGCAAACTTTGATAGTTGTATTGCATACAGTATATAAGTTAGTCAATTTTGAAGTTGCAGCAGTGTTTCATTCTTTACTCAAAGGTAGCACTGTTAAATCGAAATTTCAAATTGACATTAGTACATTATTGTCACAAAATTTCAAGGTCTTATGAAGCTCCAGTAAAAAGTGACAGCTTTTCAATGTTGCAAACTTTGATAGTTATATTACGCACAGTATAAAAGTTAGTGAATTTTGAAGTTGCATCAGTGTTTCATTTTTTACTCAAGGTTACCAGTGTTATACTGATATTTCAAATAACAATAGTACATTATTGTCAAAAAATTTCAAGGTCTTATGACATACCAATAAAAAGTTACAGCAGTTCAATGTTGCAAACTTTGATAGTTATATTACGCACAGTATAAAAGTTAGTGAATTTTGGAGTTGCATCAGTGTTTCATTTTTTACTCAAGGTTAGCAGTGTTATACCGATATTTCAAATGGATAATAGTACTTTATTGTCACAAAATTTTGAGGTTTTATGACGCACCAGTAAAAAGTTACAGCATTTCAATGTTGCAAACTTTGATAGTTATATTACGCACAGTAAAAAAGTTAGTGAACTTTGAAGTTGCATCAGAGTTTCATTTTTCACTCAAAAGTAGCGCTGTTATACCGATATTTCAAATTGACAATAGTACTTTATTGTCACGAAATTTCGAGGTTTTATGACGCTCCAGTAAAAAGTTACAGCATTTCAATATTGCAAACTTTGATGTTTGTATTACGCAGAGTATAAAAGTTAGTGAATTTCGAAGTTGCATCAGTGTTTCATTTTTTACTCAAGGGTAGCACTGTTATACCGATATTTCAAATTGACAATAGTACTTTATTGTCACATAATTTCACGGCCTTATGATGCTCCAGTAAAAATTACAGATTTCAATATTGCAAACTTTGATAGTTGTATTACATACAGTATATAAGTTAGTGAATTTTGAAGTTGCATTTTTTGCAGTGTTTCATTTTTTACTAGCAGTGTTATACCGAAATCTCAAATTGACAATATTACTTTATTGTCACAAAATTTCGAGGTTTTATGACTCACCAGTAAAAAGGTACAGCATTTCAATGTTGCAAACTTTGATAGTTATACAGTACAAAAGTGAGTAAAATTTGAAGTTGCATCAGTGTTTCATTTTTTACTCAAAGGTAGCACTGTTATACCGTTATCTCAAATTGACAGTAGTACATTATTGTCACAAAATTTCAAGGTCTTATGACGCACCAGTAAGAAGTTCCAGCATTTCAATGATGCAAACTTTGATAGTTATATTACGCGCAGTATAAAAGTTAGTGAATTTTGAAGTTGGATCAGTGTTTCATTTTTTCCTCAAGGTGAGCACTGTTATACCGATATTTCAAATGACAAAAGTACATTATTTTCACAAAATTTCAAGGTCCTATGATGTACCAATAAAAAATTACAGCATTTCAATGTTGCAAACTTTGATAGTTATATTACGCACCGTATAAAAGTTAGTGAATTTTGAAGTTGCATCAGTGTTTCATTTTTCCTCAAGGTTAGCACTGTTATACCGATATTTCAAATAACAATAGTACATTATTTTCACAAAATTTCAAGGTCTTATGACATACCAATAAAAAGTTACAGCAGTTCACTGTTGCAAACTTTGATAGTTATATTACGCACAGTATAAAAGTTAGTGAATTTTGGAGTTGCATCAGTGTTTCATTTTTTACTCAAGGTTAGCAGTGTTATACCGATATTTCAAATGGATAATAGTACTTTATTGTCACAAAATTTTGAGGTTTTATGACGCACCAGTAAAAAGTTACAGCATTTCAATGTTGCAAACTTTGATAGTTATATTACGCACAGTAAAAAAGTTAGTGAACTTTGAAGTTGCATCAGAGTTTCATTTTTCACTCAAAAGTAGCACTGTTATACCGATATTTCAAATTGACAATAGTACTTTATTGTCACGAAATTTCGAGGTTTTATGACACACCAGTAAAAAGTTACAGCATTTCAATGTTGCAAACTTTGATAGTTATATTTCGCACGGTATAAAAGTTAGTGAATTTTGAAGTGTCATCAGTGTTTCATTTTTTACTCAAAGGTAGCACTGTTACACCGATATTTCAAATTGACAATAGAACATTACTGTCACAAAATTTCAAGGTCTTATGATAGTCCAGTAAAAAGGTACAGCATTTCAATGTTGCAAACTTTGATAGTTGTATTGCATACAGTATATAAGTTAGTCAATTTTGAAGTTGCAGCAGTGTTTCATTCTTTACTCAAAGGTAGCACTGTTAAATCGAAATTTCAAACTGACATTAGTACATTATTGTCACAAAATTTCAAGGTCTTATGAAGCTCCAGTAAAAAGTGACAGCATTTCAATGTTGCAAACTTTGATAGTTATATTACGCACAGTATAAAAGTTAGTGAATTTTGAAGTTGCATCAGTGTTTCATTTTTTACTCAAGGTTACCAGTGTTATACTGATATTTCAAATGACAATAGTACATTATTGTCAAAAAATTTCAAGGTCTTATGACATACCAATAAAAAGTTACAGCAGTTCAATGTTGCAAACTTTGATAGTTATATGACGCACAGTATAAAAGTTAGTGAATTTTGGAGTTGCATCAGTGTTTCATTTTTTACTCAAGGTTAGCAGTGTTATACCGATATTTCAAATGGATAATAGTACTTTATTGTCACAAAATTTTGAGGTTTTATGACGCACCAGTAAAAAGTTACAGCATTTCAATGTTGCAAACTTTGATAGTTATATTACGCACAGTAAAAAAGTTAGTGAACTTTGAAGTTGCATCAGAGTTTCATTTTTCACTCAAAAGTAGCGCTGTTATACCGATATTTCAAATTGACAATAGTACTTTATTGTCACGAAATTTCGAGGTTTTATGACGCTCCAGTAAAAAGTTACAGCATTTCAATATTGCAAACTTTGATGTTTGTATTACGCAGAGTATAAAAGTTAGTGAATTTCGAAGTTGCATCAGTGTTTCATTTTTTACTCAACTGTAGCACTGTTATACCGATATTTCAAATTGACAATAGTACTTTATTGTCACATAATTTCACGGCCTTATGATGCTCCAGTAAAAATTACAGATTTCAATATTGCAAACTTTGATAGTTGTATTACATACAGTATATAAGTTAGTGAATTTTGAAGTTGCATTTTTTGCAGTGTTTCATTTTTTACTAGCAGTGTTATACCGAAATCTCAAATTGACAATATTACTTTATTGTCACAAAATTTCGAGGTTTTATGACTCACCAGTAAAAAGGTACAGCATTTCAATGTTGCAAACTTTGATAGTTATACAGTACAAAAGTGAGTAAAATTTGAAGTTGCATCAGTGTTTCATTTTTTACTCAAAGGTAGCACTGTTATACCGTTATCTCAAATTGACAGTAGTGCATTATTGTCACAAAATTTCAAGGTCTTATGACGCACCAGTAAGAAGTTCCAGCATTTCAATGATGCAAACTTTGATAGTTATATTACGCGCAGTATAAAAGTTAGTGAATTTTGAAGTTGGATCAATGTTTCATTTTTTCCTCAAGGTGAGCACTGTTATACCGATATTTCAAATGACAATAGTACATTATTTTCACAAAATTTCAAGGTCCTATGACGTACCAATAAAAAATTACAGCATTTCAATGTTGCAAACTTTGATAGTTATATTACGCACAGTATAAAAGTTAGTGAATTTTGAAGTTGCATCAGTGTTTCATTTTTTCCTCAAGGTTACCACTGTTATACCGATATTTCAAATGACAATAGTGCATAATTTTCACAAAATTTCAAGGTCTTATGACCCACAGGTAAAAAGTTACAGCATTTCAATGTTGCAAACTTTCATAGTTATATTACGCACAGTATAAAAGTTAGTGAATTTTGAAGTTGCATCAGTGTTTCACTGTTTACTCAAAGTAGCACTGTTATACCGATATTTCAAATTGAAAATAGTACATTATTGTCACAAATTTTCAAGGTCTTATGATGCACTAGTAAAAAGTTACAGTATATCCATGTTGCAAATTTTGATAGTTATATTAGGCACAGTATAACAGTTAGTGAATTTTCAAGTGTCATCAGTGTTTCATTTTTTACTCAAAGGTAGCACTGTTACACCGATATTTCAAATTGACAATAGAACATTACTGCCACAAAATTTCAAGGTCTTATGACAGTGCAGTAAAAGGGTACAGCATTTCAATGTTGCAAACTTTGATAATTATATTACGCTCAGGATAAAAGTTAGTGAATTTTGAAGTTGCGTTAGTGTTTCATTTTTTATTCAAAGTAGCACTGTTATACCGATTTTCAATATTGATAATAGTACAATATTGCCACAAAATTTCAAGGTCTTATGACGCTCCAGTAAAAAGTTACAGCATTTCAATGTTGCAAACTTTCATAATTATATTACGCTCAGTATAAAAGTTAGTGAATTTTGAAGTTGCGTCAGTGTTTCATTTTTTATTCAAAGGTAGCATTTCTAATATTGACAATAGTACATTATTGTCACAAAATTTTGAGGTTATATGACGCACCAGTAAAAAGTTACAGCATTTCAATGTTGCAAACTTTGATAGTTGTATTGCATACAGTATATAAGTTAGTCAATTTTGAAGTTACAGCAGTGTTTCATTCTTTACTCAAAGGTAGCACTGTTAAATCGAAATTTCAAATTGACATTAGTACATTATTGTCACAAAATTTCAATGTCTTATGAAGCTCCAGTAAAAATTTACAGCATTTCAATGTTGCAAACTTTGATAGTTATATTTCGCGCAGTATAAAAGCTAGTGAATTTTGAAGTTGGATCAGTGTTTCATTTTTTCATCAAGGTGAGCACTGTTATACCGATATTTCAAATGACAATAGTACATTATTTTCACAAAATTTCAAGGTCTTATGACGCTCCAGTAAAAAGTTACAGCATTTCAATGTTGCAAACTTTGATAGTTATATTACGCACAGTATAAAAGTTAGTGAATTTTGAAGTTGCATCAGTGTTTCATTTTTTCCTCAAGGTTAGCACTGTTATACCGATATTTCAAATGACAATAGTACATTATTTTCACAAAATTTCAAGGTCTAATGACATACCAATAAAAAGTTACAGCAGTTCAATGTTGCACACTTTGATAGTTATATTACACACAGTATAAAAGTTAGTGAATTTTGAAGTTGCATCAGTGTTTCATTTTTTACTCAAGGTTAGCAGTGTTATACCGATATTTCAAATGGATAATAGTACTTTATTGTCACAAAATTTCGAGGTTTTATGACGCACCAGTAAAAAGTTACAGCATTTCAATGTTGCAAACTTTGATAGTTATATTTCGCGCAGTATAAAAGCTAGTGAATTTTGAAGTTGGATCAGTGTTTCATTTTTTCCTCAAGGTTAGCACTGTTATACCGATATTTCAAATGACAATAGTACATTATTTTCACAAAATTTCAAGGTCTTATGACATACCAATAAAAAGTTACAGCAGTTCAATGTTGCACACTTTGATAGTTATATTACACACAGTATAAAAGTTAGTGAATTTTGAAGTTGCATCAGTGTTTCATTTTTTACTCAAGGTTAGCAGTGTTATATCGATATTTCAAATGGATAATAGTACTTTATTGTCACAAAATTTCGAGGTTTTATGACGCACCAGTAAAAAGTTACAGCATTTCAATGTTGCAAACTTTGATAGTTATATTACGCACAGTAAAAAAGTTAGTGAACTTTGAAGTTGCATCAGAGTTTCATTTTTCACTCAAAAGTAGCACTGTTATACCGATATTTCAAATTGACAATAGTACTTTATTGTCACGAAATTTCGAGGTTTTATGACGCTCCAGTAAAAAGTTACAGCATTTCAATATTGCAAACTTTGATGTTTGTATTACGCAGAGTATAAAAGTTAGTGAATTTCGAAGTTGCGTCACTGTTTCATTTTTTACTCAAGGGTAGCACTGTTATACCGATATTTCAAATTGACAATAGTACTTTATTGTCACATAATTTCACGGCCTTATGATGCTCCAGTAAAAATTACAGATTTCAATATTGCAAACTTTGATAGTTGTATTACATACAGTATATAAGTTAGTGAATTTTGAAGTTGCATTTTTTGCAGTGTTTCATTTTTTACTCAAGTGTAGCAGTGTTATACCGAAATCTCAAATTGACAATATTACTTTATTGTCACAAAATTTCGAGGTTTTATGACTCACCAGTAAAAAGGTACAGCATTTCAATGTTGCAAACTTTGATAGTTATACAGTACAAAAGTGAGTAAAATTTGAAGTTGCATCAGTGTTTCATTTTTCACTCAAAGGTAGCACTGTTATACCGTTATCTCAAATTGACAGTAGTACATTATTGTCACAATATTTCAAGGTCTTATGACGCACCAGTAAGAAGTTCCAGCATTTCAATGATGCAAACTTTGATAGTTATATTACGCGCAGTATAAAAGTTAGTGAATTTTGAAGTTGGATCAGTGTTTCATTTTTTCCTCAAGGTGAGCACTGTTATACCGATATTTCAAATGACAATAGTACATTATTTTCACAAAATTTCAAGGTCTTATGACGTATCAATAAAAAGTTACAGCAGTTCAATGTTCCAAACTTTGATAGTTATATTACGCACAGTATAAGAGTTAGTGAATTTTGAAGTTGCATCAGTGTTTCATTTTTTCCTCAAGGTTAGCACTGTTGTACCGATATTTCAAATGACAATAGTACATTATTTTCACAAAATTTCAAGGTTCTTTGACGTACCAATAAAAAGTTACAGCAGTTCAATGTTCCAAACTTTGATAGTTATATTACGCACAGTATAAAAGTTAGTGAATTTTGAAGTTGCATCAGTGTTTCATTTTTTACCCAAAGGTAGCACTGTTATACCGATATTTCAAATTGACAATAGTACAATATTTTCACAAAATTTCAAGGTCTTATGATGCACCAATAAAAAGTTACAGCAGTTCAATGTAGCAAACTTTGATAGTTATATTACGCACAGTATAAAAGTTAGTGAATTTTGAAGTTGCATCAGTGTTTCATTTTTTACTCAAGGTTAGCAGTGTTATACCGATATTTCAAATGGATAATGGTACTTTATTGTCACAAAATTTCGAGGTTTTATGACGTACCAGTAAAAAGTTACAGCATTTCAATGTTGCAAACTTTGATAGTTATATTACGCACAGTATAAAAGATAGTGAACTTTGAAGTTGCATCAGTTTCATTTTTTACTCAAAGGTAGCACTGTTATACCGATATTTCAAATTGACAATATTACTCTATTGTCACAAAATTTCGAAGTTTTATAACCCACCAGTAAAAAGTTACAGAATTTCAATGTTGCAAAGTTTGATAGTTATATTACGCACAGTATAAAAGTTAGTGAATTTTGAAGTTGAATCAGTGTTTCATTTTTTAATCAAGGTTAGGACTGTTATACCGCTATTTCAAATGACAATAGTACATTATTGTCACAAAATTTCAAGGTCTTATGACGCTCCAGTAAAAAGTTACAGCATTTCAATGTTGCAAACTTTGATAATTATATTACGCTCAGTATAAAAGTTAGTGAATTTTGAAGTTGCGTCAGTGTTTCATTTTTTATTCAAAGGTAGCACTGTTATACCGATTTTTAATATTGACAATAGTACAATATTGTCACAAAATTTCAAGGTCTTATGATGCTCCAGTAAAAAGTTACAGCATTTCAATGTTGCAAACTTTCATAATTATATTACGCTCAGTATAAAAGTTAGTGAATTTTGAAGTTGCGTCAGTGTTTCATTTTTTATTCAAAGGTAGCATTTCTAATATTGACAATAGTACATTATTGTCACAAAATTTCGAGGTTATATGACGCACCAGTAAAAAGTTACAGCATTTCAATGTTGCAAACTTTGATAGTTGTATTGCATACAGTATATAAGTTAGTCAATTTTGAAGTTACAGCAGTGTTTCATTCTTTAGTCAAAGGTAGCACTGTTAAATCGAAATTTCAAATTGACATTAGTACATTATTGTCACAAAATTTCAAGGTCTTATGAAGCTCCAGTAAAAATTTACAGCATTTCAATGTTGCAAACTTTGATAGTTATATTTCGCGCAGTATAAAAGCTAGTGAATTTTGAAGTTGGATCAGTGTTTCATTTTTTCATCAAGGTGAGCACTGTTATACCGATATTTCAAATGACATTAGTACATTATTTTCACAAAATTTCAAGGTCTTATGACGCTCCAGTAAAAAGTTACAGCATTTCAATGTTGCAAACTTTGATAGTTATATTACGCACAGTATAAAAGTTAGTGAATTTTGAAGTTGCATCAGTGTTTCATTTTTTCCTCAAGGTTAGCACTGTTATACCGATATTTCAAATGACAATAGTACATTATTTTCACAAAATTTGAAGGTCTTATGACATACCAATAAAAAGTTACAGCAGTTCAATGTTGCACACTTTGATAGTTATATTACGCACAGTATAAAAGTTAGTGAATTTTGAAGTTGCATCAGTGTTTCATTTTTTACTCAAGGTTAGCAATGTTATACCGATATTTCAAATGGATAATAGTACTTTATTGTCACAAAATTTCGAGGTTTTATGACGCACCAGTAAAAAGTTACAGCATTTCAATGTTGCAAACTTTGATAATTATATTTCGCGCAGTATAAAAGCTAGTGAACTTTGAAGTTGGATCAGTGTTTCATTTTTTCATCAAGGTGAGCACTGTTATACCGATATTTCAAATGACAATAGTACATTATTTTCACAAAATTTCAAGGTCTTATGACGCTCCAGTAAAAAGTTACAGCATTTCAATGTTGCAAACTTTGATAGTTATATTACGCACAGTATAAAAGTTAGTGAATTTTGAAGTTGCATCAGTGTTTCATTTTTTCCTCAAGGTTAGCACTGTTATACCGATATTTCAAATGACAATAGTACATTATTTTCACAAAATTTCAAGGTCTTATGACATACCAATAAAAAGTTACAGCAGTTCAATGTTGCACACTTTGATAGTTATATTACGCACAGTATAAAAGTTAGTGAGTTTTGAAGTTGCATCAGTGTTTCATTTTTTACTCAAGGTTAGCAGTGTTATACCGAAATTTCAAATGGATAATAGTACTTTATTGTCACAAAATTTCGAGGTTTTATGACGCACCAGTAAAAAGTTACAGCATTTCAATGTTGCAAACTTTGATAGTTATATTACGCACAGTAAAAAAGTTAGTGAACTTTGAAGTTGCATCAGAGTTTCATTTTTCACTCAAAAGTAGCACTGTTATACCGATATTTCAAATTGACAATAGTACTTTATTGTCACGAAATTTCGAGGTTTTATGACGCTCCAGTAAAAAGTTACAGCATTTCAATATTGCAAACTTTGATGTTTGTATTACGCAGAGTATAAAAGTTAGTGAATTTCTAAGTTGCGTCACTGTTTCATTTTTTTACTCAAGGGTAGCACTGCTATACCGATATTTCAAATTGACAATAGTACTTTATTGTCACATAATTTCACGGCCTTATGATGCTCCAGTAAAAATTACAGATTTCAATATTGCAAACTTTGATAGTTGTATACAGTATATAAGTTAGTGAATTTTGAAGTTGCATTTTTTGCAGTGTTTCATTTTTTACTCAAGTGTAGCAGTGTTATACCGAAATCTCAAATTGACAATATTACTTTATTGTCACAAAATTTCGTGGTTTTATGACTCACCACTAAAAAGGTATAGCATTTCAATGTTGCAAACTTTGATAGTTATACAGTACAAAAGTGAGTAAAATTTGAAGTTGCATCAGTGTTTCATTTTTCACTCAAAGGTAGCACTGTTATACCGTTATCTCAAATTGACAGTAGTACATTATTGTCACAACATTTCAAGGTCTTATGACGCACCAGCAAGAAGTTCCAGCATTTCAATTATGCAAACTTTGATATTTATATTACGCGCAGTATAAAATTTAGTGAATTTTGAAGCTAGATCAGTGTTTCATTTTTTCCTCAAGGTGAGCACTGTTATACCGATATTTCAAATGACAATAGTACATTATTTTCACAAAATTTCAAGGTCTTATGACGTACCAATAAAAAGATACAGCAGTTCAATGTTCCAAACTTTGATAGTTATATTACGCACAGTATAAGAGTTAGTGAATTTTGAAGTTGCATCAGTGTTTCATTTTTTCCTCAAGGTTAGCACTGTTGTACCGATATTTCAAATGACAATAGTACATTATTTTCACAAAATTTCAAGGTCCTTTGACGTACCAATAAAAAGTTACAGCAGTTCAATGTTCCAAACTTTGATAGTTATATTACGCACAGTATAAAAGTTAGTGAATTTTGAAGTTGCATCAGTGTTTCATTTTTTACCCAAAGGTAGCACTGTTATACCGATATTTCAAATTGACAATAGTACATTATTTTCACAAAATTTCAAGGTCTTATGATGCACCAATAAAAAGTTACAGCAGTTCAATGTAGCAAACTTTGATAGTTATATTACGCACAGTATAAAAGTTAGTGAAATTTGAAGTTGCAACAGTGTTTCATTCTTTACTCAAAGGTAGCACTGTTAAATCGAAATTTCAAATTGACATTAGTACATTATTGTCACAAAATTTCAAGGTCTTATGACGCTCCAGTAAAAAGTTACAGCATTTCAATGTTGCAAACTTTGATAGTTATATTACGCACAGTATAAAACCTAATGAATTTTGAAGTTGCATCAGTGTTTCATTTGTTACTCAAAGGTAGCACTGTTCCACCGATATTTCAAGTTGACAATAGAATATTACTATCACAAAATTTCAAGGTCTTATGACACTCCAATAAAAAGGTACAGCATTTCAATGTTGCAAACTTTGATAGTTATACAGTACAAAAGTGAGTAAAATTTGAAGTTGCATCAGTGTTTCATTTTTTACTCAAAGGTAGCACTGTTATACCGTTATCTCAAATTGACAGTAGTACATTATTGTCACAAAATTTCAGGGTCTTATGACGCACCAGAAAGAAGTTCCAGCATTTCAATGATGCAAACGTTGAGAGTTATATTACGCGCAGTATAAAAGTTAGTGAATTTTGAAATTGGATCAGTGTTTCATTTTTTCCTCAAGGTGAGCACTGTTGTACCGATATTTCAAATGACAATATTACATTATTTTCCCAAAATTTCAAGGTCTTATGACGTACCAATAAAAAGTTACAACAGTTCAATGTTCCAAACTTTGATAGTTATATTACGCACAGTATAAAAGTTAGTGAATTTTGAAGTTGCATCAGTGTTTCATTTTTTACTCAAGGTTAGCAGTGTTATACCGATATTTCAAATGGATAATGGTACTTTATTGTCACAAAATTTCGAGGTTTTATGACGTACCAGTAAAAAGTTACAGCATTTCAATGTTGCAAACTTTGATAGTTATATTACGCACAGTATAAAAGTTAGTGAACTTTGAAGTTGCATCAGTTTCATTTTTTACTCAAAGGTAGCACTGTTATACCGATATTTCAAATTAACAATATTACTCTATTGTCACAAAATTTCGAAGTTTTATGACCCACCAGTAAAAAGTTACAGAATTTCAATGTTGCAAAGTTTGATAGTTATATTACGCACAGTATAAAAGTTAGTGAATTTTGAAGTTGCATCAGTGTTTCATTTTTTACTCAAGTGTAGCAGTGTTATACCGATATCTCAAATTGACAATATTACTTTATTGTCACAAAATTTCGAGGTTTTATGACCCACCAGTAAGAAGTTCCAGCATTTCAATGATGCAAACTTTGATAGTTATATTACGCGCAGTATAAAAGTTAGTGAATTTTGAAGTCGGATCAGTGTTTCATTTTTTACCCAAAGGTAGCACTGTTAAACCGATATTTCAAATTGACAATAGTACATTATTTTCACAAAATTTCAAGGTCTTATGACGCACCAATAAAAAGTTACAGCAGTTCAATGTAGCAGACTTTGGTAGTTATATTACGCACAGTATAAAAGTTAGTGAATTTTGAAGTTGAATCAGTGTTTCATTTTTTAATCAAGGTTAGGACTGTTATACTGCTATTTCAAATAACAATAGTACATTATTGTCACAAAATTTCAAGGTCTTATGACGCTCCAGTAAAAAGTTACAGCATTTCAATGTTGCAAACTTTCATAATTATATTACGCTCAGTATAAAAGTTAGTGAATTTTGAAGTTGCGTCAGTGTTTCATTTTTTATTCAAAGGTAGCGCTGTTATACCGATTTTTAATATTGACAATAGTACAATATTGTCACAAAATTTCAAGGTCTTATGATGCTCCAGTAAAAAGTTACAGCATTTCAATGTTGCAAACTTTCATAATTATATTACGCTCAGTATAAAAGTTAGTGAATTTTGAAGTTGCGTCAGTGTTTCATTTTTTATTCAAAGGTAGCACTGTTATACCGATTTCTAATATTGACAATAGTACATTATTTTCACAAAATTTCCAGGATATATGACGCACCAGTAAAAAGTTACAGCATTTCAATGTTGCAAACTTTGATAGTTGTATTACATACAGAATATAAGTTAGTCAATTTTGAAGTTGCAACAGTGTTTCATTCTTTACTCAAAGGTAGCACTGTTAAATCGAAATTTCAAATTGACATTAGTACATTATTGTCACAAAATTTCAAGGTCTTATGACGCTCCAGTAAAAAGTTACAGCATTTCAATGTTGCAAACTTTGATAGTTATATTACGCACAGTATAAATTTAGTGAATTTTGAAGTTGCATCAGTGTTTCATTTTTTACTCAAAGGTAGCATTGTTACACCGATATTTCAAGTTGACAATAGAACATTACTGTCACAAGGTCTTATGACACTCCAATAAAAAGGTACAGCATTTCAATGTTGCAAACTTTGATAGTTATATTACGCACAGTATAAAACCTAATGAATTTTGAAGTTGCATCAGTGTTTCATTTGTTACTCAAAGGTAGCACTGTTCCACCGATATTTCAAGTTGACAATAGAATATTACTATCACAAAATTTCAAGGTCTTATGACACTCCAATAAAAAGGTACAGCATTTCAATGTTGCAAACTTTGATAGTTATACAGTACAAAAGTGAGTAAAATTTGAAGTTGCATCAGTGTTTCATTTTTTACTCAAAGGTAGCACTGTTATACCGTTATCTCAAATTGACAGTAGTACATTATTGTCACAAAATTTCAGGGTCTTATGACGCACCAGAAAGAAGTTCCAGCATTTCAATGATGCAAACGTTGAGAGTTATATTACGCGCAGTATAAAAGTTAGTGAATTTTGAAATTGGATCAGTGTTTCATTTTTTCCTCAAGGTGAGCACTGTTGTACCGATATTTCAAATGACAATATTACATTATTTTCCCAAAATTTCAAGGTCTTATGACGTACCAATAAAAAGTTACAACAGTTCAATGTTCCAAACTTTGATAGTTATATTACGCACAGTATAAAAGTTAGTGAATTTTGAAGTTGCATCAGTGTTTCATTTTTTACTCAAGGTTAGCAGTGTTATACCGATATTTCAAATGGATAATGGTACTTTATTGTCACAAAATTTCGAGGTTTTATGACGTACCAGTAAAAAGTTACAGCATTTCAATGTTGCAAACTTTGATAGTTATATTACGCACAGTATAAAAGTTAGTGAACTTTGAAGTTGCATCAGTTTCATTTTTTACTCAAAGGTAGCACTGTTATACCGATATTTCAAATTAACAATATTACTCTATTGTCACAAAATTTCGAAGTTTTATGACCCACCAGTAAAAAGTTACAGAATTTCAATGTTGCAAAGTTTGATAGTTATATTACGCACAGTATAAAAGTTAGTGAATTTTGAAGTTGCATCAGTGTTTCATTTTTTACTCAAGTGTAGCAGTGTTATACCGATATCTCAAATTGACAATATTACTTTATTGTCACAAAATTTCGAGGTTTTATGACCCACCAGTAAGAAGTTCCAGCATTTCAATGATGCAAACTTTGATAGTTATATTACGCGCAGTATAAAAGTTAGTGAATTTTGAAGTCGGATCAGTGTTTCATTTTTTACCCAAAGGTAGCACTGTTAAACCGATATTTCAAATTGACAATAGTACATTATTTTCACAAAATTTCAAGGTCTTATGACGCACCAATAAAAAGTTACAGCAGTTCAATGTAGCAGACTTTGGTAGTTATATTACGCACAGTATAAAAGTTAGTGAATTTTGAAGTTGAATCAGTGTTTCATTTTTTAATCAAGGTTAGGACTGTTATACTGCTATTTCAAATAACAATAGTACATTATTGTCACAAAATTTCAAGGTCTTATGACGCTCCAGTAAAAAGTTACAGCATTTCAATGTTGCAAACTTTGATAATTATATTACGCTCAGTATAAAAGTTAGTGAATTTTGAAGTTGCGTCAGTGTTTCATTTTTTATTCAAAGGTAGCGCTGTTATACCGATTTTTAATATTGACAATAGTACAATATTTTCACAAAATTTCAAGGTCTTATGATGCTCCAGTAAAAAGTTACAGCATTTCAATGTTGCAAACTTTCATAATTATATTACGCTCAGTATAAAAGTTAGTGAATTTTGAAGTTGCGTCAGTGTTTCATTTTTTATTCAAAGGTAGCACTGTTATACCGATTTCTAATATTGACAATAGTACATTATTTTCACAAAATTTCCAGGATATATGACGCACCAGTAAAAAGTTACAGCATTTCAATGTTGCAAACTTTGATAGTTGTATTACATACAGAATATAAGTTAGTCAATTTTGAAGTTGCAACAGTGTTTCATTCTTTACTCAAAGGTAGCACTGTTAAATCGAAATTTCAAATTGACATTAGTACATTATTGTCACAAAATTTCAAGGTCTTATGACGCTCCAGTAAAAAGTTACAGCATTTCAATGTTGCAAACTTTGATAGTTATATTACGCACAGTATAAATTTAGTGAATTTTGAAGTTGCATCAGTGTTTCATTTTTTACTCAAAGGTAGCATTGTTACACCAATATTTCAAGTTGACAATAGAACATTACTGTCACAAGGTCTTATGACACTCCAATAAAAAGGTACAGCATTTCAATGTAGCAAACTTTGATAGTTATACAGTACAAAAGTGAGTTCTTTATTGTCAAATAATTTCACGGTCTTATGACGCTCCAGTAAAAAGTTACAGCATTTCAAAGTATATAAGTTAGTGAATTTTTTAGTTGCATCAGTTTTTCATTTTTTACTCAAGTGTAGCAGTGTTATACCGATATTTCAAATTGACAATATTACTCTATTGTCACAAAATTTCGAAGTTTTATGACCCACCAGTAAAAAGTTACAGAATTTCAATATTGCAAAGTTTGATAGTTATATTACGCACAGTATAAAAGTTAGTGAATTTTGAAGTTGCAATAGTGTTTCATTTTTTACTCAAGTGTAGCAGTGTTATACCGATATCTCAAATTAACAATATTACTTTATTGTCACAAAATTTCGAGGTTTTATGACCCACCAGTAAAAAGTTACAGCATTTCAATGTTGCAAAGTTTGATAGTTATATTACGCACAGTATAAAAGTTAGTGAATTTTGAAATTGCATCAGTGCTTCATTTTTTGCTCAAGGGTAGCACTGTTATACCGATATTTCAAATTGACAATAGTACATTATTGTCAAAAGATTTCAAGGTCTTATGACGCTCCAGTAAAAAGTTATAGAATTTCAATGTTGCAAGCTTTGATAGTTATATTACGCACAGTATAAAATTTAGTGAATTTTGAAGTTGCATCACTGTTTCATTTTTTATTCAAAGGTAGCACTGTTATACCGATTTTTAATATTGACAATAGTACATTATTGTCACAAAATTTCAAGGTCTTATGACGCTCCAGTAAAAAGTTACAGCATTTCAATGTTGCAAACTTTGATAGTTATATTACGCATAGTATAAAAGTTAGTGAATTTTGAAGTTGCATCAGTGTTTCATTTTTTCCTCAAGGTTAGCACGGTTATACCGATATTTCAAATGACAATAGTACATTATTTTCACAAAATTTAAAGGTCTTATGACGTACCAATAAAAAGTTACAGCAGTTCAATGTTGCAAACTTTGATAATTATATTACGCTCAGTATAAAAGTTAGTGAATTTTGAAGTTGCGTCAGTGTTTCATTTTTTATTCAAAGGTAGCACTGTTATACCGATTTTTAATATTGACAATAGTACAATATTGTCACAAAATTTCAAGGTCTTATGATGCTCCAGTAAAAAGTTACAGCATTTCAATGTTGCAAACTTTCATAATTATATTACGCTCAGTATAAAAGTTAGTGAATTTTGAAGTTGCGTCAGTGTTTTAATTTTTTATTCAAAGGTAGCATTTCTAATATTGACAATAGTACATTATTGTCACAAAATTTCGAGGTTATATGACGCACCAGTAAAAAGTTACAGCATTTCAATGTTGCAAACTTTGATAGTTGTATTGCATACAGTATATAAGTTAGTCAATTTTGAAGTTACAGCAGTGTTTCATTCTTTACTCAAAGGTAGCACTGTTAAATCGAAATTTCAAATTGACATTAGTACATTATTGTCACAAAATTTCAAGGTCTTATGAAGCTCCAGTAAAAATTTACAGCATTTCAATGTTGCAAACTTTGATAGTTATATTTCGCGCAGTATAAAAGCTAGTGAATTTTGAAGTTGGATCAGTGTTTCATTTTTTCATCAAGGTGAGCACTGTTATACCGATATTTCAAATGACAATAGTACATTATTTTCACAAAATTTCAAGGTCTTATGACGCTCCAGTAAAAAGTTACAGCATTTCAATGTTGCAAACTTTGATAGTTATATTACGCACAGTATAAAAGTTAGTGAATTTTGAAGTTGCATCAGTGTTTCATTTTTTCCTCAAGGTTAGCACTGTTATACCGATATTTCAAATGACAATAGTACATTATTTTCACAAAATTTGAAGGTCTTATTTCATACCAATAAAAAGTTACAGCAGTTCAATGTTGCACACTTTGATAGTTATATTACGCACAGTATAAAAGTTAGTGAATTTTGAAGTTGCATCAGTGTTTCATTTTTTACTCAAGGTTAGCAATGTTATACCGATATTTCAAATGGATAATAGTACTTTATTGTCACAAAATTTCGAGGTTTTATGACGCACCAGTAAAAAGTTACCGCATTTCAATGTTGCAAACTTTGATAATTATATTTCGCGCAGTATAAAAGCTAGTGAATTTTGAAGTTGGATCAGTGTTTCATTTTTTCATCAAGGTGAGCACTGTTATACCGATATTTCAAATGACAATAGTACATTATTTTCATAAAATTTCAAGTTCTTATGACACTCCAAGAAAAAGTTACAGCATTTCAACGTGGCAAACTTTGATAGTTATATTACGCACAGTATACAAGTTAGTGAATTTTGAAGTTGCATCAGTGTTTCATTTTTTCCTCAAGGTTAGCACTGTTATACCGATATTTCAAATGACAATAGTACATTATTTTCACAAAATTTCAAGGTCTTATGACATACCAATAAAAAGTTACAGCAGTTCAATGTTGCACACTTTGATAGTTATATTACGCACAGTATAAAAGTTAGTGAATTTTGAAGTTGCATCAGTGTTTCATTTTTTACTCAAGGTTAGCAGTGTTATACCGATATTTCAAATGGATAATAGTACTTTATTGTCACAAAATTTCGAGGTTTTATGACGCACCAGTAAAAAGTTACAGCATTTCAATGTTGCAAACTTTGATAGTTATATTACGCACAGTAAAAAAGTTAGTGAACTTTGAAGTTGCATCAGAGTTTCATTTTTCACTCAAAAGTAGCACTGTTATACCGATATTTCAAATTGACAATAGTACTTTATTGTCACGAAATTTCGAGGTTTTATGACGCTCCAGTAAAAAGTTACAGCATTTCAATATTGCAAACTTTGATGTTTGTATTACGCAGAGTATAAAAGTTAGTGAATTTCGAAGTTGCGTCACTGTTTCATTTTTTTACTCAAGGGTAGCACTGCTATACCGATATTTCAAATTGACAATAGTACTTTATTGTCACATAATTTCACGGCCTTATGATGCTCCAGTAAAAATTACAGATTTCAATATTGCAAACTTTGATAGTTGTATTACATACAGTATATAAGTTAGTGAATTTTGAAGTTGCATTTTTTGCAGTGTTTCATTTTTTACTCAAGTGTAGCAGTGTTATACCGAAATCTCAAATTGACAATATTACTTTATTGTCACAAAATTTCGAGGTTTTATGACTCACCACTAAAAAGGTACAGGATTTCAATGTTGCAAACTTTGATAGTTATACAGTACAAAAGTGAGTAAAATTTGAAGTTGCATCAGTGTTTCATTTTTCACTCAAAGGTAGCACTGTTATACCGTTATCTCAAATTGACAGTAGTACATTATTGTCACAACATTTCAAGGTCTTATGACGCACCAGTAAGAAGTTCCAGCATTTCAATTATGCAAACTTTGATAGTTATATTACGCGCAGTATAAAATTTAGTGAATTTTGAAGTTAGATCAGTGTTTCATTTTTTCCTCAAGGTGAGCACTGTTATACCGATATTTCAAATGACAATAGTACATTATTTTCACAAAATTTCAAAGTCTTATGACGTACCAATAAAAAGTTACAGCAGTTCAATGTTCCAAACTTTGATAGTTATATTACGCACAGTATAAGAGTTAGTGAATTTTGAAGTTGCATCAGTGTTTCATTTTTTCCTCAAGGCTAGCACTGTTGTACCGATATTTCAAATGACAATAGTACATTATTTTCACAAAATTTCAAGGTCCTTTGACGTACCAATAAAAAGTTACAGCAGTTCAATGTTCCAAACTTTGATAGTTATATTACGCACAGTATAAAAGTTAGTGAATTTTGAAGTTGCATCAGTGTTTCATTTTTTACCCAAAGGTAGCACTGTTATACCGATATTTCAAATTGACAATAGTACATTATTTTCACAAAATTTCAAGGTCTTATGATGCACCAATAAAAAGTTACAGCAGTTCAATGTAGCAAACTTTGATAGTTATATTACGCACAGTATAAAAGTTAGTGAAATTTGAAGTTGCAACAGTGTTTCATTCTTTACTCAAAGGTAGCACTGTTAAATCGAAATTTCAAATTGACATTAGTACATTATTGTCACAAAATTTCAAGGTCTTATGAAGCTCCAGTAAAAAGTTACAGCATTTCAATGTTGCAAACTTTGATAGTTATATTACGCACAGTATAAAACCTAATGAATTTTGAAGTTGCATCAGTGTTTCATTTGTTACTCAAAGGTAGCACTGTTCCACCGATATTTCAAGTTGACAATAGAATATTACTATCACAAAATTTCAAGGTCTTATGACACTCCAATAAAAAGGTACAGCATTTCAATGTTGCAAACTTTGATAGTTATACAGTACAAAAGTGAGTAAAATTTGAAGTTGCATCAGTGTTTCATTTTTTACTCAAAGGTAGCACTGTTATACCGTTATCTCAAATTGACAGTAGTACATTATTGTCACAAAATTTCAGGGTCTTATGACGCACCAGAAAGAAGTTCCAGCATTTCAATGATGCAAACGTTGAGAGTTATATTACGCGCAGTATAAAAGTTAGTGAATTTTGAAATTGGATCAGTGTTTCATTTTTTCCTCAAGGTGAGCACTGTTGTACCGATATTTCAAATGACAATATTACATTATTTTCCCAAAATTTCAAGGTCTTATGACGTACCAATAAAAAGTTACAACAGTTCAATGTTCCAAACTTTGATAGTTATATTACGCACAGTATAAAAGTTAGTGAATTTTGAAGTTGCATCAGTGTTTCATTTTTTACTCAAGGTTAGCAGTGTTATACCGATATTTCAAATGGATAATGGTACTTTATTGTCACAAAATTTCGAGGTTTTATGACGTACCAGTAAAAAGTTACAGCATTTCAATGTTGCAAACTTTGATAGTTATATTACGCACAGTATAAAAGTTAGTGAACTTTGAAGTTGCATCAGTTTCATTTTTTACTCAAAGGTAGCACTGTTATACCGATATTTCAAATTGACAATATTACTCTATTGTCACAAAATTTCGAAGTTTTATGACCCACCAGTAAAAAGTTACAGAATTTCAATGTTGCAAAGTTTGATAGTTATATTACGCACAGTATAAAAGTTAGTGAATTTTGAAGTTGCATCAGTGTTTCATTTTTTACTCAAGTGTAGCAGTGTTATACCGATATCTCAAATTGACAATATTACTCTATTGTCACAAAATTTCGAGGTTTTATGACCCACCAGTAAGAAGTTCCAGCATTTCAATGATGCAAACTTTGATAGTTATATTACGCGCAGTATAAAAGTTAGTGAATTTTGAAGTCGGATCAGTGTTTCATTTTTTACCCAAAGGTAGCACTGTTAAACCGATATTTCAAATTGACAATAGTACATTATTTTCACAAAATTTCAAGGTCTTATGACGCACCAATAAAAAGTTACAGCAGTTCAATGTAGCAGACTTTGGTAGTTATATTACGCACAGTATAAAAGTTAGTGAATTTTGAAGTTGCATCAGTGTTTCATTTTTTACTCAAGGTTAGCAGTGTTATACCGATATTTCAAATGGATAATGGTACTTTATTGTCACAAAATTTCGAGGTTTTATGACGTACCAGTAAAAAGTTACAGCATTTCAATGTTGCAAACTTTGATAGTTATATTACGCACAGTATAAAAGTTAGTGAACTTTGAAGTTGCATCAGTTTCATTTTTTACTCAAAGGTAGCACTGTTATACCGATATTTCAAATTGACAATATTACTCTATTGTCACAAAATTTCGAAGTTTTATGACCCACCAGTAAAAAGTTACAGAATTTCAATGTTGCAAAGTTTGATAGTTATATTACGCACAGTATAAAACCTAATGAATTTTGAAGTTGCATCAGTGTTTCATTTGTTACTCAAAGGTAGCACTGTTCCACCGATATTTCAAGTTGACAATAGAATATTACTATCACAAAATTTCAAGGTCTTATGACACTCCAATAAAAAGGTACAGCATTTCAATGTTGCAAACTTTGATAGTTATACAGTACAAAAGTGAGTAAAATTTGAAGTTGCATCAGTGTTTCATTTTTTACTCAAAGGTAGCACTGTTATACCGTTATCTCAAATTGACAGTAGTACATTATTGTCACAAAATTTCAGGGTCTTATGACGCACCAGAAAGAAGTTCCAGCATTTCAATGATGCAAACGTTGAGAGTTATATTACGCGCAGTATAAAAGTTAGTGAATTTTGAAATTGGATCAGTGTTTCATTTTTTCCTCAAGGTGAGCACTGTTGTACCGATATTTCAAATGACAATATTACATTATTTTCCCAAAATTTCAAGGTCTTATGACGTACCAATAAAAAGTTACAACAGTTCAATGTTCCAAACTTTGATAGTTATATTACGCACAGTATAAAAGTTAGTGAATTTTGAAGTTGCATCAGTGTTTCATTTTTTACTCAAGGTTAGCAGTGTTATACCGATATTTCAAATGGATAATGGTACTTTATTGTCACAAAATTTCGAGGTTTTATGACGTACCAGTAAAAAGTTACAGCATTTCAATGTTGCAAACTTTGATAGTTATATTACGCACAGTATAAAAGTTAGTGAACTTTGAAGTTGCATCAGTTTCATTTTTTACTCAAAGGTAGCACTGTTATACCGATATTTCAAATTGACAATATTACTCTATTGTCACAAAATTTCGAAGTTTTATGACCCACCAGTAAAAAGTTACAGAATTTCAATGTTGCAAAGTTTGATAGTTATATTACGCACAGTATAAAAGTTAGTGAATTTTGAAGTTGCATCAGTGTTTCATTTTTTACTCAAGTGTAGCAGTGTTATACCGATATCTCAAATTGACAATATTACTCTATTGTCACAAAATTTCGAGGTTTTATGACCCACCAGTAAGAAGTTCCAGCATTTCAATGATGCAAACTTTGATAGTTATATTACGCGCAGTATAAAAGTTAGTGAATTTTGAAGTCGGATCAGTGTTTCATTTTTTACCCAAAGGTAGCACTGTTAAACCGATATTTCAAATTGACAATAGTACATTATTTTCACAAAATTTCAAGGTCTTATGACGCACCAATAAAAAGTTACAGCAGTTCAATGTAGCAGACTTTGGTAGTTATATTACGCACAGTATAAAAGTTAGTGAATTTTGAAGTTGAATCAGTGTTTCATTTTTTAATCAAGGTTAGGACTGTTATACTGCTATTTCAAATAACAATAGTACATTATTGTCACAAAATTTCAAGGTCTTATGACGCTCCAGTAAAAAGTTACAGCATTTCAATGTTGCAAACTTTGATAATTATATTACGCTCAGTATAAAAGTTAGTGAATTTTGAAGTTGCGTCAGTGTTTCATTTTTTATTCAAAGGTAGCGCTGTTATACCGATTTTTAATATTGACAATAGTACAATATTGTCACAAAATTTCAAGGTCTTGTGATGCTCCAGTAAAAAGTTACAGCATTTCAATGTTGCAAACTTTCATAATTATATTACGCTCAGTATAAAAGTTAGTGAATTTTGAAGTTGCGTCAGTGTTTCATTTTTTATTCAAAGGTAGCACTGTTATACCGATTTCTAATATTGACAATAGTACATTATTTTCACAAAATTTCCAGGATATATGACGCACCAGTAAAAAGTTACAGCATTTCAATGTTGCAAACTTTGATAGTTTTATTACATACAGTATATAAGTTAGTCAATTTTGAAGTTGCAACAGTGTTTCATTCTTTACTCAAAGGTAGCACTGTTAAATCGAAATTTCAAATTGACATTAGTACATTATTGTCAAAAAATTTCAAGGTCTTATAACGCTCCAGTAAAAAGTTACAGCATTTCAATGTTGCAAACTTTGATAGTTATATTACGCACAGTATAAATTTAGTGAATTTTGAAGTTGCATCAGTGTTTCATTTTTTACTCAAAGGTAGCATTGTTACACCGATATTTCAAGTTGACAATAGAACATTACTGTCACAAGGTCTTATGACACTCCAATAAAAAGGTACAGCATTTCAATGTAGCAAACTTTGATAGTTATACAGTACAAAAGTGAGTTCTTTATTGTCAAATAATTTCACGGTCTTATGACGCTCCAGTAAAAAGTTACAGCATTTCAAAGTATATAAGTTAGTGAATTTTTTAGTTGCATCAGTTTTTCATTTTTTACTCAAGTGTAGCAGTGTTATACCGATATTTCAAATTGACAATATTACTCTATTGTCACAAAATTTCGAAGTTTTATGACCCACCAGTAAAAAGTTACAGAATTTCAATATTGCAAAGTTTGATAGTTATATTACGCACAGTATAAAAGTTAGTGAATTTTGAAGTTGCAATAGTGTTTCATTTTTTACTCTAGTGTAACAGTGTTATACCGATATCTCAAATTGACAATATTACTTTATTGTCACAAAATTTCGAGGTTTTATGACCCACCAGTAAAAAGTTACAGCATTTCAATGTTGCAAAGTTTGATAGTTATATTACGCACAGTATAAAAGTTAGTGAATTTTGAAATTGCATCAGTGTTTCATTTTTTGCTCAAGGGTAGCACTGTTATACCGATATTTCAAATTGACAATAGTACATTATTGTCAAAAGATTTCAAGGTCTTATGACGCTCCAGTAAAAAGTTATAGAATTTCAATGTTGCAAGCTTTGATAGTTATATTACGCACAGTATAAAATTTAGTGAATTTTGAAGTTGCATCACTGTTTCATTTTTTATTCAAAGGTAGCACTGTTATACCGATTTTTAATATTGACAATAGTACATTATTGTCACAAAATTTCAAGGTCTTATGACGCTCCAGTAAAAAGTTACAGCATTTCAATGTTGCAAACTTTGATAGTTATATTACGCATAGTATAAAAGTTAGTGAATTTTGAAGTTGCATCAGTGTTTCATTTTTTCCTCAAGGTTAGCACGGTTATACCGATATTTCAAATGACAATAGTACATTATTTTCACAAAATTTAAAGGTCTTATGACGTACCAATAAAAAGTTACAGCAGTTCAATGTTGCAAACTTTGATAGTTATATTACGCACAGTATAAAAGTTAGTGAACTTTGAAGTTGCATCAGAGTTTCATTTTTTACTCAAGGGTAGCACTGTTATACCGATATTTCAAATTGACAATAGTTCTTTATTGTCACATAATTTCACGGTCTTATGACGCTCCAGTAAAAAGTTACAGCATTTCAATATTGCAAACTTTGATAGTTGTATTACATACAGAATATAAGTTAGTGAATTTTGAAATTGCATCAGTGTTTAATTTTTTACTCAAGTGTAGCAGTGTTATACCGATATCTCAAATTGACAATATTACTTTATTGTCACAAAATTTCGAGGTTTTATGACCCACCAGTAAAAAGTTACAGCATTTCAATGTTGCAAAGTTTGATAGTTATATTACGCACAGTATAAAAGTTAGTGAACTTTGAAGTTGCATCAGAGTTTCATTTTTTACTCAAAGGTAGCACTGTTATACCGATATTTCAAATTGACAATAGTACTTTATTGTCACGAAATTTCGATGTTTTATGACGCTCCAGTAAAAAGTTACAGCATTTCAATATTTCAAACTTTGATGTTTGTATTACGCAGAGTATAAAAGTTAGTGAATATCGAAGTTGCATCAGTGTTTCATTTTTTAATCAAGGGTAGCACTGTTATACCGATATTTCAAATTGACAACAGTTCTTTATTGTCACATAATTTCACGGTCTTATGACGCTCCAGTAAAATGTTACAGCATTTCAATATTGCAAACTTTTATAGTTGTATTACATACAGTATATAAGTTAGCGAATTTTGAAATTGCATCAGTTTTTCATTTTTTACTCAAGTGTAGCAGTGTTATACCGATATTTCAAATTGACAATATTACTCTATTGTCACAAAATTTCGAAGTTTTATGACCCACCAGTAAAAAGTTACAGAATTTCAATTTTGCAAAGTTTGATAGTTATATTACGAACAGTATAAAAGTTAGTGAATTTTGAAGTTGCATCAGTGTTTAATTTTTTACTCAAGTGTAGCAGTGTTATACCAATATCTCAAATTGACAATATTACTTTATTGTCACAAAATTTCGAGGTTTTATGACCCACCAGTAAAAGGTTACAGCATTTCAATGTTGCAAAGTTTGATAGTTATATTACGCACTGTATAAAAGTTAGTGAATTTTGTAGTTGCATCAGTGTTTCATTTTCTGCTCAAGGGTAGCACTGTTATACCGATATTTCAAATTGACAATAGTACATTATTTTCACAAAATTTCAAGATTTTATGACGTACCAATAAAAAGTTACAGCAGTTCAATATTCCAAACTTTGATAGTTATATTACGCACAGAATAAAAGTTAGTGAATTTTGAAGTTGCATCCGTGTTTCATTTTTTACCCAAAGGTAGCACTGTTATACCGATATTTCAAATTGACAATAGTGCATTATTTTCACAAAATTTCAAGGTCTTATGACGCACCAATAAAAAGTTACAGCAGTTCAATGTAGCAAACTTTGATGGTTATATTACGCACAGTATAAAAGTTAGTGAAATTTGAAGTTGCATCAGTGTTTCATTTTTTAATCAAGGTTAGGACTGTTATACCGCTATTGCAAATGACAATAGTACATTATTGTCACAAAATTTCAAGGTCTTATGACGCTCCAGTAAAAAGTTACAGCATTTCAATGTTGCAAACTTTGATAGTTATATTACGCACAGTATTAATTTAGTGAATTTTGAAGTTGCTTCAGTGATTCATTTTTTACTCAAAGGTAGCACTGTTACACCGATATTTCAAGTTGACAATAGAACATTACTGTCACAAGGTCTTATGACACTCCAATAAAAAGGTACAGCATTTCAATGTAGCAAACTTTGATAGTTATACAGTACAAAAGTGAGTAAAATTTGAAGTTGCATCAGTGTTTCATTTTTTACTCAAAGGTAGCACTGTTATACCGTTATCTCAAATTGACAGTAGTACATTATTGTCAAAAAATTTCAAGGTCTTATGACGCACCAGAAAGAAGTTCCAGCATTTCAATGATGCAAACTTTGAGAGTTATATTACGTGCAGTATAAAAGTTAGTGAATTTTGAAGTTGGATCAGTGTTTCATTTTTTCCTCAAGGTGAGCACTGTTATACCGATATTTCAAATGACAATATTACATTATTTTCACAAAATTTCAAGGTCTTATGACGTACCAATAAAAAGTTACAGCAGTTCAATGTTCCAAACTTTGATAGTTATATTACGCACAGTATAAAAGTTAGTGAATTTTGAAGTTGCATCAGTGTTTCATTTTTTACTCAAGGTTAGCAGTGTTATACTGATATTTCAAATGACAATAGTATATTATTGTCACAAAATTTCATGGTCTTATGACGTTCCAGTAAAAAGTTACAGCATTTCAATGTTGCAAACTTTGATAGTTATATTACGCACAGTATAAAAGTTAGTGAATTTTGAAGTTGCATCAGTGTTTCATTTTTTCCTCAAGGTTAGCACTGTTATACCGATATTTCAAATGACAATAGTACATTATTTTCACAAAATTTCAAGGTCTTATGACATACCAATAAAAAGTTACAGCAGTTCAATGTTGCACACTTTGATAGTTATATTACACACAGTATAAAAGTTAGTGAATTTTGAAGTTGCATCAGTGTTTCATTTTTTACTCAAGGTTAGCAGTGTTATACCGATATTTCAAATGGATAATAGTACTTTATTGTCACAAAATTTCGAGGTTTTATGACGCACCAGTAAAAAGTTACAGCATTTCAATGTTGCAAACTTTGATAGTTATATTTCGCGCAGTATAAAAGCTAGTGAATTTTGAAGTTGGATCAGTGTTTCATTTTTTCATCAAGGTAAACACTGTTATACCGATATTTCAAATGACAATAGTACATTATTTTCACAAAATTTCAAGGTCTTATGACGCTCCAGTAAAAAGTTACAGCATTTCAATGTTGCAAACTTTGATAGTTATATTACGCACAGTATAAAAGTTTGTGAATTTTGAAGTTGCATCAGTGTTTCATTTTTTCCTCAAGGTTAGCACTGTTATACCGATATTTCAAATGACAATAGTACATTATTTTCACAAAATTTCAAGGTCTTATGACATACCAATAAAAAGTTACAGCAGTTCAATGTTGCACACTTTGATAGTTATATTACGCACAGTATAAAAGTTAGTGAATTTTGAAGTTGCATCAGTGTTTCATTTTTTACTCAAGGTTAGCAGTGTTATACCGATATTTCAAATGGATAATAGTACTTTATTGTCACAAAATTTCGAGGTTTTATGACGCACCAGTAAAAAGTTACAGCATTTCAATGTTGCAAACTTTGATAGTTATATTACGCACAGTAAAAAAGTTAGTGAACTTTGAAGTTGCATCAGAGTTTCATTTTTACTCAAAGGTAGCACTGTTATACCGATATTTCAAATTGACAATAGTACTTTATTGTCACGAAATTTCGAGGTTTTATGACGCTCCAGTAAAAAGTTACAGCATTTCAATATTTCAAACTTTGATGTTTGTATTACGCAGAGTATAAAAGTTAGTGAATATCGAAGTTGCATCAGTGTTTCATTTTTTTAATCAAGGGTAGCACTGTTATACCGATATTTCAAATTGACAACAGTTCTTTATTGTCACATAATTTCACGGTCTTATGACGCTCCAGTAAAATGTTACAGCATTTCAATATTGCAAACTTTGATAGTTGTATTACATACAGTATATAAGTTAGCGAATTTTGAAATTGCATCAGTTTTTCATTTTTTACTCAAGTGTAGCAGTGTTATACCGATATTTCAAATTGACAATATTACTCTATTGTCACAAAATTTCGAAGTTTTATGACCCACCAGTAAAAAGTTACAGAATTTCAATTTTGCAAAGTTTGATAGTTATAATACGAACAGTATAAAAGTTAGTGAATTTTGAAGTTGCATCAGTGTTTAATTTTTTACTCAAGTGTAGCAGTGTTATACCAATATCTCAAATTGACAATATTACTTTATTGTCACAAAATTTCGAGGTTTTATGACCCACCAGTAAAAGGTTACAGCATTTCAATGTTGCAAAGTTTGATAGTTATATTACGCACTGTATAAAAGTTAGTGAATTTTGTAGTTGCATCAGTGTTTCATTTTCTGCTCAAGGGTAGCACTGTTATACCGATATTTCAAATTGACAATAGTACATTATTTTCACAAAATTTCAAGATTTTATGACGTACCAATAAAAAGTTACAGCAGTTCAATGTTCCAAACTTTGATAGTTATATTACGCACAGAATAAAAGTTAGTGAATTTTGAAGTTGCATCCGTGTTTCATTTTTTACCCAAAGGTAGCACTGTTATACCGATATTTCAAATTGACAATAGTGCATTATTTTCACAAAATTTCAAGGTCTTATGACGCACCAATAAAAAGTTACAGCAGTTCAATGTAGCAAACTTTGATGGTTATATTACGCACAGTATAAAAGTTAGTGAAATTTGAAGTTGCATCAGTGTTTCATTTTTTAATCAAGGTTAGGACTGTTATACCGCTATTTCAAATGACAATAGTACATTATTGTCACAAAATTTCAAGGTCTTATGACGCTCCAGTAAAAAGTTACAGCATTTCAATGTTGCAAACTTTGATAGTTATATTACGCACAGTATTAATTTAGTGAATTTTGAAGTTGCTTCAGTGTTTCATTTTTTACTCAAAGGTAGCACTGTTACACCGATATTTCAAGTTGACAATAGAACATTACTGTCACAAGGTCTTATGACACTCCAATAAAAAGGTACAGCATTTCAATGTAGCAAACTTTGATAGTTATACAGTACAAAAGTGAGTAAAATTTGAAGTTGCATCAGTGTTTCATTTTTTACTCAAAGGTAGCACTGTTATACCGTTATCTCAAATTGACAGTAGTACATTATTGTCAAAAAATTTCAAGGTCTTATGACGCACCAGAAAGAAGTTCCAGCATTTCAATGATGCAAACTTTGAGAGTTATATTACGTGCAGTATAAAAGTTAGTGAATTTTGAAGTTGGATCAGTGTTTCATTTTTTCCTCAAGGTGAGCACTGTTATACCGATATTTCAAATGACAATATTACATTATTTTCACAAAATTTCAAGGTCTTATGACGTACCAATAAAAAGTTACAGCAGTTCAATGTTCCAAACTATGATAGTTATATTACGCACAGTATAAAAGTTAGTGAATTTTGAAGTTGCATCAGTGTTTCATTTTTTACTCAAGGTTAGCAGTGTTATACTGATATTTCAAATGACAATAGTATATTATTGTCACAAAATTTCAAGGTCTTATGACGTTCCAGTAAAAAGTTACAGCATTTCAATGTTGCAAACTTTGATAGTTATATTACGCACAGTATAAAAGTTAGTGAATTTTGAAGTTGCATCAGTGTTTGATTTTTTCCTCAAGGTTAGCACTGTTATACCGATATTTCAAATGACAATAGTACATTATTTTCACAAAATTTCAAGGTCTTATGACATACCAATAAAAAGTTACAGCAGTTCAATGTTGCACACTTTGATAGTTATATTACACACAGTATAAAAGTTAGTGAATTTTGAAGTTGCATCAGTGTTTCATTTTTTACTCAAGGTTAGCAGTGTTATACCGATATTTCAAATGGATAATAGTACTTTATTGTCACAAAATTTCGAGGTTTTATGACGCACCAGTAAAAAGTTACAGCATTTCAATGTTGCAAACTTTGATAGTTATATTTCGCGCAGTATAAAAGCTAGTGAATTTTGAAGTTGGATCAGTGTTTCATTTTTTCATCAAGGTAAACACTGTTATACCGATATTTCAAATGACAATAGTACATTATTTTCACAAAATTTCAAGGTCTTATGACGCTCCAGTAAAAAGTTACAGCATTTCAATGTTGCAAACTTTGATAGTTATATTACGCACAGTATAAAAGTTAGTGAATTTTGAAGTTGCATCAGTGTTTCATTTTTTCCTCAAGGTTAGCACTGTTATACCGATATTTCAAATGACAATAGTACATTATTTTCACAAAATTTCAAGGTCTTATGACATACCAATAAAAAGTTACAGCAGTTCAATGTTGCACACTTTGATAGTTATATTACGCACAGTATAAAAGTTAGTGAATTTTGAAGTTGCATCAGTGTTTCATTTTTTACTCAAGGTTAGCAGTGTTATACCGATATTTCAAATGGATAATAGTACTTTATTGTCACAAATTTTCGAGGTTTTATGACGCACCAGTAAAAAGTTACAGCATTTCAATGTTGCAAACTTTGATAGTTATATTACGCACAGTAAAAAAGTTAGTGAACTTTGAAGTTGCATCAGAGTTTCATTTTTCACTCAAAAGTAGCACTGTTATACCGATATTTCAAATTGACAATAGTACTTTATTGTCACGAAATTTCGAGGTTTTATGACGCTCCAGTAAAAAGTTACAGCATTTCAATATTGCAAACTTTGATGTTTGTATTACGCAGAGTATAAAAGTTAGTGAATTTCGAAGTTGCGTCACTGTTTCATTTTTTATTCAAGGGTAGCACTGTTATACCGATATTTCAAATTGACAATAGTACTTTATTGTCACATAATTTCACGGCCTTATGATGCTCCAGTAAAAATTACAGATTTCAATATTGCAAACTTTGATAGTTGTATTACATACAGTATATAAGTTAGTGAATTTTGAAGTTGCATTTTTTGCAGTGTTTCATTTTTTACTCAAGTGTAGCAGTGTTATACCGAAATCTCAAATTGACAATATTACTTTATTGTCACAAAATTTCGAGGTTTTATGACTCACCAGTAAAAAGGTACAGCATTTCAATGTTGCAAACTTTGATAGTTATACAGTACAAAAGTGAGTAAAATTTGAAGTTGCATCAGTGTTTCATTTTTCACTCAAAGGTAGCACTGTTATACCGTAATCTCAAATTAACAGTAGTACATTATTGTCACAATATTTCAAGGTCTTATGACGCACCAGTAAGAAGTTCCAGCATTTCAATGATGCAAACTTTGATAGTTATATTACGCGCAGTATAAAAGTTAGTGAATTTTGAAGTTGGATCAGTGTTTCATTTTTTCCTCAAGGTGAGCACTGTTATACCGATATTTCAAATGACAATAGTACATTATTTTCACAAAATTTCAAGGTCTTATGACGTACCAATAAAAAGTTACAGCAGTTCAATGTTCCAAACTTTGATAGTTATATTACGCACAGTATAAGAGTTAGTGAATTTTGAAGTTGCATCAGTGTTTCATTTTTTCCTCAAGGTTAGCACTGTTGTACCGATATTTCAAATGACAATAGTACATTATTTTCACAAAATTTCAAGGTCCTTTGACGTACCAATAAAAAGTTACAGCAGTTCAATGTTCCAAACTTTGATAGTTATATTACGCACAGTATAAAAGTTAGTGAATTTTGAAGTTGCATCAGTGTTTCATTTTTTACCCAAAGGTAGCACTGTTATACCGATATTTTAAATTGACAATAGTACAATATTTTCACAAAAATTTCAAGGTCTTATGATGCACCAATAAAAAGTTACAGCAGTTCAATGTAGCAAACTTTGATAGTTATATTACGCACAGTATAAAAGTTAGTGAATTTTGAAGTTGCATCAGTGTTTCATTTTTTACTCAAGGTTAGCAGTGTTATACCGATATTTCAAATGGATAATGGTACTATATTGTCACAAAATTTCGAGGTTTTATGACGTACCAGTAAAAAGTTACAGCATTTCAATGTTGCAAACTTTGATAGTTATATTACGCACAGTATAAAAGATAGTGAACTTTGAAGTTGCATCAGTTTCATTTTTTACTCAAAGGTAGCACTGTTATACCGATATTTCAAATTGACAATATTACTCTATTGTCACAAAATTTCGAAGTTCTATGACCCACCAGTAAAAAGTTACAGAATTTCAATGTTGCAAAGTTTGATAGTTATATTACGCACAGTATAAAAGTTAGTGAATTTTGAAGTTGCATCAGTGTTTCATTTTTTACTCAAGTGTAGCAGTGTTATACCGATATCTCAAATTGACAATATTACTTTATTGTCACAAAATTTCGAGGTTTTATGACCCACCAGTAAGAAGTTCCAGCATTTCAATGATGCAAACTTTGATAGTTATATTACGCACAGTATAAAAGTTAGTGAATTTTGAAGTTGAATCAGTGTTTCATTTTTTAATCAAGGTTAGGACTGGTATACCGCTATTTCAAATGACAATAGTACATTATTGTCACAAAATTTCAAGGTCTTATGACGCTCCAGTAAAAAGTTACAGCATTTCAATGTTGCAAACTTTGATAATTATATTACGCTCAGTATAAAAGTTAGTGAATTTTGAAGTTGCGTCAGTGTTTCATTTTTTATTCAAAGGTAGCACTGTTATACCGATTTTTAATATTGACAATAGTACAATATTGTCACAAAATTTCAAGGTCTTATGATGCTCCAGTAAAAAGTTACAGCATTTCAATGTTGCAAACTTTCATAATTATATTACGCTCAGTATAAAAGTTAGTGAATTTTGAAGTTGCGTCAGTGTTTCATTTTTTTTCAAAGGTAGCATTTCTAATATTGACAATAGTACATTATTGTCACAAAATTTCGAGGTTATATGACGCACCAGTAAAAAGTTACAGCATTTCAATGTTGCAAACTTTGATACTTGTATTGCATACAGTATATAAGTTAGTCAATTTTGAAGTTACAGCAGTGTTTCATTCTTTACTCAAAGGTAGCACTGTTAAATCGAAATTTCAAATTGACATTAGTACATTATTGTCACAAAATTTCAAGGTCTTATGAAGCTCCAGTAAAAATTTACAGCATTTCAATTTTGCAAACTTTGATAGTTATATTTCGCGCAGTATAAAAGCTAGTGAATTTTGAAGTTGGATCAGTGTTTCATTTTTTCATCAAGGTGAGCACTGTTATACCGATATTTCAAATGACAATAGTACATTATTTTCACAAAATTTCAAGGTCTTATGACGCTCCAGTAAAAAGTTACAGCATTTCAATGTTGCAAACTTTGATAGTTATATTACGCACAGTATAAAAGTTAGTGAATTTTGAAGTTGCATCAGTGTTTCATTTTTTCCTCAAGGTTAGCACTGTTATACCGATATTTCAAATGACAATAGTACATTATTTTCACAAAATTTGAAGGTCTTATGACATACCAATAAAAAGTTACAGCAGTTCAATGTTGCACACTTTGATAGTTATATTACGCACAGTATAAAAGTTAGTGAATTTTGAAGTTGCATCAGTGTTTCATTTTTTACTCAAGGTTAGCAATGTTATACCGATATTTCAAATGGATAATAGTACTTTATTGTCACAAAATTTCGAGGTTTTATGACGCACCAGTAAAAAGTTACAGCATTTCAATGTTGCAAACTTTGATAATTATATTTCGCGCAGTATAAAAGCTAGTGAACTTTGAAGTTGGATCAGTGTTTCATTTTTTCATCAAGGTGAGCACTGTTATACCGATATTTCAAATGACAATAGTACATTATTTTCACAAAATTTCAAGGTCTTATGACGCTCCAGTAAAAAGTTACAGCATTTCAATGTTGCAAACTTTGATAGTTATATTACGCACAGTATAAAAGTTAGTGAATTTTGAAGTTGCATCAGTGTTTCATTTTTTCCTCAAGGTTAGCACTGTTATACCAATATTTCAAATGACAATAGTACATTATTTTCACAAAATTTCAAGGTCTTATGACATACCAATAAAAAGTTACAACAGTTCAATGTTGCACACTTTGATAGTTATATTACGCACAGTATAAAAGTTAGTGAATTTTGAAGTTGCATCAGTGTTTCATTTTTTACTCAAGGTTAGCAGTGTTATACCGATATTTCAAATGGATAATAGTACTTTATTGTCACAAAATTTCGAGGTTTTATGACGCACCAGTAAAAAGTTACAGCATTTCAATGTTGCAAACTTTGATAGTTATATTACGCACAGTAAAAAAGTTAGTGAACTTTGAAGTTGCATCAGAGTTTCATTTTTCACTCAAAAGTAGCACTGTTATACCGATATTTCAAATTGACAATAGTACTTTATTGTCACGAAATTTCGAGGTTTTATCACGCTCCAGTAAAAAGTTACAGCATTTCAATATTGCAAACTTTGATGTTTGTATTACGCAGAGTATAAAAGTTAGTGAATTTCGAAGTTGCGTCACTGTTTCATTTTTTTACTCAAGGGTAGCACTGCTATACCAATATTTCAAATTGACAATAGTACTTTATTGTCACATAATTTCACGGCCTTATGATGCTCCAGTAAAAATTACAGATTTCAATATTGCAAACTTTGATAGTTGTATTACATACAGTATATAAGTTAGTGAATTTTGAAGTTGCATTTTTTGCAGTGTTTCATTTTTTACTCAAGTGTAGCAGTGTTATACCGAAATCTCAAATTGACAATATTACTTTATTGTCACAAAATTTCGAGGTTTTATGACTCACCACTAAAAAGGTACAGCATTTCAATGTTGCAAACTTTGATAGTTATACAGTACAAAAGTGAGTAAAATTTGAAGTTGCATCAGTGTTTCATTTTTCACTCAAAGGTAGCACTGTTATACCGTTATCTCAAATTGACAGTAGTACATTATTGTCACAACATTTCAAGGTCTTATGACGCACCAGTAAGAAGTTCCAGCATTTCAATTATGCAAACTTTGATAGTTATATTACGCGCAGTATAAAATTTAGTGAATTTTGAAGTTAGATCAGTGTTTCATTTTTTCCTCAAGGTGAGCACTGTTATACCGATATTTCAAATGACAATAGTACATTATTTTCACAAAATTTCAAGGTCTTATGACGTACCAATAAAAAGTTACAGCAGTTCAATGTTCCAAACTTTGATAGTTATATTACGCACAGTATAAGAGTTAGTGAATTTTGAAGTTGCATCAGTGTTTCATTTTTTCCTCAAGGTTAGCACTGTTGTACCGATATTTCAAATGACAATAGTACATTATTTTCACAAAATTTCAAGGTCCTTTGACGTACCAATAAAAAGTTACAGCAGTTCAATGTTCCAAACTTTGAGAGTTATATTACGCACAGTATAAAAGTTAGTGAATTTTGAAGTTGCATCAGTGTTTCATTTTTTACCCAAAGGTAGCACTGTTATACCGATATTTCAAATTGACAATAGTACATTATTTTCACAAAATTTCAAGGTCTTATGATGCACCAATAAAAAGTTACAGCAGTTCAATGTAGCAAACTTTGATAGTTATATTACGCACAGTATAAAAGTTAGTGAAATTTGAAGTTGCAACAGTGTTTCATTCTTTACTCAAAGGCAGCACTGTTAAATCGAAATTTCAAATTGACATTAGTACATTATTGTCACAAAATTTCAAGGTCTTATGACGCTCCAGTAAAAAGTTACAGCATTTCAATGTTGCAAACTTTGATAGTTATATTACGCACAGTATAAAAGTTAGTGAACTTTGAAGTTGCATCAGTTTCATTTTTTACTCAAAGGTAGCACTGTTATACCGATATTTCAAATTGACAATATTACTCTATTGTCACAAAATTTCGAAGTTTTATGACCCACCAGTAAAAAGTTACAGAATTTCAATGTTGCAAAGTTTGATAGTTATATTACGCACAGTATAAAAGTTAGTGAATTTTGAAGTTGCATCAGTGTTTCATTTTTTACTCAAGTGTAGCAGTGTTATACCGATATCTCAAATTGACAATATTACTTTATTGTCACAAAATTTCGAGGTTTTATGACCCACCAGTAAGAAGTTCCAGCATTTCAATGATGCAAACTTTGATAGTTATATTACGCGCAGTATAAAAAGTTAGTGAATTTTGAAGTCGGATCAGTGTTTCATTTTTTACCCAAAGGTAGCACTGTTAAACCGATATTTCAAATTGACAATAGTACATTATTTTCACAAAATTTCAAGGTCTTATGACGCACCAATAAAAAGTTACAGCAGTTCAATCTAGCAGACTTTGGTAGTTATATTACGCACAGTATAAAAGTTAGTGAATTTTGAAGTTGAATCAGTGTTTCATTTTTTAATCAAGGTTAGGACTGTTATACTGCTATTTCAAATAACAATAGTACATTATTGTCACAAAATTTCAAGGTCTTATGACGCTCCAGTAAAAAGTTACAGCATTTCAATGTTGCAAACTTTGATAATTATATTACGCTCAGTATAAAAGTTAGTGAATTTTGAAGTTGCGTCAGTGTTTCATTTTTTATTCAAAGGTAGCGCTGTTATACCGATTTTTAATATTGACAATAGTACAATATTGTCACAAAATTTCAAGGTCTTATGATGCTCCAGTAAAAAGTTACAGTATTTCAATGTTGCAAACTTTCATAATTATATTACGCTCAGTATAAAAGTTAGTGAATTTTGAAGTTGCGTCAGTGTTTCATTTTTTATTCAAAGGTAGCACTGTTATACCGATTTCTAATATTGACAATAGTACATTATTTTCACAAAATTTCCAGGATATATGACGCACCAGTAAAAAGTTACAGCATTTCAATGTTGCAAACTTTGATAGTTGTATTACGCACAGTATAAATTTAGTGAATTTTGAAGTTGCATCAGTGTTTCATTTTTTACTCAAAGGTAGCATTGTTACACCGATATTTCAAGTTGACAATAGAACATTACTGTCACAAGGTCTTATGACACTCCAATAAAAAGGTACAGCATTTCAATGTAGCAAACTTTGATAGTTATACAGTACAAAAGTGAGTTCTTTATTGTCAAATAATTTCACGGTCTTATGACGCTCCAGTAAAAAGTTACAGCATTTCAAAGTATATAAGTTAGTGAATTTTTTAGTTGCATCAGTTTTTCATTTTTTACTCAAGTGTAGCAGTGTTATACCGATATTTCAAATTGACAATATTACTCTATTGTCACAAAATTTCGAAGTTTTATGACCCACCAGTAAAAAGTTACAGAATTTCAATATTGCAAAGTTTGATAGTTATATTACGCACAGTATAAAAGTTAGTGAATTTTGAAGTTGCAATAGTGTTTCATTTTTTACTCAAGTGTAGCAGTGTTATACCGATATCTCAAATTGACAATATTACTTTATTGTCACAAAATTTCGAGGTTTTATGACCCACCAGTAAAAAGTTACAGCATTTCAATATTGCAAAGTTTGATAGTTATATTACGCACAGTATAAAAGTTAGTGAATTTTGAAATTGCATCAGTGTTTCATTTTTGCTCAAGGGTAGCACTGTTATACCGATATTTCAAATTGATAATAGTACATTATTGTCAAAAGATTTCAAGGTCTTATGACGCTCCAGTAAAAAGTTATAGAATTTCAATGTTGCAAGCTTTGATAGTTATATTACGCACAGTATAAAATTTAGTGAATTTTGAAGTTGCATCATTGTTTCATTTTTTATTCAAAGGTAGCACTGTTATACCGATTTTTAATATTGACAATAGTACATTATTGTCACAAAATTTCAAGGTCTTATGACGCTCCAGTAAAAAGTTACAGCATTTCAATGTTGCAAACTTTGATAGTTATATTACGCATAGTATAAAAGTTAGTGAATTTTGAAGTTGCATCAGTGTTTCATTTTTTCCTCAAGGTTAGCACGGTTATACCGATATTTCAAATGACAATAGTACAATATTTTCACAAAATTTAAAGGTCTTATGACGTACCAATAAAAAGTTACAGCAGTTCAATGTTGCAAACTTTGATAGTTATATTACGCACAGTATAAAAGTTAGTGAACTTTGAAGTTGCATCAGAGTTTCATTTTTTACTCAAAGTTAGCACTGTTATACCGATATTTCAAATTGACAATAGTACTTTATTGTCACGAAATTTCGAGGTTTTATGACGCTCCAGTAATAAGTTACAGCATTTCAATATTTCAAACTTTGATGTTTGTATTACGCAGAGTATAAAAGTTAGTGAATATCGAAGTTGCATCAGTGTTTCATTTTTTACTCAAGGGTAGCACTGTTATACCGATATTTCAAATTGACAATAGTTCTTTATTGTCACATAATTTCACGGTCTTATGACGCTCCAGTAAAAAGTTACAGCATTTCAATATTGCAAACTTTGATAGTTGTATTACATACAGAATATAAGTTAGTGAATTTTGAAATTGCATCAGTTTTTCATTTTTTACTCAAGTGTAGCAGTGTTATACCGATATTTCAAATTGACAATATTACTCTATTGTCACAAAATTTCGAAGTTTTATGACCCACCAGTAAAAAGTTACAGAATTTCAATGTTGCAAAGTTTGATAGTTATATTACGCCCAGTATAAAAGTTTGTGAATTTTGAAGTTGCATCAGTGTTTAATTTTTTACTCAAGTGTAGCAGTGTTATACCGATATCTCAAATTGACAATATTACTTTATTGTCACAAAATTTCGAGGTTTTATGACCCACCAGTAAAAAGTTACAGCATTTCAATGTTGCAAAGTTTGATAGTTATATTACGCACAGTATAAAAGTTAGTGAACTTTGAAGTTGCATGAGAGTTTCATTTTTTACTCAAAGGTAGCACTGTTATACCGATATTTCAAATTGACAATAGTACTTTATTGTCACGAAATTTCGAGGTTTTATGACGCTCCAGTAAAAAGTTACAGCATTTCAATATTTCAAACTTTGATGTTTGTATTACGCAGAGTATAAAAGTTAGTGAATATCGAAGTTGCATCAGTGTTTCATTTTTTAATCAAGGGTAGCACTGTTATACCGATATTTCAAATTGACAACAGTTCTTTATTGTCACATAATTTCACGGTCTTATGACGCTCCAGTAAAATGTTACAGCATTTCAATATTGCAAACTTTGATAGTTGTATTACATACAGTATATAAGTTAGCGAATTTTGAAATTGCATCAGTTTTTCATTTTTTACTCAAGTGTAGCAGTGTTATACCGATATTTCAAATTGACAATATTACTCTATTGTCACAAAATTTCGAAGTTTTATGACCCACCAGTAAAAAGTTACAGAATTTCAATGTTGCAAAGTTTGATAGTTATATTACGAACAGTATAAAAGTTAGTGAATTTTGAAGTTGCATCAGTGTTTAATTTTTTACTCAAGTGTAGCAGTGTTATACCAATATCTCAAATTGACAATATTACTTTATTGTCACAAAATTTCGAGGTTTCATGACCCACCAGTAAAAGGTTACAGCATTTCAATGTTGCAAAGTTTGATAGTTATATTACGCACTGTATAAAAGTTAGTGAATTTTGTAGTTGCATCAGTGTTTCATTTTCTGCTCAAGGGTAGCACTGTTATACCGATATTTCAAATTGACAATAGTACATTATTTTCACAAAATTTCAAGATTTTATGACGTACCAATAAAAAGTTACAGCAGTTCAATGTTCCAAACTTTGATAGTTATATTACGCACAGAATAAAAGTTAGTGAATTTTGAAGTTGCATCCGTGTTTCATTTTTTACCCAAAGTTAGCACTGTTATACCGATATTTCAAATTGACAATAGTGCATTATTTTCACAAAATTTCAAGGTCTTATGACGCACCAATGAAAAGTTACAGCAGTTCAATGTAGCAAACTTTGATGGTTATATTACGCACAGTATAAAAGTTAGTGAAATTTTAAGTTGCATCAGTGTTTCATTTTTTAATCAAGGTTAGGACTGTTATACTGCTATTTCAAATGACAATAGTACATTATTGTCACAAAATTTCAAGGTCTTATGACGCTCCAGTAAAAAGTTACAGCATTTCAATGTTGCAAACTTTGATAGTTATATTACGCACAGTATTAATTTAGTGAATTTTGAAGTTGCTTCAGTGTTTCATTTTTTACTCAAAGGTAGCACTGTTACACCGATATTTCAAGTTGACAATAGAACATTACTGTCACAAGGTCTTATGATACTCCAATAAAAAGGTACAGCATTTCAATGTAGCAAACTTTGATAGTTATACAGTACAAAAGTGAGTAAAATTTGAAGTTGCATCAGTGTTTCATTTTTTACTCAAAGGTAGCACTGTTATACCGTTATCTCAAATTGACAGTAGTACATTATTGTCAAAAAATTTCAAGGTCTTATGACGCACCAGAAAGAAGTTCCAGCATTTCAATGATGCAAACTTTGAGAGTTATATTACGTGCAGTATAAAAGTTAGTGAATTTTGAAGTTGGATCAGTGTTTCATTTTTTCCTCAAGGTGAGCACTGTTATACCGATATTTCAAATGACAATATTACATTATTTTCACAAAATTTCAAGGTCTTATGACGTACCAATAAAAAGTTACAGCAGTTCAACGTGGCAAACTTTGATAGTTATATTACGCACAGTATAAAAGTTAGTGAATTTTGAAGTTGCATCAGTGTTTCATTTTTTACTCAAGGTTAGCAGTGTTATACTGATATTTCAAATGACAATAGTATATTATTGTCACAAAATTTCAAGGTCTTATGACGTTCCAGTAAAAAGTTACAGCATTTCAATGTTGCAAACTCTGATAGTTATATTACGCACAGTATAAAAGTTAGTGAATTTTGAAGTTGCATCAGTGTTTCATTTTTTCCTCAAGGTTAGCACTGTTATACCGATATTTCAAATGACAATAGTACATTATTTTCACAAAATTTCAAGGTCTTATGACGTACCAATAAAAAGTTACAGCAGTTCAATGTTGCAAACTTTGATAGTTATATTACGCACAGTGTAAAAGTTAGTGAATTTTGAAGTTGCATCAGTGTTTCATTTTTTACTCAAGGTTAGCAGTGTTATACCGATATTTCAAATGGATAATGGTACTTTATTGTCACAAAATTTCGAGGTTTTATGACGTACCAGTAAAAAGTTACAGCATTTCAATGTTGCAAACTTTGATAGTTATATTTACGCACAGTATAAAAGTTAGTGAACTTTGAAGTTGCATCAGAGTTTCATTTTTTACTCAAAGGTAGCACTGTTACACCGATATTTCAAGTTGACAATAGAACATTACTGTCACAAGGTCTTATGACACTCCAATAAAAAGGTACAGCATTTCAATGTAGCAAACTTTGATAGTTATACAGTACAAAAGTGAGTAAAATTTGAAGTTGCATCAGTGTTTCATTTTTTACTCAAAGGTAGCACTGTTATACCGTTATCTCAAATTGACAGTAGTACATTATTGTCAAAAAATTTCAAGGTCTTATGACGCACCAGAAAGAAGTTCCAGCATTTCAATGATGCAAACTTTGAGAGTTATATTACGTGCAGTATAAAAGTTAGTGAATTTTGAAGTTGGATCAGTGTTTCATTTTTTTCCTCAAGGTGAGCACTGTTATACCGATATTTCAAATGACAATATTACATTATTTTCACAAAATTTCAAGGTCTTATGACGTACCAATAAAAAGTTACAGCAGTTCAATGTTCCAAACTTTGATAGTTATATTACGCACAATATAAAAGTTAGTGAATTTTGAAGTTGCATCAGTGTTTCATTTTTTACTCAAGGTTAGCAGTGTTATACTGATATTTCAAATGACAATAGTATATTATTGTCACAAAATTTCAAGGTCTTATGACGTTCCAGTAAAAAGTTACAGCATTTCAATGTTGCAAACTCTGATAGTTATATTACGCACAGTATAAAAGTTAGTGAATTTTGAAGTTGCATCAGTGTTTCATTTTTTCCTCAAGGTTAGCACTGTTATACCGATATTTCAAATGACAATAGTACATTATTTTCACAAAATTTCAAGGTCTTATGACGTACCAATAAAAAGTTACAGCAGTTCAATGTTGCAAACTTTGATAGTTATATTACGCACAGTATAAAAGTTAGTGAATTTTGAAGTTGCATCAGTGTTTCATTTTTTACTCAAGGTTAGCAGTGTTATACCGATATTTCAAATGGATAATGGTACTTTATTGTCACAAAATTTCGAGGTTTTATGACGTACCAGTAAAAAGTTACAGCATTTCAATGTTGCAAACTTTGATAGTTATATTTACGCACAGTATAAAAGTTAGTGAACTTTGAAGTTGCATCAGAGTTTCATTTTTTACTCAAAGGTAGCACTGTTATACCGATATTTCAAATTGACAATAGTACTTTATTGTCACGAAATTTCGAGGTTTTATGAAGCTCCAGTAAAAAGTTACAGCATTTCAATATTGCAAACTTTGATGTTTGTATTACGCAGAGTATAAAAGTTAGTGAATTTCGAAGTTGCATCAGTGTTTCATATTTTACTCACGGGTAGCACTGTTATACCGATATTTCAAATTGACAATAGTTCTTTATTGTCAAATAATTTCACGGTTTTATGACGCTCCAGTAAAAAGTTACAGCATTTCAATATTGCAAACTTTGATAGTTGTATTACATACAGTATATAAGTTAGTGAATTTTTTAGTTGCATCAGTTTTTCATTTTTTACTCAAGTGTAGCAGTGTTATACCGATATTTCAAATTGACAATATTACTCTATTGTCACAAAATTTCAAAGTTTTATGACCCACCAGTAAAAAGTTACAGAATTTCAATGTTGCAAAGTTTGATAGTTATATTACGCACAGTATAAAAGTTAGTGAATTTTGAAGTTGCAATAGTGTTTCATTTTTTACTCAATTGTAGCAGTGTTATACCGATGTTTCAAATTGACAATATTACTTTATTGTCACAAAATTTCGAGGTTTTATGACCCACCAGTAAAAAATTACAGCATTTCAATGTTGCAAAGTTTGATAGTTATATTACGCACAGTATAAAAGTTAGTGAATTTTGAAGTTGCATCAGTGTTTCATTTTTTGCTCAAGGGTAGCACTGTTATACCGATATTTCAAATTGACAATAGTACATTATTGTCAAAAGATTTCAAGGTCTTATGACGCTCCAGTAAAAAGTTACAGAATTTCAATGTTGCAAGCTTTGATAGTTATATTACGCACAGTATAAAATTTAGTGAATTTTGAAGTTGCATCATTGTTTCATTTTTTATTCAAAGGTAGCACTGTTATACCGATTTTTAATATTGACAATAGTACATTATTGTCACAAAATTTCAAGGTCTTATGACGCTCCAGTAAAAAGTTACAGCATTTCAATTTTGCAAACTTTGATAGTTATATTACGCATAGTATAAAAGTTAGTGAATTTTGAAGTTGCATCAGTGTTTCATTTTTTCCTCAAGGTTAGCACTGTTATACCGATATTTCAAATGACAATAGTACATTATTTTCACAAAATTTAAAGGTCTTATGACGTACCAATAAAAAGTTACAGCAGTTCAATGTTGCAAAATTTGATAGTTATATTACGCACAGTATAAAAGTTAGTGAACTTTGAAGTTGCATCAGAGTTTCATTTTTTACTCAAAGGTAGCACTGTTATACCGATATTTCAAATTGACAATAGTACTTTATTGTCACGAAATTTCGAGGTTTTATGACGCTCCAGTAAAAAGTTACAGCATTTCAATATTTCAAACTTTGATGTTTGTATTACGCAGAGTATAAAAGTTAGTGAATATCGAAGTTGCATCAGTGTTTCATTTTTTACTCAAGGGTAGCACTGTTATACCGATATTTCAAATTGACAATAGTTCTTTATTGTCACATAATTTCACGGTATTATGACGCTCCAGTAAAAAGTTACAGCATTTCAATATTGCAAACTTTGATAGTTGTATTACATACAGTATATAAGTTAGTGAATTTTGAAATTGCATCAGTTTTTCATTTTTTACTCAAATGTAGCAGTGTTATACCGATATTTCAAATTGACAATATTACTCTATTGTCACAAAATTTCGAAGTTTTATGACCCACCAGCAAAAAGTTACAGAATTTCAATGTTGCAAAGTTTGATAGTTATATTACGCCCAGTATAAAAGTTAGTGAATTTTGAAGTTGCATCAGTGTTTAATTTTTTACTCAAGTGTAGCAGTGTTATACCGATATCTCAAATTGACAATATTACTTAATTGTCACAAAATTTCGTGGTTTTATGACCCACCAGTAAAAAGTTACAGCATTTCAATGTTGCAAAGTTTGATAGTTATATTACGCACAGTATAAAAGTTAGTGAACTTTGAAGTGCATCAGAGTTTTTTTTACTCAAAGGTAGCACTGTTATACCGATATTTCAAATTGACAATAGTACTTTATTGTCACGAAATTTCGAGGTTTTATGACGCTCCAGTAAAAAGTTACAGCATTTCAATATTTCAAACTTTGATGTTTGTATTACGCAGAGTATAAAAGTTAGTGAATATCGAAGTTGCATCAGTGTTTCATTTTTTAATCAAGGGTAGCACTGTTATACCGATATTTCAAATTGACAATAGTTCTTTATTGTCACATAATTTCACGGTCTTATGACGCTCCAGTAAAAAGTTACAGCATTTCAATATTGCAAACTTTGATAGTTGTATTACATACAGTATATAAGTTAGCGAATTTTGAAATTGCATCAGTTTTTCATTTTTTACTCAAGTGTTTTTTAGCAGTGTTATACCGATACTATTGTCACAAAATTTCGAAGTTTTATGACCCACCAGTAAAAAGTTACAGAATTTCAATGTTGCAAAGTTTGATAGTTATATTACGAACAGTATAAAAGTTAGTGGATTTTTGAAGTTGCATCAGTGTTTAATTTTTTACTCAAGTGTAGCAGTGTTATACCAATATCTCAAATTGCCAATATTACTTTATTGTCACAAAATTTCGAGGTTTTATGACCCACCAGTAAAAAGTTACAGCATTTCAATGTTGCAAAGTTTGATAGTTATATTACGCACTGTATAAAAGTTAGTGAATTTTGTAGTTGCATCAGTGTTTCATTTTTTAATCAAGGTCAGGACTGTTATACCGATATTTCAAATTGACAATAGTACATTATTTTCACAAAATTTCAAGGTTTTATGACGTATCAATAAAAAGTTACAGCAGTTCAATGTTCCAAACTTTGATAGTTATATTACGCACAGTATAAAAGTTAGTGAATTTTGAAGTTGCATCCGTGTTTTTTTTTTACCCAAAGGTAGCACTGTTATACCGATATTTCAAATTGACAATAGTGCATTATTTTCACAAAATTTCAAGGTCTTATGACGCACCAATAAAAAGTTACAGCAGTTCAATGTAGCAAACTTTGATGGTTATATTACGCACAGTATAAAAGTTAGTGAAATTTGAAGTTGCATCAGTGTTTCATTTTTTAATCAAGGTTGAGACTGTTATACCGCTATTTCAAATGACAATAGTACATTATTGTCACAAAATTTCAAGGTCTTATGACGCTCCAGTAAAAAGTTACAGCATTTCAATGTTGCAAACTTTGATAATTATATTACGCTCAGTATAAAAGTTAGTCAATTTTGAAGTTGCGTTAGTGTTTCATTTTTTATTCAAAGGTAGCAGTGTTATACCGATTATCAATATTGATAATAGTACAATATTCCCACAAAATTTCAAGGTCTTATGACGCTCCAGTAAAAAGTTACAGCATTTCAATGTTGCAAAGTTTCATAATTATATTACGCTCAGTATAAAGTTAGAGAATTTTGAAGTTGCGTTAGTGTTTCATTTTTTATTCAAAGGTAGCACTGTTATACCGATTTCTAATATTGACAATAGTACATTATTGTCACAAAATTTCGAGGTTATATGACGCACCAGTAAAAAGTTACAGCATTTCAATGTTGCAAACTTTGATAGTTGTATTGCATACAGTATATAAGTTAGTCAATTTTGAAGTTGCAGCAGTGTTTCATTCTTTACTCAAAGGTAGCACTGTTAAATCGAAATTTCAAATTGACATTAGTACATTATTGTCACAAAATTTCAAGGGCTTATGAAGCTCCAGTAAAAAGTTACAGCATTTCAATGTTGCAAACTTTGATAGTTATATTACGCACAGTATAAAAGTTAGTGAATTTTGAAGTTGGATCAGTGTTTCATTTTTTCCTCAAGGTTACCACTGTTATAGCGATATTTCAAATGCCAATAGTACATTATTTTCAAAAAATTTCAAGGTCTTATGATGTACCAGTAAAATGTTACAGCAGTTCAATGTTCCAAACTTTGATAGTTATATTACGCACAGTATAAAAGTTAGTGAATTTTGAAGTTGCATCAGTGTTTCATTTTTTACTCAAGGTTAGCAGTGTTATACTGATATTTCAAATGACAATAGTAGACTATTGTCACAAAATTTCAAGGTCTTATGACGCTCCAGTAAAAAGTTACAGCATTTCAATGTTGCAAACTTTGATAGTTCTATTACGCACAGTATAAAATTTAGTGAATTTTGAAGTTCCATCATTGTTTCATTTTTTATTCAAAGGTAGCACTGTTATACCGATTTTTAATATTGACAATAGTACATTATTGTCACAAAATTTCAAGGTCTTATGACGCTCCAGTAAAAAGTCACAGCATTTCAATGTTGCAAACTTTGATAGTTATATTACGCACAGTATAAAATTTAGTGAATTTTGAAGTTGCATCAGTGTTTCATTTTTTACTCAAAGGTAGCACTGTTACACCGATATTTCAAATTGACAATAGTACATTACTGTCCAAAATTTCAAGGTCTTATGACAGTCCAGTAAAAAGGTACAGCATTTCAATGTTGCAAACTTTATTAATTATACAGTACAAAATTGAGTAAAATTTGAAGTTGCATCAGTGTTTCATTTTTTACTCAAAGGTAGCACTGTTATACCGTTATCTCAAATTGACAGTAGTACATTATTGTCACAAATTTTCAAGGTCTTATGACGCACCAGAAAGAAGTTCCAGCATTTCAATAATGCAAACTTTGATAGTTATATTACGCGCAATATAAAAGTTAGTGAATTTTGAAGTTGGATCAGTGTTTCATTTTTTCCTCAAGGCTAGCACTGTTATACCGATATTTTAAATGACAATAGTACATTATTTTCACAAAATTTCAAGGTCTTATGACGCACCAATAAAAAGTTACAGCAGTTCAATGTAGCAAACTTTGATAGTTATATTACGCACAGTATAAAAGCTAGTGAATTTTCAAGTTGCATCAGTGTTTCATTTTTTAATCAAGGTCAGGACTGTTATACCGCTATTTCAAATGACAATAGTCCATTATTGTCACAAAATTTCAAGGTCTTATGACGCTCCAGTAAAAAGTTACAGCAGTTCAATGTAGCAAACTTTGATAGTTATATTACGCACAGTATAAAAGTTAGTGAATTTTGAAGTTGGATCAGTGTTTCATTTTTTAATCAAGGTTAGGACTGTTATACCGCTATTTCAAATGACAATAGTACATTATTGTCACAAAATTTCAAGGTCTTATGACGCTCCAGTAAAAAGTTACAGCATTTCAATGTTGCAAACTTTGATAATTATATTACGCTCAGTATAAAAGTTAGTGAATTTTGAAGTTGCATCAGTGTTTCATTTTTTACTCAAAGGTAGCACTGTTAAATCGAAATTTCAAATTGACATTAGTACATTATTGTCACAAAATTTCAAGGTCTTATGACGCTCCAGTAAAAAGTTACAGCATTTCAATATTGCAAACTTTGATAGTTATATTACGCACAGTATAAAAGTTAGTGAATTTTGAAGTTGCATCATTGTTTCATTTTTTACTCAAAGGTAGCACTGTTACACCGATATTTCAAATTGACAATAGTACATTACTGTCACAATATTTCAAGGTCTTATGACAGTCCAGTAAAAAGGTACAGCATTTCAATGTTGCAAACTTTAATAATTATACAGTACAAAATTGAGTAAAATTTGAAGTTGCATCAGTGTTTCATTTTTTACTCAAAGGTAGCACTGTTATACCGTTATCTCAAATTGACAGTAGTACATTATTGTCACAAAATTTCAAGGTCTTATGACGCACCAGAAAGAAGTTCCAGCATTTCAATGATGCAAACTTTGATAGTTATATTACGCGCAGTATAAAAGTTAGTGAATTTTGAAGTTGGATCAGTGTTTCATTTTTTCCTCAAGGTTAGCACTGTTATACCGATATTTTAAATGACAATAGTACATTATTTTCACAAAATTTCAAGGTCTTATGACGTACCAATAAAAAGTTACAGCAGTTCAATGTAGCAAACTTTGATAGTTATATTACGCCCAGTATAAAAGTTAGTGAATTTTCAAGTTGCATCAGTGTTTCATTTTTTAATCAAGGTTAGGACTGTTATACCGCTATTTCAATTGACAATAGAACATTATTGTCACAAAATTTCAAGGTTTTATGACGCTCCAGTAAAAAGTTACAGCATTTCAATGTTGCAAACTTTGATAGTTATATTACACACGGTATAAAAGTTAGTGAATTTTGAAGTTGCATCAGTGTTTCATTTTTTACCCAAAGGTAGCACTGTTATACCGATATTTCAAATTGACAATAGTACATTATTTTCACAAAATTTCAAGGTCTTATGACGCTCCAGTAAAAAGTTACAGCATTTCAATGTTGCAAACTTTGATAGTTATATTACGCACAGTATAAAAGTTAGTGAATTTTGAAGTTGCATCAGTGTTTCATTTTTTACCCAAAGGTAGCACTGTTATACCGATATTTCAAATTGACAATAGTACATTATTTTCACAAAATTTCAAGGTCTTATGACGCACCAATAAAAAGTTACAGCATTTCAATGTTGCAAACTTTGATAGTTATATTGCGCACAGTATAAAAATTAGTGAAATTTGAAGTTGCATCAGTGTTTCATTTTTTACTCAAAGGTAGCACTGTTACACCGATATTTCAAATTGACAATAGTACATTACTGTCACAAAATTTCAAGGTCTTATGACAGTCCAGTAAAAAGGTACAGCATTTCAATGTTGCAAACTTTAATAATTATACAGTACAAAAGTGAGTAAAATTTGAAGTTGCATCAGTGTTTCATTTTTTACTCAAAGGTAGCACTGTTATACCGTTATCTCAAATTGACAGTAGTACATTATTGTCACAAAATTTCAAGGTCTTATGACGCACCATAAAGAAGTTCCAGCATTTCAATGATGCAAACTTTGATAGTTATATTACGCGCAGTATAAAAGTTAGTGAAATTTGAAGTTGGATCAGTGTTTCATTTTTTCCTCAAGGTTAGCACTGTTATACCGATATTTCAAATGACAATAGTACATTATTTTCACAAAATTTCAAGGTTTTATGACGTACTAATAAAAAGCTACAGCAGTTCAATGTTCCAAACTTTGATAGTTATATTACGCACAGTATAAAAGTTAGTGAATTTTGAAGTTGCATCAGTGTTTCATTTTTTACTCAAGGTTAGCAGTGTTATACTGATATTTCAAATGACAATAGTACATTATTGTCACATAATTTCAAGGTCCTATGACGCTCCAGTAAAAAGTTACAGATTTTCAATGTTGCAAGCTTTGATAGTTATATTACGCACAGTATAAAAGTTACTAAATTTTGAAGTTGGATCAGTGTTCCTTTTTTCCTCAAAGTTAGCACTGTTATACCGATATTTCAAATGACAATAGTACATTATTTTCACAAAATTTCAAGGTTTTATGACGTACCTATAAAAAGTTACAGCAGTTTAATGTTCCAAACTTTGATAGTTATATTACGCACAGTATAAAAGTTAGTGAAATTTGAAGTTGCATCAGTGTTTCTTTTTTAATCAAGGTTAGGACTATTATACCGCTATTTCAAATGACAATAGTACATTATTGTCACAAAATTTCAAGGTCTTATGACGCTCCAGTAAAAAGTTACAGCATTTCAATGTTGCAAACTTTGATAGTTATATTACGCACAGTATAAAAGTTAGTGAATTTTGAAGTTGCATCAGTGTTTCATTTTTTACCTAAAGGTAGCACTGTTATACCGATTTCTAATATTGACAATAGTACATTATTGTCACAAAATTTCGAGGTTATATGACGCACCAGTAAAAAGTTACAGCATTTCAATGCTGCAAACTTTGATAGTTGTATTCCATACAGTATATAAGTTAGTCAATTTTGAAGTTGCAACAGTGTTTCATGATTTACTCAAAGGTAGCACTGTTAAATCGAAATTTCAAATTGACAATAGTACATTACTGTCACAAAATTTCAAGGTCTTATGACAGTCCAGTAAAAAGGTACAGCATTTCAATGTTGCAAACTTTAATAATTATACAGTACAAAAGTGAGTAAAATTTGAAGTTGCATCAGTGTTTCATTTTTACTCAAAGGTAGCACTGTTATACCGTTATCTCAAATTGACAGTAGTACATTATTGTCACAAAATTTCAAGGTCTTATGACAGTCCAGTAAAAAGGTACAGCATTTCAATGTTGCAAACTTTAATAATTATACAGTACAAAAGTGAGTAAAATTTGAAGCTGCATAAGTGTTTCATTTTTTACTCAAAGGTAGCACTGTTATACCGTTATCTCAAATTGACAGTAGTACATTATTGTCACAAAATTTCAAGGTCTTATGACGCACCAGAAAGAAGTTCCAGCATTTCAATGATGCAAACTTTGATAGTTATATTACGCGCAGTATAAAAGTTAGTGAATTTTGAAGTTGAATCAGTGTTTCATTTTTTCCTCAAGGTATGCACTGTTATACCGATATTTCAAATGACAATAGTACATTATTTTCACAAAATTTCAAGGTTTTATGACGTACTAATAAAAAGCTACAGCAGTTCAATGTTCCAAACTTTGATAGTTATATTACGCACAGTATAAAAGTTAGTGAATTTTGAAGTTGCATCAGTGTTTCATTATTTGTTCTCAAGGTTAGCAGTGTTATACTGATATTTCAAATGACAATAGTACATTATTGTCACAAAATTTCAAGGTCTAATGACGCTCCAGTAAAAAGTTACAGCATTTCAATGTTGCAAACTTTGATAGTTATATTACGCACAGTATAAAAGTTAGTGAATTTTGAAGTTGCATCAGTGTTTCATTTTTTACCCAAAGGTAGCACTGTTATACCGATATTTCAAATTGACATTATTTTCACAAAATTTCAAGGTCTTATGACGCACCAATAAAAAGTTACAGCAGTTCAATGTAGCAAACTTTGATAGTTATACTACGCACAGTATAAAAGCTAGTGAATTTTCAAGTTGCATCAGTGTTTCATTTTTTAATCAAGGTTAGGACTGCTATACCCCTATTTCAAATGACAATAGTACATTATTGTCACAAAATTTCAAGGTCTTATGACGCTCCAGTAAAAAGTTACAGCAGTTCAATGTAGCAAACTTTGATAGTTATATTACGCACAGTATAAAAGTTAGTGAATTTTGAAGTTGCATCAGTGTTTCATTTTTTAATCAAGGTTAGGACTGTTATACCGCTATTTCAAATGACAATAGTACATTATTGTCACAAAATTTCAAGGTCTTATGACGCTCCAGTAAAAAGTTACAGCATTTCAATGTTGCAAACTTTGATAATTATATTACGCTCAGTATAAAAGTTAGTGAATTTTGAAGTTGCGTCAGTGTTTCATTTTTTATTCAAAGGTAGCACTGTTATACCGATTTTTAATAATGAAAATAGTACAATATGGTCAAAAAATTTCAAGGTCTTATGACGCTCCAGTAAAAAGTTACAGAATTTCAATGTTGCAAACTTTCATAATTATATTACGCTCAGTATAAAAGTAAGTGATTTTTGAAGTTGCGTCAGTGTTTCATTTTTTATTCAAAGGTAGAACTGTTATACCGATTTCTAATATTGACAATAGTACATTATTGTCACAAAATTTCGAGGTTATATGACGCACCAGTAAAAAGTTACAGCATTTCAATGCTGCAAACTTTGATAGTTGTATTCCATACAGTATATAAGTTAGTCAATTTTGAAGTTGCAACAGTGTTTCATGATTTACTCAAAGGTAGCACTGTTAAATCGAAATTTCAAATTGACAATAGTACATTACTGTCACAAAATTTCAAGGTCTTATGACAGTCCAGTAAAAAGGTACAGCATTTCAATGCTGCAAACTTTAATAATTATACAGTACAAAAGTGAGTAAAATTTGAAGTTGCATCAGTGTTTCATTTTTACTCAAAGGTAGCACTGTTATACCGTTATCTCAAATTGACAGTAGTACATTATTGTCACAAAATTTCAAGGTCTTATGACAGTCCAGTAAAAAGGTACAGCATTTCAATGTTGCAAACTTTAATAATTATACAGTACAAAAGTGAGTAAAATTTGAAGCTGCATAAGTGTTTCATTTTTTACTCAAAGGTAGCACTGTTATACCGATATCTCAAATTGACAGTAGTACATTATTGTCACAAAATTTCAAGGTCCTATGACGCTCCAGTAAAAAGTTACAGCATTTCAATGTTGCAAGCTTTGATAGTTATATTACGCACAGTATAAAAGTTACTAAATTTTGAAGTTGGATCAGTGTTCCTTTTTTCCTCAAAGTTAGCACTGTTATACCGATATTTCAAATGACAATAGTACATTATTTTCACAAAATTTCAAGGTTTTATGACGTACCAATAAAAAGTTACAGCAGTTTAATGTTCCAAACTTTGATAGTTATATTACGCACAGTATAAAAGTTAGTGAATTTTGAAGTTGCATCAGTGTTTCATTTTTTACCCAAAGGTAGCACTGTTATACCGATATTTCAAATTGATAATAGTACATTATTTTCACAAAATTTCTAGGTCTTATGACGCACCAATAAAAAGTTATAGCAGTTCAATGTAGCAAACTTTGATGGTTATATTACGCACAGTATAAAAGTTAGTGAAATTTGAAGTTGCATCAGTGTTTCTTTTTTAATCAAGGTTAGGACTGTTATACCGCTATTTCAAATGACAATAGTACATTATTGTCACAAAATTTCAAGGTCTTATGACGCTCCAGTAAAAAGTTACAGCATTTCAATGTTGCAAACTTTGATAGTTATATTACGCACAGTATAAAAGTTAGTGAATTTTGAAGTTGCATCAGTGTTTCATTTTTTACCCAAAGGTAGCACTGTTATACCGATATTTGAAATTGACAATAGTACATTATTTTCACAAAATTTCAAGGTCTTATGACGCACCAATAAAAAGTTACAGCAGTTCAATGTAGCAAACTTTGATAGTTATATTACGCACAGTATAAAAGCTAGTGAATTTTCAAGTTGCATCAGTGTTTCATTTTTTAATCAAGGTTAGGACTGTTATACCCCTATTTCAAATGACAATAGTACATTATTGTCACAAAATTTCAAGGTCTTATGACGCTCCAGTAAAAAGTTACAGCAGTTCAATGTAGCAAACTTTGATAGTTATATTACGCACAGTATAAAAGTTAGTGAATTTTGAAGTTGCATCAGTGTTTCATTTTTTAATCAAGGTTAGGACTGTTATACCGCTATTTCAAATGACAATAGTACATTATTGTCACAAAATTTCAAGGTCTTATGACGCTCCAGTAAAAAGTTACAGCATTTCAATGTTGCAAACTTTCATAATTATATTACGCTCAGTATAAAAGTAAGTGATTTTTGAAGTTGCGTCAGTGTTTCATTTTTTATTCAAAGGTAGCACTGTTATACCGATTTCTAATATTGACAATAGTACATTATTGTCACAAAATTTCGAGGTTATATGACGCACCAGTAAAAAGTTACAGCATTTCAATGCTGCAAACTTTGATAGTTGTATTCCATACAGTATATAAGTTAGTCAATTTTGAAGTTGCAACAGTGTTTCATGATTTACTCAAAGGTAGCACTGTTAAATCGAAATTTCAAATTGACAATAGTACATTACTGTCACAAAATTTCAAGGTCTTATGACAGTCCAGTAAAAAGGTACAGCATTTCAATGTTGCAAACTTTAATAATTATACAGTACAAAAGTGAGTAAAATTTGAAGTTGCATCAGTGTTTCATTTTTTACTCAAAGGTAGCACTGTTATACCGTTATCTCAAATTGACAGTAGTACATTATTGTCACAAAATTTCAAGGTCCTATGATGCACCAGAAAGAAGTTCCAGCATTTCAATGATGCAAACTTAGATAGTTATATTACGCGCAGTATAAAAGTTAGTGAATTTTGAAGTTGGATCAGTGTTTCATTTTTTCCTCAGGTTAGCACTGTTATACCGATATTTCAAATGACAATAGTACATTATTTTCACAAAATTTCAATGTCTTATGACGTACTAATAAAAAGCTACAGCAGTTCAATGTTCCAAACTTTGATAGTTATATTACGCACAGTATAAAAGTTAGTGAATTTTGAAGTTGCATCAGTGTTTCATTATTTGTTCTCAAGGTTAGCAGTGTTATACTGATATTTCAAATAACAATAGTACATTATTGTCACAAAATTTCAAGGTCTAATGACGCTCCAGTAAAAAGTTACAGCATTTCAATGTTGCAAACTTTGATAGTTATATTAAGCACAGTATAAAAGTTAGTGAATTTTGAAGTTGCATCAGTGTTTCATTTTTTACCCAAAGGTAGCACTGTTATACCGATATTTCAAATTGACAATAGTACATTATTTTCACAAAATTTCAAGGTCTTATGACGCACCAATAAAAAGTTACAGCAGATCAGTGTAGCAAACTTTGATAGTTATATTATGCACAGTATAAAAGTTAGTGAATTTTGAAGTTGCATCAGTGTTTCATTTTATAATCAAGGTTAGGACTGTTATACCGCTATTTCAATTGACAATAGTACATTATTGTCACAAAATTTCAAGGTTTTATGACGCTCCAGTAAAAAGTTACAGCATTTCAATGTTGCAAACTTTGATAGTTATATTACGCGCAGTATAAAAGTTAGTGAATTTTGAAGTTGCATCAGTGTTTCATTTTTTACTCAAAGGTAGCACTGTTACACCGATATTTCAAATTGACAATAGTACATTACTGTCACAAAATTTCAAGGTCTTATGACAGTCCAGTAAAAAGGTACAGTATTTCAATGTTGCAAACTTTAATAATTATACAGTACAAAAGTGAGTAAAATTTGAAGTTGCATCAGTGTTTCATTTTTTACTCAAAGGTAGCACTGTTATACCGTTATCTCAAATTGACAGTAGTACATTACTGTCACAAAATTTCAAGTTCTTAAGACATACTAATAAAAAGCTACAGCAGTTCAATGTTCCAAACTTTGATAGTTATATTACGCACAGTATAAAAGTTAGTGAATTTTGAAGTTGCATCAGTGTTTCATTTTTTACTCATGGTTAGCAGTGTTATACTGATATTTCAAATGACAATAGTACATTATTGTCACAAAATTTCAAGGTCCTATGACGCTCCAGTAAAAAGTTACAGCATTTCAATGTTGCAAGCTTTGATAGTTATATTACGCACAGTATAAAAGTTACTAAATTTTGAAGTTGGATCAATGTTCATTTTTTCCTCAAAGTTAGCACTGTTATACCGATATTTCAAATGACAATAGTACATTATTTTCACAAAATTTCACGGTTTTATGACGTACCAATAAAAAGTTACAGCAGTTTAATGTTCCAAACTTTGATAGTTATATTACGCACAGTATAAAAGTTAGTGAATTTTGAAGTTGCATCAGTGTTTCATTTTTTACCCAAAGGAAGCACTGTTATACCGATATTTCAAATTGATAATAGTACATTATTGTCACAAAATTTCAAGGTTTTATGACGCACCAATAAAAAGTTACAGCAGCTCAATGTAGCAAACTTTGATGGTTATATTACGCACAGTATAAAAGTTAGTGAAATTTGAAGTTGCATCAGTGTTTCATTTTTTAATCAAGATTAGGACTGTTATACCGCTATTTCAAATGACAATAGTACATTATTGTCACAAAATTTCAAGGTCTTATGACGCTCCAGTAAAAAGTTACAGCATTTCAATGTTGCAAACTTTGATAATTATATTACGCTCAGTATAAAAGTTAGTGAATTTTGAAGTTGCGTTAGTGTTTCATTTTTTATTCAAATTAAGCACTGCTATACCGATTTTCAATATTGATAATAGTACAATATTGTCACAAAATTTCAAAGTCTTATGACGCTCCAGTAAAAAGTTACAGCATTTCAATGTTGCAAACTTTCATAATTATATTACGCTCAGTATAAAAGCTAGTGAATTTTCAAGTTGCATCAGTGTTTCATGTTTTAATCAAGGTTAGGACTGTTATACCGCTATTTCAAATGAAAATAGTACATTATTGTCACAAAATTTCAAGGTCTTATGACGCTCCAGTAAAAAGTTACAGCAGTTCAATGTAGCAAACTTTGATAGTTATATTACGCACAGTATAAAAGTTAGTGAATTTTGAAGTTGCATCAGTGTTTCATTTTTTACCCAAAGGTAGCACTGTTATACCGATATTTCAAATTGACAATAGTACATTATTTTCACAAAATTTCAAGGTCTTATGAAGCACCAGTAAAAAGTTACAGCATTTCAATGTTGCAAACTTTGATAGTTATATTACGCACAGTATAAAAGTTAGTGAATTTTGAAGTTGCATCAGTTTTTCATTTTTTATTCAAAGGTAGCACTGTTATACCGATTTTTAATAATGAAAATAGTACAATATGGTCAAAAAATTTCAAGGTCTTATGACGCTCCAGTAAAAAGTTACAGAATTTCAATGTTGCAAACTTTAATAATTATATTACGCTCAGTATAAAAGTAAGTGATTTTTGAAGTTGCGTCAGTGTTTCATTTTTTATTCAAAGGTAGCACTGTTATACCGATTTCTAATATTGACAATAGTACATTATTGTCACAAAATTTCGAGGTTATATGACGCACCAGTAAAAAGTTACAGCATTTCAATGCTGCAAACTTTGATAGTTGTATTCCATACAGTATATAAGTTAGTCAATTTTGAAGTTGCAACAGTGTTTCATGATTTACTCAAAGGTAGCACTGTTAAATCGAAATTTCAAATTGACAATAGTACATTACTGTCACAAAATTTCAAGGTCTTATGACAGTCCAGTAAAAAGGTACAGCATTTCAATGTTGCAAACTTTAATAATTATACAGTACAAAAGTGAGTAAAATTTGAAGTTGCATCAGAGTTTCATTTTTTACTCAAAGGTAGCACTGTTATACCGTTATCTCAAATTGACAGTAGTACATTATTGTCACAAAATTTCAAGGTCTTATGACAGTCCAGTAAAAAGGTACAGCATTTCAATGTTGCAAACTTTAATAATTATACAGTACAAAAGTGAGTAAAATTTGAAGTTGCATCAGTGTTTAATTTTTTACTCAAAGGTAGCACTGTTATACCGTTATCTCAAATTGACAGTACTACATTATTGTCACAAAATTTCAAGGTCTTATGACGCACCAGAAAGAAGTTCCAGCATTTCAATGATGCAAACTTAGATAGTTATATTACGCGCAGTATGAAAGTTAGTGAATTTTGAAGTTGGATCAGTGTTTAATTTTTTCCTCAGGTTAGCACTGTTATACCGATATTTCAAATGACAATAGTACATTATTTTCACAAAGTTGCAATGTCTTATGACGTACTAATAAAAAGCTACAGCAGTTCAATGTTCCAAACTTTGATAGTTATATTACGCACAGTATAAAAGTTAGTGAATTTTGAAGTTGCATCAGTGTTTCATTATTTGTTCTCAAGGTTAGCAGTGTTATACTTATATTTCAAATAACAATAGTACATTATTGTCACAAAATTTCAAGGTCTAATGACGGTCCAGTAAAAAGTTACAGCATTTCAATGTTGCAAACTTTGATAGTTATATCAAGCACAGTATAAAAGTTAGTGAATTTTGAAGTTGCATCAGTGTTTCATTTTTTACCCAAAGGTAGCACTGTTATACCGATATTACAAATTGACAATAGTACATTATTTTCACAAAATTTCAAGGTCTTATGACGCACCAATAAAAAGTTACAGCAGATCAGTGTAGCAAACTTTGATAGTTATATTACGCACAGTATAAAAGTTAGTGAATTTTGAAGTTGCATCAGTGTTTCATTTTATAATCAAGGTTGGGACTGTTATACCGCTATTTCAAATGACAATAGTACATTATTTTCACAAAATTTCAAGGTCTTATGACGCTCCAGTAAAAAGTTACAGCAGTTCAATGTAGCAAACTTTGATAGTTATATTACGCACACTATAAAAGTTAGTGAATTTTGAAGTTGCATCAGTGTTTCATTTTTTAATCAAGGTTAGGACTGTTATACCGTTATCTCAAATTGACAGTAGTACATTATTGTCACAAAATTTCAAGGTCTTATGACAGTCCAGTAAAAAGATACAGCATTTCAATGTTGCAAACTTTAATAATTATACAGTACAAAAGTGAGTAAAATTTGAAGTTGCATAAGTGTTTCATTTTTTACTCAAAGGTAGCACTGTTATACCGTTATCTCAAATTGACAGTAGTACATTACTGTCATAAAATTTCAAGTTCTTATGACATACTAATAAAAAGCTACAGCAGTTCAATGTTCCAAACTTTGATAGTTATATTACGCACAGTATAAAAGTTAGTGAATTTTGAAGTTGCATCAGTGTTTCATTTTTTACTCAAGGTTAGCAGTGTTATACTGATATTTCAAATGACAATAGTACATTATTGTCACAAAATTTCAAGGTCCTATGACGCTCCAGTAAAAAGTTACAGCATTTCAATGTTGCAAGCTTTGATAGTTATATTACGCACAGTATAAAAGTTACTAAATTTTGAAGTTGGATCAGTGTTCATTTTTTCCTCAAAGTTAGCACTGTTATACCGATATTTCAAATGACAATAGTACATTATTTTCACAAAATTTCAAGGTTTTATGACGTACCAATAAAAAGTTACAGCAGTTTAATGTTGCAAACTTTGATAGTTATATTACGCACAGTATAAAAGTTACTGAATTTTGAAGTTGCATCAGTGTTTCATTTTTTACCCAAAGGTAGCACTGTTATACCGATATTTCAAATTGATAATAGTACATTATTTTCACAAAATTTCAAGGTCTTATGACGCACCAATAAAAAGTTACAGCAGTTCAATGTAGCAAACTTTGATGGTTATATTACGCACAGTATAAAAGTTAGTGAAATTTGAAGTTGCATCAGTGTTTCATTTTTTAATCAAGGTTAGGACTGTTATACCGCTATTTCAAATGACAATAGTACATTATTGTCACAAAATTTCAAGGTCTTATGACGCTCCAGTAAAAAGTTACAGCATTTCAATGTTGCAAACTTTGATAATTATATTACGGTCAGTATAAAAGTTAGTGAATTTTGAAGTTGCGGTAGTGTTACATTTTTTATTCAAAGGAAGCACTGTTATACCGATTTTTAATAATGAAAATAGTACAATATGGTCAAAAAATTTCAAGGTCTTATGACGCTCCAGTAAAAAGTTACAGAATTTCAATGTTGCAAACTTTCATAATTATATTACGCTCAGTATAAAAGTAAGTGAATTTTGAAGTTGCGTCAGTGTTTCATTTTTTATTCAAAGGTAGCACTGCTATACCGATTTCTAATATTGACAATAGTACATTATTGTCACAAAATTGCGAGGTTATATGACGCATCAGTAAAAAGTTACAGCATTTCAATGTTGCAAACTTTGATAGTTCTATTACGCACATTATAAAATTTAGTGAATTTTGAAGTTGCATCAGTGTTTTATTTTTTACTCAAAGGTAGCACTGTTACACCGATATTTCAAATGACAATAGTACATTATTTTCACAAAATTTCAAGGTTTTATGACGTACTAATAAAAAGCTCCAGCACTTCAATGTTCCAAACTTTGATAGTTATATTACGCACAGTATAAAAGTTAGTGAATTTTGAAGTTGCATCAGTGTTTAATTTTTTACTCAAAGGTAGCACTGTTACACCGATATTTCAAATTGACAATAGTACATTACTGTCACAAACTTTCAAGGTCTTATGACAGTCCAGTAAAAAGGTACAGCATTTCAATGTTGCAAACTTTAATAATTATACATACAGTACAAAAGTGAGTAAAATTTGAAGTTGCATCAGTGTTTCATTTTTTACTCAAAGGTAGCACTGTTATACCGTTATCTCAAATTGACAGTAGTACATTACTGTCACAAAATTTCAAGGTCTTATGACGTACTAATAAAAAGCTACAGCAGTTCAATGTTCCAAACTTTGATAGTTATATTTCGCACAGTATAAAAGTTAGTGAATTTTCAAGTTGCATCAGTGTTTCATTTTTTAATCAAGGTTAGGACTGTTATACCGCTATTTCAAATGACAATAGTACATTATTGTCACAAAATTTCAAGGTTTTATGACGCTCCAGTAAAAAGTTACAGCATTTCAATGTTGCAAACTTTGATAGTTATATTACGCACAGTATAAAAGTTAGTGAATTTTGAAGTTGCATCAGTGTTTCATTTTTTACCCAAAGGTAGCACTGTTATACCGATATCTCAAATTGACAATAGTACATTATTTTCACAAAATTTCAAGGTCTTATGACGCTCAAGTAAAAAGTTACAGCATTTCAATGTTGCAAACTTTGATAGTTATATTACGCACAGTATAAAAGTTAGTGAATTTTGAAGTTGCATCAGTGTTTCATTTTTTACCCAAAGGTAGCACTGTTATACCGATATTTCAAATTGACATTATTTTCACAAAATTTCAAGGTCTTGTGACGCACCAATAAAAAGTTACAGCAGATCAGTGCAGCAAACTTTGATAGTTATATTACGCACAGTATAAAAGTTAGTGAATTTTGAAGTTGCATCAGTGTTTCATTTTATAATCAAGGTTAGGACTGTTATACCGCTATTTCAAATGACAATAGTACATTATTTTCACAAAATTTCAAGGTCTTATGACGCTCCAGTAAAAAGTTACAGCAGTTCAATGTAGCAAACTTTGATATTTATATTACGCGCAGTATAAAAGTTAGTGAATTTTGAAGTTGCATCAGTGTTTCATTTTTTACTCAAAGGTAGCACTGTTACACCGATATTTCAAATTGACAATAGTACATTATTTTCACAAAATTTCAAGGTCTTATGACGCACCAATAAAAAGTTACAGCAGTTCAATGTAGCAAACTTTGATGGTTATATTACGCACAGTATAAAAGTTAGTGAAATTTGAAGTTGCATCAGTGTTTCATTTTTTAATCAAGGTTAGGACTGTTATACCGCTATTTCAATTGACAATAGTACATTATTGTCACAAAATTTCAAGGTCTTATGACGCTCCAGTAAAAAGTTACAGCATTTCAATGTTGCAAACTTTGATAATTATATTACGCTCAGTATAAAAGTTAGTGAATTTTGAAGTTGCGGTAGTGTTTCATTTTTTATTCAAAGGAAGCGCTGTTATACCGATTTTTAATAATGAAAATAGTACAATATGGTCAAAAAATTTCAAGGTCTTATGACGCTCCAGTCAAAAGTTACAGAATTTCAATGTTGCAAACTTTCATAATTATATTACGCTCAGTATAAAAGTAAGTGATTTTTGAAGTTGCGTCAGTGTTTCATTTTTTATTCAAAGGTAGCACTGTTATACCGATTTCTAATATTGACAATAGTACATTATTGTCACAAAATTGCGAGGTTATATGACGCACCAGTAAAAAGTTACAGCATTTCAATGTTGCAAACTTTGATAGTTCTATTACGCACATTATAAAATTTAGTGAATTTTGAAGTTGCATCAGTGTTTTATTTTTTACTCAAAGGTAGCACTGTTACACCGATATTTCAAATGACAATAGTACATTATTTTCACAAAATTTCAAGGTTTTATGACGTACTAATAAAAAGCTCCAGCACTTCAATGTTCCAAACTTTGATAGTTATATTACGCACAGTATAAAAGTTAGTGAATTTTGAAGTTGCATCAGTGTTTAATTTTTCACTCAAAGGTAGCACTGTTACACCGATATTTCAAATTGACAATAGTACATTACTGTCACAAACTTTCAAGGTCTTATGACAGTCCAGTAAAAAGGTACAGCATTTCAATGTTGCAAACTTTAATAATTATACATACAGTACAAAAGTGAGTAAAATTTGAAGTTGCATCAGTGTTTCATTTTTTACTCAAAGGTAGCACTGTTATACCGTTATCTCAAATTGACAGTAGTACATTACTGTCACAAAATTTCAAGGTCTTATGACGTACTAATAAAAAGCTACAGCAGTTCAATGTTCCAAACTTTGATAGTTATATTTCGCACAGTATAAAAGTTAGTGAATTTTCAAGTTGCATCAGTGTTTCATTTTTTAATCAAGGTTAGGACTGTTATACCGCTGTTTCAAATGACAATAGTACATTATTGTCACAAAATTTCAAGGTTTTATGACGCTCCAGTAAAAAGTTACAGCATTTCAATGTTGCAAACTTTGATAGTTATATTACGCACAGTATAAAAGTTAGTGAATTTTGAAGTTGCATCAGTGTTTCATTTTTTACTCAAAGGTAGCACTGTTATACCGATATTTCAAATTGACAATAGTACATTATTTTCACAAAATTTCAAGGTCTTATGACGCTCAAGTAAAAAGTTCCAGCATTTCAATGTTGCAAACTTTGATAGTTATATTACGCACAGTATAAAAGTTAGTGAATTTTGAAGTTGCATCAGTGTTTCATTTTTTACTCAAAGGTAGCACTGTTATACCGATATCTCAAATTGACATTATTTTCACAAAATTTCAAGGTCTTGTGACGCACCAATAAAAAGTTACAGCAGATCAGTGCAGCAAACTTTGATAGTTATATTACGCACAGTATAAAATTTAGTGAATTTTGAAGTTGCATCAGTGTTTCATTTTATAATCAAGGTTAGGACTGTTATACCGCTATTTCAAATGACAATAGTACATTATTTTCACAAAATTTCAAGGTCTTATGACGCTCCAGTAAAAAGTTACAGCAGTTCAATGTAGCAAACTTTGATAGTTATATTACGCGCAGTATAAAAGTTAGTGAATTTTGAAGTTGCATCAGTGTTTCATTTTTTACTCAAAGGTAGCACTGTTACACCGATATTTCAAATTGACAATAGTACATTACTGTCACAAACTTTCAAGGTCTTATGACAGTCCAGTAAAAAGGTACAGCATTTCAATGTTGCAAACTTTAATAATTATACAGTACAAAAGTGAGTAAAATTTGAAGTTGCATCAGTGTTTCATTTTTTACTCAAAGGTAGCACTGTTATACCGTTATCTCAAATTGACAGTAGTACATTACTGTCACAAAATTTCAAGGTCTTATGACATACTAATAAAAAGCTACAGCAGTTCAATGTTCCAAACTTTGATAGTTATATTACGCACAGTATAAAAGTTAGTGAATTTTGAAGTTGCATCAGTGTTTCATTTTTTACTCAAGGTTAGCAGTGTTATACTGATATTTCAAATGACAATAGTACATTATTGTCACAAAATTTCAAGGTCCTATGACGCTCCAGTAAAAAGTAACAGCATTTCAATGTTGCAAGCTTTGATAGTTATATTACGCACAGTATAAAAGTTACTAAATTTTTAAGTTGGATCAGTGTTCATTTTTTCCTCAAAGTTAGCACTGTTATACCGATATTTCAAATGACAATAGTACATTATTTTCACAAAATTTCAAGGTTTTATGACGTACCAATAAAAAGTTACAGCAGTTTAATGTTCCAAACTTTGATAGTTATATTACGCACAGTATAAAAGTTAGTGAATTTTGAAGTTGCATCAGTGTTTCATTTTTTACCCAAAGGTAGCACTGTTATACCGATATTTCAAATTGATAATAGTACATTATTTTCACAAAATTTCAAGGTCTTATGACGCACCAATAAAAAGTTACAGCAGTTCAATGTAGCATACTTTGATGGTTATATTACGCACAGTATAAAAGTTAGTGAAATTTGAAGTTGCATCAGTGTTTCATTTTTTAATCAAGGTTAGGACTGTTATACCGCTATTTCAAATGACAATAGTACATTATTGTCACAAAATTTCAAGGTGTTATGACGCTCCAGTAAAAAGTTACAGCATTTCAATGTTGCAAACTTTGATAATTATATTACGCTCAGTATAAAAGTTAGTGAATTTTGAAGTTGCGTTAGTGTTTCATTTTTTATTCAAAAGAAAAACTGCTATACCGATTTTCAATATTGATAATAGTACAATATTGTCACAAAATTTCAAAGTCTTATGACGCTCCAGTAAAAAGTTACAGCATTTCAATGTTGCAAACTTTCATAATTATATTACGCTCAGTATAAAAGTTAGTGAATTTTGAAGTTGCGTCAGTGTTTCATTTTTTATTCAAAGGTAGCACTGTTATACCGATTTCTAATATTGACAATAGTACATTATTGTCACAAAATTTCGAGGTTATATGACGTACCAGTAAAAAGTTACAGCATTTCAATGTTGCAAACTTTGATAGTTCTATTACGCACAGTATAAAATTTAGTGAATTTTGAAGTTGCATCATAGTTTCATTTTTTATTCAAAGGTAGCACTGATATACCGATTTTTAATATTGACAATAGTACATTATTGTCACAAAATTTCAAGGTCTTATGACGCTCCAGTAAAAAGTTACAGCATTTCAATGTTGCAAACTTTGATATTTATATTACGCGCAGTATAAAAGTTAGTGAATTTTGAAGTTGCATCAGTGTTTCATTTTTTACTCAAAGGTAGCACTGTTACACCGATATTTCAAATTGACAATAGTACATTACTGTCACAAACTTTCAAGGTCTTATGACAGTCCAGTAAAAAGGTACAGCATTTCAATGTTGCAAACTTTAATAATTATACAGTACAAAAGTGAGTAAAATTTGAAGTTGCATCAGTGTTTCATTTTTTACTCAAAGGTAGCACTGTTATACCGTTATCTCAAATTGACAGTAGTACATTACTGTCACAAAATTTCAAGGTCTTATGACGTACTAATAAAAAGCTACAGCAGTTCAATGTTCCAAACTTTGATAGTTATATTACGCACAGTATAAATGTTAGTGAATTTTGAAGTTGCATCAGTGTTTCATTTTTTACTCAACGTTAGCAGTGTTATACTGATATTTCAAATGACAATAGTACATTATTGTCACAAAATTTCAAGGTCTTATGACGCTCCAGTAAAAAGTTACAGCATTTCAATGTTGCAAGCTTTGATAGTTATATTACGCACAGTATAAAAGTTACTGAATTTTGAAGTTGGATCAGTGTTAATTTTTTCCTCAAAGTTAGCACTGTTATACCGATATTTCAAATGACAATAGTACATTATTTTCACAATATTTCAAGGTTTTATGACGTACCAATAAAAAGTTACAGCAGTTTAATGTTCCAAACTTTGATAGTTATATTACGCACAGTATAAAAGTTAGTGAATTTTGAAGTTGCATCAGTGTTTCATTTTTTACCCAAAGGTAGCACTGTTATACCGATATTTCAAATTGACATTATTTTCACAAAATTTCAAGGTCTTGTGACGCACCAATAAAAAGTTACAGCAGATCAGTGCAGCAAACTTTGATAGTTATATTACGCACAGTATAAAAGTTAGTGAATTTTGAAGTTGCATCAGTGTTTCATTTTATAATCAAGGTTAGGACTGTTATACCGCTATTTCAAATGACAATAGTACATTATTTTCACAAAATTTCAAGGTCTTATGACGCTCCAGTAAAAAGTTACAGCAGTTCAATGTAGCAAACTTTGATATTTATATTACGCGCAGTATAAAAGTTAGTGAATTTTGAAGTTGCATCAGTGTTTCATTTTTTACTCAAAGGTAGCACTGTTACACCGATATTTCAAATTGACAATAGTACATTATTTTCACAAAATTTCAAGGTCTTATGACGCACCAATAAAAAGTTACAGCAGTTCAATGTAGCAAACTTTGATGGTTATATTACGCACAGTATAAAAGTTAGTGAAATTTGAAGTTGCATCAGTGTTTCATTTTTTAATCAAGGTTAGGACTGTTATACCGCTATTTCAATTGACAATAGTACATTATTGTCACAAAATTTCAAGGTCTTATGACGCTCCAGTAAAAAGTTACAGCATTTCAATGTTGCAAACTTTGATAATTATATTACGCTCAGTATAAAAGTTAGTGAATTTTGAAGTTGCGGTAGTGTTTCATTTTTTATTCAAAGGAAGCGCTGTTATACCGATTTTTAATAATGAAAATAGTACAATATGGTCAAAAAATTTCAAGGTCTTATGACGCTCCAGTCAAAAGTTACAGAATTTCAATGTTGCAAACTTTCATAATTATATTACGCTCAGTATAAAAGTAAGTGATTTTTGAAGTTGCGTCAGTGTTTCATTTTTTATTCAAAGGTAGCACTGTTATACCGATTTCTAATATTGACAATAGTACATTATTGTCACAAAATTGCGAGGTTATATGACGCACCAGTAAAAAGTTACAGCATTTCAATGTTGCAAACTTTGATAGTTCTATTACGCACATTATAAAATTTAGTGAATTTTGAAGTTGCATCAGTGTTTTATTTTTTACTCAAAGGTAGCACTGTTACACCGATATTTCAAATGACAATAGTACATTATTTTCACAAAATTTCAAGGTTTTATGACGTACTAATAAAAAGCTCCAGCACTTCAATGTTCCAAACTTTGATAGTTATATTACGCACAGTATAAAAGTTAGTGAATTTTGAAGTTGCATCAGTGTTTAATTTTTTACTCAAAGGTAGCACTGTTACACCGATATTTCAAATTGACAATAGTACATTACTGTCACAAACTTTCAAGGTCTTATGACAGTCCAGTAAAAAGGTACAGCATTTCAATGTTGCAAACTTTAATAATTATACATACAGTACAAAAGTGAGTAAAATTTGAAGTTGCATCAGTGTTTCATTTTTTACTCAAAGGTAGCACTGTTATACCGTTATCTCAAATTGACAGTAGTACATTACTGTCACAAAATTTCAAGGTCTTATGACGTACTAATAAAAAGCTACAGCAGTTCAATGTTCCAAACTTTGATAGTTATATTTCGCACAGTATAAAAGTTAGTGAATTTTCAAGTTGCATCAGTGTTTCATTTTTTAATCAAGGTTAGGACTGTTATACCGCTGTTTCAAATGACAATAGTACATTATTGTCACAAAATTTCAAGGTTTTATGACGCTCCAGTAAAAAGTTACAGCATTTCAATGTTGCAAACTTTGATAGTTATATTACGCACAGTATAAAAGTTAGTGAATTTTGAAGTTGCATCAGTGTTTCATTTTTTACCCAAAGGTAGCACTGTTATACCGATATCTCAAATTGACAATAGTACATTATTTTCACAAAATTTCAAGGTCTTATGACGCTCAAGTAAAAAGTTACAGCATTTCAATGTTGCAAACTTTGATAGTTATATTACGCACAGTATAAAAGTTAGTGAATTTTGAAGTTGCATCAGTGTTTCATTTTTTACCCAAAGGTAGCACTGTTATACCGATATTTCAAATTGACATTATTTTCACAAAATTTCAAGGTCTTGTGACGCACCAATAAAAAGTTACAGCAGATCAGTGCAGCAAACTTTGATAGTTATATTACGCACAGTATAAAATTTAGTGAATTTTGAAGTTGCATCAGTGTTTCATTTTATAATCAAGGTTAGGACTGTTATACCGCTATTTCAAATGACAATAGTACATTATTTTCACAAAATTTCAAGGTCTTATGACGCTCCAGTAAAAAGTTACAGCAGTTCAATGTAGCAAACTTTGATAGTTATATTACGCGCAGTATAAAAGTTAGTGAATTTTGAAGTTGCATCAGTGTTTCATTTTTTACTCAAAGGTAGCACTGTTACACCGATATTTCAAATTGACAATAGTACATTACTGTCACAAACTTTCAAGGTCTTATGACAGTCCAGTAAAAAGGTACAGCATTTCAATGTTGCAAACTTTAATAATTATACAGTACAAAAGTGAGTAAAATTTGAAGTTGCATCAGTGTTTCATTTTTTACTCAAAGGTAGCACTGTTATACCGTTATCTCAAATTGACAGTAGTACATTACTGTCACAAAATTTCAAGGTCTTATGACATACTAATAAAAAGCTACAGCAGTTCAATGTTCCAAACTTTGATAGTTATATTACGCACAGTATAAAAGTTAGTGAATTTTGAAGTTGCATCAGTGTTTCATTTTTTACTCAAGGTTAGCAGTGTTATACTGATATTTCAAATGACAATAGTACATTATTGTCACAAAATTTCAAGGTCCTATGACGCTCCAGTAAAAAGTTACAGCATTTCAATGTTGCAAGCTTTGATAGTTATATTACGCACAGTATAAAAGTTACTAAATTTTTAAGTTGGATCAGTGTTCATTTTTTCCTCAAAGTTAGCACTGTTATACCGATATTTCAAATGACAATAGTACATTATTTTCACAAAATTTCAAGGTTTTATGACGTACCAATAAAAAGTTACAGCAGTTTAATGTCCCAAACTTTGATAGTTATATTACGCACAGTATAAAAGTTAGTGAATTTTGAAGTTGCATCAGTGTTTCATTTTTTACCCAAAGGTAGCACTGTTATACCGATATTTCAAATTGATAATAGTACATTATTTTCACAAAATTTCAAGGTCTTATGACGCACCAATAAAAAGTTACAGCAGTTCAATGTAGCATACTTTGATGGTTATATTACGCACAGTATAAAAGTTAGTGAAATTTGAAGTTGCATCAGTGTTTCATTTTTTAATCAAGGTTAGGACTGTTATACCGCTATTTCAAATGACAATAGTACATTATTGTCACAAAATTTCAAGGTGTTATGACGCTCCAGTAAAAAGTTACAGCATTTCAATGTTGCAAACTTTGATAATTATATTACGCTCAGTATAAAAGTTAGTGAATTTTGAAGTTGCGTTAGTGTTTCATTTTTTATTCAAAAGAAAAACTGCTATACCGATTTTCAATATTGATAATAGTACAATATTGTCACAAAATTTCAAAGTCTTATGACGCTCCAGTAAAAAGTTACAGCATTTCAATGTTGCAAACTTTCATAATTATATTACGCTCAGTATAAAAGTTAGTGAATTTTGAAGTTGCGTCAGTGTTTCATTTTTTATTCAAAGGTAGCACTGTTATACCGATTTCTAATATTGACAATAGTACATTATTGTCACAAAATTTCGAGGTTATATGACGTACCAGTAAAAAGTTACAGCATTTCAATGTTGCAAACTTTGATAGTTCTATTACGCACAGTATAAAATTTAGTGAATTTTGAAGTTGCATCATAGTTTCATTTTTTATTCAAAGGTAGCACTGATATACCGATTTTTAATATTGACAATAGTACATTATTGTCACAAAATTTCAAGGTCTTATGACGCTCCAGTAAAAAGTTACAGCATTTCAATGTTGCAAACTTTGATATTTATATTACGCGCAGTATAAAAGTTAGTGAATTTTGAAGTTGCATCAGTGTTTCATTTTTTACTCAAAGGTAGCACTGTTACACCGATATTTCAAATTGACAATAGTACATTACTGTCACAAACTTTCAAGGTCTTATGACAGTCCAGTAAAAAGGTACAGCATTTCAATGTTGCAAACTTTAATAATTATACAGTCCAAAAGTGAGTAAAATTTGAAGTTGCATCAGTGTTTCATTTTTTACTCAAAGGTAGCACTGTTATACCGTTATCTCAAATTGACAGTAGTACATTACTGTCACAAAATTTCAAGGTCTTATGACGTACTAATAAAAAGCTACAGCAGTTCAATGTTCCAAACTTTGATAGTTATATTACGCACAGTATAAATGTTAGTGAATTTTGAAGTTGCATCAGTGTTTCATTTTTTACTCAACGTTAGCAGTGTTATACTGATATTTCAAATGACAATAGTACATTATTGTCACAAAATTTCAAGGTCTTATGACGCTCCAGTAAAAAGTTACAGCATTTCAATGTTGCAAGCTTTGATAGTTATATTACGCACAGTATAAAAGTTACTGAATTTTGAAGTTGGATCAGTGTTAATTTTTTCCTCAAAGTTAGCACTGTTATACCGATATTTCAAATGACAATAGTACATTATTTTCACAATATTTCAAGGTTTTATGACGTACCAATAAAAAGTTACAGCAGTTTAATGTTCCAAACTTTGATAGTTATATTACGCACAGTATAAAAGTTTGTGAATTTTGAAGTTGCATCAGTGTTTCATTTTTTACCCAAAGGTAGCACTGTTATACCGATATTTCAAATTGACAATAGTACATTATTTTCACAAAATTTCAAGGTCTTATGACGCACCAATAAAAAGTTACAGCAGTTCAATGTAGCAAACTTTGATGGTTATATTACGCACAGTATAAAAGTTAGTGAAATTTGAAGTTGCATCAGTGTTTCATTTTTTAATCAAGGTTAGGACTGTTATACCGCTATTTCAATTGACAATAGTACATTATTGTCACAAAATTTCAAGGTCTTATGACGCTCCAGTAAAAAGTTACAGCATTTCAATGTTGCAAACTTTGATAATTATATTACGCTCAGTATAAAAGTTAGTGAATTTTGAAGTTGCGGTAGTGTTTCATTTTTTATTCAAAGGAAGCACTGTTATACCGATTTTTAATAATGAAAATAGTACAATATGGTCAAAAAATTTCAAGGTCTTATGACGCTCCAGTCAAAAGTTACAGAATTTCAATGTTGCAAACTTTCATAATTATATTACGCTCAGTATAAAAGTAAGTGATTTTTGAAGTTGCGTCAGTGTTTCATTTTTTATTCAAAGGTAGCACTGTTATACCGATTTCTAATATTGACAATAGTACATTATTGTCACAAAATTGCGAGGTTATATGACGCACCAGTAAAAAGTTACAGCATTTCAATGTTGCAAACTTTGATAGTTCTATTACGCACATTATAAAATTTAGTGAATTTTGAAGTTGCATCAGTGTTTTATTTTTTACTCAAAGGTAGCACTGTTACACCGATATTTCAAATGACAATAGTACATTATTTTCACAAAATTTCAAGGTTTTATGACGTACTAATAAAAAGCTCCAGCACTTCAATGTTCCAAACTTTGATAGTTATATTACGCACAGTATAAAAGTTAGTGAATTTTGAAGTTGCATCAGTGTTTAATTTTTTACTCAAAGGTAGCACTGTTACACCGATATTTCAAATTGACAATAATACATTACTGTCACAAACTTTCAAGGTCTTATGACAGTCCAGTAAAAAGGTACAGCATTTCAATGTTGCAAACTTTAATAATTATACATACAGTACAAAAGTGAGTAAAATTTGAAGTTGCATCAGTGTTTCATTTTTTACTCAAAGGTAGCACTGTTATACCGTTATCTCAAATTGACAGTAGTACATTACTGTCACAAAATTTCAAGGTCTTATGACGTACTAATAAAAAGCTACAGCAGTTCAATGTTCCAAACTTTGATAGTTATATTTCGCACAGTATAAAAGTTAGTGAATTTTCAAGTTGCATCAGTGTTTCATTTTTTAATCAAGGTTAGGACTGTTATACCGCTGTTTCAAATGACAATAGTACATTATTGTCACAAAATTTCAAGGTTTTATGACGCTCCAGTAAAAAGTTACAGCATTTCAATGTTGCAAACTTTGATAGTTATATTACGCACAGTATAAAAGTTAGTGAATTTTGAAGTTGCATCAGTGTTTCATTTTTTACCCAAAGGTAGCACTGTTATACCGATATCTCAAATTGACAATAGTACATTATTGTCACAAAATTTCAAGGTCTTATGACGCTCAAGTAAAAAGTTACAGCATTTCAATGTTGCAAACTTTGATAGTTATATTACGCACAGTATAAAAGTTAGTGAATTTTGAAGTTGCATCAGTGTTTCATTTTTTACCCAAAGGTAGCACTGTTATACCGATATTTCAAATTGACATTATTTTCACAAAATTTCAAGGTCTTGTGACGCACCAATAAAAAGTTACAGCAGATCAGTGCAGCAAACTTTGATAGTTATATTACGCACAGTATAAAAGTTAGTGAATTTTGAGTTGCATCAGTGTTTCATTTTATAATCAAGGTTAGGACTGTTATACCGCTATTTCAAATGACAATAGTACATTATTTTCACAAAATTTCAAGGTCTTATGACGCTCCAGTAAAAAGTTACAGCAGTTCAATGTAGCAAACTTTGATAGTTATATTACGCGCAGTATAAAAGTTAGTGAATTTTGAAGTTGCATCAGTGTTTCATTTTTTACTCAAAGGTAGCACTGTTACACCGATATTTCAAATTGACAATAGTACATTACTGTCACAAACTTTCAAGGTCTTATGACAGTCCAGTAAAAAGGTACAGCATTTCAATGTTGCAAACTTTAATAATTATACAGTACAAAAGTGAGTAAAATTTGAAGTTGCATCAGTGTTTCATTTTTTACTCAAAGGTAGCACTGTTATACCGTTATCTCAAATTGACAGTAGTACATTACTGTCACAAAATTTCAAGGTCTTATGACATACTAATAAAAAGCTACAGCAGTTCGATGTTCCAAACTTTGATAGTTATATTACGCACAGTATAAAAGTTAGTGAATTTTGAAGTTGCATCAGTGTTTCATTTTTTACTCAAGGTTAGCAGTGTTATACTGATATTTCAAATGACAATAGTACATTATTGTCACAAAATTTCAAGGTCCTATGACGCTCCAGTAAAAAGTTACAGCATTTCAATGTTGCAAGCTTTGATAGTTATATTACGCACAGTATAAAAGTTACTAAATTTTTAAGTTGGATCAGTGTTCATTTTTTCCTCAAAGTTAGCACTGTTATACCGATATTTCAAATGACAATAGTACATTATTTTCACAAAATTTCAAGGATTTATGACGTACCAATAAAAAGTTACAGCAGTTTAATGTTCCAAACTTTGATAGTTATATTACGCACAGTATAAAAGTTAGTGAATTTTGAAGTTGCATCAGTGTTTCATTTTTTACCCAAAGGTAGCACTGTTATACCGATATTTCAAATTGATAATAGTACATTATTTTCACAAAATTTCAAGGTCTTATGACGCACCAATAAAAAGTTACAGCAGTTCAATGTAGCATACTTTGATGGTTATATTACGCACAGTATAAAAGTTAGTGAAATTTGAAGTTGCATCAGTGTTTCATTTTTTAATCAAGGTTAGGACTGTTATACCGCTATTTCAAATGACAATAGTACATTATTGTCACAAAATTTCAAGGTGTTATGACGCTCCAGTAAAAAGTTACAGCATTTCAATGTTGCAAACTTTGATAATTATATTACGCTCAGTATAAAAGTTAGTGAATTTTGAAGTTGCGTTAGTGTTTCATTTTTTATTCAAAGGAAGCACTGCTATACCGATTTTCAATATTGATAATAGTACAATATTGTCACAAAATTTCAAAGTCTTATGACGCTCCAGTAAAAAGTTACAGCATTTCAATGTTGCAAACTTTCATAATTATATTACGCTCAGTATAAAAGTTAGTGAATTTTGAAGTTGCGTCAGTGTTTCATTTTTTATTCAAAGGTAGCACTGTTATACCGATTTCTAATATTGACAATAGTACATTATTGTCACAAAATTTCGAGGTTATATGACGCACCAGTAAAAAGTTACAGCATTTCAATGTTGCAAACTTTGATAGTTCTATTACGCACAGTATAAAATTTAGTGAATTTTGAAGTTGCATCATAGTTTCATTTTTTATTCAAAGGTAGCACTGATATACCGATTTTTAATATTGACAATAGTACATTATTGTCACAAATTTTCAAGGTCTTATGACGCTCCAGTAAAAAGTTACAGCATTTCAATGTTGCAAACTTTGATAGTTATATTACGCACAGTATAAAAGTTAGTGAATTTTGAAGTTGCATCAGTGTTTCATTTTTTACTCAAAGGTAGCACTGTTAAATCGAAATTTCAAATTGACATTAGCACATTATTGTCACAAAATTTTAAGGTCTTATGACGCTCCAGTAAAAAGTTACAGCATTTCAATGTTGCAAACTTTGATAGTTATATTACGCACAGTATAAAAGTTAGTGAATTTTGAAGTTGCATCAGGTGTTTCATTTTTTAATCAAAGGTAGCACTGTTACACCGATATTTCAAATTGACAATAGTACATTACTGTCACAAAATTTCAAGGTCTTATAACAGTCCAGTAAAAAGGTACAGCATTTCAATGTTGCAAACTTTAATAATTATACAGTACAAAATTGAGTAAAATTTGAAGTTGCATCAGTGTTTCATTTTTTACTCAAAGGTAGCACTGTTATACCGTTATCTCAAATTGACAGTAGTACATTATTGTCACAAAATTTCAAGGTCTTATGACGCACCAGAAAGAAGTTCCAGCATTTCAATGATGCAAACTTTGATAGTTATATTACGCGCAGTATCAAAGTTAGTGAATTTTGAAGTTGGATCAGTGTTTCATTTTTTCCTCAAAGTTAGCACTGTTATACCGATATTTTAAATGACAATAGTACATTATTTTCACAAAATTTCAAGGTCTTATGACGTACCAATAAAAAGTTACAGCAGTTCAATGTAGCAAACTTTGATAGTTATATTACGCACAGTATAAAAGTTAGTGAATTTTCAAGTTGCATCAGTGTTTCATTTTTTAATCAAGGTTAGGACTGTTATACCGCTATTTCAAATGACAATAGTACATTATTGTCACAAAATTTCAAGGTTTTATGACGCTCCAGTAAAAAGTTACAGCATTTCAATGTTGCAAACTTTGATAGTTATATTACGCACAGTATAAAAGTTTGTGAATTTTGAAGTTGCATCAGTGTTTCATTTTTTACCCAAAGGTAGCACTGTTATACCGATATTTCAAATTGACAATAGTACATTATTTTCACAAAATTTCAAGGTCTTATGACGCTCCAGTAAAAAGTTACAGCATTTCAATGTTGCAAACTTTGATAGTTATATTACGCACACTATAAAAGTTAGTGAATTTTGAAGTTGCATCAGTGTTTCATTTTTTACCCAAAGTAGCAATGTTATACCGATATTTGAAATTGACAATAGTACATTATTTTCACAAAATTTCAAGGTCTTATGACGCACCAATAAAAAGTTACAGCAGTTCACTGTAGCAAACTTTGATAGTTATATTACGCACAGTATAAAAGCTAGTGAATTTTCAAGTTGCATCAGTGTTTCATTTTTTAATCAAGGTTAGGACTGTTATACCGCTATTTCAAATGACAATAGTACATTATTGTCACAAAATTTCAAGGTCTTATGACGCTCCAGTAAAAAGTTACAGCAGTTCAATGTAGCAAACTTTGATAGTTATATTACGCACAGTATAAAAGTTAGTGAATTTTGAAGTTGCATCAGTGTTTCATTTTTTAATCAAGGTTAGGACTGTTATACCGCTATTTCAAATGACAATAGTACATTTATGTCACAAAATTTCAAGGTCTTATGACTCTCCAGTAAAAAGTTACAGCATTTCAATGTTGCAAACTTTGATAATTATATTACGCTCAGTATAAAAGTTAGTGAATTTTGAAGTTGCGTCAGTGTTTCATTTTTTATTCAAAGGTAGCACTGTTATACCGATTTTTAATAATGAAAATAGTACAATATGGTCAAAAAATTTCAAGGTCTTTTGACGCTCCAGTAAAAAGTTACAGAATTTCAATGTTGCAAACTTTCATAATTATATTACGCTCAGTATAAAAGTAAGTGATTTTTGAAGTTGCGTCAGTGTTTCATTTTTTATTCAAAGGTAGCACTGTTATACCGATTTCTAATATTGACAATAGTACATTATTGCCACAAAATTTCGAGGTTATATGACGCACCAGTAAAAAGTTACAGCATTTCAATGCTGCAAACTTTGATAGTTGTATTCCATACAGTATATAAGTTAGTCAATTTTGAAGTTGCAACAGTGTTTGATGATTTACTCAAAGGTAGCACTGTTAAATCGAAATTTCAAATTGACAATAGTACATTACTGTCACAAAATTTCAAGGTCTTATGACAGTCCAGTAAAAAGGTACAGCATTTCAATGTTGCAAACTTTAATAATTATACAGTACAAAAGTGAGTAAAATTTGAAGTTGCATCAGTGTTTCATTTTTTACTCAAAGGTAGCACTGTTATACCGTTATCTCAAATTGACAGTAGTACATTATTGTCACAAAATTTCAAGGTCTTATGACAGTCCAGTAAAAAGGTACAGCATTTCAATGTTGCAAACTTTAATAATTATACAGTACAAAAGTGAGTAAAATTTGAAGTTGCATCAGTGTTTCATTTTTTACTCAAAAGTAGCACTGTTATACCGTTATCTCAAATTGACAGTAGTACATTATTGTCACAAAATTTCAAGGTCTTATGACGCACCAGAAAGAAGTTCCAGCATTTCAATGATGCAAACTTAGATAGTTATATTTCGCGCAGTATAAAAGTTAGTGAATTATGAAGTTGGATCAGTGTTTCATTTTTTCCTCAGGTTAGCACTGTTATACCGATATTTCAAATGACAATAGTACATTATTTTCACAAAATTTCAATGTCTTATGACGTACTAATAAAAAGCTACAGCAGTTCAATGTTCCAAACTTTGATAGTTATATTACGCACAGTATAAAAGTTAGTGAATTTTGAAGTTGCATCAGTGTTTCATTATTTGTTCTCAAGGTTAGCAGTGTTATACTGATATTTCAAATGACAATAGTACATTATTGTCACAAAATTTCAAGGTCTAATGACGCTCCAGTAAAAAGTTACAGCATTTCAATGTTGTAAACTTTGATAGTTATATTAAGCACAGTATAAAAGTTAGTGAATTTTGAAGTTGCATCAGTGTTTCATTTTTTACCCAAAGGTAGCACTGTTATACCGATATTTCAAATTGACAATAGTACATTATTTTCACAAAATTTCAAGGTCTTATGACGCACCAATAAAAAGTTACAGCAGATCAGTGTAGCAAACTTTGATAGTTATATTACGCACAGTATAAAAGTTAGTGAATTTTGAAGTTGCATCAGTGTTTCATTTTATAATCAAGGTTAGAACTGTTATACCGCTATTTCAAATGACAATAGTACATTATTTTCACAAAGTTTCAAGGTCTTATGACGCTCCAGTAAAAAGTTACAGCAGTTCAATGTAGCAAACTTTGATAGTTATATTACGCGCAGTATAAAAGTTAGTGAATTTTGAAGTTGCATCAGTGTTTCATTTTTTACTCAAAGGTCGCACTGTTACACCGATATTTCAAATTGACAATAGTACATTACTGTCACAAAATTTCAAGGTCTTATGACAGTCCAGTAAAACGGTACAGCATTTCAATGTTGCAAACTTTAATAATTATACAGTACAAAAGTGAGTAAAATTTGAAGTTGCATCAGTGTTTCATTTTTTACTCAAATGTAGCACTGTTATACCGTTATCTCAAATTGACAGTAGTACATTACTGTCACAAAATTTCAAGGTCTTATGACGCTCCAGTAAAAAGTTACAGCATTTCAATATTGCAAACTTTGATAGTTATATTACGCACAGTATAAAAGTTAGTGAATTTTGAAGTTGCATCTGTGTTTCATTTTTTACTCAAGGTTAGCAGTGTTATACTGATATTTCAAATGACAATAGTACATTATTGTCACAAAATTTCAAGGTCTTATGACGCTCCAGTAAAAAGTTACAGCATTTCAATGTTGCAAGCTTTGATAGTTATATTACGCACAGTATAAAAGTTACTGAATTTTGAAGTTGGATCAGTGTTCATTTTTTCCTCAAAGTTAGCACTGTTATACCGATATTTCAAATGACAATAGTACATTATTTTCACAAAATTTTAAGGTTTTATGACGTACCAATAAAAAGTTACAGCAGTTTAATATTCCAAACTTTGATAGTTATATTACGCACAGTATAAAAGTTAGTGAATTTTGAAGTTGCATCAGTGTTTCATTTTTTACCCAAAGGTAGCACTGTTATACCGATATTTCAAATTGACAATAGTACATTATTTTCACAAAATTTCAAGGTCTTATGAGGCACCAATAAAAAGTTACAGCAGTTCAATGTAGCAAACTTTGATGGTTATATTACGCACAGTATAAAAGTTAGTGAAATTTGAAGTTGCATCAGTGTTTCATTTTTTAATCAAGGTTAGGACTGTTATACCGCTATTTCAAATGACAATAGTACATTATTGTCACAAAATTTCAAGGTCTTATGACGCTCCAGTAAAAAGTTACAGCATTTCAATGTTGCAAACTTTGATAATTATATTACGCTCAGTATAAAAGTTAGTGAATTTTGAAGTTGCGTTAGTGTTTCATTTTTTATTCAAAGGAAGCACTGTTATACCGACTTTCAATATTGATAATAGTACAATATTGTCACAAAATTTCAAGGTCTTATGACGCTCCAGTAAAAAGTTACAGCATTTCAATGTTGCAAACTTTCATAATTATATTACGCTCAGTCTAAAAGTTAGTGAATTTCGAAGTTGCGTCAGTGTTTCATTTTTTATTCAAAGGTAGCACTCTTATACCGATTTCTAATATTGACAATAGTACATTATTGTCACAAAATTTTGAGGTTATATGACGCACCAGTAAAAAGTTACAGCATTTCAATGTTGCAAACTTTGATATTTCTATTACGCACAGTATAAAATTTTGTGAATTTTGAAGTTGCATCATTGTTTCATTTCTTATTCAAAGGTAGCACTGTTATACCGATTTTTAATATTGACAATAGTACATTATTGTCACAAATTTTCAAGGTCTTATGACGCTCCAGTAAAAAGTTACAGCATTTCAATGTTGCAAACTTTGATAATTATATTACGCACAGTATTAAAGTTAGTAAATTTTGAAGTTGCATCAGTGTTTCATTTTTTGCTCAAAGGTAGCACTGATAAATCGAAATTTTAAATTGACATTAGTACATTATTGTCACAAAATTTCAAGGTCTTATGACGCTCCAGTAAAAAGTTACAGCATTTCAATGTTGCAAACTTTGAGAGTTATATTACGCACAGTATAAAAGTTAGTGAATTTTGAAGTTGCATCAGTGTTTCATTTTTTACTCAAAGGTAGCACTGTTACACCGATATTTCAGATTGACAATAGTACATTACTGTCACAAAATTTCAAGGTCTTATGACAGTCCAGTAAAAAGGTACAGCATTTCAATGTTGCAAACTTTAATAATTATACAGTACAAAATTGAGTAAAATTTGAAGTTGCATCAGTGTTTCATTTTTTACTCAAAGGTAGCACTGTTATACCGTTATCTCAAATTGACAGTAGTACATTATTGTCACAAAATTTCAAGGTCTTATGACCCACCAGAAAGAAGTTCCAGCATTTCAATGATGCAAACTTTGATAGTTATATTACGCGCAGTATAAAAGTTAGTGAATTTTGAAGTTGGATCAGTGTTTCATTTTTTCCTCAAGGTTAGCACTGTTATACCGATATTTTAAATGACAATAGTACATTATTTTCACAAAATTTCAAGGTCTTATGACGTACCAACAAAAAGTTACAGGAGTTCAATGTAGCAAACTTTGATAGTTATATTACGCACAGTATAAAAGTTAGTGAATTTTCAAGTTGCATCAGTGTTTCATTTTTTAATCAAGGTTAGGACTTTTATACCGCTATTTCAAATGACAATAGTACATTATTGTCACAAAATTTCAAGGTTTTATGACGCTCCAGTAAAAAGTTACAGCATTTCAATGTTGCAAACTTTGATAGTTATATTACGCACAGTATAAAAGTTAGTGAATTTTGAAGTTGCATCAGTGTTTCATTTTTTACCCAAAGGTAGCACTGTTATACCGATATTTCAAATTGACAATAGTACATTATTTTCACAAAATTTCAAGGTCTTATGACGCTCCAGTAAAAAGTTACAGCATATCAATGTTGCAAACTTTGATAGTTATATTACGCACAGTATAAAAGTTAGTGAATTTTGAAGTTGCATCAGTGTTTCATTTTTTACCCAAAGGTAGCACTGTTATACCGTTATTTGAAATTGAAAATAGTACATTATTTTCACAAAATTTCAAGGTCTTATGACGCACCAATAAAAAGTTACAGCAGTTCAATGTAGCAAACTTTGATAGTTATATTACGCACAGTATAAAAGTTAGTGAATTTTGAAGTTGCATCAGTGTTTCATTTTTTAATCAAGGTTAGGACTGTTATACCGCTATTTCAAATGACAATAGTACATTATTGTCACAAAATTTCAAGGTCTTATGACGCTCCAGTAAAAAGTTACTGCATTTCAATGTTGCAAACTTTGATAATTATATTACGCTCAGTATAAAAGTTAGTGAATTTTGAAGTTGCGTCAGTGTTTCATTTTTTATTCAAAGGTAGCACTGTTATACCGATTTTTAGTATTGAAAATAGTACAATATGGTCACAAAATTTCAAGGTCTTATGACGCTCCAGTAAAAAGTTACAGAATTTCAATGTTGCAAACTTTCATAATTATATTACGCTCAGTATAAAAGTTAGTGATTTTTGAAGTTGCGTCAGTGTTTCATTTTTTATTCAAAGGTAGCACTGTTATACCGATTTCTAATATTGAAAATAGTACATTATTGTCACAAAATTTCGAGGTTGTATGATGCACCAGTAAAAAGTTACAGCATTTCAATGTTGCAAACTTTGATAGTTGTATTCCATACAGTATATAAGTTAGTCAATTTTGAAGTTGCAACAGTGTTTCATGCTTTACTCAAAGGTAGCACTGTTAAATCGAAATTTTAAATTGACATTAGTTCATTATTGTCACAAAATTTCAAAGTCTTATGACGCTCCAGTAAAAAGTTACAGCATTTCAATATTCCAAACTTTGATAGTTATATTGCGCACAGAATAAAGATTAGTGAAATTTGAAGTTGCATCAGTGTTTCATTTTTTACTCAAAGGTAGCACTGTTACATCGATATTTCAAATTGACAATAGTACATTACTGTCACAAAATTTCAAGGTCCTATGACAGTCCAGTAAAAAGGTACAGCATTTCAATGTTGCAAACTTTAATAATTATACAGTACAAAAGTGAGTAAAATTTGAAGTTGCATCAGTGTTTCATTTTTTCCTCAAAGGTAGCACTGTTATACCGTTATCTCAAATTGACAGTAGTACATTATTGTCACAAAATTTCAAGGTCTTATGACGCACCAGAAAGAAGTTCCAGCATTTCAATGATGCAAACTTTGATAGTTATATTACGCGCAGTATAAAAGTTAGTGAATTTTGAAGTTGGATCAGTGTTTCATTTTTTCCTCAAGGTTAGCACTGTTATACCGATATTTCAAATGACAATAGTACATTATTTTCACAAAATTTCAAGGTCTTATGACGTACTAATAAAAAGCTACGGCAGTTCAATGTTCCAAACTTTGATAGTTATATTACGCACAGTATAAAAGTTAGTGAATTTTGAAGTTGCATCAGTGTTTCATTATTTGTTCTCAAGGTTAGCAGTGTTATACTGATATTTCAAATGACAATAGTACATTATTGTCACAAAATGTCAACGTCTAATGAAACTCCAGTAAAAAGTTACAGCATTTCAATGTTGCAAACTTTGATAGTTATATTATGCACAGTATAAAAGTTAGTGAATTTTGAAGTTGCATCAGTGTTTCATTTCTACCCAAAGGTAGCACTGTTATACCGATATTTCAAACTGACAATAGTACATTATTTTCACAAAATTTCAAGGTCTTATGACGCTCCAGTAAAAAGTTACAGCAGTTCAATGTAGCAAACTTTGATAGTTATATTACGCGCAGTATAAAAGTTAGTGAATTTTGAAGTTGCATCAGTGTTTCATTTTTTACTCAAAGGTAGCACTGTTACACCGATATTTCAAATTGACAATAGTACATTACTGTCACAAAATTACAAGGTCTTATAACAGTCCAGTAAAAAGGTACAGCATTTCAATGTTGAAAACTTTAATAATTATACAGTACAAAAGTGAGTAAAATTTGAAGTTGCATCAGTGTTTCATTTTTTACTCAAAGGTAGCACTGTTATACCGTTATCTCAAATTGACAGTAGTACATTTCTGTCACAAAATTTCAAGGTCTTATGACGTACTAATAAAAAGCTACAGCAGTTCAATGTTCCAAACTTTGATAGTTATATTACGCACAGTATAAAAGTTAGTGAAATTTGAAGTTGCATCAGTGTATCATTTTTTTCTCAAGGTTAGCAGTGTTATACTGATATTTCAAATTACAATAGTACATTATTGTCACAAAATTTCAAGGTCTAATGACGCTCCAGTAAAAAGTTACAGCATTTCAATGTTGCAAACTTTGATAGTTATATTACGCACAGTATAAAAGTTAGTGAATTTTGAAGTTGCATCAGTGTTTCATTTTTTACCCAAAGGTAGCACTGTTATACCGATATTTCAAATAGACAATAGTACATTATTTTCACAAAATTTCAAGGTCTTATGACGCACCAATAAAAAGTTACAGCAGATCAGTGTAGCAAACTTTGATAGTTATATTACGTACAGTATAAAAGTTAGTGAATTTTGAAGTTGCATCAGTGTTTCATTTTATAATCAAGGCTAGGACTGTTATACCGCTATTTCAAATGACAATAGTACAATATTTTCACAAAATTTCAAGGTCTTATGACGCCCCAGTAAAAAGTTACAGCAGTTCAATGTAGCAAACTTTGATAGTTATATTACGCGCAGTATAAAAGTTAGTGAATTTTGAAGTTGCATCAGTGTTTCATTTCTTACTCAAAGGTAGCACTGTTACACCGATATTTCAAATTGACAATAGTACATTACTGTCACAAAATTTCAAGGTCTTATGACAGTCCAGTAAAAAGGTACAGCATTTCAATGTTGCAAACTTTGATAGTTATATTACGCACAGTATAAAAGTTAGTGAATTTTGAAGTTGCATCAGTGTTTCATTTTTTCCTCAAGGTTAGCACTGTTATATCGATATTTCAAATGACAATAGTACATTATTTTGACAAAATTTCAAGGTCCTATGACGTACCAATAAAAAGTTACCGCAGTTCAATGTTGCAAACTTTCATAGTTATATTACGCATAGTATATAAGTTAGTCAATTTTGAAGTTGCATCAGTGTTTCACTTTTTACTCAAAGTTAGCACTGTTAAATCGAAATTGCAAATTGACAATAGTACATTATTGTCACAAAATTTCAAGGTCTAATGACGCTCCAGTAAAAAGTTACAGCATTTCAATGTTGCAAACTTTGATAGTTATATTACGCACAGTATAAAAGTTAGTGAATTTTGAAGTTGCATCAGTGTTTCATTTTTACCCAAAGGTAGCACTGTTATACCGATATTTCAAATTGACAATAGTACATTATTTTCACAAAATTTCAAGGTCTTATGACGCTCCAGTAAAAAGTTACAGCAGTTCAATGTAGCAAACTTTGATAGTTATATTACGCGCAGTATAAAAGTTAGTGAATTTTGAAGTTGCATCAGTGTTTCATTTTTTACTCAAAGGTAGCACTGTTGCACCGATATTTCAAATTGACAATAGTACATTACTGTCACAAAATTTCAAGGTCTTATAACAGTCCAGTAAAAAGGTACAGCATTTCAATGTTGAAAACTTTAATAATTATACAGTACAAAAGTGAGTAAAATTTGAAGTTGCATCAGTGTTTCATTTTTTACTCAAAGGTAGCACTGTTATACCGTTATCTCAAATTGACAGTAGTACATTTCTGTCACAAAATTTCAAGGTCTTATGACGTACTAATAAAAAGCTACAGCAGTTCAATGTTCCAAACTTTGATAGTTATATTACGCACAGTATAAAAGTTAGTGAATTTTGAAGTTGCATCAGTGTATCATTTTTTACTCAAGGTTAGCAGTGTTATACTGATATTTCAAATTACAATAGTACATTATTGTCACAAAATTTCAAGGTCTAATGACGCTCCAGTAAAAAGTTACAGCATTTCAATGTTGCAAACTTTGATAGTTATATTACGCACAGTATAAAAGTTAGTGAATTTTGAAGTTGCATCAGTGTTTCATTTTTTACCCAAAGGTAGCACTGTTATACCGATATTTCAAATAGACAATAGTACATTATTTTCACAAAATTTTAAGGTCTTATGACGCACCAATAAAAAGTTACAGCAGATCAGTGTAGCAAACTTTGATAGTTATATTACGTACAGTATAAAAGTTAGTGAATTTTGAAGTTGCATCAGTGTTTCATTTTATAATCAAGGTTAGGACTGTTATACCGCTATTTCAAATGACAATAGTACATTATTTTCACAAAATTTCAAGGTCTTATGACGCTCCAGTAAAAAGTTACAGCAGTTCAATATAGCAAACTTTGATAGTTATATTACGCGCAGTATAAAAGTTAGTGAATTTTGAAGTTGCATCAGTGTTTCATTTTTTACTCAAAGGTAGCACTGTTACACCGATATTTCAAATTGACAATAGTATACTACTGTCACAAAATTTCAAGGTCTTATGACAGTCCAGTAAAAAGGTACAGCATTTCAATGTTGCAAACTTTACAGTACAAAAGTGAGTTAAATTTGAAGTTGCATCAGTGTATCATTTTTTACTCAAAGGTAGCACTGTTATACCGTTACCTCAAATTGACAGTAGTACATTATTGTCACAAAATTTCAAGTTCTTATGACGCTCCAATAAAAAGTTACAGCATTTCAATGTTGCAAACTTTGATAGTTATATTACGCACAGTATAAAAGTTAGTGAATTTTGAAGTTGCATCAGTGTTTCATTTTTTCCTCAAGGTTAGCACTGTTATATCGATATTTCAAATGACAATAGTACATTATTTTGACAAAATTTCAAGGTCCTATGACGTACCAATAAAAAGTTACCGCAGTTCAATGTTGCAAACTTTGATAGTTATATTACGCACAGTATATAAGTTAGTCAATTTTGAAGTTGCATCAGTGTTTCACTTTTTACTCAAAGTTAGCACTGTTAAATCGAAATTGCAAATTGACAATAGTACATTATTTTCACATAATTTCAGGGTCTTATGACGCACCAGTAAAAAGTTCCAGCATTCCAATTTTGCAAACTTTGATAGTTATATTACGCACAGTATAAAAGTTAGTGAAATTTGAAGTTGCATCAGTGTTTCATATTTACTCAAAGGTAGCACTGTTATACCGTTATCTATAATTGACAGTAGTACATTATTGTCACAAAATTTCAAGGTCTTATGACGCACCAGAAAGAAGTTCCAGCATTTCAATGATGCAAACTTTGATAGTTATATTACGCGCAGTATAAAAATTAGTGAATTTTGAAGTTGCATCAGTGTTTCATTTTTTACCCAAAGGTAGCACTGTTATACTGATTTCTAATATTGACAATAGTACATTATTGTCACAAAATTTCGAGGTTATATGACCCACCAGTAAAAAGTTACAGCACTTCAATGTTGCAAACTTTGATAGTTGTATTCCATACAGTATATAAGTTAGTCAATTTTGAAGTTGCAACAGTGTTTCATGCTTTACTCAAAGGTAGCACTGTTAAATTGAAATTTTAAATTGACATTAGTACATTATTGTCACAAAATTTCAAGGTCTTATGACGCTCCAGTAAAAAGTTACAGCATTTCAATATTGCAAACTTTGATAGTTATATTGCGCACAGTATAAAAGTGAGTAAAATTTGAAGTTGCATCAGTGTTTCATTTTTTACTCCAAGGTAGCACTGTTATACCGTTATCTCAAATTGACAGCAGTACATTATTGTCACAAAATTTCAAGGTCTTATGACGCACCAGAAAGAAGTTCCAGCATTTCAATGATGCAAACTTTGATAGTTATATTACGCGCAGTATAAAATTAGTGAATTTTGAAGTTGGATCAGTGTTTCATTTTTTACTCAAGGTTAGCAGTCTTATGCTGATATTTGAAATGACAATAGTACATTATTGTCACAAAATTTCAAGGTCTAATGACGCTCCAGTAAAAAGTTACAGCATTTCAATGTTGCAAACTTTGATAGTTATATTACGCACAGTATAAAAGTTAGTGAATTTTGAAGTTGCATCAGTGTTTCATTTTTTACCCAAAGGTAGCAGTGTTATACTGATATTTCAAATGACAATAGTACATTATTGTCACAAAATTTCAAGGTCTAATGACGCTTCAGTAAAAAGTTACAGCAGTTCTATGTAGCAAACTTTGATAGTTATATTACGCACAGTATAAAAGTTAGTGAATTTTGAAGTTGCATCAGTGTTTCATTTTTTAATCAAGATTACGACTGTTATACCGCTATTTCAAATGACAATAGTACATTATTGTCACAAAATTTCAAGTTCTTATGACAGTCCAGTAAAAAGGTACAGCATTTCAATGTTGCAAACTGTAATAATTATACAGTACAAAAGTGAGTAAACTTTGAAGTTGCAACAGTGTTTCATTCTTTACTCAAAGGTAAATCGAAATTTCAAATTGACAGTAGTACATTATTGTCACAAAATTTCAAGGTGTTATGACGCTCTAGTAAAAAGTTACAGCATTTCAATATTGCAAACTTTGATAGTTATATTACGCACAGTAGAAAAGTTAGTGAATTTTGAAGTTGCATCAGTGTTTCACTGTTTACTCAAAGGTAGCACTGTTATACCTATATTTCGAATTGAAAATAGTACATTATTGTCAGAAATTTTCAAGGTCTTATGATGCACTAGTATAAAGTTACAGCATTTCAATTTTGCAAATTTTGATAGTTATATTAGGCACAGTATAACAGTTAGTGAATTTTGAAGTTGCATCAGTGTTTCATTTTTTGCTCAATGGTAGCACTGTTATACCAATATCTCAAATTGACAGTAGTACATTATTGTCACAAAATTTCAAGGTCTTATGACGCACCAGTAAGAAGTTCCAGCACTTCAATGATGCAAACTTTGATAGTTATACAGTACAAAATTGAGTAAAATTTGAAGTTGCATCAGTGTTTCATTTTTTACTCAAAGGTAGCACTGTTATACCGTTATCTCAAATTGACAGTAGTACATTATTGTCACAAAATTTCAAGGTCTTATGACGCACCAGTAAGAAGTTCCAGCACTTCAATTATGCAAACTTTGATAGTTATATTACGCGCAGTATAAAAGTTAGTGAATTTTGAAATTGGATCAGTGTTTAATTTTTTCCTCAAGGTTAGCACTGTTATACCGATATTTCAATTGACAATTGTACATTATTTTCACAAAATTTTACGGTCTTATGACGTACCAATAAAACGTTACAGCAGTTCAATGTTCCAAACTTTGATAGTTATATTACGCACAGTATAAAAGTTAGTGAATTTTGAAGTTGGATCAGTGTTTCAATTTTTACTCAAGGTTAGGACTGTTATACCGCTACTTCAAATGACAATAGTACATTATTGTCACAAAATTTAAAGGTCTTATGACGCTCCAGTAAAAAGTTACAGCAGTTCAATGTAGCAAACTTTGATAGTTATATTACGCACAGTATAAAAGTTAGTGAATTTTGAAGTTGCATCAGTGTTTCATTTTTTACCCAAAGGTAGCACTGTTACACCGATATTTCAAATTGACAATAGTACATTACTGTCACAATATTTCAAGGTCTTATGACAGTCCAGTAAAAAGGTACAGCATTTCAATGTTGCAAACTTTACAGTACAAAAGTGAGTAAAATTTGAAGTTGCATCAGTGTTTCATTTTTTACTCAAAGGTAGCACTGTTATACCGTTACCTCAAATTGACAGTAGTACATTATTTTCACAACATTTCAAGGTCTTATGACACACCAGAAAGAAGTTCCAGCATTTCAATGATGCAAACTTTGATAGTTATATTACGCGCAGTATAAAAGTTAGTGAATTTTGAAGTTGGATCAGTGTTTCATTTTTTACTCAAAGGTAGCACTGTTATACCGTTATCTCAAATTGACAGTAGTACATTATTGTCACAAAATTTCAAGGTCTTATGACGCTCCAGTGAAAAGTTACAGCATTTCAATGTTGCAAACTTTGATAGTTATATTGCGCACAGTATAAAAGTTAGTGAATTTTGAAGTTGCATCAGTGTTTCATTTTTTACTCAAAGGTAGCACTGTTATACCGTTATCTGAAATTGACAGTAGTACATTATTGTCACAAAATTTCAAGGTCTTATGACGCTCCAGTGAAAAGTTACAGCATTTCAATGTTGCAAACTTTGATAGTTATATTGCGCACAGTATAAAAGTTAGTGAATTTTGAAGTTGCATCAGTGTTTCATTTTTTACTCAAAGGTAGCACTGTTATACCGTTATCTCAAATTGACAGTAGTACATTATTGTCACAAAATTTCAAGGTCTTATGACGCACCAGTAAGAAGTTCCAGCACTTCAATGATGCAAACTTTGATAGTTATACAGTACAAAATTGAGTAAAATTTGAAGTTGCATCAGTGTTTCATTTTTTACTCAAAGGTAGCACTGTTATACCGTTATCTAAATTGACAGTAGTACATTATTGTCACAAAATTTCAAGGTCTTATGACGCACCAGTAAGAAGTTCCAGCACTTCAATTATGCAAACTTTGATAGTTATATTACGCGCAGTATAAAAGTTAGTGAATTTTGAAATTGGATCAGTGTTTAATTTTTTCCTCAAGGTTAGCACTGTTATACCGATATTTCAATTGACAATTGTACATTATTTTCACAAAATTTTAAGGTCTTATGACGTACCAATAAAAAGTTACAGCAGTTCAATGTTCCAAACTTTGATAGTTATATTACGCACAGTATAAAAGTTAGTGAATTTTGAAGTTGCATCAGTGTTTCAATTTTTACTCAAGGTTAGGACTGTTATACCGCTATTTCAAATGACAATAGTACATTATTGTCACAAAATTTAAAGGTCTTATGACGCTCCAGTAAAAAGTTACAGCAGTTCAATGTAGCAAACTTTGATAGTTATATTACGCACAGTATAAAAGTTAGTGAATTTTGAAGTTGCATCAGTGTTTCATTTTTTACCCAAAGGTAGCACTGTTACACCGATATTTCAAATTGACAATAGTACATTACTGTCACAAAATTTCAAGGTCTTATGACAGTCCAGCAAAAAGGTACAGCATTTCAATGTTGCAAACTTTACAGTACAAAAGTGAGTAAAATTTGAAGTTGCATCAGTGTTTCATTTTTTACTCAAAGGTAGCACTGTTATACCGTTACCTCAAATTGACAGTAGTACATTATTGTCACAAAATTTCAAGGTCTTATGACACACCAGAAAGAAGTTCCAGCATTTCAATGATGCAAACTTTGATAGTTATATTACGCGCAGTATAAAAGTTAGTGAATTTTGAAGTTGGATCAGTGTTTCATTTTTTACTCAAAGGTAGCACTGTTATACCGTTATCTCAAATTGACAGTAGTACATTATTGTCACAAAATTTCAAGGTCTTATGACGCTCCAGTGAAAAGTTACAGCATTTCAATGTTGCAAACTTTGATAGTTATATTGCGCACAGTATAAAAGTTAGTGAATTTTGAAGTTGCATCAGTGTTTCATTTTTTACTCAAAGGTGGCACTGTTACACCGATATTTCAAATTGACAATAGTACATTACTGTCACAAAATTTCAAGGTCTTATGACAGTCCAGTAAAAAGGTACAGCATTTTAATATTGCAAACTTTAATAATTATACAGTACAAAAGTGAGTAAAATTTGAAGTTCCATCAGTGTTCCATTTGTTACTCAAAGGTAGCACTGTTACACCGTTATCTCAAATTGACAGTAGTACATTATTGTGACAAAATTTCAAGGTCTTATGACGCACCAGAAAGAAGTTCCAGCATTTCAATCATGCAAACTTTGATAGTTATATTACGCGCCGTATAAAAGTTAGTGAATTTTGAAGTTGGATCAGTGTTTCATTTTTTCCTCAAGGTTAGCACTGTTATACCGATATTTCAAATGACAATAGTACATTATTTTCACAAAATTTCCAGGTCTTATGATGTACTAATAAAAAGCTACAACAGTTCAATGTTCCAAACTTTGATAGTTATATTACGCACAGTATAAAAGTTAGTGAATTTTGAAGTTGCATCAGTGTTTCATTTTTTACCCAAAGGTAGCACTGTTATACCGATTTCTAATATTGACAATAGTACATTATTGTCACAAAATTTCGAGGTTATATGACCCACCAGTAAAAAGTTACAGCACTTCAATGTTGCAAACTTTGAGAGTTGTATTCCATACAGTATATAAGTTAGTCAATTTTGAAGTTGCAACAGTGTTTCATGCTTTACTCAAAGGTAGCACTGTTAAATTGAAATTTTAAATTGACATTAGTACATTATTGTCACAAAATTTCAAGGTCTTATGACGCTCCAGTAAAAAGTTACAGCAGTTCAATGTAGCAAACTTTGATAGTTATATTACGCGCAGTATAAAAGTTGGTGAATTTTGAAGTTGCATCAGTGTTTCATTTTTTACTCAAAGGTAGCACTGTTATACCGTTATCTCAAATTGACAGTAGTACATTATTGTCACAAAATTTCAAGGTCTTATGACACACCAGAAAGAAGTTCCAGCATTTCAATGATGCAAACTTTGATAGTTATATTACGCGCAGTATAAAAGTTAGTGAATTTTGAAGTTGGATCAGTGTTTCATTTTTTACTCAAGGTTAGCAGTGTTATACTGATATTTGAAATGACAATAGTACATTATTGTCACAAAATTTCAAGGTCTAATGACGCTCCAGTAAAAAGTTACAGCATTTCAATGTTGCAAACTTTGATAGTTATATTACGCACAGTATAAAAGTTAGTGAATTTTGAAGTTGCATCAGTGTTTCATTTTTTACCCAAAGGTAGCAGTGTTATACTGATATTTCAAATGACAATAGTACATTATTGTCACAAAATTTCAAGGTCTAATGACGCTCCTGTAAAAAGTTACAGCAGTTCAATATAGCAAACTTTGATAGTTATATTACGCACAGTATAAAAGTTTGTGAATTTTGAAGTTGCATCAGTGTTTCATTTTTTAATCAAGGTTACGACTGTTATACCGCTATTTCAAATGACAATAGTACATTATTGTCACAAAATTTCAAGGTCTTATGACAGTCCAGTAAAAAGGTACAGCATTTCAATGTTGCAAACTTTAATAATTATACAGTACAAAAGTGAGTAAAATTTGAAGTTGCAACAGTGTTTCACTCTTTACTCAAAGGTAAATCGAAATTTCAAATTGACAGTAGTACATTATTGTCACAAAATTTCAAGGTGTTATGACGCTCTAGTAAAAAGTTACAGCATTTCAATATTGCAAACTTTGATAGTTATATTACGCACAGTAGAAAAGTTAGTGAATTTTGAAGTTGCATCAGTGTTTCACTGTTTACTCAAAGGTAGCACTGTTATACCTATATTTCAAATTGAAAATAGTACATTATTGTCACAAAATTTCGAGGTTATATGACGTACCAGTAAAAAGTTACAGCAGTTCAATGTAGCAAACTTTGATAGTTATATTACGCGCAGTATAAAAGTTAGTGAATTTTGAAGTTGCATCAGTGTTTCATTTTTTACTCAAAGGTAGCACTGTTACACCGATATTTCAAATTGACAATAGTACATTACTGTCACAAAATTTCAAGGTCTTATGACAGTCCAGTAAAGGTACAGCATTTCAATGTTGCAAACTTTAATAATTATACAGTACAAAATTGAGTAAAATTTGAAGTTGCATCAGTGTTTCATTTTTTACTCAAAGGTAGCACTGTTATACCGTTATCTCAAATTGACAGTAGTACATTATTGTCACAAAATTTCAAGGTCTTATGACACACCAGAAAGAAGTTCCAGCATTTCAATGATGCAAACTTTGATAGTTATATTACGCGCAGTATAAAAGTTAGTGAATTTTGCAGTTGGATCAGTGTTTCATTTTTTACTCAAGGTTAGCAGTGTTATACTGATATTTGAAATGACAATAGTACATTATTGTCACAAAATTTCAAGGTCTAATGACGCTCCAGTAAAAAGTTACAGCATTTCAATGTTGCAAACTTTGATAGTTATATTACGCACAGTATAAAAGTTAGTGAATTTTGAAGTTGCATCAGTGTTTCATTTTTTACCCAAAGGTAGCAGTGTTATACTGATATTTCAAATGACAACAGTACATTATTGTCACAAAATTTCAAGGTCTAATGACGCTCCAGTAAAAAGTTACAGCAGTTCAATGTAGCAAACTTTGATAGTTATATTACGCACAGTATAAAAGTTAGTGAATTTTGAAGTGGCATCAGTGTTTCATTTTTTACTCAAGGTTAGCAGTGTTATACTGATATTTCAAATAACAATAGTACATTATTGTCCCAAAATTTCAAGGTCTTATGACGCTACAATAATAAGTTACAGCAGTTAAATGTAGCAAACTTTGATAGTTATATTACGCACAGTATAAAAGTTAGTGAATTTTGAAGTTGCATCAGTGTTTCATTTTATAATCAAGGTTAGGACTGTTATACCGCTATTTCAAATGACAATAGTACATTATTGTCAGAAAATATCAAGGTCTTATGACGCTCCAGTAAAAAGTTACAGCAGTTCAATGTAGCAAACTTTGATAGTTATATTACGCACAGTATAAAAGTTAGTGAATTTTGAAGTTGCATCAGTGTTTCATTTTTTACTCAAGGTTAGCACTGTTATACCGATATTTCAAATGACAATAGTACATTATTTTCACAAAATTTCAAGGTCTTGTGACGCACCAATAAAAAGCTACAGCAGTTCAATGTTGCAAACTTTGATAGTTGTATTCCATACAGTATATAAGTTAGTCAATTTTGAAGTTGCAACAGTGTTTCATGCTTTACTCAAAGGTAGCACTGTTAAATCGAAATTTTAAATTGACATTAGTACATTATTGTCACAAAATTTCAAGGTCTTATGATGCTCCAGTAAAAAGTTATAGCATTTCAATGTTGCAAACTTTGATAGTTATATTTGCCACAGTATAAAAGTTAGTGAATTTTGAAGTGGCATCAGTGTTTCATTTTTTACTCAAGGTTAGCAGTGTTATACTGATATTTCAAATGACAATAGTACATTATTGTCACAAAATTTTAAGGTCTTATGACGCACCAATAAAAAGTTACAGCAGTTCAATGTAGCAAACTTTGATAGTTATATTACGCACAGTATAAAAGTTAGTGAACTTTGAAGTTGCATCAGTGCTTCATTTTATAATCAAGGTTAGGACTGTTATACCGCTATTTCAAATGACAATAGTACATTATTGTCACAAAATTTCAAGGTCTTATGACGCTCCAGGAAAAAGTTACAGCAGTTCAATGTAGCAAACTTTGATAGTTATATTACGCACAGTATAAAAGTTAGTGAATTTTGAAGTTGCATCAGTGTTTCATTTTATAATCAAGGTTAGGACTGTTACGCCGATATTTCAAATTGACAATAGTACATTACTGTCACAAAATTTCAAGGTCTTATGACAGTCCAGTAAAAAGGTACAGCATTTCAATGTTGCAAACTTTACAGTACAGAAGTGAGTAAAATTTGAAGTTGCATCAGTGTTTCATTTTTTACTCAAAGGTAACACTGTTATACCGTTATCTCAAATTGACAGTAGTACATTATTGTCACAAAATTTCAAGGTCTTACGACGCTCCAGTAAAAAGTTACAGCATTTCATTGATGCAAACTTTGATAGTTATATTACGCACAGTATAAAAGTTAGTGAATTTTGAAGTTGCATCAGTGTTTCATTTTTTACCCAAAGGTAGCACTGTTATGCCGATTTCTAATACTGACAATAGTACATTATTGTCACAAAATTTCGAGGTTATATGACGCACCAGTAAAAAGTTACAGCATTTCAATGTTGCAAACTTTGATAGTTGTATTCCATACAGTATATAAGTTAGTCAATTTTGAAGTTGCAACAGTGTTTCATGCTTTACTCAAAGGTAGCACTGTTAAATCGAAATTTTAAATTGACAGTAGTACATTACTGTCACAAAATTTCAAGGTCTTATGACAGTCCAGTAAAAAGGTACAGCATTTCAATGTTGCAAACTTTAATAATTATACAGTACAAAAGTGAGTAAAATTTGAAGTTGCAACAGTGTTTCATTCTTTACTCAAAGGTAAATCGAAATTTCAAATTGACAGTAGTACATTATTGTCACAAAATTTCAAGGTCTTATGACGCTCTAGTAAAAATTTACAGCATTTCAATATTGCAAACTTTGATAGTTATATTACGCACAGTAGAAAAGTTAGTGAATTTTGAAGTTGCATCAGTGTTTCACTGTTTACTCAAAGGTAGCATTGTTATACCTATATTTCAAATTGAAAATAGTACATTATTGTCACAAATTTTCAAGGTCTTATGATGCACTAGTAAAAACTTACAGCATTTCAATTTTGCAAATTTTGATAGTTATATTAGGCACAGTATAACAGTTAGTGAATTTTGAAGTTGCATCAGTGTTTCATTTTTTGCTTACGGGTAGCACTGTTATAACGATATCTCAAATTGACAAGAGAACTTTATTGTCACAAAATTTCGATGTTTTGTGACGCTCCAGTAAAAAGTTACAGCATTTCAATGTTGCAAACTTTGATAGTTATATTACGCACAGTATAAAAGTTATTCAATTTTGAAGTTGCATCAGTGTTTCATTTTTTACTCAAAGGTAGCACTGTTACACCGATATTTCAAATTGACAATAGTACATTACTGTCACAAAATTTCAAGGTCTTATGACACTCCAGTAAAAAGGTACAGCATTTCAATGTTGCAAACTTTGATAGTTATACAGTACAAAATTGAGTAAAATTTGAACTTGCATCAGTGTTTCATTTTTTACTCAAAGGTAGCACTGTTATACCGTTATCTCAAATTGACAGTAGTACATTATTGTCACAAAATTTCAAGGTCTTATGACGCACCAGTAAGAAGTTCCAGCACTTCAATGATGCAAACTTTGATAGTTATATTACGCGCAGTATAAAAGTTAGTGAATTTTGAAGTTGGATCAGTGTTTCATTTTTTCCTCAAGGTTAGCACTGTTATACCGATATTTCAAATGACAATAGTACATTATTTTGACAAAATTTCGAGGTTTTATGACCCACCAGTAAAAAGTTACAGCATTTCAATGTTGCAAAGTTTGATAGTTATATTACACACAGTATAAAAGTTAGTGAATTTTGAAGTTGCATCAGTGTTTCATTTTATGCTCAAGGGTAGCACTGTTATACCGGTATTGCAAATTGACAATAGTACATTATTGTCAAAGGATTTCAAGGTCTTATGACGCTCCAGTAAAAAGTTACAACATTTCAATATTGCAAACTTTGATAATTGTATTACATACGGTATATAAGTTAGTGAATTTTGAAGTTGCATCAGTTTTTCATTTTTTACTCAAGTGTAGCAGTGTTATACTGATATTTCAAATTGACAATATTACTTTATTGTCACATAATTTCACGGTCTTATGACCCTCCAGTAAAAAGTTACAACATTTCAATATTGCAAACTTTGATAATTGTATTACATACGGTATATAAGTTAGTGAATTTTGAAGTTGCATCAGTTTTTCATTTTTTACTCAAGTGTAGCAGTGTTATACTGATATTTCAAATTGACAATATTACTTTATTGTCTCAAAATTTCGAAGTTTTATGACCCACCAGTAAAAAAATACATAATTTCAATGTTGCAAAGTTTGATAGTTATATTACGCACAGTATAAAAGTTAGTGAATTTTGAAGTTGGATCAGTGTTTCATTTTGTCCTCGAGGTTAGCACTGTTATACCGATATTTCAAATGACAAGAGTACATTATTTTCACAAAATTTCAAGGTCTTATGACGTACCAATAAAAAGTTACAGCAGTTCAATGTTCCAAACTTTGATAATTATATTACGCACAGTATAAAAGTTAGTGAACTTTGAAGTTGCATCAGTGCTTCATTTTATAATCAAGGTTAGGACTGTTATACCGCTATTTCAAATGACAATAGTACATTATTGTCACAAAATTTCAAGGTCTTATGACGTTCCAGGAAAAAGTTACAGCAGTTCAATGTAGCAAACTTTGATAGTTATATTACGCACAGTATAAAAGTTAGTGAATTTTGAAGTTGCATCAGTGTTTCATTTTATAATCAAGGTTAGGACTGTTACGCCGATATTTCAAATTGACAATAGTACATTACTGTCACAAAATTTCAAGGTCTTATGACAGTCCAGTAAAAAGGTACAGCATTTCAATGTTGCAAACTTTACAGTACAGAAGTGAGTAAAATTTGAAGTTGCATCAGTGTTTCATTTTTTACTCAAAGGTAACACTGTTATACCGTTATCTCAAATTGACAGTAGTACATTATTGTCACAAAATTTCAAGGTCTTACGACGCTCCAGTAAAAAGTTACAGCATTTCATTGATGCAAACTTTGATAGTTATATTACGCACAGTATAAAAGTTAGTGAATTTTGAAGTTGCATCAGTGTTTCATTTTTTACCCAAAGGTAGCACTGTTATGCCGATTTCTAATACTGACAATAGTACATTATTGTCACAAAATTTCGAGGTTATATGACGCACCAGTAAAAAGTTACAGCATTTCAATGTTGCAAACTTTGATAGTTGTATTCCATACAGTATATAAGTTAGTCAATTTTGAAGTTGCAACAGTGTTTCATGCTTTACTCAAAGGTAGCACTGTTAAATCGAAATTTTAAATTGACAGTAGTACATTACTGTCACAAAATTTCAAGGTCTTATGACAGTCCAGTAAAAAGGTACAGCATTTCAATGTTGCAAACTTTAATAATTATACAGTACAAAAGTGAGTAAAATTTGAAGTTGCAACAGTGTTTCATTCTTTACTCAAAGGTAAATCGAAATTTCAAATTGACAGTAGTACATTATTGTCACAAAATTTCAAGGTCTTATGACGCTCTAGTAAAAATTTACAGCATTTCAATATTGCAAACTTTGATAGTTATATTACGCACAGTAGAAAAGTTAGTGAATTTTGAAGTTGCATCAGTGTTTCACTGTTTACTCAAAGGTAGCATTGTTATACCTATATTTCAAATTGAAAATAGTACATTATTGTCACAAATTTTCAAGGTCTTATGATGCACTAGTAAAAACTTACAGCATTTCAATTTTGCAAATTTTGATAGTTATATTAGGCACAGTATAACAGTTAGTGAATTTTGAAGTTGCATCAGTGTTTCATTTTTTGCTTACGGGTAGCACTGTTATAACGATATCTCAAATTGACAAGAGAACTTTATTGTCACAAAATTTCGATGTTTTATGACGCACCAGTAAAAAGTTACAGCATTTCAATGTTGCAAACTTTGATAGTTATATTACGCACAGTATAAAAGTTATTCAATTTTGAAGTTGCATCAGTGTTTCATTTTTTACTCAAAGGTAGCACTGTTACACCGATATTTCAAATTGACAATAGTACATTACTGTCACAAAATTTCAAGGTCTTATGACACTCCAGTAAAAAGGTACAGCATTTCAATGTTGCAAACTTTGATAGTTATACAGTACAAAATTGAGTAAAATTTGAACTTGCATCAGTGTTTCATTTTTTACTCAAAGGTAGCACTGTTATACCGTTATCTCAAATTGACAGTAGTACATTATTGTCACAAAATTTCAAGGTCTTATGACGCACCAGTAAGAAGTTCCAGCACTTCAATGATGCAAACTTTGATAGTTATATTACGCGCAGTATAAAAGTTAGTGAATTTTGAAGTTGGATCAGTGTTTCATTTTTTCCTCAAGGTTAGCACTGTTATACCGATATTTCAAATGACAATAGTACATTATTTTGACAAAATTTCGAGGTTTTATGACCCACCAGTAAAAAGTTACAGCATTTCAATGTTGCAAAGTTTGATAGTTATATTACACACAGTATAAAAGTTAGTGAATTTTGAAGTTGCATCAGTGTTTCATTTTATGCTCAAGGGTAGCACTGTTATACCGGTATTGCAAATTGACAATAGTACATTATTGTCAAAGGATTTCAAGGTCTTATGACGCTCCAGTAAAAAGTTACAACATTTCAATATTGCAAACTTTGATAATTGTATTACATACGGTATATAAGTTAGTGAATTTTGAAGTTGCATCAGTTTTTCATTTTTTACTCAAGTGTAGCAGTGTTATACTGATATTTCAAATTGACAATATTACTTTATTGTCACATAATTTCACGGTCTTATGACTCTCCAGTAAAAAGTTACAACATTTCAATATTGCAAACTTTGATAATTGTATTACATACGGTATATAAGTTAGTGAATTTTGAAGTTGCATCAGTTTTTCATTTTTTACTCAAGTGTAGCAGTGTTATACTGATATTTCAAATTGACAATATTACTTTATTGTCTCAAAATTTCGAAGTTTTATGACCCACCAGTAAAAAAATACATAATTTCAATGTTGCAAAGTTTGATAGTTATATTACGCACAGTATAAAAGTTAGTGAATTTTGAAGTTGGATCAGTGTTTCATTTTGTCCTCGAGGTTAGCACTGTTATACCGATATTTCAAATGACAAGAGTACATTATTTTCACAAAATTTCAAGGTCTTATGACGTACCAATAAAAAGTTACAGCAGTTCAATGTTCCAAACTTTGATAATTATATTACGCACAGTATAAAAGTTAGTGAATTTTGAAGTTGCATCAGTGTTTCATTTTTTTCTCAAGGTTAGCAGTGCTATACCGATATTTCAAATGACAATAGTACATTATTGTCACAAAATTTCAAGGTCTAATGACGCTCTAGTAAAAAGTTACAGCATTTCAATTCTGCAAACTTTGATAGTTATATTACGCACAGTATAAAAGTTTGTGAATTTTGAAGTTGCTTCAGTGTTTCATTTTTTCCTCAAGGTTAGCACTGTTATACCTATATTTCAAATGACAATAGTACCATATTTTCACAAAATTTCTAGGACTTATGACGTACCAATGAAAAGTTACAGCAGTTCAATGGTGCAAACTTTGATAGTTATATTACGCACAGTATAAAAGTTAGTGAATTTTGAAGTTGCATCAGTGTTTCATTTTTTACTCAAGGTTAGCAGTGTTATACCGATGTTTCAAATGGATAATAGTACTCACAAAATTTCAAGGTCTTATGACGCTCCAGTAAAAAGTTACAGCATTTCAATGTTGCAAACTTTGATAGTTATATTGCGCACAGTATAAAAGTTAGTGAATTTTGAAGTTGCATCAGTGTTTCATTTTTTACTCAAAGGTAGCACTGTTACACCGATATTTCAAATTGACAATAGTACATTACTGTCACAAAATTTCAAGGTCTTATGACAGTCCAGTAAAAAGGTAAAGCATTTCAATGTTGCAAACTGTAATAATTATACAGTACAAAAGTGAGTAAAATTTGAAGTTGCATCAGTTTTTTATTTTTTACTCAAAGGTAGCACTGTTATACCGTTATCTCAAATTGACAGTAGTACATTATTGTCACAAAATTTCAAGGTCTTATGACGCACCAGAAAGAAGTTCCAGCATTTCAATGATGCAAACTTTGATAGTTATATTACGCGCAGTATAAAAGTTAGTGAATTTTGAAGTTGGATCAGTTTTTCATTTTTTCCTCAAGGTTAGCACTGTTATACCGATATTCCAAATGACAATAGTACATTATTTTCACAAAATTTCAAGGTCTTATGACGTACCAATAAAAAGCTACAGCAGTTCAATGTTCCAAACTTTGATAGTGATATTACGCACAGTATAAAAGTTAGTGAATTTTGAAGTTGCATTAGTGTTTCATTTTTTACCCAAAGGTAGCACTGTTATACCGATTTCTAATATTGACAATTGTACATTATTGTCACAAAATTTCGAGGTTATATGACGCACCAGTAAAAAGTTACAGCATTTCAATGTTGCAAACTTTGATAGTTGTATTCCATACAGTATATAAGTTAGTCAATTTTGAAGTTGCAACAGTGTTTCATTCTTTACTCAAAGGTAGCACTGTTAAATCGAAATTTTAAATTGACATTTGTACATTATTGTCACAAAATTTCAAGGTCTTATGACGCTCCAGTAAAAAGTTACAGCATTTCAATGTTGCAAACTTTGATAGTTATATTGCGCACAGTATAAAAGTTAGTGAATTTTGAAGTGGCATCAGTGTTTCATTTTTTACTCAAGGTTAGCAGTGTTATACTGATATTTCAAATGACAATAGTACATTATTGTCCCAAAATTTCAAGGTCTTATGACGCACCAATAAAAAGTTACAGCAGTTCAATGTAGCAAACTTTGATAGTTATATTACGCACAGTATAAAAGTTAGTGAATTTTGAAGTTGCATCAGTGTTTCATTTTATATTCAAGGTTAGGACTGTTATACCGCTATGTTATACCGATATTTTAAATTGACAATAGTACTTTATTGTCACAAAATGTCAAGGTATTATGACGCCCAAGAAAAAAGTTACAGCATTTCAATATTACAAACGTTGATAGTTATGTTACGCACAGTATAAAAGTTAGTGAACTTTGAAGTTGTATCATTGTTTAATTTTTTACTCAAGGGAAGCACTGTTATACCGATATCTCAAATTGACAATAGTACTTTATTATCACAAAATTTCAAGTTTTTATGAAGCACCAGTAAAAAGTTACAGCATTTCAATGTTGCAAACTTTTTTAGTTATATTACGCACAGTATAAAAGTTAGTGAATTTTGAAGTTATATCAGTGTTTTATTTTTTAATCAAGGGTAGCACTGGTATGCCGGTATTTGAAATTGACAATAGTACTTTATTGTAATAAAATTTCAAGGTCTTATGACGCACCAGTAAAAAGTTATAGCATTTCAATGTTCCAAACTTTGATAGTTATATTACGCACAGTATAAAATTTTGTGAATTTTGAAGTTGCATCAGTGTTGCATTTTTTACTCAAAGGTAGCATTGTTATACCGATCTTTTAAATTGACAATAGTACTTTATGGTCACAAAATTTGAAGGTATTATGACTCTCCAGTAAAAAGTTACAGCATCTCAATATTGCAAACTTTGATAGTTATATTACGCACAGTATAAAAATTAGTGAATTTTGAAGTTGCATCAGTGTTTCATTTTTTTCCCAAAGGTAGCACTGTTATACCGATATTTTAAATTGACAATAGTACTTTATTGTCACAAAATTTCAAGGTATTATGACGCCCAAGTAAAAAGTTACAGCATTTCAATATTGCAAACTTTGATAGTTATGTTACGCACAGTATAAAAGTTAGTGAACTTTGAAGTTGTATCATTGTTTCATTTTTTACTCAAGGGTAGCACTGTTATACCGATATTTCAAATTGACAAGAGTACTTTATTGTCACAAAATTACAACTTATTAAGAAGCACCAGTAAAAAGTTACAGCATTTCAATGTTGCAAACTTTTTTAGTTATATTACGCACAGTATAAAAGTTAGTGAACTTTGAAGTTACATCAGTGTTTAATTTTTTACTCAAGGGTAGCACTGTTATGCCGATATTTGAAATTGACAATAGTACTTTATTGTCACAAAGTTTCAAGTTCTTATGACGCACCAGTAAATAGTTACAGCATTTCAATGTTGCAAACTTTGATAGTTATATTACGCACAGTATAAAAGTTAGTGAATTTTGAAGTTGCATCAGTGTTTCATTTTTTACCCAAAGGTAGCACTGTTATACCGATATTTTAAATTGACAATAGTACTTTATGACCACAAAATTTGAAGGTATGACAATAGTACATTATTGTCACAAAATTTCAAGGTCTTATGACGCTCCAGTAAAAAGTTACAGCAGTTCAATGTAGCACACTTTGACAGTTATATTACGCACAATATAAAAGTTAGTGAATTTTGAAGTTGCATCAGTGTTTCATTTTATAATCAAGGTTAGGACTGTTATACCGCTATTTCAAATGACAATAGTACATTACTGTCACAAAATTTCAAGGTCTTATGACAGTCCAGTAAAAGGTACAGCATTTCAATGTTGCAAACTTTACAGTACAAAAGTGAGTAAAATTTGAAGTTGCATCAGTGTTTCATTTTTTACTCAAAGGTAGCACTGTTATACCGTTATCTCAAATTGACAGTAGTACATTATTGTCACAAAATTTCAAGGTCTTAAGGTCTCCAGTAAAAAGTTACAGCATTTCAATGTTGCAAACTTTGATAGTTATATTACGCACAGTATAAAAGTTAGTGAATTTTGAAGTTGCATCAGTGTTTCATTTTTTACCCAAAGGTAGCACTGTTATACCGATTTCTAATATTGACAATAGTACATTATTGTCACAAAATTTCGAGGTTATATGACGCACCAGTAAAAAGGTACAGCATTTCAATGTTGCAAACTTTGATAGTTGTATTCCATACAGTATATAAGTTAGTCAATTTTGAAGTTGCAACAGTGTTTCATGCTTTACTCAAAGGTAGCACTGTTACACCGATATTTCAAATTGACAAAGTACATTACTGTCAGAAAATTTCAAGGTCTTATGACAGTCCAGTAAAAAGGTACAGCATTTCAATGTTGCAAACTTTAATAATTATACAGTACAAAAGTGAGTAAAATTTAAAGTTGCATCAGTTTTTCATTTTTTACTCAAAGGTAGCACTGTTATACCGTTATCTCAAATTGACAGTAGTACATTATTGTCACAAAATTTCAAGGTCTTATGACGCACCAGAAAGAAGTTCCAGCATTTCAATGATGCAAACTTTGCTAGTTATATTACGCGCAGTATAAAAGTTAGTGAATTTTGAAGTTGGATCAGTGTTTCATTTTTTCCTCAAGGTTAGCACTGTTATACCAATATTTCAAATGACAATAGTACATTATTTTCACAAAATTTCAAGGTCTTATGACGCACCAGTAAAAAGTTACAGCATTTCAATGTTGCAAAGTTTGATAGTTATATTACACACAGTATAAAAGTTAGTGAATTTTGAAGTTGCATCAGTGTTTCATTTTATGCTCAAGGGTAGCACTGTTATACCGGTATTGCAAATTGACAATAGTACATTATTGTCAAAGGATTTCAAGGTCTTATGACGCTCCAGTAAAAAGTTACAACATTTCAATATTGCAAACTTTGATAATTGTATTACATACGGTATATAAGTTAGTGAATTTTGAAGTTGCATCAGTTTTTCATTTTTTACTCAAGTGTAGCAGTGTTAAACTGATATTTCAAATTGACAATATTACTTTATTGTCACATAATTTCACGGTCTTATGACCCTCCAGTAAAAAGTTACAACATTTCAATATTGCAAACTTTGTTAATTGTATTACATACGGTATATAAGTTAGTGAATTTTGAAGTTGCATCAGTTTTTCATTTTTTACTCAAGTGTAGCAGTGTTATACTGATATTTCAAATTGACAATATTACTTTATTGTCTCAAAATTTCGAAGTTTTATGACCCACCAGTAAAAAAATACATAATTTCAATGTTGCAAAGTTTGATAGTTATATTTCGCACAGTATAAAAGTTAGTGAAATTTGAAGTTGCATCAGTGTTTCATTTTTACTCAAAGGTAGCACTGTTATACCGTTATCTCAAATTGACAGTACTACATTATTGTCACAAAATTTCAAGGTCTTATGACGCACCAGTAAAAAGTTCCAGCATTTCAATGATACAAACTTTGAGAGTTATATTACGCACAGTATAAAAGTTAGTGAATTTTGAAGTTGGATCAGTGTTTCATTTTGTCCTCGAGGTTAGCACTGTTATACCGATATTTCAAATGACAAGAGTACATTATTTTCACAAAATTTCAAGATCTTATGACGTACCAATAAAAAGTTACAGCAGTTCAATGTTCCAAACTTTGATAATTATATTACGCACAGTATAAAAGTTAGTGAATTTTGAAGTTGCATCAGTGTTTCATTTTTTTCTCAAGGTTAGCAGTGCTATACCGATATTTCAAATGACAATAGTACATTATTGTCACAAAATTTCAAGGTCTAATGACGCTCTAGTAAAAAGTTACAGCATTTCAATTCTGCAAACTTTGATAGTTATATTACGCACAGTATAAAAGTTTGTGAATTTTGAAGTTGCTTCAGTGTTTCATTTTTTCCTCAAGGTTAGCACTGTTATACCTATATTTCAAATGACAATAGTACCATATTTTCACAAAATTTCTAGGACTTATGACGTACCAATGAAAAGTTACAGCAGTTCAATGGTGCAAACTTTGATAGTTATATTACGCACAGTATAAAAGTTAGTGAATTTTGAAGTTGCATCAGTGTTTCATTTTTTACTCAAGGTTAGCAGTGTTATACCGATGTTTCAAATGGATAATAGTACTCACAAAATTTCAAGGTCTTATGACAGTCCAGTAAAAAGGTAAAGCATTTCAATGTTGCAAACTTTAATAATTATACAGTACAAAAGTGAGTAAAATTTGAAGTTGCATCAGTTTTTCATTTTTTACTCAAAGGTAGCACTGTTATACCGTTATCTCAAATTGACAGTAGTACATTATTGTCACAAAATTTCAAGGTCTTATGACGCACCAGAAAGAAGTTCCAGCATTTCAATGATGCAAACTTTGATAGTTATATTACGCGCAGTATAAAAGTTAGTGAATTTTGAAGTTGGATCAGTTTTTCATTTTTTCCTCAAGGTTAGCACTGTTATACCGATATTCCAAATGACAATAGTACATTATTTTCACAAAATTTCAAGGTCTTATGACGTACCAATAAAAAGCTACAGCAGTTCAATGTTCCAAACTTTGATAGTTATATTACGCACAGTATAAAAGTTAGTGAATTTTGAAGTTGCATTAGTGTTTCATTTTTTACCCAAAGGTAGCACTGTTATACCGATTTCTAATATTGACAATTGTACATTATTGTCACAAAATTTCGAGGTTATATGACGCACCAGTAAAAAGTTACAGCATTTCAATGTTGCAAACTTTGATAGTTGTATTCCATACAGTATATAAGTTAGTCAATTTTGAAGTTGCAACAGTGTTTCATTCTTTACTCAAAGGTAGCACTGTTAAATCGAAATTTTAAATTGACATTTGTACATTATTGTCACAAAATTTCAAGGTCTTATGACGCTCCAGTAAAAAGTTACAGCAGTTCAATGTAGCAAACTTTGATAGTTATATTACGCACAATATAAAAGTTAGTGAATTTTGAAGTTGCATCAGTGTTTCATTTTATAATCAAGGTTAGGACTGTTATACCGCTATTTCAAATGACAATAGTACATTACTGTCACAAAATTTCAAGGTCTTATGACAGTCCAGTAAAAGGTACAGCATTTCAATGTTGCAAACTTTACAGTACAAAAGTGAGTAAAATTTGAATTTGCATCAGTGTTTCATTTTTTACTCAAAGGTAGCACTGTTATACCGTTATCTCAAATTGACAGTAGTACATTATTGTCACAAAATTTCAAGGTCTTAAGGTCTCCAGTAAAAAGTTACAGCATTTCAATGTTGCAAACTTTGATAGTTATATTACGCACAGTATAAAAGTTAGTGAATTTTGAAGTTGCAACAGTGTTTCATGCTTTACTCAAAGGTAGCACTGTTACACCGATATTTCAAATTGACAATAGTACATTACTGTCACAAAATTTCAAGGTCTTATGACAGTCCAGTAAAAAAGTACAGCATTTCAATGTTGCAAACTTTAATAATTATACAGTACAAAAGTGAGTAAAATTTAAAGTTGCATCAGTTTTTCATTTTTTACTCAAAGGTAGCACTGTTATTCCGTTATCTCAAATTGACAGTAGTACATTATTGTCACAAAATTTCAAGGTCTTATGACGCACCAGAAAGAAGTTCCAATATTTCAATGATGCAAACTTTGATAGTTATATTACGCGCAGTATAAAAGTTAGTGAATTTTGAAGTTGGATCAGTGTTTCATTTTTTCCTCAAGGTTAGCACTGTTATACCGATATTTCAAACGACAATAGTACATTATTTTCACAAAATTTCAAGGTCTTATGACGCCCCAATAAAAAGCTACAGCAGTTCAATGTTGCAAACTTTGATAGTTGTATTCCATACAGTATAAAAGTTAGTGAATTTTGAAGTGGCATCAGTGTTTCATTTTTTACTCAAGGTTAGTAGTGTTATACTGATATTTCAAATGACAATAGTACATTATTGTCCCAAAATTTCAAGGTCTTATGACGCACCAATAAAAAGTTACAGCAGTTCAATGTAGCAAACTTTGATAGTTATATTACGCACAGTATAAAAGTTAGTGAATTTTGAAGTTGCATCAGTGTTTCATTTTATAATCAAGGTTAGGACTGTTATACCGCTATTTCAAATGACAATAGTACATTATTGTCACAAAATTTCAAGGTCTTATGACGCTCCAGTAAAAAGTTACAGCAGTTCAATGTAGCAAACTTTGATAGTTATATTACGCACAATATAAAAGTTAGTGAATTTTGAAGTTGCATCAGTGTTTCATTTTATAATCAAGGTTAGGACTGTTATACCGCTATTTCAAATGACAATAGTACATTACTGTCACAAAATTTCAAGGTCTTATGACAGTCCAGTAAAAGGTACAGCATTTCAATGTTGCAAACTTTACAGTACAAAAGTGAGTAAAATTTGAATTTGCATCAGTGTTTCATTTTTTACTCAAAGGTAGCACTGTTATACCGTTATCTCAAATTGACAGTAGTACATTATTGTCACAAAATTTCAAGGTCTTAAGGTCTCCAGTAAAAAGTTACAGCATTTCAATGTTGCAAACTTTGATAGTTATATTACGCACAGTATAAAAGTTAGTGAATTTTGAAGTTGCAACAGTGTTTCATGCTTTACTCAAAGGTAGCACTGTTACACCGATATTTCAAATTGACAATAGTACATTACTGTCACAAAATTTCAAGGTCTTATGACAGTCCAGTAAAAAAGTACAGCATTTCAATGTTGCAAACTTTAATAATTATACAGTACAAAAGTGAGTAAAATTTAAAGTTGCATCAGTTTTTCATTTTTTACTCAAAGGTAGCACTGTTATTCCGTTATCTCAAATTGACAGTAGTACATTATTGTCACAAAATTTCAAGGTCTTATGACGCACCAGAAAGAAGTTCCAATATTTCAATGATGCAAACTTTGATAGTTATATTACGCGCAGTATAAAAGTTAGTGAATTTTGAAGTTGGATCAGTGTTTCATTTTTTCCTCAAGGTTAGCACTGTTATACCGATATTTCAAACGACAATAGTACATTATTTTCACAAAATTTCAAGGTCTTATGACGCCCCAATAAAAAGCTACAGCAGTTCAATGTTGCAAACTTTGATAGTTGTATTCCATACAGTATAAAAGTTAGTGAATTTTGAAGTGGCATCAGTGTTTCATTTTTTACTCAAGGTTAGTAGTGTTATACTGATATTTCAAATGACAATAGTACATTATTGTCCCAAAATTTCAAGGTCTTATGACGCACCAATAAAAAGTTACAGCAGTTCAATGTAGCAAACTTTGATAGTTATATTACGCACAGTATAAAAGTTAGTGAATTTTGAAGTTGCATCAGTGTTTCATTTTATAATCAAGGTTAGGACCGTTTAATACGCTATTTCAAATGACAATAGTACATTATTGTCACAAAATTTCAAGGTCTTATGACGCTCCAGTAAAAAGTTACAGCAGTTCAATGTAGCAAACTTTGATAGTTATATTACGCACAATATAAAAGTTAGTGAATTTTGAAGTTGCATCAGTGTTTCATTTTATAATCAAGGTTAGGACTGTTATACCGCTATTTCAAATGACAATAGTACATTACTGTCACAAAATTTCAAGGTCTTATGACAGTCCAGTAAAAGGTACAGCATTTCAATGTTGCAAACTTTACAGTACAAAAGTGAGTAAAATTTGAAGTTGCATCAGTGTTTCATTTTTTACTCAAAGGTAGCACTGTTATACCGCTATCTCAAATTGACAGTAGTACATTATTGTCACAAAATTTCAAGGTCTTAAGGTCTCCAGTAAAAAGTTACAGCATTTCAATGTTGCAAACTTTGATAGTTATATTACGCACAGTATAAAAGTTAGTGAATTTTGAAGTTGCATCAGTGTTTCATTTTTTACCCAAAGGTAGCACTGTTATACCGATTTCTAATATTGACAATAGTACATTATTGTCACAAAATTTCGAGGTTATATGACGCACCAGTAAAAAGTTACAGCATTTCAATGTTGCAAACTTTGATAGTTGTATTCCATACAGTATATAAGTTAGTCAATTTTGAAGTTGCAACAGTGTTTCATGCTTTACACAAAGGTAGCACTGTTACACCGATATTTCAAATTGACAATAGTACATTACTGTCACAAAATTTCAAGGTCTTATGACAGTCCAGTAAAAAGGTACAGCATTTCAATGTTGCAAACTTTAATAATTATACAGTACAAAAGTGAGTAAAATTTAAAGTTGCATCAGTTTTTCATTTTTTACTCAAAGGTAGCACTGTTATACCGTTATCTCAAATTGACAGTAGTACATTATTGTCACAAAATTTCAAGGTCTTATGACGCACCAGAAAGAAGTTCCAGCATTTCAATGATGCAAACTTTGATAGTTATATTACGCGCAGTATAAAAGTTAGTGAATTTTGAAGTTGGATCAGTGTTTCATTTTTTCCTCAAGGTTAGCACTGTTATACCGATATTTCAAATGACAATAGTACATTATTTTCACAAAATTTCAAGGTCTTATGACGCACCAATAAAAAGCTACAGCAGTTCAATGTTGCAAACTTTGATAGTTGTATTCCATACAGTATATAAGTTAGTTAATTTTGAAGTTGCAACAGTGTTTCATGCTTTACTCAAAGGTAGCACTGTTAAATCGAAATTTTAAATTGACATTAGTCATTATTGTCACAAAATTTCAAGGTCTTATGACGCTCCAGTAAAAAGTTACAGCATTTCAATGTTGCAAACTTTGATAGTTATATTGCGCACAGTATAAAAGTTAGTGAATTTTGAAGTGGCATCAGTGTTTCATTTTTTACTCAAGGTTAGCAGTGTTATACTGATATTTCAAATGACAATAGTACATTATTGTCCCAAAATTTCAAGGTCTTATGACGCACCAATAAAAAGTTACAGCAGTTCAATGTAGCAAACTTTGATAGTTATATTACGCACAGTATAAAAGTTAGTGAATTTTGAAGTTGCATCAGTGTTTCATTTTATAATCAAGGTTAGGACTGTTATACCGCTATTTCAAATGACAATAGTACATTATTGTCACAAAATTTCAAGGTCTTATGACGCTCCAGTAAAAAGTTACAGCAGTTCAATGTAGCAAACTTTGATAGTTATATTACGCACAGTATAAAAGTTAGTGAATTTTGAAGTTGGATCAGTGTTTCATATTTTCCTCAAGGTTAGCACTGTTATACCGATATTTCAAATGACAATAGTACATTTTTTTCACAAAATTTCAAGGTTTTATGACGCTCCAGTAAAAAGTTACAACATTTCAATATTGCAAACTTTGATAATTGTATTACATACGGTATATAAGTTAGTGAATTTTGAAGTTGCATCAGTTTTTCATTTTTTACTCAAGTGTAGCAGTGTTATACTGATATTTTAAATTGACAATATTACTTTATTTTCACAAAATTTCCAAGTTTTATGACCCACCAGTAAAAAAATACATAATTTCAATGTTGCAAAGTTTGATAGTTATATTACGCACAGTATAAAAGTTAGTGAATTTTGAAGTTGCATCAGTGTTTCATTTCTTACTCAAGTGTAGCAGTGTTATACCGATATCTCTAATTGACAATATTACTTTATTGTCACAAAATTTCGAGGTTTTTTGACCCACCAGTAAAAAGTAACAGCATTTCAATGTTGCAAAGTTTGATAGTTATATTACACACAGTATAAAAGTTAGTGAATTTTGAAGTTGCATCAGTGTTTCATTTTTTACTCAAGGTTAGCAGTGTTATACCGATATTTTAAATGACAATAATACATTATTGTCACAAAATTTCAAGGTCTAATGACGCTCTAGTAAAAAGTTACAGCATTGCAATATTGCAAACTTTGATAGTTATATTACGCACAGTATAAAAGTTAGTGAATTTTTAAGTTGCATCAGTGTTTCATTTTTTACCCAAAATTAGCACTATTATAAAGATTTTTCAAATTGATAATAGCACTTTATTGTCACAAAATTTCAAGGTCTTATGACGTACCAATAAAAAGTTACCGCAGTTCAATGTTGCAAACTTTGATAGTTATATTACGCACAGTATATAAGTTAGTCAATTTTTAAGTTGCATCAGTGTTTCACTTTTTACTCAAAGTTAGCACTGTTAAATCGAAATTGCAAATTGACAATAGTACATTATTTTCACATAATTTCAGGGTCTTATGACGCACCAGTAAAAAGTTCCAGCATTTCAATTTTGCAAACTTTGATAGTTATATTACGCACAGTATAAAAGTTAGTGAAATTTGAAGTTGCATCAGTGTTTCATATTTACTCAAAGGTAGCACTGTTATACCGTTATCTCAAATTGACAGTACTACATTATTGTCACAAAATTTCAAGGTCTTATGATGCACCTGTAAAAAGTTCCAGCATTTCAATGATACAAACTTTGATAGTTATATTACGCACAGTATAAAAATTAGTGAATTTTGAAGTTGGATCAGTGTTTCATTTTGTCCTCAAGGTTAGCACTGTTATACCGATATTTCAAATGACAAGAGTACATTATTTTCACAAAATTTCAAGGTCTTATCACGTACCAATAAAAAGTTACAGCAGTTCAATGTTCCAAACTTTGATAGTTATATTACGCACAGTATAAAAGTTAGTGAATTTTTAAGTTGCATCAGTGTTTCATTTTTTTCTCAAGGTTAGCAGTGTTATACCGATATTTCAAATGACAATAGTACATTATTGTCACAAAATTTCAAGGTCTAATGACGCTCTAGTAAAAAGTTACAGCATTTCAATTCTGCAAACTTTGATAGTTATATTACGCACAGTATAAAAGTTTGTGAATTTTGAAGTTGCTTCAGTGTTTAATTTTTTCCTCAAGGTTAGCACTGTTATACCTATATTTCAAATGACAATAGTAAAATATTTTCACAAAATTTCTAGGACTTATGACGTACCAATGAAAAGTTACAGCAGTTCAATGGTGCAAACTTTGATAGTTATATTACGCACAGTATAAAAGTTAGTGCATTTTGAAGTTGCATCAGTTTTTCATTTTTTACTCAAGTGCAGCAGTGTTATACCGATATCTCACACTGACAATATTACATTATTGTCACAAAATTTCGAGGTTTTATGACCCACCAGTAAAAAGTTACAGCATTTCAATGTTGCAAAGTTTGATAGTTATATTACGCACAGTATAAAAGTTAGTGAATTTTGAAGTTGCATCAGTGTTTAATTTTTTGCTGAAGGGTAGCACTGTTATACCGATATTTCAAATGACAAGAGTACATTATTTTCACAAAATTTCAAGGTCTTATCACGTACCAATAAAAAGTTACAGCAGTTCAATGTTCCAAACTTTGATAGTTATATTACGCACAGTATAAAAGTTAGTGAATTTTTAAGTTGCATCAGTGTTTCATTTTTTTCTCAAGGTTAGCAGTGTTATACCGATATTTCAAATTGACAATAGTACATTATTGTCACAAGATTTCAAGGTCTTATGACGCTCCATTAAAAAGTTACAGCAGTTCAATGTTGCAAACTTTTATAGTTATATTACGCACAGTATAAAAGTTAGTGAATTTTGAAGTTGCATCAGTGTTTCATTTTTTCCTCAAGGTTAGCACTGTTATATCGATATTTCAAATGACAATAGTACATTATTTTGACAAAATTTCAAGGTCCTATGACGTACCAATAAAAAGTTACCGCAGTTCAATGTTGCAAACTTTGATAGTTATATTACGCACAGTATATAAGTTAGTCAATTTTGAAGTTGCATCAGTGTTTCACTTTTTACTCAAAGTTAGCACTGTTAAATCGAAATTGCAAATTGACAATAGTACATTATTTTCACATAATTTCAGGGTCTTATGACGCTCCAGCAAAAAGTTCCAGCATTTCAATGTTGCAAACTTTGATAGTTAAATTACGCACAGTATAAAAGTTAGTGAAATTTGAAGTTGCATCAGTGTTTCATTTTTACTCCAAGGTAGCACTGTTATACCGTTATCTCAAATTGACAGTACTACATTATTGTCACAAAATTTCAAGGTCTTATGACGCACCAGTAAAAAGTTCCAGCATTTCAATGATACAAACTTTGATAGTTATATTACGCACAGAATAAAAGTTAGTGAATTTTGAAGTTGGATCAGTGCTTCATTTTTTCCTCAATGTTACCACTGTTATACCGATATTTCAAATGACAATAGTACATTATTATCACAAAATTTCAAGGTCTTATGACGTACCAATAAAAAGTTACAGCAGTTCAATGTTGCAAACTTTGATAGTTATATTACGCACAGTATATAAGTTAGTCAATTTTGAAGTTGCATCAGTGTTTCATTTTTTACTCAAAGTTAGCACTGTTAAATCGAAATTTCAAATTGACAATAGTACATTATTTTCACATAATTTCAAGCTCTTATGACGCACCAGTAAAAATTACAGCATTTCAATGTTGCAAACTTTGATAGTTATATTACGCACAGTATAAAAGTTAGTGAATTTTGAAGTTGCATCAGTGTTTCATTTTTTACTCAAAAGTAGCATTGTGACACCGATATTTCAAATTGACAATAGTCCATTATTGTCACAAAATTTCAAGGTCTTATGACGCTCCAGTAAAAAGGTACAGCATTTCAATATTCCAAACTTTGATAGTTATATTAAGCACAGTATAAAAGTGAGTAAAATTTGAAGTTGCATCAGTGTTTAATTTTTTACTCAAAGGTAGCACTGTTATACCGTTATCTCAAATTGACAGTTGTACATTATTGTAAAAAAATTTCAAGGTCTTATGACGCACCAAGAAAAAGTTCCAGCATTTCAATGATGCAAACTTTGCTAGTTATATTACGCACAGTATAAAAGTTAGTGAATTTTGAAGTTGGATCAGTGTTTCATTTTTTCCTCAATGTTAGCACTGTTATACCGATATTTCAAATGACAATAGTACATTATTATCACAAAATTTCAAGGTCTTATGACGTACAAACAAAAAGTTACAGCAGTTCAATGTTCCAAACTTTGATAGTTATATTACGCACAGTATATAAGTTAGTTAATTTTGAAGTTGCATCAGTGTTTCATTTTTTTACTCAAAGGTAGCACTGTTAAATCGAAATTTTAAATTGACATTAGTCATTATTGTCACAAAATTTCAAGGTCTTATGATGCTCCAGTAAAAAGTTACAGCATTTCAATGTTGCAAACTTTGATAGTTATATTGCGCACAGTATAAAAGTTAGTGAATTTTGAAGTGGCATCAGTGTTTCATTTTTTACTCAAGGTTAGCAGTGTTATACTGATATTTCAAATGACAATAGTACATTATTGTCACAAAATTTTAAGGTCTTATGACGCACCAATAAAAAGGTACAGCAGTTCAATGTAGCAAACTTTGATAGTTATATTACGCACAGTATAAAAGTTAGTGAATTTTGAAGTTGCATCAGTGTTTCATTTTATAAGCAAGGTTAGGACTGTTATACCGCTATTTCAAATGACAATAGTACATTATTGTCACAAAATTTCAAGGTCTTATGACGCTCCAGTAAAAAGTTACAGCAGTTCAATGTAGCAAACTTTGATAGTTATATTACGCACAGTATAAAAGTTAGTGAATTTTGAAGTTGGATCAGTGTTTCATATTTTCCTCAAGGTTAGCACTGTTATACCGATATTTCAAATGACAATAGTACATTTTTTTCACAAAATTTCAAGGTTTTATGACGCTCCAGTAAAAAGTTACAGCATTTCAATATTGCATATTTTGATGTTTGTATTACGCAGAGTATAAAAGTTAGTGAATTTCGAAGTTGCATCAGTGTTTCATTTTTTACTCAAGGGTAGCACTGTTATACCAATATTTCAAATTGACAATAGTACTTTATTGTCACATAATTTCACGGTCTTATGACCCTCCAGTAAAAAGTTACAACATTTCAATATTGCAAACTTTGATAATTGTATTACATACGGTATATAAGTTAGTGAATTTTGAAGTTGCATCAGTTTTTCATTTTTTACTCAAGTGTAGCAGTGTTATACTGATATTTTAAATTGACAATATTACTTTATTTTCACAAAATTTCCAAGTTTTATGACCCACCAGTAAAAAAATACATAATTTCAATGTTGCAAAGTTTGATAGTTATATTACGCACAGTATAAAAGTTAGTGAATTTTCAAGTTGCATCAGTGTTTCATTTCTTACTCAAGTGTAGCAGTGTTATACCGATATCTCTAATTGACAATATTACTTTATTGTCACAAAATTTCGAGGTTTTTTGACCCACCAGTAAAAAGTAACAGCATTTCAATGTTGCAAAGTTTGATAGTTATATTACACACAGTATAAAAGTTAGTGAATTTTGAAGTTGCATCAGTGTTTCATTTTTTACTCAAGGTTAGCACTGTTATACCGATATTTTAAATGACAATAATACATTATTGTCACAAAATTTCAAGGTCTAATGACGCTCTAGTAAAAAGTTACAGCATTGCAATATTGCAAACTTTGATAGTTATATTACGCACAGTATAAAAGTTAGTGAATTTTTAAGTTGCATCAGTGTTTCATTTTTTACCCAAAATTAGCACTATTATAAAGATTTTTCAAATTGATAATAGCACTTTATTGTCACAAAATTTCAAGGTCTTATGACGTACCAATAAAAAGTTACCGCAGTTCAATGTTGCAAACTTTGATAGTTATATTACGCACAGTATATAAGTTAGTCAATTTTGAAGTTGCATCAGTGTTTCACTTTTTACTCAAAGTTAGCAGTGTTATACCGATATTTCAAATGACAATAGTACATTATTGTCACAAAATTTCAAGGTCTAATGACGCTCTAGTAAAAAGTTACAGCATTTCAATTCTGCAAACTTTGATAGTTATATTACGCACAGTATAAAAGTTTGTGAATTTTGAAGTTGCTTCAGTGTTTCATTTTTTCCTCAAGGTTAGCACTGTTATACCTATATTTCAAATGACAATAGTAAAATATTTTCACAAAATTTCTAGGACTTATGACGTACCAATGAAAAGTTACAGCAGCTCAATGGTGCAAACTTTGATAGTTATATTACGCACAGTATAAAAGTTAGTGCATTTTGAAGTTGCATCAGTTTTTCATTTTTTACTCAAGTGCAGCAGTGTTATACCGATATCTCACACTGACAATATTACATTATTGTCACAAAATTTCGAGGTTTTATGACCCACCAGTAAAAAGTTACAGCATTTCAATGTTGCAAAGTTTGATAGTTATATTACGCACAGTATAAAAGTTAGTGAATTTTGAAGTTGCATCAGTGTTTAATTTTTTGCTGAAGGGTAGCACTGTTATACCGATATTTCAAATTGACAATAGTACATTATTGTCACAAGATTTCAAGGTCTTATGACGCTCCATTAAAAAGTTACAGCAGTTCAATGTTGCAAACTTTTATAGTTATATTACGCACAGTATAAAAGTTAGTGAATTTTGAAGTTGCATCAGTGTTTCATTTTTTCCTCAAGGTTAGCACTGTTATATCGATATTTCAAATGACAATAGTACATTATTTTGACAAAATTTCAAGGTCCTATGACGTACCAATAAAAAGTTACCGCAGTTCAATGTTGCAAACTTTGATAGTTATATTACGCACAGTATATAAGTTAGTCAATTTTGAAGTTGCATCAGTGTTTCACTTTTTACTCAAAGTTAGCACTGTTAAATCGAAATTGCAAATTGACAATAGTACATTATTTTCACATAATTTCAGGGTCTTATGACGCTCCAGCAAAAAGTTCCAGCATTTCAATGTTGCAAACTTTGATAGTTAAATTACGCACAGTATAAAAGTTAGTGAAATTTGAAGTTGCATCAGTGTTTCATTTTTACTCAAAGGTAGCACTGTTATACCGTTATCTCAAATTGACAGTACTACATTATTGTCACAAAATTTCAAGATCTTATGACGCACCAGTAAAAAGTTCCAGCATTTCAATGATACAAACTTTGATAGTTATATTACGCACAGAATAAAAGTTAGTGAATTTTGAAGTTGGATCAGTGTTTCATTTTTTCCTCAATGTTACCACTGTTATACCGATATTTCAAATGACAATAGTACATTATTATCACAAAATTTCAAGGTCTTATGACGTACCAATAAAAAGTTACAGCAGTTCAATGTTGCAAACTTTGATAGTTATATTACGCACAGTATATAAGTTAGTCAATTTTGAAGTTGCATCAGTGTTTCATTTTTTACTCAAAGTTAGCACTGTTAAATCGAAATTTCAAATTGACAATAGTACATTATTTTCACATAATTTCAAGCTCTTATGACGCACCAGTAAAAATTACAGCATTTCAATGTTGCAAACTTTGATAGTTATGTTACGCACAGTATAAAAGTTAGTGAATTTTGAAGTTGCATCAGTGTTTCATTTTTTACTCAAAAGTAGCATTGTGACACCGATATTTCAAATTGACAATAGTCCATTATTGTCACAAAATTTCAAGGTCTTATGACGCTCCAGTAAAAAGGTACAGCATTTCAATATTCCAAACTTTGATAGTTATATTAAGCACAGTATAAAAGTGAGTAAAATTTGAAGTTGCATCAGTGTTTAATTTTTTACTCAAAGGTAGCACTGTTATACCGTTATCTCAAATTGACAGTTGTACATTATTGTAAAAAAATTTCAAGGTCTTATGACGCACCAAGAAAAAGTTCCAGCATTTCAATGTTGCAAACTTTGCTAGTTATATTACGCACAGTATAAAAGTTAGTGAATTTTGAAGTTGGATCAGTGTTTCATTTTTTCCTCAATGTTAGCACTGTTATACCGATATTTCAAATGACAATAGTACATTATTATCACAAAATTTCAAGGTCTTATGACGTACAAACAAAAAGTTACAGCAGTTCAATGTTCCAAACTTTGATAGTTATATTACGCACAGTATAAAAGTTAGTGAATTTTGAAGTTGCATCAGTGTTTCATTTTTTTACTCAAAGGTAGCACTGTTATACCGTTATCTCAAATTGACAGTAGTACATTATTGTCACAAAATTTCTAGGTCTTATGATGCACCAGTAAAAAGTTACAGCATTTCAATGTTGAAAATTTTGATAATTATATTACGCACAGTATAAAATTTAGCGATTTTTGAAGTTGCATCAGTGTTTAATTTTTTTTCTCAAGGGTAGCACTGTTATACCGACATTTCCAATTGACAATAGTACATTATTGTCACAAAATTTCAAGGTCTTATGACGCTCTTGTAAAAAGTTACAGCATTTCAATGTTCCAAACTTTGATAGTTATATTACGCACAGTATAAAAGTTAGTGAAATTTGAAGTTGCGTCAGTGTTTCATTTTTTATTCAAAGGTAGCACTGTTATACCGATTTCTAATATTGATAATAGTACATTATTGTCACAATATTTCAAGGTCTTATGACGCTCCAGTAAAAAGTTACAGCATTTCAATATTGCAAACTTTGATAGTTGTATTGCATGCAGTATACGAGTATAAGTTAGTGAAATTGGAAGTTGCTTCAGTATTTCATTTTTTACTCAAATGTAGCACTGTTATACCGATATATCAAATTGACAATTTTACTTTATTGTCACAAAATTTCGAGGTTTTATGACCCACCAGTAAAAAGTTACAGCATTTCAATGTTGCAAAGTTTGATAGTTATATTACACACAGTATAAAAGTTAGTGAATTTTGAAGTTGCATCAGTGTTTCATTTTTTGCTCAAGGTTAGCAGTGTTATACCGATATTGCAAATTGACAATAGTACATTATTGTCACAAGATTTCATGGTCTTATGACGCTCCAGTAAAAAGTTACAGCATTTCAATGTTGCAAGCTTTGATAGTTATATTACGCACAGTATAAAAGTTAGTGAATTTTGAAGTTGGATCAGTGTTTCATTTTGTCCTCAAGGTTAGCACTGTTATACCGATATTTCAAATGACAAGAGTACATTATTTTCACAAAATTTCAAGGTCTTATCACGTACCAATAAAAAGTTACAGCAGTTCAATGTTCCAAACTTTGATAGTTATATTACGGTAAGTATAAAAGTTAGTGAATTTTTAAGTTGCATCAGTGTTTCATTTTTTTCTCAAGGTTAGCAGTGTTATACCGATATTTCAAATGACAATAGTACATTATTGTCACAAAATTTCAAGGTCTAATGACGCTCTAGTAAAAAGTTACAGCATTTCAATTCTGCAAACTTTGATAGTTATATTACGCACAGTATAAAAGTTTGTGAATTTTGAAGTTGCTTCAGTGTTTCATTTTTTCCTCAAGGTTAGCACTGTTATACCTATATTTCAAATGACAATAGTAAAATATTTTCACAAAATTTCTAGGACTTATGACGTACCAATGAAAAGTTACAGCAGCTCAATGGTGCAAACTTTGATAGTTATATTACGCACAGTATAAAAGTTAGTGCATTTTGAAGTTGCATCAGTTTTTCATTTTTTACTCAAGTGCAGCAGTGTTATACCGATATCTCACACTGACAATATTACATTATTGTCACAAAATTTCGAGGTTTTATGACCCACCAGTAAAAAGTTACAGCATTTCAATGTTGCAAAGTTTGATAGTTATATTACGCACAGTATAAAAGTTAGTGAATTTTGAAGTTGCATCAGTGTTTAATTTTTTGCTGAAGGGTAGCACTGTTATACCGATATTTCAAATTGACAATAGTACATTATTGTCACAAGATTTCAAGGTCTTATGACGCTCCATTAAAAAGTTACAGCAGTTCAATGTTGCAAACTTTTATAGTTATATTACGCACAGTATAAAAGTTAGTGAATTTTGAAGTTGCATCAGTGTTTCATTTTTTCCTCAAGGTTAGCACTGTTATATCGATATTTCAAATGACAATAGTACATTATTTTGACAAAATTTCAAGGTCCTATGACGTACCAATAAAAAGTTACCGCAGTTCAATGTTGCAAACTTTGATAGTTATATTACGCACAGTATATAAGTTAGTCAATTTTGAAGTTGCATCAGTGTTTCACTTTTTACTCAAAGTTAGCACTGTTAAATCGAAATTGCAAATTGACAATAGTACATTATTTTCACATAATTTCAGGGTCTTATGACGCTCCAGCAAAAAGTTCCAGCATTTCAATGTTGCAAACTTTGATAGTTAAATTACGCACAGTATAAAAGTTAGTGAAATTTGAAGTTGCATCAGTGTTTCATTTTTACTCAAAGGTAGCACTGTTATACCGTTATCTCAAATTGACAGTACTACATTATTGTCACAAAATTTCAAGGTCTTATGACGCACCAGTAAAAAGTTCCAGCATTTCAATGATACAAACTTTGATAGTTATATTACGCACAGAATAAAAGTTAGTGAATTTTGAAGTTGGATCAGTGTTTCATTTTTTCCTCAATGTTACCACTGTTATACCGATATTTCAAATGACAATAGTACATTATTATCACAAAATTTCAAGGTCTTATGACGTACCAATAAAAAGTTACAGCAGTTCAATGTTGCAAACTTTGATAGTTATATTACGCACAGTATATAAGTTAGTCAATTTTGAAGTTGCATCTGTGTTTCATTTTTTACTCAAAGTTAGCACTGTTAAATCGAAATTTCAAATTGACAATAGTACATTATTTTCACATAATTTCAAGCTCTTATGACGCACCAGTAAAAATTACAGCATTTCAATGTTGCAAACTTTGATAGTTATGTTACGCACAGTATAAAAGTTAGTGAATTTTGAAGTTGCATCAGTGTTTCATTTTTTACTCAAAAGTAGCATTGTGACACCGATATTTCAAATTGACAATAGTCCATTATTTTCACAAAATTTCAAGGTCTTATGACGCTCCAGTAAAAAGGTACAGCATTTCAATATTCCAAACTTTGATAGTTATATTAAGCACAGTATAAAAGTGAGTAAAATTTGAAGTTGCATCAGTGTTTAATTTTTTACTCAAAGGTAGCACTGTTATACCGTTATCTCAAATTGACAGTTGTACATTATTGTAAAAAAATTTCAAGGTCTTATGACGCACCAAGAAAAAGTCCCAGCATTTCAATGATGCAAACTTTGCTAGTTATATTACGCACAGTATAAAAGTTAGTGAATTTTGAAGTTGGATCAGTGTTTCATTTTTTCCTCAATGTTAGCACTGTTATACCGATATTTCAAATGACAATAGTACATTATTATCACAAAATTTCAAGGTCTTATGACGTACAAACAAAAAGTTACAGCAGTTCAATGTTCCAAACTTTGATAGTTATATTACGCACAGTATAAAAGTTACTGAATTTTGAAGTTGCATCAGTGTTTCATTTTTTTACTCAAAGGTAGCACTGTTATACCGATATCTCAAATTGACAGTAGTACTTTATTGTCACAAAATTTCTAGGTCTTATGATGCACCAGTAAAAAGTTACAGCATTTCAATGTTGAAAATTTTGATAATTATATTACGCACAGTATAAAATTTAGCGATTTTTGAAGTTGCATCAGTGTTTAATTTTTTTGCTCAAGGGTAGCACTGTTATACCGACATTTCCAATTGACAATAGTACATTATTGTCACAAAATTTCAAGGTCTTATGACGCTCTTGTAAAAAGTTACAGCATTTCAATGTTCCAAACTTTGATAGTTATATTACGCACAGTATAAAAGTTAGTGAAATTTGAAGTTGCGTCAGTGTTTCATTTTTTATTCAAAGGTAGCACTGTTATACCGATTTCTAATATTGATAATAGTACATTATTGTCACAATATTTCAAGGTCTTATGACGCTCCAGTAAAAAGTTACAGCATTTCAATATTGCAAACTTTGATAGTTGTATTGCATGCAGTATACGAGTATAAGTTAGTGAAATTGGAAGTTGCTTCAGTATTTCATTTTTTACTCAAATGTAGCACTGTTATACCGATATATCAAATTGACAATTTTACTTTATTGTCACAAAATTTCGAGGTTTTATGACCCACCAGTAAAAAGTTACTGCATTTCAATGTTGCAAAGTTTGATAGTTATATTACACACAGTATAAAAGTTAGTGAATTTTGAAGTTGCATCAGTGTTTCATTTTTTGCTCAAGGTTAGCAGTGTTATACCGATATTGCAAATTGACAATAGTACATTATTGTCACAAGATTTCATGGTCTTATGACGCTCCAGTAAAAAGTTACAGCATTTCAATGTTGCAAGCTTTGATAGTTATATTACGCACAGTATAAAAGTTAGTGAATTTTGAAGTTGGATCAGTGTTTCATTTTTTCCTCAAGGTTAGCACTGTTATACCGATATTTCAAATGACAATAGTACATTATTTTCACAAAATTTCAAGGTTTTATGACGCTCCAGTAAAAAGTTACAGCATTTCAATATTGCAAACTTTGATGTTCGTATTACGCAGAGTATAAAAGTTAGTGAATTTCGAAGTTGCATCAGTGTTTCATTTTTTACTCAAGGGTAGCACTGTTATACCGATATTTCAAATTGACAATAGTACTTTATTGTCACATAATTTCGCGGTCTTATGACACTCCAGTAAAAAGTTACAACATTTCAATATTGCAAACTTTGATAGTTGTATTACATACGGTATATAAGTTAGTGAATTTTGAAGTTGCTTCAGTATTTCATTTTTTACTCAAATGTAGCACTGTTATACCGATATATCAAATTGACAATTTTTCTTTATTGTCACAAAATTTCGATGTTTTATGACCCACCAGTAAAAAGTTACAGCATTTCAATGTTGCAAAGTTTGATAGTTATATTACACACAGTATAAAAGTTAGTGAATTTTGAAGTTGCATCAGTGTTTCATTTTTTGCTCAAGGTTAGCAGTGTTATACCGATATTGCAAATTGACAATAGTACATTATTGTCACAAGATTTCATGGTCCTATGACGCTCCAGTAAAAAGTTACAGCATTTCAATGTTGCAAGCTTTGATAGTTATATTACGCACAGTATAAAAGTTAGTGAATTTTGAAGTTGGATCAGTGTTTCATTTTTTCCTCAAGGTTAGCACTGTTATACCGATATTTCAAATGACAATAGTACATTATTTTCACAAAATTTCAAGGTTTTATGACGCTCCAGTAAAAAGTTACAGCATTTCAATATTGCAAACTTTGATGTTCGTATTACGCAGAGTATAAAAGTTAGTGAATTTCGAAGTTGCATCAGTGTTTCATTTTTTACTCAAGGGTAGCACTGTTATACCGATATTTCAAATTGACAATAGTACTTTATTGTCACATAATTTTGCGGTCTTATGACACTCCAGTAAAAAGTTACAACATTTCAATATTGCAAACTTTGATAGTTGTATTACATACGGTATATAAGTTAGTGAATTTTGAAGTTGCTTCAGTATTTCATTTTTTACTCAAATGTAGCACTGTTATACCGATATCTCAAGTTGACAATTTTACTTTATTGTCACAAAATTTCGAAGTTTTATGACGCACCAGTAAAAAGTTACAGAATTTCAATGTTGCAAAGTTTGATAGTTATATTACACACAGTATAAAAGTTAGTGAATTTTGAAGTTGCATCAGTGTTTGATTTTTTGCTCAAGGTTAGCAGTGTTATACCGATATTGCAAATTGACAATAGTACATTATTGTCACAAGATTTCATGGTCTTATGACGCTCCAGTAAAAAGTTACAGCATTTCAATGTTGCAAGCTTTGATAGTTAAATTACGCACAGTATAAAAGTTAGTGAAATTTGAAGTTGCATCAGTGTTTCATTTTTACTCAAAGGTAGCACTGTTATACCGTTATCTCAAATTGACAGTACTACATTATTGTCACAAAATTTCAAGGTCTTATGACGCACCAGTAAAAAGTTCCAGCATTTCAATGATACAAACTTTGATAGTTATATTACGCACAGAATAAAAGTTAGTGAATTTTGAAGTTGGATCAGTGTTTCATTTTTTCCACAATGTTACCACTGTTATACCGATATTTCAAATGACAATAGTACATTATTATCACAAAATTTCAAGGTCTTATGACGTACAAACAAAAAGTTACAGCAGTTCAATGTTCCAAACTTTGATAGTTATATTACGCACAGTATAAAAGTTAGTGAATTTTGAAGTTGCATCAGTGTTTCATTCTTTTACTCAAAGGTAGCACTGTTATACCGTTATCTCAAATTGACAGTAGTACATTATTGTCACAAAATTTCTAGGTCTTATGATGCACCAGTAAAAAGTTACAGCATTTCAATGTTGAAAATTTTGATAATTATATTACGCACAGTATAAAATTTAGCGATTTTTGAAGTTGCATCAGTGTTTAATTTTTTTGCTCAAGGGTAGCACTGTTATACCGACATTTCCAATTGACAATAGTACATTATTGTCACAAAATTTCAAGGTCTTATGACGCTCTTGTAAAAAGTTACAGCATTTCAATGTTGCAAACTTTGATAGTTATATTACCCACAGTATAAAAGTTAGTGAAATTTGAAGTTGCGTCAGTGTTTCATTTTTTATTCAAAGGTAGCACTGTTATACCGATTTCTAATATTGATAATAGTACATTATTGTCACAATATTTCAAGGTCTTATGACGCTCCAGTAAAAAGTTACAGCATTTCAATGTTGCAAACTTTGATAGTTGTATTGCATGCAGTATACGAGTATAAGTTAGTGAAATTGGAAGTTGCTTCAGTATTTCATTTTTTACTCAAATGTAGCACTGTTATACCGATATATCAAATTGACAATTTTACTTTATTGTCACAAAATTTCGAGGTTTTATGACCTACCAGTAAAAAGTTACAGCATTTCAATGTTGCAAAGTTTGATAGTTATATTACACACAGTATAAAAGTTAGTGAATTTTAAAGTTGCATCAGTGTTTCATTTTTTGCTCAAGGTTAGCAGTGTTATACCGATATTGCAAATTGACAATAGTACATTATTGTCACAAGATTTCATGGTCTTATGACGCTCCAGTAAAAAGTTACAGCATTTCAAAGTTGCAAGCTTTGATAGTTATATTACGCACAGTATAAAAGTTAGTGAATTTTGAAGTTGGATCAGTGTTTCATTTTTTCCTCAAGGTTAGCACTGTTATACCGATATTTCAAATGACAATAGTACATTATTTTCACAAAATTTCAAGGTTTTATGACGCTCCAGTAAAAAGTTACAGCATTTCAATATTGCAAACTTTGATGTTCGTATTACGCAGAGTATAAAAGTTAGTGAATTTCGAAGTTGCATCAGTGTTTCATTTTTTACTCAAGGGTAGCACTGTTATACCGATATTTCAAATTGACAATAGTACTTTATTGTCACATAATTTCGCGGTCTTATGACACTCCAGTAAAAAGTTACAACATTTCAATATTGCAAACTCTGATAGTTGTATTACATACGGTATATAAGTTAGTGAATTTTGAAGTTGCTTCAGTATTTCATTTTTTACTCAAATGTAGCACTGTTATACCGATATATCAAATTGACAATTTTACTTTATTGTCACAAAATTTCGATGTTTTATGACCCACCAGTAAAAAGTTACAGCATTTCAATGTTGCAAAGTTTGATAGTTATATTACACACAGTATAAAAGTTAGTGAATTTTGAAGTTGCATCAGTGTTTCATTTTTTGCTCAAGGTTAGCAGTGTTATACCGATATTGCAAATTGACAATAGTACATTATTGTCACAAGATTTCATGGTCTTATGACGCTCCAGTAAAAAGTTACAGCATTTCAATGTTGCAAGCTTTGATAGTTATATTACGCACAGTATAAAAGTTAGTGAATTTTGAAGTTGGATCAGTGTTTCATTTTTTCCTCAAGGTTAGCACTGTTATACCGATATTTCAAATGACAATAGTACATTATTTTCACAAAATTTCAAGGTTTTATGACGCTCCAGTAAAAAGTTACAGCATTTCAATATTGCAAACTTTGATGTTCGTATTACGCAGAGTATAAAAGTTAGTGAATTTCGAAGTTGCATCAGTGTTTCATTTTTTACTCAAGGGTAGCACTGTTATACCGATATTTCAAATTGACAATAGTACTTTATTGTCACATAATTTTGAGGTCTTATGACACTCCAGTAAAAAGTTACAACATTTCAATATTGCAAACTTTGATAGTTGTATTACATACGGTATATAAGTTAGTGAATTTTGAAGTTGCTTCAGTATTTCATTTTTTACTCAAATGTAGCACTGTTATACCGATATCTCAAATTGACAATTTTACTTTATTGTCACAAAATTTCGAAGTTTTATGACGCACCAGTAAAAAGTTACAGAATTTCAATGTTGCAAAGTTTGATAGTTATATTACGCACAGTATAAATGTTAGTGAACTTTGAAGTTGTATCAGTGTTACATTTTTAACTCAAGGGAAGCACTCTTATACCGATATCGCAAATTGACAATAGTACTTTATTATCAGAGCAGCAGGTATCTCAAGTGGACTAACATGTACTTAGGTATGTACCGTAATTGAGTTTCGGATGGAAGCCTGATCTATCACATCCACTTATTGACGGCTGGAAACAGGTGTGCATTGGGGGACTGGTGACGTGATATATTTAATGGCACACATCAGTCATTTGATGTACAACTGGCTAAGAGAGACAGACTCCTAATCCAAGGTGGAACAGCATACGCCGAGGGATGAGTGGCTAATAGAGTGGTTAGTCTCGACTATGCGAACTCCGAATACCTGGTGACCTCCAGTTTTAATTAAATGCGGTGACCTAAATACCCTAACACTCGTAGGAATTATATGGATCTAACAAAAAATAAAATAAAAACAAATAAACGAAGAATCTTCTGATGGGCAATTATCGTCGGTCATTTCTACCGAGCCAGCTTTTGGGCTGGAGAACTCCTCTTCGGTTGTGTGCAGAGTTGTTGGATATGCACCTAGGCAATTCACAACAACATCTACATTGGTAGGTGTTGTTGACAAACAATGTTCTAGACAATGTTAATGGACTCTTCCGACATCGATACACACTGTGGTGACAACAACAGTGTGATCTCTGAGAAATCTAGGTGCACGGTGATTGGTTCAGACCTAAACAATCTGAACATAAAAAATGACTTCATAAAAATGATGTCGGCAGAGAAGAGACACTTCAAGCAAGCTTTGACAAGTGGTTACTCTAGGGAAAAGGCTCTAGAGATTGCTAAAAGTAAGTCGACGACGAAAAGGGCTGGCTCAGAAGGGCCCCCAACTTAAACGCCATCTGTCAAGAACACCAAAATGTCACCTTATGTAGGTAAGCCAACGTTTAGTCAGGTGGTCAGCATTACTCGGCTGGGAATTGTTCCGACCGATTTAATTTTCAATTCTATTTCAATTTATTGTTTAAAGTTATAAATAAGACAAAGCCTTTTAATATATAACTATATATCAGTTATTAAAATAGATATATTAAATTAAATTAGCAACTAATTTAATAGATAAATAAAAAAATGAATAAGTAAAGAAGTAATAAATAATAAATAATTAATAAATTAATACAATAAGAAATTAAAAGAATATTAACAGAAAATAATAATAAAAGAGATATTTGGTTATTTTCAAGGGTAAAATTAAAGAGACCTCTATGTCAGCTCTCAACAAAAGTACTGTAACACTAAATACATAAACTCACTAATCCCTGCCACGCCTCTCACAGCAGATGGCAGCGAATTCAAAATCCTGATGGCATTAATGAAAAAGTTTCGAGTTGAATGAGAATAGGCAAATTTAGGTATTATCATGCACCGACTTCTTTTTGATTGGCTCTGCTGAAGTTTCTCAAAGAGATAATTAGGAGTTCTCGTAATAATCAGCTTGTGAAGAAAAATACAATTTCTGATCCATAAGTAGTTCTCAATACTGCACCCAAGAACACTTGTCTTCCAGGAAGTTACATGGTCAAACCTACGCAGTCCAAACACATATCGTGTGGCATAGTTAAACACAACTTGTATTTTATGTAGGGAGTTTGAATCCAACTTACTATATACAAGCTCTGAATAGCAAATTATCGTTACAACCTGCTGCTTAAAGGGGTAAACTCTGCTGACATCCATGACTGACTCAGCACAAAAAAACTTTTTTCACAATACTATTTACTTGATCAGTGCAAGTCACTATCGTTTGAATTTTTTGTATTTTATTCAGTTTTATTTGGATTCGACAACCCAACAATTTCGGTATAGCTTACGCCTGGTTTAACTACTGATCCATCCATATTTTTGGTTTGTAATAATAATGAATCATTTCTGCGTAAAAATGGAAATCTTTGAATTTTTATGGTTTTGTATACTTCACATAAGGCACATTTAATGTCAGCTGCTGTAGTAATTTGTATGCCCTTTCCCTTTAAAAAATGTAAAAAGGGTATACTAACTTTGTGCTTTTGAGAAGGGTTGCAATTTCGAGAAGGAGGCATGGTAGGTATGGACATATATATATACAGATATGATCAGAATCACTTTCTAAGCAATTTTTATTTTGTCCGTCCGTCTGTCCGTCTGTGGCCACTTTTTTTCTACAACGTCAGAGCTATCTTAATGAAATTTTGCGAAAGTATAGCCTGGACAAAGATACAGAACCAGATTGCTATATGGGCCGATTTGGACAAAGACCATGCCTACCTCCCAGATAAGGAACTTTTTTCCCCTTTTTTAAAATGACTATAACTTCGGTCCAATTGACGGAATCGTGGCAGTTATGGAGATGTGGGTTCCCCTAAACACTGTGCAAAAAGTGGGCGGTATATATTAACTGCCACGCCCACTATTAACAAATATTAATAACTGAAGATCTGGTAGAGATTTACGGACGAAATTTTACGGTAAGGAACATGTGGACATTACAAAGCTATCTGCAACAAATGGGGCTGATCAGAGAAAAGACACGCCCACTTATGATATAGGGAACTTTCGGGTCTAAAATTAAAATTGGCCTACCTATGCTCGTATTGATGCCAGCGGAATAAAATTTTGCAGAAATATACATGGGGTCCATAATAGTGTGTGTGCAGAATATGGAGATAATACTAGAACTGCCACGCCCACAATTAGACAAAAATCATTACTGTGCTGCTATTAAAGATTTATCAACGAAATTTCACAGGAAGTTGCAGGTACTAACATTAAACACCACACAAAAAATGGGCGTGTTATTTCTACAGCCACGCCCACTATTCACATATTATTTTAACTTACGACCTATATAATATTTTTGGACGAAATTTTATAGTAGTACGTATATGGACCCTACAAAGCCATATACCAGAATTGGGGTCTATCAGTTAAAGTATACGCCTCCCTCCCATATAATGAACTTTGGGGACCCCACTTAAAGATAATTACACTACCTATGCTTCTAGAAATGATATATGAAAGTAAATTGCTAGATGTATACAATGGATCTGTACTAACATGCATTCCAAATACGGGCAGATTATTACTACTGCCACGCCCACAATTAACCAAAAATCGTTACTAGGTTCCTATTAAAGATTTATCAACGAAATATTCAGGAATGTTGCGGGAACTAACATTAAACACCACACAAAAAATGGGCGTGTTATTTATACAGCCACGCCCACTATTGACATATTATTATAACTTCCGACCAATCATCCAATAATGCCTTCGAAGATAATTTAGTGTCGCTTGTGTAGCACCATGCATCGTGTTCTCATGTGCGTTAGCAATAATCAACGTAGATATTGGAAAAATTTTTGGCAAAATTATCGGAAAGCGTTCCGAAGTTGGCATAATGGCATATTTCAAACGTCCTTTCACGCGCACAAGGCCCTCCTCATCGATCATGGGATTGAGCTTCAGCAAACGGCTTTTTTTGCTGATGGAACGGCTTTTGATGCTTGAATTATACAGGAAATTTCATTCGAAAATTTTATGTTTTGAACATACCTTATCCAAAATTGCAAGGCAGCGTTGCGCCTGATGGCAGTGCACCATGGCGTCGTCTCGTGTGATTGTCTGAGTCTCGCAGCGATAAGTCGTCTACACCCACTATTGACTGCCAGAACTTTGTTCAGCTTTGAATATTTGTGTAGGAGGTGTGTTGCAAGCTCGTTCCCCGGATTTTGGCGATATGGAACTGCATGTAGAACGGCTATGTTTTCTCTGTCAGGTTCGCTGTCCAGTGGAGCAGGTTGCTGTGGCCAAAGAGTATGATCATGGTGCAGCCATGATGGACCTGACCACCATATGTCAAGGTCGGCTAGTTCTGACGGGAATATTCCACGTGATTCTATATCAGCTGGGTTCTTTTTCGAAGGCACGTATCGCCACGAGTCAATTGACGTCAACTCTTGTATTTGAGTGAGCGATGTACTGTTTGTGTTTTCCGGGATTCGAACGAATCCAACAGAGCACTGTTCTGGCATCGGACCAGCAAAAAGTTTGAATTGACGGCAATTGTAGTGTTTTCAATACCTTGGTGACAACCTTTGCAGCAAGCAATGCGCCTTTAAGCTCCAAGCATGGCACAGATATCTTTTTTAACGGTGCCACTTCAGTATTTGCCATAAGTACGGGCACATGGAGAGGCTCGTTTAGTGTTTCAACACGCAAATATGCAACAGCGGCATATGCAGCGGTAGATGCATCCGCAAATACATGTAGGTGATAGCTTCTAGCAGAAGGTGAAGACGACAGTTTTGTGGTAGAGCTAGACTCTTTGTAAACACCATGAGGTGGAATGTAACATACCTCTATTGGCGCGACTTCTAGCGCGACATGTTCCATCTGTCCTAGGCGCTGGTATTCGGCCATAAAATCCTCTTATAGTGCTTGCATTTTTGGGTCTTTTACGATACGATTTTGTTGATAAGCAAAAAGTTTTAAAGCATCTGCTTTTATGGCAGAGAGCTCAGCTAAGTCACTTGTTTTCTTAAACGGATAGCGAACTCCAAAGCGACCATCTTTGTTGCAGCGAGTAGTTTGTTGGAAATATTCTTCGTAATATAATTCATCTAGTGTCATCGTAGAGTCACACGAAACGTCTTCGCCTTCCAGGAAATTCCACATATTCTGAACTAAATCAGTTACTTCTGTATACGTTGATGCACAACAGATTGTGTCTAACTGTAAAGTTGCTGGTTTTGGCAAGCGCCCGTAAATGAGCAATCCCAGATGGGTATTTTGTGCTACAGGTGCACTCTCCGACAATCGTTTGATGATTTTCTCTGCTACATCTTCATATAGGTCAGCACCCATGAGATCTATGGAACCAGGCTTGTAAAATGTTGGGTCAGCTAAATTGAAATCCATAAATTCCCCAAAGTCCTTGGGATCGATTCGATTGTTAGGCATCAGGTACCCTAATCTTGGCAATATTAGCGCAGCGCAGTTGAAAGTCATGCCTGGTCTTCTGAGAGAGCTCACAGAAATTTGGACTAGGGCCGCAGATGTCCCAACAGCTGATCCGCCTATACCAGTAACTGGCACGCGAAGCCGCGTACGGCGTAAATACAATTGTTATACTGCAAATTCACTGATAAATGACGCTTGTGATCCGTAGTCCAATAACGCACGTAGTTGTAGATAATGTCCCGTACCAGCACGGACTCCAACGCATGCTGTGGCGAGCATTACAGGTGCAAGTGGAGATATTGTCTCACCTGCTGTTATATGAGTTTCGGAATTGGTATTGGTAGTGTACGAGTTGATTGCTGTAACACTGCCCGATGCACACCTACCGCATCATGTATATATGTATAATGTTTTTCTTTGCATTTAAGACACACAAAAATTGGCGTATGATCGCCTTTGAAGCAGTTCTTGCTTTTGTTACAAATTTTAGTTTATCAGCTGGTGTGGATTTACGAAAATCATTGCAATAAATTAAAATATGTTAGATTGCTGACTGTGAATAGCTTGGGTCGACGTCGCTGTCTTCGTATGTATGTCTCTCGGCCTTTCTTTTTGTATGTCTGTCGCATCCAACCCTTGTATGCGATTTTCCAGAAATTTCACAAATTCTTTGTCTGTTGGAATTTCGTTAGGTAAACTTAGAGACATTTCACACTCCTTCAGCGTTACCGAATCTAATTTTTCGGTTGTTAAGAATACGAGCCAGTCGTCCCATTTTGACGTCGGGCGCTCCAATTGTAAGAGTGCGCGAACAGCTTCAGTGGTACCATCAACAAGTTTCCTCAACGACGCAGCAGATTCAATAGTCATTGTTGGTAGTTTCAACATATCGCGAAAGTACGATTTTGCAAGACGGCGTTTGTTGTCGTAGCGCTGTTTAAGAATATCACAAGCAATATTAAAATTGTTTTCCACTACTGATAGGTTGCGTAAGAGCACTTCTGCTTCACCTTGCAAGCTGCTTTGAGAAAATGCAATCCAATAGCGTGACCAATAGTTCTCTAACAAATTTCTTCGCGCGTACATATAGCCTTTTATTTGATTTTGTTTGGCTGTTTTACGCGTATTTGCAGAGAAATTTTGGATAAATTTGCATAACGCGTCTTCTCTTGCTATTACCATTCTTGCTCTTATGCGAATATTGGTAAGTTTATATATTTTCGTAAGCCAATTTTTTTTTGAACTTTTCGCTCTAACCACACTTTTTTTCACCACGCGAATAATTTTTCGTCAATTTAATATTATATATTTTCAATTATTTAATGTCTATAGGCGAGGCAAAGGTTCCCCGCAAGGGATACCAAATGTTAAAGAGATGTAAAAACTGAAAATATATTTATAATCAAACTTTATTTGTTCAATGAACTGCACACACCGTTCTCTCTGTTCTCTGTACCAACTACAACTCACTAAACTAACCTGACACTGCAAAATGTATGTCAGAAAGTTGTAACGACAGAGAGATAATGATACAATGACATTTAAACCGTATAAGAATTGAGCACAATTAATATCGGGTAGAGGATTGAGGATCCTTAACAGTTTATCTAAACAGAACCAGACACTGTATTGAAAACTTGCACTTTCGTTTAAACGTCTCATTCGCGGAATTTGTACAAATAGTTAATTTGTTTTAAACAACGATTAATGTCATAAGGGCGGAGCTCGTGTGAATTCGCGTTCGTTTGATAAGATATAATAATACATAAAAAACAATTAACTTGAAGCACTAGCTTAAGTCTAGTGCAGATATCATGATAGCTATTGGACACTTCAATAATTGCTCCAATAGCCTGGTTGGAAGTCAAGACCCCCCTGATCATGCGTCAGTGCACACAAATCTCGCCTCTGGTTAAATAAAAACTGGGAGAAAAACGCAGGGCAAGAAAAAAGTGGCAACCGAGTAGACATCCTGGAGATAAGAAAAAATTAAATACACACCCAAAAGATCTCAAAAAGCTCCTCAAAACACAACTCTCAAGTTCAGTACTTTCTCAGTAACCTTGATGTAAATGCTCCCAAAGAGTATTCCCTCTAGAAAGCTACCAAACAGTTAAAGAGGCCAACTCTGGCACAATCTGCCGTCAGAATGGATAACAAATAATGGGCTAAAAGTGATTTTGAAAAATCATGCATATTTGCACGATATTTAAAAAGAGTGTTTACCCCACACGAAATCGAACCATCTCCAATCACTGCAAAAAGAGTAAGAGAAAACTTTGAACACATCTACCAGGTGGAGCTGCGCATACAAAATTTTCAAAAGGGGAAGTCTAAGAAGCTATCAAAAAGCTTAAAGCAAAGAAAGCCCCGCGATCTCATCAGTGGCGAAATATTAAAGCAGCTTCCAGAAGAGGGATTCACTTAACACTATTTCCTACTCACCAATTCGGCTTCAGGAAACAGGACAGTACAATTCAACAGGTTCATAGATTTGTAAAATAGACCAAAAAAATACTGTACAGCGGCATTTCTCGATATATATTAAGCTTTCGACCGTGTCTGGCATGACGGATTACTCTAAAAAGTAAAGAAAACACTTCCAATAAACTATAAATAAATGTGCGAAAGCGGCCGGTGTACCCCAAGGCAGTGTAATGGGTCCCATCCTATACTTGCTTTATACACACGATTTACCTGTCTCTGAAGGAACTATGGTTGGCACATTTGCTGGACTCGCAATGGACAACCTTTGTCAACTGGGGTCGCTTAAACTTTAAAGGGGCTGAGACAAAATCACTAAATAGTTGAAAGATTGGCGAATCAAATCCAATGAAGCTAAATCTGTCCAGGTTACGTTCACTCATAAACGCAACACCTGCCCACCCGTAAAACTCAACGATATGAATATACCGTAGTGTAATGTGACAAAATACCTGCGCATGTACTTCGATAGCAAGCTAACATGGAAAATTCATATATTCACCAAACGTAAGGCGCTGGGAATAAAGCTTAGAAATTTACTCTGGCTGCTGAATCGAAATTCCCAAGTTTCACTCGAAAGTAAGCTCTCACTTTACTCAGCCGTCTTAAATCCGATATGGCCATATGGCATAATGTGGGGCATTGCGGCAACCTCTATGTCGAAATACTCCAGATATTCCAATAAAAAATGCTGCGTATGATTGCAAAAGCCCCATACTGCGTAACGAACAACCAACTCCACCGTGACCTGACAGTCTCCACAATTATGCAAGAAATAAAAGAATTTGCAATGCCATACAAACTGAGAATTCACTCTTATCCACTCATATCAGAACTCACAACTCATATGACTACATTCAGCCGTTTAAAACGGAAATCAACAGCAGATATTTTCGGTTGATAAATACCTACAATTAATAAATGGTTGCACCACTGGGTGCAGTCCATAAGTGTTATGTTGATATTTAGATATTGTTATTTAGGTTTAAATTAAAAATATTGTTTATTGTATTTAATACAGATTGCAATAAAAAATGGTTATTTAAAAAAAAATGAAAATCTTGCAACAATTTAGTGCTGTCCAAGACTCCAGTGCGGTCCGCCACTATGTAAGTAAGTTGGCTGGGCAGCCCCATCACCAATAAGCCAGTTATGCCACTTAGACCTCCCAGTTGGGACCGTTGTGAGCCGCGGATGCGGGGCATGGCTAAGCTTCCCCCTCTAGGTTGAACCAACCTGAGCCTTTTATAAAGCGAAGAAGGTGGTTAACACCTGACTGGTATAGATTATCAATACTTCTTCAAAAGTGGGATCCTAGAAAACACTCCCTATTTCTAACAAAAGCAGGACATGAACAGAAGAGGTGCTGGACCGTTTCCTGTTCCTCCTCGTTTCTGCAGACAGAATTTAGCCAGTAAACTCCCATTCTTCTTGAACGATTTCCTATTAGACAATGTCCCGTGAGAGCTCCTCTTATAGTCCTAACTTGTAGTCTATGGAGTCAAATGATATTCTTAGATAGATGCAGATTTAGCGTCGGCCGTGATTTCGCAGGTGGTGGCACAGATCCACATTTGATGGGTAGAGTTAATTAGTATCTCCCTGATGAGTAGTTTACAAGTCACTAGAAATATACACATATGCCTACTGACATTTGGCATACAAATGCCGTCTCTCGCAAGTGGATCAGCCTTGCAGTTCCCTGGTATATCCCTATGACCTGGTACCCAGCAAAAATGGATAGGGAATTGTTTAGCCATATCATTAAGAGATCGGCGACAGTCTAAGAGACTAATTGGTGTTATTTGGAATGCATCCAAAGACCTTAGTGTAGCTTGGCTGTCTGATAAAATACAGATATCCTTGACGGTTACCTCGTTTATCCTCAACCAATTCAAAGCTTCGTGAATATAGGTTATTTCCACTTGTAAAATACTGCAGTGATTCATTAGTTTGACGGATTCACTGATTGAGGGCGTTTCGCAATAAAACACTGATGCTACACCGGTATTCATTTTTGCTCCGTTTGTGTATATCTTGATGGGAGTATCAGGTGATGTATCCCCATTCAGCCATTCCTGTTTGGAAGGAATCCACACCCAAAAATTTCTTTCGAAACAAAGAGCAGAAAGAAGGTAATCAATATCACTGGGTATTTCCGTATAGAATTGTAATTTGGCCGCATGTCCATAAGGAACAGTTTTCCATTGTGAGCTCACCTTGAGCCGAATGGCGGAGCATGCCGCTGAATATTTGCTGAAGCGATCACAGTGCTGCATATATAGTATGATATCCAATGCCAAAGTTGGCGTGATTTTCATGGTGCCACTTGCTTATTGCTAATTCTGTTGACAATTGTACCTGACTAAGCATTTTACAGTAAGTCCTTTTTTGTAATCCAGTCCACCAGACAACATTTCCATATTGGAGAATGGGCCGGACAACTGCAGTATAAAGCCAATGAGCTACCATAGTCTTAATTCCCCAGGTTTTACCTATAGCTCTTTTGCAGCCACCCCAGCCTTCCAACCTCTTTCTTGGGCTTTTGACTTCCAAGTAAGTTTTCTATCAATTATAAGACCCAAGTATTTCCCTAGAGCTTTTCCCCTAAGCGTAATTGGATCTAAATGAGGGATTCTATGTTTCCTGGTAAAAAGATGACCTGAGTCTTATCCGGATTCACTCCACAATCCTCCGCCTCTACCTAGATCATTTTACAACTAATCTCTCAGAGTAGAGGAGAATTTTCCAGAGACCGCAATAACAAGATCATCAGCATAAGCCACCACCTTAGATCCGAACACCACTAGTTTTAACAGGAGTTTCTTAAAAACTGTATTCCATAGATATGGTGAGAGGACACCTCCCTGCAGTGTACCCCTACTCACCAACTTTCGTAGGACCGATTCTCTTAGATTCGCCTTAATGATTCTGCTATTTAGCACTTTACCAATGAGGCCTACAAGACACGTTTCCACCCCAAAATCAGTAAATGCTGTAGTGATCGCCTCTCCTTTGACATTATTAAAGGCCCCCTCAATATAAAGAAAGGCAGCCAGAGTGAATTCCTGCTTATGCTAATGACCGTTCTGCAATGGAAATAAGGTTGCTTAGAACAGTCTCTACCTATTTCCCCTTTGTTGCATGTTGAGCTGATGAGATTAGATTCTTGTGTAAAGTCAAGTTTAAGTGAATTTCCATCACTCTCTCTAAAATTTTTAAAAGAAAAGTTGTGAGATATATCGGTCTTAAGTCTTTTTAGTCTGTCTCCACTGAAGAGTTATATACCCAAACTTAAAGCATCTTTAAAAGCTTGCTAACAGCCAGCCTGTGCAGGTTTGCATAGTAGCGGGGTTTAATCGAATAAATGAATATATTTTTGCGAAGGTTTGTTTCGTAGAATGAACATTTATTTAAATTTATTTAGTTTTAACAAATTAATATAAGCAGGTTATGAATAGAGAACTAACACTTGTGGAGAGAACAACGACTAGCAGACAGCCGAGCTCGGCTCCTGCTTGTTTGCCGTCGCTGCGCTGTCATTTCGCTTTCTTTCTCTCTTTCTTCTTTGATCCAGTTCGAACATGCCACCCCCCATGCTGGGACCAGCATAGATTTCCATTCGGTTCGGCATGGTGTAACCCTGGCCTAGAAGGGAGTGTGTGTAAGGTGTTATTTGGTTGCTAAAGAAAGGAACGATTAAATTTCAGTATAAGTAGGTATCGGTAGTGGACACAGCTTAGATATCGAACGCTTGTAAGTCCCGGTTTGAGTGCGTGCGGTGACTACGCGTACCAGGTTGTCTGATCCAGAATAGAGTTCAACAACGCGAGCAATGACCCATTCATTTAGCGGTAGCGATCGTCTTTGACTCTAACCAAATCATTTAGCTGTAGATTTGGACGCTGTTCACACCATTTTGGTCGTGTTTGAAGCTGAGCTAACCAATCTGAAGTCCATTTCTGCCAAAAGTGTTGCAGCATCCGTTGAGTTTGAAGATAGTGTTGGCTAAGTGAAACGTTCGATGCTGCTGACTCAACAGGCGGTAAAAGAAGTGGACAACCGATCAGGAAATGCCCGTAAGCACCATCAAATCATCCGGGTCCGAGGTCAATGGACACAATGGCCGCGAATTGAGGCATGATTCAATGCGTACAAGTAGAGTTGAGAGTATCTCGAATGTAAGGCGCGTACCAATCAGGACTCGCTTTAATTGGTACTTGACAGCCTTCATATTGGCCTGCCACAGACCCCCAAAATTAGGGGAGTGAGGGGGGTTGAAATGCCATTGGATGCCGTGCCTGGCGATATGCGGTACGACATCTTGCTTGATGTCTTCGACGAGTTTACGTTTGCTTGCTTGCAAAACTTTATCGGCACCTTTGAAGTTGGTTCCGCAGTCGCTGTAAATATCCTTGCACAGCCCTCGCCGGCCGATGAATCTTTGTAGCGCTAGCAAAAAAGCTTCGGAAGACATTCCAGTAACTGCCTCCAAGTGAACCGCTTTCGTTGCTAAACATATGAAAATTGCGAAATAGCTAGTATTGCCCCGGTATCGTGACGATTTGATTTCGATAGCACAAGTATAATCGATACCGGTGGCCAGAAATGGGCGTTGTGGTGGATTGACGCGATGAAATGGCAAGTCACCCATTAGCTGGGTAGCTATGGTTGGCTTGTTGCGAAAACAGGTAACACATTTGCGCAATTGCCTTTTAACCACTCGACTGTCGTATATGCGAAATAGTTAATTGCGGGCCTCCGTGTAAAGTTGTTACATGCGAACTATTGATAACCAAGCTGGTGAAGTGATGACTACTAGGTAATATAATTGGATGCCTCTGCCCATAGGGCAATATAGCGCGTTGAATTCGCCACGTAAACGAAGCACATTTTGCTCATCCAGAAATGGTGCTAAGCTCGTAAGATTGCTGTTGCTTGGCAGCGAGCTCTTTTCGCGTACGCGTTTTATCTCTTACGAAAATGCTTCGTGTTGTACGAGCTTTGCGATCTTAGATAAACTTTCGTTCAGCTCTGCGACGGATAAAGGTCCCTTCCAACGTGTAGCAGCTTGCGTTCTAGAATTGAAAGCAAAGCGAAAAATATAGGCGCACACCCGTATGGTCTTGTGAAGAGATAAGTATAGAAGAATTACTGAATCTTCAGCGATGGAAAAATGCACTTGGAGTTGTTTGCGTTTGACTTCAACCATACTCTCCTGGACATCGACCGCTGCATGGTCAAATTTCGGCCAAGTCACGTCAGCCTGTTTCAGCCAAGCTGGACCACTCCACCATAGCGTGAACGGTGATAAAGCTGTAGGAGTTAATCCTCGTGTTGGACAGTCTGCAGGATTTTGAAGCGTGCGACGTGGCTCCACTGATGAGGGGACGAGGCTTGGAGGATTTTGTTGACCCGATTCGATACCCAAGTTTGCCATCGGTTCGGATCATCGTGTATCCAATACAACACAATTGTAGCGGCGGTCCAATAGAAAATGGACAGATCTAATTTCTTAGTTGCCAAAGACTTCTTGGTCCATGTTGCCAATTCCGTTGCTAACACAAAAGGCGTGAAGTTGCAGCAACTTGATCTGAGTTGGCTCATACTGCAGCTATCTAGGAATCTTAATGCAGTGCAAGGTGGATAAGGTGGTTAGAAACTGTTGCCAATGATGATTTATATCTACTGGAAGTTGCTCATTCCAGCGCAGTGCCGTGCTTACTGGATGCACCCGTTTAACTTTGTACATCCAAACTGACTTAAGCAGAATTTTCGTAGTTACGATTATAGGTGCAATAAGCCCTTGTGGATCAAACAGCCGAACAATTGTTGATAGCATAGCATGCTTCGTTGCAGAAAAGTCAATTTCAAAGTTTAGCTTGAAGATGAAAATGTCCTGTTTGGGCTGCCAGCACATCCCGAGTGTTTTGACCGTTTCGGTGCTATTGAAATTCAAGCAGTTGGTGCTTGACATATGCTCCTGATTTATGCCATTCAGCAAAGCAATTGAGTTTCTGCTCCATTTGCGTAAGTTCATTCCAGCAGAAAGCAGAGCCGCAGTAACTTGCTCGCGAATAGCTGTGGTATTTCCGATGGAGTCACTGCCAGATAGCACGTCGTCGACGTAAATTTCGTGTTTGGGTACATTTCTTGCTAGTGGGTATGACTCCTTTTCGTCTTCGGCGAATTGATAGAGCACACGTATTGCAGTGTATGGGGCTGAGGCCGTTCCAAATGTGACCGTAGTAAGACAGTAGTCTTGAATATCTCCTTCACCGTTTCGCCATAATATGCGCTGACATTGCGAATCTTCGGGATGCATATCGATACATCTATACATTTTTTGTATATTAGCAGTGAATGCATACTTATGTTTTCGCCAATTCAAGATTACTGCCGGCAATCCATTCTGCAGCGCCGGGCCTGTGCATAAAATATCATTCAGAGATCTACCGTTCGTCGTTTTGCACGAAGCGTCGAAAACGACGCGTAACTTAGTGATTAAGCAATCCTCTTTGATCACCGCATGATGTGGCAGAACGCACGATGTCACTGTAGGTATATTCGATGACGTAAGGACGCAGTGATCGCTCTCTGCTGTAGTAGCCGGTGTTATTTGATTTAATGCAAAGTATTCTTTAATGCAGTCCTAATGCTCTAGACAATAGAAACGATTTAACGATGTTTGTTTAGATTTGCTTAGTGTTTGAGTTTGATCAAATGCATGCTTTAATGGAAGTCTAACCAAATACTTGCCATTAGATTGACGCAAATGCGTTTGTTGAAAATGGTTTTCACACCAGTTTTCTTCCTGGGATAGAGTTCGGTCCTTAGGTATTTGTTCATGTTCGTAGAACTTTTGAACTATAGATTCAAGTAGAAGGGTAGAGTGGTGACAACGAATGTTCGTTGAGAGCTTGGGAACTGGCGCAGTATTGCTGGTCAAGATCCACCCCACCTTTGTGTGCTGTGCAATAGGCTCGTCCGATGCAAGTTTCTGGTAACATGATGCGAGCCATCATATCGGCTCCGATGAGCAAATCTATACGACGAGATTGAAAAAAGGTGGGATCTGCGAGTTGCAGACCCTGTATGTGCGGCCATTGCTGCGGTACAATTTTCTCACTAGGCAGGCTGATGGTGAGCACATTAAGAACGTAGGCTGCGTCGACTGGAGTCTTAAAGGCAGGATTCATACACGAGCGAATGCTGAAACTGATAGTGAAGTTACAACGTTTCGTAGGAGTACCGCTTAGCCCGGAGATCTCTGCTATGTTTCGATATTAAAGTGGCTTCGGAACCGTTGTCAATGAGAGCGCGCACAACTGCTGTTTGGCCTGTGACGTCATTCACTACAGTGACCATTGCAGTTGCTAATAGAACTTTTCGAGCTGGTTTTTCTGTAGTTGTTGCTGCAACGAAAGTATAATGCGCTGCTTTTGCGACTGTTGCTGTTTGCGGTGAATTAGAAGTAAAAGCGCTCTCACGGTGAAAAGGTTGAGCTGCATGATTCAGCTGTGACTGCGCCTTTGAAGCTCCCTCAGCTTGTGTAGCAGATGTAGGAAAGTGCACTCTGGCTACGTTTAAAAGAGAATTGATGGCATCAGCACGCTCTTTCGTGAGCGCAGATATGCTGAAGAGCTTGTTCATGTGGTGCATGAAAAGTAGTCGAGGGTTGCTGTACCGCTTTACTAATAACTCCCAGGCTGTTGGATAGTTGGTTTCTGTAAGCTCTATTTGCTGTACATCGATGTCTTTGTTATCAGGTAGCGCTTTCTTCAGAAATGGAATTTGTGAATCGCACTCAACCTAGTGTTGTTGTGGATTAAGCGAATATAGGCATCGTGGAAAGCTGGCCAATCTGTGTATTTGCCCGTGACTGATGGCAGCGGTAATTTGGGTAGCTCAAGCGATGACGCATGAGTTTGCCTTACAGATGGGTCTTGCGTCGATTTGGGCTGTTGGTATTCCAATGCATCCAACAGCGTGGCTCTTATGTCAAAGTAGAGTTCTTCAAAATTAGAGGACATCGCATCTTTGAAATATGGCGAATCGCGAGTGAGAGAGGAGCAAATAAGTTGTTGTCGAAGAAATCCTAATGCAGCATTTCAACCTTATCCAGCGTGACTTGACAGTAGGCTTTAGTTTTTCTCGTACTGGAGTCCTTTTTGAAGTTTTTCAAAATTTGCTTAAGAGTGTCATGGTGATCTGTTTGCAATGCAATGAGGACTTCGTAATTTGCCAATGGCGAATTTGACGCGTTGTCTTTGGGAGACGGTTGATTTGTTTTAGAAGGATTCATCTCCACTCCTCTAAACCGATACCCTACTTACCCTTTGCCTTATGCTGTCTTCTCGAATGGTGTGGATACAGGATCGCTGTCGTCTTCAACCAGAACTGGACTCCCTTGAATACACGTGGATATCGTAGTAGGTAGTTGATGGAGTTGCACAAGAAAAATGTTGAATTGTCGAGCACGTTGCGTGATTTTGGGGTTATGTGTGAGGTTATGTGTTATGAAGTCATCAGTTAACACACTGTCCATTTATGCATAGCGATGGTGGCGTGTTTGCTGTCACTAAAGGTGCACGCTGTAAGAAAGCTAAATCATGTTTATTAAATTGTTAAATTGTTGTTGGTCGTCGTGGTCAAAGGTAGCACTGTTATATCAATTTCTAATATTGACAATAGTACATTATTGTCACAAAATTTTGAGGTTTTATGACGCACCAGTAAAAAGATACAGCATTTCAATGTTGCAAACTTTGATAGTTATATTACGCACAGTATATTAGTTAGTCAATTTTGAAGTTGCATCAGTGTTTCATTTTTTACTCAAGGGTAGCACTGTTATACCGATATTTCAAATTGACAATAGTACTTTATTGTCAAAAAATGTTACGGTCTTATGACGCTCCAGTAAAAAGTTACAGCATTTCAATATTGGAAACTTTGATTACGCACAGTATAAAAGTTAGTGGGTTGAAGCGTCAGTTTTCGTTGAAGCGTAAGTTTCGTTGAAACGTAAATTTTCTCAGGATGGGAATATGCGATTATAGTTCTAGGAACATTAGCCTCTATTCCATCTAGACCGATAGTGCGTGGCGAAGAGTCACATCCTGCCCGAGGTAACCCTGCTATTTATAACAGAACACTACGGATCTAGACTGAGGAGTCAATAAACACCTCCCCGGATACAGGGTGTGGAGGAGCAAACCTCTATAAAAAACCTCTGGGTTGGAGTAAGATGTCATACGACCCGTGTCGATGCTCAGCCTGGCTGGGGGCCCAGGTCAAAAAAAAATAGCCCAGTCTCTAACGGAGTGCTCCGGATACTTGGCGTCCTCCGGTTCTATCTAGCCTTACTCGCGCACACGGACCTCTGCGCGAGCGGACCTCTCTTGTCCGATACTCGTGGGACCACATATGTCATTCAATCAATTTAAAACTTCAAACCCAAAGGAGGGCGGTCTTCCCAAAAAACCGACAGAGGCGATCCTGTCCACCGCTAATATAAGGGTGGCAGATAGATCGATAGCAGCAGGAGGCAGAAGGGGCTTAAGGGTTAGGGCTGGTCCTAGCACGAGTGCTGGTAGTAGGGGACGGGGAGGCTTGGGAAAACTGGTCTCTCGTCTCTTTCAAAGGGGTGCTGAAGGAAGAAACCCGGAGGAGGTGGTAAAAACCCAAACGCTGACTGCGGTCAGGGGGCGGAGGGCTACCCCGGGGATCGTTCGGTAGCAGATAGTAGAGGGGCCCAGCAGCTCAAAGAAGGTTGCTGGGGTAGGCCAGGGGGGGCGTTTAAACCCGTCCGTCCGTCTAAGCAGGCCTATTATGATAGGAAAGCGGCCATGAGGGTCATGGCCAAACATGAGGCTCTACCCACAGACCAGCTCACTTGCTCACGACTTGGGCAAACCGGCGGGTACAGCCCCAAAGAGACAACGCTCGGCTGAAGAGGCGGGTGAGGTCGCTAAAAGACAAAAAGTCGGCGGCCAGAAATACCCATCCTACAGCGACGTTGTCAAAGGTGGGGGTGAGATGCTGGCCATCATCGACCGGAAGGAGGAGGAAGGGGTCATACCCAAAGAGAAGTGGAGGTGGGTGGAGCAAGCGATCGCCGAAGTCTACCTCCAAGTCTTAGAGGAAAACCCTGGACCCCCCCCCCCCCTTTCTGTCATGATGCGGGCTGGTATCAGGGCATGGCCAAACTTATCGCATGCGATGACAGCAGGTCAGCCAACCTTTACAAGATCGCGGAAAGCAAGGTTGGCGAGATCTGGCCGGGAGCCAAGCTAGAAGCCGCCAGCAGGGAAGAAGTTCCCAGCAGACCCAGAGCCCGGGTCTGGATCCCGGCTAAGCCAGCTGAACCGGAGAGAATAAAGGCTATCTTTAGATCGTGCAACAGGGAGCTGCCAACCCATAACTGGAAGGTAGCGAAGCTCGAGGAGCCAGTGGAAGGAAGGAGGCAGGTGTTGCTGATACTCAACGCTGAGTCCCTTGCCCCACTGGCAGAGAGAAACGTGGTAGTCAGGTTCGGGTTCGTTGACGCGACCGTCCGGATCTACCGCAGTGACGAGCAAGTTTTGGAGCCGGAGGAGATAGAGGGTGACAAGGCTAGCGAGGCTGGCGGTGGTGAAGAAGGGTTGTCCAGCAGCCAAAGGTCGACGGACTCAGAGCAGCTGACCGGGGTCGGGCAGCTCTTTGAGGAGGACGACCTGCTTGACTACACCGAAGAAGAGGAGGACGCGGACGTTACGATGGTGGAGGCAAGAAGGACAGATTCTTATGAAGCTGATCCAAATCAACCTCCACCATTGTAAACTCGCCTCTGCGAACTTGATGGTCCCCCTGGGTTCCGGTGGTTTTAACGTGGCCCTCATCCAAGAGCCGTGGATATGCGGCAACCAAATCTGCGGTTTGAAGATGAGAGGCTTCAAGATGATAGCCGCTCAGAGCACATGTAAGCCTCGTGCTTGTATAGTTGCAAAGGATAACATTAACATCTTTTTGCTCCCACAGTTAAGTAATGGCGATACGGTGGCGGCAAGCATTGAGCTGCAAAATAGCAGTCTCTGGGTAGCCTCCGCATATATGCCTCACGACAAGGTCGCTCCACCAGAGGAGGTTCGGACATTGGTCATGGAGGCAGACGCAGCCAAAAGGAACTTGGTTGTCTCCAGTGACGTAAACGCACACAACACTTTGTGGGGAAGCTAAAACACTAACGCAAGAGGTGAGTCAGTTTTAGACTTCATTATAGAGAATAAGCTTAGTGTGGTAAATTTAGGCTCAGAACCGACGTTTATAACACAAAATAGAAGGGAAGTGCTAGATATTACCCTGACCTTCGATAACTTCGCTAACAATATAAAAAGATGGAGAGTGTCGAATGAAAATTCCTACTCTGACCATCGCTATATAGAATACGAAGTGAACTTCCCACGAGCTCCAGTTAAGACCTTTAGAAATATACGGAGAACGGACTGGGGGAAGTATAGGAAAACTCTCAGGGCCTCGCTGCCAATAAATCCCCCGTCTGATCCCACAGACCCTGTGGAATTAGACGAGCTGGTCAATCAGGTAACCACGGCCCTGAATAGTTCACTGACAGCCGGGTGCCCGGTTGTAAAGCTGAGAGGCAAGGACAAACCACCTTGGTGGTCAATCGATCTAGGCCTTCTTCGGAAGTCCAACAGGCGGCTATTTAACAGGGCTAAAACTTCGGGTCTACCCGCGGACTGAGAAGCCTACAAGGCTGAGCTAAAAATATACAAGAAAGCAATCAGAATTGCGCAGCGACAGTCCTGGCAAAAATATTGTAGGGATGTGGAAGAAACATCGGAAGCAGCTAGACTAAGAAGAATCCTAGCGAGGACACCACACAACCTGGGCTACCTTAAAGGTCCGGGTGATATGTGGAGTGAATCGAGCGAGGAATCGTTGGCTCTTCTCTTAGATACGCATTTTCCAGGCAGTAGCACAGTGGAGGGTGATAACCCGACACCTAGGGGCAGGCAGTCTGAGATAGGGAATGCGATAGTTACAGTCGAGAAAGTTCAGTGGGCCATTAACACCTTTGGTCCATATAAATCTCCGGGTCCGGATGGAATCTATCCAGCTGAACTGCAACAATCACGGGACATAATTACGCCCTGGGTTGTGACTGCAATTAGAAGCTGTCTAAACATGGGCTATATTCCGCTGAGATGGAGAGAAACGAAGGTTTCCTTCATACCCAAGGCAGGCAGGTCCTCTCATGTAAATCCTAAAGACTTCAGACCAATCAGTCTCACGTCTTTCCTCCTAAAAACACTGGAGAGAGTGATGGATGCACACTTACGGGAAGCTGTACCAACTGGTAGAATCTCCTCGGCACAACATGCATACACGAAGGGCAAATCGACAGAGATGGCGTTACACGTACTTATTGGTATAGTGGAAAAAGCCATCCAGCAGAAAGATTTCGCACTAGCGGCGTTCATTGACATAGAAGGCGCTTTCAACAACATAAATGCGAACGCCATTACGGGAGCGTTAGAAGCTCTGGGCGTCGATCCTAATATGGGAGCGATGGTAGAAATGATACTCGTCAGTAGAAGGGTAACTGCCAGCTTAGGTTCCCACACCTTAAGCAGACAGGTCTGCAGAGGCACTCCTCAGGGAGGAGTCCTCTACCCACTGCTCTGGAATTTGGCGGTAAATTCATTACTGCTAGCCTTAGATAGGGAAGGTTGCCATGTCGTCGCCTACGCTGATGACTTGGCAATTGTGATCAGAGGGAAATATCCAAACACTCTTATGGATATTTTGCGCTCTAGCATGGCCACGCTTACTGGTTGGACGGGAAGAAGGGGATTAGGGTTAAACCCTTAGAAAATGGAATTAATACTCTTTTCTAAGAAAAATAGATCTCCTGAGGTCTCCCCGCTAATATACAAAGGTGTGGAAATTCCGATGAAGGAGACGGTTAGATATTTGGGACTAGTACTAGATAGAAAACTTACCTGGAAACCCAATATTGAAGAAAGAGTCAGGAAGGCCAATATTGCTTTGTACACATGTAAAAAAGCGGTCGGAATCAGGTGGGGGCTATCCCCACGAATTATGCACTGGCTATACATTTCGGTGGTCAGACCCATATTGCTATATGGAATACTGGTATGGTGGCCAGCCAGTCAGAAACAAAGCTACTTGAAGCTTCTGAGCAAGGTCCAAAGAACGGCTTTTTTATGTATCTCTGGTGCCTTAAGGACTACGCCTACTAAAGCTTTAGAAGTAATACTCAACCTACCTACATTAGAGCTGGTAGGGAAACAAGTGGCCGCCACATCAGCACTAAGGCTGAAATGTGCGGCGTTATGGCATGATCGGCAGATTGGTCACTCGACTATTCCGCATACCTGGAGTAGTTCTGTCCAACACATTGACCACTCTATACCTAATCTCAACTTCGATAGGCACTTTCAGACATATATTCCGTCTAGAAGAGAATGGCAAACACCAATGCCATGGAGAAGGGGGGAACTTAATTTCTACACTGACGGATCCAAACTTGACGATAGAGTCGGTTTTGGAGTTTTCTCACAAGAATTGGGACTGGAACTTTCTTTCCGTCTCCCCGACCACTGCAGTGTTTATCAAGCAGAGGTCCTAGCCATAAAGGAGGTAGCTGTCTACTTAAATATACATGCCGTAACAATAAATATTATAAATATCTACTCGGATAGCCAGGCGGCCATCTTGTTAATGAATTCGGTGGCACTGAAATCAAAGGTTGCTCAGGACTGCCGAGCAGCCCTAAATGATATCAGTACCGCTTTCAAGGTACGCCTTATATGGGTTCCGGGGCATAGAGATATTGCGGGACACTGTAGGGCTGATGACTTAGCCAGACGGGGTACCAACCTTCCTTTAGGCATGGACAGATGTGAAATTGGAATACCTATTGCCACCTGTAAACTGATGCTGAAGGATAGGGTCGTGCGTGAGACCAATGGGTCTTGGGCACAAGAGGGCACTTGCTTAACGACTAGGCTAATGTGGCCGGAACTTAATAGTAGGAAAACTAGAGACTTGGTTGCCCTGCCGAGAGAGAATATCTCTAAGGTCGTGGCATGTATTACTGGTCGCTGGCTTTTCGGCAGACATGCTCTCAGGCTGGCAGTATTCTCTCATGAATACTGCAGAAGCTATGGGGATGAGGAGGAGGAGGAGACTGTGGAGCATCTCTTCTGTAGTTGCCCCGCTCTGGCCAGAAGCAGAGCGGGCTCTTTAGGCAAATACGCTTTTAGCTCTCTTACAGAGGTGTCTAGCGCGAAGATCAAACAAATCCTGCGCTTTATTTGGGCTTCAAAATGGTTCGACGAGTGAATCGGAGGTGCGTTGTGGCGCGGTGGTATCACAATGGACCCATGGTGGTCTGAGTGAGCTGGTCCTTGAACTGGCTGCCACATTAACCTAACCTAACCTAGTGAATTTTAAAGTTACATCAGTGTTTCATTTTTTACTCAAAGGTAGCACTGTTATACCGATATCTCAAACTGACAATAGTACTTTATGTTCACAAAATTTCGAGGTTTTATGACGCACCAGTAAAAAGTTACAGCATTTCAATATTGCAAACTTTGATGTTTGTATTACGCAGAGTATAAAAGTTAGTGAATTTCGAGTTGCATCAGTGTTTCATTTTTTACTCAAGGGTAGCACTGTTATACCGATTTTTCAAATTGACAATAGTAATCACAAAATTTCAAGGTCTTATGACGCACCAGTAAAAAGTTACAGCATTTCAATTTTGTAAACTTTGATAGTTATATTACGCACAGTATAAAAGTTAGTGAATTTTGAAGTTGCATCAGTGTTTCATTTTTTACTCAAAGGTAGCACTGTTATACCGACATCGCAAATTGACAATAGTACATTATTGTCACATAATTTCGAGGTTTTATGACGACCAGAAAAAAGTTAAAGCATTTCAATATTGCAAACTTTGATGTTTGTATTACGCAGAGTATAAAAGTTAGTGAATTTTGAAGTTGCATCAGTGTTTCATTTTTTACTCAATGGTAGCACTGTTATACCGATATTTCAAATTGACAATAGTACTTTATTGTCACAAAATTTCACGGTTTTATGACGCTCCAGTAAAAAGTTACAGCATTTCAATGTTGCAAACTTTGATAGCTATATTACGCACAGTATAAAAGTTAGTGAATTTTGAAGTTGCATCAGTGTTTCATTTTTTACTCAAAGGTAGCACTGTTATACCGATATCGCAAATTGACAATAGTACTTTATGTTCACAAAATTTCGAGGTTTTATGACGCTCCAGTAAAAAGTTACAGCATTTCAATATTGCAAACTTTGATAGTTATATTACATACAGTATATAAGTTAGTGAATTTTGAAGTTGCATCAGTGTTTCATTTTTTACTCAAAGGTAGCACTGCTATACCGATATATCAAATTGACAATAGTACTTTATTGTCACAAAATTTCACGGTCTTAAGACGCTCCAGTAAAAAGTTACAGCTTTTACGCACAGTATAAAAGTGAGTGAAATTTGTAGTTGCATCAATGTTTCATTTTTTACTCAAAGGTAGCACTGTTATACCGATATTTCAAATTGACAATAGTACATTATTGTCACAAATTTTCAAGGTTTTCTGACCCACAAGTAAAAAGTTACAGCATTTCAATGTTGCAAACTTTGATTGTTATATTACGCACAGTATAAAAGTTAGTGAATTTTGAAGTTGCATCAGTGTTTCAGTTTTTACTCAAGGGTAGCACTGTTATTATTATTATTAACAGGCTAAAAGAACACCGGGACCTAAAAGATCTATTGAGCAGCCTCGTACCCAACTAAAATAGTCCTAGACTGTTTATAAATCTCGTGACTGCTGTGGGCTTAATTTTAACTAGGTGATTTGGAGATATGAACCCACTGCCTAGGTAATTATGCCTGCGTCTTGCCACCGCTGGGCAAGTGCATAGAATATGTTCTGCCGTTTCCTGCTCCTCTTGACAGAGTCGACAGGAATCGTCTTCTACCACGCCTATTTTTTTCAGATGGTAATTTAGTCTACAGTGTCTTGTTAAAAGTTCAGTGTAGAGTTTAATGTCATTTCTGCTGAGGTTTAAAGAAGCATCTACCCTGATGTGTTCAGGATCAATGAGTAGTCTCGACTGCCGGATGCCTTTTTGGGCTCTCCAGTAGTTTAGCAGACCTCGGTTTTCCTGTTCGCACAACAAGTTATTTGTGAAGCTACTGTTTACCCCACAGAAGGGTTCTGGACCTATAAAGGCAGTGTCTGCACCCCTTTTTGCTAAAGAAGCTGCCATTTCGTTGCCCTCATGTCCCTCATGTCCTGGTACCCTCATTAGCGTAACAGAATTTCTCGCTGCTCGGGTATTGAGAATTTTACAGCATTGCCAGCTTTGATTGGAATGAGAAGTTTATTAATGATTTCAGAGCTGCCTGGCTATCTGAGAGTATGCATATTTTGCTGTTGCGTGTACCCCTGCGTAGACATTCTCTAGCACATAACTCTCAAGCGTGGACCTCCGCCTGAAAAATGGAAGCTGTTTTCCCATTGCAATTGCTTTTTGGAAATTTGGCCCTAGAATTCCAGCTCCTGCACTGCCATCTTCCATTTTGGACCCATCTGTATACCACAACTGTGAGTCCTGTTTTATTATTATTTCCTTGTTTCTCCAAGCTGAGCGGTCACTGATGTCCACTTTGAATTGCTTTGAGAAGTCTAATTTTCTGTCCATTTTGTCGAAGACCATGAAGCACGGAGAATTCCAGATAGTGTCCAGAATCTTTGCGTGCCCCGAAAGGTTGCTTTCTTTAAGATGGGCTAGATTAGGTAACCTTAGGGCCGCGCTGGCCGCCATCCTTTTAACTACAAGGTGTAGAGGAGTCAGTCCAGTGATCACTCCCAAAGCTAGTGTGGGGCACGTTCTCATTGCTCCCGTTACACTCAAATAGGCTATACGGTGAACCTTGTTAAGAGTCATCTGAGCTTTTCTTTGGTTTATTTTTGGCCACCATACCAACAACGCGTATGTAATCATTGGTACTATTATTGTTTTATATGACCACGCCATCACTTTTGGCCGTAGTCTCCATGTTTTACCGTACAACCTCTGGCAAGCATAGGTTGCACTTAAGGCTTTACTAGTAATGTATGATAAGTGGTTTTTCCAAGTTAGAGTTTTGTCTAGGATGACTCCAAGATATTTCATTTCATTGGACATTGCTAAGTTCGTGGTCCCTAAACTTAAGGTCCCCAGATTCAGTTTCCTTCTTTTGGTGAAGGGTACCAAATTTGTTTTATTCGGATTTATCGATAGTCCTTTCTCCTGACACCAGTTTTGAGTGATGTCAAGAGCTAGTTGCATGCGATATGTTATGGTAGAGTCAAACTTGCCTCTGACCATAATTACCAAATCATCCGCAAAGCCCTGAACTTCGTATCCGAGGTCATTGAGAGTTTGTATGAACTCGTCGATAACCAATACCCATAGGAGTGGCGATAGGACGCCCCCTGGGGACATCCTTTGGTTGACCTGACAATTTACTTTGCTGTCCCTGTTTCAAAGATTGTTGTTCTGTTTTTCAGCATATTGGGAACCCATGTTATGATCAGTCTTTGTATACCTTTCCTGTTCATCCCCTCTTTAATTGATCTGAATGTAGCATTGTCAAAAGCCCCCGTAATGTCAACCGATACAGAGAGCTATTTCTTTACCCTCAAAAGCCTTTTCCATTTTTCTCGTTAAGCTATGTATGGTTGTCTCAGTCGATTTGCCTGATTGGTAAGCATATTGTTCAATATGAAGAGGAGAATCTTTAAGATAAGTTTCCCTGATATATTGGTCCAGAATTTTTTCCATAACTTTTAGCAGGAATGACGTTAGGCTAATGGGCCGATAGGCTTTTGGCGTGTGGTCCGCCCTTTTGCCTGCTTTTAGTATGAAAGCCACCCTAGCCTTCGTCCAAGGTTTAGGCACTATGCCTAGTTCCAGGCGTATCCTGAAAATGTTTGTTAGCACAGGTGCCAATACATCAACACCTTGCCGAAGTAGGCACGGTTGTATATTATCGAAACCTGGGGATTTGAATGGTCTAAAATTGGAGATAGCCCATTTGGTTATGTTGACGGTGAAGATTCTGCAAGCCAGTGAGAGTTCCCTCCGTGTAGGCATCAAGAAACGAGTATTCTCGATGATTTCACTATCCTCTCCGCTAGTGGCACAGCCTGGAAAGTGAGTGTCCAACAAAAGTTGTCCCGTCTCTTCCAGGCTCTCCGTAAAATTTCCGTCAGGCTTCTTGAGTGTAAAAAGGCCATTTCAGTGATCTTTATTGAGTGATTTCTGGAGTCGGGTAGCTGCTGGGAGGGTTTCAATCTCCTCACAGTACTTTTTCCATGAGTCTCTCTTAGATCTTCTCAACTCATTATTATAGGCTGTTAAGGCACTTCTATAGGATGCCCAGTCACCATTAGACTTGGCACTATTAAAGAGTTGACGGGCTTTTTTGCGCTAAACATTTAGCTCCCCACTCCACCAGGGCACGTTCCTAGAACGTTTCTTCACAACTAAATTGCAACTACTTTCAAAAGCCTCGATTATTATATTATTTAATTTGTTAACTTCAAGATCTAGTTCCTGAGAGTTACTTATTTTTTCACTAAGGCACGCAATATTTTGCTCTAAGTATAAGTTATAAGTTATATGGACCAGTTGGTCTTCCTAACATTTCTTATTTCGATGGTGCCTCCAATCCTCCAATAGATCAACTTACATGTGTTTGTCTACAGACCATTTGTGGCCCATGGTTCTTGAATGGCTACGAAGTCCAGACATTGGTGTTCCACCAAGGCACTGAGCCTGTAAGAGGCTGCTATAGCCCTGTGGGGATTTATTTGGAGACAGTGAAGCTGCTTCCAAGAGTTTTGCGTTCGTGATGGGGCCTGGGACATTATTTCCCAGACCGATCGTAGCGGATCTTACCACCCGAGGGCACGAGTGTTGCCTCTCTCCGCTCTCGGTACTGGCTTTATGAAAATGGGCCTCGTTTTCGGCTTCTGGCTTCTCTGCTTTGTCCGCGCTGCAACAGATGTTGTTGGTTGCTCTTCAACACCAACAGCAGATTTTACCCTGTTCCCATTCAGTCTAGGTCGGAGCTGGGCACTGCGAAAGCCATAGTAGACCTTGTTACCCAGTGTCTCAACCCTTTCAGACAGATGGGGTCCAGAGCAATTGCCAGCTCGACCCGGTCGCCTTTTTGTAGGCGATGGAGCACCCGCCACTCACTGACACTAATGCCCGAATTCTGCGACTCCACTTGCCCCAAAATTCGGTCATTCTGCCAAGACATCGAGCCGGTAAAGTAGCAAACGAAATCTTGGCCTTTGGCACTTTTGCTTCGTCCACTACCTTCAACTCAGCTCCCTCCCATGGCTTCATGGCTGGTATCCTTTCTTCAGCCCAGGCTACGGTTTTGTCGTACAGACAGTTGATCGTCAACCATCCAGGCTTGAAAGTACAGCCTGCAAAGTGTGGCTTCACTGGGCCCCCACGAATCACGAACATCTTGTCAAGAATACAACGTTGTACCTTCCCAATTTTTTTAGTGGACCATATGACCTCTGGGAAATTGCTAGGTATAACCCCTATCTTTTTGGAGCAGGCTGTCTCCGCTAGAGTAGGCTTTGAACAGGGAACCCCCAAGGAGGCGCCCTGCACGCCATGTCTTTCAGAGACACTCGCTACCTTCTTTCTGGGACCAGGTTCGCCCCCAAGTAAGGTCTCCACCTCCTTCATCTCACCACACACCGGCGGGTCCGCTGGGGGCACTATTGACATTTTATCAATGTTTTTGTTGCCCTCCTGTGCAAACCGCTTTGTCGGCCTGGAGCTCGATGTCGGCGTGGAGCCATCTGATCGGGATCTTTTAGGGGTCCATCGCGCAGATACGTTGGCTGGATTTGCCGCCTAGGACCGAGCTGTTTCCAGCGATATGCCCCTGGCAAGCAAAGCCTTAAAATGTTTACGTCCAGCGCCGGACAGCTTCACCCTAAGTTTTGGAATCTTCTCTGGAGGAGGTTCAAGAAGATTTCTCTCCTGTTCCGAGGAGATAGACATCCCAGCCGATTCCTGGCTAAGTGGGATATCCATCTCATCCGGCCTGTCGGGTAAGGGACCGGGTGCCCCCCCCCCCAACTGGTCGTGCTCCATGCTTTCATTGTCGATGGGACCAGATGCCCCCTCGGCCAACGATGGCTGTTGGCTCATTGCCACACTATGCACATTTGAAGGTGTGCAGTCCATTATAGGCTTGTCTCATATAGGCTTAAGTTTTCCATATATTTTAATTAAATTTTTTTGCGTTTTGGTCACCCACGAGCGCCCCAGTGGTAAGGCTAATTAAAACCGTAGGTTCGCCCGACCTCGTACGGAGTTCGCTATTAAGCTTGACTCTACCCCGTCAAGCAAGCTCACTGGCATAGCTGTTCCACCGTGAATTTAAGGTGTTTTTTTTGGGTCAATAGGTCTGGTGAACCCTGGGAGTTTTCCCTCTCCACCGCCCGGCAATCGGCGACCCAAGTCTTATTTGCTAAGATGCCCATTCAAAATTTATACCGACCATCAACTGCTGAGAGGCATAGCGAATCTTAAAGAATAACCTCTCGGTTGGCACGTTTTCAGCACAAATTATCTGAGTATGACTTTGAAATTACATACAAGCCTGGTAAAAGAACCTAAATACAAATACACCTAGCAGAGTGCAACAAAAGCAAAAGATATCTGTAGTTCAAACTAGAATAAAGGCAAAGGCCGACAGGGAGAAGACCAATATAAAACGGTCAGTACTTGGCACAGAAGCAGCAGAAATAAAAGAAATGAATGACAAAAGAGACAAACAGCTAGCCAACAGGGTAGAGTGGTTCGAGATTGACAAAGATGTTCAGGTGGTGCTGAAGGGTTTCTAGAATTCACGTCTAAGTGGACACCAGGGACCTTGGAAAACTTACGAGAGAATCAGACAGGTATACGCCTGGAAATGTGTGCTCAGAAACATAAAAAATATGTAAAGAGTTGCCCAAAATGTCAGGCCAACAAGAGTTCGAGGCTAACAAAGTTGCCAATGGCATTAACTGATACACCGAAACAACCATATGATATAGTTCACATGGATTTGTAGGTATTTTACCTGAGACAGTTACGGGAAATAAGTACATCTTGACTTTCCAAGAAGATTTTTCGAAGTATATGGCATGCGTAGTCATACCTGATGCGGAGGCGAGTATGGCAGCAAAAGCAATTTTTGACAAAATTATAGCACGTTACAACATACCGGAACTGTTGGTGACCGACAACGGTTCGAATTTCGTGTCAAAATTATTCTCTGAGACGTGTAAAATGCTAGGGATTAAGAAATTATACATTACTCCTTATCAGCCGCAAGCTAACGGATCGCCAGTACGAAGTCATAGAACCCTTGTCAGAATACTTTCGCAGTTTCGCCAAAGAGGATGGCTCTAACTGGGATCAGGGGTTAACTACGGCCATGCATGTACACAACAATACTGTAGCAAACTCCGTTTATAACACTCTATGGGTTTGATGTCAACATGCCAGCAAATTTGAAGCACAAAGGTGCGCCATTATACAATGCGGTTGACCCAAATAAAGTGCGTAAATATCAGCTACAGCGAGCGAACGAGTTGGTTAGAGAAAACCAAGATTGTGCTAAACGAGTAGCCAGAGAAGTCTACAACAAAGTACTAAACCGAGTAGTATTTCATGTGGGTGATCAAGTACTAGTGAAGAATCAGGCTAGAAGAAACAAATTCTTACCTGTTTGGGTCAGTCCGTATTTGGTGGCAGAGATCCGTAGCCCAGTTACCACGGTGGTAACAATTAAAGGCAAACCCTAAAATGTCATCAATAATTTATTAATACTGTTCCATACGAGATCAAACAATTAAAGACATGTGTTGACAGTGTTTTACAAGTGTAAACACCATAAGAACAACTTATATAAAATAGCACAGTCCCGACTTCCTAAGTCAATGTCAGCAGAATGTGCCAACTAAACCCGGGCGAGTAAAAATGACGTTTTATAGATATGCTCATTAGGAAATATAACCGAATGTAGCGCAGTTGAAAAAATAAGAGAAACATATTTTTTTAATATTAAATATTAAACGTGGTACATTGAAAATAATTCAACGAAACACGAGTAAAGAAATCTGAAGTCGGTTTGACCGACTACGAAATACCCTTTACATTTTCTTGTGCGTGCAAGTTGAATAATGCGGATGTTTTCGTCATAAATCATCATTAGGAGCACACTAACGGTAATTTTTGGTAGGGTACCTTGAAATGATTATATCGACCCCATTTCTTTGTAGGGTCAATATAACCACTAATATATAATTTCGTCCAAAAATATTATATAGGTCGGAAGTTATAATAATATGTCAATAGTGGGCGTGGCTGTATAAATAGCACGCGCATTTTTTGTGTGGTGTTTAATGTTAGTGCTCGCAACATACCTGTGAAATTTCGTTGATAAATCTTCAATATGAACAGAGTAATGATTTTTGTCTAATTGTGGGCGTGGCAGTTCTAGTATTATCTCCATATTCTGCACACACACTATTATGGACCCCATGTATATTTCTGCAAAATTTTATTCCGCTGGCATCAATACGAGCATAGGTAGGCCAATTTTAATTTTAGACCCGAAAGTTCCCTATATCATAAGTGGGCGTGTCTTTTCTCTGATCAGCCCCATTTGTTGCAGATAGCTTTGTAATGTCCACATGTTCCTCCTCGTAAAATTTCGTCCGTAAATCTCTACCAGATCTTAAATTATTAACATTTGTTAATAATGGGCGTGGCAGTAAATATATACCACCCACTTTTTGCACAATATTTAGTGGGACCCACATCTCCATAACTGCCAAATAACATTCCTATTCCGTCAATTGGACCGAAGTTATAGTTTTTTTTAAAAAGGTGAAAAAAGTTCCTTATATGGGAGGTAGGCGTGGTCCAAATCGGCCCATATAGCAATCTGATTCTGTATCTTTGTCCAGACTATACTTTTGCAAAATTTCATTAAGATAGCTCTAACGGTGTAGAAAAAAAGTGGCCACAGACGGACAGACGGACGGACAAAATAAGAATTGCTTAGAAAGTGATTCTGATCATATCTGTATATATATGTCCATACCTACCACGCCTCCTTCTTGAAATTGCAACCCCTTTCAAAAGCACAAAGTCAGTATACCCTATTTACCTTTTTTAAAGGTAAAGGGTATAATTATAAGACAGGCTAGAGTAGGAAATATGAAACTAAGCGTAAAGTATGTACACACATACATGCGGCAGTTATTGTATGGAAATATGATATGAAATATTAACGTCGGCCACAAGCTTGATGGCGCAAGCTACGGAAACGATTGTGGAAGTAAGTATATATATGTATGTATGTTGGGAAATAACTTTAGCAATTAATTATAAGCAATTAAAAGTTCCTGGAAGGTGTGTAGTTGGTCATGTACGAGCAAGTTACAGCGTGTACGACAATATATTCATTTATGGATACTCTTATATACCTGTCTAGAAGTAAATTTAATTATAATTTAAAGTAATTGGATGCAAAAAAAATTGAGCCATGCATTGGACAATGTTTTCAAATGAATGGATTTATCTTTTATATTCTTGCTTATACAGTCTCGCAAATAGTTTTGCCCAGAATTGAGATACAAATTTTTTTTTGTCGGCACATATTTGAAAATAGTAATTAATTGTTTGTATGAATCAAATTATTGCAAAATGTATATTTATTGAGAGAAATTTAAAGTTTGAATGCCGCTAATAATTTTAGGAAAAAAATTTTATAATAATATTTGTAAAGAAAACAGTTTTTATTACTTATAGAGTGGTTGTTAAGACGTATTAGATATGCGCTGTGTAGATTTAAATAATACGTAAAATTTACTGTTTACGTTGAGAAAAATTTTAAAAACAAATAAATGTAATAGCCTGTAAGAATAATTAAAACTCGGTAATTCCGATACATATATAAACGTATTATTTTTTGGTATTAAGGCGTTAGTGAATAGACAAGGACATCTCATCATCATCATAATTGGCGTACAACCATTTTTGATCATTGCTGCGTTATTTGCCTTCGCCAGTCGTCCCTGCTTCGCGCACGCTGGCGCCAATTGGAAACACCAAGTGCAGCCAGGTCCTCTTGAACTTGGTCCTTCCAACGTAGTGGTGGTCTCCCCCTCCTGCGTCCGCCACCCGGCGGCATCGATTCAAACACTTTTTTCGCCGAAGTACTTTCATCCATTCGCACAACATGTCCCAGTCAGCGCAGCCGCTGTGTTTTAATGCGCTGAACTATATCAATATCGGAGTACAGCTCATACAACTCGTTGTTCCATCTGATTCGATACTCTCCGTAGACGCATATAGGACCATAGATCCTTCGAAGAAATTTTCTCTCGAACGCCCCCAAAGCTCGCTCATCGTTGTTTGTCATCGTGCAGGTATCGGCACCATAAAGCAGGACGGGAAGGATGAGGGCTTTGTAGAGCGTAATTTTTGTTCGTCGAGAGAGGGCTCTGCTTCTCAATTGCCTACTGAGCCGAAAGTAACACCTGTTGGCAAGAGTGATTCTTCGCTTGATCTCCTTGCTGACATCATTCGTGGTGTTGATGCTGGTTCCCAGATAAACGAAGTCCTTCACAACTTCAAAGTTGTAGTCGCCAACAGTGACGTGGTATCCAAGACGCTGAGACTCTTTGTGTGTTGACACCAAGTACTTCGTTTTGCCCTTGTTCAACGCTAAACCCACTCACCTCGCTTCTCTCTCCAAGCCGGAAAATGCAGCACTCACGGCGCGGCTGTTATGGCCAATGATGTCAATATCATCAGCATGCGTCAGTAACATGACACTCTTGTGGAAGATAGTGCCTGTGCGATTTAGACCTGCTGCACGTACGATTTTTTCCAACATTAGATTGAAGAAAACACACGATAAGGAGTCACCTTGTCTGAGTACTCGCTCAGTAACAAACGGCTCGGACAAGTCATTACCGATTTTAACTGAGCCAGTGGTGGTGCTTAGCGTCATTTTGCACAGCCGAATTAGCTTAGCAGGGACGCCAAATTCAGACATAGCGGCATACAGTTGACTTCTTACGGAGCTGTCGAATGCGGCTTTGAAATCGACGAAAAGGTGGTGTATGTCGATCTGCTTCTCTAGGTTTTTCTCCAGGATTTGGCGTAGTGTAAACATTTGGTCAATGGTGCCTTTACCAGGTCTGAAGCCACACTGATAAGGCCCAATCAGTTCATTGGCGATGGGCTTCAGCCTTTCACAGAGTACGCTCGACAGGACCTTATATGCGATGTTCAGAAGGCTGATCCCGCGGTAGTTGGCACAGATTGCCGGATCACCCTTTTTGTGGATTGGGTAGAGCACACTTAAGTTCCAGTTGCTGGGCATGCATTCCTCCGACCATATTTTGCAGATGAGCTGGTGCATGCGCTTCGTGAGCTCATCGCCGCTAGCCTTGAATAGCTCCGCTGGTATACCATCAGCTCCGGCGGCTTTGTTGTTTCTGAGCCGCCTAATAGCTAGCAAGACCTCGTCATAGCCGGGGGCGCTACTTCATGTTCGTCGTCAGCAACTGTGAGGTCGGGTTCATCTTCATTGTTATCATTAGCGCTGTCTCCATTCAGCAGCTTCGAGAAGTGTTCCCTCCATAACGTGAGTACGCTCTGGATATCCGTCACTAAACTCCCGTTTTCGTCTTTGCAGGAATTGGAATTGGCTCCGGTCTTAAAACCTTCCGTTTGGCGCCTCACACGTTCGTAGAATTTTCAAGCCATATTCCTGCTGCCAAACATCTCGATTTCCTCGAATTCTCCCTTTTCTGCTTCTCGTTTCTTGCACCTAAAAAGAAGCTTCTCTTCCCTTCTCTTCTCACGATATCGCTCCTTAGCAGCTCGCGTTGCAGCTGATCGCAGGGTGAGTTGGTATACTGCGTCTTTCTGTGAAGCGGCGTTGCGACACTCTTCATCATACCAGCTGTTTTTCTTCGGGCGGTGACAGCCAATCACCTCTTCAGCGGCCGTGCGCATGGAGTGGGAAATAAGCGACCACTGCGCGCAAAAATTGAGATCAGGGAGAGAATCCGTCAGCATATTCGAGAGCCGAGAAGCAAATGCAGTTGCTGTTTGTTGCGATTGTAGCTTTCTGACGTTGTAGCTTCCTCTGCGAATTAGAGCGTACGTTTTTTGCCGCACTGACGCGAGTGCGAACCTTAGCTACAACAAGGTAGTGTTCCGAGTCAATGTTTGCACCTCGAATTGTACGTACGTCTAACACGCTGGATGCATGTCTGCCGTCGATCACAACGTGATCAATTTGGTTCCTGGTTTTATGATCAGGGGACAGCCAGGTTGCTTTATGAATATCGGGATGCTGGAATCTAGTACTACTAACTACCATGTTCCGCGCTGCGGCGAAGTCGATCAGCCTCAAACCGTTTTCTGATGACTGCTCGTGGAGGCTGAACTTACTGACGGTTGGTTCAAAAATGCCTTCTTTGCCCACCTTGGCGTTGAAGTCACCTAGCACAATTTTTACATCGTGGCTGGGGCATCGATCGAAGGTTTTTTCTAGTTGATCGTAGAATTCATCCTTGGTGTTTTCGTCTTTCTCATCCGTCGGAGCATGTGCGCAGATTAGGCTGATGTTAAAGTATTTCGGTGTGGGGTATAGTTGTGGGGTATTTCATCCGAGGCTTCAATCTTATATTCACTGGATTATTTTTTTTTATGTGGCGGGTTCCAAGCCCAGCGCACAACCCTAATGGGCGCTGCCGTTGGTATCTATAGTACTCCTCCTCCACCGTTCCTACATGCGAGACCCCACCTGGCCTCGCAAACTTTGATGAATCCTTAAACAGAATATGTCAGAGTGGCCTCACCAAAGCTCCCTCTCTTGTTGGCCCTGACCAAGGATCCCACATGGGTTGGTTACCACATCTTCACCTAGGTTGCTCAGGCGACCAGGGTGCACCACTTGGAGGTGAGAGTAGGAAGGTTTAAGAGACATGAGCCGTTAATAGCAGGAAACCCTAACTTGAACCTGTCCCCCTTGGCAACCCAAGAGACAAGGACATCTGGAAGGGGCTTCCTGCAGCGTCGAAGACAGAGTAAGAGGTTAACCAATATCCAGGAGACCGGTAGAAGAAATGCAAGAGCAGCGAACAAAAAGCTGACTGAAGAAGAAGAAGTAAGAAGACGTAGAATAAGGGCAATCAATAAGCCACAAAGGAACAAATACGAGATTTGAAATGGTGCTGTCCTTAAATAATTTCCGGTTGGAAGAAAAGGACCACTAAATTAGTGGGAATTCATTTTTTATATAAGAGTGAAACTAACTTCCCCTGCGCGAGATGATGACGATTTGAGAGTTATGAGAAAATTAAAGATGGTACCGGCAGAATACTAGAGTTTCTGTCTAACAAATAGAAAACTGATAATACATGATACTAATTGCATAGCTGACAAAATGGAATGAAAACATTAACGTTGTCAGTATAGAGAATCCAACGTATCTGCCATTATTACATATGTCAGTATGTATATTTTCTAAAGAGGAAGAGATAATTATTGCCAACATCCGAGGTTACTCCGTAATCTTAGCGAGAAACGGCTAAAACAGCAATTACAGTCCCAACTACCGTCGTTCATTTAGATTCACATACATAGCCAAGCTTTATCGGCTAACTTCATAACGTTTTTTTCGATAAAAAAATATCCCCAGTCAGTTACTAAGCAAATATTTATTTTGACTTCATAAGAAGCGGAACTACTAGTATAAGCTTGCATCATCTTTGTATGTAAAAAAAAGATAAAGACAATAATAGAACCCAAAATAAGGCGATTTTAAAAAAATTAAAATTAAAAAAAATAATATATATACACTCATGGACAGATAAATAAGAACACAACTTGCTTGTGAGTGCATTCACTGGTGATGCTTTATTATTCAGTACTAAATAAAATTAAATGACTTTATTAGTTAAAAAGAACTTAAAATTAGTTAATACAATTAAAAAAAATAACATAAGCAAGTAAATAACAAAATATTATATATATTATATATATTATATATATATATATATATATATATATATATATATATATATATATATATATATATATATATATGTATATATATATATATATATATATATATATATATATATATATATATATATATATATATAAGTAGTACTACCTTCTTGCGGAAAGAGGGGAGGGATGTTGTGAGTCAGAATCAAGCTACCTGCGAGTAGTTGGCTCACCGCACCCACGCCTAACAGATACTACTGTTGGAAAATAGTATTATTAACTTTCGTTAGATTTATAGTTAAAATTCAGAGACCGGTTTTGTACAACTCTGGGTTATAAACCAATGTTGTGCATTCTTCTTTCTCTCTTTTCCTATGTTCGTCAAAGCGCTGCCTAAAATGGCCATTTGATCTTGAACATCGAAAGAGTGAAGAGAGGGTGCAAAACTGCGGTAAGTTTGTAGTATTTGATCATCAATGTACTAAATTTAATTATTTTACAGAATAAACATACGTACACCCGTAGTTGTTTTAAGCAAACCCTCTTTAGCCAAAGTCGTAGCCGCGACATCTTTATTCGCAGTTTTCGTTTTGTTTTAACTGCGTCGCTTCCACTGCCGTGAAGCATTGACTATGGAGAATCGCCGAAGCCCTCGGCTCAACAAAGCAGAAGCGGAGATAGGTGAAGTAAAGCCCAGTTCCACCTTGTCTACCGCCTCCGAAAATACCGCTGTTGCAGCCGCAAGTACCAACGCCACCGCCAGTTCATCAGAACTAACTTCAATGTTGGAAATGCAGAAGCAAATCGACGCGCTTCAAAGACAGATAAAAGAATTCCAGGTAAGGTTAGGTGAACAAAACCGCCATTGCCAAGGGCTGGAGACTGCATTGCGTAGCTCAGTGCATCTAGTTAATGATGCACCCATCGCCGCCGCCACAACTATAGTACCCGTCGTTGCGCAATCGTTGACTCCAGCTGCACGTGCCCCAGTACATAACCTCCCAAATTTGTCGGCTAGCGCAACAACAGCTAACATTACGCCATCTGCCGTAAACAGTTATGCACATGACACGACGTCGACTATCGCGAGCAGCGATGCCGTGCCGCTAGTGCCGCAAGCAACTGAGAACAGTTACGGGTTTTCTTCGCTGCCGACGTCAACTGCGAGCGCCGTCTTTGCGCCAATATATGCAATAACGAACCAAGCGCACGCTACACCAAGTCATTCCGGCGTGTCTTATACATCGCCACTGGCCTTTAACAATTTCAACAATTTTACGCGTACGCCTATGCCAACAAATGAGTTATCATTTCTGTCAAATTCAACAACAGTGCCACGAAAATTGCAAGATTTGCCCGAGTTCAATGGGGAACCAGAAGACTGGCCTATCTTTTATACATCCTACATCCAGTCGACTTCAGCGTACAACTACACCAATCTGGAAAATAATCAGCGGTTGCAGAAAGCTGTTAAAAGAGAAGCGCGCGAGGTGATTAAATCGCTTTTAATTCACCCAGATAACGTCGCTGCCGCCATAGAACAGCTTCGCTTTCGCTACGGACGTCCCGAACAACTAATCCAGAGCCAGTTACGTCAAGCAAGGGAGTTGCCTAATATTTCGGAGAATGCATTGTCCAAGTTGGTGCCCTTTGCTACCAAGGTGAAAAATTTATCAATATTCCTGCAATCTGTGAATGGCCAACAACACATCGCCAATCCTACGCTATTGGAGGAATTAGTGTCGAAGCTCCCAATGAGTAGAAAACTGGAGTGGGCTAGAGTAGCCGCCTCCATACAGCCGTATCCGACAATTATACATTTTAGCAATAGGGTAACTGAACTTGCAAACTTAATATGTACAGTGCAAGATGTCGACAGTAAAGAACAAATGCGCCGTGTGGTCCTGCACACATCCGAAAAACGATGTCCAGGTGTGAGTCCCTTAAAGTGTCCCGTATGCCAGTGGGAGCATAAACTGCAGGATTGTCGCCGTTTCCTTAGTGCTACAGTGCCAGAGAGATGGGATTTTGTAAAGAGACATCGTGCTTGTTTTTCGTGCCTAAACGTGGGCCATAACACGCGTAACTGTCGCCGCAAGAAGTATTGTTCGGAAGAGGGTTGCCGACGCAGACACCACGGCCTACTGCACGAAGCCACTGCTACAGATCCGACCTCTAGTGCCCGAATTGAACAACGAGGTGAAGTACGAGGAAGCGTGTTGAGTTGCGCGGCTGTTGGCAGCACTAAACCCAAGCTACTCTTTCGTGTGCTGCCTGTAACATTGTATGGTGAAAAGAACCGGATCAATACATACGCCTTATTGGATGAAGGTTCTTCGATTACAATGTTAGACAGCGAATTAGCCAAGCAGTTAGGAGTACGTGGCCATCAACACAGTTTAAATATACAATGGTTTGGAGGAAGGGCAGCGCAAGAGCCGTCTGAGGTTTTCAACATTGAAATCAGCGGGACAGGTAAAAAGAAGCGCCATCTGTTGCGCAATGTATATGCCGTAGCTAACCTCGATTTGCCCACGCAGAGTTTAAGTCGTGACGATCTAAAGAGTGGAGACAAATCAATTTCGTCTCTACCCTTCCAGCCGTATTCCGATACTGTACCTCAGCTTTTGATTGGAATTGATCACGCACACCTAGGCTTACCGACTGATATAAAAAGGGTTAGCGATCAAGGCCCGTACGCTTGCAACACTGAACTGGGATGGGTAGTTTTCGGACCAACTAGGCGAGCGCCGTTAGCCACCCACTCTTGCTTGTTTGTGCGCACACAAGAAGAAGAAGAAGACTTACATCAACTTGTGACCGACTATTTCAATGTTGAGGGTCTCGGTGTTAGACCTTCACCGCCTGTTGAAAGCAGCGATGACGTCAGAGCTAAGCAGTTACTTGAAGGGACAACTAAGCGAGTGGAAGGTCGTTTTGAAACGGGTCTATTATGGAAAGACGATGACGTACGACTGCCCGATAATTATACTGCCGCTTTACACAGACTTGAAGGCATCGAGAAAAAGATGAAACGTGATGCAACGTTTGCAACAACGTACAAAGGTGTCATCGAAGGGTACTTGAGCAAAGGGTACGCTCGAAAACTCACACTTGAGGAAGCGAGTTTGACTTCACCAAGGAAGTGGTATCTACCGCACTTCGGCGTCGTCAACCCAAATAAACCGAAAAAATTACGTTTTGTTTTTGACGCAGCCGCTCAAGTTAGAGGGGTATCTCTGAACTCGATGTTGTTAAAGGGGCCACAGCTCTACATATCACTACCTTCGATTTTGTTTAATTTTAGAACACGTGCAGTTGCAGTCTGCGGAGACATCAAAGAGATGTTCCACCAGGTAGCTATACAGCCAGCTGATAGGTGCGCACAGCGTTTTCTATGGCGTGATGGCGAGAATAATAAGCCGCCTGAGGAGTATGCAATGAGGGTGATGATTTTCGGCGCCGCGTGCTCGCCCTGCTCTGCGCAATATGTCATGAGACTGAACGCCAGGGAGCACCGTGAAAGTCACCCTCGTGCGATTGAAGCTATCTTTGATCACCATTATATTGATGATTTTGTCGACAGTTTTAGTTCGACTCAAGAGGCCATAGATATCTCAAAGCAGGTTCGCGAAATTCACAGCGATGGTGGGTTCGAATTACGCGGATTCGTATCGAACTCAAAGGAAGTAGTTAAAGAATTGGATGGCAGTACGACAACGAAACAGATCGCTGCAGGTGAGAGTACAGAGAAGGTTCTTGGGTTATATTGGGAATCGACAAGCGATAATTTTAAATTTAATCTGAAGTTCCATCGTATTGAACATACAGTAATCGCAGGCGAGAGGAGTCCTACAAAAAGAGAACTCCTTAGCATTATTATGTCAACGTTTGACCCGCTGGGGTTTTTAAGCTATTTTACAGTTGCAGCCAAATCTCTTATGCGTGAAGTTTGGCGTCGTGAAGTCCGTTGGGATGAGTCCATCCCTAACGACGTGAACGTATTATGGGAACAGTGGCGTCAACAGATGCACAAGGTAACGGAATTTCGTGTGCCGCGATTCTACTTCTCTTATGGTGTGCCCCAAGATTTAGAGCTGCATGTGTTTGTTGACGCCAGCGAAGAGGCCTTTGCTGCAGTCGCCTACTGGAGGTCAAGAGGGTCGAATGGTGAAGTTGAAGTTACGTTAGTCTGTGCGAAAACGAAGTGCGCCCCGCTAAAGGCTGTAACCATTCCACGCCTAGAATTGCAAGCAGCTGTGCTAGGCGTACGTCTACGGAAATTGATATTGGACAATCACCAACTGCGCCCTCAACGATGCTGCTTATGGAGCGACTCTAAAACAGTTTTGAAATGGATTGGCAGCGAACATCGACGCTACAAACCGTATGTGGCGCACCGCGTTGCAGAGATTCTAAGCGGGAGTGAAGTTCGCGAATGGCGATGGGTACCAACCAAAGACAATGCAGCCGACGATGCGACAAGAAGCAACAAAAGCGTTGATTTTTCACAAAAATCTCGCTGGCTGCAGGGACCGAATTTCTTGAGATGCGATGAGGATACGTGGCCAGAAGAAAACGATGCTAGAGTCATTGTGGAAGATGATGAAGAACTTCGCCCCAGATTTGCTTTAATTGCCAGCAACAACATTTTTATTGAATATAATCGTTTTTCAAGTTTAATTAGGTTAAAGAGAGCAGTAGCGTGGATTCTTCGCTTCATAAATCGATGTCGTAAACGGGAGCTAGAATATCATGACTATGGGCTTACTGCAGCTGAGATTGAAGCTGCCGAGCATCTGTTATGCCTGCGCGTTCAAACAGAATCATTCGCTTCAGAACGCAACTGTATCATAATTGGTCAAGGTATACCAAAAGCCAGTTCATTAAAACAACTTTCACCATACCTGGACAACGACGGACTACTTCGCGTGCAAGGGCGTATAGATGCAGCCAGCTTCTTGCCGTATAACGCCAGACGCCCGATTATTCTGCCGTATGGGCACACCTTTACACGGTTGGTCGTCCGTTATCACCATTGCCAGATGAAGCACCAGAATCACGAGGCGACTATAAGCAATATTCGTCAGAAATACTGGATTCCCAGAATAAGACAGCTGCTACGAAGCGTAATAGCTGCATGTAAATTTTGCCATATCAGCAAGGCTGAACCGCACACGCCCATGATGGGTCCTTTACCTGAAGATCGGCTTGAGCCATACGTACGGCCCTTTACCTATACAGGACTCGACTATTTTGGGCCTATTTGCGTTACTATAGGGCGGCGTACTGAGAAGCGCTGGGTCGCGCTATTTACGTGCCTCACAGTACGCGCAATACACTTAGAGATCGCCCACGACTTATCGACGGATTCCTGCATAATCGCCATGCGCAACTTCATGAATCGGAGAGGGGTTCCGACACGTCTACGATCCGATAATGGAAAAAACTTTATAGGAGCCAATGAAGAAGCGAAACGTTTTTCTGAAGTTTTTGATACCGAGCGTGTTCAAAACGAATTGTCAACGAAGGGAGTTGAGTGGTTTTTCAACTGCCCTGCCAACCCATCGGAAGGAGGAGTGTGGGAAAGGATGGTGCAGTGCGTTAAAAAAGTTCTCCGACATTCATTAAAAGAAGGAGTGCCACGTGAGCATGTCCTACAGAGCTTTCTGATAGAAGCAGAGAATATAGTAAACTCACGCCCATTGACGCACCTACCCATCTCTCCCGACGAAGAGGAACCACTAACACCGAATCACTTCCTGATTGGCGTAGGTAATGCCTCGCAAACGCCAACGGCCAATACTCCTGAAGAGAAGGCACTTGGTTTACGCAAACAGTGGCGCATTGCACGGAGCCTAAGGAACGCATTCTGGAAACGATGGGTACTGGAGTATTTGCCGACGCTAACCCGAAGAGTCAAATGGTGTCAGCGAACAGCACCTCTTACAGAGGGTGATGCAGTATTTATTTGTGATCCGAATATGCCAAGAAATCTGTGGCGACGTGGAATTGTTGAACGAGTGCACACTGGCGCGGATGGTGTAGTTCGGCGTGCGGACGTGCGTACGGTTGGCAGACTTCTGCAACGAGCGGTATCTAAACTGGCAGTCTTGGATCTGGAGAATAGTGAAGCTGATCGCTCCACGGGGGTGGGGGTGTTGGAAAATAGTATTATTAACTTTCGTTAGATTTATAGTTAAAATTCAGAGACCGGTTTTGTACAACTCTGGGTTATAAACCAATGTTGTGCATTCTTCTTTCTCTCTTTTCCTATGTTCGTCAAAGCGCTGCCTAAAATGGCCATTTGATCTTGAACATCGAAAGAGTGAAGAGAGGGTGCAAAACTGCGGTAAGTTTGTAGTATTTGATCATCAATGTACTAAATTTAATTATTTTACAGAATAAACATACGTACACCCGTAGTTGTTTTAAGCAAACCCTCTTTAGCCAAAGTCGTAGCCGCGACAACTACCAATCCAGTGTAGTTAAGTTATGTTCACGCACATGCTTTTAGGGTGCGTTGATTATTGTTTCATTCATTATGTGAACATTTAGGGTGCGTTGATTATTGTTTCTTTCATTATTTGAACTTTTAGGGTATCACAGTTCCACAATCGAGTTGACGACGGGCATTGGACTTTACAATGCACCATCGACATTTTAATATTATAGGGAGTGTCGGCGTAGGGGAGTTAAGACGATCGACGAGTGTTACAAACAGAGAGCACCACCCAACCGAAGACGACGGTCAGGAACACAGCATGGGTTAGAGCAGACCTCCCACTTGTTTTTGTTCATGAGCGAAAAATATATTAGATTTAATTGTTCCCAAATTATTGCGACAGTTTCCGTCACTCTGATAGCATCCATCGACATTTTGAAGGGCATGAAAGGTACTGTCTAGTGGTGCTGTGTGCTAAGTAACTGTACAGAAAAAATTTGACTAATATAACCAAGGTGAGGAACAGGTGACAATCAGACGAAATGGCCCTGGCAGAATTTTTCTCCAGCCTTCCTTTAAGCAAAGCACATAAGCAGTCAAAACCATTTGGATCTATTCGAGTGGCAATGCGGAATTGGTCTGGATCATTGGTGTTCAGTTTATAGAAAGTCGGTCCCACTTCGAACAATAAAAAATTCACGTGCCCATAAACGCTTTATCTAAAAATCTAGCAGGTCTTTCAGCGATTCCAGTTCCTTACTCATTATACCCTTTACCTTTATAAAAGGTAAATAGGGTATACTAACTTTGTGCTTTTGAGAGGGGTTGCAATTTCAAGAAGGAAGCGTGGTAGGTATATGTCCATACAGATATGATCAGTCACTTTCTAAGCAATTTTTATTTTGTCCATCCGTCTGTCCGTCTGTCCGTCTGTGGCCAGCTTTTTTCTACACCGTTAGAGCTATCTTAATGAAATTTTGCAAAAGTATAGTCTGGACAAAGATACAGAAACAGATTGCTATATGGACCGATTTGGACAAAGACCACGCCTACCTCCCATATAAGGAACCTTTTTCACCTTTTTTAAAAAGACTATAACTTCGGTCCAATTGACGGAATCGTGATGTTAGTTGGCAGTTATGATGATGTGGGTCCTACTAAATACTAGGCAAAAAAGTGGGCGGTATATATTAACTGCCACGCCCACTATTAACAAATATTCATAACTTAAGATCTGGTAGAAATTTACGGACGAAATTTTACGTGAAGGAACATGTGGATATTATAAAGCTATCTGCAACAATTTGGGCTGATCAGAGAAAAGACACGCCCACTTTTGATATAAGGAACTTTCGGGTCTAAAATTCAATTTAGCCTACCTATGCTCGTATTGATGCCAGCGGAATAAAAATTTGCAGATATATACATGGGGTCCATAATAGTGTGTGTGCAGAATATGGATATCAGAATACAACTGCCACGCCCACAATTATGCAAAACTCATTAGTGTGTTCCTATTAAATATTTATCAACGAAATTTTACAGGAATGTTGCGGATACTAACATTAAACACCACACAAAAAATGGGCGTGTTATTTCTACAGCCACGCCTACTATACACATATTATTATAACTTGCGACCTATACAATATTTTTGAACGAAATTATATATTAGTACGTATATGGACAGATTCCGGTAATTATCGGCGCCGATGCCAATGCCCATCACGAAATATGGGGCAGCTCCGGCACAAATTATCGAGGTGAGTGTCTTTTCGACTTTATCATTTCAAATAACTTAGGCATTGCTAACCGGGGAAATGAGCCGACCTTCCTTACATCCGTAAGGAAGGAAGTGCTTGACATCACCCTCGTCAGCGATAACTACTCGAACATGATAAGCAATTGGTTCGTCTCACAGGAATGCTCCTTTTCGGACCACTGCTATATCACCTTTGACATTGACCTGATGGAGACTACAAGCAATACAGAATCTCTTAAACCTGTCAATAGAAAAAACACGAACTGGCCTCTTTTCCGGCTCAAACTGGGGTCATGCTTAGCAACGACTCCCCCTATTATCCACAACTGTCCCGACATTGATCAGGCGGTCGACGATCTGTCCACAGCTTTTAAAAAAGCCACTCATATTTCTTGCATCACTCCCGAACCACGGGGCAAACCTAAACCTCAGTAGTGGAACTCGGAAATTGCAAGTCTTCGCAAAACTTGTAGAATGCTTTTCAACAAAGCTAAAGTTACAGCTGAGTGGGCCCCTTTCAAAAATAAACAAAAAGAGTTGAAATACGCCATTAGGCGAGGGAAACGAGCGTCATGGAGGGAATTTTGCGAAAGCATTGAATCGACGTCCGAGGCTAGCCGTCTTCGTAAAATTCTCCACTCCTCTAACAAAGCCCTTGACTGTATCCAAAAACCAGATGGCAGCTGGACTCACTCAAGCGCCGAAACCCTTGATATCCTGCTAGACACCCACTTCCCAGGGAGTTTAGCCTCAGCGGATCAAGCACTCTACCAGGTGGAGCAGGTTTCGCATGATACCCCATGATACCACATTCCAAGTGACAAAAAGTCACCTTGAATGGTCCATTCAAACCTTTAAGCCATACAAGTCCCCCGGACCGGACGGCATCATTCCTGCCGATATCCAAAATGGGGAAGAGATTATCCTTCCATGGCTGCTTCAAATATATAATGCAAGCCTCAGACTGCAATGCATTCCCTTACGCTGGCGCACGGCTCGGGTCGTCTTCATACCAAAAGTTGGGAAGGCCTCGCACACCAAACCTAAGGATTACAGACCCATAAGTCTAACATCCTTTCTTCTTAAGGTTCTAGAAAGAGCTCTTGACCTACATATCAGGACATCTATCAACCCTTCTCTTCTCTCTGTATCTCAACACGCTTACTCTAAAGGCAAATCGGTTGAAACAGCACTTCATTCTCTCATTGCTCAAGTTGACAAATCCTTGGCGTACAAGGAATTCACACTTGCCATATTTCTGGACATCGAGGGAGCATTCAACAATGAATGCCCCAACGCTGTCATCTCCGCACTCTATAATCTTAACCTGAATTCAGGTCTTCTTAAATTTATAGAGCTTCTATTAAAATCTAGGATCATCACTTCCACGATCGGCAGTGCCCAATCCAGGAGGGTGGTTAACAGGGGCACGCCACAAGGGGGTGTTTTATCACCCCTCCTCTGGAACCTGGCAGTTAACACACTACTGGTGAGATTGGAATCTACTGGATGCAAAGTGATAGCCTATGCGGACGACATAGCAATCGCGGCATCCGGCAAATTCCCACAAACACTTTCCGAAAAACTTAACTATTCACTCTCTATTGTGTCGAACTGGTGTCGCGAATTCGAACTTGGGGTTAACCCATCCAAAACCAAGACTATGCTTTTCACTAGGAAGTACAAAATTCCAAAGTTTACAGTGCCTAGTCTAAACGGCACTCCGCTCTCTTTGAGCACACACGTTAAGTACTTAGGCCTGATTCTCGACCCAAAGCTTAATTGGAAAGCCAATCTAGCTGAGAGGGCACGTAAGGCAACATGCGCTATATACTGCTGTAAAAGAGCAGTTGGTGCACGATTCGTCCTCGAGTCGTGCTCTGGCTCTACACGGCCATCGTTGAACCAAACCTGTTATACGGGTCGGTCTTCTGGTGGCAAGCTCTTGAAAAAGCCTGTAATATCAAACCCCTTGATAAAATCAGAAGATCCATTGCTCTACTGATCACTGGCGCTCTTCGTAGCACACCTACGAAAGCCCTTTTTGCCATGCTGCACTGGCTCCCCTCGGGGATCCTGGTTAAGCAACAAGCCAAGCTGACAGCGATGAGACTTAATGCTCTTTCGCACTGGCGCATAACCCTGACAGGCCATGCTTCAATTCTGAATCAGGACCCACCTGTCCCCAACTTTATAGATTGTATGTCGGTCTATCCCGATTTGAACAGGGAATTCGACCTCACTATTCCAAGTCGAAGCGACTGGACCTCAGAAAACCGAATCGTCGGTGAAACAGTCGAAATCTACACCGACGGTTCCAAGCTTGGAGGTAGAGTCGGCAGCGGTATTTATTCCGACAAGCTGGACTTAAACATCTCCCTACGTCTCCCAGACCATTGCAGCGTTTTTCAAGCTGAGGTCATGGCCATTTACCACGCAGCCAAATGGATGCTGAGTAGTGATATCGGCGCAGTTGACGTATCTATCTTCTCAGACAGCCAGGCCGCCATTAAATCTCTTTTTGGCTCCACGGCCACATCAAGACTAGTTCATGAATGTCGAACATCTTTAAATGAGCTCGCAAGTTACTCTCGGGTGCACCTAGTCTGGGTTCCCGGACACAGCGAAATCCCGGGAAACTGCGAGGCGGACGAGCTTGCCAAGGCAGGCACGCTAATGCACGACATTCACCCCTCTGTAAACATCGGCATTCCACTGGCAACAGCCAAGCTCGAAGTCAAACGGAAATATCTGGCTGACGCCTAAAAATCCTGGGCTAACGAGGAATCCTGCCACACGGCTAGACTAACTTGGGCAAGCATGGACAAAAACAGAACCAATCAACTTCTTCGACTTGATCGCGTATCACAGTCGACAACTGTGTCGGTTTTGACCGGCCACTGCATAATGGGACAGCACGCAGAAAGACTGGGCCTACCCTCAAATGACTTTTGCCGAGGCTGTGGCTTCGAGGAGGAGGACGAGACGGTTTTCCACCTCTTATGCCACTGCCCATCCTTGAGCAGAAGAAGAATTCGCACCTTTGGTGCCCCATTTCTTACAAGCCTGACAGAGCTGTCATCCATTAATATTAGGGACATAGCCAGGTTCATCAAAGTATCAGGATGGTTTCCTGAAACATGACGGGGGAGTCGTGCCTTTCCAGGCGCTGTCCTTGCGCTGACTATCACCATCCCAAGTATGGGAACCTTTTTAGTCAGTGCTTGAACGGCGCCACACCGTGGTATCACAATGGGCCATTATGTGTGCTCAAGTGTGCTTTTGGCAAACTGGGCGGCCACTCCTACCTACCTACGTATATGGACCCTACAAATCCACATACAAGATTTGGGGTCGATCAGAGGAAGGATACGCTTCCCTCCCATATAATGATCTTTGGGGACCCCACTTAAAAACATTGCACTATCAATGCTTCTAGTGATGATATATGAATACAAATTTGTGGCAGTCTATGTCAGGTCTGTACTATCTTAAATTTCAAATATGGGCTGATTTTTACTATTGCCACGCCCACAATCAGCCAAAATTCATTACTAGGTTCCTATTGAATATTTATCAACGAAATTTCACAGAAAGGTTGCGGGTACCAACTTTAAACACCACACAAAAAATGGGCGGGTTCTTTTTACAGCCACGCCCCTTATTGACATATTATTATAACTTACTACACATACAATATTTTTGAGCGAAATTGGTAGCAGGATGTGTTAGTTCCGAAAAAGCTTGCATGCAAAATATGGGCCACAATTAAGCAGTACTCATTTTTGGGGCCTTATGCAAGGCTCGTCAACGAAACTTCACATGAAGCTTGAGAGTGATAGTATAAAACACAAAAAAAAAATAGGAAAATTAAAGATGCACTTTATGAGCTACGCCCTGTATAGATAGGTTCTTAAAACTTTTGACCTATATATAATTTTAAAAAAAAAGTTTATTGACTTTATAAAATCATACAAAAGAAATGGGGTGGCCCAGATAAAAGACGGTTTTTCTGTTTTTTTTTCAAATATTTTTTTAAGCACGCTTCAATTATTCATATGTATAATCTTCTGATTGCATTCAATGTTTAGTGAAGTTGATAATGTTTACAAAATGGCGGATTATAACATGAAATCAGTAGCAAAACATTCGGTTTTTATACCCTTTACCTCTAAAAATAGTAAATAGGGTATACTAACTTTGTGCTTTTGAGAGGGATTGCAATTTCGAGAAGGAGGCATGGTAGGTATGGACATATATATACAGATATGATCAGAACCACTTTCTAAGCAATTTTTATTTTCTCCGTCCGTCTGTCCGTCTGTTCGTCTGTGGCCACTTTTTTTCTACACCGTTAGAGCTATCTTAATGAAATTTTGCAAAAGTATAGCCTGGACAACGATACAGAACCAGATTGCTATATGGGCCGATTTGGACAAAGACCATGAATACCTCCCATATAAGGAACTTTTTTCACCTTTTTTAAAATGACTATAACTTCGATCCAATTGACGGAATCGTGATGTTTATTGGCAGTTATGGAGATGTGGGTTCCCCTAAACACTGTGCAAAAAGTGGGCAGTATATATTAACTGCCATGCCCAGTATTAACATATATTAATAACTGAAGATCTGGTAGAGATTTACGGACGAAATTTTACGGGAATTAACATGTGAACATTACAAAGCTATCTGCAACAAATGGGGCTGATCAGTGAAAAGACACGCCCACTTTTGATATAGGGAACTTTCGGGTCTAAAATTTAAATTAGCCTACCTATGCTCGTATTGATGCCAGCGAAATAAAAAGTTGCAGAAATATACATGGGATCCATAATAGTGTGTGTGCAGAATATGGAGATCAGAATACAACTGCCACGCCCACAATTTGCCAAAAATCATTACTGTGTTCCTATAAAAGATTTCTCAACGAAATTTCACAGGACGGTTGCAGGTAGTAACATTAAACATCACACAAAAAATGGGCGTGTTATTTCTACAGCCACGCCCACTATTCACAAATTATTATAACTTACGAGCTATATAATATTTTTGGATGAAATTTTATAGTAGTACGTATTCGGACCCTACAAAGCCATATACAAGAATTGGGGTCTATTAAATAAAGTATACGCCTCCCTCCCATATAATGAACTTTGGGGACCCCACTTAAAGACAATTACCCTATCTATGCTTCTAGTGATGATATATGAACACAAATTGGTAGATGTATACAATGGGTCCGTACTAACATGCATTCCAAATATGGGCGGATTATTACTACTGCCACACCCACAATTAACCAAAAATCTTTTCTAGGTTCCTATTAAAGATTTATCAACGAAATTTTACAGGAATTTTGCAGGTACTAACATTAAACACCACACATAAAATGGGCGTGTTATTTCTAGAGCCACGCCCACTATTCACATATTATTATAACTTACGACCTATACAATATTCTTGGACGAAATTTTATATTAGTGATTACATTGACCCTACAAAGCCATACACAAGAAAAGGGGTCGATATAATCATTTCAAGGTACCCTACCAAAAATTACCGTGAATATGCTCCTAATGATGATTTATGAAGAAAACATCCCAATTGTTGAACTCGCACGCACAAGAAAAGTTAAAGAGTTTTTCGTAGTCGGTCTAACCCGACTTCAGACTTCTTTACTCGTTTTTAATTAAAATTTTGCCTTCACCTTCACAAAATTTCACTTGCTGCTGATTTACGAATAAGAAGACGGCGCGTTTAATGCGTTTTATGCAGTTTTAAAATATACAACGAAAATCGCGTTTGCCGTTGGAAAGCGTGGTATGTAGTTTGGCCTTTATATCTTGTAAGCTTAAAAAGCTTGAAGGTCTACTAAATCCCATTGATATATTTTACCTCCCCATACATACCATCCATATTGACCATGACATATTGGGGATAATACCGTCAACGGCGAAGGTATACATGTGCTTAATAGCCGGATCGTGATCGATGCATTCATAAAATGTTCATGGATATTGCTAGTGTAGATCTGTTTCTCGGAGGAAGTCCTTAAAAAAGCAGCTTACGATCTTAATAAAATACACCATCGGACCAATAAGCGTAAGCAAAGGGAAAGGAAAAACGCATCAGCAAACAGCAAGCACTCAAACTGAACTCACCGAGCGATTACCCACAAACAAGACGACAACTACCACACTACAAAAGTGACACACAGGCTAAGCGACCACGAGTACAAAGCATCAATCACGCGGAGTAACTATAAATATCTACAACAACAACAACACTACAGCGACTGAAGGCGTCACAAGGAGAAACACGAGAGAGTAGCACAAACACCAACTGGCCACAAGCACAAAGCATTAAGCAGGCTGAGTAACTATAAATATCTACAACAACAACAAAAATACCGCAGCAACCACACTACAACCAACGGCAGCGGTACGGCCGCAGTGACTGCAGGCAAGAACACTGCTGGACAACTACAGGTACTATAAAGAGGTGGTTGACCAGCAGAAGCTGAAGGTGGCCCAAAGACAATTGGGCCACAACAACAAATTAACACCGGCGAAGCGGCCCAACGGCGATTGGACCACACAACGGTCCACTCCCAACAATAAAACGTACTGATCCCGGTGGCAGCTTTTGGCTTTATAAGCAGAGCAGCAATAAGGCTCTTTGAACCAGCAACGTTCCACGAGTGTACAACGCACCAAGTTCCTATTGACACCAGTAGTTACTACAAGTAGTACTGACGCATAAACAAACATAGACAGAGCCAGGAGTTTATGGTTTAACCAACTCTCTTTGGGACACATATACAAAAAAGACCGAGCCAGAAGTTTATGGTTTTAACCGACTCTCCTTGGGACACATAAACAAACATAAACAGAGCCAGGAGTTTATGGTTTAACCGACTCTCCCTGGGACACATAAACAAGCAAGGAGGAGTCAGGAGTTTATGATTTTAAACAACTCTCCCTGGAACACTTACCCCAACTAAACAGAACCAGGAATTTATGGTTTTAACCGACTTTCCTGAGACTAGCACAAACACCGGTGACTACCACGAACATACAAACAGAGTAGCGTAGTAGTTGTTCAGTCACACTGAACAGATCAACAATTGCACTTTATGTTTATTTTTTATCAGTACAGCGAAAATGCACCATTGACAGAAACCAGCACACGCAAAACCAAAATGTCATATTATCAAGGCCAACACTTGCTTGTTGAACTCATTCCCTTCAAAGTAGCTGCCCAGTGCATTGACTTAGGCGATCATATTTCACTTGGTTGCAATGTGCGCTAAATTATGTATGGGAATGATATAATGATGTTGGCTCGTGTTTGATTATTGACAACGGTGCAGTTTTGTCCGTCACTTTATTGTTAATTATATTTAAACCAATCAGCATAAAATTGATATAAATAATTGTACAATTCCAATAAAGAATCAGAATCACCTTAACTGCCTAAGTGTTCTCAATTAAAGTTATACGGTTTCAAGTGACCTATAACATTTCAACAAGTTCTTGGTTTATGTACCAAGGAGCTGACTTCAACATTTGGTGACCCCGACAATTCAATTGAACAACGTCAATCATCTGACATCATGGCTACCTTCGGCGAGCTAGTGGCACTCCAGAAAGAATCTGGGGAGGAAATTCAAGGAATCATTAAGAATTTTAGAAAGGACCCAGCTGACAGGAAGACAACCGCTACATATTTCAAGGATCGTTTGTGGTGCCTGAACACTGCATGGGACAACTTTGAAGGAAGAGATAGCAAGCTGAGGACATTAACTGATCAGCCCTTGAATCACGAATACTTCGCATTGGCTTATTACGAACAAATCAACAAAATAGTCACTGCCCATGTGCAGCTCTTCAATGACGAAATACAAAAACTCGAAGCACTGACTAAAACACCATACGTAGGTCCTGCTAAGACACCAGCGGATTGAGCTCAGCAACACTAAACAACACGAAGCACTTGGATCAGGACCAGTCAAATACCAATCACGAAAATCTTCAGGCGGTTCAACCAAGACAGAAGGCACCATTGCAAGCACTGTGCGTAAACAGCACGAATTAATGATGTCACTACAACGACTTCTTTGTGGAATCTCAACAATCGCTGAGGACCAATCACGCAAATTCTTTGAAGAAAACATTGCGCGACTTAAAAGATTGTGGAACGAAATTGATACCACAAACTTCAAAGTATGGGAAGAGTCCCCAGCACCGGAAGAGGAGGGCTACGATTTCAATGCCTATCTCGAGATGGAACACCAGGTGCATTGCCGGCTAATAGAGCTTTCCACAAAATCAGGAAAAAGGCAACTTCCAGAAGTAGTTGAGCAACAAGCCTTCCGGTTACCACAAATCACCATACCCAAATTTGATGGTGATTACTTAAAATGGAACCAATTCTACGACATCTTTACAGAAATGGTTCATAAATCGCCAATTTCACCAGTTCAAAAAATGTGGTACCTGAAGGCCAATTTGGCGGGAAAAGCTGAGCGGGTAATCAGACATCTCACATTGACTCAATACAATTATGAAACAGCATGGAAATTGCTCCAGGAGAGGTACAACAACAAGAGAGTGCTAACTTCCACTTTGATTCAGCGAATACTAGGACATCCAAGTCTCTCATCTGACACAGCATCGTCGACAACTATAAAAAATCTCCACGATGCTGTACGCGAAAGTCTGCTGGCGCTCGAAAACCTAGGCGTATCTACGTTATCTTGGGATCCATTGCTGCTACATCTTCTCATCAAAAAACTAGATCGCCAAAGCCATATATTATATGAGCAATCATTGGAAAATCCTAAGCAGCTACAAACTATTGATGACTTCCTGCACTTCCTCGAGAACCGGTTTCAATCTTTAGAGGCTCTCGGGGGGAGGGAAAGACAAAACGCATCAAGAGCTATTGCTCGGGTAAGGACCACCCCCTGTACTATTGCAAGGGATTCCTGCAATTATCTGCGGTAAATCGATTGAATTGGGCTAAAAAACAAAGGCTCTGTTTCAATTGCCTTAAAAATGATCACACTTTACGAGACTGCAAATCTCGTAGCTGCACCAAGTGTAACAAAAGGACACAATTCATTGTTACATTTGGAATCGAAGGATCCAGCGCCAACAAATAGCCAACAAATAGCAAGATCAAATCAACAATCCAGTACAGAAACTAAGTTGACTGCAACCAATTCTTCGGTAACATTAGCTGCAGCTAACACCTTGGCGGCCTGCCAGGGCCATGTCTTATTAGCAACAGCTAAAGTCAAAATCACAGCAAATAACGGACAATCTGGTGTTTTCAGGGCAATCTTGGATTCTGGGTCTCAGATCTACCTAGTAACTGAGCGACTCATTAAGAAATTGACTATTGCTCCAACCAAGGCTGCGTTAAGCATTGAAGGCATTGGTCAAAGAGTGAAGACTGCAATTCAACGGGTCAACGTGAAACTACAATCAAGAACAGGCCATTTCGAAACCAGACTAGAGGCTTTTGTACTACAAACAATCATTCTAGCTCAACCAGCTCAACAAATAGACGTCTCATCATGGTCGATTCCTGAAAACATACAATTAGCTGACCCGGAATTTAACCAACCAGGAAAAATCGATGTTCTCCTGGGTGCTGAGTTCTACTTCAGCTTAATGGCAACGGGCCAAATCCAACTATCCACTGATCTACCAGTGTTACAAAATACATCATTGGGCTGGATCATAGGTGGAAAGAGCAAGGGTGAGTCGACAAGCACTGCAACCTGCGCGGTTTACAGTGAGGACGAAGTATCAACCAACGAATTGATAATGCAATTTTGGAAGCTTGATGACGCCAGGGAAGCCAATGATAATCTGACGATCGCAGAAAGGCAATGCGAAACTCATTTCATACAAACCGTGCGCAAAAACACAGAAGGCCGATACATAGTAAGACTACCATTTTCCGAAGATCCAAGCACCTTGGGAGAGTCAAAAAATCTGGCATATAAAAGATTCCTGGCAATAGAACGACGTATGGAAATTAAAGGCACAATACGCCGAATTCATGAGGCAATATGAAAAGTTAGGACACATGAGCGAAATCAACCCCGAAAACATTTTACACCCGCATTACTTCATTCCTCATCACAGCGTGCTTAAGCCAGAAAGCACTACGACAAAGCTGAGGGTTGTGTTTGATGCATCAGCCAAAACTGCATCTGGACTAGCCCTAAATGACATAATGTACACTGGCCCAACGGTTCAAAGTGATTTATTCTCAATACTGTTGCGCTTCCGACTACCAAAATTTGTCTTCACAACAGACATCGAAAAGATGTACCGACAAATCCTAGTCGACCCAGCTGATAGAATGCTACAGTTGATCATGTGGAGAGAAAATGAGAACAAGCCCATAAGGTACTATCAGCTTAATACAATAACTTATGGAACATCGTCAGCACCATATTTGGCCACAAAGTGCCTACAATAGTTAGCAGAGAAAAACATCGGATCCACTAGGCGCACAAATATTACGTGACGATTTCTATGTCGATGATGGCGTGAGTGGCTCAGACAGCCTATCCACGGCTATCGAAATGCAGAAACAATTGACAACACTACTCCACGGTTCAGGATTCAAACTACGGAAATGGTGCGCCAATCATCCTCAGCTGCTAGATATCTATATAGTATATCTCCAGAGGATCAGGAAGTTAATCTCGACTTTGAAAACTCCTCGACCAAGACATTAGGACTAACTTGGATGCCAAAATCTGATCTATTCTGTATAAAGGCGGAGTTACCTGATAATACAACAATAACAAAACGCACTATAATATCAGACATAGCAAGAATATTTGATCCATTAGGTCTCGTAGGTCCAGTGGTCATCACGGCAAAAATATTTATCCAACAACTATGGCAACTGCAGATATCTTGGGATGAACATCTACCAGCAGAAATGCAGACAAAATGGACTACTCTCCGTAGAAACTTAAAGGAATTAAACGACACACGTATCTCCAGGCACGTTTTCAACGGTCAGAAACCGATAACGATAGAGATTCATACGTTCGTAGATGCCTCCGAGAAGGCATATGGCGCTGCAGTTTATCTACGATCGAGACTTCAAGATAACAGAATAATTGTTAGACTTTTGTGTGCCAAATCACGTGTCGCACCTCTCAAGGAACAAACGCTGCCTCGTTTAGAATTATGTGCAGCAGTGTTAGGAGTCGAGCTAGAATCAAGAGTAAAACGGGATTTACACTTAGCCAATAACACTTCTCATTTCTGGTCAGACTCGGAAATTGTATTATCTTGGATAAATTCGTCATCATCATCCTTGCGAACATTTGTAGCTAACAGAGTAAACACAATCCAGAAACTCTCTAGCGCTCACCAGTGGCGCCATGTATCCTCCAAGGACAATCCTGCAGACGTCATCTCTCGAGGACTTCAGCCAAATAAACTCATGACTTGCAAAAATGGTTCTATGGGCCCATCTTTCTACATGGAATGGAATCACACTGGCCGAAACCATTTTTAAGGGAACACCACATTCCAACGGACTTAGAACAAAAACACAAGGCTCCGATTGTGGCAACCACAACCACCTGCACAGGACTAGAAGATATCATTTACAACGTGAAGCATGGTAACTCATTTAAAGTTCTACAAAGAACCATTGGATATGTTCTAAGATTCATTAAAGATCGAAAACTGTCACGAGATAAACGTTCATCACAGAAATCGTTAACTTCTGGGGAGTTGGACGCATCATTAACGATCATAGTAAGAACCATACAAGCCTCTGAGTTCGAGCATGAAATCAAACAATTAAGAAAACACAATGGAATCGACAGAGCCAGCCCACTCAGCAGCTTATCCCCTTTCATAGACGACAATGGCGTGCTACGAGTTGGTGGGCGATTAGCTGCATCAACTTTATCATATGATGCTAAACATCCAATGCTGCTTCCATACAATGACCCAATTTCAAAAATTATACTTGCCATGATACATGAGAGTAATTTGCATTGTGGTCCACAGACCCTGTTACCAGCATCTAGGCAGCGATTTTTGGTCATAAAAGGAAAGACAATGGCACGAAATATTGTGCAAAAATGGATTCGCTGCACCAGAGCTAGGCCGAAGCAAGTGATGGGAAACCTGCCTTCAACCAGAGTCACTCAAGCACGACCATTCGTCAACGCCGGTGTCGATTATTGTGGACCCTTCTGGGTACACTACAAGATCCGTGGAAAAAAACCACATAAGGTTTATATCGCCGTCTTCTGCTGCTTTGCCACAAAGGCAGTTCATTTAGAGGTAGTCAGCGATTTAACTACCGAAGCCTTCATTGGATCACTAAAACGTTTTACGTCTTGTCGTGGCCGATGTGATACCATATACTCGGACAATGCAACTAATTTTGTCGGAGCTAAAAATAAACTAGAAGAGCTAAACGACTCCATTTTTGCCAACGACTCTCGGGAGAAAATCATTAAAACTTGCAGTGATCGTGGAATAAATTTCAAATTCATACCCCCTAGAGCTCCACACTTTGGGGGCTTATGGGAGGCTGCGGTCAAATCAGCGAAACATCTATTGCTTCTGAACGTTTCAACAGTCTCGCTCACGTATGAAGAGCTTGAAACCGTTGTCATCGAAATAGAAGCAATCCTTAACTCTCGACCGTTAACTCCAATATCAACAGATCCAAACGATTTAACAACATTAACACCGGAACATTTTCTTATTGGAGAACCATTGACTGCACAAATAGACAGAGGCACGCCAAGTTTCAAGATTTCCATGCCAACAAGATGGAAATTGGTGACACAACTCAAGCATGAATTCTGGGATCGTTGGTCCCGTGAATACCTCAATCAACTACAGCAAAAACATAAGTGGAAGGACCAATCACAAAATATCCGGAAAGGACAAATGGTTATTATCAAGGAAGATAATGTGCCCACCTTACAATGGCCACTTGGAAGAATACAACGAGTCTACAAGGGAAACGACGGAATGGTGCGAGTGGTAGACGTAAAAACATCAACAGGTGTGTGGAAACGTCCGATTCACAGACTTGCACCACTGTTTAGTGAGAAGGTTTCTGAATGCCCAGACATAAATCGAGATTCATTACAAGATGCGCAGCCTGAGCAACAACAGATATCATTAACTTCTGAGGATAATTCAAATGACATACCCAGAAAGCGACGGAAACCAACTAGCAATACCATTCTCGTAACATTCCTTCTATCCCTACTGTTACTTCCTGCAGTACTGGGCAATACTATTCAGGTTCAAAATTTTGGTACAAATCCTGGAATATACTTTGAAGGAATTGGCATAACAAGGATTGTCACAGCGGAATGGAAATTGGTGGTCTACTACGATTTGAATCCATTCTGGGAAGAAATGAAAATATTCTCGTCTGGGGTAGGGACCCTTCAACGTCTGTGCTCAAGACTACAACAAGATACTGCCTGCGACGTCCTGATTAAGAATTTTGACGACACAACAAAGGAGCTTACTCAGGACAGGGCTCTGCTCTCGACTAGTCGTCCAAGGAGAGCAGCCCTCAATATCGTTGGAAATGTCGCTCGTACCTTGTTCGGTGTTCTGGACTCTGACTATGCGGATCAGATGTCGGAAATAATCAACAACGTTAAGACAGACGAAGCTCACACTATAAGGCTTCTTAAAAACGAAACCTCTATCATTGATTCCACCATAAATGTCTTCAAACACAATGCGCTTACAACAATATCAAATATCGTAGATCTGTAGCAGAAGATGAACTCTATGATGAAACAAATGGAAATTGAAGGAGAACAAATCAAATTCTCCCAACTCTTTGCACCACTTTCAAACCAATTAACACTGATGGCAATCAATTTACAGCGGGTACAGGCAGAAGTAATAAGTGTACTCACTGACACCCACCATGGAAAAATCAGTCAGTTACTAATCACGCCTCAACTGAATAATGAAATCAACATTATTAAGACCCATCTTCCTCCATCACAACTTCTACCCATAGAACAAGATAATTTGGTGAAGTTCTACAAAATCGTGAAGGCAGAGGGAGCAATAACCAAGAATGAGGTCATCTTCGAAATTAAGCTGCCATTAATCGATCAACAATCCTTTGATCTTTTTAATCTCATCCCAATTCCTATGGTCAAAAACAAAACTATGATCACTATTGCAACCGATGCACAATTCTTAGCAGTAAATGCTCATCGAGATGAGTACATTCCACTGAGTGCAACCGATCTGAGAGTATGTTTTAAATCTAAGGAAGACACCTACATCTGCGATAACAAGAAACCCAGATTTGGAAAGGAATCATCCATGCATTCCTGCAAAATTCATATTTTTGTCGTTGAACAAAAAATACTACGCAATGCAGACTGACACAACTTCAAGGAACCCTGGCATGGATACAAATGCATCACAGAAATCAATGGATATTTTCAACTACGTCAGACTATGAAATATCAGCAGTCTGTGGCACAAATCTGACGCAATTAATACTATCAGGATACGGCATATTAATAATAAATCCTAACTTTGTAATTAAGGGAAACCTAGTCACCATTCAAGGCTTCCATACATCGTCTAGCACCATACATACATCATACGCCAGATTCATGGTCATCCAAAACATCAATACATCTGAGGAAAGAAAACGGATTTTCAATACAACATACACCAAATTTGACACCAAATTGGAACAACTCACCATACTCCAAAACCAACTGGCAAGTGAAGAATTCACCAATCTACCAAATTTAATACAGTCCAACAGCCAGCATCATCATGCGGTAAGCTACTCCGCACTCATCATTTCCACGTTTCTTCTCATCATAATACTGAAATTAAAACGTAAGCGCAGTGCTCCGACTATCCTCACACCTCAACCACGTCAGCGACAGCAAACAAATGAATCATCTTTCACTGTTCACATATAATCCAAAATTGAGCAAATACTTAACGCCCGGCAGAATTTTCAGTCACACTGAACAGATCAACAATTGCACTTAATGTTTATTTTTTATCAGTACAGCGAAAATGCACCATTGACAGAAACCAGCACACGCAAAACCAAAATTTCATATTATCAAGGCCAACACTTGCTTGTTGAACTCATTCCCTTCAAAGTAGCTGCCCAGTGCATTGACTTAGGCGATCATATTTCACTTGGTTGCAATGTGCGCTAAATTATGTATGGGAATGATATAATGATGCCTCGTGTTTGATTATTGACAACGGTGCAGTTTTGTCCGTCACTTTATTGTTAATTATATTTAAACCAATCAGCATAAAATTGATATAAATAATTGTACAATTCCAATAAAGAATCAGAATCACCTTAACTGCCTAAGTGTTCTCAATTAAAGTGATACGGTTTCAAGTGACCTATAACATTTCAACAAGTTCTTGGTTTATGTACCAAGGAGCTATCTTCAACATTTGAGCTTAACTGCCTAAGTGTTCTCTATTACAGTTATACGGTTTCAAGTGACCTATAACATTTCAACAAGCTCTTGGTTTATGTACCAAGGAGCTGACTTCAACAGTAGTAATATATAACCAAATGTAATAGTTAACAAGTAACGAAATTAAATAAAGATATTTTATAAATCCTACTGCGAAAGCGAATGTAAATTTCTGTAAGTGACCCTGGAAGTCGCTGAGTATTTACCCCAGCGAAATTGAGTCATTACAATATATCGCAGTTTAATCCCTTATGAGGGACAAGGTAAAATGGAATGATCGATACGGTATATGATATAAAACCACGAAGATGAAACTGATGTCCAGTAGTTTGACTCAGCTGATGATTAAGAGGGACGACTGCATAGTGAAAATTATACATAATGAGCGTGCAGGAAGTTTTTAATATAAAACAGATTTTAGCAACAATTTATGAAATGACAAGACAAAAGAACAATAGGACAAATTGGAGAAAAGTCCAAGACGAGCAAAGGCAAAGTCGTGCAAAGAGTATTTACCTTTTTCTTTTGTCTCACTTAAGAGTTGCATTTCATGAAATAAAAAAATTGTGTGTGTAGATCAGTATTAGTTAAATTATTTTTAAATAAAAAAGTTCTCAATAATCGAATTTGTAGACAAGTGATGGTGGTTATGCCACCATAGTAATTAATAGATAGAGAATTATTGAAAACCATTTTGGCAGATCTTATAGCTATTTCGGATATGCTACTGTCCTCTTCAGAGTTCTTTCAATGAAAGGCATATATATATTTGTCTTAGAAAGCAATAGCACTACAACTGTGAACCTTCCCAAGAATCGAACTATGACTGAGCTTAGCAAATTTTCAGCATTTTAAGCCATCTGCATACCAAAGAGCTGAACATGGAGAAGGTGTAGAAGGGCCATTTGCATGAGGTTGATCCCAAGGCGTATTTGGTATTTCGTAGTGAAGAGAACAATGTCAGTGAGAAGGGGCCACAAGAACACATCTGCAATGACGCTTTTTTTCGGCTAGCCCCAGGATTTACATCAACTGGCTTAGTCAAAACATGCGCACCAGCGCTTTATATTTGGCATTAGTTGGCAGGTTAAAAGTTAGTACTCGGAGGTGATTTGCAATTGCATACTACTCGAAAGCAGGTCATTGCAAACAGCAGTGGGCGTGGAAACATTTTCTGTCCCTCTCAGGAAGTGGCCTAAATTGAATCAAAGGCTTAATTCCTCCACGGGACGCGGTTTTATTGAATCGTTTTTTAGATGAGGGAGAGGAGGAAGCTTAAGTATTGAATTTGTCCCAAATAACAGTGATCCTCGTGTCGACGGGGCTACATAATTAGATGCAGTGGCTTTCCCGAAGGGAAAGGCAGTCAGTGTCAAGCACATTTCCACCTGTCGGGTTTCTGCTAATAGAGGAAGATCTGGTCGTATGATTTGACCTACTTTGTATATTATCCTGCTGGAGGAAACCCTACCACTAACAGAACATAACGGATCTAGACAGGAGAGGCAATAAACACCCGTTAATTCAGAGAATTAAGTGCCACGTGCCCATCTTCCAACTCGACCGACGCCGACAAATTACTAGCTTTCTACAGAAGGTAGTTGGAAGTCGTCAAGTTTACAGACCATTGAACTCTTAGCATACAGACATATTCCAGACAGTACTATCTACTGCAACACTGGCCGATACATTATCAGTCAGTCCAACAACTCCTTTATTGATATCGGACATTACATCATAAGTAATGACAAATTCAAATGTACAAATTAAAGATGGTTCCGATGGTATCAGTCCGATCTAAAACGAGTAAAGAAGTCTGAAGTCGGGTTAGACCGACTAAGAAATACCTTTTACCTTTTATTGTGCGTGCGAGTTCAACAATTGGGATGTTTTCTTCATAAATCATCATTAGGAGCATATTCACGGTAATTTTTGGTAGGGTACCTTGAAATGATTATATCGACCCCATTTCTTGTGTATGGCTTTGTAGTGTCAATATAACCACTAATATAGAATTTCGTCCAAAAATATTGTATAGGTCGTAAGCTATAATAATATGTCAATAGTGGGCGTGGCTGTAGATATAACACGCCCATTTTCTGTGTGTTGTTTAATGTTAGTACCCGCCACCTTCCTGTGAAATTTCGTTGTTAAATCTTTAATAGGAACAGAGTAATGCTTTTTGGCTAATTGTGGGCGTGGCAGTAGTAATAATCTGCCCATATTTGGAATGCGTGCTAGCACTGACCCACTGCATACATCTACCAATTTGTTTTCATATATCATTACTAGAAGCATAGATAGTGTAATTGTCGTTAAGTGGGGTCCCCAAAGTTCATTATATGGGAGGGAGGCGTATACTTTATCTGATAGACGCCAATTCTTGTATATGGCTTTGTAGCGTCCATATAAGTACTACTATAAAACTTCGTCCAAAATATTATGTAGGTCGTAAGTTATAATAATATGTCAATAGTGGGCGTGGCCAATTTTTTGTGTGGTGTTTAATGTTAATACCTGCAACCTTCCCGTGAAATTTCGTTGATAAATCTTTAATAGGAACACAGTAATGATTTTTTGCAAATTGTGGGCGTGGCAGTTGTATTCTGATCTCCATATTCTGCACACACACTATTATGGACCCCATGTATATTTTTGCAAATTTTTATTCCGCTGGCATCAAGACGAGCATAAGTAGGCTAATTTAAATTTTATACCCGAAAGTTCCCTATATCAAAAGTGGGCGTGTGTTTTCACTGATCAGCCCCATTTGTTGCAGATAGCGTTGTAATGTCCACATGTTCCTTCCCGTAAAATTTCGTCCGTAAATCTCTACCAGATCTTCAGTTATTAATATTTGTTAATAATGGGCGTGGCAGTTAATATATACCGCCCACTTTTTGCACAGTGTTTAGGGGATCCCACATCTCCATAACTGCCAATTAACATCACGATTCCGTCAATTGGATCGAAGTTATAGTCATTTTAAAAAAGCTGAAAAAAGTTCCTTATATGGGAGATAGGCGTGGTCTTTGTCCAAATCGGCCCATATAGCAATCTGGTTCTGTATCTTTTTCCAGGCTATACTTTTGCAAAATTTCATTAAGATAGCTCTAACGGTGTAGAAAAAAAGTGGCCACAGACGGACAGACGGACAGACGGACAGACGGACAGACGGACAGACGGACGGACAAAATAAAAATTGCTTAGAAAGTGATTCTGATCATATCTGTATACACTCGTATATGTCCATACACACCATGCCTCCTTCTCGAAATTGCAACCCCTCTGAAAAGCACAAAGTTAGTATACCCTATTTACCCTTTTTAAAGGTAAAGGGTATAAAAAGCATCGGAGCAAGTGATACTGCGAATTTTCGATTCTCTCAGGTGAATGTGCACATTGTAAGCCTAAGTACTAAATGTCGATTAGTTTATCCTCTTTATTGACCAAGTCGCTTGACAGATTTCCTAACATCAACATTAAAGGAAAGGTAAATCATCAACTGTCATCTAATTAGCACGCAAAACAAAGTTAAAATACCACTCCACTCTGTCGTCCATAAAATGGAATATACCTTACAATAAAAGCAGTTCATCTTAGTTGCCTTTTCTTATATACAGGGAGCCTTTCAGAGCATCAGCCCGACGGATATCACTAACACTATCCAACGTGCAGCTACAGGCTTAGCTGATTGACTTAACGATAAAACTCTTGGTACACAGAGTTATTAACTTATCCAGCAAAGAGAATACTATCGGAAGGTACAACACCGGAGCTTCCCTGGAATCTGGCACAGAATTATCTGTTACAACTTAACACAGACGCGTGTTAGATAGTGGCTTATGCGGCCCATGTTGCTATCATTGCATCTGGGAATTGTATATCACGCAGTCGATATAATTCAGGGAGCCCTTAACAAAGTTTCATCGTGGTTCACTTATAGCGGTCTGAAGGTTAAGGCTTCGAAAACTGACATTGTTCTCTTCACTACGAAATACCAAATACGCCTTGGGATCAATCCCATGCAAATGGCCCTTCTACACCTTCTCCATGTTCAGCTCTTTGGTATGCAGATGGCTTAAAATGCTGAAAATTTGCTAAGCTCAGCCATAGTTCGATTCTTGGGAAGGTTCACAGTTGTAGTGCTATTGCTTTCTAAGACAAATATAAATATGCCTTTCATTGAAAGAACTCTGAAGAGGACAATAGCATATCCGAAATAGCTATAAGATCTGCCAAAATGGTTTTCAATAATTCTCTATCTATTAATTACTATTGTAGGGTAAAAGTTGGTCACGCAGGATCGGCATTCAATTCATTTTTGCAGATTCTATGTAATGCATAGATGCAAAAGAGCACTATAAAATATAAATGCCTAGCACGAAGCGAAAGACTCCCTCAGCAAAGATTATGACCGGCAGAGTGTGCCGTTGGCCAAGCTATTGTTCGTGCTGTTCTGTAACTAAGCCTAGTTAAGAGCACTGAGAGAAGAAATGAGAAATCTAATGCAGGTTTGCAGTTTTAGAAGTTCAGATTAATTCTTGTTTATTTGGTGGCTCGCTGGCCTTTTTATATCATTCAATTGTTATTGTTTTCTTATTCTAACTAATATAAAATGTATCTATCTTATTTACACTAGTTACAAATCATATTCCCGAAATTTGTCTCAAGTATCGGATTACCGATATTATTCATTGACGAATCATCGTCTTTGTTTATATTAATTATTTTGAGTGCAAGTACAGGGCTAAAGTCACTGCACTGTCTAACCTGCATGCGCTGCAATATAGGCAGCGTGTGTTATTGCACCCCCAAAATGCTGGTCTAGCGTATTTGGATATTGAGTGCAATTGCGTACGCTGCGCTATTGTCAGTTTGTTTGCATATGCGACTTGCTGCTGTGCTTATGACGATGTGTGGTCGTCAGTGTACACTTGTATGGTACACTACACCCTCACCCTTAAGAGAAAAATTAGGGGTGTTAGCGAATAATTTTTCTGGAAATATGGTTTGTGTTGTATTACAATTGCCTTATGTTAGATGATTTACATATTAATTGGTATTGTTTTTTTTTTATAAATAGTTTCTTATTATTAAAGTTACATAGTAGCGTTTTTAATTGTATAGTTAAAATTACAAATTATGTAGTTTTGATATAATTACATATATTTATGATTACTAATTACATTGTTTTGCTTATATATTGTGATAGTTTTAATTATAAATTTATATTACATTGTATGGTTTTAATTGATTATTATGTACTTTCTTAGGTGTACCATTATATTCTATTAATGAATTTACTCCTAACTTATCTAGTATTTTATATGGTCCTTTATGGATTCACATTCTTTTTCCTATTTTCTACTTTTAATAGAACTAAATCTCCTATTTCTACATTAAGTGTATTTGTATTAGTTTTTGAGTCGGTTAGTGTACGTTTTTGTTTTGCTTTCATTAGCATTTGTTTTGCCTTTTCGTGGGCATAGCGTAATCTCGCTTTTAGCTCGTTGGCGTAATTTTCAAAGTTGTAAATTTTTGTGTTACTTTCTATTACTTCATTGGGTAAACCTGGGAGTTTCCCATATATTAATTCATATGGAGTGTAGCTCGTGTCAACATGTGGCATTGTGTTGTAAGTAAAAGTGAAGTAGGGAATCCACTTATCCCATTCGTCGTCGTTTGTCGATGTAAGTAGGAATTCATTCAAAACTCTGTGGTTGCGTTCTAGTGAGCCTATCGTTTGGTGGTGGTACGGTGTCGAAAATTTCTGTTGTATTTTGAGCAGTGCACATATGTTTGCCATTAGCTCGTTTGTAAATTCTGTCCCGTTGTCAGATTTAAGAATTTTGAAGTGTCCGTATTTGAGTATAAATTGTTCAACTAATGTTTTGGCTGTTGTGAGTGCGTCTTTTGTTATCATTGGATGTGCGATTACGAACTTTGTCAGCTCGCACTGCATGGTCAGTATGTAGCGGTATTCGTTTGAAATTTTTAGTGGTCCTACGGTGTCAATTGATATCACTTCGAAACTTGTGTTAGGGGTGTCTGTTATGGTTTGTGGTTCTTTGATGTGTCTTGTTTGTTTACACTTCACGCATGTGTCACAGTTGGATACGAATTTCTTTACCATTTGGTTCATATTTTTCCAAATGTATCTTTGTTTTAATTTGAGTAGAGTTTTTCTTACTCCGGGATGTCCTGTTTTGTGGCATTCATCTATTAGTTTGTATTTTAAAATATCCTCCGTTATTTTCTTTGGAGGTATATAAATTAATATTTTTAGCTGAGGACTTTTGCTATTAATTTTTATTTTTGCGTAGGCTTCTTTAAATTCTTCTTTTGTATATATTTTGAATATTTCATCATTATTTGCAATTGCTAATTCTTTAATTTTTTCTTTCTTCGTTTTGGATATCAATTTCCTCAGAATCGAGTCTAGTCTCGCTGATTTATCATTGATTCCTGCATGCTTTATATTTTCATTTATATTTTTATTTTTAGGTCGGAGCTTCTTCAGAGTCGAATCTTGATTCGGTGAATTATCGCTTTCGCCTATGTGCACAATATCATTTTTTATATATATATTCATTTTTTCAAAGCTTTGATTTTTCTTGTCGACATTGAATTTTAATTTTTTTATATTCTTGACGTCATTTATTGATGTACATTCCCATATTTGAAGGTGATCAGTCTCCTGAGATATGCAATTTCTCAATTTCTTATTTTCATTTTTATTTGCCTCTTTATTTATTTCATTTTTATTTGCCTCTTCATTTGTTTTATTTTTATTTGCCATCCCTCTCGTTATTACTAGGGTTCTTTTGGCTTTTTCATCAATTTCTTTCGGTATCATTTCTTTTAGAATGTCCGAGTCGATTTGTATTCTTGACAATGCATCTGCATTTGTATTCATCTTTCCTGTTTTATATACTATGTTGAAATCATAGTCACTGAGGTCTAATCTAATTCTGGTCATTTTAGATGAAGGGTTTTTGTGAGAGAATAGCGATATCAGTGGTCGATGGTCAGTGACTACCGTGAACTTTTGACCATATAGATAGGGTTTGAAGAAGTTAATACCCCAATGTATTGCTAGTAGCTCTTTTTCTATTACTGGCTTATTCAAATCGTGTTTTTGTAATGATTTGCTAGCATATGATATTGGTAAATCTTGTCCTATTTCGCCTTGTGATAGTACGGCGCCTAATGCATAATTCGATGCATCTGTAGTTAATATGAAAGGTTTATCAAAATTTGGGTATTGCAATAGTGGTGGGTTTATTAATTTTAGTTTAAGAGTTTCAAAAGATTTTTGGCATTCATCTGTACATACAAATTTGGCTGATTTCTTTAGTAAGGAGTTTAAACATTTTGCAATGTCTGCAAATTCTGGTATAAATTTTCTATAGTAGTTGCAGAATGCAACGAATCTTCTTACTTTGTCTGCGTTTTTCGGTTGAGGGTAATTTTTTACAGTCTCGTATTTTGCTGGGTCAGTTTTAACTCCGTCTTGTGTAATCAAATGTCCTAAATATACGACTTCTGGTCTCAGAAAGTTGCACTTTGCTGCGTTTAATTTTAAGTTATGTTGTTTTAGTCTGTCTAGTACTTTGATTAAATTTTGGTTATGGTGGTTTAGACTGCATCCATAGATGATTATGTCATCTACATAAAGGAATGCTTCTGAGTCAAGTCCTGAGAGTGCTATTGTTAACATTCTCTGAAAGCTGTTAGATGAAATTTTTAGTCCGAAAGGTAGTCTTTTAAATTAATAATGTCCATTGGATGTGGAAAAAGCTGTTAAAGCGTGATTGTTTTTCTAATTTTATTTGATGAAATGAACTGGTCATGTCTAAGGTTGAAAACCATTTTGCTCTGCCTAACTTGTCCAGAATGTCTTCTAGGCGAGTTAGCGGGAATTTATCATTTATTATTTTGTCATTCAGTTTTCTAAAATCCACTACAAGTCTCCATTTCTTTTTGTCAATAGTGTTCTTTTTAGGAACCAAAAGGAGTGGAGCATTGTATGGGCTGACTGAAGGTTCAATGATATCCTCTTGTAGCATTTTCTTTACCTGTTCATTCACAATTTCTGTGTGTGTGTGTGTGGCAGTCTGTAGTTTTTAATGTAAACGGGGGTGTTGTCATGTGTCGTTATGTTTTGTGTGTAAAAATTGTTTGTCGAAAGTGGTTCGTCTTCAAGATGAAAAACTTCTTGGTATTGTCTTAGGATGTTTATGAGTTGGGTTTTTGTAATTTCGTCTGTGCAGTTAAAATTTAAAGTTTCAATGATTTTCTGTAGTCTATTTTCATTGTAATTATCTTGCGTACTGTACTTTAGTATGTCATAATTTTTTAGTGAGTCAGTTTCAAATTGTATGCCGTCTAAAATTACCTCTTTGTTTGTTGTATTTAGAATTTTTATGTGGGTTATACCACTTTTGGGTGCTATTGAGTTGCTTAGAAATATGCCTTCTTTTAATTCTTTATTTAGAATTATTTTGTCTTCATTTATGTTTAATTTTAAGGCTTGTATTATTTCTGTTCTTGCTGGTATTTTTATTGTTTGAGTATCGTGAGATTTAGTGTGCATGGGTATAATGAATGTTTGTTTGTTTACGTACGCGGAAATTGTAAACGTTTCATAATCGATTTTACATATATATTTTTCAAAAAAATCCCTACCTAGAATGCCATCTGTTTCTATTGGAAATGTTTTGTTTACTAATTGGAAAGGGTGGTTGCAAGATTCTTCTCCAATATCTAATTGTAATTCTATTTGACCTTCAGAATATACCTCTTCGTTTGTTATGCCTGTTAATTTGCATTTGTCATCAGGAAAGTATTCGTGGTTTTCTAATTTGCTGCTTATTTTGCATAATGAGATGTCGGCACCTGTGTCTATCAAAAATGTCATTTTTTGCTTCTTGTGTGTCAGCGTGACGAAATTTGTGTGGTTATCCGAGATTTTATACACTTTTAATTTTGGCTGTCCAGAATGGTTATACATTCTGGGCCTTGTTCGTTTCCCGCATCGTGTATTATGTTTATTCGGCGGTTTCTGTTTGAGTTGTAATTGTTGTTGTTGTTCTGTTGTCTGCCTTGTGAGTTGTAGTTGTTGTTGTTGTAGCTGTTGTTGTGTCTGAAGTTGTTATTATTTTGATTATTGGTGTTGTTGCAGTTATTGTTTCTTTGACTGTAATTTGTATTGCTACGGTTATTGTTATTGTATTTATTTTTGTTATAGCGTGTGCTGAAATTATGTCGTGTGTTGTTTGTGTATTGTGGAGAAGGGTTGAATGAATTGTATTTGCGCGGAGCGTTGAAGTTGAACCTTGTACCTTGTGAGTTGAATGAATTATGTCTTACTTGCATCAGCTGTGATGTGTTCGGCATTATTCTAGATTCGCTCTCAAGTTCAAGTGCCAATTCTGTTGCTTCTGCTAGATCTTGTGGTCTTGCAGCAAAAATTGTCGCTTTGTAATTCTCATTCAGTCCTTTCTTGAAAGTGTCCAATGCTAACTTGTTGTTTGTTTTTATTATTACGTTCTTTTCTGCTTGTGTAGCTGTCTCTCCTAAAGTGTGTATGTTAATTCTGTTTAAACTTTCTATTATTGTCAGAATTTTTTCTTTGTATGAGTTGATTCCTGAATTCCTTTGTTGTAGATTAGTTAGTCTAGCTTGTAGCTGTGGTATTGTTGTCGCTTCTTTGTACCTCTTTTGTAGTAGAGTGGTAAGTGTATTTAAGTCTTCTGGTTTTGTGTAACCTCCTATTGCTGTTCTTACATTGGCAGATAATTTGGCATGGTAGATATACTCTAGTAAATCTGTCTGTCCTTATTCGTTGAGTGATTTGTTTATCAGCTCAGCAGTGATTATGAAACTATCTAATTCTCTGAAGTTGCCCGTAAATGTGGGTAGAGATTTTGATGCTGTTTCTATGCTAAAAGATGCCATGTTGTCTATTGGTTCAGTCTCTTCGGTTAATTGTTTTAATAAAATAGTTTTTATTGTGGAATAAGTATTGGCGAAGCTAATTTTTATTCCAGTTAGATCTTTATTGTCAGTGTCGGTCTCTATTACGTTATTAAACTCCTCTCTTAAAGTGTCAATTAGTCTAAGTTTTGCTGTTACTGTTTTGTTTGTATGTCTTCTGCTGGGATTTTTCCTAAGTGTGGCTAGTATATCTTTTAAGGCATTGAATTTCAAATCCATTTAGGATTACAGTAAGAAATTTGTATTAAGAAATTTTATTTATTTTTATATAGAATTTGACATTTTTATTTAAATGTTTAATATATTAATTTTTTGCTTAATTAGACTGCTGTAATAGCGTTGCCATTAGCGTCATTCTTATACTTATGGCCATATTTTTTAAAATATTTATCTAATTTGGACGCTACTATAATGATAATTATTACTAAAAATATTACTATGTAGGACTCCGGAATCGATGGGTAGGTGATTTCTGTCGATAGCTGGTTGTTGTTTATCGTTGCATCTTGGTGCTGCGGCTTACTCTGGCTTTTTCCCATTCTTCGAGCGCCTTGATCATCCGTATAGTCTCGTCTTCGATTGTTGTTTCGTCTTTATAGTCCTCGATGGTTGGAGTGCCAGTTTTTTTTATCATACGCCAAGTTATTCGCATGCACGCTATCTGGTCACTTTCTTCGGTTTTTAATGTGGAGTTTGAGCTTTTCAATTTCCTCCCAGATTCGTGTGGCTTCATTCCACGGAGGTGGGTTGGTTTCGTCTCTAACGATTGAAAGTAGGTGCGCTAGCTTGTGTTTTTGTTTGGTTAATAGTCCTCCTCTTTTCTTCAGAGGTTTATTTTCGCACGGTGGGATGGATGTTTTCTTTTGCTCCTTCTGGTTTATCTGTCGTTGTTGGTACTCCTTCATCGTGAGTGGCAATGGTCCGACTTTTATTGGCGGTTGTGCAACGTATATTGGTGCAGGAACGGTTGGTTTGCATGCAGATTGTGGCACGTATTCTTCCATTAGTTGGGTTGCTGTTTTTGATGCTTTTTAGGTTGTAGATCGGTTGCAGGAACGGTTGCAGGATTATAGAACGGTTGCAGGAACGGTTGCAGGATTATTGAACGGTTGCAGGAACGGTTGCTGGAACGGTTGCTGGAACGGTTGCAGGATTATAGAACGGTTGCAGGAACGGTTGCAGGATTATAGAATGGTTGCAGCAACGGTTGCAGGATTATAGAACGGTTGCAGGAACGGTTGCAGGAACGGTTGCAGGAACGGTTGCATGAACGGTTGCAGGATCGCCATGTAGGGTAAAAGTTGGTCACGCAGGATCGGCATTCAATTCATTTTTGCAGATTCTATGTAATGCATAGATGCAAAAGAGCACTATAAAATATAAATGCCTAGCACGAAGCGAAAGACGCCCTCAGCAAAGATTATGACCGGCAGAGTGTGCCGTTGGCCAAGCTATTGTTCGTGCTGTTCTGTAACTAAGCCTAATTAAGAGCACTGAGAGAAGAAATGAGAAATCTAATGCAGGTTTGCAGTTTTAGAAGTTCAGATTAATTCTGGTTTATTTGGTGGCTCGCTGGCCTTTTTATATCATTCAATTGTTATTGTTTTCTTATTCTAACTAATATAAAATGTATCTATCTTATTTACACTAGTTACAAATCATATTCCCGAAATTTGTCTCCAGTATCGGATTACCGATATTATTCATTGACGAATCATCGTCTTTGTTTATATTAATTATTTTGAGTGCAAGTACAGGGCTAAAGTCACTGCACTGTCTAACATGCATGCGCTGCAATATAGGCAGCGTGTGTTATTGCACCCCCAAAATGCTGGTCTAGCGTATTTGGATATTGAGTGCAATTGCATACGCTGCGCTATTGTCAGTTTGTTTGCATATGCGACTTGCTGCTGTGCTTATGACGATGTGTGGTCGTCAGTGTACACCTGTATGGTACACTACACTATGGTGGCATAACCACCATCACTTCTCTACAAATTCGATTATTGAGAACTTTTTTATTTAAAAATAATTTAACTAATACTGATCTACACACAAAATTTTTTTATTTCATCAAATGCAACTCTTAAGTGAGACAAAAGAAAAAGGTAAATACACTTTGCACGACTTTGCCTTTGCTCGTCTTGGACTTTTCTCCAATTTGTCCTATTGTTCTTTTGTCTTGTCATTTCATAAATGGTTGCTAAAATCTGTTTTTATATTAAAAACTTCCTGCAACCGCTCGCTCATTATGTATAATTTTCACTATGCAGTCGTCCCTCTTAATCATCAGCTGAGTCAAACGACTGGACATCAGTTTCATCTTCGTAGCTTTTCCATGGTTTTAAGCACTCCACTGCTGTAGATGTGGTTTTAGTACCTTCGTGGTTTTCTATCTTATATCGTATCGATCAATCCATTTTACCTTGTTGACCTCATAAGGGATCAAATGGCGATGTACGAAATCCCCCAACTTATATTTCAATGACTACTTCAGGCTATTGTCATATCGGTTTTTTGTTTTCCAGCTACTTATTCTGGTTATGTTTCTTCGCACTTCTGCATCTATCTATCTTTCTACTGGGTACCTTTGCTCCGGATCGTAGGGTAAATCATGAGAAGTGGTCACGAGGTGATGCAGAATTCCATTTGACCGGAAATATTCTGCAAAACCGTTTGTTCACACCGTGAACCGTTTCCTAAAGGTGGCTGCAATCCGGTGCTCGCGGCACGACGGCGTCTCTCATTTCAAAGTGAGGCAGAGAGTTCCCCCTTTCATGTCTCATCAAGAAACGAATGAAAACCATGAGTGTACTTGTAACCTGGCCGAGGCCATCTTTTTATTCAATGAGACAAATTCGGCTGAGCACGCCAACGAGGCAAGTCGGCCGCCGAGGTTCGTAAATCAGTCTCAGTCTCTTCAATATCGTGGCCGTGGACGCATACAAACAATTAATCTCTGAAATTACTAATAAATATTTTATATTAAGGATAATTATATTGTATAAGGATAATGAACTGAAGTTGATATTTTTGAAAGTGCATAATAAAACAAAGAGAAAACTAGAACAAAAAAAAGTAGTAATTTCTAACCCAAAACATCTATGTACAAACAAACAACAATCAATATATATATATATATATATATATATATATATATATATATATATATATATATATATATATATATATATATATATATATATATATATATATATATATATATATATATATATATATATATATATATATATATATATATATATATATATATATATATATATATATATATATATATATATATATATATATATATATATATATATATATATATATATATATATATATATATATATATATATATATATATATATATATATATATATATATATATATATATATATATATATATATATATATATATATATATATATATATATATATATATATATATATATATATATATATATATATATATATATATATATATATATATATATATATATATATATATATATATATATATATATATATATATATATATATATATATATATATATATATATATATATATATATATATATATATATATATATATATATATATATATATATATATATATATATATATATATATATATATATATATATATATATATATATATATATATATATATATATATATATATATATATATATATATATATATATATATATATATATATATATATATATATATATATATATATATATATATATATATATATATATATATATATATATATATATATATATATAGAGCGAGTGTTTAAAGCTGTGGCCGTTTACGTACCTGTACACTAGGGGCAGCAATTGTTCTTTGCATTTTGCCGACCAGTTGAAGCACTGCCAAGGTCTCTGTTGCGAGTCGTTAATGCATGTGTTTGTGCATACGCAGTTAGCTTAGTTAATTTCCAATTACTTGAATCTATCGTTCTGTGTTGCCAGGGGATCCCAAACTTTCCTTAAGTTTTATGATCACGGGCTGACGAGCATCGCACCACTTAAACTACCTTATTAGTGACTCTGTGAGACGTTTGCTTGATCATTGAACTCCGCTCGTACTCTAACAAGTTGTGCGCGATGTTGACACCATACATAAACGCGGCGGATGCGTTGACTGCGTTTGTCAGTGGGTTCGAGAGACGACAACAGGGGAGTCATTCATGTACCTCGCTGGAAATCGACCAAAATGAACTTGAGGTCCAGTGGGCAGCCATCCGAGAAACGAAAGCCACGGTGAAGCCAAGGACACAAAAGAGCTGTTGGCCTCTATACACCAACGATTCCAGTCGAGTTATGACACCTGTCGCAGGGGTAAAATCGTTCAAGCATTTCTAATTTTTTTTTTTTGTCGGAACAATCTAGTAAGCGCAGCACTCAGACAGAGTATATATCCATTGTACTTAAAGTTCCCTTTTACTCTTCTTTAAATCTACCCGACCCCCGAAGAAATAGAAGTAGATCCTGTGGTGCCAAGGAGCCAAGTTGGTTACTCCTGAGCACATCAGTGCCAAAAATCCCAAACCTGATTCGAGTAAAGGCAGGGCAGACGCAAAGGAAATGGTCCGCCGTCTCGTATTCCTCTCCACAGGCTGGGCACAGCGCACTGTCTGATATGCCAATCCTTTCCATGTGCCTTCCCCATAGAAATTGCCCCATCATCACGCCAACCAACAGCCCGCAGTCCCTCCTACCTAAAGATAGAAAGAACCGTGACCATTGGTGAGAGATAACAGGTAACATAATTTTCGTCCATCCGAAGCCTCTCTCAGCCCGCCATGCCCGCTTGTGGGTCGAAACAACCCATTTGTTTGCAGTGGCTTTGATGGCAGCAGAAGGGAGTGGCATCAAGCAAAGAGGACAACACCAGTCTTGACAGGATTAGCCGATAGCCCATTCGCACTGCACCAATTATCAGAGTTCTGCAGACAATCATCATCAGGGATGGACCTATCACAAGACAGCCAACATCATCCGCATATGCCTGAGCGTAGACACCCGAGTCAATGGCGTTAAGCAGGGGATCGATTACCATGCACCAGAGCAATGGAGACAGTACGCCACCTTGGGGACAGCCCCTATTACCCCCAGACGACACCAGCAAGTCTTCCTCCGCCCGCACCGTTAGGATTCTCTGGGCCAGCATTGAACGTATCCAATTTACTAGAGACCGGTCTACGCCATGCCGCCTAGCAGAGCCGCACATATTGTCGAAAGTAGCATTGTCAAACGCACCCTCTATGCCCACAAAAATGCCTATTGCGCATTCTTTCCTGTCGGGCTCCCTCTATCCTTCTAACAAGGTTTTGCAGAGCCGTCTCGCAGGATTTTCCGCTTTGATAGGCATGCTGAAATGGAGAGAGTGGATGCGTCTTCCGAGACTCTCTACGCATGCGTAGCTCCACCAGCCGTTCTAAACTCTTTAGCATGAACGAGGGCATACTAATAGGTCTGAAGCTCTTGGGATTGGTGTAGTCGTCGCTTCCAACCTTAGGAATGAAATCAACCCTCACCAGCCTCCAAGAGCGTGGTACATAGGCCAGTGCGAGACATGCAGTGAATATCTTCTTCAGTGCCGCCAACACTAAATCAATGCCTTCCTTCAACACAATCGGATATATGCCATCCAGTCCGGACGATTTGAAGCTGTCAAAAGATTTTATTGCAAATCTAATGGCAGCCTCATTCGCCACAGTTCTGGCGACATACCCATCATGTCGAGAGGGTGTAGCTGCCCTGACAACAGTTCCGACCAAATGTGGTTTTTGACGGGCTATGCTTACCTGATTTCCTGGAAAGTGTGACTCCAACAGCAAGCTGAGTGTCTCACTTTGCCTCTCCGTGTAGGAGCCATCAGGTTTCCTGAGCGAGCCCAGCTTAGCGGTTTGGTCCTTTTTCAGGACTTTCACCAGTTTTGCCGTGTCACTCATGGATTCGATATCACTGCAGAAATCTCTGCCCTTTTCGAGTCCCGAATAAGCTTCTTGTAGTCCCTCTGAACACGTCGATATCGTTCCCAGTCCTCATCAAGATTCGTCTTGAGGGCCCGGCTGAGGGGTTTTCTAGACTCATGCCTCAGCACCTGAAGCTTTCGATTCCACCATGGAACAGGAGTCCAGCTAAGAGGAGGTCTAGTTGGACAGGCTAGCTCGAAGCTGTTTGTTAGAGCAGTGTTGAGATGTTCAGCAGTCTCCGCCTGCTCGCCACAATGAAACTCAATGTATCTGTAGTCCGAGCACGAGTCTTCGGCGAGGACCCTCTAGTTGTTGATCGACCATCCTAGGCTTGGATTTGACAGGGTGACGTCAATTACTTCCTGCCTTCTCGTAATCACAAAAGTAGGCTGCCTGCCTACATTGTGGATGTTCAGGATGGAGGAGCCAATATACTCGAAAAGTCGAGAGTCCCGCTCATTGCACTTGCTGCTGCCCCAGATCGTATGCTGGGCATTAGGATCGCAACAAAGAACGAGAACAAGATTGCGCCGCTCACAGAACCCTATGAGAGTAGCGACCTTCCCTGGTGGTGGCGCCTCCAAAGCATCGTAAGGAAAGTAAGCAGATGCAATCACGAACCTCGACCATCCGTGCATACTCTTAAAATTAATCTCTGCCGCAACCAGATCCTCACAACAAAATACGTCAAGGCAGGTCGCTGCGAGATGGTCTAATCGAGTTTCTGTCATACAATATCGTGGCCCCTTTCAACGAGCCAAGGCCACAGAGGCGACCCCTAAAGACCCAGGGCTCTTGTACTATTGTTTAGTGGGGTGATGTGTGCAGCAGGGTCAGTCGTCTACTTAGGAGTACAGTAGCGGCTTTAGAATGCTGCAAGTTAATCTGCGTTACCGTCAAAGGACGATAGCTACGAGAATCGTCCGAGCGATTCATCTAGGAAAGACATGAAAAGTGACAGTCCCAAAGAAGAGACTCAGACGGCTCAAGCATTAGTGCCGCCCTCATCTGCTCAGCCAGCACACGAAACGTCAGCACCAGGACATGGCATTCCGGTACCGCCCTGCGAGATCGCGCCTTTCGAGGGGAACTACGCAAAATGACCCACGTTTCGCGATTTGTTTACCGCGCTCTACGTCCACAACAATTGATTGTCAAATGCGGAAAAGCACTACCATCTAAACGCTAAGACCCGGGGGGAAGCCAAGGAAATCATGCTCAAATCACCCCTTACCGATTTAGGTTTTGAACAAATGTCGGGAAATTTGAACATCGGTATGAAAACAAACGTATTCTCATCCATCAACAACTGACAACCATTTTTATTGTAGAACCGGTAAAGCGGGAAGAGGGGATCGCGATTAAACGCTTACAACGTGACATCAATAACTGTGCGGCGGCGCTGCAGGTGTATGTGGGTGACATAGCCGGTTGAGGAAATATCTTCTTAGTATATTTGTGTTCTGTGCGTCTGCCGGTACAGACTCTTTCTTTATTTGAACAAGCCAGGTGGATCGGATAGAAATTCCTACGTGGAAAGAGTTAGATACTATTTTGACGCGACGTTTCTGTGCTCTCGAGTCAGTGTCCAATCTGCGACCCACGGAATCGAGACCGACTAGGGGGAATTGAAACCGACCAGTGTATAGTTTGTCATCGCGCAACCCACGCCGTGAGCAGTTGCCCTACGTTTCAAGCAGCCAACGTGTCCACATGGTGGGGATTGACGCGAAAACATGGTTTGTCTGTGAACTGCCTGTCGCCCCCCATAAGGTGTCGGCTTGTCCCAGTAGTTACTCACACCATGCTACATTTGTACCCACCAAGAAGTCGACTTAACAACAGCCAAACACGACCACCCGCACCAGGGGGGAAACGTCATGATGCAGCAAGCCAACCCAGCACCTCAAACCCACCTGCTTTCATATCCAACACGCACACAACGCAAGTCACATGCTCGGCAGTTGAGTCCGGACCCAGTCCAAGCCATCCGAGTAGTCAACTGTCTAATAGAGTACTGCTGGGTACAGCCCTGCTCAACGTCGAACCCCGGGAGTCAGTTATATGGCCCGGGCTTTGATAGATTCGGGATCTGAGGGGTCTTTAATTTCTAACCGTCTCCAAAGGCGGCTCAAGCTGCCAGTGCGAACCGTGCATGCACAAGTGTCTGGGGTAAGCAATGTAGTAGCTGCTAATGTCACGAAAGTTTGCAAAATAGTTTTAAGCTCGCGTTACGACCCTTCAAAGCGGCTCCACGTGTCAGCCATGGTATTGCCGACACTAACTGGGGAGTTGCCCCCTTTCAAACTGACTCAAGGCGAACATGAATAATTGGAGGGGATCCACTTAGCTGATCCACATACCGGCCACTCCGCACAGGTCGATGTCCTATTAGGTGGGGACTTATACCCATTAGTACTGCTCGATGGGTTAAAAAGAAATATTGTGGGGTCTCTGCTCGCTCAAGAGACCATTTTCGGCTGGATCCTCACGGGGCCAGTTCCAGAACGCAGAATCTCGGCCTTTGCCACGAGAGTGAAGATTGACGAATCTCAACCCCTCGATTCTCTTCTCAAAAGGTTTTTGGAAATCGAGGAGACGCTTTCCGAAAGGAAGCGGACGCCGATAGACGAGGCATGCCTCAAATTATACTCCCAGACGACCCGTCGGGACGTCTCTGGGCGATATATTGTAGCTTTGTATTTTCAATTTGATTTTGATCCTAGGAAATCCTTAGGTTCATCGCGTCACATGCACTGAAACAATTCGAACGCAATGAAATACGGCTGGGTAAACACCCAGAAAACAAACAGTCATACGACAAAGTGATAGTGGAATATGTTGCCTGTGAGTAGTTGTCTCGCGACACAACCCAAGTAGCATTTACTATCGACCGGTTGTAGCTATACTTAATATTAAGCATATGAACTTCACTGGTGTTACAATTACGAATATGAACTTCACAGGTGTTACAATTAGTGACCCACAAACTAGGGCCAAAATGCACCATTGGAATTTTGTACGAACTGGCTCATTGCCATAATTGTTTTGGTCAACACCTGTGTAATTGGAACACCTAAGTTGATTATAAAAATATGTTGTAACTAGAATTAAGATATAAATAAGAGTGTTTTAAGAATAAAGACGAGTTGTGTATTTCTGAAAGCGAAACGGTGGTGTTCTGTTTTTACGCCGCAGTTCGGCAAGTGTTTACAGGTCCAGCAGCCGTCAGACAACTGTAGTACGCGTTGCACCAGCTAACGCACGGAAAACGCAACAATTGGCGCAGCCGGTAGGATCCTACGTCGGACAGACGCACTCCTACGCAGGAACTTAAAAGCCGATAACTACTACTAGGACCGGCAGGACGTTTAATTGAAAGGACAATGGAGGAAGCAAGGATAGGGTGAGTACATGCTAGATTTTAAGAGTATAATAGGAATTTTGTCGACGATTCCTCGGTGGCCGTGTGGGCGCTTTAGCGCCGGTCATTAAGAGAAAGCAGCATCGGGGCTTAATAGCCGCTGCGGTTAGGTGACACTAGATCGATCCTTTGAATTTGGTAAGGTCGTATATGATTATTTCTCTTAGTGTAGACTCTTATATTAAGAAATGTGTTTGTGTTATTTAAAATAAATGAAAACATTAATAGTATATATAATTGTTTCCTTGAGATTGGGTTGTTCAACGGGATATTTATTTGGTTAGGCGTAGTCCATGGGACTATCGAAGGAAGTGAAGGAGTTGCTGAAATCCCAGGAAGTGGTGGGTAAAGAGGTCCAGAGGTTGATTTCAAATTTCAGGAAGGATCGAAAGGATGTAAAAAACGTGAAGTGCTATCACAGACGCATCACCGAGTTGCGAGGTTTGGTGGAAAAATTGAACAGCAACCACGTAAACAAGGAGGTCTGTAGGGACGACGAATACTTTGCTACGAGTTTTCCTGGATATGTGGAAAATTTAGTGTCAGGGTGGCTTAAAGTATTCGAGGCGGAATTGGCAACCATTGAGGCACCGAGTGGGTCTCCCTTAAAGAGAAAAGAGGACGCACAGGACGAGTTGAAAGCAGTAAAAACAGAGGTGAATCTTTTCACCGAGAACATTTCGAAGCAAGCGCGGGTAAGACTGAAGCCCAGACGTTGTGCGAGGAGGCCAGAGTAAGGGGTAGAATATCGCCTTTGGAAGCTGCCGATTTGGCGCTGACTGCTATCTTGAGCAGGAGGGAAAAGGAATTAGAGGAAGTACGTAAGGAAAAGGAGGAGCTGAAAGCTGATAGAGAATTCCTTCAAAATAAAGCTAAGGAACTCTCAAGACGGCTCGAGGATACAGAGGAGGAAGCTTCTTTGTTAGAGCAAGAAAATTTCAGGATTAGGGGAGCGACGGTAGACGTGAAGCCATCCCAGGTGAGGCCAAGGTCGGTGTCGACGTCGGAAATACAAACGCAGGCGGTTCAGGCTTCGATACCGGAAGTAGGTTGATCAGGATACTTGACGCCCAAGTGTACCCGAGGACACCTCGTTCCGAAAATTGTAGTGAGGGATTGCGATTTAGGAAGGCTACCGAGTAGTTTGATTGGAGACCAGGCACAGCGAGAATCGCAGGTGAATAAGAAAGCAGCGACTCAACCGACGAGCGTAGGGGAAAGGATAAAGCACCTCAGTCGGAGGAGTCTATATACGACATGCCAACTCGGTTGGAAACATGGCGGGCACTAAGTTTGCGCCCGGATCTGGTTAAGTATCTATTGGAAGAGGGGATTTATAGCCAATTAGCTACACAGGAGGTGAGCGGTACAGTTAATCCTATGGTGGTTAACTCAACAGTCAGAATGAGCATTCTGGAGGTGGCCAAAGCTGAAGCTTGTGCCTATGTTTTCTGCATTGAGATTTACGATCTCAGGACGGAAATCAGGTGGTTCAAGGAAGGATGCGAGCTTGCCCAACAAAGTCTTCCGGGAGCGGAGGTTGAACACTTGATAAGATGCATAAGACAGAGAACAACAGGGGACGCGTTTGATTTGTTGGCGCATAGCCCGGTGGATAACCTGACTGATTTATATGCTCTCCTGGACAGGACATACTTGAAACAAAAATCGTGCGACGTACTCATAATAGAGATCCAGGAGTCTACTCAGAAGCCTGGAGAGGAATTGAGAGCCTGGGGCCGTAGGCTCCAGTCACTGGGGAGTGCAGCGAGTGCAGAAGCAAACAGGCAATTCCCTGAAAATGCGTCGGTATACAAATCGCATGGTGACGGTGCTCAAGGCCGGCTTAGTAAACAGGGACTTGGCCAATCACACGCTAAGTCCGACACAACGATCAATGCCAGGTTTGATAGAGGCAGTTATGTCTGCAGAGGTGGCCATTCAGCAAAGAGCCACGACGGGGGGCATATGCTAGACGAGTGCACCCGCTGGTTCGAGTGTCCCGCGACAAGAATTGGGGGTAATGAGAAACGGGGAATGGACCATAGAGATCGACGACCGGCTGTAGAGGTCGCATGCTCATTGTGTAATAGGCACGGGCATTACCGGGATGAGTACCGGAAGAGGAGGAATACTCCGTTATGTGAGGATTGTGGTAATTATGGACACCAAAGAGGGATGAGTTGTCCAAGGAATGTATCAGCAAGGCAACAAGGTAGACAGTACTACTCCAGAGAAAGCTTCGGAACTCAGCAGCAAAGTACCATTGCCAGTCAGCAGAGACCCGTGTTACCTCCCGGAAACCCAGGGGACCGCACATGGCAGCGGAACACGGACGGTACTAGTGGTAACCACCATACCTATGGTTCGCAGCAAAATCAATCATACGATGCAAGGAACGAACGGAATGGAAGTCGCCAACCGACCTGTACATGGTGTGGGCATATTGGCCATATGGCAGAGAACTTTTTCGCGAGGAACAGCAACAGGCAGAATCATAGAAAACCTCAGCCTAGAGATTGGAAACCCCAGAACACTGCTAATATACAAGCACGAAACGTGGTTATCACGTCAGCGATTGTCGAGAAACCACAAACTCCGAGGATACAGGATACAGCACTCTTAGGGACAATAAATATCTTTTGCCTATTGAATTAATAAATTTCTTTTTGTCATATAGAATAAGCAGTTTAAGCGGCGCATTTGGGAGAAGTGTTAAAACCCTTTGCCTAGTTAAACTCTATAAAATACCGCCCTCACCATATACCAACACCATGCGAGCACATGTAGCCAAACCACGCCACACGTGGTTATGCTCGAACATGACACAACGCCGAAATACGGGAATTCCGTATGCGCGAACACGACACAGTGCCGAAATACGGGACTTGTCGATGCTCGTATAAAAAAAGGTATAAAAGGCCGGTGCACAGAGCAACCGGTCTCTTGTGATTTCAACAGCGGCGACGACAACAGCGGACGAGCAGGCGCTCTTGTGATTTCAACAGCGGCGGCGACAACAGCGAACGAGCAGGCGCTCTTGTGATTTCAACAGCGGCGGCGACAACAGCGAACGAGCAGGCGCTCTTGCGATTTCAACAGTAGCGGCGACAACAGCGAACGAGCAGGCACTCTCTTGTGATTTCAACAGCGGCGGCGACAACAGCGAACGAGCAGGCTTTCTCTCGTGATTTCAACAGCGGCGGCGACAACAGCGAAGGAGCATGGAGTAAGTGGGTATAGTATTCGCGGACAGTGGCGACCACGGCAGACAGTTCCTGACTTTTGAGACTTCTTACGTGATTGGTGGTGTGAGGTTTTAACCGACATCACTACCACGTAAGCGAGTGCTCCACCCTAGGCGAAGTAAACGCGAGGTTTTAACCGGCGTTTAACTTCAAAGCAGCTATTGCTTCAATTTAGACTTTTGAGACTTTTTACGTGATTGGTGGTGTGAGGTTTTAACCGACATCACTACCACGTAAGAGAGTGCTCCACCCTAGGCGAAGTAAACGCGAGGTTTTAACCGGCGTTTAACTCCAAAGCAGCTATTGCTTCTACGTCTGCCACTACCCCACTTCACCGCAATTAGACGAAGCGGAGAGTATACAGGATTTAGTTATATTTAGTTTAAGATGAAGTTATAATTTACTGAATAATAAAAGAAAGTAAAACAAACTACATCAAACGTGTTGTGTTAAGGTCAATAAAATAAATATTGTACAGGACTCTGGGAAGACTGAGCGGAACCCAGCTAGAGATTCCTTACAAATAGATACAGTACGTAAACGCTTATTAGTATGCAATGCGAACGGGAAAACTGTGAAAAATTTTAGATTTTGTGCAAGGGACAGTATAGGAAGGAAACAGAGTAGAACCCGGAGGGACAGTTTAAGCAGGGAGCAGGAAAGTCAATCAGAAGGCATAGCGAAGGCTAGGGCAATAACTGTAAAGAAGGTTAGGTTACCTGTGAAAGAGGGTTTAACAATAGTAACCAGGCAAGAAATACAGCCTTTGGCATACGCCTCAGATTATACAGTTGAAGCACCAGTGCTGAACGCTCAAGAATCGGACGTAGTATGGGATCAGAATTGCGAGGCGACATGTTCCAATATCTCGGTGTACGACATTAGAGAAGTGAGCGATGCGAGTGATTTTGTAGTGCAGGAAAAGTCTCGGGAGAACACCGAGAGAGCGGAGAAACTGAAATACGAATTGGGAACGGGGAGTATTTTGAATGAAGAGGAAAACGTTCAATAGCAAGAATGTGCGCAGAGTATAACGATGTTTTCCTACTCGATAGTGACTCGCTGCCGATCACATCTACAATTGAGCACAATATTCCCATAGCGGAGGGGCAGTTGCCCATAAATCAAAGGCAATATAGAACTCCAGAGGCTCATCGTGACGAAATGAATCGACAGGTGGACAAGTTGTTGGAGGAGGGTATTACAATGCCGAGCAATTATCTATGGAATTCACCTTTATTGTTGGTTCCGAAAAAGTCCCAGGACAACACCAAGAAATGGTTATTGGTAGTCGATTTCAGGAAATTAAATGATGTAAAGCTGAAGCAAGTTTTTCCGATCCCAAAAAGTGACGAAATTCTGGACCAGTTGGGTCATTGTAGGTATTTCTCTATGCTAGATTTGGCTAGTGGATACCATCAAGTCTTGATGGGTCCGGGAGACAGGGAGAAAACGGCATTCAGCACGTCTTTGGGTCATTTTGAGTTCAAACGAAAGCCATTCGGTCTTACTGATGCTCCAGCTACTTTTCAGAGGCTCACGAATAGCATTCTAACTGGTCTGCAAGTTATTGATGTGGTCGTTTGAAATTATTATCCTGAGCTACTGGTCTATTTGGAAATGGTTGGTTGTTGATTTGAAATACGCTTGTTGGTGCGTGGTAGTGGTCTATTTTGGTAGTCAACCTGTCTTGATCGAAGTGGTCAAGGGTCAACTTCCATCGGTTTGGGGGGTAGTTGTGGACGATAATTTTGGTTTTGAGTAAAAAGCGGAGCTGGAGTATGATGATTATTAAATCTGTTTAAACTATTGTTATTAGAAAAATCTCGATTAAATTGCGGAGTTAACATATGCTGACTATTGAATCTATTGAAATTATTGTTATGGGAAAAATCACGATTAAATTGCGGGGCTGGTGTACGTTGTTTACTGAAGTTGTTGGTATTCGAAAAATTAGCTAATTGTGGGAAAAAAGGTTGTATAAAGTGTTGGTGTTGTGCAGGCTTGGAGTGTGAATTTCGAACGATATTGTTTGCATCGTTGGACCCAAACAATCTATCTTGTCTAAAATTAGTGACAGATGTTCATAGACTTTTTGGTAAAATTCTGAAATTGAGCTGTTTCGTTGAAGTAAAGTTGTCATTTGATATTCAAAAGTACTGATGTCCCTTTTGTCCGAATAATGGGGCATCAGACATATTTTAATCTTAGTCCAATCAAGCGGAGTACGAAATGATTCCAAAGCGGAATCAGCTTCCCCTACAATCTTATGTCTCACTGTATGTTGAATCGCAAAGTACTTAGGCATATTTTTGTAGCTCTCGTAAATTGTAAAAATGCGATCAACTGATTTTCGCCATGACCTGAACTCCCCTTGCTTGCCTGAAAACTCTCTTAAAGTTTTAACGATATCTGGAATTTTTTCAGCATCACAAATATTTCTACTAAATTTAATTTGTGCCTCCTGTTCTACCTGCTCGCTACGCGGATTTAAAACATTGGCTATAGTTTCTGAGATAATTTTACGTAATTCCTCTTTTTGATGTTCATTAAATGTCTGAAAGTTTTGTGACATGTTAGATGTCGATGCAGTAGTTATAAGTGGGAGTGCCGAAGTAGAAGTGACTGAACGAGCAAAATGCTAAATCTTCATCGTCTGACATTTTTAAACAGTATTTTACAATTATAGTTTTGAAGCTTTTTTTTTGATATTTAAATAATCAATTCATTTTTTTAACTATTAACAAATTTGGTTGACTTATAATATTAACATATAAACTCTTATATCTTAACTATAAAATTAATTGAAGCACTGAATGAATTGAAATAATTTCTTATGATCAAAGTTTATAGAAGCTAAGAGATATCTTAAACAATAATAGAAAATTCTTACAATTAGTGTTGCAGCGACTGTTGCTGTCGAATAGGACTGCTTGTACTGATGATGATGATGTGCTGCTCTCTTTGCGATCGGCTTCCGTACTCCGATGCTCGATGTCACTTCCAGTTAAAGGAAACTATGAACATAACATTTCATGCAATATGATTAAGCTGCAATATGATTAAGCTTGCGTATTACTAAATGAAACCACGGTGGCCGCTGCGTCTGATTCTTCGGCTGCTCACAAAATCACGAACATCATCAGTAGTCAATTCTGTAGTCACTCTTCGATATTATCAACGCAGAAATTCGTTACAAAATGTTCATATGTTGTTTTAATAATTTTTATATTTTTATTTTTGAATTTGTTCTTTTTGAATTTGTTGGGTTTTTTATTTATGTTTTACTTTTTATTAGTCCATTCACTTCAATTATTATGACTTTTTTCCCTATTATTTGTCTGCTATATTTCGCTGTTCATTAACATTTTTCATTTAGTGTGTTACTCATTTATTGTCGGCTTCTGTTCTTATCAAAGTCACTCAATTTCTTCACTCGATTTCAATTCTATTTTGCTGATTCTTTGTAATTTTATATTGCTTGGCATTGAATTTGTTCTTTTACAGTTACACAGTTCTTCTTTCTGTATTGTTGTTGTCTATATTTTTTTTTTTTTAATTTGTAGCAATGAAACCAGTTTGTGATTCTGTTTATTATATTCTTTTTTTTTTGTCTATCAGCATTCGTATTTGATTTTTTTTTTTTTTATATGTGTTCTTTGATAGTCAATATTTTAACTTATCACTTATTAAGTAATTGTCTCGTATTTGTTCTTTAACGATTTTATTGTTAATATGCGTCCATTTCTTATACTTTTTTAGTTAAGTTAAATTTTTTTAGTTCTCCGCGCGAAGAGGCTGGAACTTAAGTTCCCCCGTTTGTACCACGATTCGATGTGGCTGACTATGGAGCCAAACTTCGCGACTGATGGAAACGCGATTAGAAAAGTTTGTACGAAATTTTTTCTATTTATTTCGCGGTCCCTGCTCGGGCGCCAATTAATAAAACTATAAATTATTAATTTTAATTATAAATTTATTAGACGGTGCTATGCACCTAAAAATCGTTTTAAATTATGCGGAGCTCACCTTGCTGGATATAGTATTGTTTTTAAACTAACTCATATAAAAGAGAACAACTATAAGTAGAAAGTAAGAACTAAGTAGGAGAAGAAAGAAACTGGAATCAATAAACTCGATTACTGCTTGTGGTAGTTTTATGACTCTTATTATGATGCTAGCATATTTGAGTATTAACTTACATATAAAATAATGTAGTACGTTATACAATTTTAGAAGGTAGCTACCATTGGCATTTTGTATGAACTGGCTCATTGCCATAATTTTTTTGGTCAACACCTGTGTAATTGGAACACCTAACTAGAATATAAAAATATGATGTAACTAGAACTAAGACTTTAAATAAGAGTGTTTTAAGAATAAAGACGAGTTGTGTATTTCTGAAAGCAAAACGGTGGTGTTCTGTTTTTACGCCGCAGTTTGGCAAGTGTTTACAGGTCCAGTAGCTGTCAGACAACTGTAGTGCGGGTTGCACCAGCTAACGCACGGAAAATGCAACAAATACATGACGCTCAACCACATGTCCAAAGTCTCGCCTCCGTCCGTATCCCCCCACGCCGTGTACAAGCCAGAGAGCACCTCCACTACGATCCGGGTGGTGTTCAACGCGTCGCAACCGACCACGAACACCATCAGCTTGAATTATGTGTTGGACACAGGGCCAGTGTTGCAATCAGACCTGACCCAACTCATCATTCAGTGGCGTATGCTCAGGTATGTACTCAATGGAGACATACAAAAAATGTACCGTCAAATCTTGGGGGATCCTACCCAGACAGCGTACCAACGCATCCTCTTTGGGGAAAACCAGGCCGTTCCCATAGCGGTCTTCGAGCCGAAAATGGTCACTTTTGGGGTGAATTGTGCTCCTTATCTAGCGATAAGGACGCTCTTACAACTGGCACACGACATGGCGCACAGATACCCATTGGCTTCACACACGCTGCGCCACTGTACTTTGACGACGCCTTGGTTCGTACGATATTCCAACTGCAATCCAAACGCGGAATAAATTGATAGATATTCTCGAATCGGCAGGATTCTCCATGCGAAAATGGACTGCCATTTCACGAGGAAATTCTATCCGATTTACTCCGAGAGGATTTTCTCAAACTCGAGGAGTCGAGCACAACTAGCACCTTGGGTATTCGATGGAATGCCCGACAGGACTATTTATACTTCCATGTAGCAGGTTTACCGACCACCACCATCTACACCAAACGAAAGGTGCTCTCGGTCATAGCACAACTTTTCGATCCGGCGGGATGGCTCGCTCCCTTTGTTATTACCGCCAAAATCTTAATGCAACAGATTTGGTAGGACCAAATTGGATGGGATGACCCATTGCCTCCTTCAACTTTGACCCGATGGGAACTATTCCTATCTCAACATACAACGATATCCCTCATTCAAGTGCCTCGTTTAGTCAGATCCGCTCCAGATCTGAAACTGGAGTTCCACGCCTTCTGATACGCATCACAGCTGGCTTACGCGGCGACCTTATACCTACGTTGCTAAGGTAAAGATACTACATCGACTCATTTTTTTGTAGCTAGGTCGCGCATGGCACCTGTAAAAACAGTATCTCTCCCGCGTGTCGATGTATGTGGGGCAACCTTGTTGGCTGAGTTGGTAGCTCCACTGAAAACCCTCTTAAACATCTCCGAAGACAATCTTCATTGTTGGACTGATTCCACCATCGTGTTGGCATGGCTGCGGAAGTCACCGAACAGTTGGAAGGTTTTCGTGGCAAATCGAGTGACAAAGATTCTCGATAAGATAGGATGCCACGCAATTGGCACCATGTCCGATCGGCAGATAATCCAGCTGACCTTGCAAGTCGAGGGGTTCCCCCTCACCGCCTTGGTCGAAAACGCACTCTGGTGGAAAGGGCCGAAATGGCTTCAAAAAGATCAATCGGAGTGGCCGATGAACATCGATGAAACATGCTTGCATACTGAGGGAGAAATGCGACCCATCCACACTAACTTCGTACGCATATCTCGAAAGGACGACCCCACCTTACGCTTCTCAACCCTCTCTAGAGCTCTACGAGTTTTGAGCCTCGTGCGAAGATTCATGACATAAGTCGACAAGAAATCGAGGCTACAACGATTCGTCTTATCACTCTCGCCGAACATCTCTATTACCCAAAGGAATGCAGTACTCTCCTTAGAGGAGACCCTGTCCCTACTTCGAGCCCTCTGCTCACATTGAATCCCTTCCTGCATTCCGACGGGACACTGCGAGTGTATGGTCGATTGGCGTTAGCAGTGCATTTGCCATTTTCTGAGAAGTATCCCATCATTCTACCTTATTTCAGCCACTTTCCTCGTCTGGTACTCAAGTTTACTCACCTCATCTCGTTACACGGGGCGCACCAATTAATGCTGCGCCTGCTTCGAACCCAATACTGGATTCCGAGGGCCAAAACACTAATTAAAACTATAATTCTCCAATGTAAACCTTACCTACTAGCAAATAACCGAAAGCAGACCCAGATTATGGCTGCTCTACCTCTCGAAAGAACCACGTGCGCTCGACCTTTCACCAACACAGGAGTAGACTTTGCGGGCCCCTTCGATACTAAAAATTATAGGGGACGGGGTGTCTTTCTTACGAAAGGATACGTGTGTATCTTTGTGTGCTTTGCTCGCAAAGCGATTCACCTTGAAGCAACCAACGATCTGAGCACCCTCGCATTTCTCGCGGCCCTGGCCTGGTTCATTGCCCGACGCGGGTGCCCCTTGCAGATTCATTCCGATGGACGAAACTTTGTAGATGCAGAGAAGGAACTCCGCCGTAATTTTTAAAGTGATCCGAGAAACGCAGGATCGAGCCGCCGCCGCTTATTCTCAAGGGAAATTGCATAGGCAATTCATTCCACTTCATGCTCCGCATATGGAGGACTATGGGAGGCCGCGCATGGGGGGACAACTTAAATACACATTCGAAGAAATTTCTACTCTTTTAGCTCGTATTGAAGCCTGCCTGAACTCACGTCCCATCTGTGCGATGTCAGATGACCTGTCGGACCTGCAATCGCTAACTCCAGGAGACTTCTTGGTGGGAGGCCCACTTCTGGCCTCCGCAGAACCCGAGGAGATGAGACCGTACCCCTCGGTGTTGAACCGATGGCAGAAAATCCAGGCCCTTGCGCAGCAATTGACGGCTCGTTGGAAAAGGGAGTATCTGTTGGAATGTCAGCGCCGTAGCAAATGGCATACCATTCAAGCGAACATCGCAGCAGGGGATCTTGTCGTTATACGGGAAGACAATTTAGCTCCTCAGGATTGGCGTCTCGGCCGAATTGTCCACACACACCCAGGTCCGGACGGGAGAGTCCGGGTCGTAGAGGGGCGGACTGCACGAGGAATTGTGACCCGGCCTATTACAAAATTGGTGATATTACCATCTGAGGAACCTCCTCTTCCCCGAGGGGATGACTAACTTATTATAACTCCATAATTTTTGCAAACTCCCCGGGCTATCGACCCATAATTAATGAATTGGTTTATTCTCTTTAGGATGCAGAACCCAAAACCAAACAGGGGCCAACGTGGCCTCCAACTGGATGTCACCCTCAAGGACCAAGCAGTGTCCCCGCCGCCAAGGGACTCGTTACCACCGCCGCCCGACGAAGCGCCCATCTGGAATTGGCTGGCCGGGGATCCAGCCAGCGACCCGTTACCACCGTTACCACAAGCGGTTGGCCGGGGTAACGGGGCAGCGGCTCCTGGAAGCTCTCCAGCGACCTGGCCATATATCGGTGGATACGGACGCAGCCCGCCGAGCCAGACCAACTGCGCCATTGGTACCCACACGTGTCGCACCCTTGCCACCAGTGATCGCACCCGCCGACACCACTAAAATCCAGATTCGCCCAGGCCGATCAACGGCCACTGCCACGCGTGTGGCACCCTTGCTCGCAGCGCGGGCACCCGTCTACACCAGACCATTGCCGATATCGCCACCCAAACGGGAACGTCACATGACGCCACCACGACGACCACCAGTCGTCCACATGGTCGGACCCCGTCCGCGGGTTATTTGCACCCTGTGCCGGCAACCGGGGCACCACATTAAGGGGTGCGCACGTTTCCTGGAGAACCACCCTCGCAAGCGACGGGACCAAGTGGAGGCAAGGAAACTGTGTTGGAAGTGTCTGCGTATCAAACACTTCGCCACGGGATGCCGCCAGCCCCGTGCGCGATCTGTCCTGGTGACCACCATACCACCCTCCTCTGTGAGGGGATGAAGGTCGGGTTTCCGGCTTGGCCGGGCCGTCTCCATTGCAATTATTGTAAGGGGGCTGTTCACGCCGTGAACCATTTCCTAACGGTGGCTGCGACCCGGTGCTCGCGGCACCATGGCGTCTCTCATTTCAAAGTGAGGCATGTTTTGGGAGAGAGTTCCCCCTTTCATGTCTCACCAAGAAACGAGTGAAAACCATGAGTGTACGTGTATCCGGAGCACGCCAACGTGGCGAGTCGGCCGCCGAGGTTCGTAAATCAGTCTCAGTCTCTTCAGCATCCTGGCCGTGGACGCATACAAACAATTAATCTCTTAAATTACTAATAAATATTTTATATTAAGGAATATATTGTATAAGGATAATCAAGTGAAATTGATATTTTTGAAAGTGCATAATAAAACAAAGAGAAAACTAAAACAAGAAAAGGAGTCATTTCTAACCCAAAACATATACAAACAAACAACAATCAACACCATTCGAACCGAAAGCTGCCCCTGTAACAGAGGTAATGCGATGTGAAAACCTGAAAACTTTGCTATCATTTTCCAATTTTTGCTTTGACTGCTTATTTGTCTTGCTTAAAGAAAGGCTGGAGAAAAATTCTGCCAGGGCTATCTCGACAAATTGTCGCCTATTACTCAGTTTTGTTTTATGAGTCTAATAATTTCTGTTCAGATACTTAGCACACGCCACCAGTAGACAGTACCCTTCACTGACCTTCAAAATGTCGGTGGATGCTATCAGAATAATAGTGATGGCACTGTCGCAATAATTTGGGAACAATTAAATCAAATATATTTGTCGCTCCCGAACAAAAACGAGTGGGAGAGAATTGCGATAGATTTCGAGAATATGTGGGATTTGCCTAGCTGCGGCGGCGCCAATGACGATAAACACATCGCTTTAGTGAATCCGCTGTATACTCGCTCGACTTCCTCTCATTATAAAGGTGATGATATTTGCAATATATAATTATTATATTTATTTGGTAATTTTTTCGTTATTATTTTTATAGGTACATACAACCCCTTGAGAGACAATCTTTTCCACAGACCACAGATGCGTAAGATATCATTGCCTTATAAATCCAAAGGACCTTCGAAGGTGCCATCATCATCTCTTGCACTGCCAAAAAGGTGACAGTGTTTTCGTTACCTTTAGATACCATATGATTTCCAGAGAAACTTACTATCAAGGACAACCACAAGATATTTTACCTCCCTATATAATTGAATAGTGAGCCGATTCAGTATTGGCTGAACAGACCCCGCGACTTTCCTTTTTCTGGTAAAAAGCGCTAAATTTATTTTAGCAGCGTTAGCGAAACCACCACATTATCGACGAGCAGAGCTGCACGTACTGCCAAAAGTTGCACTACAAAAGCACCCTCTATGTCCAGAAAAACTCCCACAGCTTATTCACTCCTTTCGGTGGCATGCTCAATCTTGCTAACAAGACAATGCAACGCCGACTCGCAGAATCTTTCAATTTGATATGCGAGTTGAAATAGAGAAAGGGGGTGCTCCTTAAGCGAACATTTTCACACACGAAGCTCAACCAGTCGTTCAATTCCTTTTAGTAGAAAAGACATCATACTAATAGGCCTGTAATTCCTTGAACTATCATCCTTTCCTATTTTTGGGATAAATCAAACTCTGAAATAATATCCAGGAGTATGGAATATAGGCTAGGGCCAAACTGGAAGTGAAGATTATTCTCAATGTTGTAATCACCAACGCTACTTTCTGCTTCAGCATGACTGGATAAATGGGCGACTTGAAGTTGTCAAATGATGCAATCAAATAGCATCTTCATTCGCCCCAGTCCTCGCTACAAACCAATCATGCCGAGAGACAGATGCCCTATGCAGTTCTGGCTCAATATTTGGTGACTTCATGGCTACTGTAACCTGATTTAGAGGGAAGTGGGAATCCAATAATCAACAAAGTGTCTCACTCCGCTTTTCGGTAAAAGTACCATCAGGCTTGCGAAGCGACCCCTAATATGGAGAGCGATCCTTCTGAAGAACATTACCTACTCTAGCCGTGTTGCCCAGTGATTGCTGCAAAAATTGTTTAATGGAGGCCTCTTCGATATCAGAATGGTTTTTTTAAATTCCCTCTGCATTATTCGATATCGGTCCCTGTCTCCATCGATATTTGTCTTGATGATTCTGTTAAAAAATTTTCTCGCTTCCTTCCTCAACTCAAGAACCTCTAGGTTCCAACAGGGTACTGGAGTCCGCTTGAGAGGACGACGAGACGGACAGGCAGCTGCAAAGCTGACATCGATCTCATGTATTCAGTTTCTCAGCCGCCACCTCGATATCTCATTCGTTGCGTAATTTTGTTTGGTATTTTAAGTTTACCGCAATATTTCCCGAAATTTATTCCAGTCCGTTTACATTATGTGCCTAGTGGGTAGTGGCTCCAGACCCTCTCACTACACTTGAAATCAAAATACCTGTGGTATGATATTGAGTCTTGATTCAGGGCCCTCCAGTTTAAAACGTCCATTTTTTGGATAGAGTAATATCTATTACCTCCTTACTCCTAGCTGTGATAAAGGTAGTTTGACAGCCCTTGTGTTGAATATTTTGGGCGGGGGAAATGACATAGTCCAAAAGCAGGAGACCGCGCGGATTGCATTTACCACTTCCCCAGATGGTATGCTTTGCACTAGCATCACAAACAAACTACATGCCCCACATATTTTTCCTCACAGAACTCCGCTAAGTGTGCCATCGCCCTAGGGCTTCATGGGGAAAATAAGCAGAATCAATCGCGAAGTCCGACCCTTCATGAAGGTCTTGGCAACAGAATTGATTTAGCCCGGTTAATTCTAGCTGAGAAGACACTATAAGACTGGGCCTTGTTCAAATGGAGCCCTTGTCATATAGCACTTTCTCCCCTTTTAAGTCACCCTTTGCTACATCCTTAAGGCTTCTTGTGACAGCTGCACCACCAACCCAGGCACCACCCCCTTCAGAATAAAAGATACGCTCGTAGCGCCTCTCGTTGCACTGACTGGGGAGCACTTTTATTCGCAGCCCTCCTGCGCTTTCCCCTATTCCCAGAAGTGGTTGGAGAAGCCTTGTTTACCGAAGTCCCGGTGACATTGGTTGAAGAGGGGTCAATCGACCGAGGCCATTTGGAAGACACAGTTGGGAAAGAGCTGACAGTGCCTCCACAAAGATTCTCCCTGTAGAACATAGCTTGCTTCTTCCTTTTTTCTCTCCTCTTCTTGGTGCATGTCATCTAACTCGCAGAACCAATGGAAGGTCGTTTCAATGCCGAAACAGCTACGTGACCACATTTGTGGATTCCACCTAGAGAAGTTATCTTATAGTTAACCATTACTTTTTTTTGGTTTTAGTTCGTGACTCCTCCTTAGCCAATTTGGTCCACGAAAATGGTACCCTATTTTACAAACATTACTTTTCTATAGACATCAGACATAACTCCAGTGCTTCAAAGGCAGCACCGAAATGACGCACATGTGCGTCCCCCTATCCGCCTCCCGCCACCCGCAAACGTGTTGGATGGGACGACAGGCAATTCCAACATGGAAAAAACTCATAGTGCTTAATCCTGGTCCATCACGCTGCTGTCATGATGCTGCAAATCTGGCAGGGTGCGAAGCTCAAGGTTGTCTCCATTCATCAAATCCCACTACGTCCTGCCTCGGAGCCAGATCAGATCTTGGGAATCCTCAAGATGAACAACCCCCCACAACCCTCCACGCAAAATTCTGGAGGCTATACAAATTAACTTTCAGCATTCCAAAACTGCCCCGGCAGCCCATATCCTTGACCTGCCTCAGAATGGAGCCTTCTACTAGTTCAAGAATCCTGGATCCATAATGACGAAATAGGCGGACTCAGTATCAAGGTATACTGTACGGTAGTCGCAAAAGTTCAAGGTAAATATAGATGTTGTATAAATATTAATAATAGCATTAACGCACTGAAGAGGATTCATGTTCTAATAGGTAGGGATGCCAACACCCATCAGGAAATGTTTTGACACCAACAAAGGCGGTGTCTCTGTTTTTGATTCTATACTCGTTAATAATCTCGTAATTGCTAATCGAGAGGATTAATCGCCATTCCTGACTCTTAACAGACAGGAAGTTCTCGACATCACCCTAATTGGTGAGCAATTCTCGACCCTCATTACCAACCGTCTTTCAGGAATTTTCCTTTTCGCATCATAGGTACTCGACACAATCACAGAAGCTCTCTTACAAGCGGTAAAAGCATCTTGCATCCCGCCCAAAACTTCCATGGTGGAGCAGGGAAATTTGCCGATTTACGGGTAGCTTGTAGAAACTTCGTAAATAAACCTAAAGACACAAACGACTGGGCTCCTTTCAAAAGAAAACAATCCGACACGAAACAATCGAGACGCTTGCAGTCCTGCTGGATACCCCGTTTCCAAGCAGCGTAGATTTTCTGGTCAAGCACATCACCAGTTCAATCAGACTGTCCCTGGTGGCTTCCGACCGACACACTACTTACATGTGCTATCCACAGGTTTGATCCCTTTCCGGATGGTTTCATCATTGCGGATATACAGAAGAGAGCTTTATAATTATACTATGACGACAGCGCATTTGCAAAGCCTGCCTCTGACTGATATACATTGCTCTTGACTAGAGTGAGTCACGTGTGCATTCATTCCAAAAAGCTGGGAAGGCATTCCATACTAAACCAAACAAGTACAGACCAATCAATCTTGGAAATGGTCCTAGATCTCCACATCAGGGCTTCCATCAATCCAACCATTCTCTCTGAATCCCATCATTCCTACACCAAGTGCAAGTTGATGGAAACTGCGCTTCACCCGCTCATTTCGCAGGTAGATGAATCCCTTGCCTTCAAGGACTACACTCCTGCCGTATTTCTCGACATTGAAGGCGCATTTAACAAAATGTCTGTTCACTGCCTTCACTGTCAGAGGGCAGTGGGCAGAGGCATACCTCTCGGTGGGGTCTTGTCTCCCCTCCTCTGGAATTTAGCAGTTAAGACTGTTCTCAAAAGAATGAAAGATCGGTGTTGCATCGTGATATGCAGATGACATTGCTACCACCGCCTCTGGCAAATTCCCTCAAACCCTTTCTGAAAGCTAAGGTATGCACTAGACACCACGACTAACTGGTAACCGAATTTGGCGACAGCAACCGAGCAGAATGGCGTTCGCGCCGTCCCGGTTAAAAAAACCAAAAAACCCCATGGTCACCTTCGTGCACTGTAGGGGCTTAATGTAACCTGGCACTATGGCACATAAAAGATGGTGACATGATTCAGTACAAAAAATAGGAGCTACCTCCAACGCAAATGTTGAAAGTAGTTTTCTACGTTTCCTGTTAAGGCTAGTTAGTAGTCCTACTCATCCATATGGAACGTGGCGTTGAAACCGGTGGATCGCCTAGACACTAACTAATTGATCAGCCCTTCTGGAAGTGCGGTTATCGTTTTTTTCAGACTAATGGCACACTTTCAGTACGGTTATGTCCCTGCTGTTTTTGGGTCGCTGATAGGCTGGCGGGGGAGAAGGAAAACTTCCTGGGGCAGGGTTTAACGGACCTATAGACCCAACCAACCCCCTAAACTCGCAGTGGAACAGGTATGCCGCTGGTCTTGCTTGACGTGTAGAGTCAAACTTAATAGCGAACTCCGTACGAGGTCCAGTGAACTTACGATTTCAATTAGCCTTTCCATTGGGGCTCCCGTAGGTGACCAAAATGCACTTTTCAAATTAGCACACCTTCAAATGTGCAAAATATGGCTACTAAGAGCCAACAATCATTCGTCGAGGGGGAAATTTGTCCCTTCGCTGATGAAACTATGGAATACGACTAGTTGGAGTGGGCAACCGGGCCCTTGTCGATTGCCATTTCTATCTCCTCAGAACAGGAAAGTACCCTTCTTGAGCCTGCTCAGGAAAAAATCAATAACAAAATAGGGTGAAGCTGTCAGGAGCTGGACGCAAAAGATTTAAATCAAAATGGGAACGAAGAGACCTTTTTTTATTAAAGAATCTTATACTATTTACAGAAACGTTTTATAATCGCACCTAGTAAATACAGGTAATACTAACTAGCAATTTTGTTTAAATATATTAAACAAATTAAAAGAAAAGCGTTAAGTATTTTATGTACATGCTAACATATAACATATAAATAAAATATCGGTTACTCGAGTTCCATTAGGTCTGACACTGTTTTCCGAGTCAGACCTACGCTGCGAAGTCATCAGAAGTAAACTGGATGCTGCAACTTTGACATGAGGTTTCCAGCGGTATTTGGCGGCGAGTGTAATACCCAAGTATTTGACTTCGTTGATATGTGGGACTATTAACCCATCCATGAAAATAGGTTTGTAAGGTGTATTTTTCAGTGTTTAACTTAATGCGCCATTTCTTAGCCCATGAAGCAATACAATTAACAGCCTCTTGTAGCTTAGCCGTCGCGTCTTCGATAGTGTTACCTGTAGCCAGAACACCAGTATCGTCCGCAAATGTTGCGGTTACTTGCTGATTTGCTGTCGGTAGGTCGTATGTATACAGGAGGTACAGCAGAGGCCCCAGGATGCTCCCTTGCGGTACACCCGCACTAATTTTTTTCGTACTTAACACTAAAGTACCTGTCATCAAGGTATGATGAAAGCACCTCGCAATATTGCATTGGCAACAATGTCAGCAGCTTTTGTAATAGACCTGCATGCCACACCTTATCGAAAGATTGTGAAACGTCTAGGAAGACGGCGGAACACACTTGTTCCCTTTCAACGCAGTTTCGACCATATTCACAACTCTGTGGATTTGATCAGTGGTCGAATGATTTTTCCTAAAACCAAACTGGTGGGCGGGAATCCAGTTTTTATTCTCAATTATTGGCATTAAACGCGTTAAAAGCAATTTTTCAAAGAGTTTTGACAATGCTGGCAGTAAGGATATTGGGCTATACGATGATATGTCATTGAGTGATTTCCCAGGCTTGGGAAATCACCATGATTACCTCTGCGAATTTCCAATATATAGGAACATGCCTCATCCTAAAGCACATATTAATTAAAGCAGACAGATAAGCGATGCAATTATTGGGCAGTTTACGAAGAACTTCCGTCGTTATTAAGTCAAATCCTGGCGCTTTTTTTAATTTCATTGTATGAATTTGCTTACCAACTTCTTCGTGAGTTACTTGAGTAAAGTGGGTATCGCACTCTAGCCAACTTTCATTTATAACTATTTCATAATTTCCCTCATTTGGACTAAAGGTATTTTCAAGATGTTCAGCAAACAACTTTGCTTTAGAACTAAACTTGGCTAATTGTTCTAGCTGCACTTGAAAGTAATTCTAGTGCTGGGGTTTGGGAAATTACCAATTGCACCGGCGAATGGTCAGAACTCAGATCAAATCCTTCAGTGATAGTTAAATGCGCTGCAGGAATGTTTTTGTAGACAAAGAAGTCAATTAAGTCTGGTAATTTACTAGTATCCGATGGCCAATATTTTGGTTCACCAGTTGAAAATGAATTACAACATGTACCATGCATGGCTTTGAATAATTTTCTTCCTTTTGTCGTGGTGAGCCTAGAGCCCCAAAACGTATGTTTTGCGTTGAAGCGGCCTCCAATTATAAAACGACCATGGAAACGATTAAAAAGAGAAAAATAGTCTTCATATTTCAACTGGTGCCTAGGTGGACTATATAGAGCAGTTAGAACCAGTGGTTGTTTGGAAGCTTCAACGGAAACGGATGTAGTTTGAAACTAACTTGAGCTGATTTGGTCCTCCAAGTGATGTTTAATGGAGCTTTTGATTATGACTACGCTACCACCCCTTGCACAATTGTTAGGATGTATTGTATGGTAAAGCGCGTATTTTTTAAAGGACACATGCGATTGCTTAGTAAAATGAGTTTCAGCAATTAAGCATATATCAATATCTTCATTGTTAAGCACGACTTCCAGCTCATTTTTGTGTTTGGCTAAACCATTTGCATTCCATAAAATCAGTCTTAGACAATCAGTCATAATTTAAAAATTGCACGTTGTGCTCCAGGGCTCCCAAGCGCAATTCCAATGCTTTGAACATTTTTTCGTGACGAAGAGACCTGAAGTCTGCGGAAATTTTGCGGAGCATGAAGAGTGATAAGATCCGCAAAGATCGGTCTGTAAAATAATATTCCAGCCCCCGCCACAAACGCAAAAATCTACTTGGAAACTGCTTCACTGGCTCCAAATCAATATCCACTGGGTTATAACAGTTTCATATAGGCTCGATCCTTGGTTGAACACCAATGTCTGCAGTTCGTAGCACTTCATGAACCATGGGCTGCAAATGGGCACATAAATGGTCCGCAGACAAAAAACATGTAAGTTACTACAGAATTGTTGACCGACCAAGGGCGGCGATGATATGATTAACAAAAATATTATATATCTCACAATTTCAAAGCTCCTACAACGTGATCTGGTGGCAATACAGTCAGAAGTGCCTAGTGCCAGAGGGAAATAATTATTGTCCTGGCCACCATGTACCCACCAGGCAACACAGAGGATGCGGTATCACGTGAGCTCCAGCAGCTTTCGGAGTACTGTCGCACCCTAAATTTACAGACGGTGATGTGCTGCGATGCAAACGCGCACCACACTGTATGGGGAAAAACGCACATTAACGTATGAGGAGAGTCACTTCTTGATTTTATTACTACTAACAATCTGGTGGTGGTAAATAGTGGTAACGAAGCCACCTTTGCAAATGTGATAGGCGGGAATTATTAGATCTCACTCTCCTAACCAGCGCATTTATATTAAATAACATTTTAAATTGAAGGGTGCTTGATAAAGTCTCATTGTCAGGTCATTGCTTTGATCTGAGGGGGAAATTGAAGACATCTTCGAAATAAGAAATTACCAACTGGTCGCTATTTAACTTCCACTTAGAGCAAAATATTTTGTGCCTTAGTGAAAAAATAACTAACTCTCCGGAACTAGATTTTGGAGGGTTCTAAATTAAATAATATAATAATAGAGGTTTTTGAAAATAGTTGCAATCTAGTTGTGAAGAAACGTTCTAGGAATGTCCACTGGTGGAGTGGGGAGCTAAATATTTCCCGCAAAAAAGTTCCGTTAGCTCTTTAATAGAGCCAAGTGTAACGGGGACTGGGCATCCTGTAGAAGTACCTTAATGACCTATAATAATGAGCTGAGGAGATCAAAGAGAGACTCATGGAAATAGTACTGTGAGGCGATTGAAAAGCTCCCAGCAGCTACTCGACTCCAGAAATCACTCAATAAAGATCAATTGAATGGCCTTTCTACACTCAAGAAGGCTGGCGTAAATTTTAGAGCCTGGAAGAGACGGCACAGCTATTGCTGGACACTCAATTTCCAGGCTGTGCCACTTATGGAGCCGTCAGTGGAACCACCGAAGATACTCAGCTATTGATTGTTGATTCCGGATTTTCTCTGGTGTTAATTCTACAATTTAAACAGGATTAGGGGCATTTTCGATGACAACACTGCCGAAGATATGTTTGTTTTGAATAAAATTTTTGTATATTTATTAGTTGTTAAAAAAATGTTGTTTTAACCATGTCTTTCCGAAAACGACGTTTAGTGAGGACTAAGTGCGACGAGAAGTTGCTTATAGAGAAATTGTCAGAGTTCTCCAAAGGAATGGCCTCATTTACAGCGACATGGCGCTTGAAATGGGTGCAAAGTATACTTCGGAAGAGGTTCACATTAAACTCCAGAATCTCACCAAGGAATACAGGCAAGTTTTTTCTTAGGAATACCTTTTTCTATTTGCGTAAATGTACCAATAAAACGTATTATATTTTTGGAGAAAAGAGAAGGGAAAAGTATGAGCATGGGGTGGCAGCTCATCAATGTGGAAGCACTACACCGCTGTGCACCATATTGTGGGAGGTACTGTAGCCAATTAAAGAGTCATTTTCCTTGGTAAGAATTTACATGTGATAATAATCAGTATACTTTCTTTAATCTACAGTTTTGTTTTCAGAATACATCAACCCAGCTTCGATCAACTTCTCCTCTGCCGCCGACTCCGCCAGATACCGTTTCAGCGCCAACTCTATCGCCAGATTCTCTGTCTCTGTTTCGGAATGAAATTTTATGGAGGCGAAACTGCTCCTTAAATCACTGCATCAACATTTTGCAGAATCACGTTTGCCACTGCATTGATTGCTTCAACATTTTTCAGCAGCTGGAGCAATAGCAGATTAATTCTTTTTTAAAATAATAAATTGCTTTTACGAACAGTGCAGGTACCAATATTAATGTTTGTTTTCTGTCATTTTTAACTAGAAGAAATTTATAAAATAATCACAATAGCAAATCAGCTGATTACTCAATCCGCAATTCTGTAGTCTGTCAGGGTCGAATTTTAATCGGATAAAGTGCGCCGCTAATCCAATTAGTGAAATCTGTCTGGGCTATTAGCCTAACTTCATTCCTGCTTAAAGTTATGCAAACATTCTGGATCAATATCTTTACATTGAACAATACTTACCAAACAGTCAAATCACCTGTGACAGCCATAGATAGTATAAGGAGTCAAATCGAAAAGGCGTTGGAAAGAAATTGATCTCTGTACATCAGTTGATATTACGGGGGCTTTTGACAATGCTTTCAGATCAATTGAGAAAGGGAAGGGAAAGCAAGGAATACAAAGACTCATAACAGGGGTTCTCAATATACTGAAAATAGAACAATAATCTTTGAAACAGGAGCAGAAAGGTGACTTGTTAGGTCAACCAAAGGAAGCCTCGAAGAGGGGCGTCCTATCGCCGCTTCTATGGTTATTGGTTATTGACGGTCTATTACAAACTCTCGGTTACCTCGGATACAAAGTTCAGGGCTTTGCGGATGGTTTGTTAATCATAGGCAGAGGCAAGATTGACTCTACCATAACATATCGCAAGAAACTAGCTCTTGGCATCACGTAAAACTGGTGTAAGGAGAAAGGACTGTCGCTAAATCCGAACAAAACGAACGTGGTACCATTAACCAGAAGAAGGAATCTGAATCTGGGGACCTTAAGTTTAGGCGCCATAAACTTAATAACATCCAAATTAAATATCTGGGAAACTAGATATAGTAAATCATATATAGTATAGTATAACAAAGCCTTAAGTGCAACGACTTGGGACTACGACCAAAAATGATAGCGTGGTCATATAAAACAATAATATTACCAATGATCACCTATGCCTCTTTGGTATGGTGGCCAAAGGTATATCAAGCAAAAGATGATCCTTAACAAGATTCACTCAATACCCTGTTTGATTGTAACGGGAGGAATGAGGACGTGCGCCACACTTGCTTTAGAAATGATCACTGAACTCACTCCTCTACACCTTGTGGTTAAGAGGATGGCAGCCAGTGCGGGCCCAAGACTACCTAATCTAGCCCATCTTGAAGAACGCAACCTAACAGGGCACGCAAAGATTCTGGACACCATCTGGAATTCTCCGGGTCTCCTGGTATTTGATAAAATGGACAGAAAACTAGACTTCTCCAAACACTTCAAAGTAGTCATCAACGACCGCTCAATGTGGGGAAACAATGAAATAATCCTAAAATAGGACTTAAAGCTATAGTATACTGATGGGTCCAAAATGGAAGATGTCATTGCTGGAGCAAGAATTGTAGATCCTAATTTCCGACAAACTATTGAAATTGGAAAATCACCTTTCTTCTTAGGGTCACCCGTAGTACCAAAATATGCATTCTTTCAGATAGCCAAGCAGCTACAAAATCATTAAAAAACTTCTCATTCCAATCAAACCTGGTTTGAAAATGTTTTAAACTACTCAATGCCCTAGCAGCGCGGAATTCTGTTACGCTAATATGGGTACTGGGATATGAAGGACATGAAGGAAACAAAATGGCAGATTCAATAGCAAAAAAGGGAACAAGCACTTTTCCTTTCATAGGTCCCTTCTGTGGTGTAAATAGTAGCTCAGCTGGAAACCAATATAGCTGAGAGGGCCCGTAAAGCATCGTGTGCGCTGTGTTGTTGTAAGAAGGCAGTGAACACTAGATGGGGCTTACAACACCGAATCATGCTCTGACTCAACACACGCGTGGTGGATGTCCTATACGGAGTTGTTTTCTGGTGGCCGGCTACTGAAATGGGTTGCAACCTGAATCTACTTTAGAAAGTCAGAAAGAGTGCAGCTCTGTTGATCACTGGAGTTGTACGCTTCATAGCTGCGAGAGTTCTCTTTGCACTTCTATGCTAACTATGTTGACTATGTCTGTCCGAATTCCAACCTTAATCGGGGGTTCGACATTAACACACGCAGAGACGACTGGATCAGAAACAGGGTGATCACCGAAGACACTCTGGATATCTACATAGACGGCTCTAGGTCTGTGAACAGGGTCGGTAGCGGGATCTTCTCCAACAAGCTGGACATTGGCGTCTCACTTAGACTCCCTGGCAATTCCAGCGTTTTTCAGGCAGAAGTAATGGAAATTTACAACGCAGTAAATTGGGTTCTAAGAAATGGAGTGTTTGGTGTCAGAATCAACTTCTCGGACAGCCAAGCTGCCTATAGATCTCTTGCGGGCGCCAGTACGTTATCAAAACTCGTACAGAAATGTTAGTCAGCTCTAATCGAGCTCTCCATGCATTCCATAGTTTACCTAGTCTGGGTACCTCCGCACAGGGACATCGTGGGTAAATTGCGAGGCAAATGAGCTTGCTGAAGCAGGCACACTGCTATGTTAAGTACACTCTTCTCTGGACATAGGCATCTCTCTCGCTACAGTCAGTCTGGCGATCATACGCAGGCATTTCCATGAGGTCAACAAACTATGGACGGAGGAACATTCTTGCCGTATCTCAAGGCTAACCTGGCCTAGCCTCAGCAACAAGCGTACGCTTCAGATAATTCAACTCGAGTCCATCAACACTACGGTTTCGGGGCTGACGTGGCATTGTGTGATGGCGAGGCATGCGGCTAGGCTGGGTTTGGCCTGTAATGACTTCTGCCGTGGATGCGGTCAATGCCCATCCTTAGCCAGACGAAGAATGCACATCTTCGGGGCTCTTTCTTAATCATCCTGACAGGGCTTGCAACCTGTAATATTAGGGACGTTGCCAAATTTATCAAATTGTCAGGTTGGTTCCACACTTCGTAATCGGGAGTGTAGTGCTGCCTCAGGCGCTGCATTAGCCCCCACAGCTTGAGCGGTAACTATACTTGGCTTAGATGGCAGTACATGTGCAGCGCCCTTTCTGTGGTATCACAATTCCAATATATGCGAACTTATTTTCTTCAGTTTATTTGGTCTCGCAGGAACCCAATTTGTGCATAAAACTCCCATTGGCATTTCGATACATCAGCAACACTACCGGACGCATGGAGGGTTTTTGTGTACTCCTTGACGTATCGTTCATGGAGGCTTTTCCACCTAGACTGGGACAAAAACTTTATAAAATTATTAAAATCTATTTGTCAACTAAAATTGGCATAACTATTTGCTGTGAAAACTTTCTTACCTTCAGTATTTAATGTCTCGCTCACTTTCCAAGCAGCGGCAGGTTTTTGCCTCCTTCTGTATTCAAAACCATTTTTCGCAAAAATTGCTTTCTGTTTCTCAACTAATTAATTATTCCTCCGTTATCCACAAATAATTTTTATATTCCTAATTATTTATTAAAATAATTTTAAAAAAAACTAGAAATTTAACTTTATTTACTTTTATTATAAATTTAAATCTATTTGTTCCACTCCATATACAATATATCAGCTGTTTGCCAAAGCATGTTTGTCGTTGAAAGTTGGGCAAATTTCAAGCTTTCATGCTTTTCGACGGCAAGTTGTGGAGGTTGTTTCATAGAAATGCATATTTCAACGCGTTGCCGTCGAAAAGCGTGGTATGTAGTTTGGCCTTAAGCGATACAATACGAAATCACATTTTCTATTTGTTTGGTTAAATTTCGGAATAAATTATTCTGGGCTATTTTCTTATATTGAGTTGGACACCTTTGAAAAATTTGTGGAATATACAGTTCCGCATGTGATCCATTCTACAAGATTTGAGATACCATTGTACTGGCCCTCTTGTTTAGTCTTCTTCACTACTGATAAAATTCCATCTTCAGTTATCAAGACGATATAATACCGACCTTAAAGATTGCATCTCTCAGTATGAAACCCGAGAGTTAGGACTTTTCTTCGCCATGAAATATGAAAATACAGCCGCAAGAGATAAATTAGAGACCTTTTAAGTGCATTAGAAACAGCTAAAAATTCTAAATCGTAGCTGGAATAGTTCTCGTCACAGGATGTTTATGTTTTATGATTTAAATAGAATACAGGATGATAGTCGCCATCATTATGCTTCTGTAGTAGAACAGTCCGAAAACCGTCTGTACTCGCATCGGTATTTATACTGATATCTCGGTGCAACCCGAGATTAAATAATTTCAAACCCGTTTCTCCTCATAGCCATTCTTTCAAATGCGGAAACTTTCTCATCGGCCCATTTAAACGTGTGGTCTCGCTTGGTAAGATTTGTTAATGTTCTTGCTAAAAGTTCGTACATCTCTACAAATCTCCCGAAAAAGGCGGCTAGTCACAAGAAGCTCATGATGTCTTTGAGATTCTTTGGTCTTGGAAAATTCTTAATAACGAATATTTTTTAAAGGTTTTATAAATCCATCCTCTACTACATAATATATATATATATATATATATATATATATATATATATATATATATATATATATATATATATATATATATATATATATATATATATATATATATATATATATATATATATATATATATATATATATATATATATATATATATATATATATATATATATATATATATATATATATATATATATATATATATATATATATATATATATATATATATATATATATATATATATATATATATATATATATATATATATATATATATATATATATATATATATATATATATATATATATATATATATATATATATATATATATATATATATATATATATATATATATATATATATAAATATTCGTTATTAAGAATTTTCCAAGACCAAAGAATCTCAAAGACATCATGAGCTTCTTGTGACTAGCCGCCTTTTTCGGGAGATTTGTAGATATGTACGAACTTTTAGCAAGAACATTAACAAATCTATATATATATATATATATATATATATATATATATATATATATATATATATATATATATATATATATATATATATATATATATATATATATATATATATATATATATATATATATATATATATATATATATATATAACTCAGCGGATTCCAGGGGTCGTATACAGAAAAATATAAAAATCCTTCGAGTTAATTTAGTTTCAGTGTATTTATTCAGAATACTGATTGTGGACTGTTGTTAGTCCTTAGTCAAAACAAATCTACTTCCTTAATTCTATATTTGTGCAAATAAGCTTATTCAATGTGTGCTTGTTTTCATGTCTCTACGTCCCGGTAAGTGTGTGTGTCTCAGTGATTCAGTGGGAGAACGATTAAAAACCAGATGCTCTCACTGAGTCCCTATGGTTTCTGTACGGCTTATGACTTATTGGGAAAACGATTAAAAAACCAGAGGTTCTCACTAAGTCCCTAAGTCTCGGTGACGTATGTGTCTCAGTGGGAAAACCATTAAAAACCAGATGTTCTCACTGAGTCCCTATAGTCTCTGTCTGTGTATGGCTTAGTGAGAAAACGACTAAAAAACCAAATATTCTCACTAAGGTTTCTGTAGTCGTATTGTACTTTGTGTGGCGAAGAGCTGTTGCTAGTCAGGATGTTGGTGATCGACGAAGATACCTACTGCTTGGGCCACATGGTTGATATAGCCCAACTGGTCACAGCGGCAGATGCATGTTGTTATTGGCGGGTCACCGTGGTGTAACTTTACTTCGGTTGGCCGGCCTCGCTTTCTGCTAGTCGCCTCGCTAATTGTTGTTGTGGCCAGGCTAGTTGTTGTTGTTAAATATTTTAAGTTCAATTTAACTGGTAGCCAGCATTTCATCTGAATTCCTCCTTCTGCTTTGTACTTGCTGGCCGTTGGCGTGGTGGTCGCTATGTCGTTGTCCCTCTTGTGCTTTGCTCTCGTTTCTTCGTGTTGTTAGTGTAAAATTACCGAACGAGCGCAATCGGCAAATTCCACCGCTTGAGTTCGTGCACTCACCTTCTCTTGACCTTCTGGTATTTGTTGAATTCTTCGTCGCTGTGGTTTTCCTCTCTTCGCAAGCGTAGCGCTGGTTGGCAAAATCGCTGGCTACGCGTGAGGTTGCTTTTGCTGTAATCCTAGTTATTATTCAAACTAGTATAATATGCTGATGTTGATCTGTTCTCCCGCCACTGCTGCGCTGATTGGTTACAACGTATGCAGTTTTTCGTGAAATTTCTAATGCAGTTGCTTCGGTTAGGGTATTTTATCGTGATGTGTATATAGTTGCGTAGCGACTATGTCACCTGTAGTGTGGGCCAAAATTTCCCACAGAAGATTTTAGTCCTCACAATATGTATATATATATATATATATATATATATATATATATATATATATATATATATATATATATATATATATATATATATATATATATATATATATATATATATATATATATATATATATATATATATATATATATATATATATATATATCTATATATATATATATATATATATTATATATATATATATATATATATCTATATATATATATATATATATATATATATATATATATATATATATATATATAATAATGAATAATAAATTTATTTACCAATCATACATGTATAAAAGTTAACATATTTTAAAAATACACTTAAAAATAACATACAGATATGATAAGTAAATACTACATTCTGTTGTTCGATACGAACAAGTGTCGAATGCAGTTTCACTAATATAAATACAAAGTAAATATAGGTAAGGTGTGGGGTCTTACAAATATTTATAATCATTAAACATAAAATTCGAAGGGTAGAAGGGTTTTACAAATATTTATAAATTAAGAAAATTTGTTGAAAATGATGTGATAATTAGAGGGTGACAATGCATATTAATTAATTTAAAAAGAATTATATAAAAATTATAAGGAAACAGTTAGAACGGTATCAATTACATTGAAATCCTTATTGAACAACCATGACTTCACTTTAGAAAAAAACACATTTTTGTTACGCAAACAACGAACACAATATGGTAAACTATTAAAGAGTCTGGGTGCCGTACATGTATAAAACGAAAAGTAATGATTCAAGTTGTGGGGCGGAATCTTGGCAAAATTTTGAGTATTTACCCTCAAATTGTGACCAGAATTATTTCTTATTAATAAATAACCGGATCTAATAAAGAAAACTTTTAAGACTCTAAAAAAATAAAAATGTTTAATGGGTAAAATGTTTAAGTTTTTGAACAATGGAAAGCTACTTTCAAATCGTGTTTTGTTACAGATAGTTCGAACTACATGTTTTTGGGCGATAAGCAAAGAATTAATTTTATAAGCATGTGTACCACCCCAACAAACTATCCCATACTGCAGTTTTGAGTGAAAAATACCATGGTAGATACACAAAAGTAGTTTTGAGGAGCAGTACGGTTTAAGAAGATATACATGTCTAATAGCACCCATGAGGTACCTTTTCAGGGCGAATGTATGATCCACCCAGTTCATTTTCCAATCAAGAAGTAGCCCGAGATATTTAAATGATTTAACGCAGTCAATAGAAAAACATTTGCAAGAGCAATTATTAGAATCGTAAAATGTATTTGAATGACACGAATAATTACATATATCTTTACAAATTAAGTATTTTTTACATCCTGCACTATGAAAGGTAAAATTGCCTAGACTTAAATCAACACCTCCTACACTGAAGTACATAATTTTGGTTTTATCACTCAAAATTAGCTTGTGTGATGAGAACCAATGCCTTAAAATTTCTAAATCGTGATTTATATCGCAATGTACCTTTAAAGCAGAATCATTGATAAAAGTACATGCCATATCGTCCGCAAAAGCTATCGTATTACTCAAAAAATGCTGATCAAAAATAAAGTTTATGTATATTAGAAAGAGAATAGGCCCCAAAACAGAGCCCTGGGGAACCCCAATATCTATATTAACAAAACTGCTAAACTCGTTATCTATTCTTACTCTTTGCTTTCTATTTGATAAATAAGATTGAAACCAACAGTACATAGAACCTCTGAAACCACATCTCCATATTTTTTTTAATAATATTTCATGATCGACAGTATCAAAAGCTTTTGTAATGTCCACAAAGAGAGCTGCACAAACTTTTTTATTATTTAAACCACTGTAAATATATGTGCAAAAATTTAAAAGTGCATCTTCAGTGGATAAACCCTCTCTAAAGCCATACTGACAATTGTTAAAAAACTTATTTCTATTTAAGAACCGCAGCATTCTCGTTTTTACAGCCTTTTCAAAGATTTTTGAAAAAACCGACAACAATGAGATTGGTCTGTAGTTATTTAAAACAGATTTATCACCCTTTTTAAATAGTGGAATAACTACTGCTTTTTTAAGTTCTTCAGGGAATATACCAAATTTTATACTCGTGTTAAAGACATTACAAAGGACATCAACAATATTAAACACAATTTTTTTAACAAACACGTTAGAAAAAAAAACATCAGAACATGAGCTAGAGTTTTTAAGAGACATTACTATTTTATACAACTCAAATGATGTCAATGGTTCGAAAAAAAAACTACTTTGAAAGAACGGTTCATTACCTAAGCATTTGCAAGCAAAATTGTTTACGCCTTCATCAGAAATCACATCTCTACCTATTCTAGCGAAAAAATTATTGAACGCATTGGCTTTATCGAAAGTATCATATAAGGACTTTCCTTCAACATATACAAAATCGGTATTGTTATTATCTGTAGATTTATGTAATATATTATTAACCAATTGCCATTCTTTTTTAACATTATCTCTGATTTTATTAAATTCTTTAACGTAATAGTTAGTTTTACAAGTCGAGACTTCCAAAGAAATTTCCTTACAAAGCACTTTGTAACGAGATTTAACATTCAAGTTATTGGGATGTTTAAAACATTTCTTGAAAAGTTTATTTTTACTTTTAATTTTTTTCAATAGATCAGCAGACATCCAGGGTTTTAATTTTTTTAACTTGGAAACGCGATTTTTTAAAACTGAAGTACACGAGTTAACGTGATCAACTAAAATATTAAAAAACATATTAAATGACTTTGATGGATTTTGCTCGTGGTAAACATTATCCCAAGATTCAAATATTAGTTTATTATTTAATGATACAAAGTCAGTTTTATTGAATACATTTTCAAGCTGCAGAGGTGCTTTGCCCGGTAAAACAACATTTTCGAAACGTATACACGTCATGCAATGATCAGAAAAATTTAAATCAGCAACAGAGCTGCTTAAAGATATATTACTTGATTTATTTACTCGCACAAAAATGTGGTCAATACATGTAATAGAGTTGTCTGTAATACGTGTGGGTGAATTAATGCACGATTCAAGACCATACGCCGAGAGCAAGAATAAATATTTATCAACCAGAGATGAATTCTGTAGAAGGTTTATGTTAATATCACCTAGCAGAATAACACTATCGGATTTAACATTTGACAAAAAGACATCCAAATCTCCGAAAAATATATCATTACTTAAAGTATCGTGAAATCTATAGATACAAAAGAATGAGTATCTTAGGTTATCAATTAAACAAGAAATGTTCACCACATCAGAACTTTTGAAATTAAAAGAACAAAAATCACATTTATATTCCTCCTTTACAAAAACAGCCACTCCTCCAGCTCCATAATCATTATTACAGTTTGTATAAGTTTTATATCCCGGAATATTATATAAAGATGATTCAAAATCATAAATCCAAATTTCAGTTAAAAAAATGAAGACAGGCTTATCAACAAATGACTCAAGATGCAGTACGTAACGGCGGGCGTCACCTCAGCACAACCATAGGCAGGAAGGTTCTTTACAATATTTATATACATATACTTATATATATATATATATATATATATATATATATATATATATATACATATATATATATATATATATATATATATATATATATATATATATATATATATATATATATATATATATATATATATATATATATATATATATATATATATATATATATATATATATATATGTGTGTGTGTGTGTGTGTGTGTATATGTAAGATGAGAGAGAGAGTCAGTCGCAATCGGAAGCAATTAGTGTTTGATACCTTTTTTATAATCTTTTAATTTTTCATTTTTATAATATAAACCTATCGTTTAAATATAATTGCCTTTATCGGCTTACATGGGGCTCAACCGTCCGAGAAATAAAATAACCGTAAAAAAGTAAAACGTGGAAGTAAAACCGTGCTCCAAAAAAAAAAAGTAAAAAGTCAAAATTTATACGTGATCAGCAGAAGTTGTGCTGTGTTCGGAAAATCGGGACTTTAAAGGTCAAACGCGGAACTCGGTTTAATGAGTATAGAACAACAAAAAGAGTACTTTTTAAGGTCAAAGACAAAGTCAACGCGAGTAGAGGACGACGAAGGTGACGTTTTTTTAAATGCTCAAAACGAAACAACAAAGGAAGGTATAACTACAGCAAGTACAAATAACGATAAAGAAAGCGCACAGGAGAATAACACAGATGCAGTATATGTCCACGATTATAAATCACTGAAAGAAGAAGTTACAAAAGAGTTTCAACGCGAATTTATAAGCGCGGATATTCACAAACAGATGCAAGAGAGGAAAAAGCAAAACGAGGAAAGTATGCATGAGTACATATTGCATATGCGACGGCTAGATGCGTACGGGAAATTTAACGAAAAATCGGTAATACGCTACATAGTAGATGGAATAAATGAAAGAACGGAAAACAAATTTTTGTTTTACACCACAGAAAACTTACAGAACTTAGGAAACAATTAGAAATTTACGAGTTGATGGCGCAAAATAAAACAAAACATGAGAAAACAAAAAGAATAACACGTTAAAAAGGAACATGAAAATAACAACAAAAGCACAAAGCGTGCCCATTGCCTTAACTGCGGCTCTACGAAACATGAAAAGAGCGAGTGTAAAGCACCAACAAAATGTTTTCGTTGTAACGGATCAAACCACATTACTAAAAACTGCCCTCAGAATAGCAAAGTAACTGAGATAAAAGAAAATAATGCAGACGAAGGTGATATTGTCAATGTACACGAACGTCGCTTAAAATTGTTAAAGCAGATCAAAATAAAAGATGAAAATTTATTTTGTTTAGTTGACAGCGGCGCAGAAATATCGGTTATGAATGAAAAAACTGCAAAAAGCATAAACGCGGAATTAAGGGAATACGAAAACGGTGTGACAGGCATAGGAAATATTAAAGTAAAAGCAATCGGCATTTTTGAAGCTGAAATTACTGTCGACAATTTGAATTGTATGTACAATTTTCTTGTTGTTCCGAACAATGTATCGAAATATGAAGTCATCTTGGGCTTCGATTACATAGGCAAATGCATTTATGATTATAGTGAAAAGGTGTATACGTTCAAAAGTTTTCTCGTTGACAGCTATGAGTATTCATTAATGAACATTATGATCAACAAAAAGAAGAAAAAAACAAAAAGAAAGCGGCAATAAACCACCAGAAACAAATATAAGAAATTGTCGAACAATACAAACCTAACAAAGATGCAAGAAGCCCGATAAACATGAAAATTATATTAATCGATGAACGAATTATAAGACATACACCGAGAAGATTGCCGTTGCCGGAGCAGAATGCGGTAAGTGACCAGGTGGAAGATTGGCTAATAAATGGAATAATAAGGCCATCAAACTCAGAATTTTGCAATCGGGAAGTTGTCGCGAATAAAAAAGATGGAAGCAAGCGCGTTTGTGTCGATTATCGCGATCTTAACAAGCAGTTACAGAAGGACGTATTTCCAGTGCTTTTGATGGAGGAAGTGGTTGAATCGTTCTAGAGCGCAAGAATATTTACCACATTAGACCTCGAAAATGCATTCTTCCACGTCCCTATAAGCGTAGAGTCCAAAAAATATACAGCGTTCATTACCAGAGACGGGTTTTTGAATTTAACAGAGCACACTTTGGTTTCTGTAATTCTCCAGCTATATTCTTACGCTTTATTAATCACATTTATTGGAAATTAGTTCGTGAAAACATAATGCAGAAGTACGAGGGCGGATTGATATTGAAGCTACCTAGCGCTAGATGGCAGCACAAACACAAAAACTTTTTTTTTTAGAAATTGCGATCTATCAAACGTCAGCTGTTAAAATTTCATTTGTTGTAGTCGTTTGAAGTAAGCAACTTTTGTGTTTCTTGAAAAATGGAAAAAAGCAAATTTCGTGCACTGATTAAACACTATTATTTGAAAGGGAAAACGGCGAAAGAGACAAAAGAAAAGCACAGTAAACATTATGGTGAGTCTGCTCCGTCAGATTACATGTTAAAATATTGGATTGCTGAATTTAAACGCGGCTGAACACGCACTGCAACAATACCATCAACAGGAAGGCCAAAAGAGGTGGTTACTGAAGAAAATCCTCGATATCGTTATGAATGATCGCCGAGTCAAGTTGCGTGAGATTGTTGAAATGGTAAACATAGCATATGAATGTGTTTTCAACATTTTGCATGAACATTTGCATATGAAAAGGCTATCGGCAAGATGGGTGCCGCTGAGCAAACAGTGTCGAATAAAAACGAGTTCAACAGACCACTTCACAGCGGTGTTTGGACATGATAAAGCGTAATCCTGTTGATTTTTGGCGTCGATTAATAACTGTTGATGAAACGTGGGTCCACCACTACACACCTGAAACCAAAAATCAATCGAAACAATGGGTGGAAGCTGGTGGAAGTGCTCCGAAGAAGACGAAGGCAGTGAAATCGGCTGGCAAGGTTATGGCCACTGTATTTTGGGATGCACACGGAATATTGCGCATCGATTATCTTGAAAAAGGATCCACAATCACAGGAAAGTATTATCGTGCATTATTGGATCAATTGATTGATGCAATCAAGGAAAAACGACCACATTTTTTCCTGTTTCCAAACTTGAAAAAATGGCTCGCAGGAAAAAGATTCATCTCAAACGAAGAAGTGATTACCGAAACTAACGGGTATTTTGAGGGGTTCCCGAAATCGTATTATTCAGATGGTATAAAAAAGTTGGAATATCGTCTTACTAAGTGTGTCGAAGTGTTGACAAATAAATTGTTTTGAAAAAAAAAAATGTTTTTTTCCTACTTAGGTAGCTTTAATATCAATCCGCCCCCGTATATGGATCACGTAATTATTTATTTAAAGGATGAAGAAGACGGTATACGCAAGCTACGTGTGGTCTTGCAGGTAGCGGCGCAACATGGATTACGAATAAAATGGAAGAAATGTAAGTTTTTACAAACGGAATTCGTTTACTTAGGACTAAGGATTAAAATTGGCAGTATATCTCCGGTTGCTGAAAAATGTTTGGCTATAAAGAATTCTCCGGTGTCAAACAACATTAAGAAACTGCAATGACTCCTCGGACTCACAGAATACTTCCGTAAATTTGTAGAAAACTACGCAATAATAACGAAACCGTTGACAGACCTGCTCAGAAAAAACTCGAAATTCGAAATAAGACAAGCTGAAATAAACGCGATTTAAGAGATTAAGAATAAACTCACGAAACAGCCGGTTTTGAGAGTTTTCTCCCCGACAGCACCAATAGAATTACATACAGACGCCTGCAATGATGGTTTTGGAGCAATTTTACTCCAGAAGTTCGACGAAAAGTTCCACCTGATTTATTTTTGGTGTACGCGAGAAGAGAGCAAGCTATATAGTTTCTATCTGGAAATTAAAGCAGCGTATTTAGCGGTACAAAAACTAAAGCATTATTTGCTAGGAAGGAAATTTAAATTAATAACTGATTGTCAAGCATTTAAAAGCGCTGCAAGTAAAAGGGACTTATCACCAGCAATAACAAGATGGATAATTTATCTACAGGACTTCCAATATACGATTGAACACAGAAAAGGTACCTCTATGAGACATGTGGACGGTCTGAGCAGAGCGCCAGTAAGTATAGCGTTACTTAACGAAGAAATAAGTGCTCGCTTACGTAAAGCACAAGCGACAGACGAACATTTCGTGGCTATCAGAAAAATTTTGGAGCTCACACAATATGAAAACTACGTACTGAAGAATAACGTCTTGTTCAAAAACGTAAATGGTTTAATGCTTTCGGCAGTACCTCGGTTAATGGAAAACGAAGTCATCAAAAACGAACATGAAAAAGGCCCATTTGTGGCGGAAAAAACCATGAACGGCCAAGTTGAACGGCTTAATAGAGTTATAATTAATGTAATCTCGAAATTGTCAACTGGTCGGCCAGAGTCTTGGTACAAAGATGTCCATAAAGTGCAAAACATAATTAACAACACAGTCAGCAAATCAACAAAATATACGCCATATGAACTAATGTTTGGAACGACGATGAGAACAACAGTAGACGTTAATAGGAACGAGATGATTGAAGCAGAAACAGCGGCGATTTTTGCAAATGAACGCGACGAGATCAGAAACAAAGCTAAGGAAGAAATCGCTAAGGCTCAAGCTGAGTACAAACTGCACTATGACAAGAAGGGAAAGAAAGAGATGACATTCAAAATAGGGGACCTTGTTGCTATAAAGAGGACTCAATTTGTTTCCGGGAAAAAACTCATCAGCGAGTACATGGGACCATACGAGGTAATCATGTGCAAACGTAACGGACGATATGACGTCAAAAAAGCGGCGCAGTTTGAAGGACCAAACAACACGTCAAGCAGCTGCTACTTCATGAAGCCATGGAAGCAGGAAGAGCAAGATCTGTCCGGGACGGAAGATGAGGAGTCGAATGGCCGAATGTAATATGAGAGAGAGAGTCAGTCGCAATCCTCGCATACGAAGTTGTCGCCGGTCGTTAACGGAAGCAATTAATGTTTGATACCTTTTTTATAACCTTTTAATTGTTCATTTTTATAATATATACATATATACTAGTATATTACATATATATATATATATATATATAAATATATATATATATATATATATATATATATATATAAATATATATATATATATATATATATATATATATATATATATATATATATATATATATATATATGGGATTTATTTAAAATATATAAAATAGGATTTATTTAGAATATATAAAGTGGAATTTGTTTAATGAATTATATCTCCTCGTTTGGCTGGAGCTCTCGCAACTTTTCCCAAAGGCCGAACTACAACTGCCCTCGTTGCGATCGCTGCCGTCGTTGCTACTGTAGTTGTTGTTGTTGTTATCGTTTTGTTGCTGTCGTTGTCGTTAAAGGGTTTACAGTGCTGTGGAATTGGCATGCTTCGACGTATGCCAACCCACATTCGGCCATCCTGCTTATGCATTCGCCTCGAATGCATCGTCGTCATCGTCAGACGACAGACTCTTCTTTGATCAGATCCTGTAGCTGTTGGTCGTCTTTGGTGCGCTTATTGACTCCACAAAGAAGTTCGAACGGCGTGTTAGCGATACTTCTGGTATATGTCGAATTTTTTGCTCGCTGAACTCGTTCTATATGCTTATACCACTTCGTGGGGTCGTCAATGCAGAGTTTAGATAGTACAGAGATGATTACTGCGTTGAGCCTCTCCAACTGACCGTTTACACGGGGAAGCCCAGTTGTCGTCTTGATTAGCTTGATGTTATCGTCTTCGCAATACTGAACAAAATCTTGAGCAGTGAAAGCTGAGCCTCTATCTGAAATGATGCAAAGGGGATTACCAAATATTACGCACTGGCTGCGTAACTTCGTGATGACTTCATTGGCTGTGGTAGACTTTGTCAGGTATAACCAGCAACAGTTTGTGAAGGCATCTACCACGGCTAGTATGTGTTTATAATTCTTGCTGGTTAATCTAACGGCCCAAAAAAGTCAATATGAAAGGTCTGCAACGGCACGTCTTCTTTTTGCAGCGGATGCAACAGTCCTTCCTGTTTACCCCTTTTGCGACTTGCAAGTATGCAGGGTATACAGCAGTCGATGTAACTATATATATACTAACTTTGTGCTTTTGAGAGGGGTTGGAATTTCAAGAAGGAGGCGAGGTACGTATGGACATATACGAGTATAGACAGATATGATTAGAATCAATTTCTGGGCAATTTTTATTTTGTCCGTCCGTCTGTCCGTCTGTCCGTCTGTCCGTGTGTGGCCGTTATGGGGAAGTGGGTTCCCTAAACACTGTGTAAAAAGTGGGCGGAATATATTAACTGCCACGCCCACTTTTGATAGAGGGAACTTTCGGGTCTAAAATTGAAATTATCCTACCTATGCTCGTATTGCTGCTAGCGGAATAAAAATTTGCAGAATTATACAAGGAGTCCATAATAATGTGTGTGCAGAATATGGAGATCAGAATAGAACTGTCACGCCCACAATTAGCCAAAAATCATTACTGTGTTCCTATTAAAGATTTATCAACGAAATTTCACAGGAATGTTGCAGGTACTAACATTAAACACCACACAAAAAATTGGCGTGTTATTTCTACAGCCACGCCCACTATTCACATATTATTATAACTTACGACCTATATAATATTTTGGACGAAGTTTTATAGTAGTACGTATATGGACGCTACAAAGCCGTATACAAGAATTGGCGTCTATCAGATAAAGTATGCGCCTCCCTCCCATATAATGAACTTTGGGGACCCCACTTAAAGACAATTACACTATCTATGCTTCTAGTAATGATATATGAAAACAAATTAGTAGATGTATAAAATGGGTCTGTACTAACATGCTTTCCAAATATTGGCAGATTATTACTACTGCCACGCTCACTATTAACCAAAAATCGTTATTAGGTTCCTATAAAAGATTTATCCACGAAATTTTACAGGAATGTTGCGGGTACTAATATTAAACACCACACAGAAAATGGGCGTGTTATTTCTACAGCCACGCCTACTATTGACATATTATTATAAGTTACGACCTATACAATATTTTTGGACGAAATTTTATATTAGTGATTATATTGACCCTATAAAGCCATACACAAGAAAAGGGGTCGATATAATCATTTCAAGGTACCCTACCAAAAATTACCGTGAATATGCTCCTAATGATGATTTATGAAGAAAACATCCCAATTGTTGAACTCGCACGCAAAAGAAAAGGTAAAGGGTATTTCGTAGTCGGAATAACCCGACTTCAGACTTCTTTACTCGTTTCGTCCATATTAGGTATGAAATATTATTGCAGATAAGCTCCTTTGTTTTCTTTACGGCGAAATGGCCTCTGTCGTGAGCATTGCTAATGATTTGTTTCTGCATGTTTTTGGGAATCGCGATCAGTTCTGCGTCTTGAACCAACTTGTATGGGACGCCTGATTTACCAAACTAATCTTCATAATGTTGCTTGTCTCCGTTGATAACCTTTATGATCGTATTTAGATGCTCATCTTGCTTATGCGCTTGCTCTATGCCGGTTGAGATGCCCTCGCCGCTTATTTTCATGATGGGCTACTGCCACAATGCGTCTACATGCCGCATCCGTGAGCCGGAGCGGTGCTCGACTTCATATCTGTACTCCTGCAATAATAATACCCATCGTGCCACTCGGGTGCATAGATGCTGCTTTTCTAAAGTTTTGGTGAAGGCATTGCAGTCCGTGATTATTTTGAATGATATACCTAATAGGTAATCTCTGAATTTGGCAATCGTTTCGATGACTGCAAGTATCTCTAATTCATAACTCGTATATTTGCGCTGGGCATCTGTTGTCTTCTTGCTCATAAAATATACGGGATGCCATTGACCGTCATCTGTCGATTTTTGCATTAGAACGGCTCCAAATCCGTCTATGGATGCATCAGTGTGTAATTCGGTTTCATATTCCTCGTTGTATATAGCCAATACAGGATTTGAAATTAAATATTTCTTTAGGGTATCTATAGCGCTCTGTTCGTTTGGACCTATTATGAATTTTGTGCTGCTCTTCTTTGGTCAGTCAAGGGCTTTGAGATAACAACGTAATTGCATATAAATTGCTTAAATAACCTGTAAGACCCAGAAAACTTTCCAGTTGTGTGGGTGTCTGCGGCGACTTGAATTTTGAAACGGCTTCTATCTTCTCTGGTATTGGATACAGCTTTTTATTTTCATTAATCCTCTTTAATTTGGAGAATTAACTCCAAAGAAAATCCGGAATCAACTGCAGTTAATTCCCGAATTAATTCCCGATTAACGCCGTAGTCTATCCACACTATAATAGGCCGAAAGGCTTTTGGCATGTTTTTTAACCGCCTTCGGTATGAAAGCTACCATTCGTTCAAGGTTTAGGCACTAAACCTAATTCTAGGCTTATTCTGAAAATATCTATTAATGCAAGTGCCAATACATCAACACCTTGCCGAAGTAGACACGGTTATAAATGCATATAGATTTAAATGGTTTAAAAGGGGAGGAAACCTATTGAGTTTTGTTGGCGGTAAAGATTCTACGAGCCAGTGACAGTTCCCCCCATGTAGACATCAATAACTGAGTATCTTCGGTGGTTCCACTGACCTCTCCATAAGTGGCACAGCCTGGAAAGTGAGTGTCCAGCAATAGCTGTGCCGTCTCTTCCAGGCTCTAAAATTTACGCCAGCCTTCTTGAGTGTAGAAAGGCCATTCAAGTGATCTTTATTGAGTGATTTCTGGAGTCGAGTAGCTGCTGGGAGCGTTTCAATCTCCTCACAGTACTTTTTCCATGAGTCTCCTCAGCTCATTATTATAGGCCGTTAAGGTACTTCTATAGGATGCCCAGTCCCCGTTACACTTGGCTCTATTAAAGAGCTGACGGAGCTTTTTTGCGCGAAATGTTTAGCCCCGCACTCCACCAGTGGACATTCCTAGAACGTTTCTTCACAACTAGATTGCAACTATTTTCAAAAGCCTCAATTATTATATTATTTAATTTAGAACCCTCCAAAATCTAGTTCCTGAGAGTTAGTTATTTTTTCACTAAGGCACAAAATATTTTGCTCTAAGTGGAAGTTAAATAGCGGCCAGTTGGTAATTTCGAAGATGTCTTCAATTTCCCCCTCAGATCAAAGCAGTGACCTGACAATGAGACTTTATCAAGCACCCTCCAATTTAAAATGTTATTTGATATAAATGCGCTGGTTAGGAAAGTGAGATCTAATAATTCCCCCTTATCACATTTGCAAAGGTGGCTTCGTTACCACTATTTACCACCACCAGATTGTTAGTAGTAATAAAATCAAGAAGTGACGTATGAGGAGAACGTTAATGTGCGTATTTCCCCATACAGTGTGGTGCGCGTTTGCATCGCAGCACATCACCGACTGTAAATTTAGGGTGCGACAGTACTCCGAAAGCTGCTGGAGCTCACGTGATACCGCATCCTCTGTATTGCCTGGTGGGTACATGGTGGCCAGGACAATTATTATTTCCCTCTGGCACTAGGCACTTCTGACTGTATTGCCACCAGATCACGATGTAGGAGCTTTGAAATTATGAGAAATTCCTTTTATATTCAAAACTAATTTTCGCAAAAATTGCTTTGTGTTTCTTAACTAATTAATTGTTCCTCCGTTATCCAGAAATAATTTTTATATTCCTAATTATTTATTAAAATAATTTAAAAAACTAGAAATTTAACTTTATTTACTGTTATTGTAAATTTAAAACTCTTTGTACCACTCCATATACAATATTGCCAAAGCGTGTTTGTTGTTGAAAGTTGGGAAACTTTCAAGCTTTCATGCTTTTCGACCGCAAATTGTGGAGGTTGTTTCATACAAATGCATATTTCAACGCGTTGCCGTCGAAAAGCGCGGTATGTAGCCTTAGCGTAGTATGTGGCCTTAAGCGATACAATACGAAATCACGTTTTCTATTTGTTGGTTAAATTTCGGAATAAATTATTCTGGGCTATTTTCTTATATTGAGTTGGACCAACTTCGAAAAATTTGTAGAATATATCGTTCCGCACGTGATAGTCCTCGTATGAGCCATTCTACAAGATTTGAGATACCATTGTTCTGGCCCTCTAGTTTAGTCTTCTTCATTACTGATAAAATTCCTTCTTGAGTTATCAAGACGATATAGTACCGACGATTAAGATTGCATTGATACTCTTCGAATTGCATCGCTCAGTATGAAACTCAAGAGTTAGGCCTTTTCTTCGCCATGAAATATGAAAAGACAGCCACAAGAGATAAAATAGAAACCTTTTAAGTGCATTAGAAACAGCTAAAAATTCTAAATCGTAGCTGGAATAGTTCTCATTACAGTATGTTTATGTTTTATGATTTAAATAGAATACAGGATGATAGTCGCCATCATTATGCTTCTGTAGTAGAACAGTCCGAAAACCTTCTGTACTCGCATCGGTATTTATACTGATATCTCGGTGCAACCCGAGATTAAATAATTTCAAACCCGGTTCTCCTCATAGCCATTCTTTCAAATGCGGTAACTTTCTCATCGGCCCACTTAAATGTGTGGTCTCGCTTGGTAAGATTTGTCAATGTTCTTGCTAAAAGTTCGTACATCTCTACAAATCTCCCGAAAAAGGCGGCTTGTCACAAGAAGCTCATGATGTCTTTGAGATTCTTTGGTCTTGGAAAATTCTTAATAACGAATATTTTTTTAAGGTTAAATAAATCCATCCTCAACTACATAATATATATATATATATATATATATATATATATATATATATATATAATATATATATATATATATATATATATATATATATATATATATATATATATATATATATATATATATATATATATATATATATATATATATATATACTCGTATATATAATACCGAACCTAATTTTAAAATCAGTTGGACTTATCTCTCTATTTATCTTCATTTTTTATACATACTACTAAATTTTACTCTGATTTATATTTTACTTTTAAATTAACTCTTAAAACTTAACACTTATCTTTTTAATTTTCAATCTTTTCGGAGTTGGTGCAGGTCTGGATTTTTCCGGAGGATGCCGTAGCTGGATTATCCACCTTTTTTTCTATTATTGTACTGGCTAATCAACTAGTGACTTTACCTATCCTGAAAAGTGATGACCAAAATCCACCTCCGTGAACTCCCGACAAGTATAGCTGATAACCACTTTTACTGCGTGCAGAGTGCTTGCCCAGAAAAGCCCAACTAATAATATAACTATCCTTTGCTTCCACAACAGATTCATGAGATATTCATAAATATTCTTCAATATCTGGGACCCGGGTCTCACTAAGCCAATAAAATACATTTCTATTTTCGTTTACTCGAGTGTATTTCATAGAACCTTGTAAAAAATAATGTACGTGGCATGAACATTGCTTAGACAGGCGAAAACTTCAAATTATATCTTTCGAAATGTGTGTATACAACAAATTTAAATTCTTCATGAATTATATGTTTTTTATTTTAACAATTTTTTACAACATACAGATGATAGATAAAAGTATTTCTGTTGGAAATTAATACATTATAATAAATTTACCAAATTAAAAATTCTTAAATATTTTTAAAGCCATTAAAGCTATATTTCATACATCATAATTGTTTAATAATTAATTAATAAATAATAATAAGGAGAATTCGATAAAATGTTCATATCTAGGCTTCTGGAAAAGATGATAGGGCCTTTGTAACATAATCATATAACTCATTAATTCGCTTTTCCAACATGTCTGAAAGAATACAAATAAATAGAATTAGAAAACACAAATAAATTCATTCATTTCATATGGACATTATTTTATTTAGAGAATCCTATTCCTGAGAGCTAACAATAAATAAAGACGCCTGGTATTTAATAGTAGTAGATTATAAAAATTTTGTGTTAATTGAAGCTATTTCTTTTCAGTTACTTTATTTAAAAATAATAAAGTTTTATGATAATAGATTTGAAGTCGTGTTGGCGATATTATTAGAATTAATTCATCCTCCAAATAATGGCTGAACGCGGTGTTTTAAAATATATCTTCCAGCGGCTAATGAACCATGCTTCCAAGGGTTAGATTGTTTTATGTATCTCGATGATATTGTAATTTATGGGAAAAACTTGCAGCAGCATTTTCAACGCTTATGCAAGGTGCTGCAGAAATTACGAGAACACAATTTGAAATTGAACACGGAGAATTGTCCTTTTTTTCGACGAGAGGAGATTTATTTGCTCCATCGTTGTTCAGATTCAGGAGTACTTCTAGACCAGGTTTGCAGAAAAGAAGTGCAAGCATTCTTAGGACTATTGACCTAATATAGAAAATTCGCCGAAGGAACTAGCTGGAATTGCCGATTTTGGCATACCCCGACTTTCAACAAACTTCTTTGTTGTCCACTGCTGCTAGTCATGAAGCGTTGGGCGTAGTGTTTTCACAAGGAGAAGTCGGAAATGACCGACCAATAACGTTAGCAAATATGGCTCTCATTGATAATGAGAAAAGGTTTCCACAACAAAAAAGGAATTCTAGCCAAGGTGTGGGCTACGAAAAATTTCAGAGCATATCTGTTAGGACAGCTTTTTAAAATATACACCAATCACCAACCATTGATAGGCTTAGCAAATTTAAAGACCAAACTTCTAGGTTAGCCAGGTTCAGACATAAGTTGTCTGAATATGATAATAAAATTATATACAAGCCTGGGAAGTAAAATCTGAAGGCAGATGCCAAGTACATCCATGGGTACTGAAAGGTTTCCATGATTCAACTCTAAGTGGACACCAGAAATCTTAGAAAACCTACGAGAGGATCAGGCGAATATACGCTTGGAAAGGTATGCTCTGATACATAAAGAAATATGTGCCCAATATGTCAGGGTCAACAAGAGTCAATGGTGTTGACTGACACACCGAAACAGTCAAAGCTCACATGGACATTGAAGGAATCTTAACGGAAACAATGGCGAGGAACAAGTACATCTTGATGTTCCAGAAGGATTTTTGAAACCATGCGTAGCCTTAACTGATGCCGCAAGCCAAAGTGTTTTTTGACAACATCAAACTTCGTGTGAAAGTTGTTTTCTGGAACGTGTAAACTGTTGGGCATTAAAAAATTATGCATTATGCATTATGTGCGCCAGTGTACAATGCAGACTTAAAATAAAATGGGGAAATATCAAATACAGCGAGCGCACGAGTTGGTTAGAGAAATCCAAGATTGTGCTAAACGAGTAGCTAGAAAAGCCTACAACAAGGTGCAAAACCCAGTAGTCTTTCGTGCAGGTGATCGAGTTCTAAGGAAGAACCAGAGTAGGAGAAATAAATTTTCACCTGTGTGGATAGCCACATATACGGTGGCAAAGATATGGCCCAGTTATCACAGTAGTAACTAAATTGCATACTAATTTGTTAAAATTATTCCATTTGAGACCACACACTTAAGCAACATGTGTTCATTGTTTTCTACACATGTAAAAACTCAAATTCAGATAAAAAGGGGAAAAAGATATTAAACAGCCCAGGCCCAACTCCCAAGTCAATGTCCGCAAAAGTGTGCGAATTTAAATTGATCAATATAAAGTTGCATAAATAAAAACTGTATATGTATATATATATATATATATATATATATATATATATATATATAATATATATATATATATATATATATATATATATATAACTGTATATGTATATATATATATATATATATATATATATATATATATATATATATATATATATATATATATATATATATATATATATATATATATATATAACTGTATATGTATATATATATATATATATATATATATATATATATATATATATATATATATATATAAATAAATATATATATACTAGCTGACCCCGCAGGCGTTGCCCTGCGTGAAATTATGTGTTTTGAAAAGAAAAGAAAGTTGAATTTATATTGTGTTGAAAATAATTTATTTGCGATTTTTCTACATTTTTTTCAATGTAACGCAGCTTGATAAACAACATTTTTTTGTTTTCTGTTCCGGTGCGTAAATGTACAGAGAATATGGTTTTCCAACTCGTGAACACGCCACGTATAGCTGGCGGTGTGAAAAACATGGCATTTCCAGATTTATGCCACACACTTCCAGCGACTGTCCTTGTGACCTGTTGATTGTCATCGCAAATGCAAATTTCACTGGAAAGTGAATACGTTTGAACTGAAATGGTAAATCGTTGGAACTCAAAGGAATTCTTGGAATCAAGCATTCTGCCCCCTTGTAAGTCCCTTTCAAAATTCTTGCAACTATCACATTATTCGATAGCTGCGTCACAATCAGTCGGGTTCCATTACACAGTTTCGGCGCATGAAGATTGCGAAGCATAATAATGACAGATCCAACTTTAAGACGCAAATGATGCTGCGGCATGCCAGGCACATCCAAAGAATTTAGAAATTCCACTGGATAATTGACGGCTTCGTCTTCATTTTCAATACGATCGATCGATTTGTATGACCGCAAATCTCCCGGAATTTGACTTTGAATCGTCCAGTTTAAGTCATTAACATCGGTATTTTTGGCAGCTAAAATTGCGCGTGCACTCAACCAATCGTAGTTACGATAATTTTGGACAATGTTCGGATAATCTTTCGTGATGAGTTCAGCTTTCGTTGAAGTGAATTGACAAATGGCAGGTGCAATTGATATCAAACCACTGGAAGTATCAACCGGAATTTGCCCATTTCCAATTCTTAGCAGTTCTTTAGAGAAAACTTCTGCGGTGCTATCATGTTGCAGGAACACTCGCATATTCATAGTCAATCGTATGGTTTTCACGTACCGCCACAAATACGATGACTTGAGACATGCGTTCAATTCATCCGCCGCTGTTGATTTCGGAATAACAGGAAGTGTTTGTCGAAAATCGCCTGCTAACAGTATCATTGCGCCACTAAAGCGACGATTATTATGCCGCAGATCTTTCATTGTTCTGTCAAGTGCTTCTAGAGACCGTTTGTGAGCCATTGTCCACTCATCCCATACTATCAGTTTACAATTCTTCAACACTTTTGCCATAGCTGATTTCTTTGAAATGTTGCACAGGTCTTTCATTGATTTGCATGTTAAACGGAAGCTTCAGTGCCGAATGTGCCGTTCTTCCACCTTCTAGTAGAGTTGCAGCAATCCAAGTAGATGCGAGAGCCAACGCCATGCCATTTTGAGATCGTATTGTTGCAAAAATCAATGATATCAGGAACGTTTTCCCAGTTCCGCCGGGCCCATCAAGAAAAAATAGTCCACCGTTTCCATCATTGACAGCCTTCATCAATTTATCATAGGCACTCTTTTGCTGCTCATTCAATAATGGAATATTTCTTTGTACTTGTTGTTCCAAAATTATTCTGTCGTATGCACGCTCACATTCCAATTCACGATTCAGTACATCTCTGATTTGACGAATTGGCGCTTGCATATGAATTTCAGTCAATAGTTTGCCACTCATAAGCAAACACAAATCTTCAATCAACACCAATGTTTCATTGTAGATGTCATCGTTCAATTGCAATTCTGAATTCCATGTTGCCACTCGAATATGATGTAAAATGTCTTCGGCAATGTAATTTTTGTACGTATCCCATAATTGACGCGGATTTGAAGGCTGACATGTCGAAATGATCATCGCCAAAAGTGTGCGAACTTCAGTGGCATGCGATGTAGCTATCGCATCGTCCATCGTTTGATTCCAGTGATTATCATGTTCCAGCAATTGTAATTGCTGGCATGCTTCTCGAAAAGTTGCACACACCGTACCATTCACAGTACGCAATGACTCAAATGAAGTTGAACCGCGTACATTAATCAATAGCAACCGAAGGTAGAAGCAATCGTCGTTTTTCGGGTGGATTGTGTAAATTCGTCCTAATGCATTAGTTAAGAACACACCTGGATGTCCATCTACTGGTCTGGTTGGTCTTGCTTTCTGCGTAACCTATTCTTCGACGATGCATTCTATGTATAAGAGCGAGGCATTTCCGAATAAAGCAATGTTCTCGCAAACGGATCACTGGCGCAAGTTGAGAAAAAACTCGTCAATATTGTTGCTGGTGGTCTTTCCGCTCGCTGTACTGCAATCTCTGGGTTGAAATACACTCTTTGGCCATTCTCCAAATGAACTGCGAGATGCACAACAGTCAAAAAACGCTCATGAATTACAAAAGAAAATATTCTCCAAAGCGCTTCATTGCAGTTCACGTATTGACCCATTTGAAACTTGCTGATCTCATATCGTTCAAGGCTAATAACCGCCATGTCGCTTCCTTTGGTGACGTACTTGCAAACGTATTTGATCGATTTCACAGAACTGCAATACTCAACATTGATATGAGTTTTGAATGTCTTAGAAAATATTGGCTAATATGGTACGATCCATGTGTTGTCAACTTCGATATTCACTCCTCTAAATTGAATGCTGAATGTTCTGCCATTGTTGTCTGATGAGCGACGCCGATAGAGTGGATATCCATCATTTCCAGTTTTCGTTTCCGAACGAAAAGCACGTGGATAGTGTTTCGTGCATTTATTGTCAGACATACAAACCGAAGTGGGATTGTAGTGTCCGCAAGGTCCATGAACCAAATTGGTTTTCACCACTTCGTATAATTCTGGGTCTATCTCTGGATCAGGAATTTCCGCAGAAATGATGTCATCAATTTGATCTGGTGTAATCTTGTCCACCATCCAAAGAAGAATGTGTGCGTGCGGCAAACCTCTTTTTTGCCACTCAACAGAGTACATCCAGCATCTAACAGTACCATATACGAGTATACGTTGCTTCACGATAAAGTCCATCAAATATCGTAGCTGTTGTTTAAAAACTCGTGCTGTGACATCGTGACGATCGCTTGCTGATTGACCGCGATTCAATAATTCCGTTATCTGTGGGCATTTTGGATTGCAAGTGAATGTAACAAACAAATCCGGCCGTCCATAATTCCGCACGTATGTCATCGCATCCTGCGAGTACTCGTCCATGTTCCTTGGGCTGCCAATGTATGTTGATGGCAAAATCGTGAGTCGGCCAAGGTTTGTCACATCTTCATCGCTATTGACCGCATCTCGCAAGTGAATATACTCTTCAGATCGAAGCTTGGTCTGATTGAAGCGAATAAAATTGAGTCGTTGTGTCTCCATCGTCACGTACACATCAACTGCATACTGTTGAAATAATCGGCGATATCTCAAGAAATGGCTGTCAATTCCTTCGCGAATCATCAATCGATACGCGTAACAGTTCATTGCACTGACCCTCTTATTTGTATCGACACCTAAAAGTTAACAAAAAATTAACTTACAATCAAGAGTGTTTGTTTTTCTTTTACTAACCATTGGCAGGATTGATCATGTTGTATCTCACCATGGCAGAACATAAGCGGATATTGTAGTGAGTCATACGATCGATGAGTTTCACTGATTCGCTCTAATGCATCTCCAGCTCGACGTTTAATAACAATATCACGGGATTCTAAATTATCGCCAACAACAACTATTGATATTTCATCGGCCGTCGGTGCATTATATTGCCGTTCATGAGTGCCTGCTGGTCGTTTGTCCGCTTTTATGACGATTCTGTGATCATCAGATGGCATCCTTTCTAACGAAGTTTTGAATAATAGAATTAGTTCGTTGTGTTCATGCAACATTTCTTGCAATTGCTGCACAATTTCTCTTTTCGTCGCATTGAAAATTGCACAACGTCGATTCACTTCTTCATTTGAATCTCCAAGGAAATATATTTGGAGATATTTGTGATCTTGATCAGGATGCGGTCACAGCGATCCAGCCAGATGATAAATTTGCCCGTGAATCTGTATAGTTGCAGACAAATATGTTAATTTCTGTATTTTATTGGCGAGATAATAAGTGTTAGATTGTTGGTGAACTAACCTTGAATGTGGGATTGTAATTATGTTCATTCACAATTTCCCCACCAAACGACGTCATTTGAAAAGAATCGTTATACATCTTGGAAGTTTGTAAAAAATGATTCGAATTTGGTGATTCACCGTAAAGCAACGACCGCAATGGCTCTGGTGGAGGAAGTAACTCTGGTAATTTCACTTTTCCGCTTGCGCAAAACAATCCGGCCGGTTCTTTTGGAAATTCCAGAGCATCGCAATGCGGGCAAACGACAGACATCGAACCAAATCGAACTGATGCGTGCGCACCGTATTCAATGTCCGGCTCATATCGAAAGGCTGCACGTTCGATATTCAAATTAGGCAATCGTTGTTCTTGCTGCGTTGTCGGTGAGCAGCCAAACGTTGTTCTCTTGCTTCATGAATTTCCTGAGCACGAACTTGTCTTCTTCTCAATCGTTGTTGCTCATTGTAAGCTTCGTGAGCCTCTTGTGATTGTCGCGCACGATGTTCAATCATTCCGATTCGAGCAGATTCCCTGGCAGTAGCATTTTCCTCTTCCGTACGACGTCTTGTATAATTACGTTGGTCCGTTGTACGTCGGGAACGCCAACCGATATTAGCGCGACCTCTTTGTGGCATCGTAAAAAATTTCAATCTGTAATTGATCACTTTGTATGAAACACACATAAAGTTTTCACGGAATAATTTTCAATAATTTACTTTTTGAATAGCCGAAATAAAGAAAGCAAACGACCGAAATTGAACGATTCAAATAATTTACAAATTCAATTTCAATTCAATTCAATTTATTGCTTAAAGTTATAAGATAAGACAAAGTCTTTTAATATATAACTATATATCAGTTATTAATATATTAAATTAAATTAGCAATTAATTAAATAAATAAATAAAAAAATTAAAAAATTAATAAGTAAATAAGTAATAAATAAATAATAAATAATAAATAATAAATAAATTAATAAATAAATTAATACAATAATAAATAAAAGAATACAGACAGAAAAGAATAATAAAAGAGATATTTGGTTATTTGCAAGGGTAAAAATTTAGAGAGCTCTATGGTAGCTCTCGACAAAAGTACTGGAACACTAAATGCTTAAACTCACTAATCCCTGCCACGCCTCTCACAGCTGGAGGCAGCGAATTCCAAATCCTGATGGCATTAATGAAAAAATATCGAGTTGAATTAGAATAGGCAAATATGGGTATTATCATGCACCGACTTCGTTTTGATTGGCTCTGCTGAAGTTTCTCAAAAAGATAATTAGGAGTTCTCGTGATAATCAGCTTGTGAAGAAAAATACAATTTCTGATCCGCAAGTAGTTCTCAATACTGCATCCAAGAACACTTGTCTTCCAGGAAGTTATATGGTCAAACCTACTTAATCCAAACTCATATCGTGTGGCATAGTTAAACACAACTTGTATTTTATGTAGGGAGTTTGAATCCAACTTACTATATACAAGCTCTGAATAGCAAATTATCGGTACAACCAGCTGCTTAACCAACATTCTTCTAGTCTCGACGGGGGTAAGCTCTGCTGACATCCGTAACTGTCTCCGCACAAAAAAAACTTTTTTCACAATACTATTTACTTGATCAGTGCAAGTGAAAGAATAATTAATATGAAAGCCCAAACTACATGATCTCTCAACGAATTTCAGCTGAGCGCCACCAATATATATCAAAGGAAGTTTGTCCAATTCTACTTTCTTCTTCGAGATTGGTAAAACGTAGGATTTTAACGGATTTAGGAAGAGTCCATTTCTTTTTGACCAATCAAATATAGTATGTAGATCTTTGTTCATTTTAAGACTCAAGTCATCAATATACTCCATGCGCCGAGAAAGATAAATCTGCAGGTCATCAGCATATGTATGTATATTTACGTATTTAGACACCGAGAATATGTCATTTGAAAATATAGTAAATAGGAGTGGGCCAAGAATCGATCCCTGTGGAACACCCGAAAAAACATGCCTATAATCAGAATAGATATTGCCCACCTTTACTCGCTGCATTCTCATTGTTAAATAACTATTTATAAGGCCAACTGCACTGTCACAAAACCCATAGTACCGCTTTAATTTTAAACAAAGCAACGAATGATTAACGCTATCAAAAGCCTTGGAGAAACTAGGAGACATAGAAAAGTAAGAAGACTTTGGTCATACATTTCCCGAAGATCATCCATAACCTTAAGCATAGCAGTCGCACAACTGTGCCCCGATCTAAAACCAGACTGCAAAGGAGAGAAAAGATTGTTTTGATGAAAGTAACCTGAAATTTGCTCAGCCATGAGTGACTCACAAACCTTTGATAGAGAAGGTAAAATACTAATAGGTCTAAAATCACCTGGCTCCAATGTAGAGGATTTCTTAGCTACTGGAATAACGATACCAACTTTCCAAGCACTAGGAAAGCACGAAGTCGTAAAGCAATGATTAATAATGTGGGTCAAGGACTAAGAATAAATGGTAATATAATCTTAAGAAACTTAACCGGCAAGCCATCCTCACCAATTGCATTTGACTTAACCCTCATCAGACATCGCCCCACATCAGCCTCACGGACACAGCAGAACTGAAAAGTAGACGTGGCAGAACAAAATATTCCAAGAGCAGGCTGAGAAACCGAGCCACATGATCCCGGAGAAGCAAAGGCATCACACATAATGCTGGGATCCAACTTGCAGATAGTATTATCACTACTACGCACTCCAAGGTTCCTCAAATTCCTCCAATTTAGCTTGGTAGGAAGGCAACTTTTCAACTTGGAATTGTAAAAATTTCTTTTGGATTGACGAACAATAAATACAGTTTTATTTCGAGCAATCCTAAATCCATTCCAATTATCCACAGTAGGCTTATTTTTCCATTTAGCATGCAATTTATTTCGATTCCTAATGGCCAATTTAACTTGCTTAGAGTACCATGGACAAGAAACATTCTGTTTTGCCACTGAACGAATGGGGATATATTGATTAAAAATCCTGTCAATGCAACCTACAAACAAGTCCAACTTATCATCCACAGAGGTTTGACACCAGCATTCATCCCAATGCACCCGACTCATCTCACAGAATAGTGATTCATAATCAATAGCATTAAAGTCACGATATGAAAAAAAATCCGGCAGAGCATCACGGCACAGTGTTATGTTTAAGGTACAAAAAATTAAATCATGATCGGAAATAAAAGAGATTTGATCAAAAAAACTAATCAATGAGACATCAGATACCAGAAAGAAATCAAGCAAACTAGGGTTGACATTATTTCCATAACGAGTAGGTACACCCGAGTTTACTACAGATAATCCAGCAGTTGCTACAAGCTCATATAATTTATTCCTAGCACTACTATCACACAGCAGATTCACATTGAAATCGCCACAAATCACAAAGCGATCATAATCAGCCAAATTATTGGACAGCTCAGAAAAATAAGGTTCAAGTTGATATGCTCTATTAGGGTTATATACACACGATAGAAACATTTTTGTACCTCCACTACAAATTTTAACATTCAAAAATTCAATGTCACACCCATTAGACAAGCTTAACAACCCAATATTTAGGTAAGTTTTGCAATATATTGCTACACCACCCCCTCTCTTATTCAGCTTATCACTCCTTACTAACTTGTAGTCTTTAATGCCATAATGGGCATCCAAAACATCATCCTGAAACCATGTTTCCGACACACATATAACATCCACTAAAGAGCCCTCAAAAATATATCTCAAGTAATCTAATTTCTCTGAATTCAGACTCCTAGCGTTAAGATGCACAATATTGATACCCCTATGCTGCCTGCACAATATATCAATGAGAACTTTATGATTTTCATTAACACCATCCGCACTGTCACCGATACCACCCACAACAAGTGAAAGCCAGGCTTAGGACTGCAAGTTCAAACATTAAATAGTAAACCATAGCCATAAGGTTTATAAAAAAAATTATAAAAATTAACCAATAACCATATACCTTTACAAAATACATAATACACATAAAAATAATAGAAAGAAGAGCTAAGAAAGAATGAGAGAGAGCATACAAAAAGAATAAAAGAAAAAACAAAAAACAAAACAAACAAAATCAGCTGAAGAAATAACACAAATAAATTCCAATGGATGTGAGGTTAGGTATTCACCAACAAACGAAAATAATGAACTCACTTTTTTTGTTTGAAATGTCAATAATTTCACTCAAAAACTGATGATCCACAGATTTAAAATCAAATATTTCGTGAATGTGAACAATTTAACAATTTAATGTAATCAATTTAACTCGAGAAATCAATTAAAATTTGGAAAAATGTCAGAAAGTCAATTGACCGTGTCCGCACTGTTCGAATAAATAAATCAGAAAGAACAAACAATACACGCAGCTGTCAAAATAAATAAGCGTCTACAGCTCCATCTGTTGAGTTATTGGAGTATCAGTCAGTGCTTACAACACCAATATGAAACTAAATGTGCACGTGCAACACCACGCTCATACAAAAAACATGAGAACAAAAAGTGAGATAGGGTTTTTCTAATTTTCGAATTTTCCGACTTTTTCGAATGTTTTGAGATCGATAGATTTTCAAGAAACAATTTGAAAGAAAATTTTATATGGAAAAAAGTCCTTTTTGGAATTTTTAAATTTTCCGGATTTTCTTCAGGAAAAGTAAAAGGTTTTTTTTATTTCTAAACCTTCCCAGATCCACAACGAACAACCTCTGAAAATTCCATCAAAGATTGGTCCAGCTGTTCTCGAGCCTTAGCGTCACTAGCAAACAAACATTCATTTATATATATATAGATATATACTCGTATACTCATATATATATATATATATATATATATATATATATATATATATATATATATATATATATATATATATATATATATATATATATATATATATATATATATATATATATATACATATATATATATATATATATATATATATATATACTCGTATATATATATATATATATATATATATATATATCTGGTAAGTGCATCTGCCTTCAAATTTTACTTCCCAGGCTTGTATATAATTTGATTATCATATTCAGACAACTTATGTCTGAACCTGACAACTAACCTAGAAGTTTGGTCTTTAAATTTGCTAAGCCTATCAATGGTTCGGATTGGTGTATATTTTAAAAAGCTGTCCTAACAGATATGCTCTGAAATTTTTCGTAGCCCACACCTTGGCTGGAATTCCTTTTTTGTTGTGGGAACCTTTTCTCAGTATCAATGATACCCATATTTGCTAACGTTATTGGTCGGTCATTTCCGACTTCTCCTTGTGAAAACACTACGCCCAACGCTTCATGACTAGCAGCAGTGGACAACAAAGAAGTTTGTTGAAAGTCGGGGTATGCCAAAATCGGCAATTCCAGCTAGTTCCTTCGGCGAATTTTCTATATTAGGTCAATAGTCCTAAGAATGCTTGCACTTATTTTCTGCAAACCTGGTCTAGAAGTACTCCTAAATCTGAACAACGATGGAGCAAATAAATCTCCTCTCGTCGAAAAAAAGGACAATTCTCCGTGTTCAATTTCAAATTGTGTTCTCGTAATTTCTGCAGCACCTTGCATAAGCGTTGAAAATGCTGCTGCAAGTTTTTCCCATAAATTACAATATCATCGAGATACATAAAACAATCTAACCCTTGGAAGCATGGTTCATTAGCCGCTGGAAGATATAATTTAAAACACAGCGTTCAGCCATTATTTGGAGGATGAATTAATTCTAATAATATCGCCAACACGACTTCAAATCTATTATCATAAAACTTTATTATTTTTAAATAAAGTAACTGAAAAGAAATAGCTTCAATTAACACAAAATTTTTATAATCTACTACTATTAAATACCAGGCGTCTTTATTTATTGTTAGCTCTCAGGAATAGGATTCTCTAAATAAAATAATGTCCATATGAAATGAATGAATTTATTTGTGTTTTCTAATTCTATTTATTTGTATTCTTTCAGACATGTTGGAAAAGCGAATTAATGAGTTATATGATTATGTTACAAAGGCCCTCTCATATTTTCCAGAAGCCTAGATATGAACATTTTATCGAATTCTCCTTATTATTATTTATTAATTAATTATTAAACAATTATGATGTATGAAATATAGCTTTAATGGCTTTAAAAATATTTAAGAATTTTTAATTTGGTAAATTTATTATAATGTATTAATTTCCAACAGAAATACTTTTATCTATCATCTGTATATTGTAAAAAATTGTTAAAATAAAAAACATATAATTCATGAAGAATTTAAATTTGTTGGATACACACATTTCGAAAGATATAATTTGAAGTTTTCGCCTGTCTAAGCAATGTTCATGCCACGTACATTATTTTTTACAAGGTTCTATGAAATACACTCGAGTAAACGTAAATAGAAATGTATTTTTTTGGCTTAGTGAGACCCGGGTCCCAGATATTAAAGAATATATATGAATATCTCATGAATCTGTTGTGGAAGCAAAGGATAGTTATATTATTAGTTGGGCTTTTCTGGGCAAGCACTCTGCACGCAGTAAAAGTGGTTATCAGCTATACTTGTCGGGAGTTCACGGAGGTGGATTTTGGTCATCACTTTTCAGGATAGGTAAAGTCACTAGTTGATTAGCCAGTACAATAATAGAAAAAAAGGTGGATAATCCAGCTACGGCATCCTCCGGGAAAATCCAGACCTGCACCAACTCCGAAAAGATTGAAAATTAAAAAGATAAGTGTTAAGTTTTAAGAGTTAATTTAAAAGTAAAATATAAATCAGAGTAAAATTTAGTAGTATGTATAAAAAATGAAGATAAATAGAGAGATAAGTCCAACTGATTTTAAAATTAGGTTCGGTATTATATATACGAGTATATATATATTCGGTATTATATATACGAGTATGTATATATATATATATATATATATATATATATTCGGTATTATATATACGAGTATGTATATATATATATATATATATATATATATATATATATATATATATATATATATATATATATATATATATATATATATATATATATTATATATATATATATATATATATATATATATATATATATAATGTAGTTTAGGATGGATTTATTAAACCTTAAAAAAATATTCGTTATTAAGAATTTTCCAAGACCAAAGAATCTCAAAGACATCATGAGCTTCTTGTGACAAGCCGCCTTTTTCGGGAGATTTGTAGAGATGTACGAACTTTTAGCAAGAACATTGACAAATCTTACCAAGCGAGACCACACATTTAAGTGGGCCGATGAGAAAGTTACCGCATTTGAAAGAATGGCTATGAGGAGAACCGGGTTTGAAATTATTTAACCTCGGGTTGCACCGAGATATCAGTATAAATACCGATGCGAGTACAGAAGGTTTTCGGACTGTTCTACTACAGAAGCATAATGATGGCGACTATCATCCTGTATTCTATTTAAATCATAAAACATAAACATACTGTAATGAGAACTATTCCAGCTACGATTTAGAATTTTTAGCTGTTTCTAATGCACTTAAAAGGTTTCTATTTTATCTCTTGTGGCTGTCTTTTCATATTTCATGGCGAAGAAAAGTCCTAACTCTTGAGTTTCATACTGAGTGATGCAATTCGAAGAGTATCAATGCAATCTTAATCGTCGGTACTATATCGTCTTGATAACTCAAGAAGGAATTTTATCAGTAATGAAGAAGACTAAACTAGAGGGCCACAACAATGGTATCTCAAATCTTGTAGAATGGGTCATACGAGGGCTATCACGTGCGGAACGATATATTCTACAAATTTTTCGGAGTTGTTCCAACTCAATATAAGAAAATAGCCCAGAATAATTTATTCCGAAATTTAACCAACAAATAGAAAACGTGATTTCGTATTGTATCGCTTAAGGCCACATACCACGCTAAGGCTACATACCACGCTTTTCGACGGCAACGCGTTGAAATATGCATTTGTATGAAACAACCTCCACAACTTGCCGTCGAAAAGCATGAAAGCTTGAAAGTTTCCCAACTTTCAACAACAAACACGCTTTGGCAATATTGTATATGGAGTGGTACAAAGAGTTTTAAATTTACAATAACAGTAAATAAAGTTAAATTTCTAGTTTTTTAAATTATTTTAATAAATAATTAGGAATATAAAAATTATTTGTGGATAACGGGGGAACAATTAATTAGTTAAGAAACACAAAGCAATTTTTCCGAAAAATAGTTTTGAATACAGAAGGAATTTCTCATAATTTCAAAGCTCCTACATCGTGATCTGGTGGCAATACAGGCAGAAGTGCCTAGTGCCAGAGGGAAATTATAATTGTCCTGGCCACCATGTACCCACCAGGCAACACTGAGGATGCGGTATTACGTGAGCTCCAGCAGCTTTCGGAGTACTGTCGCACCCTAAATTTACAGTCGGTGATGTGCTGCGATGCAAACGCGCACCAGACTGAATGGGGAAACACGCACATTAACTTATGAGGAGAGTCACTTCTTGATTTTATTACTACTAAAAACCTGGTGGTGGTAAATAGTGGTAACGAAGCCACCTTTGCAAATGTGATAAGGGGGAATTATTAGATCTCACTCTCCTAACCAGCGCACTTATATCAAATAACATTTTAAATTGAAGGGTGCTTGATGAAGTCTCCTTGTTAGGTCATTGCTTTGATCTGAGGGGGAAATTGAAGACATCTTCGAAATAAGAAATTACCAACTGGTCGCTATTTAACTTCCACTTAGAGCAAAATATTTTGTGCCTTAGTGAAAAAATAACTAACTCTCAGGAACTAGATTTTGGTGGGGTTCTAAATTAAATAATATAATAATAGAGGCTTTTGAAAATAGTTGCAATCTAGTTGTGAAGAAACGTTATAGGAATGTCCACTGGTGGAGTGGGGAGCTAAATATTTCCCGCAAAAAAGTTCCGTTAGCTCTTTAATAGAGCCAAGTGTAGCGGGGACTGGGCATCCTATAGAAGTACCTTAACGGCCTATAATAATGAGCTGAGGAGACTCATGGAAAAAGTACTGTGAGTAGATTTAAACGCTCCCAGCAGCTACTCGACTCCAGAAATCACTCAATAAAGATCACTTGAATGGCCTTTCTACACTCAAGAAGGCTGGCGTAAATTTTAGAGCCTGGAAGAGACGGCACAGCTATTGCTGGACACTCACTTTCCAGGCTGTGCCACTTATGGAGAGGTCAGTGGAACCACCGAAGATACTCAGTTATTGATGTCTACATGGGGGGAACTGTCACTGGCTCGTAGAATCTTTACCGCCAACAAAACTCAATAGGTTACCTCCCCTTTTAAACCATTTAAATCTATATGCATTTATAACCGTGCCTGCTTCGGCAAGGTGTTGATGTATTGGCACTTGCATTAACAAATATTTTCAGAATAAGCCTAGAATTAGGTTTAGTGCCTAAACCTTGAACGAATGGTAGCTTTCATACCGAAGGCGGTTAAAAAACATGCCAAAAGCCTTTCGGCCTATTATAGTCTGGATAGTCTACGGCGTTAATCTGGAATTAATTCGGGAATTAACTGCAGTTGATTCCGGATTTTCTTTGGAGTTAATTCTCCAAATTAAAGAGGATTAATGAAAATAAAAAGCTGTATCCAATACCAGAGAAGATAGAAGCCGTTTCAAAATTCAAGACGCCGCAGACACTCAAACAACTGGAAAGTTTTCTGGGTCTTACAGGGTATTTTAGGAAATTTATATGCAATTACGTTGTTATCTCAAAGCCCTTGACTGACCAAAGAAGAGCAGCACAAAATTCATAATAGGTCCAAACGAACAGAGCGCTATAGATACCCTAAAAAAATATTTAATTTCAAATTCTGTATTGGCTATATACAACGAGAAATATGAAACCGAAGTACACACTGATGCATCCATAGACGGATTTGGAGCCGTTCTAATGCAAAAATCGACAGATGACGGTCAATGGCATCCCGTATATTTTATGAGCAAGAACACAACAAATGCCCGGCGCAAATATACGAGTTATGAATTAGAGATACTTGCAGTCATCGAAGCGATTACCAAATTCAGAGTTTACCTATTAGGTATATCATTCAGAATAATCACGGACTGCAATGCCTTCACCAAAACTTTAGAAAAGCAACATCTATGCACCCGAGTGGCACGATGGGTATTATTATTGCAGGAGTACAGCTATGAAGTCGAGCACCGCTCCGGCTTACGGATGCGCCATGTAGACGCATTGTCGCAATAGCCCATCATGAAAATAAGCGGCGAGGGCATCTCAACCGGCATAGAGCAAGCGCATAAGCAAGATGTGCATCTAAATACGATCATAAAGGTTATCAACGGCGACAAGCAACATTATGAAGATTACTTTGGTAAATCAGGCATCCCATACAAGTTGGTTCAAGCCGCAGAACTGATCGTGATTCCCAAAAACATGCAGAAACAAATCATTAGCAATGCTCACGACAGAGGCCATTTCGCCGTAAAGAAAACTAAGGAGCTTATCTGCAATAATATTTCATACCATATATAGACGAAACGAGTAAAGAAGTCTGAAGTCGGGTTAGACCGACTACGAAATACCCTTTACCTTTTCTTTTGCGTGCGAGTTCAACAATTGGGATGTTTTCTTCATAAATCATCATTAGGAGCATATTCACGGTAATTTTTGGTAGGGTGCCTTGAAATGATTATATCGACCCCTTTTCTTGTGTATGGCTTTGTAGGGTCAATATAATCACTAATATAAAATTTCGTCCAAGAATATTGTATAGGTCGTAAGTTATAATAATATGTGAATAGTGGGCGTGGCTGTAGAAATAACACGCCAATTTTTTGTGTGGTGTTTAATGTTAGTACCTGCAACCTTCCTGTGAAATTTCGTTGATAAATCATTAATAGGAACACAGTAATGATTTTTGGCTAATTGTGGGCGTGACAGTTCTATTCTGATCTCCATATTCTGCACACACACTATTATGGACTCCATGTATAATTCTGCAAATTTTTATTCCGCTAGCATCAATACGAGCTTAGGTAGGATAATTTAAATTTTAGACCCGAAAGTTCCCTATATCAAAAGTGGGCGTGGCAGTTAATATATTCCGCCCACTTTTTACACAGTGTTTAGGGAACCCACTTCCCCATAACGGCCACAGACGGACAGACGGACAGACGGACGGACAAAATAAAAATTGCCTAGAAATTGATTCTAATAATATCTGTCTATACTCGTATATGTCCATACCTACCTCGCCTCCTTCTTGAAATTCCAACCCCTCTCAAAAGCACAAAGTTAGTATATATATAGTTACATCGACTGCTGTATACCCTGCATACTTGCAAGTCGCAAAATGAGTGAACAGGAAGGACTGTTGCATCCGCTGCAAAAAGAAGACGTGCCGTTGCAGACCTTTCATATTGAGTTTTTGGGGCCGTTAGATTCAACCAGCAAGAATTATAAAAACATACTAGCCGTGGTAGATGCCTTCACAAAGTTTTGCTGGTTATACCCGACAAAGTCTCCCACAGCCAATGAAGTAATCACGAAGTTATGCAGCCAGAGCGTAATATTTGGTAATCCCATTTTGTATCATTTCAGATAGAGGCTCAGCTTTCACTGCTCAAGATTTTGTTCAGTATTGCGAAGACGATAACATCAAGCTAATCAAGACGACAACTGGGCTTCCCCGTGTAAACGGACAGTTGGAGAGGCTCAACGCAGTAATCATCTCTGTACTATCTAAACTCTGCATTGACGACCCCACGAAGTGGTATAAGCATGTAGAACGAGTTCAGCGAGCAATAAATTCGAAATACGAGGTGTGATAAAAAATTAACCGTTATTTTCATCTTTTCGTGAGTTACGTATGTTCGATGTTCGCATTTTTTTCTGTTATGTTGGTACACATGTCTGTTGTATATGTTGACAATACCAACCATTTTGGGTTGTCAGTTTGTTTTTGACAGATAAAAGGGTTAGTCGTGTTTTGGTGTGCTCTTCGATTTTGTACTATTCGAAAAAATGGATCAAAGAAACTATTCAGTTTTGTATAAAAAATGAAATTAAATGCGCAAGGACATTTGAAATGTTGACTGTGGCCTTTGGCGAGTCTACTATGAGCAGGACGCAATTTCAATTGTGGTATAACCGGTTTAAGGAAGGCCGCGAAGATGTCAATGACGATGCTCGTCCTGGTCGCCCGAGCACGTCAACACCTGTTTGCAACATTTCAAAGCAATCAGCCATGGCAAAAATGTTGAAGAATTGTAAACTGATAGTATGGGATGAGTGCACAATGGCTCATAAACGGTCTCTAGAAGCACTTGACAGAACAATGAAAGATCTGCGGCATAATAATCGTCGCTTTAGTGGCGCAATGATACTGTTAGCAGGCGATTTTCGACAAACGCTTCCTGTTATTTCGAAATCAACAGCGGCGGATGAATTGAACGCATGTCTAAGTCATCGTATTTTTGGCGGTACGTGAAAACCATACGATTGACTATGAATATGCGAGTGTTCCTGCAACATGATAGCACCGCAGAAGTTTTCTCTAAAGAACTGCTAAGAATTGGAAATGGGCATATTCCGGTTGATACTTCCAGTGGTTTGATATCAATTCCACCTGCCATTTGTCAATTCACTTCAACGAAAGCTGAACTCATCACGAATGATTATCCGAACATTGGCCAAAATTATCGTAACTACGATTGGTTGAGTGCACGCGCATTTTTAGCTGCCAAAAATACCGATGTTAATGATTTAAACTGGACGATTCAAAGTCAAATTCCGGGAGATTTGTGCTCATACAAATCAATCGATCGTGTTGAAAATGAAGACGAAGCCGTGAATTATCCAGTGGAATTTCTAAATTCTTTGGATTTGCCTGGCATGCCGCCGCATCATTTGCGTCTTAAAGTTGGATCTGTCATTATTATGCTTCGCAATCTTCATGCGCCGAAACTGTGTAATGGAACCCGCCTGATTGTGACGCAGCTATCGAATAATGTGATAGTTGCAAGAATTTTGAAAGGGACTTACAAGGGGGCAGAATGCTTGATTCCACGAATTCCTTTGAGTTCCAACGATTTAACATTTCAGTTCAAACGTATTCAGTTTCCAGTGAAACTTGCATTTGCGATGACAATCAACAGGTCACAAGGACAGTCGCTGGAAGTGTGTGGCATAAATCTGGAAATGCCATGTTTTTCACACCGCCAGCTATACGTGGCGTGTTCACGAGTGGGAAAACCATCTTCTCTGTACATTTACGCACCATATATATATATATATATATATATATATATATATATATATATATATACATTTACGCACCATATATATATATATATATATATATATATATATATATATATATATATATATATATATATATATATATATAATCTAGCTGACCCCGCAGGCGTTGCCCTGCGTGAAATTATGTGTTTTGAAAAGAAAAGAAAGTTGAATTTATATTGTGTTGAAAATAATTTATTTGCGATTTTTCTACATTTTTTTCAATGTAACGCAGCTTGATAAACAACATTTTTTTGATTTCTGTTCCGGTGCGTAAATGTACAGAGAAGATGGTTTTCCCACTCGTGAACACGCCACGTATAGCTGGCCGTGTGAAAAACATGGCATTTCCAGATTTATGCCACACATTTCCAGCGACTGTCCTTGTGACCTGTTGATTGTCATCGCAAATACAAGTTTCACTGGAAACTGAATACGTTTGAACTGAAATGTTAAATCGTTGGAACTCAAAGGAATTCGTGGAATCAAGCATTCTGCCCCCTTGTAAGTCCCTAAGTAATTCCAAAAAGGACTTTTTTCCATACAAATTTTTTTTTCTTTCAAATTTTTTTTGCAAATGTTTCTTGCAAATCTATCGATCTCAAAACATTCGAAAAAGTCGGGAAATTCGAAAATTAGAAAAACCTAATCTCACTTTTTGTTCTCATTTTTTTTTTTGTATGTGCGTGGTGTTGCCCGCGCACATTTAGTTTCATATTGGTGTTGTAAGCACTGACTGAGACTCCAATAACTCAACTGATGGAGCTGTAGACGCTTATTTATTTTGACAGCTGCGTGTATTGTTTGTTCTTTCTGATTTATTTATTCGAACAGTGCGGACACGGTCAATTGACTTTCTGACATTTTTCCAAATTTTAATTGATTTCTCGAGTTAAATTCATTACATTAAATTAATTAAAATTAATTAATTAAATTAATTAAATTAAACAATTTAACAATTCACGAAATATTTGATTTTAAATGTGTGGATCATCAGTTTTTGAGTGAAATTATTGACATTTCAAACAAAAAAGTGAGTTCATAATTTTCGTTTGTTGGTGAATACCTAACCTCATTTCCATTGGAATTTATTTGTGTTTTTTCTTCAGCTGATTTGTAAATTATTTGAATCGTTCAATTTCGGTCGTTTGCTTTCTTTATTTCGGCTATTCAAAAGGTAAATTATTGAAAATTATTCCGTGAAAACTTTATGTGTGTTTCATACAAAGTGATCAATTACAGATTGAAATTTGTTACGATGCCACAAAGAGGTCGCGCTAATGTCGGTCGGCGTTCCCGACGTACAACGGACCAACGTAATTATACAGGACGTCGTACGGAAGACGAAAATGCTTCTGCAAGGGAATCTGCTCGAAACAGAATGATTGAACATCGTGCGCGACAATCACAAGAGGCTCACGAAGCTTACAATGAGCAACAACGATTGAGAAGAAGACAAGTTCGTGCTCAGGAAATTCATGAAGCAAGAGAACAACGTTTGGCTGCTCACCGACAACTCCAGCAACAACAACGATAGCCTAATTTGAATATCGAACGTGCAGCCTTTCGATATGAGCTGGACATTGAATACGGTGCGCACGCATCAGTTCGATTTGGTTCGATGTCTGTCGTTTGCCCGCATTGCGATGCTCTGGAATTTCCAAAAGAACCGGCCGGATTGTTTTGCGCAAGCGGAAAAGTAAAATTACCAGAGTTACTTCCTCCACCAGAGCCATTGAGGTCGTTGCTTTACGGTGAATCACCAAATTCGAATCATTTTTTACAAAATTCCAAGATGTATAACGATTGTTTTCAAATGACGTCGTTTGGTGGGGAAATTGTGAATGAACCTAATTACAATCCCACATTCAAGGTTAGTTCGCCAACAATCTAACACTTATTATCTCGCCAATAAAATACAGAAATTAACATATTTGTCTGCAACTATACAGATTCACGGGCAAATTTATCATCTTGCTGGATTGCTGTTGCCGCATCCTGATCAACATCACAAATATCTCCAAATATATTTCCTTGGAGATTCAAATGAAGAAGTGAATCGACGTTGTGCAATTTTCAATGCAACGAAAAGAGAAATTGTGCAGCAATTGCAAGAAATGTTGCATGAACACAACGAACTAATTCGATTATTCAAAACTTCGTTAGAAAGGATGCCATCTGATGATCACAGAATCGTCATAAAAGCTTACAAACGACCAGCAGGCACTTATGAACGGCAATATAATACACCGACGGCCGATGAAATATCAATTCTTGTTGTTGGCGATAATTTAGAATCCCGTGATATTGTTATTAAACGTCGAGCTGGAGATGCATTAGAGCGAATCAGTGAAACTCATCAATCGTATGACTCACTACAATAACCGCTTATGTTCTGCCGTGGTGAAGATGGACATCACTTGAGATACAACATGTTCAATCCTGCCAATGATTAGTAAATGAAAAACAAACACTCTTGATTGTAAGTTCATTTTTTGTTAACTTTTAGGTGTCGATACAAATAAGAAGGTCAGTGCAATAAACTATTACGCGTATCGATTGATGATTCGCGAAGGAATTGACAACCATCTCTTCAGATATCGCCGATTATTTCAACAGTATGCAGTTAATGTGTACGTGACGATGGAGACAGAACGACTCAATTTTATTCGCTTCAATCAGACCAAGCTTCGATCTGAAGAGTATATTCACTTGCGAGATGCGGTCAATAGCGATGAAGATGTGACAAACCTTGGCCGACTCACGATTTTGCCATCAACATACATTGGCAGCCCAAGGCACATGCACGAGTACTCGCAGGATGCGATGACATACGTGCGGAATTATGGACGGCCGGATTTGTTTGTTACATTCACTTGCAATCCAACATTCCCACAGATAACGGAATTATTGAATCGCGGTCAATCAGCAAGCGATCGTCACGATGTCACAGCACGAGTTTTCAAACAACAGCTACGATATTTGATGGACTTTATCGTGAAGCAACGTATATATGGTGCTGTTAGATGCTGGATGTACTCTGTTGAGTGGCAAAAAAGAGGTTTGCCGCACGCACACGTTCTTCTTTGGATGGTGGACAAGATTACACCAGATCAAATTGATGACATCATTTTTGCGGAAATTCCTGATCCAGAGATAGATCCAGAATTATACGAAGTGGTGAAAACCAATATGGTTCATGGACCTTGCGGACACTACAATCCCACTTCGGTTTGTATGTCTGACAATAAATGCACGAAACACTATCCACGTGCTTTTCTTTCGGAAACGCAAACTGGAAATGATGGATATCCACTTATCGGCGTCGCTCATCAGACAACAATGGCAGAACATTCAGCATTCAATTTAGAGGAGTGAAAATCGAAGTTGACAACACATGGATCGTACCATATTCGCCAATATTGTCTAAGACATTCATAACTCATATCAATATTGACTATTGAAGTTCTGTGAAATCGATTAAATACGTTTGCAAGTACGTCACCAAAGGAAGCGATATTGCGGTTATTGGCCATGAACGAGATGAGATCAGCAAGTATCAAATGGGTCAATACGTGAACTGCAATGAAGCGCTTTGGAGAATATTTTATTTTGTAATTCATGAGCGTTTTCCGACTGTTGTGCATCTCGCAATTCATTTGGAGAATGGCCAAAGAGTGTATTTCAACCCAGAGAATGCAGTACAGCAAGCGGAAACACCACCAGCAACAACATTGACGAGTTTTTCCGTTTGCGAGAACATTGCTTTATTCGGAAATGCCTCGATATTATACATGGAATGCATCGTCGAAGAAATGGTTACGCAGAAAGCAAGATAGACTAGTAGATGGACATCCAGGTGTGTTCTCAACTAATGCAATAGGACGAATTTACACAATCCACCCGAAAAACGACGATTGCTTCTACCTTCGGTTGCTATTGATTAATGTATGCGGTTCAACTTCATTTGAGTCATTGCGTACTGTGATTGGTACGGTGTGTGCAACTTTTCGAGAAGCATGCCAGCAATTACAATTGCTGGAACATGATAATCACTGGAATCAAACGATGGACGATGCGATAGCTACTTCGCATGCCACTGAAGTTCGCACACTTTTCGCGATGATCATTTCGAAATGTCAGCCTTCAAATCCGCGTCAATTATGGGATACGTACAAAAATTACATTGCCGAAGACATTTTACATCGTATTCGAGTGGCAACATGGAATTCAGAATTGCAATTGAAAGATGACATCTACAATGTAACATTGGTGTTGATTGAAGATTTGTGTTTGCTTATGAGTGGCAAACTATTGACTGAAATTCATATGCAAGCGCCAAATCGTCAAATCAGAGATGTACTGAATCGTGAATTGGAACTTGAGCGTGCATACGACAGAATAACTTTGGAACAACAAGAACAAAAAAATGTTCCATTATTGAATGAGCAGCAAAAGAGTGCGTATGATGAATTGATGAAGGCTGTCAATGATGGAAACGGTGGACTATTTTTACATGATGCGCCCGGCGGAACTGGGGAAACGTTCCTGATATCATTGATTTTTGCAACAATACGATCTCAAAATGGCAATGCGGTGGCTCTCGCATTTACTGGGATTCCTGCAACTCTACTAGAAGGTGGAAGAACGGCACATTCGGCACTGAAGCTTCCGTTAAACATGCAAATCAATGAAACACCTGTTTGCAACATTTCAAAGCAATCAGCCATGGCAAAAGTGTTGAAGAATTGTAAACTGATAGTATGGGATGAGTGCACAATGGCTCACAAACGGTCTCTAGAAGCACTTGACAGAACAATGAAAGATCTGCGGCATAATAATCGTCGCTTTATTGGCGCAATGATACTGTTAGCAGGCGATTTTCGACAAAACGCTTCCTGTTATTCCGAAATCAACAGCGGCGGATGAATTGAACGCATGTCTAAGTCATCGTATTTTTGGCGGTACGTGAAAACCATACGATTGACTATGAATATGCGAGTGTTCCTGCAACATGATAGCACCGCAGAAGTTTTCTCTAAAGAACTGCTAAGAATTGGAAATGGGCATATTCCGGTTGATACTTCCAGTGGTTTGATATCAATTCCACCTGCCAATTCACTTCAACGAAAGCTGAACTCATCACGAATGATTATCCGAACTTTGGCCAAAATTATCGTAACTACGATTGGTTGAGTGCACGCGCATTTTTAGCTGCCAAAAATACCGATGTTAATGATTTAAACTGGACGATTCAAAGTCGAATTCCGGGAGATTAGCGCTCATACAAATCGATCGATCGTGTTGAAAATGAAGACGAAGCCGTGAATTATCCATTTGAATTTCTAAATTCTTTGGGTTTGCCTGGCATGCCGCCGCATCATTTGCGTCTTAAAGTTGGATCTGTCATTATTATGCTTCGCAATCTTCATGCGCCGAAACTGTGTAATGGAACCCGACTGATTGTGACGCAGCTATCGAATAATGTGATAGTTGCAAGAATTTTGAAAGGGACTTACAAGGGGGCAGAATGCTTGATTCCAAGAATTCCTTTGAGTTCCAACGATTTACCATTTCAGTTCAAACGTATTCACTTTCCAGTGAAATTTGCATTTGCGATGACAATCAACAGGTCACAAGGACAGTCGCTGGAAGTGTGTGGCATAAATCTGGAAATGCCATGTTTTTCACACCGCCAGCTATACGTGGCGTGTTCACGAGTTGGAAAACCATATTCTCTGTACATTTACGCACCGGAACAGAAAACAAAAAAATGTTGTTTATCAAGCTGCGTTACATTGAAAAAAATGTAGAAAAATCGCAAATAAATTATTTTCAACACAATATAAATTCAACTTTCTTTTCTTTTCAAAACACATAATTTCACGCAGGGCAACGCCTGCGGGGTCAGCTAGTATATATATATTTATATATATACATATATATATATATATATATATATATATATATATATATATATATATATATATATATATGTATTTATATATATATATATATATATATATATATATATATATATATATATATATGTATTTATATATATATATATATATATATATATATATATATATATATATATATATATATGTATATATATATATATATATATATATATATATATATATATATACAGTTTTTATTTATGCCACTTTATATTGATCAATTTAAATTCGCACACTTTTGCGGACATTGACTTGGGAGTTGGGCCTGGGCTATTTAATATCTTTTTCCCCTTTTTATCTTAATTTGAGTTTTTACGAGTGTAGAAAACAATGAACACATGTTGCTTAAGTGTGTGGTCTCAAATGGAATAATTTTAACAAATTAGTATGCAATTTAGTTACTACTGTGATAACTGGGCCATATCTTTGCCACCGTATATGTGGCTATCCACACGGGTGAAAATTTATTTTTCCTACTCTGGTTCTTCCTTAGAACTCGATCACCTGCACGAAAGACTACTGGGTTTTGCACCTTGTTGTAGGCTTTTCTAGCTACTCGTTTAGCACAATCTTGGATTTCTCTAACCAACTCGTGCGTTCGCTGTATTTGATATTTCCCCATTTTTTTTTAAGTCTGCATTGTACACTGGCGCACATAATGCATAATGCATAATTTTTTAATGCCCAACAGTTTACACGTTCCAGAAAACAACTTTCACATGTTTGATGTTTGATGTTGTTAAAAAACACTTTGCTTGCGGCATCAGTGGATTAATTTATGTGTGGCGCACATGGATTAATGTACAATTTTTTCATGCCCAACAGTTTACAGGTTCCAGAAAAAAACTTTCACACGAAGTTTGATGTTGTCAAAAAACACTTTGGCTGGCGGCATCAGTTAAGGCTACGCATGGTTTCAAAAATCCTTCTGGAACATCAAGATGTACTTGTTCCTCGCCATTGTTTCCGTTAAGATTCCAACGATGTCCATGTGAGCTTTGACTGTTTCGGTGTGTCAGTCAATACCATTGACTCTTGTTGACCCTGACATATTGGGCACATATTTCTTTATGTATCTGAGCATACCTTTCCAAGCGTATATTCGCCTGATCCTCTCGTAGGTTTTCTAAGATTTCTGGTGTCCACTTACAGTTGAATCATGGAAACCTTTCAGTACCCATGGATATACATGTCATACTCAAGCAATTCTACCCCGTTGACTGACTGTTTGTTTGTTTCGCCAGTCATTTCTTTTACTTCTGCGTCACGTAGTGACCGTTTGACATTGGTCTTCTCCCTGCCGGACTTTGCTCTATTTTGAACTATCGATAAATTTTGCTTTGGTGGCACTCTGCTAAGTGCATCTGCCTTCAGATTTTACTTCCCAGGCTTGTATATAATTTGATTAACATATTCAGACAACTTATGTCTGAACCTTGCTAACCTAGAAATTTGGTCTTTAAATTTGCTAAGCCTATCAATGGTTGGTGATTGGTGTATATTTTAAAAAGCTGTCCTAACAGATATGCTCTGAAATTTTTCGTAGCCCACACCTTGGCTAGAATCCATTTTTTGTTGTGGAAACCTTCTCTCAGTATCAATGAGAGGCATATTTGCTAACGTTATTGGTCGGTCATTTCCGACTTCTCCTTGTGAAAACACTGCGCCCAAGGCTTCATGGCCAGCAGCAGTGGTCAACAAGAAAGTTTGTTCAAAGTCAGGGTATGCCAAAATCGGCAATTCCGGCTAGTCCTTCTGCGAATTTTCTATATTAGGTCAATAGTCCTAAGAATGCTTGCACTTCTTTTCTGCAAACCTGGTCTGGAAGAACTCCTGAATCTGAACCACGATGGGCCAAATAAATCACCTCTCGTCGAAAAAAAGGACAATTCTCCGTGTTCAATTTCAAATTGTGTTCTCGTAATTTCTGGAGCACCTTGCACAAGCGCTGCAAATGCTGCTGCAAGTTATTTCCATAAATTACAATATCATCGAGATACATAAAACAATCTAACCCTTGGAAGCATGGTTCATTAGCCGCTGGAAGATATAATTTAAAACACCGCGTTCAGGCATTATTTGCAGGATGAATTATTACTAATAATATCGCCAACACGACTTCAAATCTATTATCATAAAACTTTATTATTTTTAAATAAGAAATTGCATACTAATGTGTTAAAATTATTCTATTTGAGACCACACACTTAAGCAACATGTATTCATTGTTTTCTACACGTGTAAAAACTCAAATTCAGATAAAAAGAGGAAATATATATTAAATAGCCCAGGCCCAACTCCCAAGTCAATGTCCGCAAAAGTGTGCGAATTTAAGTAGATCAATATCAAGTTGCATAAATAAAAACTGTATATATATATATATATATATATATATATATATATATATATATATACATATATATATATATATATATATATATATATATATATATATATATATATATATATATATATATATATATATATATATATATATATATATATATATATATATATATATATATATATATATATATATATATATATATTTATATACTCGTATATATAAACACATATATATATATATATATATATATATATATATATATATATATATATATATATATATATATATATACTCATATATATATATACTGTATTTTTAGGGAAGTGAGATAGTACCGGAAGGAGCTGAAATTATGTTTGGACATATATTCTCATAATCGAATATTAAAATAATTTAACCAGCAAAAAGAACAGAATAGGGAAGAGGAGGTGATAGGATTAAGAAGTAGAAATATACAACTTTAAGTAAGAGTTTAAATCAAACTAATTATTAAGCAGGCCTCGTTGTTGTAAAATAAAAATATATGTATGAAAATAAATTTATATGACTAACATTTCATTGTTGGTATAATTTAAGTTGCAAGCGCAGCCAAATGTGCAAGTCAGCAATATAAATTTGTGACGAGTGAATTGTAAATATATTTTGCTCTCAGAATAAAATCCCAAATCCCAATTTTCCTCGATAACGACCTCATTGGCCAATTGGCGTGCGCGATGAAGCCATCATACGCAGCGATCGCACCAATTAGAACCACTTGACAACAGACGGGTTTTTTCCCGAAATTGTTATTATCGCGTAAGGTCAAGGGAGGGCAACAACAATACCATGGCCTTAGCAACAGGAAGCAGTAGTATAAGAAACGGGCAGCGAAATACGCACAATAACAACAAGCATGGAACAGATACTATATAAGTGACTGCAACCGGGCATACGGTCCTGCTCCACACAACTCGAGGCGGACCAAAGGAAACCCAAAAGAAACGTGGCCGAATCATCAGACGCTATGACGAGGACAAACCGATCTAAGGACATTCACAAGTTTCTGCGTTTGTTACGAATGGTGAGTTTTTGGATCCACTTGCTTGGTGAAACAGAATTTGCTCGTCAAAGTTAAAACGGTGGAAGAGGTTTTTGAACCCAATACCGTTGACACTAAAAACTAGTAAAACAGTGACAGAGACACTCAGAGTTACTGCGTTTGCCACGGATGGTAGGCTTTTGAATTCACTTTCATACCAAAACAGAATTTGCTCGTTGAAGTTGAAACGGTGGAAGAGGTTTTTCAATCCACTTCCCTTGAGATGGGACACCGGGACTGCACAGCGCCAGAAACAGAATCGGCATTCAGAACTACAAAACTATAAGACTGCGAGAAATATTTCTGTATACGTCCCCTGGCAATCCGGCGAGCTTACCCCAGCGAAAAGTGACTTTACGTATTTATGAATGAATGCCAAGAACAAAGGTAAACAGAATATGTGTGTAGATATCATATGTATACGATTAATAGTTAAAGTTATATAAGCCATATATAAGAAACAATTTGGGAAGGTAAGAACATATATACTAACAGTAAGAATGTTTATGAAAATAAGAGAAAAAAGAGACTTCTAAAAGAGTCAAATAAAAGAGCTAGAAGAGTATAAAATGATTCCGTTGTGATTATTGCTTATTTGATTTTTTACAAACAGCAACACTAATGCTTTTCGGAGGGATTACGGTATATTTCAGCATTTTTGTGTGTGTTTTTTTTATTATTATTTTATATTTCTCATTTTTATTCAAATTTTTTATAGAGCAGTGGCTTTTTGATTACAAAGTGCAAAAAAGCTGTAGAAATTTAAAAATTCTTCCGCAATGACAATAACTCGTTAGTTATTAATTTTGTTTTTGCAACTGAAAATTTTTTTAATATCTTTATTTAACAGGAAAAGCAGTTTGAAGCTGTCATCAAGTGTTTCCAGACAGACTTAAATTGCAAAAAATAATAATAATAATAATATACCTTATAACTTATGTGCTTTATAAAGAATATAATTCAATAATTTTCCAATTAATAAAGATATAAGCAAAACTGGAAAATCTACTCACATTTTGAATTTAGAATTATATATGACACATAAAAGAACTTAAAAATGACACAAAAAAATCTCTTAAATTCCAGTAAACAGAGTTATAAAAGGTTCATAAATCCACACAAAAAAGACTCTTAAAGTTAATTTAGAAAAGAATTCATTGAAAAATATATCCTTTAGGAAGGTTATTTAAAACTCTTTTTAGGGTTTTGAGCAAAGTTCTTTGCAAATGCTCTCTAAAAACTTCTTTTATGAGTCTTTAAAGACTATTATGGTTTGCTGGGTATAGATGTCATGTGTGGTCAGACAACAAAATACATGGTCATACAATTCACAATATAGAAAAATAACACAGAATATGGAGGATAGTTTCACATTCCAATTTCCAAATAAGAATAAAATACAATTTAATAAAATATCAGTCAGAGCCCTATACGGCGATTAAGTCAATTACTGCTTCATTCCTTTTCCCCTCTAGTATACAGTAACGAAGTAATGAATTCTGTAATGTAGGAGGGTAAGACAAGTGAATAAAAGTTGAATGGTATAACATTCAACTTTTACATACAATCTTTATAATATTAGAGGTAGTAACTTTGTTATAGGTAAAATGCATACGATTTAAGATTAGCCTATTGGTGATGCTGACAGGAATATAAAGGGTTTTTCAAAAGAAACGCTACAAAAGTAAATCGATAGTGACAGCAAACGACGCCATACTTTTTCCCGCTCTTTTGACATTTCTCTTCAGCAAGGTTTGCCATTTCATAGTGCAAAGATATAGGGGCCAACAATGAGTCGAAATTATTAAAATTTACTACCAAAATTCGGAGTCAGTCGCCTCAACTTTAAGAGCGCTACGTCCAATTTATGATGAGGCTCATTTCTGGCTGAATGGCTTCGTCAATAAGCAAAATATGCGTTATTGGTTAGACAGCAATCCACACGTACTCCATGAGTCATCATTGCATCCGGAAAAAATTACGTTTGGTTCGGTTTATGGGCCGGCGGCGTCATTGGGCCGTACTTCTTCCGTGATGATCAAGACCGGCACATTACTGTGAATGCGAATCGCTACCGTTCAATGATAACCGAATATTTTTGGCCCCAATTGGATAATATGGACTTGGAGGACATGTGGTTCCAACAGGACGGTGCCACAAGCCACACAGCGAATGCCACAATCAATTTACTGCAAACCAAGTTTGGTGAACGTGTTATCTCACGAAATGGCCCAATCGATTGGCCGCCTCGGCCGTGCGATGTGACGCCGTTAGATTATTTCCTCTGGGGCTACGTCAAGTCCATGGTCTATGCCAACAAACCAGCGACGATTGATGAACTTCGTACGAATATCGAACGTGAAATTGCAGCAGTATCGGCTGATTTATGCTTGAAAACCGTTCAAAATTGGGTTCAGCGTCTGGACATCAGCAAGCGTGCCCGTGGTGGCCATGCAAAAGAAATCGAGTTCCATACATAATAGCATCGAACGTACTTTCACAGGAATAAAGAATTTCATTGATATCTAAAACCGGTTTTGTTTTATTTAATAAAACTTTTGTAGCGCTCTTATTGAAAACCCCGATACAAGACGTTTACAGAAGTGCATTTGGAGCAGTTGACCAACACGAATATATTTTTATAGAAACCATGGAGGAAGTATGGTTCGCGGAGGATGTGTGGGTAATTGTGACGGAATATGACGAATAAACTCTCTGAAAAGCAATCTGTATCCAAGGTACTGAGCTAAAGCGTAAATGCGAAGCATCAAAACAGGAAGTAGGTGCAATTTTAATAAAATATCAAGCAGAACGAATAAACGGGGGTAGAATACATTGTACGCCATAGCACGAAGACTGAAAAATGTCTCGAAGTAGTCATCAGAGTTCCTTTACCACTACTGGAATTATTTACGATGTACAAGGTACAAAAAACGCAAACTGGAGCCTATCACCAATAACCGGAAGCCAATCGCACAAATATTACATTGGTTTGTTCTCAGATGAAGAAAAAAATTGCCTGAGTGTGGATCTAGCAAAACGATTATGCTACCACCCGTGGAAAGTGACGCAGCCAAACAAATAACTAGTGCTAGATAAAAGTCCTAATGCCCCAACAGGACCAGTGTGAACACGTAGCAGTTTCAGCATCGGGTGGCCTTGTTTTAGCAACCAAATCGATAAATAATTGGAATACAATATCATTTTGACGAACCAATACTGTGCTCAGGGAAAGAAATAGGTGTGAAACTCAGAGACACAGGTTATAGAGGAATTTTCTTTATACACAGAGCAGGAGAAGAGTTACTAAAATATTTCCGACGAGTTCACTCAAACCACACTCTCACCATCCCAGCAGCATATCGCCTATAACATCATCAGGCGAAAAGTACTAACCGCCAATAGCAGAGGTTAAGGAGGCTAAAGCAGAAGAGAAAGCGAGTCTCACCGAGTCCTACGAGAGGATTCACTCATGGTTAAAGAAGGGAGGGACCGGTACAATGGATTTACTATCTGTAAATTAAATTCAATTTGTATAAAAAATGTAGAATTAGAATGGTTTGTATTAAATGTTAAAAAAGAGTCCTCAAAATTGAAAAATAGAAAGAAAAACAAAAGAAGAAATATTATGAAATAATTTTTCAAAAAATAAGAAACGAAAAAGAAAAGAAAAATAAAAGACAAAAAAGAAGAAAAAAAAATACAAATATTAATGAAAGAAAGTAATAAGTAAATAAAGTTAGTTAAATAATTTTAGATATTTACAAGAATAAGATCTTGAGGGAGATGCATTACCTCTCTAGAAAGCGGGATGTTGTGAGTCAAAACCAAGCTACCTGCGTGTAGTTGACTCACAGCATGAACCCTCATAGCTCCTAGAAGATACAACACATAGTGTAATTATTGTTAAAAATTCGGTAAGTAAATTATAATTAGTTACTTACACACATACATACTTCTAGGGTGAACACATTGTAATTAGTAATAAGACATTTAAGACATTTTGTTAAGTTTTAGGGTGTTACAATTAAGAAATTACCTACGGGTAATAACCTGTAAAAAGTACTATCAGCATATTATAATATGCAGTTAAGGTTAAGAAAATTAATGATTGGTTATTAATTACGCAATTGAAGCACCAGGAGAGGAGCGCAACTAAGCAAGTAATAATGTATGTGACTTAATATTAAAAGTTATAAATAAGACTAATAGTACTGAATAAAGGGTCTCTTGATTCTTGTGTCGTAAGAAGAAGTAAACTCTGTGTTCATTTTCGCGCCTGCTAATGGCCACTGACAAGACGTAAATATAAGCTGACTCAGGCAGCTGCAAAGCGCCCAGTAAATGTACAGTGTGAAGCGCAGCTCGACAAGTAAACACACCACAACAGCCAGACGAGGTGCCAGTTTTGTGATAGACCTAACGTTCGTGAGTAGCAGACTGGTGAGGGGGCAAACTGGCTGGTGAGACATTTACACCTTCAGCGATCACCAAGATATCATATGCAAATTGTAGAAGCCCCGGAAACGGTAGCGGATAGATCCGAGGTTGAAAGGCTGCAAGATGAACAGCCTTGATGAAAACCTCCTAGCGATGCTGCTTGAGGATTTGGTGCTGGAAGGCAATGGATATGAAAAAAAGAATGGTAGAAAGCGCTTGCGATGCGCCAAAGCCCAGGAGATATGGTGGGAAGCATAAACCTGGCTCCTAGTGGACGGATGCTACAGCTGAATTCTGAAATCATGCCACGCGCAGGAACATCAGACTCCATGTAGATCCACCAAGCCTCATAGAAAGTCAGGAAGGAACTGAAGATGATCATTAAGAAGAGCAAGAACACCCGCTTCACTGAACTATGCATACAGGTCGAGGAAATTGTCATATGGTAATTGCCCTGTGTAGGCAGCCGAAAAGGCAACGGCTGTTCCTGGGGCTGAAAGCCAACAAACCACCAGGTGGACCCTTCAGCGTACCGCCCACTCTGCATGTTAAATAGGGCGGGAAAAATTTTGGAGCGGATAATGTGTGGCAGGATCGATGAAGCTATTGAAAAATCTAGAGGGCTCTTAAAACGGCAATACGGCTTCCGGAAGGCGATATTCAGCGTGGACGCCATCAACGTCCACAATGCCAAAAAAGCGATCCAGGGGAACCGATGGAGGGGTGGAACCAAGGGGTATTGCCTTGTGGTCACCCTAGATCTCGAAAACGCTTTCAACTCAGCTATCCAACGCGTTAGCAGAGTTTGTGGTGCCCATCTACCTAAGGCGAATGATTGCCTCGCTGCTCCAGGGATCGGTGCTTGGACCGCTACTCTGGAATGCTATGTTCGACGGTATCCTCCTCTTACAGGTCCCCCATGGTGTCAAAATCATAGGATATGCGGACTACCTAGCATTGGTAATTACGGCGAAATATTTGGAGGAAGTACCTAGGTGTGCAATTGGGGAGAATAAATGAGATAACATTATTCCTAATGAGGATACAAGACGTAGGTCTTGCTTTAATTATCAGTCCTGAGAACACACACCAAGTAACCGTATGTCCAGGGTTCTTGGTTCAGGACAACGCCTACTCTGCCTTTTTCATGACGGAGCTGAAGGCTGGCAGACGCAGGTTTCGAGTGATGGAGGTTAATCTGAACTATTCGTAGTATCTCTGCTACTAGTAGCGCTGGCCACCTCCACCACAGTGATATTAGCCTCAGACTCCGAGTCTGACACTAGAAGAACTTCCTCTTCACTGAGCGTGGTTATCCCTAGGAGACACTCCAAACTCCTCCAGTTGACACAGAGTCACTGCGTTTCGGGTGCATGGCGGAGTCCTCAGAAGCAGTAGGATCAGAAGTTACCCCTAAAGGATTCACTCCCACTTGATCTATATCAGACGGTGGCCTATCCTTTTTGTAGACCTTGAGGCATGTGGATGAGAAGCCATAGCCCACGACCCAATTGGATTCATCCAGAGTCGCAGGAGATGCGGCGTTCACCACAAGGGTTACTGACCTGGAATCCCCCATTGGTTCCTCTACCTTAGTCACCTTCCAATTTTTAATCGGGCGCTCTAGGTATATTAGGGATCAGCTCCCTTCGAGCATTGCGCCTGGCCATGCTTCACCTATCCTGGAGATCGAAATCTATATAGGTCTACTGACCTTTGATCCGCGCAGGTAATCAGCGTCACGTGGCCCTAATGGCATCCGTTGTCGCGAAAAGAAGGAATTCCTTCATAAGCTGGAGGTAGAGCCTTGAAAGGCTGACTTCTACCTTTTTCCAGCACTCAGGAGAGATACTGTCATCCGGGTCATTGCGATATATGACCGCCATGAGCTGGTGCCCTTTCAGCACCCGAGGGAATCCTTCTGCTTCACCGTCCTCACCTACTCTGAATCCGCGACAAGTGTTCCGCCGTCCGGAGAGCAGCCATTTTTTCTTTGTAGAACCTCTTGTTTCTCAGATTAGCAACACTACCGCAGTACGTGGCATTGCTTGCGCCAGGCTCGTCGTCCTAAGCTGCAATAGCCGCCGCAGAGTGTGTGGGGGATTTTGGATTGTCATCCGAATTAGCTTTTAAAGACCGCCCACCATTTTTTTGGTTTTAATTGTATTCATCTGGTTCGTACGGCCACCCGCTCGACAGGATCAAGCTAAGGCAGCCAAAAATTTGAAATGGGAAGGGGTTGGTCAACTGTGGCAGTACGCCGTACCACAGCAAGGCCACCGTTACTACCTGAAGCGGCCTGGGATTAGGAAGGAGAGCTCCGTCAAAATACAGCTTAATTTACCTCCTGGCCGCAAAACAGCATCCTATGGGCACGATCCGAAGAACACCCTGGATTAGGAGGGAGAAAGTTCTTAGTTGGATTACTCCGCAGTAGTCAGTCCGGCTAGGGTAATCCCATATGAGCCGAAACTCCGCCATCCCAATCGATTGCGACATTGCAATCATTTAAGCCACCGTAACCCGACAAGGTGGATGCTTTTCACTTAGCTCCATCACCTGCTTCATTAAAATCTCCAAACGGATGGACCTATGAAAGTGATGGGAACTTATGTCTCATACGGTATCACAAAGGGTCAATGTCGGCTTCGGGCGGCCGCATTACCTACCTACCTACCTAGATGTGTGGATGGATGCTCAGCTTCTCCTTTGTCGAATAATGCCCATCGGGGAGGACCCAGACTGCGGTAAGGCGTTATCGCGGGGGTTATCGGATCCATTATTCCACCAATATGGCCGAAAATGTGGTTGTGAAGGCTTACGTCCGCACCATTGAGGCAGCATACAGAAGAGAGCGCTGCGACTAATCTGCACACACCGCAGTGTGTCCACAGATGCTACCTTGGTAATTGAATTGCGTTTCGAGGAGTTTAGTATCCACCTTGTATACAGAGAAGAGAGTTTCACCCAAAGCGGCGATCTAATCTACCGCTTGCGGATCCAAACGAAATTAGACCCAGACGAGCACTTCACTTATAATGTTCCGTCCTTCGTCTTATAAATCCCTCACTCCTCCTACTTCTGATACCGGACCCAAGGTGATTACTACGCCCAATCACAATCAGAGACTGAGGTCCAATAAACTTCTGCCCATAGGAGGGCATTGCCACGGAAATATCCAGATGTCACTGGCCATTTACCCAAGTTTTTCCCCGCCACAGAAGCAAATTTACCCGGATGAATTAAAGTGAATTAAAACTACTACGAAATCTACGGGTACCTCTAGATGTTGAAATACAAACATAGCTACCAAACATATTTTCCATATGCAATGTATGTTTTGTTAAAATGGACCTAGATAATTTACCTCGCAATTGTACATTGCCGATCATTTTCTACCACAAGAATTGCTCTCAATTCATATATGCTTAGCAAACAGTAAACATAGAACATGGTATGCATTACAATCAATATACTCACAATGCACAGAATTTACTCAATAGTAGATAGATATAATTTAGATTAGTTAAAGTAAGAATGAAATAGTATAAACAATCTTTGTAAATTATGTAAAACTGCCGCCGAACCAAGGAATAAACGGAGTCAATTTTGAAATACTAAAACTGCAACTTGCATTACTTTTTCTAATTTTTTCTCTCTGTCCTCTTGATTCCAGCCAACTACAGCACGTACTAGCCTGACCAATGGCAAACACTGCCGGTCCACAAACTTCGTTATAGGACGCAATTCTGTTCGTTAGTCCGTACCCGAACAACATTGCCATATATATATGCAATCACATATATAAATATCATTAAGAGTATTTTACTATAGTAGTTGTGTACTTCTTCATTTTAGAATAAGCATTATTTTGAGATTTAGTGTGTGGTTTCTGTATTATTGCACTCTTTAGTTTTTTGTCATTTCTAGGTTGTTCAGGTAATTTCAAAACTTTTTATCTGTAAACTTTTATAACGCTATCTTCAGTTCATTTAGCGCTTTGTCTTCTGAGTGTCTACTGCTTTGCCATATTTTAAAATTTTCTTTTTTGTATTATTATATATACGTGAAGTGGAATAGTAGCCATTTGTAATGTATTTAGCATTGGTGTTGATTAAATTCTTGCTTTGACGATGGTGTTAATTCGATATGCTTTTGCGGTATAAAGTTTTTTATTCGATTCTAATTATATATTTGTTGTCATACCACCGTAACCTTTTGATCCGGTTTCCTTTGAAGAGTTAATAGAATTAACGAATAGTCGGATGGCAATTGTAGGTATAGTGACTTTAGTGACACAGAAGTCTTTTGAATCTGGATCTTTTAGTATGACCATTGGGCAGTAAGTTGGCTCTCCGGTACTAATAAAGCGCCCATCACTCCCTTCTATAGTATCTATCAGATTCCTACCTTTTGCGTTTGTCATTCTCGAACCCAAAGTGGTGTTTTATGCAAGGCAGTCTAGTGATTGAGCTTCTGCATTGGTATTTTTAGGTGAAAAGTAGACAGCTGAAGCAATAATGGATCGCACTTACTTAACTCTATACAGTTTGTTTAAGTGTGTTGTATATTTTGTTCGTCTAGTTATATATATTTTTTGCGTCAGGTTGATTTGTAATTTGCTAAATTATTGGAGTAGAATGAGTTTCAGACATTTGCTCAATGTCGATTAAGTTGCCACACATAAAGATTTCAAGATAGAGTAAATGGCGCGATAGCCCATTGGTGTTACAAATAGCTAATGTTACTTTGTTTGGGGGGTTCATATAGTTTTACAAGCCATGTTACAATTATCATCATACTAGTCATTTGGGTTATTAATTGTTACATCATTATTTTTTTTAATTCTGGTAGGGAGTTATTCCCTGATGTTGGCACCATATTGGTAATTTGTATGTTAGAGTTTTGTTCGGAGCCTGATATTGCGTTTATTATGCTTTTTTAGTGTGTGGCATTCAAGGTGTGTAGTTTTTAATTTTTTTCTATAAAATGCTTTCCTTGTGTACAGAAATATATTTTAAAAGTACCGCGCAAACAAACCCAACTTTTGTTTGTTAGTTACTACCAACGTGTTAGACCAAATAACACGCTGCAATATAACAGTAACATAACAAATGCTTAAATAAAACCAAGACACATTTTCACTGACGGTAAATATGATGTAGACTGAGTGCAGTCCAGGAAAAAGACAAACACAGAAGTTAATGTGGTGTAATAAATGAGAATGCAGAAATAATCTTCTACTCTAAATTTATAACTTGGAATTTCTCTTGGCTTTTTATATACTGATTTTTGTTGTTATATTGTTTCAATGAAATGGGTGCTATATAATAGCTGAGTCGATTTTGATGTTTGTCAATCCGTTCTACTTTTTTCTGTAGTCCACTTTTTTCCACTTCGTCCTTGATATGACACTAAGCTACTATATGAAACACCTCGAAAAGAGGACCAGCTCACTGCTCATATATAACTGTAGAATCTCGTTTAAAATGACTAAAACTTCGGTCCGTATCGGTTCGGTATTTGGTAGTAAGCTATGTTGCTACAAATTACAGATGTCTGCATCGGCATTCGCAACTGCAGATATTCGCATGAACGTTCGCATTTGCATTTGCAGCCGCATCTGTAATGTCGGCAAAAAAAAGCAAATGCAAGCTTTGGCGCTTCCAAAAAAATTTCCCACTTTTAGTTGCTTATTCAAAATCCCACTAAAATGACAGTTGACAGCTGTTTATGTCAAACACTTGTTATAAAGTGCCGCAGATGAATTTTTTGTGTGTGAGCAAGTGAAGAAAAAAGTATAATATGAAGTCGAGAAAATCCGCAATTTGACGTTATTTTAGCAAGTGCTACACAAACGAGTAAAAAAGGCTGAAATCGGGTTGGACCGACTGCTAGTGAGGACAAAATGTATACTGTAAACCAATTTGAATTCATATATCATCATTAGAAGCATAGATAGGGCCATTTTTAAAGTGGGGTCCCCAAAGTTCATTATATGGGAGGGTGGCGAGTTCTTTATCTGATCGACCCCATTTATGTATGGCTTTGTAGCGTCAATATACACACAATTTGTCCAAAAATATTGTTTAGGTCATAAGTTATGAAAACGTGTCAATAGTGGCGTAGGCTGTGAATATACCCCGCCAATTTGTGTGCGACATTTAATATTTGCAACCGAAACCTTCCCGTGAAATTTAATTGATAAATCTTCAATAGGACGCCAGCAATGATTTTTGGTTTATTGTGCGCGTGGCAGTAATAGTATGATCCCCATATTATGGGCACATACTATTATGGACTCCATGTACAAATTTGGCCACAAACAGAGAGACGGGCAGACACAATCAAAATTTTTCAGAAAGTGACTCTGATCATATCTGTATATTAAAGTCCATATCAAGCACGCCCACTTCTTGTAGATGCAATCCGTCTCCAAAGCACAAAATAAGTATACCCTTTTTACCTATTTTACAGGTAGAGAGTATAATAAAGAACGTGGCACTACTTCCCTTATAAATCACCTGCGACCTATGGTCACAAAATAGTTTAACGAATACGATAAACTTGAAAAAGAAAAAAATATAGAATCTCACAAATAATGCTACAAAAAAAGCAAGCGAAGATGGAAGCTGAGTTCAGTTCGATGATCATTCAAATCTGCTCTTCAGCTTCGTAGAAGAAATTTATTTTACATGGCTGGTGCAATGAGAAGACGTCAGATTCCACAGATTTTGCTTGCAATGATGTATTCCAAACTCAGTTTAAACGTGCAGATCTTGTTGCAGGAACTGAACTCTATCACTTTTATCACTGAAGTGTGGTCTAAACATAGTACGGGAGTTTCTCTATTAACCTTTACATGTCACGGAATTAATATAAAATTTTGAAGATAGGTGTATTTTAAATAACAAAAGTTTTATTTTTCACAATTTATACTTTGTTTTTAATGTAAGAATCACACACTGGAGAACTTAGCTCTGGGAAACTGAATTTATCATTTGATTGTGTTTTGCGTAATGGTGGAGCTAACATAAGAAGGCAACAAACTTAGCTCTCTTTTGAAAGCGATGATAGCGGTGTGCACAGATTGCAGCTGTGCTTCAGAAGTTGCATTACAAAATCAGAAAATTACTGGTATACTTGCAAAGAGCAACAATATTGCAGCGTATTTTAATTACTTAATATTATATAATTGGTTTTCCTATCATGTGCCTGTAGGGCTTGTGTGTACTAATGATTAGATTAAGCTATACTAACGAAGTTGACTGTTGTCCGCTATGCTAGAGCCTCCCATGCCGGACAGATCAGGCTCAGAGATACCAGACCAACCCATATACTGAAAACACTTTATGCTAAGATTTGAAGGTATCCGCGCCGATAACTGTATGGCTGGTAGTGTGTAAACAACCAGTAGCAAATGATCCCTGCCGATTCCAGGCAAGGTCGGTTGCATTAAGTGTCGTACCTCTGTATGCTTGCTCTGCCGAGGCGGAACCTCCTTTCTGTGTATACTTGTGGACCATAACCCCAAAAAACATAGAATGCCTATAAAAAAGCAAACAAAATTTAGTAGAACGACGAAGTCACTAAATTATATCAGATCAAATCCTAAGTGCCTCAAGTAAGCATTCTGGGCCCTGTGCTCTACACACTATTTACAGCTGATTTGCCTACAACAGCAAATACGACAACGATCTATTACTTGGTTGGCGCACAAACTTGCCGATATTAGTTTTATCGATGTAGACGACATGACCCAAGCGGTTGTCGACGATACCTTTTGGCCACTTTTTCCCAGAACCATAATTTCGAGTATAAACCAGTTGTTGTGGCGAAAATTTGGTGGAGGTTTCTTCAACATCCACTTTTGCAATTTTCACAGAAAACATCTGTGATAAGACGGTGCGTGATGGAATACCATATAACATTTGTGCTGGTGATATGCCATTAGCATTTGGCATGGTGCGTTAAGGTGTAAGAAATTTAAGAACGGTCTCACCGGCTTGCAATGCATTCCATTAGAGGGTGGATGAAATGGTACAATTGTGATGTGCTTTATGAGGTTTTGAGCACAAACTACTTTGAAAGCTAAGGAACATTGTCGCTTATTATAATCTTTGGTAACCCCCTTGCTGCCAAAATTTTTGTCAAAGTAATAATTGTCGCTGCGGCTGTGGTGTTCGCAAACTTACACACAAACAGAATTTGAGAGTATGCATCGACCCAAATGAGTCACATGTAATCAAAAAATGGCCCAGCAAAGTCTAAGTGAACTCTTTGATAAGGCTCTTGTGGCTGCGGCTAGCTAGAATATTGCTGTTTACCACTGGAGCCAGCTAGTTTGCTGTTGTCGCATCCCGCAGCGATTTTCTCAATGTCTTTGTCGATACCGACCCACCAGCAGTGTTGTCGTGCAAGTTGTTTCATTTTGACTACACCCCAGTGCCCATCGTGCAATAAGGACAGTACTTGATAGCGCAATGAATGTAATGGTAATGGTTGTACGGGTTAGGCTAAGGCCTTTATGCACTGCGACCAACTTGATCTATTGTGCGCCCCTTCGTACTTAATTATTTAGTATATTTAGTATATCAAGGAATCGAACCAACTCCTTTGGAGAGAGCATTTGAAGGTCTTCATCTTCTTGTATATAGGAACCTAAGATCCAGTGTCTCCTGTTGTCTAATGCATCACAGTTGGTGATTAAGTGTCCCATATACTCCTCTTCATCACAGCAGAATCTGCAAATGCTCGTGCTAGATATACCTACTTTGTGTAGGTGTTTGTTGCAGGCGAAGTGGCCTGTTAATGCTCCAGAGAGTAATCTAAGGTAAGATTACTCTCTGGAGCATTAGATTAGATTCGATTTTGTTTAAGGTAAGAGCGATGTTTGCTCTATTAGCGTCAAAGCTCAGGAATTTTTTGGAGTGATTGAGGCCGTGAATGCCATTCCAATATTCACTAATTTTATGTTGGATCTCTCGTTTTATGTTGTTTTTATGGACGGAGGAACATTCTTGCCGTATCTGAAGGCTAACCTGGCCTAGCCTCAGCAAGATGCGCTGGGTTTGGCCTGTATTGACTTCTGCCGTGGATGCGGTTAATGCCCATCCTTAGCCAGACGAAGAATGCACATCTTCGGGGCTCCTTCTTAATCATCCTGACAGAGCTTGCAACCTGAAATATTAGGGACGGGTCCAAATTTATCAAATTGTCAGGTTCGTTCCACACTTCGTAATCGGGAGTGTAGTGCTGCCTCAGATGCTGCATTGGCCCCCACAGCTTGAGCGGTAACTATACTCGGCTTAGATGACAGTACATGTGCAGCGCCCTATCTGTGGTATCACAATTCCAACTTATTTTCTTCAGTTTATTTGGTCTCTTAGGAACCCCATTTGTGCATAAAACTCCCATTGGCACTTCGATACATCAGCAGCACTACCGGCCGCATTTAGGGTTTTTGTGTACTCCTTGACGTATCGTTCACGGAGGGTTTACCACCTATACTGGGACAAAAACTTTATAAAATTATTAAAATCTTTTTGTCAACTATTTGCTGTGAAAACTTTCTTAGCTTCAGTATTTAATGCCTCGCTCACTTTCCAAGCAGCGGCAGGTATTTGCCTCCTTCTGTATTCAAAACTATTTTTCGCAAAAATTGCTTTGTGTTTCTTAACTAATTAATTATTCCTCCATTATCCACAAATAATTTTTATATTCATAATTATTTATTAAAATAATTAAAAAAATTAGAAATTTAACTTTATTTCCTGTTATTATAAATTTAAATCTATTTGTACCACTCCATATACAATATGTCAGCTGTTTGCCAAAGCATGTTTGTCGTTGAAAGTTGGCCAACTTTCAAGCTATCATGCTTTTCGACGGCAAGTTGTGGAGGTTGTTTCATACAAATGCATATTTCAACGCGCTGCCGTCGAAAAGCGTGGTATGTAGTTTGGCCTTAAGCGATACAATACGAAATCACATTCTCTATTTGTGTGGTTAAATTTCGGAATAAATTATTCTGGGCTATTTTCTTATATTGAGTTGGAACACCTTCGAAAAATTTGTGGAATATACAGTTCCGCACGTGATCCATTCTACAAGATTTGAGATACCATTGTACTGGCCCTCTTGTTTAGTCTTCTTCACTACTGATAAAATTCCATCTTCAGTTATCGAGACGATATGATACCGACGATTAAGATTGCATTGATACTCTTCGAATTGCAAACAAGAGGGCCACTTTAATCTTCTTCACAACTGATAAAATTCCATCTTCAGTTATCAAGACGATATAATAGCGACGATTAAGATTGCATCGCTCAGTATGAAACCCGAGAGTTAGGACTTTTCTTCGCCATGAAATATGAAAATACAGCCGCAAGAGATAAGTTAGAGACCTTTTAAGTGCATTAGAAACAGCTAAAAATTCTAAATCGTAGCTGGAATAGTTCTCGTCACAGGATGTTTATGTTTTATGATTTAAATAGAATACAAGATGATAGTTGCCATCATTATGCTTCTGTAGTAGAACAGTCCGAAAACCTTCTGTACTCTCATCGGTATTTATACTGATATCTCGGTGCAACCCGAGATTAAATAATTTCAACACCGGTTCTCCTCATTGCCATTCTTTCAAATGCGGAAACTTTCTCATCGGCCCACTTAAATGTGTGGTCTCGCTTGGTAAGATTTGTTAATGTTCTTGCTAAAAGTTCGTACATCTCTACAAATCTCCCGAAAAAGGCGGCTAGTCACAAGAAGCTCATGATGTCTTTGAGATTCTTTGGTCTTGGAAAATTCTTAATAACGAATATTTTTTAAACGTTTTATAAATCCATCCTCTACTACATAATATATATATATATATATATATATATATATATATATATATATATATATATATATATATATATATATATATATATATATATATATATATATATATATATATATATATATATATATATATATATATATATATTATATATATATATATATATATATATATATATATATATATAAATATTCGTTATTAAGAATTTTCCAAGACCAAAGAATCTCAAAGACATCATGAGCTTCTTGTGACTAGCCGCCTTTTTCGGGAGATTTGTAGATATATACGAACTTTTAGCAAGAACATTAACAAAT